>JBBMOL010000092.1:15422-2415422 GCA_037954665.1 Laguncularia racemosa | reverse complement strand
AATTGATGATTTGAGGAAAAAAAAAACTATATGTAAACACTCCAAAAAATGCATTAAAAAGAAACTAAAAAAAATTATAGTTAAGGTAAATACATTTTTTTTACTAATATAGATTGAAAATATTCTAATCATATTTGATTTGTTTTATCGAAGAACTTTCATATGCTTACAAAAATAATAAAGAAGATATAATTATAAAAAAAAATACATATATAAGATTTAAAGTAATATGCAAATAATTAGCTCATCAAATACCTACATAATGGAAAAATATTAAAGTAGAAAAAGAAAACGTCTATTTAGAAAACTATAGGTCCCTTTTGAAATTTGGATCAATTAAAATTGAAAATTGATAATTTTCTCTCTCCAACAAAAAAAAAAATTAGTCTTTTTAGCATTTTAAGTGATAATAGTAGCTTAACAAAGAAAGGAAAAAAAAAAGAGTTTAGTGGGTAAGTGGAGTTAATGGGTTGTGACTTTTGTGTATGAAGGTAGGATTAGATTGCACTTCGTTGTTTTAATGGTTAATTTACTAATTTAACCCTAGAGAATGAGATATTTTATTAGTAATTATCTTGAGGAAGGGTTAATAATTAGTTTTAAAAGTATAATTTAAGAATATTTAATGGAATCAATTGTAAAAGATACTAACGGCCTATTTATTTTACTAAATGAAATAAAGCTGTAATAGAATAGTTATTACTGGGAAATAGCTATTACGGCGAATTGGTAGGGTATTGTTTACTTGGATGTAATGGAATTAAAACTACATTATTTACTTGAAGGAATAAGGATGGAATAATAAATGATACAACGAATGAATCCTTAAATGCTACGACGGAGCCAGCGATGGACGACCAACAATGCATGAGGTCGAGGGCAGATCCATGATGGTGAGAGATGACTAAAGCTACACAAGGACGAGGGACAATGCACAATGTTATGTCGACAACCACAGGCGATGATAGAGACAAGCCACAATCAACTTTAGCGACGGCGAGGGCAAGGGATGACGTTCTAATGTGCAACGAGCGAGGTAGATCGATATAAAAAAGGGCTATAATTTTAAGTGGTTCTTTAATTTTATATAAACATATCGAATTGTTAAAAATAATATTCAATTATACTTTTATTTATTAATATTTATATTCCAAAGAAAATTTTATTAAATGTCAAGTTAAATGGAATTTTTTCTTTCAAATTTGTTACCCCCTTCCATGATCAAAGAGTAGGGAAGACGGAAGATGTTGAGTGACAAGCAGATATACCAAAAAAAAAAAATTGATTATATATTATATTTAATAATTTCAATTTTTAAATAATTTTTTTTAGAAAAGACCAAAATTCATATTGTTCCTATTAAAAATATATTTAATTTTCATTTATGTTTAAATATAAGCGACTGCATTTATCTGTAACGACTCTAATCTTTTAAATGTATATTCTTATTAATAGTATCTAATTGCTATTAAGTGGAATGGGGGAAGGAATGGTGATTTAGAATTTTGTAGAATTGCAATTCCGTGTGAATTGCTATTACGTGAAGTAAACACTGTAATAACTATTACATCCATAATAGACCCGTAATAGAATAATTATTATGTTCAAGTAAACATGCTGTAAAAGTGGTTAAGAGATCTTCATATGCTTAAATAATATAGATATTAATAATAATTTAATAGCCCACTTTTTCTACTACCCAAATCCCGATTCAATTACGTACTTTTCCTCTCCATTCACCAACATTATCATCCAAAACAATTACCTTTTAAGTTTTATTTTTCCACTTCTCCTTTCCTTCCTCATCCTATTTTTATATTATGAAAACTCTTTATCTCCTTAGATTTTCCTATGAACTAATTACATAGTCTTCATTTCCAACCGCAATAAGGTAGAAAATCTTTGTTAATCTATTTTTCACTTTAGATTTTTTAAATATTTTATTTGGAAATTATCTACCTTATTTTAACTGTATCACTTTCATTTCATTTTTTTATAATATTTTTCACATGCTTTTCAATGGAAAAATCCACTAAAATAATATATATTTTTTAAATAATTATGAAATAAGGTAGCTGATAAATTTATTCATGAAATATGTGATGAAGATGTGAATTGAAAACATGCATTTAGTCCATATCGTGAATTTTTTAATAAATTTTAAATAATTTTTTTTTATTTTTTAAATTTATGGTTTTTTTATTCTTATGTAAACTTGTATTTTTTTAAACAAAAAAATTTAATTTAATAAAATTTATCATTGAAAAAAAAATTATGAAAAATCATATAAAAAAAATCATAAGAACAATTGTAATGCCTATCTAGTTGAAGAAATGCGTACTCAACATTCAGTCTATCAAGAGCATCCCGATAATCACAAAATTTATTTATGATTTTCTTTACATGATTTTTCATTAAAAAAATTAATAATAAATTCTTCTTAAATTATTATTTTTTAAATTAAAAAAATTACCTAAGAATAACAAAAAAAATAATTTTCATAAATTTAAAAATTATAAAAATTAATTTAAAATTTAATAAAAAATTTGTACTAAAGTCACGTACTTGAAATGTGCCTTCAATACAAATTACTAAAGGTGCATTCCCAGTTTGCAGCTTTGCTACCTTTTTTTGGAATAAGTTTACCAAGTATCTTATTTCACAATTATTTTTTAAAAATACTATATTTTAGTGGATTTCCCCTTTTCGATATGTTTTATGATTTTTTTTGTTTTATTAATTAGGTATAAATTTTGATTACATGATTTGATATGTTATATATATTTTTTAACTACTTTATTTATTTTTTATACATGGGTGCATATATGCTAATATGTATAATTCCACAAGTCTTTATTGTTAATTACATACCAAAATATGTAGCTCAGTACAAAAGGATAGAGTGGCACCCTTTAAATTGTACCTTGTTTATAGATATATTTTAGACAATTTGAAAAAAAAAACTAATATGACCTATAATTTATACTAATAAAGTGGGCATTGCCTTTATAAATTAATCCTTATACACATTTTAAATCGTAACTAAAATGTTGGCAAGAGGTGGATGTAAATACCGAAGTAATATTTTACATATATGTGTGTATAATTAATAATAATAATCTGCCAAGGATAATACAAGGAATAAGAATTATGATTGGGGATGTGATGGTTATTTCGCAACCTAGGTATATAAGCTCTTTTTTCCTAGGGTTAAAACTTTTTCCTTCATTTACCTCACACAGAACCCTAGAACCTTTTTATGTGAATCCATAGAGAAGGAGACGACTCTTTTTCCACCACTAGCTTATCGGATTAAGGTAAGTACATAAATCAACAATTATGAATCATGATTTATGTATGTATATGGTAGCGTAGATAATTAACGTATTGAGGTTTACAAATCTAGATCAATCCATGATATATAAGGGACGAAACTAGCGATTTACTCATCACGATAACAATTTGGGTCAAGTAAGTGTATCTACTAGTATATTACATTATAAATTTTATGTTAGATGAATCAATTAGGTTAAATTGAATAGAAATCAAGTTGATGGATCGATTTACAAGGTGTACAGTGAGATACACGACCTCCCAACATGATTGTGTTAAAATCGTGTTAAAAACTCAAAGTGAACTAAGAAATACATGGTTTCTCAACACGACTGTGTTGGAGTCCGTGTTAAAAATGAAAGGTGAACAAAGAGATACATGGCCTCTCAACACAAATGTGTTGAAAAAAAAAATTCAATATGACCGTATTGAGGTCGTGTTGATAAATAGTGAACAAAGAGATACATGATCTCTCAACATGACCATGTTGAAGACCATGTTAAAAACAAAAAACATAGTGAATAGAGAGAGATATATGAACATGTTGAGATTATGTTAGGAAAAAAAATGATATAGTGAATAGAGAGAGGTACATGACCGTGTTGAGACCATGTTAGAAAAGAAAAATAAAATAAAATAAAAACAACATGACCTCTCAACATGAACACGCTAAGAACATGTATAAAAAAAATTAAAAATTGTATGTAGCCTTTGACACTGTCATGTACTACCTCGCACTCAATTACACAACTCCCAACATGATCGTGTTGAGTTGAAAAGCGACTAGTCTTCTTTTGATATTTATAGGAATATAATTCTAAAGTCAAACCATTTGAATTATGTATAGGTTTGGAATAATTGTGAAGCTAGAAAAGTATAAAACAAACCAAGTTTTGCAAAGTCAGGTACGTGCAGCCATGTTTGTTGTTTGTGCTTGATAAATTAGATTTTGTGTGTAGGTTTAATGATTTGTAAATGAACCGGATTGAGTGTACATGTGATTGTGAATTGTTGGGTCCAAGAAACCGAGTGTAGGTCGGTGTTCTTGGGGTAGCACCCCGATGATTGGTATGTGACAACGTCCCTAGTAGAGTCTTGTATCGAAATGATTCGGGTCTTATGTGGATGTTTGTGTTGTGAAATGAGGTGATATGGAAAGTTTTAACGTATATTGTAAAAGTTTGTAATGTACGGACTCATGAATGCATAGATAGTGGGGAATACCTACTGTCATATATATATTATGTATGGTTATGGAAGATTGATGTGCGATGACTCATGGACGATGGGGGGTAGCCACTGTCATAAATATCTATACATATATATATATTATGTATGGTTGTGGAAGGTGGATGTGCGAGAACTCATGGATAGTGGAGAGTATACATTATCATATATATATTATTATTATTATGTACGGGAATAGACTCATGGACAAAGAGGATTACATTTGTTATATATATATATGTATGTATATATTATTTGTGGATGGATTGTAAAAGGATGTTTAGGAATGTTATGTGTGGAGATGCTTATGTTGTGATTGTGTATTGGCTAAATATTGTGAAAGATAAATAAAAATTGTGAATAAATACTACGATGCATTCTTGCATGTGTTATTGTTTCTGACATGGCATGCGCGTGTGTGTGTAGGTATGCACTGTACTGGGCATTAGCTCATCCCTCATGGGATTTTTTTTTTTAATTACAAATGCTATAGGAGAAATTGTAAGATATGTTGAAAACTTAGGAGAAAAACCTCAAGATCAAAACAACGAAGAAAATGTAGAATATGTCTATTACGATGAATAATAAATAAACTAAGGAAAGACATGTTAAATTTTATTTAGTCATTTTGGGAATTTCTGTTGTAAATGAATGTTAATAGCTTTGTTATTTAATTTAAGAAGAATATTGATGACTTATTATTAAGGATGGAAAATTTCATTAATCTATGTTATGTAACATATGATTTATGACTATCATCAGGAGTACATGAACAAGTGTATTTGAAGAATAGTAGTGATTTAGTCTTTGTGTGTTTTCAGGAAATTAAGACACGTGGCGGGTCGTAGCGCACCCAAATTTTGGGGTGATACAGCTTAGGTGGTATTAGAGCATAAGTTGATGATCCTTAGAAGCTTAGGTTTTGATCATAAGAATGTAAGTTTGTGATCTTCAGAGTTTAGGTTGATGAATTTATAAACTACCTAGGCTTGATGATCTTTAGAAATAAGTGAGGATCAATAGTATAAGTTCCAAATAATAGAAAGTAAGTCATAACCTTTAAATGAATTGGATATTAGATTTGTAAGACGAAGATATATATTAAGAGTGGTTAGAAAATAGGAATGGTATTACTTATTAGTGAACCCCCTTCAGTAATATTTAAAATGACATGTTTAGGTATCCCATGCTCTAAGGAAATGTATATATTCTTATATCTTTCCTTAAAGCTTTAATGTATTTAATATAATATCTAAGAGAATCTTGAGACTAGGGTTAACCTTAGGAACTAGAGGTGATGCTTTTGATAATAAAAGGCTACCCAGACCTCCTTAACATGGATAGAGAGGGAATGAAATCAATGCTACATAAATGCTAGATGCCATTAACACTCTAGTAAGAATGGTGGCATGATAACAACAATAGATACAAAAGATGCAAGTGCTAAACATAGGACAAGCCCATATAATGGGAGAGATTAGAGAGAGACTAGCTAGAAAAATGGGTCTGGACCATTTTGTTAGAATGGTCAGGGAATTCAAGCCTGAGGTTGACGATCCATTGGATGTTGAACAGTGGATCAATGAATTGGAAAGGACTTTGAAGCGCTAGGGACACTTAAAGATAATAAGGTGAAATATGTTGTATATTTACTGAGAAGCTTAACTTTTGAATGGTGATCGAGTGTTTCTAAACTCACCATAGGGGTGATCACTTGGGATAGGTTTAAAGAAATGTTGTATGAGCAGTATTTCCCAACCACCATTAGGAACATAATGCAGGCATCATACTACAATTGCTGCCAGGGAAAGAGATCAATAGATGAATATGAGACAGAACTCAACCGTTTGATGAAGTTCATGCCACCTACATTCAAAGCTAATGAGAAGTCCATGGTGTATCGATTTGTGTTAAGATTGGAGCCCATATTGCAGCATGAGGTAGTTGCCTTCCAACCGAAAACCTACTTAGAAGCTGTAAACTAGGCAAAACTTTTAGAACAAATTCATAAGAGAACTGACGAGATGAGAACATTAGGAACAAGAGTGGTATTGGGAAAAAGACCCATTTAGAATATTATCACTCAAGATAAGGGTAAAAGACCTCACATAGTGCAAACCAGATCTATGGTCATAGTAGCACCCTTCTCCTAAGCAAAAACCTTATATGTGGGATAAGGTAACAAGTGTGGAAGATGTTATGGGCCATATAAGCTAAACAAATGCAAATGGCGATAGGGTGCCTATTTTTTATGTGGGAAGACGGGACATAGCAGCAAAACCTATTGGGAGAGGTCAATCCTATTGACATTTTGCTTCTTCTACAAACAGAGGGGTTATAAGGTGGTGGATTGCCCAGAAAATAGAAAACAGAATATATAGCCAGCCCCGACAGCAAGAAACCAAACTGGGACTAATAATGGTGAACCTTAACAAGCAGGGCCAAGACAAAGGGCACTAGCATGAGTGTTTGTAGTACAGAGACATGATACTCTAGATACAGAGACCTTAGTAAGTACATTATTAGTGAATTTTGTTGAAGCATACGTGTTGTTTGATATTAGTGCATCACATTCATGTATATCTAATGCATTTAAAAGTAAATATAATGTATGTAAAGAAATGATGAATGTTGTATTGAGCTTGAGTACTCCTATGGGTGTAGGTAGGGGATTGAACTAAATATGTAGAAAGGTTTGTATCGAAGTGCAGGGTAAAATATTGTTTGCGGATCTTCTAGTGTTAAACATGACTGATTTTGATGTAATTTTGGGAATGGATTGGTTAATTAGACATTATGCAACAATAGATTGTCATGATATGATGATCCATTTCAACATGCCAGAAGGAGAACAATTTAAGTTTAAATTGGAAACTTATAAACCAACAAGATTGCCAACTTATGAATTGTGCAATAAAAGTATGATGGCATCAATAGCGATTGAAGCTGGAGAGGTGATGGAAATTGAGAGAGTAAGAATAGTGAAGGAATTTACTAGAGTATTTTCGGATGACCTACCTAGTTTATTTCCTGTAAGGGAGATTGAATTCAACATAGATATAGTGTCCGATACAACTCCCATATCAAAAGCCTCGTATTATATGGCACCTACAGAGTTGAAAGAATTAAATGATCAAATATAAGAGCTGTTGAACAAGAAGTTTATTAAACCAAGTGTCTCACCTTGGAGTGCACCGATATTATTTGTGAAGAAGAAAGACAACAATATGCGGTTATGTATAGACTACCGGGAGTTGAATAGGGTTATAATTAAAAATAAATACCCTCTCCCAATGATTGACAACTTGTTTGATCAATTACAAGGAGCTCAAGTCTTCTCAAAAATAAACTTGAGATTTGGGTACCATCAAGTGAGGATTAAGGAGGAAGACATCTAGAAGATTACTTTCAGAACTAGATATGGGCATTATGAGTTCCAAGTAATGCCTTTTAGACTCACAAATGTACGGTGACTTTCATGGATTTAATGAACCGCATATTTAGGGAATACTTAGATAAGTTTGTCATCGTGTTCATAGATGACATTTTAATATACTCTAGAAATGAAGAAGAGCACGAGTAGCACTTGAGGGTAGTATTGAGTAGATTGCAATCAGAAAAGTTGTAGAGTTCAATGAAGATGCAAAGGGGGTATTGAGGTATGGTCACAAGTTATGTGTGTCAAGTATAGATTAATTGAAGAAAGAGATATCGAAAGAGACACACTATTGTGGATACTTTATACACGTTAGAATTACTAAGATGTATAAGAAGTATAGAGACCTGAAGAACCATTATTAGTGGAGGAATATGAAGAGAGAAGTAGCCGATTATGTATCTAAGTGTACGACCTACCAATAGATCAAGATAGAATATCAAAGACCCGCAGATATGTTACCATCTTTACTTATGCTAGAGTGGAAATGAGAATATGTGACCATGGACTTTATCACAGTACTACCTCGACCGGTGACTAAATTGGACATAATATAGGTGATTGTTAATCGAGTTACAAAATTGGCACACTTCATACCAATAGGTACTAGGTATAAATTAGAGAAGTTGACACAAATTTATATTAAAGAAATTGTAAGGTTGCATGGGATACCGGTCTCCATAGTGTCAAACAAAGATACAAGATTTGTGAGGAGGTTTTAGAATAGTCTGCATAGAGTTTTAGGGACAATTATAATTTAGTACAACTTTTCACCCATAGAAAGATGGTCAGTTAGAACGAATGATTCGGATATTGGAGAATATGTTAAGGGCGTGTATATTAGACCTTGGTGAAAATTAGGATGAACATTTGCCCTTAGTAAAATTCACATACAACAATAGTTATCAAGCTACCATTCAAATGGCACCATATGAGGCGTTGTATGGAAGAAAATGTCAACTGCTCTTATATTGGAATGAGGTGGGTGATAAACAAATATCGGGACCTGATCTAGTGCAAGATGCAATAAACAAAGTGAAATTGATCAAGCAAAAAATGCAATCAGTCCAAAGTCGCCAAAAGTCATATGCAGACAAGAGAAGACACCCAATAGAATTTCAGGTATGAGATCGTGTGTTGTTGAAGATTTCACCTACAGAGGGAGTAATAAGATTTGGACTTAGGGGGAAATTGAACCTTAGATATGTGGGACCCTTTGAAGTCTTGGAGAAAATTGGACTAGTAGCATATAGACTAGCATTGCCACCAAGTTTAGCTGGAGTACACAATTTATTTCACGTTTCCATGATAAGGAAATATATGCCAAACCCATATCAAATCACTACACTAGAACCTCTGTAAGTGCAGCTAAATCTCACAATAGTTGAGAGACCCATTAGAATTGTAGATACTAAAGAGCCAACTTTGAAAAGACGAGTTATCAAGTATGTTAAGGTATAATGGAGCAATCAAACCGAATGAGAAGTAACCTTAGAACTAAAAGAAGAAATGAGAAGAAGATGCCCTAAATTCTTCAGTGATCTAAGTAATATTCAAGGGAAGAAATTCTTCTGAGGGAAGAAGAATGTAAATACTCGAGTAATATTTATTTATATTTGTGCATAATTAATAATAATAATAAAAAAATCTACCAAGGATAATACAAGAAATAAGAATTATGATTGGGGATAGGATGGTCATTTTGCGACTTAGGTATATAAGCTCCTTTTACTTAGGGTTAACACTTTTTCCTTCATTTGCCTCTCATAGAACCCTAGAGCTTTCTTATGTGAATCCATAGAGAATGAGACGACTCTTTTTCCAACACTAGCTTATCGGATTAAGGTAAATACATAAATTAATGATTATGAATTGTGATTTACGTATGTATATGGTAGTGTAGAGACTTGACGTATTAAGGTTTATAGATCTAGATCAATCCGTGATATACATGAGACGAAACAAGCGATTCACTCATCACGATAACAATTCAGGTCAAGTAAGTGTATATACTAGTATATTACATTATAAATTTTATGTTAGATGGATCGATTAGGTTAAATTGAATAGAAATTGAGTTGAGGGATTGATTTACGAGGTGTACAGTTAGATACACGACCTCCCAACACTATAGTATTGGAACCATATTGAAAACTCAAAGTGAACCGAGAGATACACGATTTCCTAATATGATGGTGTTGGAGACTGTGTTGAAAATGAAAGGTGAACAGAAAGATACACGACTTCTCAACACAATCATGTTGAAAGAAAAAAAACCAACACGACCTATAAACACAATCATGTTAAGGTCGTGTTAATGAATAGTGAATGGAGAGATATATAACCATGTTAAAAAAAAAAAGTGATATAGTGAATAGAGGGAGATACATGACCATGTTGAGACCATGTTAAAAAAAAAAAATGACTTCTCAACATGACCATATTGAAGACCATGTTGAAAAAAAAGAAAGACATAGTGAATAGAAAGAGGTATATGACCATGTTGAGACCATATTAGAAAAGAAAAATAAAATTAAAAAAAAAAAACAACATGACCTCTCAACATGACCATGTTGAGACCATGTGTAAAAAAAAAAAAATTGTATATAGCATTTAGCACGATTGTGTACTACCCTGCACTAAACTACACAGCTCCCAACATAACCATGTTGAGTTAAACGCGACTAGTCTCCTTTTGATATTTATAGGAATACAATTCTAAAGTCAAACCATTTAAATCATGTATAGGTTTTGAAGAATTGTGAAGTTAGAAAAGTATAGAACAAACCAAGTTTTGCAAAGTCAGGTACATATATACTATGTTTGTTGTTTGTGCTTGATAAATTAGATTTTATGTGTGGGTTTAATGTTATTGTAAATGAACCGGATTGAGTGTGCATGTGATTGTGAATTGCTGGGTCCAAGAAACCAAGTGTGGATCGGTGTTTTTGGGGTGGCACCCCGATGATTAGTATGTGACGATGTCCCTAGTGGAATTGTGTACCGAAATGATCTAGGTCTTATGTGGAAGGTTGTGTTATGAAATGTGGTGATGTGGAAAGTTGTGACATGTATTGTGAAAGGTTATAGTGTATAAACTCATGGACTCATGGACAATGGAAAGTGCCAACTATCATATATATATATATATATTATGTATGGTTGTGGAAGGTTGATGTGCGATGACTCATGGACAGTAGGGAGTACCCACTGTCATATATATATATATATTATGTATGGTTATGGAATGTAGATGTCCAAGTAAGAAACCGATGACCAAAGAGGATTACCTTTATCATATATATATTGTTTGTGGAGGATTATAAAAAGATGTTTAGGAATGTTATGTGTGAGGATGTTTATGTTGTGATTGTGTATTGACTAAAGATTGTGAAAGATAAATAAAAATTGTGAATGAATACTTGCATGTGTTATTGTTTCTAGCATGTCACACGCGTGTGTGTGTAGGTATGCACTGTACTAGGCGTTAGCTAACCCTTCGTAGGATTTTTTTTTTTTTTAGTTGTAGATGCTATAGGAGAAATTGTGGGATATGTTGAAAACTTAGGGGAAACAACTCAAGATCAGAATAACAAAGAGAATGTAAAATATGTCTATTATGATGATTAGTAGATAGACTAAGGAAAGACATGTTAAATTTTATTTAGTCATTTTGGGAATTTCTATTGTAAGTGAATGTTAATCACTTCTGTTGTTTAATTTGAGAAAAATGTTGATGACTTACTATTGAGAATGAGAAATTTTATTAATATCTGTTATGCAACAAATGATTTATGACTATCATTAGGAGCACATGAACGAGAGTATTTGAAGAATAGTAGTAATTGAGCCTTTGCATATCTTTAAGAAATGAGGACATTTAGCGGGCCGTAATGTACCCGGGTTTTAGGGTGTTACAGTGGACCAACAAACAATTGAGTAATTATTATCTATGCTATATTATTAAAATGAAAAAATGGGTTTGGTGTTTTTAGTATTTATATAAAAAATTATTCTCAACTCCATATGTTTTTAATCTATAACTAGTAAAGGCGTACCTACAATTTTGTAAAAATTAAATAAAACAACATTATACAACAATTCATGATTTGAGAAAAAAAAATTATACATAAACACTCCAAAAAATGCATTAAAAAGAAACTAAAAGAATTATAGTTAAGGTAAATACATTATTTTTTTACTAATATAGATTGAAAATATTCTAATAATATTTGATTTGTTTTATCGAAAAGTTGTCATGTGCCTACTGTCGAGTCTAATTTTTTATTTCCCATTCATAATCCAATCTATACTAGACCCTATGCTCATCCAATGTAGATCATTGACTTGAGTTAGGAATTTCGTTTTGTTTTGGTGTCCCCACCCAACTGTTGTTAGGAAAGATTGAATTAGGACTAATTGAGCAGATTAGTCATAATTTGGACCACTAGTCGTCGTGATTTCCTCTTCTCGTTTTTGTGAAAAGAGGAAAGAGAAAAACCAGAGTTTCTGAGTTCGGAGCCTAACCTATTAAAACTCTACGGTTACCACCTTAATCTCCTAAAATTTAAACTTTATCTAGAAATGTCTTTTATTTATTTATTTTATTGTCTTTTTATTTTTTTTTAATAACCTATTATGAGAAAATGATTTTTATTCCTTTTTAGGGTTGCCCCAAATGGGTGCCTACGTACCTACTATTTAGGATCAAATGCATCGTAGTTCGCTTTTTCTAAAAAAATTTAATGTGTTGGTGATTTTTAATTATGAAATTTCTTTTGATTTATATTTCTACCATTTTAGTATTTTAAAAAAAAACTAAGGCTAATTTTCATTAATTTTTATTAAATTTTTATTGAAAAAGTTTCTCCTAGATTTTTTATCTATCCTATTCTAAAATCTAAATTTTTATTATTATTCTTTTCTAATATTTTTATTATTTTCTTTATAAATTTTCACATTTTTATAATTTATTATTATAATTATTATTTTTATTTTATTATTCATCCTAAATTAAATCCTAAAAAAAAAATCTAAATTCTAACATTTTTTTCTATTTTTGAATTATAAATAACAAATAAGTAAATAAATGAATTTGAAATAAATAAAATAGATAAATAAACAAATAAATAAAAATAGGAAAATCCGACTTACTTGGATCCGAGTCGATGCGCGGGTTGGGTCGATCCGGTCCGGTCGATTGGACACGGTGGTTGGGAGTACTCGTTGACGGCGTTCCAGCGGCCTTTCGAAGCGATTGAGGTGTCGGTTCCTAGGTTTTCGGGGGTGGTGAACTCAACTATAGCGGTGGATTTCTCCAAAAACGCCTCCTGGTGGCTGCTCAACAATTGATTGGTGGTTACGGCTTGGCAACTTCGGCGAGGCTTCGATTCTCTCTTTTTTCTCTCTTTTCCTCACTTTTGATCCATGCTTCTGCCTCCCCCCTTCATCCTCTATTTATAGGCGCTCCAAAACCCCTCCGAATAAGCTCAAATCCTTGATTTGAATAAATCCGAATTTTTCTGTTTTTTAGATTTGATTTTATCCAACAAAATTGATGTCGATTCGTTGTAATCTTGTGATTTATTTGGATAATTCGGTTTTAGATTGATTGAAATCTAAAAAGATTTGAAGAAATCCAGCATTTTTGGCCTCATCGGACTTCTGTCGGATTTTTCTCTAGCTGGGCTCAAGGAAGAAGACGATCACGTGCGAGGCACGTGTCTTCTCTCGGCCAATCGCATGCTGCCATGTGGCAGCTCCAGGGGAAATGAAAGAAAAAATTTCCAAGCGCACGCGGGGGGATTTGAACTCGGGACCTCAGGCTCTCTCACACGTTCCGGGCGCACATACGAGCCAGCTGAGCTGGCCCAGATCTCGGTTTTTTTTATATTACGCAAATTGTATATAAGCGATGTAATTTTTTATTATTTTTGTATTTTTTGAAATTTCAAAAATTTGTAAAAAAATTTTAATCCTTTTTATTGCCATTTCTGCAATTATTTTTCAAAATGGATGTATTTTTCCTATTTATTTTATTTTTTGAATATTTTTCCTATTTTTGCTAAATTGGAGAAAATGGTAATTATTTATTGTTGATTATTATCGATCATTAGGGGCAAAAATGGGGTGTTTACAGCTGCCCCTCTTTGTAGTAAAGTTTGAAAAACTTTACTACAAAGACAAGAAAAACGCCATTTTTGGCCTCTTGACTGAATAGATAACACCTTGGTTTGGCTGGTTATCTGGAATTGGGTCTCTAGTAGGAAAATGCTCCGTGAGCTAATAATCCCACGAGTATTTTGTGATGGTTGGTACTGCTTAGGGAATGGTCTAGCAATCTAGAGTAATGTATCATCAAAAAAGTGCTCTATGGGCTGACTAATTGATGATAGGAAACATCTCAAGGATTGTTTAGGAGTATGTAATACCCGATGATAGGAAGTGTCTTATCGGACTAGCAACCTTAAAGAGAAGATTGTTTTAGGAAGCGCTCTTATGAGCTGGCTACCTATCAACAAAAGCGTCTGACTAGACTAGCGATTGTTTGAAGAGAAATACCGCCGAAAAGTGCTCTTATGAGCTGACCAATCGGTTATCAACAATTGAAAAGTGCTCCTATAAGCTGACTAATTGATGGATTCGAAAAGTACTCTTCTGAGCTAACTAATCGATGGATTTGAAAGTGCTCTTCTGAGCTGACTAATAGATTTGAAAAGTGCTCCTTTGAGCTAACTGATCGATAAATTTGAAAAGTGCTATGGTGAGCTAACTTTAAGAAAAGGTGTCTAGGAAAGTGCCCCTTCGCAGGCTAACTAACCTATAGCGAGAGGACATGCCTCAAAAGGTGCCCCTATGGGCTGACGTTTTGGAAGGGATGTTTGGGAAAGTGCCCCATTGTGGGTTGACTAACCTATGGTGGGAAGTGTCTTCTCAGACTCCCGACCCTGGGGAAGAAATGTTTCGAAAGATACCTCTACAGGTTGACCTTAGGAAGAGATATTTAGGAAAGTGTCCCATTGTGAGCTGACTAACCTACTGGGAGAAACGTCTCAAAAAGTGCCCTTATGGGTTAACCCTAAGAGAGAATGTTTAGGGAAGTGCCCCAATGTGGGTTGACTAACCTATGGTAGGAATACATGTCTCGAAAGGTGCCCCAATGTTCCGACCCTTCGAGAGGATGTTTAGGGAAGTGCCCCAATGTGGGCTGACATTTTCAAGGGGATGTTTAGACAAGTGCCCTATTGTGGACTGACTAATCTTATGCTTTTGAAAATGCTTCTACTGACTGAGTTAAATGATTTGATGTTTTCATGATATGTGGATGATAGTTATTTGTTTTAATATGCTTACCAATTTATCGCGGATAGCAACCAAACAACCAAACCTTCGTGCTGGTTTGCTCCTACTTTACTTACTTTTGCTTTAACACAGGGTTGAAGGTCTTGATGTGCTTCCTTTCTTGTGCCTATGGCTCTTTTGACAGTAGTGTTATGCTACTAATGCATCAGGTTCAATGCTCAAAAGTAGGTAGAATTATATCACAAAATTTATTGAGATTCATTATCATTTTAATGTTTATCATTCATTGGTAAAGTGATGGGTAATGTGTTTAGGAATGTTTGTTGTAATGAGAACTGGTTGGAATTATTGACCATTCAGAGACATTAACTTTGCTTGTAAAAAATGAAAACTGGACTCAACGAAATTTGTATTGAATATTGGCTTTCATAAACATTGGCAAAATTTCAATTCCCTTGCCTAAAGATAGTACATCTTAACAGCATCTGCATTAATGGGGTCTCTCAATTCTAGACCATCCATTTGAGTCAATATCAGAGCACCTCTTGACAATACTTTCTTCACCACATATGGTCCCTTATAGTTTGGGGTAAATTTCCCTCTGGAATCTTGAGCATTCGGGAGAACTTTCTTTAGCACCAGATCCCCTTCTTTGAAGCATCGATGCCTCATTTTCTTGTTAAATGCTCGGGCCATCCTTTGTTGGTAACACTGGCCGTGACATAATGTAGTGAGTCTTTTTTCATCAATCAAATTCAGTTGATCAAGTCTCTTCTTTACCCAGTCTGATTCAGTTAACTGAGTTTCTGACAGAATTCTGAATGATGGTATTTCGACCTCGACTGGCAAGACTGCCTCAGTACCATATACCAATGAATATGGGGTAGCTCCAGTAGATGTTCTAATTGAGGTCCTATAAGCCATGAGAGCAAACGACAACATCTCGTGCCAATCTTTGTAAGTAGTTGTCATTTTTTCGATGATCTTTTTGATATTCTTATTGGTTGCTTCTACTGCCCCGTTCATCTGAGGTCGGTAGGGAGTTGAATTTCTATGGTTTATGTGGAATTGTTGACATAAACCTGTCATCGATTTGTTGTTAAGATTGGTACCGTTGTCGGTGATAATCGACTCAGGAACTCCATATCGAGCTATTATATCCCTTTTCAAGAAGCGGACTATTACTCCTTTGGTGACATTGGTATATGATGAAGCTTCTACCCACTTGGTGAAGTAATCAATGGCTACCAATATAAACCTGTGGCCATTGGATGCCGTCGAAGTGATTAGGCCTAAAATGTCGATTCCCCACATGGAGAAAGGCCATGGTGCTGACAATGAGTGCAACTCGTTGGGCGGAGCATTTATCCGGTTTACGTACACTTAACACAAATGACAGTGCTTGACATATTTTATGCAATCTGATTCCATGGTTAGCTAATAGTATCCCAACCTCATGATTTTTCGGGCCAACTTGTAGCCGTTCATATGAGGTCCACATACCCCTTCATGTACTTCTTTCATCAGTTCACATGCCTCATTTTTATCCACACATCTTAGCAATGTGGTATCAGACGATCTTTTGTAAAGTATAGACCCACTTAATAAGAAATGACTTGCTAACTTTCTGAGTGTTCTTTGGTCATTCTTGCTAGCCATTTTAGGGTATTTGCTTTCTTGGAGAAAAGTTTTATTGTCGTGATTCCAGGGCTTGTCATCTTGTGCTTTTTCAATTACCAAACAGTAGGCGGGCCGATTTTCGATGTCTATTTTCAACGGTTGGACTTCGGCCCTCCCTTTTATCTGAATCATAGATGTTAGTGTGGCGAGTGCATCTGCAAACTGATTCTGAGTTCTTGGGACGTATGTGAAAGTGATTGCTTCGAATTCTTCTATTAGCTCTGTCAAATATTGATGGTATAGTACCATTTTGGGGTCTTTAGTCTTATATTCCCCTCTTGTCTGTAATACGATAAGTAATGAATCTTCGTATACTTCTAATTCACGGATTTCGATGTGGCAAGCCATTTTAAGGCCGAGGATGCACGCCTCATATTTCGCGATATTGTTAGTATATGGAAATGTGAGCCTTGTTGCTGAAGGGAATTGTGTTCCGTCTGGGGATATCAACACTGCCCTGATCCTACAACCGAATACATTGGCAGCTCCGTCGAAAAACATCTTCCACTTAGGGTTCTGCTCTATTCCACAATCCTCTACTAGTGTACCTTCCACTGTTAATATATTTTCATCAGGGAATTAAACTTGTGGCTTTTGGGAATTTCCCTCGATAGGGTGTTCTGCCAATTGGTCGGCTAAAGATTGCCCTTTCGTTGAGTTTTGATTTGTGTATGGGATATCAAACTCTAATAAGAGCATTTGCCATTTGGAGATTCTCCCTATCAAAACGGGTTTCTCTGCCAAGTACTTCAAAGGATTATGTCTTGTCAGCAGCTCAATATGATACTAAAGGGTATACTTCCTTAATCGGTGCATGACCCAAATCAGAGCACAGCAAGTCCTCTCTACTTCTGAATACCTCTGTTCCCCGTCTATGAATTTCTTGCTTAGATAATATATGGAACGCTCTCTTCCCTCTTCATCTTTTTGCCCCAACACGCATCCCATGGACTCAGGGAGTATCGTGAGGTATAAGAATAAGGGCTTCCCTTGCTTTAGGACTATCAAGACTGAAGGCTTTATGAGATAGTCTTTGATTGTCTTAAATGCTTCTTGACATTCGTCGTCCCATTCTACTGCGACATTCTTTTTCAACAGACGGAATAGTGGCCGGCACTTATCTGTGAGCTGTGAGATGAAACGAGTTATGTAATTTAACCTTCCCAGCAAACCTCTTACTTCTTTAACAGTGCGTGGGGAAGGTAGCTCTAATATAGATTTTACTTTGTCAGGGTCGATTTTAATGCCTTCTCGGCTTATGACAAACCTTAACAACTTGCCCGTTGTGACCCCGAAAGTGCACTTCTCCGGATTTAACTTGAGTTGGAACTTTCTCAATCGTTTAAAAAATTTTCTCAGGATATCTGTATGGCTTTCTTCTTCTTTATACTTAGCTATCATGCTGTCGACGTATACTTCGACTTCTCGATGCATCATGTCATGAAGTATCGCGACCATGGCTCTCTGATACGTTGTCCCGGAGTTTTTCAAGCCGAAGGACATGACTTTGTAACAGAAAGTCCCTCATGTTGTGATGAAAGTCATCTTGGTTTTATCTTCTTCAACCATCTTTATTTGATTATATCCTGAGAAACCGTCCATAAATGAGAAAAGATGGTTTCCTACAGTGTTGTCCACTAGAACATCAATATGAGGTAGGGGGAAGTTATCTTTTGGCGTAGCTTGGTTTAAGTCCCGGAAGTCTACGCATATGCGCACTTTTCCATTCTTTTTCATAACGGGGACTATATTCACTACCCATTCTGGGTAATCGGATACTTCAATGAACCCTACTTCTAGCAGTTTCTTGACTTCCTCTTTGATATTTAGTAAGATGTCAAGCCTAAATCTTCTCAATTTCTGTTTTTAGGTTTGACATATTCCCTTGTGGGAAGCCTGTGAACTACTATTGATTGATTTAGTCCTGGCATATCGCCATATGACCAGGCGAACACATCTGCATACTCAGTTAACAGCTCGGTCATCTTACGTTTTTGCTCGGCACTTAAACTGATCCTGATCTTGAGGTTTTTAGATTTTTCAACACTTCCCAGATTTACTATCTCCACCGGCTCATCAAATTAAATTCCGCTTTGCTCATGCTTTTGCCAATTTTCTTGTATTATTTCGTGGTCAAGGATATCGCCTCCAACAACTGACCCAGCAGCGTTGGAAACAATATCAGCGTTTTTATTTTCTACCTGCGCGAAATGTCCCTGATGTTCGATGGTAAGAGATCTGGGTGAAGTAAAATGAAAACAGATATATATAAGTAAGACAAACTATAATTTATTGAATTATGTAAAGAAGTCTCAATACAAATTATTTAACAATCGTTCCCTATCCTTGAGCTGACCTAGAGCTATCAATAGGATAACAGAACCAATTACTGAGAGCTGGATGTTGTTTGGACATGCGAGGGGTTGGGCTCCCATTGCTGACGTCATCTTCGCTTATCATTGGCTCTTGAATGGTAGTTGCTTGTTTGAAGGATTGTTGGAGGGGTGGAATGCGTATCTGGGTGTTACTTGGCTTCTCTTTCTTCCTGCCTCTGACACATTTGGCTTGTGCTTCTTCCTAGGCTGTAGGAACGTACCCTAGTCCAAACGTCTCTTACTGCCCCTCCTTGAACTGATGGCCTTCCTTGCTGCTCACCATATTCACCTCGTTGAATATCTGGAGATCAAGGTCTTCGGAACCATCCTCCCCAATGTAAGGTATGGTGGTTTCTTTGTAGCTTTCAGTCAGGAGGTGGACTTGTGTAGCTAGCTACTGGATCGTTTGTTCCAGGGATACAATCCTAGAGTCTGAAGTAGCGTTAGCACTTGTGTTGTTGCGGTTGTCGCCACTGTTTGCCATTTTAGTTCTTAAACGTGTGTAGATTGGGCTTCTGGGAGGGTTTGGTTGTTCGGGAGCTATTTTGATACCTAGCGCGCATTTTTTTTTTCTTTTTAGTATGATGTATGCATGAAAATGTGATGCATGTGTCACACGGATGCTGAAATAAAGGGGCTAACAATTGATTGATGACATAACACTGAAACTTTACTTTTATTAATACTGGAAACTTTGGAGTTCGATAAAAAATGAAAAAGTACAATAGATCTATTTACTAATTCTCTTAGTCTTCTGCTGCGTAAGTGGCGGTTATTGATGACAACTTCCAATTCCCTGACTCTGGCTTGGGTCTTGAGTGGGAGTGATCTCGCGTGGCCCAATGAAGAAAGTCGCGGGCTCTATTTCCCATAGATGGAGCATGGCCTGTACCAAAGGTAAGTTCATCTCCATCTTCATTAATGAGAGGATGGGCCATATTTTTTGCTAAATGAAGGCCTGCTCCTCTAGGTTGTACAGAGTGAACCAGTGGTTCAGTACCAATTTCGGGTCCAGAGGTTTGTATACTCTGATTTCTTTACGGAGGAGGCGGTCAATTGTGGAACTAGCTATCTATTACAACAAAAATTTCTAATTACAACTATGTTACAATGATAGCATTACAGCGAAATGTATCTGAACTCCATGAACAGAACAAAAGTATTACATCATCAATCAGTTGTCGGCCCATGATGTCATGTATGTAAATAAGTAGGTTCTAACAGGTCCCTAAGCTCTATGGCTTCTCGCATTCTCGGAGAAATGGATCTCAGGCCATATCGAAGCATTGGGTGGGATAGCCTAATCAGTCATGAACGGTGATCGTATCACTTCGCCCAAAACCTACACAATGGCCCCCCGTCTTAGGGTCCTAAGACGGCTCGGATTTGACCGTATCTACTCACACAATTGTATGCATGTAGACTTAACAACAAAAGTAAATAACTGATCCTAAATCTAGTTAAATCCCTGAAAGTTTAGCAATAGTATAACAAGCCAAAAAGACATTCATTAAAAAAGTGATTTGAGGAGATTTAGGTGGCTAGCCTACCAGAGAGGATTCCCTAGTGGAGTCGCTACCTTGTCGAGTCTAATTTTTGATTTCCCATTCCTAATCCGATCTATATTAGACCCTATACTCATCCAATGTAGATCCTCGACTTGAGTTAGGAATTTTGTTTTGTTTTGAAATCGCCACCCAACTTTTGCTGGGAAAGATTGAATTAGGACTAATTGAGCATATTAGTCCTAATTTGGACCACTAGTCATAGTGATTTCTTTTTCTCGTTTTTTGTGAAAAGAGGAAAGAGGAAAACCAGAGTTTTTGAGTTTGGAGGCTAACCTATTAAAATCCCAAGGTTACCACCCTAATCTCCTAAAATCTAAACTTTGTTTAGAAATGTCTTTTATTTATTTTTTATTGTCTTTTTTATTTTTTTTTTGAATAACTTATTCTGATAAAATGATTTTTGTTCCTTTTTAGGGTTGCCCCAAATGGATGCCTACGTACCTGCTATTCAGGATCAAGCGTGCCGTAGTTCGATTTTCCTGAAAAATTTTAATGTATTGGTGATTTTTAATTATGAAATTTCTTTTGATTTATGTTTCTACCATTTTAGTATTTAAAAAAAAAAAACTTAAGCCTAAGCTTGATAATTTGATTTTTTTTTTTTAAATAAGAATTATTTTTAGGAAAAACCAATTTTGGATTTATTTAAGAAAATGATTTTTCTAAGTGACAAAAACTTCATTTTTTTCAATTTTTCAACCCATTTCTAATATTATAAATTTTATTGATTTTTATAATTTTTGATAATTTTTCTTAATTTTTATTGAAAAATTTTCTCCTAGATTTTTTTTATCTTTCCTATTCTAAAATCTAAATTTTTATTATTATTCTTTTCTAATATTTTTATTATTTTCTTTATAAATTTTCACATTTTTATAATTTATTATTATAATTATGATTTTTATTTTATTATTCATCCTAAATTAAATCCTAAAAAAAAATCTAAATTCCAACATTTTTTTCTATTTTTGAATTATAAATAACAAATAAGTAAATAAATGAATTCAAAATAAATAAAAGAGATAAATAAACAAATAAATAAAAATCGAAAAATCCGACTTACCTGGATCCGGGTCGGGTCGGGTCGATCGGACACGGCGACTGGGAGTGCTCGTTGACGGCGTTCCGATGGCCTTTCGAAGCAATTGAGGTGTCGGTTCCTAGGTTTTTGGGGGTGAGGAACTCAACTGTGGCGGTGGATTTTTCCAAAAACGCCTCCTGGTGGCTGCTCAACGCTTGATCGGTGGTCGCGACTTGGCAACTCTGACGAGGCTTCGATTCTCTCTTTTTTTCTCTCTTTTCCTCACTTTTGATCCGTGCTTCTGCCTCCCCCATTCATCATCTATTTATAGGCGCTCGAAAACCCCTCCGGATAAGCTCAAATCCTTGATTTGAATAAATTCGAATTTTTCCGTTTTTTAGATTTGATTTTATCCAACAAATTTGATGCCGATTCGTTGTAATCTTGTTATTTATCTGGATAATTCGGTTTTATATTGATTGAAATCCAAAAATATTTGAAGAAATCCAGCATTTTTGGCCTCGTCGGACTTCTGCAGGATTTTTCTCCGGCTGGGCTCGAGGAAGAAGACGATCACGTGCGAGGCACGTGTCTTCTCTTGGCCAATCACATGCTGCCACATGGTAGCTCTAGGGGAAATGAAAGAAAAAATTTCCAAGCGCACGCGGGGGGATTCGAACTCGGGACCTCAGGCTCTCTCACACGTTCCAGGTGCACACAGGAGCCAGCTAAGCTGGCCGAGATCTCGGTTTTTTTATATTATGCAAATTGTATATATGCAATGCAATTTTTTTTTATTATTTTTTTTTGAAATTTCAAAAATTTGTAAAAATTATTTAATCCTTTTTATTGCCATTTCTGCAATTATTTTTCAAAATTGATGTATTTTTCCCATTTATTTTATTTTTTGAATATTTTTCCTATTTTTGCTAAATTGGAGAAAATGGTAATTATTTATTGTTAATTATTATTGATCATTAGGAGCAAAAATGGGGTGTTTACACCTACAAAAATAATAAAGGAGATATAATTATCTAAAGAAAATGCATATGTTAGATTTAAAGTAATATGTAAACAATTAGCACATGCAATACCTACACAATGGAAAAATATTAAAGTAGAAAAAGAAAGCGTCTATTTAGAAAAGTATCGGTCGCTTAAAAATTTAGATCAATTAAAATTGATAATTGATAATTTTCTCTCTCCAACAATATATATATATATATATATTAATGTTCAAGCCTTTTTTGTATTTTAAGTAATAATAGTAGCTTAGCAAAGAAAGGGGAAAGAAAAGAGTTTAGTGGGTAAGTGGAGTTAAATGGGTTATGATTTTTGTGCATGAAGGTGGGATTGGATTGCACTTCATTGTTTTAATGGTTAATTTACTAATTTAACCCTAAGAATGAGATCTTTTATTAGTAATTATCTTGAGGAAGGGTTAATAATTAGTTTTAAAAGTATAATTTAAAAATATTTAATAGAATCAATCGTAAAAGACACTAAAAGTGGTTAAGAGATCTTCATATGCTTAAATAATATTTATATATTAGTAATATTGTAATAGCCCACTTTTTTATTACTCAAATTCCAGTTACTAGTAACTGACTCAATTACATACTTTTCCTCTCTACTCACCAACATTGTCATCTAAAACAATTCCCTTTTAAGTTCTATTTTTCCACTTCTCTTTTCCCTCCTTATCCTATTTTTATATTATGAAATATCTTTATCTCCTTAGATTTTCCTATGAACTAATTGAATAGTCTCCATTTTCAAACGCAATAAGGTAGAAAATCTTCACTGATTTATTTTTCATTTTAGATTTCTTAAATATTTTATTCAACAATTATCTAATATATTTTAATTAGATCACTTTCATTTCATTTTTCTTATAATATTTTTCACATTTTTTTTCAATTGAGAAATCCACCAAAATAATTTTTTTTAAGTAATCATAAAATAAGGTATCCGATAAACATATTCTCGACATAAGTGGTTAAGGCATGGACCGAAAACGCACATTCAATATGTATTGCGAAAAAAAAATTAAATCAATTTTTATAATTTTTAAATTTATGAAAATTATTTTTTTGTTATTCTTATTTAAACTTTTAATTTTTTAAACAAAAAAATTTAATTTGAGAAATTTTATTATTAAAAAAATTATGAAAGATCACGTAAATAAAATCATAAAAACAATTGTAGCGTCTATCGGGTTGAAGAAATACTTGCTCAACGTTCGACCTATTAAGAGCATCCTGATAATCACAAAATTGATTTATGATTTTTTTTTTACATGATTTTTTATAAAAAAATTAATAATAAAATTTCTCAAATTATTTGTTTTTTGTTTTAAAAAATTAAAATAAATTTAAAAATTATAAAAATTGATTTCAAATTTATCGAAAAAAAATTCACAACATGTACTGAAGGTATGTACTTGGAATGTGCCTTCAATCAAATATATTGAAAGTGTATTCCAAGTATGCGCCTTTAATACAAATTGCTGAAGATGTATTCTTAATTTGTGCATTCGCCACCTATTTCGGGAATAAGTTTACCGAGTATTTTATTTCACAATTATTTTTTAAAAAATACTATATTTTAGTAGATTTCCCCTTTTTAATATGTTTTATGATTTTTTTTGTTTTATTAATTGGATATATAATTTGATAAGTTATATATTTTTTGGACTACTTTATTTATTTTTTATACACGTATTACAGGTACGTATATGCTAATATGTATAATTCCACAAGTCTTTATCGTTAATTACGTACCAAAATATGTAGCTCAGTACAAAAGGATAGAGCTGCACCCTTTAAATTGTACCTTGTTTATAGATATATTGCCTTTACAGATTAATCCTTATACACAATTAAAATCGTAACTAAAATGTTGGCAAAAGAAAAAAAAAATCGTGACTAAAATAATACTATCGTTAAAACTATCCATAATAACCAGTTTTTACTTGGGTGATTCTTTTGGCTTGTGGGTGACTTTTTTCTTTTCTTTTTCCCTCATTATACTTGATTTTTTTTTTTTTAAGATATATGTTTTTTTTATGTAAATTTTTCATGGACCCATCATCTTCTAATGAACATATATCTAAAAAGCATGATTTAATGCAAAAGAGTATGACCCTTGGAACAAAGTAACTTTTTAAAGCATAGACATCTTATGATTTAAGTAGATGTGTTTTGCCCAAAATTTAAGTAGATGTTAGATTATGGATATATCAAATAGGGGATGAGTGGATATAAAATAAATGGAGTAAAGATTTTTATTCTATTTATCATCTTATGGTTATAGATTTTAAAATTTTGGAATTAGAATTTATATTATGATTTCTTGAAACCACTTAAAAAATTATATTTTATGAAACTTATAAGCTCCAAGGATATGTATCTTGTGAGTTTATTTTTTAAATTAAAAACACTATTAGTTGAATTATAAATTTAAATTGCTTTTGAATTTAAATTATAACATACATAATACAATAAATCTTAATAAAAATAAAAAAGAAAAAAAAATACATCAGTAACATCAACTTAAATTAGAGATTTGAGATAAACATAATTACCTCTAGGAGTATTGCTTAATATAATTTATTATAAGTTAGGTCAATATAGTTGAATTTCCATTGTATTTATCAAATTACATCATTACCATTAGTATTATTGTACAACTTAATTACACAATACTCTGCATATGTTCAGAATTTACAAGACAAGACATCCTAAAGCCTAAAACCCGTGGTGCATGGAATGATAAATTCTGAGAAGGTTCCCCAATGGTATAGGGAAGTATAAAACATTCTACTCTAGGACCACAACTTTTAAAGATTTAAAATCAAAACATACCATATAACATCTAATATTCATTCTAAAACCTATTTAATGATACAGGATCCAATACATTTTCAAGTCTTAAAATTCTAATATTCACCGCATTGTCAAATAATCTTTATATCCTGTATTGTAACTATCACAAACCATGTAAGTTTAGTGGACGGTAGGGTTACCTGTGCTAATTCATGTAAGTTGGTGAGACTTGGATGCCTCTAATTGACATGGCCCAATCAATGAATCCACTAAGCCCATGAAAGCAATGCCAAAATTATGAGCTATTGTATAAATTTTTAATTATCTTATGATATTATTATATATTAAAGAGATAAATTAAAAAAAATAGAAAAAAAATGAATTTAAATGTACAACCTTTCCATAACCATTTAGAAATACATATGAAATTTCATAAAAGAAAAAGAGAGTCTTTATGCCACATTACTGAGGTTCTTGTTTTAAAAAAAATGCTATATGAGAGATTTACGAAGACTAACTAGTAAAAGAATTATGATAACATGGGTCTTTCAAGTGTTATAGACTTAAAGTATATGTAGATGATTTCCGGACTAAAAATTGTTCCTGTTTGATATATTATGGTTATTTCGTTTAAAAACATAATTAAATATTGATTTTTGGGAAAAGTAAAAAAAAAAAAACTTATGAAAAATTATATCATAAATATAAATTTCCACTAAATATTTTAATATCGAACTTTATAAAGTAGTACATATAAGTAAATTACTTGTTAATTTGCAGCAACATATAATTTGTAAGTAAATATGTTAATTATCGGAACTATCATGAATAGCTTCAAATTCACTTGGCTGGCAGGGCACTCACTAATGAATTATGGGTTTGGGCTTCAAGCCATTGTATAAGCAGAGCCTCTTTTGCAAGGTGGAAAAGACGAAGGCTTTCTCGGCTTGGACAATGACTACAATGTAGATTAAGCTAGGCCTTTACGGTCGACCATCATGGGCTGTAATTGAAAAAAGTTCAAGGACCTGTCGGACTGGCCTGGTTAGGGCACGAGCTATGACGCCTTCGTTGGTATCAAGTCGTGTTGACCCATATCAGGCTGGCTTGCCTCGGGCTCGGAAGCGGCCCAGCCAAGTGGGTCGCCGAGGAACCTCCTTAAACATCGTACTTAGTGGAAAGTAAGGTAACTTAGGGAATTTACAAATAACTTTTTTGAACATTAATCTTGATGCTGCTACATGCTTAAACTTTTGAAAGTTGCAAATATAATTTTAATAATTTAGCAATATAAAGGATGTTTACTTTTTCAATTAAAAAAACACATTAAAGTTAAATTTAGCGGTGTTAAAATACACTTATTTAATAAGATCAAAAGAATGTCTACACACCAAAGTAAAAGTTTAGGGAGATTATTTACAACTTTTTGGGGTTATATGCCAATTTATCAAATTTTATAAGAGTTATTTATAATATTTAAAAGTTTAGAAGGAATATTTATATTAAATTTAAAGTTCAAAGATCAATTTTTCATAATATAAAACAATGTATATACAGTTTTCAATAAAAAATTAAACGTTTAACTATGTGGATAATTATGCCTAAAACTATTAATTTTGAGATTACAGATCCTAGAAGTTGTTATCTTTTCAAGTGAGACATTTTCATTTTGGTCATCGACTAGGTTATTTAGTCTAACTTGGGTTACTTAAATATTTCTTCGATTTATTAGGGATATTATATGTGATGGATATAGTGTATCCAATATACAGTAATAAAATGCAATTCTTTAACACTTGTGTTGTTAAAGTTGCTTGGGGGTATAACAATTAACAAGTTAATCTTTATACCCTGTTGAAGAAGATTCCATAAATTGAAGTACCCCACAACTAGAGCCTATACCAACCACGTACGATTCAACCCCTTTCGGTATCCGATAGGCGATAGGTTTCGATCAATACCTTAATTTCTGATCATAATTAAACTTAGACTATATCCTAATGCTACATTTCTCGATTATTATTGTCATAATCAAGAATATATTAATAGTCTTTAATATTAAGTGGCAGACAATAATGAAAAGCAAAGATGCCAATTACCTGACGGAATGGTTAAATAAAAAGGAAAATGGTAAAAAGATAATAAAATGTTCTTTTTGAGGTACAATTTTTCTGTCTCTAACTTTCCTTTTCTCTCTTCCCCAACACACACAAAAATAATAATAATAATAAAATTCATTGATATTCGATAAAACGAAATACCATTAATCTAAAAGTTTAGCCTTCAAATTAAACAATAATAAATAACATAAAAAAGACGAGAGTTGTAATGCCCTAAATAAGACGCCCGTCCTCTTTTTACATTAAGATACAATCCCATTGATACACGAGTTATTTTTACTATTCCCATCTATTGAGCTTTGAAACCCTTTAAATGCTGTTATTAAATCGGTTCTATTTATATTCCACGATTAGAGGTCAATCACTTCATCACTTTTTATACCCATGCTATTTTTAAAAGCCATTAGTTACATATCCTTTTAAAATTACTATGATGGGTTGTAATAACTAAATTAATATTTGACATGAAAGGATGCATCATCAGTGTATAAATTTATTGTAAGCTCATACTTTAGTATACTTTACAATTTGTGTAATATCCAAACCTTCTTGAAACTTGATGTCAGGTTTTTATGCTGCCTATTTAACTACTACATGCATGCTTGTATAGAACTTGTTTATACTCACCACACTGTAAACTATTTTATAGATGCACCTGAATAACTTGAATGGTATTGGAGCTAATTTTTGTTTTATTTTATTGTAGCTAGTTGACAATAGTGTGCTTACAGTGTAAGCATTTGACAGAGAATTTTAGAGTCTATTATTGCTCCCTTAATACTCCCCACGGTGCATATAGTATTGTTTGTTTCTAGAGTTTGCAATCCATAATACAACTTGTCCCCTACATGCAATTCATCTCACGATAATAATGGGTTTGGGTTTGGCTAAATTTGTTCTATATTGGAACAAGTTGGAACTATTTATATTTAAAGTTTGACCTAGATATGATTATAAATCCAAATCTCTTTAAACTTCCTATTGTAAACTATTTTATAGATGCACCTGGATTACTTGAATGGTATTGGAGTTTTTTTTTAATTTTTTTTTTATTGTAGCTGGTTGACAATGGTGTGCTTACAGTGGAAGCATTTGACAGAGAATTTTAGAGTCTATTATTGTTCCCTTAATACTCCCCGTGGTGCATATAGTATTGTTTGTTTCTAGAGTTGGCAATCCATGATACAATCCATCCCCCACACACAAGTCATCTCACGATAATAATGGGTTTGGGTTTGGATTTGGTTAAATTTGTTCCACATTAGAACAAGTTGGAATTATTTATATTTAAAGTTTGATCTAGATATGATTATAAATCCAAACCTCTTTAAAATAGCTTTGTGGATACTGCTTTTAGATGCGCTATCTCTTTACTCATTTGCTTTTTATGGAACAAAGAGCAATCCAAGAATGTTAGAACCAAATTGACATGTTGACCCATTGATTATAGAACCGAGAATCGTAAATATAAAGTAAGAAATTAAAAACCTTAGGTTTAATATTAAGAATCGTTGACTAATAAGAGCCAACAACCATAATTATAAATTTGAGCACCGCAAGAATAAGGTTTTTAATAAGAGCAAAAACACAATAGTTATCTGTTCATCTTGACTTTTTAACTCTTAATTGGATGCTTTATTTATTTATAGGCTAAATAAAGTCTAAGCATTGTAGGAAACAACTTAATAAAAATGAAATTATTTAATAACCTAAGAAGTACATGATAAAAGAATATGAAAAAGTAGGAAACAATTCAATAAAGGAAGCTGACAAACCAGGATACACAATAAAACAAGCAATTAAAATGGTAGATAATATTGAGTGAACTTCAGCTGGCCCAATCAACTGCCTCTTCTGGAGGACCACTCTTAGGCTGAATGGCTTTCATTCCAAGGTTGGCCAGGTGGTTCCTACTATACCTATTACCGAGTTGAATCCAATCCATGCTCACATCACTTAGCTTCTTCATTTCCTTTAGATTTTCTCATATTATTGGTAAGTTAAAACATGACTTCTTGGGTTGATTTGTAAAACTCATTTATTAAATAAGCCGTGTTATGAATTTAAGTTATAAATCCATTTATTGAAATGATTATATAATGATTTTAAGTTTTTTTTTTCTTTTTTAACATCAAATTTTTTAGATTTAAATAAATTGTTGACTCTATTTACACATTGAAAGTGAGAGGCTACAAATTGAGATTGACTTGAGTTTTTCATATAAAATTTTCAACATTTTGAAAAGTATATATTTCCTTTAATTACATGCTGTTATGTATAAGTAATGAGACAAAAAAATTGATATAAGCAATCAAAATCCTTTCAAATATAACAAGATGCGATTAAAGAAGATATAATGAAGAGTAACATTGAAAACACGAAAGCTTTTTGGGGCTTTCTCATGCTAAAGAGTAGAGACCCTAACACTTAACTCACACGATACTTTGGATAGTTGAGAGTGCAAAATTCAAAAATTATGATGCAACGATGATCCGCGTAAACCGTCATGATTTCAACTTCAGGGCCGGGCCACCAATTAATATATAGACGGCAAATGTGACCCGCAACTTTGTTTTTCACGACTTCATTTATGTTTGCGTTAACAATTAATTAAAGTGTGCATTATAATGTAACCTTATTAACATAATCTAATGTTATCAATTAGATGAAACAAATCTCTCACGCTATCCACAAGTTCAGATCTCGTAATAAGCTTCGATAAATAATTAACAACTGGGAAATGGCTATATACTTATTAAGTGATCTAATTAAAATATAAGTCAGTTACGAATATATCAATTACTAATTCCTCTTCCTCGTCGACACTTATTCGGTAATCTAGCATGTACCTTCCACAGGCTTCTAGATTTCTGACGTATATAGCATTCCTCCCTGGGAATATAAATGAGTAAAAACTATCCATGAGTTATTTGAATTCTACTTAATATTTACTCAACATCATTGTAACAATGGTTTAATTGTTCGAGATCAAACTAATCGAGTAGATTATTGAGTTGGGTTTAAATTTTATAATATTTTGTTTGATTATTAGTCAGTTTAATCAAACTCGAATTGAGTTTAAACATTAGACAAGTTTAAATCGAACTTAAATATCAATTTTATTTTAGTTAAAAAATAAATTTATATATATAAATAGAGCATAAATGACTAATCGCCTAAGTCAAATTTAGACTCATTAGCTATCCCTAAGCTTAGAATTCTAAGCTTGGACTTCGCTCAAGCTCTAAAATTTCAAATAGAGTTTAAATTCAATCTTAGTAGAATATTATCTTGATTTAACTCCATTACAGTCTCAATCTTATTAGGTAGATAATATTTACAGATAATTACAAGTAGACTTCTTAGAACATTGGTCAAGTATAAATAGACCTTTTAAACTCTTATAAAACAACTTTTCTTCTCTCATGACTTTTAAGAATACCTAAATATCAACATCAATGGTTGCTAAATTCCTCACAAAGATATTGAAAGAACTAATAATAGTGATAGTTTCGCATATATGTGTATTTAAAAAAAAAAACAGAAATAAAAATAAAATTTAAAAGTTTAGGAGTCTGTCTAATAATTTTAAACGATGTATCTATGATTTACTCAAATAATAATTTTTATATGCCCCGCTAATACTTGAAAAAGGATATTTGGTAAGCATGATCCATGATGCATGAATTAGAGTCGATTAATGTGTAGGACATACTGAAAGCTGGATTCGTTATTTCCTAGGCACCAAAAACATGGAGATAATTATAGGGTTTTTTTTCATAGTTTTAGTTTGTGTTTTAAAAGATCGATAACGAAATATTAATACTATATGATTGAAGTATATTTGTACATCCTCTTGCCCCCCCCTTTTTTTATCCCAGCCAAAGATGAAGAATATTTCAAAGTACTGGTTAAAATAAATAAAGCATTTTTAAATTTATTGCTTATCTGCAAGGACAAATAATGTTACAAAAAGAAGAAGAAGGTAATAGGGGTATGGATGTCCAAAAAACACTCGCAGACTATTTCAATTTGAAGATCCCGAGCTAGCAATTAAGAGGGAGAAAATCTGTATTTTAAAAAATAGTTTGAGAATATCTTACTCTTTTCGTTGTCTGCTTATAGATTTCCGAGTTTAATGATATTAATTGCTTAATTTGATCAAATTAAATCTCTCTTACACAACAACAAATATAATAAATATAAAGTAAGAAGTAAAAGAAAAAGAAAAAGAAAAAGATGGCAGAAAATTGAGTCCAAGTTTTATATAATTTCCTCCTTATGCTTCGATTACTCTCTCTAAACAAATTACAAGGAAGAAAGTGTCCTAACACTTGCTTATAGTCGAAAAATCCTTACACACAGTCGGATGCTGGGTAAATGCATGCAAAAGCTTGAAGTGCTTGAGTAAGACGAGCTTCCTTATATAGAACTGCCGGGACGCCAAAAATTCCTTGGATGGTTCATGGAAAATAAATTCAGAATTTGGAGAAACAAGAAAACAATAAAAGCATTTCTTTGGTAAAGTTGAATACGCAAAGATTTTAAGGAAAAAGCATGGCGACAAGTACATCATAATACATTACGCTTTTGAAAACATCCACCAACTTTTATTCAAATACGGCTCTAATAAAGAAATGTCAGGCTATAAACATAATTAAGCTTTTATGACAAAAATTCAAACATATTATCCAAATATATCTTATTGATAGGATTAGATCATCATAATTAATCATACACACTTAAAATTCTTTGTTAGATAAAAAACAGATCGTTTGATTTCATTAAAAGAAAAAGAAAAAAAAAAGGGGGGAGGGAGTAATACTAACATGGTTGAACTCAGGATTTGTTTGAGTTAAATTTAAACCGCCTGAGTGGCTTGTTAAGCAAGCTTGGGTTTAAGCAATTAGGTGAGACAATTTCAAAATGATGTGAACCGAACCGATGAAATTCTCTACAAACCAAAGGAAAAAAACTGCTAAAGATCACAATATTCGTTTGTTGAAGAAATAGTGAAAATGTCGTAGTAGTTTAACCGACTCTATGACAAGACTATTTATAGTCTGCTATAATGATTAACTGCATTTATACATCAGCATATATTAATAAATATTACAACTAATCAACTATTTATAACTGGACTAATCAACTAATGATAAGCGAAAATAATCTGAATTATTCTTCATAACAATCGATTTTAAATTTACAAGTGGACTAACTGTATTTACGCATCAGCATATACTAGTACATGTTACAATCAATCAACTATTTACAAGTAGACTAATCAACTGATGACATGAGAATAATCTGAATTATACTTCACAATAATCGGTTTTAAATTTACGTTATTATGTAAAGCTATGTAGATTCAATTTGAGCTTTTGTATAATCTCAAGTAGAAGGAATGTTAATTTTTCAAAATAAACAAATCTAAAGAATCTTGAAATGTGGAGTTTGAACTTACCAAGTATATCGTAAAAATCAAGATTTGAGTTTTATATTGTGTGATTCGACTTCACTTGACTAAAACTCTGATCTATTATCTACTATTATGACGATCATCCAGCAAATTCCAAGTGAGACAAGAATGGCGGGGAAGAATTTTGAAAATGAAACTGTCTCTATATCACCGCATCGTGACATACGTGCCCCTAAAGCATGTGTATCCTGCTTGAGCTTGACTTTGATCTCTGAAGAGACATAAATGCAAACAAACAAGCAGAGTTAGAGCAAAGTATCTATCATGATCGAAATGGAAGCCAGCTGCATAGAATACTTACAGGTAATTCATCTTTTGAAATTCGTCTACGATTGTCGAAGTCAATATCATTTTATAGTCAGAGGACATGCTAACCAAACCGAGCTATACTCAACCTCAAATCGAAGTTCTCCATTTTCATCACTTACCAAACACTTTTTCTTTCCGTGGAAGCCCTTGTCTCGAAAGGATAACGAGCACTCGAGATATATGTAATCTTGCCCAGAAACCCTAAATATTTTTATTATTAAACGAACTTAACAAATGTCTCGAATCATTTATTAAATTAAGCTACAGATAAAACAATCATTGCTTGGATAATTGCCGTGTTGTCTTGAAATTAATAGAGTCAAAGGGTTTTCTAATGAGTGGGACTATAGCTTAAGTAGTTCTTGTTTTGGAAATTAATTCTGGTCTTAGGAGCTACAAACATGAAGTTTGTAGGCTGATTTAGATGAGTTAATTAAGCTTTTCCATATATTTATTTTTCACTTCGGCTTGAGCAGTATACAGAATTCTTAAGAAAGCAATATGATGAAAATTTAAAACCCCTGCTCAACATAAACATATTATAAATGAATAGAGATCTCTGCATAAACTAAAGGATCCAAATAACATTAACAAACGCAACGGTTTGATATTTTGAATTTTAGGCGTGGTCAATTACAATGATGGAATTCATTAATGAAAACGATGGTCAATGATTGTAACATGTGGCTTGGTAGCTTTCTCAGAGTGAAATTATTGTCTTTTTCCCTTCCTCTCCATAATTAGGTGCAACTGAGGGGTTAATAATTAAACCATTATTATCAGCTCATTTCCATAGTTGGAATTGTGAACCAGTTTGAGACAAAACACTTTAGTACCGAATTCATATTCGAGCTCAATTAAGTAGTATTTAAAAAAATTTTAAATTAGTTTAGACTCCATTAATATATATATATTAATATAATAATATTTAAACTCAACTTGAACTCAAATAATATCTAATTATTAAATGAGCTTGACAAACTAGTCGAGTTAAATATTATAAAGTTCAACCATAATAACCTAATAAATTACTCAAGTATCTTAAATTCAAACTCAATTCAAATAGTCCATAATTAAAATTAACTTTTTTATAATCGAGTAATATTACATACATCTACTTAGGTACCAGGTTCATTTAATAAATAGGTCAAGAAAATGCAGCCGACAATAAGCTTCTTATTCTTATGCGTGTATGGAACAATCTCTATAAGAACAGCTGTAATGAAACAACATTTTTGCATGTGCATTTAACAAAAGTGATTGGATTTGCATCCTCGGTTTATCTATAAATGGGAGACTTTCATTTTCATACGTAATTAAATGTCGATACACACTGAAGTTTGCATTTGTTCTCAGTTTATTTAGAGTACCTTAAGAAGTGCAACTAGGTTTGCTAATTGCTAATTATAGACTGCCGGTACGAAGAATATTTAATGCATCCATCATTTTATACTCTTTTTTTTTTGGGTCAAACGTAGTAACAATATATATTATTAGCGAATATTTAATGCATCCATCATTTTATACTTTTTTTTTACTTCAAACGTAGTAATAGTATATTATTAGCATGATTTGGACGTAAATACCATTTCTGCGTATTGAAATTTCATGCAGTGAAAAAGGATATCCATATTGTTTTGAAGCCTTACAAAACGTAGAAGGGTTCCGTTCAAGGCAGTGCGTTGTAGCGTACATAATTAACTTAGGGCTCTAATTGAGCTATATTTTTATTATTAGGGAAAAGAGAAAAAAGAAGAAGAAGAAGTATGGAGAATTGGGTCATAAATTAAAGGTATTCACAAGTCAATGAAAAACTAGAAATGAGATTTATATTTTTGACATAGACCTAAAAAGCAAGACTGACCAGTTTTAAAGTCGGGTTAAATAAAAGACACAAACTCAATCATCTTCCACATATAATATGATTTTTTGTACAAAATGAGTCCAATGTGTTTGTGTGTAAGGTAGGTTTTTTTTTTTTTTTTTCATTTTTCGCATATTACGTTACGACTTACGAGTGTGTACACAATTTTTGTCAAAAGGTTCCTGACACTAAGATCCAGGAAAAAACACAGGAAAGGAAAAAAGGAAGAGCAAAGAGACTTTTGAAAGTGAAACATCCCTAACTTTTGAAAATACCAATACTATAACAAATGCTCGCCTATATTCTTTCAATTCGAATGCGTCATGTGTTGCGTATATACTGATTATGATTATTAAAATCGTAAGTTAAATATATAATTTTATGAATTTATAATTTTATAAAATTTATTTTAATTAAAATAAAAATAATATTATTTAAATATAAACCGTTGATAAAATTATAAATTTAAATATATAATTATATAAAATTTTAATTTTATTAATTTTATATTATTTATACAATTCTATTAATTTTATAAATAATAATTATAAGTAGGATTATGATTTTAACAACCAATAATCTTTTTAGGTTGTTGAGATTCCTCTTTATCTTTCTAAGGGTGAAATTTCTAGTCTTGTATTGGAATTTTGGGGTGTTGTGCTGTGTCGTGTTTGTTTTTGAAGTTAACAAGTCTGCTAGATTATCTCATCTTAAATCACGGGTAGTTTTGAAAGTCTACTTATTGTCTTCAATTAGGCCTCAAAAAGATCCGTCAAGGAGGAATTGTATGTCAGGCCATAACGCGCACTCTTACTTGCCAGATGTATACAGTACAGTAACCATTGAAATTGACAAGCCTAATAATCTGACCGGCAAAATGATGGCACAACCCAGTGGAAGATGTCTCGTTTCTTAGACGTCGAGACTAAGAAATGGACAGTGGATGAAATCGGAGTGACTGGCTAGTACGACGAGTCAGCCAAGGGAGGCTAGCTAACTAACCTAGGTGGCAGTCAACTGCCAAGGTGGCCACTTGTTGGACAAGCAAGCATGGTGGTGACTCGTACATGGTTGATGGGAGCAATTTTATGGCATATGCAGCTTCTTATTTTGTAGTTTATTGGTGTATAAGTTATATAAATGCAATTAAGTGTATTAATAGTGGAAGTTAGATTAGAAAATTCTAACTAGGATCTTGGTTAGGAGGAAATTAATGCCTTATAATCATAAGGAAACCGTATTGTATTACTTTTGATTATACTAGTATTTTTATTTTTTTTCTTCTTTTTTTCTTTTTCACATAATAACATATTCCCTTATTTATTTATATAGCTCTTTTGTCTATTGTATATTGTGATCTTATCTACAGCTGCAACCCATAATATATATATATAATGTATCCTTTGTTAATAATCTACGCACAAGTTTAACTAGTACTTAATTGAAACATGTTTTTCTTTAAAAGGAAGGACCCTTGCTAAAATAGCCTGCCTTATATATACCGTTGGCTTAGGGAACATGCTTGCTGGCATGGGAACGTAGGCTGTTTCATGCATGACGTAATTTATTTATTTAATGACCTGCATGGCAGTGATTCACTGAACAAGAAGGGTCCAGTCCAATTAGTTTACTCAGGAAATAAAGATATGTCAAAGCGTCTTTGTTTCTCGTACAGAAGACACGTTTTATATCGATAGGCGAAGGGCGGTACCAATTACCAAATCTCGTTGACCATATCCATTTTTCCTTAACTTTGCCTCCTCCTCCTGAACCGATTTCTATATATAACTACGCGTTCTCAAAGCCATTTGCTTCCGCTCAAGATCCTAAAAAATCTCTTAATTTCGTAGTTTCTGAGGTAGCTATTAGGCTTCCCATATATATTATAATATGGGTAAAGCTCCTTGTTGTGACAAAACTGGATTGAATAAAGGTCCATGGACTGCTGAAGAAGATCAAAAATTGATAGCCTACATTCAGAAATACGGACATGGAAAATGGCGAACCCTCCCTAAAAATGCAGGTATACATGTATTTTAATTTTTAGATAAATCCCAAGTGATCTTCTTTATATTTGTTTTATGTAAATTTAGTTCCTTATCTTTAAAATCCCTGCATCCATACTCTAAATATTAAAAAAAAATACGCTTTTGGTTCCATTTTAACTCTTAATACAATTAACAGAAGGAAAAAAAAAAACAATAGATTTAATTATAATAAAGTATTAAAAAACTAAAACGGTAAAAAAGGATTTTCCTCTCTTTTTTATTTTGTATTTTTTTAATAATTTTAGTTTTCTTTTTAAAAATTTAGGAATTTAACAGTTCAAATCACAAATTAAGTACATATAAAGCAAAAACAAAAGGATGTATTTATAATTGACTCTTCAAAAGATGTGAATATAAAGATAGGTAAATATATGTATATAATGTAATATATATGCATGCATAAATTATGTATGTGCATATTATGTTAATATATAGACTCATTAATTATCGTGGCGAACAGGATTAAAGAGATGTGGAAAGAGCTGTCGACTTCGTTGGACAAACTACTTAAGACCAGACATCAAGAGAGGGAGATTCTCGCTTGAAGAAGAAGAGACTATAATTCAGTTGCATAGCCTACTGGGAAACAAGTGACTACACTTTTACTCCTCTTTTTCTTCTTCTTCTTCTTCTTCTTCTTTTCTATTTTTTTTTTTTTTAACTTGTCCCTCCTTTTCCTCTAAATTATACTTAATATAGCTAATTATTTTCCTTAGCTTTTTTCAAGACTATCAGGAGCACTTAAAATTTAATATAAAAATGGTTAGAATTTTTTATACAAGTTGCTAGAGGTGCACAACAGCAATAATATTATTTTTACTTTCTATATAGAAGTTTGATTTCCAGTGTAAGATTATAATACACAAAGTAGTGATGGATAGAACATTAAGAAGAGATTATTGATTTCCTGCACTAAAATATATATTTTGCTAGTGATAAATAATGATACTTCTTAAGGGGGGCATGGCTATTGCAAAATAAGGATAGTCTAATAACTTTACACAGTAGGAATATATTTTTCTTTGCCAAGATGTATATCTTAATACCAAATTGATTTGGTTTGGCTCTAAGTGATGTGTGTATTAAATAATAGTGGTCCAGAATAAGGTTAAATATGTATATATAGTGCTAAATAGTAAATACTACGCTCACCCTCCGTTTTCATATTCTCATGGATCCTTGAGGTTTAAAATTATTTTATAATAGAAAAAAAAATGTTAATAGATCTTCGAGAAAGACTTTCTTAAGAATGATGCGCGATGTCTATTTTTTAATGTCTATGTATGTAAATTATAATTTGACACATGAAAGTTTTTGTAACACCTCACAATAGTTTTCGAATCTTGTGTCAATTTTTTATTTATCTTATTTACCATTAAGTATTACAGATAATATACTATGTTTAATGAATCATTTTATATAATTTATTTTTTAATAAATTATGTAATTAATCCTAAGAAAATTGAGAAACTTCTTTTACAGCTTTTAACAAGTATGGGCTTTGAGCAGGTGGTCTGCGATTGCTGCTCGGTTGCCGGGAAGGACCGATAACGAGATTAAAAATTACTGGAACACACGCATCAGAAAAAGACTACTTCGAATGGGAATTGACCCTGTTACTCATGCACCACGTTTGGATATTCTTGATATGACCACACTCCTTTGGTCATCTCTTGGCGATAGTTCCTCTCAACTAAATAACTTCCCAAACATACTAGGCATGGGATATACGTCAAATCAAAACCTCCTGGACCTAGCCACCTTTATATTATCTTCCCAACATAAAAATCCCGAACCATTATTGTGCGACCCGAATCATCAAAATCTAAACGAAAATCTCCAATCGCCTTTCAATATCCCATTTTGTGTTTCAGACATTAACCGCGGTGATCAATTATCAACAGCTAATGACCAGATTATGCAATTTAATCATGTTGAAACTGCTCCAAATTTCTCATCCCTACAGAATTCATCACTTCCAAGCTTGTGCCAAGTGGCTGCCAATTGCATTGAAGAAAATAATAATCACTTTAATTATTCGAACATGTCACGTATAGACACGATCCCAGCGACAAAAGAGACTTTTGATTCCAGTGACGTTGGGAAAGTCCAAGATTTCTGCTTCGGGTCGTCACTTTCTTCGCCTATGACTGGCTTGACCACCTTGAATTCGTCATCCACGACGTATTTCAAAGACATTAATGAAGATGAGAGGGACGGTTTCGGCAAGGACAATGCTGTGATTTGCGACCTTGCGGGCAGCTCCTTTGTTGGCAACAAGAATCCATTTACTATGTTGATTTAGCATACTATGTATATTTTCACTGCGAGTGACATGTAACATAGACTGTCCCATGATTGCTAAAGAATAGATAAAGTTTAGATACGAGCATGAAAGCTTTTGTTATGATGTCTTCTTGTTAGTTATCTTATCTGCATAATGAGTTGAGTGTCAAATTTTTGTTTGTACCTGTCAATAGTACTATTATTATACTTGATCTCTCACTTCTAGTAGTCTTTTTTTCTGCATGTTGAGATTAGTCCATGTATAAAATATATAATGCTGTAATTTAGACCCAAAATTATTTTTTATCAGGTTCTGATTAAGAGTATTTCAAACTTAAACTTTGGCTTAGGAAAATGTTTTTAGACATGTTTTACTTTAAAGGAAGTTCATTAATGATTCATGGTTTTCTTATCAATATTGATGTCATGATCAAGTTTCTATGTTCTTAAATGATGTCATCATTCAATTCTAGTTAATCATATAATGTTGTGTATGAAATATATTCGATATATATATATATATATATAATTTTATTTCTCTCTCATACATAATAACATATAACTAAAAAAAAATATAAAAATATTATTTTGCAATAAGAAAACTTAATCCAAATGCTTGTGTTTTAATCTTACAATTTGATCCATACCAACAATAATTAAATTGCACTAATAATCAAATTTGGTTAAGTATTTATTTGCTGCTTGTACGTGGTTACTTGAACTAACAAATAACAAATCTTGGGTCGGGATTATAATTATGTTCATATACCTCAAAATAACATAATAATAATTAGGCACTTAGACTAGCAAAGATGGCCAACAGGTAATGGATAAGTGAGGCACGTTTTATAATGAGCATTATGAGCGTAGAGAATATATATTGAATAATAGCATGCCTAGCAACAATGACTATGCCTACAAATGTTATCCCTTGAGCTGCGGTTATTTAAAAAGAATAAGTACTCAAATTTTAATCAAAGTTAGCTTAAATTTTGTTTTCTTTTTTAACTGTAGAAAATTATCATTATTTTCACAACCCTACCAAAAATAAATAAATAAATAAAGATACAGCTCAAATAATGACTGATTTATATTCAAATATATATTTATCCGAACTATATTCTTCATGAGTCCCATAGGAGAGGATATGTTGGTGACTGTTGATAAGCTGAATACGCAGCCTATCCAATGCTAGGCATGATGAACTCATCTTATGAACCGCCTTAATGGGCATACTATCCGATCCGATCCTAAATTAGAAGATATGTACTTTCACCGTAGGTGGTAAGACGATCATATCGAGATGTGAAATCTTTCCATCCCTACGAGCTATTGGATACAGTAGCCTTTCATTAGCTGAATAAAGGTATTACAAATAATAAATATGATGAGTATTCACTCAAATATCAACATTTATATAGATCGTAATATATTCATTGTCAATAATATTGATCACAAAAGTTATATTGAATCAATAAATATTAATTAATTTTTTTTAATTACTTAATTAAAAAGTTTCTAATTAGCGTTAATATGTTATTTACTACTTAATGTCTCTCACAATCTATATGAAACTCCATTTACATAAAATATCACAATTTACTTCCTTTAAACATATGGGATGTCACATGGATGGTCTTGTAATCTCAAACGTTACAAACATATTTTCCAACAAGAATTAAGGTCATTCAATTTTTCATAGATTAGGCACTTTATAAATAAAGGAAATGCATCTTGGATTTTACACGGTAGTAAGGGTGGGAATGTTGTGCTCCGGAGTGAATTGTAAAAAGTAGATTTGATCTAATTGAAATTGTGAACCAAAGTGTAAATCATTTTTACAATTGAACCATTTTTTTTTTAAAAAAAAAAGAAAACACTTCAAACTTTGATATCATTAATATTTATGATGATTTTTATTGAATAATGTGAAGGTTTAGTTTATTATTATTATTATTTTATTTTACACATGTCAGTACTCTATTGGTAGTTAGTATAGTATAGTTAATACAAATAGCTCTAAACTAAAATAATAGTACAACTTTACAAGATTATCAAGAATAGAAAGTTTTTCTTATGCTCTATTTTCTTCTCCTCTCTCTGGATTCTCTACGATTGTTCAGTTTCCTTTGTTCAACAACTGAATGCTTACTATTTGTAGTAAGATTTTGTAGATGATGTTGTAGTTTTTGGAAACTTTACATGGTATCAAAGCTATTTATATTATCTATACTATACTAACTACCAATAGAGTATTGACAAGTGTGGCAACAAATCTGCTTTGATGATAGCTAACAATCCTTGTTTGCATGGGCAAAAGCATATAGATATAGATTTACATTTCATTCGTTACCATATTAGTTCAGAATTTCTTGGTACTTCCTATGTCCTTTCTACTCTTCACGTGGCAAATATTCTTATCAAATCCGTAGTTGCTTCGTATCTCCAATGATTATGTCTTAAGTTGGTTTTCAAGATGCTTCAACTTGTGAGGAGGATGTGAAAGTTTAGTTTATTATTATTATTTTATTTTACATATGTCAATACTCTATTGGTAGTTAATATAGTATAGTTAATATAAATAGCTTTGTAACTAAAATAACAATACAACTTTACAATATTACAAAAAATAAAAGTTAGTTTTTCTTATGCTCTATTTTCTTCTTCTTCTTTTTTTTTTTTATAGTTTTCTGCTATTCTTCAGTTTCCTTTCCAATTTTGTTTAACAACCGGATACTTACTATCTGTAATAGGATTCTACAAATGATGTTGTAATTTTAGGAAACTTCACAAATAATTTATGATTCCATTTTCTTATATCGTAAACTGAACAACTAGCGATAAATCATAATATCTAAATTGAATAGATATAAAGTAAAAAAATAAAAATTTAATTTGATTTACCAATTCACTTGGTAGGATAAATTTTGATTTCCACCCCTAATGGATAGGATAGGATTTTGCACCCCCTGTTAAGTCTTTCTTTCCCTGCGAAAAGAAATAAAAATTACAAGTCAATCGTAAATGATGTATTACTTCATAAAGAAAAGTTTAAGAAATGGCAGGCTCAACGAAAATGAGCAATTAGACTTCCGTTCACGTTTCAAACTCCCGCTTAGTTCTGGACGTTGACTTGCCTCACTGATCCCGACAATCCCAAAGCTACGCTGGCCTTTTGAGTGAGCCCTATTCAAATCTTACACGTTTCCATATTTAACAAAGGCACAGCCCTTTAACCTTTTGGTTTACGTTTCCAAGGACATATTGCAAACCAGTCTATTTTGACTACATAAGAAGCTTCTCGAGTTGAATGCTGCAATTAAATAGACTGAAAGCTCCATAAATATTCTAACTCATCCTTTTTGTGAATTTAATCGAGTTCAAATTCATTATAAAAATAGATATAAAGTAAAATTTACTTTGATATAATTTTAATAATAAAAAATAATAATTCTTCCAAAATAGATAAAGCTAATTGAACAAAATTCAAACTTATCAAATTTCAGCTAGGGTTTAAGGTATTTAAATCATGCTCTAGTCCAATATTGTATTATGAGGACAAACCAAACCATAATCCACTTATAGTGTTCCAATATTTTATATATTGTACATAAAAATACACAAGGAATAATTCAACATTAATCTTTCTTGTACATTGATAAAACTAAATAAATTCACTAGTATAATGATGCGGACACGGGTTGATACACGGTCGTGTATCATGTCAGGGAACTCCTAGAAACACACACGGCTTCATACACGGCTAAGAGGCACGGCAGTATGAGATACCTGAATGATTCCCAGAAACATACACGGCCTCTTACACGGCCAAGAGGCACAACCGTGTGTTCTGTCAGGATCTCTCCTAGAAGTATACACGGTTGCATGCACGACCAAGAGACACGGCCGTGTATTACGCCAGAAATATTCCCAGAAGCTTACACGGCTTGTATGCACGGCCGTGTACTTTCCAGATGACAGACGTGTATACTTATATTTATTTCCATGTGTATATATTTATTTCCCTTTTTACATGTTTTACTGAGATGTATAAATAGTTATTAGGTCATTTTAGGGTTAGGTTTTATTCAATATTCGATACACACCTTTTAGAGAGGAGTTTCTCTGCTATTTTCGGTTGTGCGCAATCGAGGTTTGTTCAAGGGATAATTGATAATTATTCTTTGTTTATTACGAAGCAATCCTAGAATCGGATTTGTTTTGTTTACGCTTCTCGCGCTGCGTCAGTTGGTATCAGAGCAAAGTAATTTCCTCTGAAGATGTCAACTCATCAAGGCGATGACGGCGGTCGTGTTCTTGATAGTGTTCAAGATGCGAGATCACAAGGAAACCATCAATGGGTTCCAAAGGCAGAGTTTGACGCTATGCATCAAAAGGTCGAGCGTATGGAACGGTGCCTTGATGAGCTGATCGAGCGTTTTGACGCCCTAGCAGTAGACCCCAATAGGGTTGGGGGTGTTAGGAGGAATCCACCACGAGCAGCTGATGTCTACGGTGGAAATATGGTCCAACCTATCGTCGAGAACAGGTGGGGACGGGTAGAGGATGAAGAATCCAGCGATGAGAGCGATGACCCGTATGGGGGTAGACTACAGCGAGGGCACGGTGGTGGTTATCGGTCGGCTCAGTACAGAAACAATCATAGAGACGGTGATTACTGAAGAAACCGTGGCGGGCATGATCAAGGAGATGGAGGAGATTACCGCCTGAAGGTCGACATTCCGTGGTTTGACAGTAGCCTTAATATCGAAGGCTTCCTGGATTGGATTGCCGAAGTAGATCGATTTTTCGACTACATGGAAATTCCAGAAGACCGCCGGGTGAGATTGGTGGCGTGTAGACTGAAGAGTGGAGCCTCGGCATGGTAGGAGAGGCTGCAGAACAGGAGGCAAAGAGAGGGTAAACATCCGGTGAGAACGTGGTATCGCATGAAGCAGTTGTTGCAACATGATTTTCTCTCGCCGGACTATGAGCAGATATTGTTCCAACAATATCAGCGGTGCCGTCAGGGGCAGCGGTCAGTGCACGAGTATACCGCCGAGTTCATGAGACTGGCCGAAAGGAATGACTTGAGGGAAAGTGAAGGCCACCAAGGCGCTCGATACGTAGAAGGCCTGAAGCTCCAAATCAAGGACAAAATTGAGGTTACAATGGTGAGGAACCTGGTTGAGGCAAAGAACTTGGCCCTCCGAGCTTAACTAATGTTGCAGGAGCAGAGTAGTAGATACGGCGGTGGAAGAAAGGGATATGTTGGTGAAGCTGTAGGCGGCAGTAGTAAGACGGGATTTGAGAAAAACAAAGGTGCCGCATACAAACTTAGTGAGGACAGCGCCAGGAGAGAAGACAAGATTGAGGGAAAGAAACCGATGGAACCTAAGGGAACCCAGAGGCAGAGTAACCCGTATGCCAAGCCTATTTTGGGTAAGTGTTTCCGATGTAATCAATCGGGTCATAGGTCAAATGAATGTCCTGCTAGGAGAAGTGTTAACATCCTTGATAGGGGGGATGATGATGAGATGTGCTGTAAGCCTGATGGAGAGGAGGAGTACTATGACGAGGAGGAAGAGGTAGCAGAACCAACCTATGTGATTAGGCGGATAATGCTACCACCAAAACAGGAAGAGATTACACAACGACACCAGTTGTTTCACACAATGTGTACTATTAATGGGAAGGTGTTTGAATTAATAGTAGATAGCGGAAGTTGTGAAAACATCATAGGAAGAGAAGTTGTGAAGCAGTTGCAGCTACCTATCAAGAAGCACCAAAATCCATACACTATAGGATGGATCAAAGCTGCAGAGATGATTGAAGTGAAAGAAAGATGTAGGGTACCATTCTCAATAGGGAAATACTACGATGAAGCCTTCTATGACATCGTAGACATGGATGCATGTCATATCCTATTCGGTAGGCCATGGCAGTTTGATGTGAACGCACAACACGCGGGAAAAGAGAATGTGTACAGACTGAAGAAGGGAGGTGTGAGGTATACCTTATTGCAGTTGAAGAAGGAAGGACGCTCGAGGGAGAAGAAGGCACAAAGTCGTTCTTTTCTAACTATCACCCAATCAGAAAAAGACTTGGTGGAAGATTTAAAGGAGTCACGGGTGGTTCATGCTCTTATAGTAAAAGATGTGGCGGCTTGAGAGAATGAAGCTAGTATGGAAATACCCGAAGCAGTAAAGAGTTTACTGGAGGAGTTTAAGGAGGTGGCTCTTGATGACCTACCTGAGGGTCTACCGCCTCTAAGAGACATCCAACATCAGATAGACCCGGTGCCTGGAGTAAGTCTCCCAAACTTACCACACTATAGGATGAGCCCTAAGGAAACTGAGATCCAGCAAAATAAGGTCCAAGAGCTTTTGGACAAGGGGTTTATCCGGGACAGCCTGAGTCCGTGCGCGATCCCAGCATTGTTGACTCCTAAGAAAGATGGGAGCTGGAGGATGTGTGTTGATAGCAGGGCTATCAATAAGATCACCATAGGTTACAAATTTCTCATTCCACGCATCGAAGATATGTTGGATAGGTTGAGCGGAGCCACTATCTTCTCCAAGATAGATCTGAGGAGTGGATACCATTAGATTCGGATCCGCCTTGGAGATGAATGGAAGACAACATTCAAGACAAAGGAGGGGCTGTATGAATGGCTGGTGATGCCGTTTGGTTTCAGTAACACACCAAGTACTTTCATGCGAGTAATGAACCAGGTATTAAAAGCCTTTAATGGTCGCTTCATTGTTGTATATTTTGATGATATCTTGGTGTTTAGTAAATTTGAGGAAGAACATCTTGAGCATTTGAGATGTGTTATGTCTGTACTGAAGGAGAATAAACCGTTCGCTAATCTAAAGAAATGCACATTCTTGTCAAAACGACTATTGTTCCTTGGGTTCATAGTCAGCAGTGAGGGGGTGATGGTAGATGATGAGAAAGTGAAAGTGATTAAAGAGTGGCCTACTCCAAAAGCCGTTACTGAGTTGAGAAGTTTTCTCGGCTTGGCTAGCTTCTATAGGAGGTTTATTCAATACTTCAATACAGTCGCTGCTCCCTTAACTGAGTGTTTGAAGAAGGGTAAATTCCGATGGAGCGAAGAGGCTGAAGCAAGTTTTATAGACTTGAAGAAACGATTGTGTAACACCCCTGTATTAGCACTACCGGACTTTGACAAGTTATTTGAGGTAGATTGCGACACCAGTGGAGTTGGGGTCGGGGCGGTGCTGTCACAAGAGAAAAGACCAATAGCATTTTATAGCGAAAAGTTGTGTGAAGCCAGGAGGAATTGGTCTACATATGACAAGGAATTCTATGCCGTGGTAAGAGCTCTTAAACTATGGGAACACTATTTGGTTGGGAAGGAGTTCATTTTGTACTCGGATTGCTGGGCTCTTAAACACCTAAGCAGCCAAACCCGGATAAGTAAGGACATGTGTGCAAGGTGGATTGAGTTCTTACAAAGATTTCCTTTCAGATTGATGCACAAGTTAGGGGTGCAAAACAAGGTAGCGGACGCCCTGAGTAGAAGAGCGAATGTCCTACTCACTCTGAGTGCAGACATTGTCGGATTTGAAAGACTAAAGGAGCTGTACGAAGGGGATGGAGACTTTAAAGAAACGTGGACTAAATGTGCCAACAGGGAACCTTATGACGACTACCATATTCACGACGGATACTTAATGAAAGGGAATCAACTGTGCATCCCTGAGTCGTCCTTACGGGAAAAACTTATCCGAGACCTGCACGGTGGTGGATTGGCAGGACATATGGGCAGAGATAAGACCCTAGCTGCAGTTGCCGAGAGGTATTTTTAGCCTCGATTAAGGAGGGATGTGTATAGAATTGTGGAAAGGTGTTATATTTGCCAAGTGTCGAAGGGGCACTCCCAAAACACTAGCTTGTATACTCCTCTCCCTGTGCCGGCAAACATTTGGGAGGGCCTGTCGATGGACTTTGTACTTGGTTTGCCTCGTACCCAACGAGGTGCTGACTCTGTTTTTGTTATAGTTGACAAGTTTTCCAAGATAGCACACTTTATTCCCTATAGAAAGACCGCTGATGCATGGGCAATCGCACGGCTATTCTTTAAGGAAGTGGTGCGCCTACATGGGGTCCCAAAGTCCATTAACTCCGACAGAGATAGCAAGTTCCTTAGCCATTTTTGGAGAATTCTCTGGTACATGTTTGACTCATCTCTGAATTACAGCAGCACAACTCATCCTCAAATCGATGGTCAAACGGAAGTAACCAACTGGACCCTCGAAAACCTCATTAGAAGCATTTGCCGTGAGAAGCCAAGGCAGTGGGATCAAGCGTTGGCTCAAGCTGAATTCGCTTACAATAGTTCCATCCATTGAACTATTGGAAGATCACCGTTTTCAGTGGTGTACACCAAAATGCCACAACACGCGCTGGACCTGATCAAGTTACCCAAGGGTATGGTGGGTGACGTCGCTACTAAGCATATGGCGGAACAATGCCAAACCACTACAGCGGAAGTTAGACAGAAAATAGAAGAATCCAATACCTAATATAAAGGGGCTGCGGATAAGCATAAACGGAAGAAACTGTTTGACGTGGGCGATCAGGTAATGGTTTATCTTCGGAAAGAGCGTTTTCCTGCGGGTAGGTATAAGAAACTCCAACCAAAGAAATATGGGCCTTATGAAGTAGTGCGCAAGATAAATGACAACGCGTACATTGTACAACTTCCCGAAGATATGAACATCTCCTGCACTTTTAATGTGGCGGATCTATCTCTTTTCCACCCCGATGACACACTGTTATATCCTGAAGAGAACTCGAGGTCGAGTTCTTCATTGGTGGGAGAGAATGATGCGGACACGGGTTGATTGACGGTCATGTATCATGTTAGGGAACTCCCAAAAACACACACGGCTTCATACACGGCCAAGAGGCACGGCCGTGTGAAATACCTGGATGATTCTCAGAAACATACACGGCCTCTTACACGGCCAGGAGGCACGACCGTGTATTTTGTCAAAATCTCTCCCAGAAGCATACACGGTTGCATGCACGGCTAGGAGACACAGCCTTGTATTAATCCAGAAATATTCCCAGAAGCTTATACGGCCTGTATGCACGGCCGTGTACTTTCCAGATGACAGACGTGTATACTTATATTTATTTCCACGTGTACATATTTATTTCCCTTTTTACATGTTTTACTGAGATGTATAAATGGTTATTAGGTTATTTTAGGGTTAGGTTTTATTCAATATTCGATACACATCTTTTAGAGAGGAGTTTCTCTACCATTTTCGGTTGTGCGCAATCGAGGTTTGTTTAAGGGATAATTGATAATTATTCTTTGTTTATTACTAGGCAATTCTAGAATCGGATTTGTTTCGTTTACGCTTCTCGCGCTGCGTCATATAACAAGTTTAATGTCTTTCATAATCGATCTCTTGGTTTATGTGGCTCTCTTTTTAATTCTCCTAACACATTTAGAGACAAATTTGTAGAGTTTACTAGACTCAAACCCCAATGTATAATGCATGAAATTACTTAAACACTAGAAAAAGATAAGACAAATCAGGCAATTGCATATGATACACACACTTTCTAGGTTAACTACAATAATTGACCACGATCCCATTATGATCAACTATGACCTTTGGTGGTCGAGTGGCTTGTCGCAATTGATATTAACTCCTCCACGACCTGCATCCCACCTTCCCCTTTTGTCCAATTATGGCATATGTGTTTTAATCTCGAGTAAACTCCAAAACACACTTCAACAAATCTCCATCTCAACTTGAATTGCCTAACCCAACAAGCACATATACTCAAGCTCCATTTGCTTTTAAGCTCATCTGGGTCAATCTTGCCAATTATCCACCTCCAGGCTATCATGTATACCACACTAACCCACGATTCCTCATCATTCTACACAAGATGATGTCGCTTCTTGATTCCACTAACTACAAATTGCCTTGACACCAAAGACTTCTCCTCACTCATACGAGTTAGCATCCCCAGGCTTGGGAGTACTTCTTGGACCTATCAGACTCCATCTTCCTTGGAACTCCCTTTATTTTAAGGTTTTATGCAATACCTGAGTGAAGTGAAACAAACTTTGTCCATTCTATTACCGAACACATTTTTCTTCTATAGCTAACAACACAACTACTAGATATCCACCATGCAATCATCAGGAAAAACAGTTGCATGTAGCAACAGGAAGTTATCGGGCCTTAGTCCAATCATATCTAATAAACCTCCATAGAAATTTTATCCCCTATCCGACCTTAGTTCTACCTGACGTGGTAATGCCTCCTGTGGCAAAGCATATCATGCTCCGCCTCTAAGCTTCCACTGGTATTACCACCGCAATTGGACATCTACCAATCTCTAGCAATTGATGAGTTGCCTACAACCTCACTAACAATGGACCTTATCTCACAATCAAATTAGCCCTTGTTTTGGAGGTCGTTACCAGAAGCCATGCACCAAGAGATAAGAGAGCATAACAAGATCGTCACTGCATATTTGTCAATGTGTTGTTCGTCAGTATCTCCAACAAAAAGATAGTAGTCAAACGCAATTGGAATTTTATCCAACGTCTTCACAAGGCTAATTACACATCCGCTTGCTACAAACAAGTGTGTACATCCATCAATTTTTTTACGTTATACTTAACTCCAATATGAAGACCAGAGAATCTAATTGAAACATATAATTGATATGGAAAACCCCAAACTGAGGGTAAAACACTAGAGACAAAGCTGAACAAATTCCTTAGCATGTCATGTATGCATCTATTGAATGTTATTATTATAGGATTTACATAGCTCTCTCTTATGCTCTCAATATATTTTATAGCATATTTTATTGAGTTTACAAGGTAGTTTCTTCGAAAAATGAAAATAGGCAACTGCACAAAGTACACACGCTTGTTCAGTCAACTATGGCTCCATTAAGATTGATATTACCCTGCGGCCCTAGCTGTTGACTAACCTAAGTCGATCGACTGACCACCTCCTATTTGATCCTCGTTTTATTTCTCATTCTGCATCTTTGTCTATCCACTCTATACTTAAGTCCCATGAAAATCCCAATATGTACATTCCAACTTTATCGCTAAATATGTGAGCGCTAATTGCTTTTTACTATGGATGTGTTTCTCTAACTTACTTTTGCTTTTAGTAAAAGAAACGAATTACCAGTATGAACATTTCGTAAGAAATTTCTCAAGCTAGGCAACTCCAATACTGCATGTTGAAATTCCATTTATAAATTGAAGACTATAAGGCTTAACAAAAGAAATGAATTCTTTAAATTTGGCCTAACAAAAGAAATGAATTCTTTAAATTTACTTTCTCTAAGTTTTCTTAAATGTGTTCTATTAAAATACCATCACATGCAATTAATGGTTAAAATTCCAAAAAGGAAAATGATGTTACAATGTATTTAAAAAAAAATCTAAATGATGTCAATTATTGATTAGTAAATATAAAAAAAAATTAGAGAAAATAAATTTGAAGGATCCAAGTCCACAAAGAAATCCTAATTTAAAGTGTTAAAAAATCTTCATGAAATTCTAATTTGATCACCAAGACATGCTCGTTTATTTAATTTCAAGCGTAGATTAGCTTTCTTCTCCTTGATAGTGAAGATGATGATGCTATGACAAAATGTTGCTAATGGTTGCTTCTGCGACACTTATTTAAAAAATATATATATACTTTTTTATTATTGATAATATATTTTACAAAAATACAAATGCATTGAGATATAAAAAAGTTTCTTAATTTAGTATTATAATAGCCTACTCACGTGTTTTCAATGTACCCATTGATTTTTTCCATAATGATATGATGCTAATGATAACATTTTCATAGTTTTTCTTGTTTTTCGCTTCTTTTTTTTTGTTTTTTGCCAATACTATTTTACTGGAATGCTGTAAGGGAGATCAAGCCTCTTCGGTGCAGGAGAATAGTGCTTATGCTATGGAACCTTGACCTTCTTTTCATAGTTTTAAATATCGATAATATTGTTGACCCTCCTCACCGTTTCAACATACACTTACACATACTCACCTTCATTTTCCCTCTAATCTTGTTTCATTAATAATACCCCCGTCGGCCTCTCCTCTACTGTCTGTTGCTCCTCCCTCTCCTCTTTCTCTTCCTGTCTTTTAGTTTCTATATGGTTTTTGTATCTTAATAAAAAGGATTGAGTAGGAAACTTCACATGTATTGGTCGCACATGCTCTTTTTGTTGAATTTGGTTTGGTGCGTCTCGACGAAGGTTGTTTTGTATAACTTTTGTTTGTTCTAGTGTTTGTTTTCTAAGTAATATACTATCCTTGTCCCAAAGAGATATAGAGTTTATGCCTTTTCTTCACATGAAAGATGTATCTATTTTAGGATTTAGTTTTTCTGACACCATCTCTTCCATGTAGTTGTGTGCGCACACCTAATAAATGGAAGTTTCTTTTTCCTAGCAAAATAAAATCTACAAATTCTTCATAGGTGAATTGTAAAATGCAATTCATACCATGGTTCTAGTGTTGAAATCCATGATACAAATCATCAAGATATTTTATATATTTAGCTGAATTTAGATATTTACCGTTACCAATGAATTTTCATTTATTAATAAAAACATGTTTAGAGAGACAATAAAGATTTATTATCCATCAGAATTCCATGATATCTTATCCTAAAATAGTCATTACTCATTAGTTAGCTTAAAGCTCAATATAGATGTTCAAGTTATGGATATCAAAGGTTGAAAGGGAATGGGACATCTCTTATAAAGAGTACCATATGTTAGCTTTATTGTTTCCTCTTTTATTTGAAAAAAGAATAACTAATCCCTTTAATTGAGACCATCATGCATCCTAGAGGTCTTGCACTTTGACATTGCTAACCTAATCTAATTTGAGGGTATAAATAATATAGTTATTAAGTACAACATAAGGTATAGGTAGGATAGTAGTGAGTTTAGTAAGTTAAGATAGGTTTCGATATCTTGAATTAGAGGGTTAATATCATTAGCTTCTTGAAAGAGAAAATAATTGCTGAAAGCCTATGATCGGAGCAAAAAGGAGTTACAATTTCGTGTTTGAATGTAGTTTACTTGAAAGCCAATTCAAATGATGATCAATAATGATTCGTTATGCATTAAGGCTATGAGATGACGGTGCAATTAATGAAGAGATCATATTATATGAAAATGTTAAATGATTTATGATTCATTAAACATATTTACAGCATTGAATGGCCAATAGCTATTTCTAGATGCTTACTTTTATATATATTAAGGTTGCATCTTTGATGGCAAAATAAATAAATAAAATAAAAAAAGAAGCTTCATCTTTGTATAGAGTAATTTAGAGAGTCGTATCGTATGCATCAGAGTTTCTCCTAAGATGAACTAGAACTAAGAGAATCTCATTTTGGTCCCACTTGCTCAAGCAAGAGCAAAGGCGGTTAAAGAGTGGTGTCCAATGATATTGGAAGGGATATAGGCGTAGAGTTGGATACTTAAAGTTATTATTTTAAATTTAAAAAAAAAAATTATTTCTTTAAAATATTACAATGAATAACAAATAATTGAAATTATAAAATAAAGTATAACATTAAAATGATATCATAAAATATTTTAAAAATCGAGATAATCCGAATCATTTATTTGTACTTTTATATAAAATAACTTAAGAGGATTCATTTCCTATAAGTGAGAAGTTTTTCAAAAGAATAGTTATCAGTCACTTTTGTCATTTTTAGGAGCTTGGGGTGCATAGTGGATTTACATTAAACCATTCCATTATAAGGTTCTTGACACAAACTTCAAGGATAAGATCTCATTTTTAAGCTATACATTAGGATGGGTGCTTAAGAAAAATGAGTTAGTGCTAGTTTTGTTCAAATTTTGTATTGTAGATCTCGTAAATAATATAAATAAATTTTAACGATTTTTATTGAAGAAATTTTTGAAATAAAGTAAATAAATTCTTAAAGAAAAGGAATTTTTAAAGCATTGATGTAGTATCTATAAATTTTAAATAGGGTTTCATGCATTTGGGGATAATCTTTGAAAAATTGTCCAATAAATTATAAAAATTCGTCGAAAAAATGCACATTGACATACTAAGAGGATATGTCAAAGCAAAATCCAACAAACATTTCCATTGCATATTAAATCTATTGAATCAAAATTTATCAAAGAATTCGAAAAAAAAATAAATGATATAACGAATTGTTGTACTTTTTTTTTTAATGATTATAACAAGAAATGAAAATTTTGAATTTAATCAATTTTTTTTTACTGGCAGACTAATATTCATATGATTATATAAAAATTGCCTTAGCAATTGCTTCTCGATTCTATTATGAATCGTCTGAATTACTATTTCCTTCTAGTCTTCACCTTCTCGAGTCAAACGTTGCTTCGACTAGTACGATTCCCCCTCTTAATGGGGATAATCCAACATGTCCTATTCTGGAGGAGAATAATTTTCAGATCATGCAGGCCATGAGGCCCATGACATTAGTAACTTGGATCTATAATCCTCGCCTCACTCATACGCTCGGGCCCATAATCCTCACAATATATTGACTTTGAATAAAATAATTATTTTTTTTCATAGATTTATTCTCGACTTTAGTTGGTAAAATAACTATTTTATAAAATTATTATGATTATAAAATAAAGAATTTCGATTTTTTTGCAAAATCAAAAGAATAATTATTTATTAATCTTTGATTAATATATTTTTATATTTACTCATGAAATGCTAGCTCAAATAAAATAATAACAATTATTTTTCAATTCTACTTTTAAAAGTTACAATTTTTTTCCGCCTTATTTTATTTCACAAATTAAACATGGCATTAGTGATAGAGCACACATGGTCCGTGAACGAACAAGAAATTTTTAACAAGCATGATACAAATTTCATCCTTATGTTTGCAAACTACAAAAGCAAACCGATTAACTATAAATTAAATTGAAATTTTGGATGTTTTTTTTCAAGCTGAATTAGTTTAGATAGTCAAATTAAACTATATAAATCAAACCAAATCGCTTAAGTATTATTATTAAAAAAGAAAAGAAAAGAAAAAAAAAAAGGACTACCTCAAATGTAAGCCCAACCCATTACATTTTAAAAAACAAAACCCTTAACATTTTAACTTCTAGCCTTTCCCCTCATTTATCCAAGCACAAGCTCTCGAAATTGGGAAGTAAAATACCTATATTTTGCATTACCCTCCATTGATGCTATAACATATATAAAAGCGATTTCACATGTGGCTCCATTTCTTTTTATGTTCTAACCTTTTTATCTATATGTTATACATTTAATGAAAGATGTTGTGGTCCGATGTCTTACCTTTATTTTACTCTTCAAAATTGTGGTCAACCACTAAAGCATCAATAAGTATACATTGGAACAAATATATAAGAAGATATGTGATACCCTATGAACAACAAAAATCCAATTTTATTTTGCTTTGAGATCTTGATTTTTACTTTTAAATTAAGTAAAAAAAAAATCATCATTTCAAGATGTAGAAAACATAACTAAAATACCAAGTAAAATTCAAAAAAAAAATCCAAATTGTTAGAAAAAACAAAAGTTGGTACACTTAACAGTAAGCTCAACATTGCTTGTCTTTCTAATTGATTGTGCAAGTTATAGGATTTTTTTTTTAAAAAAAAAAAAAACATATGAAGGATTGTTAGGTTTGAACTATTTATATGTGTAAAATATTTTAATTAAGATTTAAAGAAGTGATTATATTTGAAATCATGAATTGAAGCAAACCAAGTAAGTATTTTTGGTTTTTAAAAGTTTATGAAACAAATCATTTTTTAAAGGTTTTAAAAAATAAATGCATAGGATGATTTACATTTACGTCGTGACAAATCACTCCAACCCACTGGATACCATAAATTAAAACCTAAAAACCAAACAAATTTTAAGCAAATCAAATTGAATTTTTTGGTTTCTATTATTATTATTATTATTTTGTCTATCATGTAGTTTGGTTTCCATTTGGAAAATTTTCCCATAGAAATATCTGTTTTTGTTTTGGTTTGGAATATTTCTAGATTGAGAAAACCAAGTTGAATCAAAAGATTAATTTATATGCATTATATCTATATTTATGATATGTACTCGTACAAGAACTATATACATATGACATGCACAAAATAAAAAACATATATAATATAATGCTAAAATAATATGATATGTAATATTATAATATGAATGTAATGATATAAAAATATAAAATATAATTACATTTATGATTGAGCATATTAATAATTATATATATGATGTATAATTTCTTACGTACAATTATTTTACATACAGTTTTGTACAAAATAAATCATATGTATATAAAGACTTGAGTAATCATATATTAAAATAATGTATTTTCTCTTACTTTTTGTTTAGATAAAAATTAAAACTAAACCAAATCGAAAAAAAAATGGTTTAATTTGATTTTTGATTTGGTCTGTTTTTGGATTTTAATATTTCTAAATTGAAAAGTTTGATGTGGGTTTATGAAATCATGGATATCAAATCAAACCACTATATTCGACCACCTTAGTAAATTTGCTCAATTATAAAAATCCTCCAAGGCTTCACCAACATAGATTAAAAAATAAAATAAAATGAAAACTTCTATTTTTCTATGTCATTTTATAATTTAATATCTTGTAAAATATATCGAGACAATAATTTTGTATCTTTCACAGGCATTTTCTTTTCTTTTTTTTTTTTAATATAGTGGAGGGATGTGCATTTTTTATTTTTCACATTTTGACAGGGTAAGGAGACATTTGGATAAATACAGCGTAAACATCCACCGTGAAAATAAAAGAATAATAATTCTATACTTTTTCCTTTTTGTTTTTTTTTGAACTAACGTTGAGTCAATATTCACAGAATCTAATCCCGTCGGTAGTATCGCCTCCACCACCTTCTCTCTCTCTCTCCATATAACGCCGGAATCACCTCTTCAATCGCCCCTACACCGATGAACCACCACTGCGCCGCCGCCACTAATGGCGGCGTTTGTCCCTTCCGTTAGGTTTTTGCCGGTGCTAGACATCGCAACCCTTGCCATAATAAAATGTTCTCCTCTATCGAAGTCTATCGCGACAATACCGAAACGTCATGTCGAGGTGATTTCCTCATTTATTTATATATCCCTAATAGCTCTTAAATATTGCCATTGAAATAGATTTCTTTAGTTCAATTATTGTTGTGTACGTGTAATTTATAAGCACAGATTTTGTCAACTTGAGTAGTGATCGTACATTTTCGGTCATTTGGGGGGTTTTGCTTCCACAGAAGATGTTTTCCGGACTTTTGTAATGGAATGTGAACTTCTGATGGAATACTATTGCCATTTGAATGAAAGTATTCCAATAAAAACGAGAAAATGGAAAGAGTGAGGTGGCAAGTCGAATTAGCAGATAGATTTCGAGTTTCAGATTGTGCCCACTTTTGTTCAATTTCACAATCGATTGTACATAGTGAATAATTATTTTATTTCATAGTAGTTAATCCTTGTCGAATTTGTATGTTATTGTAATTGTGCCGTATAAAGGAATGCAACTCCTGCCTCACCTGCCACCCATACCCCCAGCATGGAGCTGCTAGCTGCTAGCTGCGACTAGTTAATATAACTGCTTTCATTTACCAATACAATTGATGGTACGTAATACTTTAATTAAATAATTTAAAATTTTGAGAAAACATTTTTCATAGAGACAAAATATACCATTCCTACAATTTACACAACACATCGGGAGAAAATTAAGGTTTAGGAATGAAAGTTTGTTCTTTCTTTTTCCATTTTTTTAATTATAAAAGTGCTCTTCATTATTTGGTCAGATTATGTTCCTGATGTGCTGATTAATAATGCTTAAGCACAAAAACTAATTGTTTTATGCCAATTACTCTGTCACGTTACAGTTCTTATTGATATTAGAATTTTTCATACTAGGTGAACCTAATCGTCAGCTTGTTCAAGAAGTTACCTCCCTTGTTTACTGCTCAATCTTTGAAGTGAGAGGAATTTGATTTTTTTCGGAATACAATATCACTAATAAGCTATACTTTTTTTCTTTGAAATGTTAGAAGGACTGCACATTTATTTCTCCCATACCTGAAGACAAGATGCTTGGGAAAAAATTATAATGCTGTATATAACAAGGCTGCTGATTCTCTCTGCTACAGCAGTTTTAGCCTGTGCTGTGAACTTCCCGTAATTGGACATCGTCCTTTTATATTTTGCAAAGCAAAAGAGGTGCTTTGGAAGGGTTGCAGTGATCCCATTTCACACCATGCCCCCATTGCTTGGAGAAGACTTTATTGGTTATATCACAACTCTGGCCCCAATCCAGTGTTGATAAGTAAGGCTGCTCAAGCAGTGAGCCTTGCGTTGAATAGATCCAATTTAGTGGCTCCAGGTGTCATTGCCTTCATTATTGGAGAGCTTGCATGGGGTGATCCAAAATGGGTGGAAGCAGAGCGATTTTCAGCAGGGAGCACGCTTTACATGAATGCACAAGAGGGCCATGTTTATTTGACTTCAATCTTGTTTGCATTTCTAGAGATTTTGATCACCTTCTTCAGAGCTATCTATTTGGCCATTTTGTTTTGGCCCTGTATATCCATGTCTCTATTAGCAAATTCTCTGGGCGATCAGTTTCGGAAGACATGGCTTCGAATGGTACATTTAACACTCAAGAAAGCAGGCCCTGCATTTATTAAATGGGGCCAGTGGGCTGCAACAAGGCCTGACCTTTTTCCTCGGGACCTATGTGTTGAGCTGGCAGAACTTCACACAAAAGCACCTGCACATAGCTTCTCTCACTCAAAGAAGACAATTGAAAGGGCATTTGGGCGCAAGATACCAGATATTTTTTATTCATTTGAAGAAGAACCTGTGGCATCAGGAAGTGTAGCCCAAGTTCATAAAGCCATTTTAAGATTTAGATACCCCGGTCAACAAATAAAGCCCACTGTTGTTGCTGTAAAAGTTCGGCATCCAGGTGTTGGTGATGCAATTAGAAGGGACTTCATGATCTTAAATTTTGTTGCCAAAATATCAAAGTTCATTCCAACTTTAAGTTGGTTGAGATTAGATGAGAGCCTACAGCAATTTGCAGTGTTCATGATGTCTCAAGTTGATCTTGCTAGGGAGGCTGCTCATTTGAGTCGTTTCATCTACAACTTCCGCAGATGGAAGGATGTTTCATTCCCAAAGCCTCTTTATCCACTGGTTCACCCAGCTGTCTTGGTGGAAACATTTGAGCCAGGTGAAAGTGTCACTTACTATGTTGAGGAGCTGGAAGGACATAAAAGGATTAAAAGTGCCCTTGCTCACATAGGATCACATGCTCTTCTGAAGATGCTCTTGGTAAATCCTTCTTTATAAGGATTATATGCTAGCCCGGCATTGGCTTGCTTGGGCATTGGACTTCTCTATTTACTTAAAATTATTTCAACTCATTTGATTGTATTGATGCTTTTAAGATTTTATAGACTTAATTGCAATATTATGCTTAGACATATTTTATCATATCTGCAAATCTGCTGACAGCTTTTCTATATTTGCTAGTATATGTACCTTATATCTCATCTGCTATCTCTAATTGATGACCTGCATTATTCATACCTCTCAAGCATTTAGCGTTTTGTTTTGCATTCATATATGACCATTTTCATGCGTCGGAAAACCAGGAATGGTAAACAGCTTCAGGTTACTTTGGGAAACTGTCTTTCCTTTTCTTTCTCTTTTTTTTTCCCCATTTGTTGTTAATTTATGAAGGGGGAATATAGAGAAATGTGTATGGTGATCTGTCCAATGTTTTTCTTCATCCCGTATGTGTATCTCTGTATGGGTACTTGATACAAAAGCAGAGATAACTCTTGAGACTTTTACTTCATTTACAGGTAGATAATTTTGTCCACGCAGACATGCATCCAGGAAACATTCTTGTTCGAGTTACTCAGAGCAACTCATCAAAACAGAGACCACATGTTGTTTTCCTTGATGTGGGCATGACAGCTGAACTTTCCAAGAGAGATAGAGCAACTCTACTGGAATTTTTCAAGGCTATTGCCCTTCAAGATGGTCAAACTGCTGCAGAATGCACACTAAGGCTGTCTAGAAAGCAGAATTGCCCTAATCCTAGAGCTTTCATCAAGGTAAGTTGCAATCTGTTGCTTCTTTTTATACAGGATTAAATAAATAAAGAAAAAGGATTTTTTAGCTGAGCCATTCAAAAACATTGTTTTATGTTAATAAGAAAGTCCATCAGTAATTCCCCACCACCCCCCCAACCCTCCCATCCTCCCACCACACCGCCCCCCCACCCCCAAAAAAAAAGATATATCCATGCCAAGAGGAAATTAGCTGTGTCTATCATCACAATATAAACTTTCACATATAAAGCAGGGCTCAAACTCAGATCTTTTCCTGCATTCGATCAATATGTCTCCAATCTGAATATCTAATACTACTGGGTGGTAGCATTAGTTCAAGGTCAATGTTTACTGGGTTTTGGATGTAAGCATCAGTAGCTATACTGTGTTAGATGCCAACTAGACATGGATCAAGCTATGCATGTGCAGTGGGTGCTGATAGGCCTGATCGTGATAGATAGTTACTTAGGCCCTGTATGTGTTAAGAAAAATCTTTTTGGGAAAAGGTTTTCCCTATTTTCTGTTATCTGTTAGGCTGAGAAAAGCCATTTAAGTAGAGTCATATATCCTTATAAGGTAAAGAAGGAAGAAGCTACACCCTTGATTTTCTTCCTTCTACAGCGATTACATTTTACAACATCATTTACACAATCATGTAACATACTATTTGCTTTTGAGGATGCAAAATTAGTTCAGACCTTTTTGTCAATTCTGTTATTATGACAAAATAATGGCCGTCTTCCTTCATCATATCTTAACACAAGCTTGTTGTCCTATAGGATGTAGAAAAATCTTTCAGATATTGGGGCTCTGCTGAAGGTGAAGATATACATGCTGCAGAGTGTATACAACAACTACTAGAGCATGTCAGGCATCACAAAGTCAACATTGATGGTGATGTTTGCACAGTGATGGTCACAACACTGGTTCTGGAGGTATGTCAGTCCATTTCTCACTACTTAATCATAAGCGACATCTGAAGAAGATATCCTGTGGTTATTTTTGTTTAAAAATAAAAACAAATTTAGGGGGGGGGAATGTATGCTGGTAAAGAGTGCATCATCATATTCCAAGTATAGAGCTTATATGACTGTCTTTCTTTTGCCTTATTTACTTGTTCCACTTGACGTACCTATCAGAAAATAGCTAAATTGCCTCATTAATTTATCAGCTTTTATTGGCATGATCTAATCTTTGCACTGTAAGCCCATTTTGATCACTTCTCTATTGCACTGTAGCCAAGCCCTACAAATAATTGATCAGTTGTTTAGGAAAGAAGATTATATCGCATTCACTACAACTTCTGGTTTTAAGTTTTAGGATCTTTGAAGGTTCTTTGTAACATGTTCAGAGTTTCTGGCTACATTAACAAAATTGAGCCATCATTATTTATTGATTATTTTTTTACAAGTTTTAAGAGCCTTGTTTATGGCCAATCATATGTTCAGTGGTAGTTTTCTATGCTTTAAATATATGAACGTTGCTCCCTTCAATATCAGAACCACGTAAACCTCCATGGCGCTGTCCTCTTCCACCAGAGACCATATGTCCTTGGATGGATAAGGACACATTTACTTGGTGGAAAAGGTTTTACTTGTACCTATTTTCTGTACTGATATCAGATAATTGATTCCTGTTTACAGGGTTGGCAGAAAAAGCTGGATCCAGAATATGATGTGATGAATACTTTGCGAGCATTGCTATTTAAAGCTGATTGGGCGGAGTCTTTGTTTTACATCATTGAAGGACTAGTGGCTCCATAAAAGGTTCCTATCCTTTTCTTCAAATTTTGATAGTGGCATGGAATGAAAGAAACAGGTTGGAGATTGTTTAATTCCTTACTTTCCTTACTGTTATAATAATAATAATAGTTATCATTATTTTTGTCGGAGGGGCATTGAGTGAATGTTACTCATCTCATAGCACCATTATCAATGTGTCATAGATTCTTCCCTCATAAGACTTCATGATTTAAGATCTTGTGGATGCAAGTCAAAGAAAGATCTTGAGCTATGCAAGCAGGCTAAACAGGATCACCTGCTCTGATCCACATGGGTCCACAAATCAATGTGGACTAGCCTGCTTAGGCTTGCTTAATAAGTGGACTGAAATTTTTTGCCTAACCCTTTTTTTTTTGCAAGTTAAATGAGCTAACTTGTATGACCTATAAATTAAACAGGCCAACCTAAGTATTTTTACCCAGTTCTAAAGCCAAACGGGCCAAAACCGCCCCAGCCTGCTTAGGTTCGTTTTATGTGCAGGCTGAAATTTTTTATTCAACCCACATTTTTTTCTGGGTTGGGCTGGACTGCATAATCTGCCCCACTTAGACAGTTTGTCTAAGCAATTATGTTTTTACAAGTGTACTTTCATTGTTTTTCCAGATCAAATTTCCACTCTAAAAAAATACAACTAATTTGAAGATGAGAAGAATATTTCTGATATGAAGATATAAATCTATTTTGGTCCTTTATGTTGGCATTATTTCTTTTGTAAGAGTAGTTTTGTTCTGAAATTGAAAGAGTTGCTATCCATGCAAAAATATATGAAGCCAAGTGAAAGACATTCAAGTTGTTCATGAAGACCAGAAAAAAGCTCTCTGGGTACTGAAATTCAGTGAATTTATATTGGAGAGAAATTCCCAAGAAGAACAACAATGAAGAGAGCATGGCGTTAGTTTTGTTGGATTCTGCAGGAACATGTGAAGCTAATTGATTTGATGGTTATCATACTGCTGATAAATCTTTTTAGTACCCTAGAACAAGTTTCGAAGTTCCCTCAAACATGCTCTAAGCTGATACAACCTGACAAATCTGAAAATTCTCAATTATAAGATGGTTTTACCAAGCTTACAAAAATAAAGATGAACAGTCACGCCTTTCATCAACAAAATATAAGTAAATTGCATTCCTGAGGTGACATATATGCACTTGATGTTTGAAAGAATGATTCAAGATCTTTACAAATGATTCTGCATCACTTTGAGTTGTGTGCTTAACAAATGATTAGCTCCCCTTGGTCAAGGTTTTAGTTGAATGATCAATAACTCGATCATGAGGCTCTTATGCCCACCATGGAGCTTCACCTGTCCTGAAATCGGTTTCAACCCATGGAATGAAGACAACCTTTCCATCATCCACGTCTGCTTGTGCCAATGCCAATGACTGAACCAAAAGTAGGTTTCAAGGTCAGCATCAACGCAAGCAATGTGTGTGTAGCAATTAGGTAGGATGAGATTTTTACCAGAGGAGCTGCTCCTCTAATGACCCATCCTTGGTTGTTGTACTGAGAACCATGGCAGGACAGATAAACTTGTTTTCTGCAGCATTCCATGGCACCACCCAACCAAGATGCGTGCAAAGAGTGTCGGTACCATATGTTGCCAAAGTTCTATCATTTTCTACAACCAAGTAGGTCGGGTCTCCATGGAATGCAAGAACAGAAAATCGTATCTGGTATTGTGGGATATTGATGATATGTGCGCATCAACTAAATAAGAGAGTGAAACAGGCAGGCAAACAGAAAAATTGAGCTTTTAACTCGTAATCTGAGGTTCATTACCGACCTCAATGGAATGATCGGAACATCGATTGGCATTAAAGCATCACTCAATGCTTTATGTGCGGTCAGCACTTTGCAGATAGTAATTTTACATTTCCGCAATATTTCCTTGCATTACTCACCTTTCTCTATTAGGATTTCCTATATGATTCTATCCAACTTAGTGAGTAAAGTTAACCATTAAAGCAGCAGAGAGGATGATGCTGTTTAAGTGCCAAAATTGCTATCCTAGCTTATTCAGTAGATGGCTTGAGTGAGTTGTGAATTCTAAAGAAGTGGTTCTATCATATGCTAGAGGAGATACGAAGACGAACTTTACCTTTAAACCTTGCGTCAAGGTTGTGTCACCAGGGCCAGGGGTGTTCAGCCATTCTGCTGCAAGGATATCATTTCCAATGGCATCCTTTGCAACTGTGCCACCACTATCACCCCTCTTGCTGCCCAACAATACGAAGGGACGGTTTTTGAGGAAGTACTTGACCATGATGCTTATTGGGGTTACTAATTCTTGGTTTAATACAAAATGTTCTTTAACAATATAGTACATGATACATGTTAAATTGAAAGTGGCTCGATTAGAAAACATGTGAATTATCAATGATGTAAAACTATCCAACTAAAGTCAAATTCACATTATTTTGGTCCTAAAACATGCTCGATGCATTCATGAAGATAGACAAGATATGCCAGCCCTTGCCTTCGATTCAATACTTCGATAAACCGATGTAGCCAGTATAGCAGAAAAGTGCTGAAAGAGATTGGTCTGCTATGTAAGTGCACAAGTGGATTTGCTACTGGTCAGTATTGTTGTAGTATCGCGTGAAGCTGCAACAAAAAGTGATACTTGAGTTTTGGAGTACACGGCCGAAGGATTTGCACTCTTGAAAGTCTAATCTTTTCAACATTATATGAATCATATAATGGAAAATCATCATATGAACTTACCCAGGTGGAGCAGAGAAGGTGGCATAAGGAGCCAACATTCCGGCCGCAGGAAGAGAAACAGCCCCCAACAAAAGCAAGTTCATTAGCTGCCTTTTGACCACGTCAGGCACTCTTTCCAGCAGGAATGCTGGTGGCTTGACATGTTATCTTCAACCCAACCAACTTCTCCTTCCCCGCAAAACTTGTCCTTGTTGGCTTCACCTATAAAGCTTGGCATTGGGAGAATATCCCCATTCTTGCCGGAAGAAAGCTATAAAATTCATACCAAAAACATCATCAACATCAACAAAATAAAATCTCCTAATCTTGTTTGTTTCGCATTGTTTTTGGTAATTTTCAACCTTTATTACAATCTAGCGATTTATGATCATCAGATATTTCATACGGGGTTTGAATGCATACAAGCTTACTAGTAAAAGCAATTGGTTTGAGATAGTGAGATGTGAATATATTGGAATATTCTTTTACCTGGATCCCATCTATAAACCATGTGAGATAGTACAAATACATATGTATCCATAGGATTTAAATTAAATGTCAGATCAATCTACATTTATTATCCGTCTTAATTGTTTAAGAATTTTTCTTTCTTTAAAAAAAAAATGGTAGTGTTTGCATAAATTACGAAGAACAAGTAAAATGTATTCCTCATAAAAAATTGGAAAAATATTTACATATGAATAATCTATTGAAATTTGTTTTCCACTGCTTAATATATTTTCTGTTGCCCACCACCCTTGAAAATTATTATTTTTTAAAAAAAATAGCAGAAACCCGAGGGGTTGAAGTTGGATTAACGAATTTCTGCCACAAGATTCCATCAAAAGGTAAAATACAAGCAAGGGAGTGGAGTACCTTGGAAGGGGTTGTGGGTGAGCGAGTGGAGGCAGCCATGGAGAAGATCCCGGGAGATGAATCAGAGACGGGAATTCTTAGAAAATTTGGTGACCATGGGAGAGTAAGGAGTTAAGGTAGGACAAAGTGGTGACAGAGGATGTCCACTTCTTTGACACTGGACACTGACCACAATCTGATACGTTTTCATTGAACATACGGTCCCTTCCTTTTCTGGGTGATTCACACTAAATTACAACGTGATACCATTTGAAGTAACCAGTTTCTGTAGATGGATTGGTTATTGAGATAACGTAACTCCTACACGAGTCCCTCCACGTATATGACGACTGTTATTATTTAGTTGAGTTGGAGGAGTAATTTGTTAGCTAAAGTTAGGGAAAAGAAAATCAGAGATGTTCCACTCTTATATTTGGTTGATAAAATAAAATAAATAAAACAAAATAATTGAAGGAATTGTTTAAATTGCAGTCCTATTTTGTTTTTATCTTATATTTGAAGTATGATTTGATAATTTAAGTAATTTCACACCATTTCCCCATAAAAACTAAAAGCTTCGGATACGGAAAGTTTCGATTCTAGAACCTGCATAACCTCAAATCCAAAAATTTCCACGGTGATCTCAAAACAATATTGGAAATCTCCGTGGTCCTCCATGATGTAACTCCAAATCCAATTAATAGTGAATACCGAAAACCCAAGCATGCAGGACAAAGCAATCAAGGGAGAAAATTTTACTCAGCAAACTTGAACGACGACAGCAAGCAACATAAACCTGAGATGAAATGCGTGCATGGCTGCATTACACACGAAGTATAAATGGAGAACACGATAGAGAGTACAGGTTTAAATTCTCTCTTCGCAAAAGAATGTCCTTTTACTTTGCCAGACCACATATTTGAAGAGACTACATTTCCCCTAAAGGGAAATCCCCATGGGCAATACATAGCCACCAGGGCAAAAGTTACATTTCCCCAGATTGATGACATCAACCGTGCAGGAAATCAGTCCCTCAGAGAGGAAACAGCTGAGAGCCCCTTCATGGCTGCTGTATCTCCACTGCATCTGGCAATTATGCTTGTGAATCTCCCCATCATACAGTGTTGGATAGCCACATCTTCAGCCATTTAATCTCTCAAAGAAGTACAAGTAACCCATGTCCTTTGGTGGATTAACTGAAGCACCAACCTTGCTATCGTTAAAAATAACCCATCTGCCATCCTTCAGAATATGTGCAACATAATGTCCACAGTGTGTGGAGGTACCGATATGGCTCACAAACCCAATGAGTCTGTACCCTGAACATATATTGCAGACAAAAGAATTACATACTTTAGAAGATCCACAGTGGTGCATCATATAGCATTAGGGAAGAAACTTTTAAATATATACTTGTATGATATCAGTGAAACATGAAACTCATAATTCATGTGTCAACCCCTCTTTGAAGCTAATGTTGCAATACAAAGATAGAGTTGCATATAAAGTTGAAGTGATTGGCTCAGATCACTCCAAAACATACTGGAGAAAGTTTCCCCCCACCCTGTACCCAAGGATCAAGTCCCAGTCCTATACCGGTAATTAAGACTTAAAAAAGAGTACAAGAAGTTAAGTATTAGCTTGCATGGCTAGTGACTACAACAGAGAATGTTGACAATGGGTAACCAGAAATAAATAAATAAATAACAAAGTTTTAATTAGCCAGTAACTTAGGTACTTACTGCCTCCTCCATCAGACAGCATCATGTCAGTTGAGTTGGCCATAGAAGTTGATGTGGTAGCATCCATGTCAGATGAGAGTGAAGGGTTGGGATTATTAAATATCCAGTCTGTTGCTTTTTCAATATTCCCACCCTGAAACCAGGCATGCATCCATGTGAGAAGAGAGGTGCAGATAATATTTAAAGAAAAGCATGAATCAACTATCTTAATTATTTGTTGGCTAAAACCAGCAAGTCGTCAGATGAAAACATGGTATACTTACTGATGCCTTGAGTGCTTCTCTGGCAACATCTTCTTGAAAACCAAAAGATACTAAAGTGTCAACTGCTGATTGGTCGACAATTGAAGTATTTCCAGCCTCTTCAGACAGTGGAAGGTCAATATCTGAGAAGTGAAACAAGGTACCAGTCATGAAAAGCTACACATCTCACCTCAGAATATAACATGCACAAGCATAAATGCAGGACTTTAACCACAAATTAATCTACAGCAAAAATTAAACACAAACCTGCATCATCCATGTGTGCCAATAACCAATTCATTGCTTCCTCAACTCCAGTATTTGAGGTGCGTATAGCTGCCTTCTCACAATGAAGTTGTCTGAACCCCATTGATACAAGTTGTGCAACTATTTCTTCATTTGCCACAATCCTGTTTGGCTCAGGCACATCTTCAGGACCTGTCCAGCATTACAAGGGAAATAAGAAAATCCAGCACATCAGTTGTGTGGGTTAATAGACCATATTTTTTATAATTTCTCTCATCCAACAAAGAGGAAACAAATTCTGACACCACTGAAACCTCACATTCCTCAAAAGAAACCAAATAAACTAAACTATCACATGGATGCTATTGGCAAGAGAGGAAATTAGGCAGCATTACACTCTAACAATGGTCATCAAGCAGATCCAGGTGTTGCAATTCTCATAGCTCCAGAAATCCCATCCATTGGCAACTATGAAATGGTATGCATGCAAGACCCAAAGCTATTTTCACAATAATTTTTTTTTTCCTTGTGTGGAAAAAACAGACAATACGTCTTAAATGCCTTCTTTTGGATTCCCAAAGAAATTTAAAAGTTCAATTACCATAAAAAAAAAATTCTGGATGTATTTATCATAAAAAATTATAGGCTTTGGATTTTACCAAATCAGTTGCAGATAAGTGAATACAAGTGCAATTCATTCCATTGCAAGACAACCACCAAAGCACATATCAGAGAATAGAAACAAGTTAACTTGAGAAGTGCAATTCCTATAGAAACGGTGCCCTTAAACAGTAAAATGTCATACCCCCCTCTGGTAAGAGCTCCTCTCCAGGTTGCATGCCCTTACTGCGCATATGGCTGATGTCTATAACATCAGGGACATCAATATAGACATCTAATAAGCAGAACAGAGGGGGCAAAAAAGAGAGTTATTGAATAACATATCACACTAAAAGAAATGAGTGCAAAATATAGGTTAATTAACGCAGCACACCAAGCTTCTTTGGTACCCAGCCTGCCTCCAGAACAAACTTCCTCATGTGCAGCACCAGATAATCAGGAAAGGAAGTCAAACCAGCAGTCCTGCAAGTAAAGACAGAAATTGTAGTTTTTACTTGGTCTACTCAAGCACTCTGTGCAGATGAAGAGAAATCTATATCCATGATTTCCTTCATTTCAGCATTAGTGAAACTCACACAAGAATCCTTGATGTCAATGGGGATCTTAAGACTAGTGAAAATCAGGCTTATCAGAATATTTAGAGCTTAAATGTAAAATATACTCCTACAACACAGAAGAAAGCAAACAAGTCTTTATTTTTGGGTAAATCAAACAAGCAAGTCTTTATTTCTCTTTTAGTAAGTCAAATGGCATATGATTTCCAATCTAGAAAAGACCATGACTGAAAAAGCACTTTCTACAAACAGAAAGGAGGAACATGCACTTCAAAATTTCAGCAAGCTGAAGGAACTGAACCTCCTGGTAGTCTTGCACTTCAGAGTCACGGCATGCATGAGAGAAACTCATGCGTACTCATCGAAAACCAAATCACAGAAAAAGAGCTAAATCTAATCAATTAAAACATTACTTGATAGCTGTTGTCTTGGCTTTCAAGGCTGTACTGTAGAATTCTTGGACTTCCTCTGGAGCTATAAAACTTGCAAGGCAAGCTTCCAAGGGCACCCTTGGACGGACCATTTCATCGCTAGATCTGCCAAAATGATGTTTTAAACTAAAATGCCAAGAAAATATATAAATATATATATGTAAAATAAATTTTCCTTACATCTCCTTTCCTTGAGAACCTCTCTCTGCTTGTAATTTGTGGAATGCTTGTAGTTCTTCTGGATTCGGCAAACAACACAACCATCAGGAGATGGACATATTATTTTTTGGATGAAAGACGGACATATTATTCCAAAAGAGAATATTATAAAAGCTCGATAACTTGACCTTTGTTAGTTGCTTCATGTAGTGGGATATTTAAAGAAAGAATATAATCAGTCCTTTTGTTGTAAGCAACTTTGCCAGAGGGACATGAGATTCGCTCTTCAATGCCATACTTGAAACATCTTGAAGGATCCAATTCAGAGTTCCCTGAATTCGCACGTTCAACTTGGTCAAGAAAATGCAGGAAGAATTCCAAAGCATCCTGCAGAGAGAGTAAGTGTCAATGCAAAGTTAATTAAGTAAATCAGAAAGCATATGTAAATTGTAGAAGTGTAACGCAATAGGCAAGTCAGTCAAAAGAAAAGAAAATATCAAAATCTCCACAAAGAAAAAATAAAATAGCAGAAGATAAAAGAGGGATGCATCAGCAGCATCAAATAAAGCTATTCAAGGAACTTCCAAACTCAGGCATTTGAAAAGGCAGCTAACTTGGTTCAACATGACATTGTCAGATCAATAGGAGATAAGCTGATAATCTCCATGGACAAGAAAATGAAACAAGCACAAACTGTGGGGGGGAGGAGGAGGGGGGGGTTGGGGGGATGATTATTGTACTCCGTACAGTCGCTAGTGGAACGTAAAGAGGATTTTTATTTTTATTATTTATTTATTTATTTTCTGCAATCATCAAAAAATGATCTTGAGGACATCAACATACAAGATGCAATGAAGTGCAAAGAACATGTAAATTACTAAACAAGGTATAGGAACTAGTAGACTCTTTAAGATATGTTCAAGTTACTAAAGAAGGTATAGGAACTAGTAGACTCTTTTCAAGATATGTTCAAGACCAAACCAACCGTGGTTTACATCCAAAAAATAAATAAATAAATAACCAACCACGGTCCATTCCCAATATTGCTAAGAGCAGAATAGTAGCTGAAAACTTTATTGGAAAAACATGAATTGAACCAGTAACCTTTTTGTTGGGGGCAAGTTAAGTTAAATCATCCGATTTTATACCAGGAAACTTATTTGTTTTCTTTTCTCAGTTAAGTTAGTTTCTCGAAAAGTTATGCCTAAATTGCTATTTTCTTCCGATCACATAACTTTACGGTGAGAATTAGGAAGCAACACTTGACCATATATGGAATAACTTAGAAATTTCAAGAAGCACCTGTTGTCTCATGGAAGAAAACTCTGGGTGACTGGCAGCAATGACCGCTTTGAACATTCGTGGAGGTATCCCTTCTTGCTTCTGATTATTTTTTCAGAGGACAATGAGGTAGGCAAAAAAAAGGGAAAATGACTGTTAGAATTATAGAATGGGGACAGGCAAAGTGATGAGAAAAAAGGATGAAAGTAGTATTGCTATGATGCTTCTAGCAAATTAGAGGTTTTGTTCTCAAAAGCAATATAGGAACCCCACTGACTGGGACATATCCTTGATAACTGAGGAGAAACCACTAGAGTGTTGAACCAAACAAAATGTACTAACATGGTCTTCAATGATGAAGAAATGGTAACTAAAACCATCCCACCAAGACATAACAACCAGCAGACAAAGGATACTTACAGAGTTCACTGCAGAGTTTCCACCAACATCCTCCATGTCAAAAGGTGAATGATAAAAAAGCCTATCATTAGAAACAGCAAAAGGTTTACATGAACACCTTAATTACTTACCTCTGCAGCAGGAGAAGAGTATTTGCCAGAAAGCAAACCATGAGCAAGCTTTGTCCTGTGACACAACATAGAGGATAAGCCAAATGTGCCCATGTCAATGTCATGGGTAGCCTTTTTTTCAATACTTTTGAAAAAAAACAAACTCAATTCATTATAGCCAAACAAAGAATTGAGTCATCAACCCTGACACAACATAGAAGATAAGCCAAATGTGGCCATGTTGATGTCGATGGTACATACCAAAAAAAATGCCATGGGTAGCTTTTTTTTTCAATACTTTTGAATAAAAAAAGACTCAATTCATTATCACAAAACAGAGAATTGAGTCATCAACCCTGAAATGTGAGTACATAAGATTTCAGTCTCAATATGTGGGCATTCCTAAAACTGTTCATATCTAAAGAGAGTTGGTCTTCACTAGCCAACACTGAATAACATACCATGTGGAACAATGCAGAGACAGATAAGCCAATGTGTGCCCTGCTAACTTACAACTGCTTAAACTACAAACACAAGATGTGCCCCTGATACCATGTGGAACAATGCACAGGCAGATAAGCCAATGTGTGCACTGCTAAATTAAAAATGCTTAAACTACAAACACAAGATGTGCTCCTGATTTTATCTTTTAAAATTTTGCAACCACAAAGGAACAGGGACCACTTTTGGCAAAGGGGGAACCAGTTTCACCACATGATAATACCATCTTTATCCAATGCTAACACAAAAGTCACAGAATAATCCCAAAAAAAGGAAACAATAACTTACAACTGCATATTCAGATCAACAGTGGGATCTGCAGGAGCCTGTTCAAAAGCCATTTTCAAGCTTCTTTTTATGAAGTACCTAATGAAATAATAAAAAACATGGGTGTATTGGTCATAAATCGACCCGTACAAAAATGTTAAATATCAGTTTTTCTCAAAGAAAAGAAGTAATAAACCAACCGGTAACAAAAGGATTGAGTTGAGAAGATAACTTGCATGGTTGCTGCCAAATAACAACTGCAGATGCGATTAACGTAAAGGACAAACCAAGGTTGAAAAGAAGAAATCAAATGAAGTTTCACAATTTGCATTACCTATTGCCAAGATTAACAAGTCCAGTGTAACCTGGACCAAATAACGGTTCCACTTCCTGTCCACTTTCTTGAATACGGTTCCAATCAAAATTTGTATTTTGATCAAGTTCTCTCTCAGCAGTTGTCATTTCAGTCTATGGACAAGAAAATAATGCATGATTTACGACAGGAAAGCTATGGAAGATACTATTATAACACTTCAAAACTTGATTTACTATCATGAAGACAGCTATAGCTAACAATGGGTTTCTTAGTATCTCAAAATGGAGGGCACTTTCCTCAATTTTTCTTTTACCATTGGTTCTGTATTCTAAACAGATGCAAAGCAGCATAAGATAACAAAAAGATGGTTTCTCTCATTGTTGGAGGTAACAAGAGTATAACGATTTAGTAAAAAAAGCAAGTGCAGAAAAGGCTTTGGCACCACTGTAACTTAAACAATTTCATTAAATTATCAAAGCTGACCATCCAAAATTTATCAACTTCATTATCCTTCTAGATTGTCAAATTAATGAAGATTATTAACATAACACCACAAAAGAATGGACAGGACCTCAGCAGTCACTTTACAGGATACCTTTGCACTATCGAACCCATATACTAAACTTCCCTTCACTCAAGGCATCAAATCACACTTTGCATAAAGTAATCAAAACTGAATATCTGACTCAGGGCACACAACAGGCACCAGGAATGCCATGGAGTGTGCTCCCAAGGCACAACTTCATGGGATGCCAGGCTGGCGGCTCATGCCTGCAGGCTGATCTGACAGTCCATGAATTGGGGCATTTGTTGCAACATCCACCGAAAGCCAGGTCATAAATAAGAAAAAAAAGAAGCTAACCTTTTGTAATGATGAGAAATCAATGCCAAAAAACGAGAGATGTTGAGCTAAAAGAGGGTCCATGACACTTTCATCCTCTGGATAAGAGAAAACATCTGAACTGCCAGGTAGAAGAAAAATTAGTTTCTCTTCAGGCCTGATTCATAATCCTCCTATTTGATGATTAGCTAGTTTCTGAATTTTTATCGCAAAAATGTTAGGAACAGTAGAATGCTTTTAACGGAAATAAGCAACTTTGATCATAAATAATTAAATCAAAATAATGAATTGTAGTGAAATTCAAAATTCCAAATTCACATGTATAGATTTTACTCAAATTGGGGCATTCCAATCCTTTGAAGAAATAAAAGGCTTCTAGGCATGGTCATAAAACAGCCACCATCATATGGCATACATGTATGAAAACTATTTCACATGCAATGAACCTAATAAGAATTTTTTGGGGCAAGTAAATGTACATAAATAACATAACAGGTATTCAGATTGGTTATTTTCCAAAGTTTCATCCATTATTTTTTTTCTTTTTTTCAGGTAAGACAATTTTCACAAAAAATCAGCAGAGCCAATCTCTGGAAGATATTTCTAGGAAACTATATGAGCATAATCTACTAGGAAAATTTCTGGAAGAGATTTAGAATTCAGAGCACACAGAGAAAGAATCTGTACAACTCATTAGAAACCTTCTTCCACAATGGACTAACTACTTATTATAAGATGCAAAACAATTTCAAGGCTATATTCAATTTTCTAATTCGTGTGCAGCATCAGACCTAACAATGTAAGATCAAACAATTTAATGTTGCATATTGGCATTACCTGCTCCTTCCAAATCAGCAGTTATTGTCCCAAGCTTCACAGCAAGAGGGTAGCCCGTCTCCTTGTAATGCACAAGAGCATGATTGTTGCCACCAGTTCCATCCCAATTTCTCCTCCCGCAGAGAATCATCCCATCAGTCAAGTTGAGCCACAGATTCTCAGTTTTGTCACATTTTGCACATTTCCAACCAGATGGAGAAACAATAACCCCATTACCAATCTGTTGCAAATTTGTGGCATACTCGCTAACTTGCTTCTTATCTGCTACCCAAGCAGCAAGTTGTTCTTTCTTTTCAGCGCCTTCTGCAATTATGACAGCATCAACAGCCAACCTTACCTGCAATTCAGCGACTCTCAATAAATCAGCACCTCAAAACACAAAGATAATGTAGAAACCCATGGACATGTGCACTCAAATACCTTTTCAGGCAATTCCACCGAAGGAAATGTAAGTGTCACATAATCAGGCAAAATAACAATGCTGAGAGTTTCTTCATATTCAGGTTCATTGTTGTCAAAACCCCCTTCAACACCTAAAGTCATGCACAATCAACCAAAAGTTATTTCCACTAACAAGTGAAAGAAAATGAAGAAGAATCAACAATGTTAATTACAGCCTCAACTTTCAACCATGATTCCATAGAACTAGCCATGAAAGCACTACACTACTCTAACAACAGAAAGAGCCAACCTTGAGAACAAAGGGATTTCTTTGTAACTGAAAGTACCTATTGCCAAAAGTGTTGGCTTTTTAGACGGCCTGTCTTCTGGAACCAATTTCTTGGTCTGCTTTATATGTAAATAAACAGGATTTCCTGTCTTCTCGAGGTTCCAGCCCACATAATCCTTTCCAAAAGCAAGGAATGTGTTCATGTCTACAAACAACCCACCTTCTGACCTCTGAATCACCAAAAAATCACCGTTTCAGAAATTTAAGGAAGCACTAAAATCAGAAAAAACCAAAAATAAATAAATAAAAAGAATGACTAGAAAATTCATCTTGACAGTTCCCGGGTTACCATCAAAATTGAAAAGTCATTACTTCTACAAGGAAATTCCACTAAATTCTAGCTAACCAAATATTAAGCACCAATTTGGAAATGTCTTCCTCTTTTTTGTATCTGTATTTTTTCTCTAATGCATGTAATATATCTATCCAAAAAACTTGTTTGAGAGACCGTCTCACCCATGTTTTCTCTTTGGGGTAAACACCCATGTTTTTCTTAGGTCTCTATTTTTTAAGTAATCCAAAGAATCTCGACAATCTACATGAGCAATCATATTTCCTATGTTCTTTGTATTCAATTTAGTTAAATCAGCATAGACGCGCTTATCAATAATGAAAATAATACTACAAAGGGAAAAAAAATGAGCAGAAACAAACGCAACATGGCCGGAAAAATTATTTACTCGGGGGCATCATCAAAAGTCTAAATTCACACAAATCCGCTCAGTAACACAGCATAAAAAAGCTTAATATGACCTAACATTATCTTTCTCAGATCGCTGAAAATAAAAAATTCAAAAGATATATCCACCGCAAGTAAAACAACATAAATCATACAATTTCTGAGCTATTCACACAATACAAACCGGACTAAACTAATTACAGTTAAGCGGTTCACGTGCCCTGAGATAGCTAAAACAGCATTCTTCAAAACAAAATAAATCAATCGAGAAACCAAATTTAATACAATAACTTAATCTATGCCCTAATATTTACATGGAAAATGATAATGAGTGCTATCCATATACATGTTAAGAGACGAAATAAAGAAGCTTTGCACCTTTCTATGCACTTATTTTTTCCTTAAGTATGTAATCAATATTGAGGACTACAAAGATTCCATTTTAAGTCTTTAACAAGTGCCCGACACCCGTCAACGGCACCCTATGTACATCACATTTTTAGTTGAAATTCGCCAAATCTAAAAAGTTCCCGAGTGAGAGAGAAAAAGAAGGAGAAAGAGAGAGTACCGGAGTGTCGAAGGAAACGCAGCATTCTTGCTTGTAGATACGATTGGTGGGTTCGGGAATCCGAACCCGAGAGAGGTTGGAACGAAGCAACTCCATACCAGCACCACTTTAAGTTTCGATTTCAAGAAAGAAAGAGGATTGACACACGCAGAGAGTTGACAGAGAGCGAGAGAGAGCTCTGTGCCCTAATTTCAAGGAATCTCTGTACGCAATTGAGAATGATGAAGGAGGAGGTCTTTTTTATTTGATTTTGAACTCACTTTCACTCACTGACCAAACTCAGTGTCTTTTCTATGATTGCTTTACGTTGCTGTTAAGTTTCATCAGGTTGAGGGCTTTGTTGGTTATGGTATCGGGTTACCAAGCCCGGTCCACTATCGGGATTAGTTGGGCTCATTTTGGGCCTAATAGGCCCGTGAAATTTTTCGCTATGCAAAGAAATCAGCTAGTCTTTGTCCCTTGAATTTTCACTTATATTTAAACCCTTCATATTTAAATAATTTATACTTCAGAAATGATAATCATTACAAAACAGTGTCACGAACAACGATATGAAGAAATACAATAGTATTACTCACAATATTTAAATACATACAAACACCACTCTTGCTTCCCCTTTGGTTGTACAAGATACATTTGTGCCATTATTCATAACACTATTTCATGATAATTATCATTTTTTATATGCTTAGTATTTAATTATTTGCTTCATTAGTTCCGATTAATTGATTTCCATTTAATTGGTTCTCTTTTCGTATAATTTCATTTTTTTCTACTTCCGTTTTGTTTTCAATTGTTTGCTTTTCAAAATATATCAGTTTAGTCCAATTATCTTTTCTTTTTTTTTTTATGCTTCTTTTAATTTAATATTCTTCATTACATTCAATAATGACAAATCTGTAGAATGACATTTAAGTGCAACAATGTTTAGCTATCCTAGAATGGCAGTTTTGTTTTTAAGTGACTATTTTTGAAAATTTTAATTATTTTATGTATTTATTTGAACAAAACTTGTATAAAAATATGTACTAATTTATGATGCATAATATTAATTTTATTGCCTTGTACCAAAAATGTATCACATCATTTTCTTTTTAATTTTACCATTTGCTAAATGGGCTGAATTTGAGCATGAACACCTTTATTAAATGGCATTAGATTTTTTATGTAGGATCATATAATTTAACGTTTCTAAACGTACCAGCAAATGCTATCACTAACGTCTTGGCCAATGTTGAGAGTTTCCCTTCACTTATACACATTAATAACTTGCCACATATGACTTGTTGAATTTATTATGTTAAAAAATTTGCAATTAGCTAGCCAAAACTCTTGCACTCAAGTCTCAAGTTGTTGCTAGGTTGGGATTTCACAGTAGAAAATGGGCAAAAGAGATTGATGCAGAAGGGTTTTAAGTAGCTTTAATGTTGGATATATGAGACAATTTAACACTATCAACCCTAAAAAGTATTGCATGAATTGTAAAAAATAATAGTAAAGCTAAATTAGAAGAAAAAACAAAAGATAAGCCAAAGATGAAGTAATAGAATCTAACGAGTTTGATGATTTAAATATGCAAAATTTGCCTTGCATTTTTGTCTCTATTTAATATAGAAAATAGAATATGCGAGAATCGTGATTATCATATTACAAAGTATAATAATAAATAAATAAATAATGTGTTTAAAGAAAGAACTAGTTTACACTATCATAATCAAAGTCCCTAAATTTACACAAAATATCACTTTTAAATATAAATATAGCTTAGCCGGTTGGAAATATCTATTGAAATCTAGCTTTTGGAAATTGAAATTAGCTCAACATGTTATTTTCATATACAAGCAAGGATTAGTTATTCATTTTTTTTTTTTTTCAAAATACATAAGAGAAACCAGTTGAATTCAAGACTTGCCTTAATTAGTTGAATATATTTAGGTAATATCCTTAGACGCGTTTCACTAAAATTGGATTTAGTCAAAAGTGTATTATGAATATTTTTTTTATATGCAAATTAGTCAAAAGTTCAAAATATGATTCATAAGGGAAAGTAAACCATTTCTTCAATGACATAAAAGGTAGTAAGATTATCAACAATTAATACCCTTGAAATTAACCACAATCAAATATTTCTTATCATGAAAACAAAGCAAGGAATCATAGTATTGAAGACTTTGGAACAACAATTAAAGTTAGATATGAAGAACTTTATAAAGGTGTGATCAAGAAGGATTGAATCAAGGACTTTATGTCAATAATTCAAAATTGACTATTAAAATTTAACTATAAATACATACTAGTAGGAACATAGAAGAGATACAACAAATACAAGATATACAAGAAATATATATCACTCGAAGCAATCAAGTTTTCATTTTTATTGTATTTTTTTAAGAAAACTAAACTTATGGAGGAGTTAAGTTTTATTTTCTTTGTGATTAGAATTATTTTTCAGAATTTGTAATCATGATTGAGATGTTACATTCCACTGTAGTTTTGCGAGTTAGTTTTATGAAAGATAGAGCAATGTGCGACTATGTGCATATTGTGGTAGATTGTATACAACTCTTAAAGTTTTAATTATTTGATATAGAGAAATGATTAGATTCCTAACAAGTGGAGGCAGGAGGAGAGGATTGATTGACAAAAAGGAACCTCTATAAATCACTTGTTTGATTTCTTATCTCTACACTTTTCATTTACTTACAATTTATTTATTTTTACTACTATATATAGTTGATTTCCACCACTTACTAATTAAAATACATCATTTGCAAAAAGTACTAAAATTTATAGCAATGAATTTATGCTCCTCTTAATTCTTAACCTAGAACCAACACATATTAGTTGATTAATAGTATATAAATATTAATAAAGTTTTAATATATAATAATTTTCATGAAATATGATTAATAGTTTTGTTAAAAATTGCTGTATGTCGAAATATTATTAGTATTTATATATTACCAATTTATATAATCATATGTTAGTAGGCATGCTTTTTTTTTCTCTTTTACACACCCTCTCCGATCCTAAGTAATTGCACAATTTTGTACCTTTCCAAAGGGTAAAACCCATAGTTAATCTTGAAAGGTATTGCAAACAACCAAAAAGCCTGTTGATACGAATTACCAATAATTATTTCTAGATTTTGATGTCTAAATAATTTGTGGACACATGTCCAATGCATGTTTGGATTAGAATTATCTCTCTCTATATTTTGGGATGACAACAGGATTGCCGCAACTTTACAAAACAAAAAATTTAGACAAGAAAGGACACTGCAACTCAAAATTACCGAAGACTGCTGGTCTTTTCTATTCTCGGTTGAAACGGGAAGACATAAACAAAAGCCAAGTTGGTTAAGGTCATTGTCTCCAACGTATGTCTCGATAAAATCGAGAATGCCCATGAAACCCTAAAATCGCAAGAATTTCACACGTGAAAAATCTCTCGGAATCCAAAAACATCGACAACAACCTCTTTTCTCTTCCAATGATTATACCGTATGCTAGCTTATGGCCGAAGAAGGTGCTGATCGGATAAATAAACAACCTCGAAGAAGCCGAAGTAAGAGGTTTTTTACATCATGTTTTAGACGCATAGACTTGGATGGCGAAGACCGATGTCGTCTTGAGAAGGACGATGGTGGTTCTTCTAGGGTTTCGCCGTCTTTGAACGTGGGAAGGGAAGGAGGTATTGGCGGTTGTAAGAAGAGGAAGGATAATAAGAGCTTAGCCCGGGCATTGAAAGCGGTATTCCTTAAGACCTTTTTGGTTAGTTCATCTTTTCTTGATCAATTTAATGATTTCAAATGTGCTTTTTACTCCATTTTTCATTGTGCAAAATGTATATTTCAATTCTTGCAGTTTAAAATCTCAAGTGCATATATCTAGGTGCAAAAAAAATTTTAATTCATTAATCATGGGCTAGGTTGTTTAGGTTATTCGTCATTGTTGTGGTAATTGTAGATTGGAGAAACTTTCGAATAAAATAGATGAAATTAAAAAATATGGAATGATAATATAACCTTTTTCTTATTCTATTATGATGATAGTGATGTATGCGTCATGCATGCAAGTAAAATATGGAGAATTTTTTTTTTTTTTTTATAGTTATTTCGTGAGCAATAAAGTACGGTTGAAAAGAAATTATCACATCCATATTATCTTTATAACTTACCAATGGTCCTTCAACATAGCAATTATTAAGAGCTATACAATATATATGATATATAGCCGAATAAGATGTATTGGTTTAATAATATATAAAATAGATATAGTAAGTGCCTAGTATGTATGTTTGATTATTTGTTTTCTATATTACCAGGCAAAACACAATCTTATTTGAATTAAAACCCCTACGACTTAAGTGATACACAATCTTATTTGAATTAACACCCCTATGACTTAAATAATACATAATTTTATATGGCTAGAATCTACGGAATACGGAGTTACCAACCTAGTAGATTCTTTTAACTGTATATACTCTTCTCATGGAGCAAATAATATTATGCTCGCAAGCAAAGTTCATATTGTCTCATAGATTTAATTACTAAATTTCATATTTCTGTTTCCAAACTAGCTTCTTACTGTACAAGATCTATGCATATGTTTTATTTCATCGAGTTACCCCTAAAATATTAAATAATATCGCATGGGTTTCTATATATTCAAATAATATTTTAATGTCAAGTGCCAATAGTGGTTTGAGTTTACATAACACCATGCACAAGATCTTGCACATACTTAGGATTGTAAGGGTAGAAAAAGGATGTGATGATAATGCTATATGGAGGGGTTATACACAAATCATATTGACATGTGTGGGAAACCAGTAATGATTAAGACTTCATTAGTGGTGTTGCTGATGCAACCATCTACATTCTGATATTGAAAAATGTGAGCCATTATCGATATTAAGACTTGATACTTCGAGTCCCCAATTTCCATATTATTATTTCACTAATAAAACTCACAATATCAATCGTTAAATCCTCATTTTCACAAAACTTAATCCTATATATATATATATATATATATATATAATGAACCTTTCCATTTTCTTTTTTTTTTTTTGACAGGTTGGAAAATTTCGAAAAGGAAACCACGTACGACGACCATCGAATAAAGATCCAAACAGCACTAGGTCATCAACAAAGAAAGACAATACTTTAGAATTGACAAAAGACAATTCTCAAAAAACCTTGTCAAGTCCAAGCATTCAAACTCCTTCTTCTTCACAATTCTCTTATACACCTTATTCCCTTTCTCAATGCTCTTCCCTTTCCTCCTCATCATCAATCAAGTCGAATTCCAGGCTGTTGGTGATGGTTGATAGGAATAACTCCTTGCAAAGACCTGGTCATGTTAAAGCCATAAAAAGAGGTTATTTTGTCATTGATTCTCCACTCTTCTTGCTTCTCATTGCTATTTTAATTTTCATAGTTTTGGGCAAAATTTACGCTATCTTTTGTACCTTGACATGCTTGTATTTCGTGCCTCGCTGGAGTAGTGATTCTATCCCTCCAAACAATGGTATTGATTTGCTAGAAATTGACTCGAAAGTGTACAAGAAAGGGATTATTATGGGAAGATTGCTTCAAAGGTAGTCCTTCCACGATCATCTGTGAACCTTTGTACAACATCATGTGCATAACTAAGTAAATGCGATGGTTGCCTTGTATAACTTATTGGTAAGAACGCTTTTTTTCCAATGGATTAATTGGGTATGAATTTCTCTTCTCGTTATATTCAAGATATACATACATATAGATGAAAAAAGCAAATTATGGTTACAACATACTTTTATCGGTTTTGTCCTTATGATGGATTTGTGCACAAGTTGATTATTATTCGTCATTCTGGTGCACTGTTATACTAGATTGTTAGAAATGATGTCGTTTTTCTTTCTTTTTCTTCTTCTTCTTTTTTTTGCTTGCTTGCTGTAGAAGTACCTTGTTGGCTTTTCCTATGCGTGGAGATGAAAATGCAAATGCTTAAAGATTTGGATATGTCCCTAAATAGTCTCAGGATCACTATTCCATCAGCCATTTGCTGCTATACATTACAGATTCAACCCAAACATTTTAGTTGACATTACACTTCCTTTAGTATAGTTTAAAATTTAGTTCAAATATAGGGAATTACAAGTTTAGTGGGCAATGTTTTAAACAACTTCGCTATACAGCAAATACAATAAATTGAAAAATTCCAAGTTCTTTTATTTTTCCGCATATCGTCGCGCTTGCATGTCCTTTTAGTGATGAGTACATAAAGCAAAAAGAAAATGCACATTAAAGAATTTTTATGCATGATAAAATGTGCCAAGACTCTTAGAGAATTTTTTATATCCTAATAGTATAGAAGTTAGTCTTCCAATATGATGGATCAAATTCAAATATCTTTTTTCCCATCAACAAAAGATTTTAAAGAATGTAATTGAATGGTATATTGATGAGGACAGATGAGCATAATCCAATGATTAGACATATATTTACCTTTCCATGATATATTATATCTCATTCTTGAATGATATAAATTTTGTTGTTATAAATATGATGACCTACATATGGATCTCGGCATCTTCTTATCCTTTTTGTTGACAATATTAGTAGCTTAGTACTTAGCAGAAGGCCTAGGTTCGACATAACCGATGAATATAGCCGACATTCGAAAATTATTCTGATATTGGACTTATGAATCACATGTTTTGGTGTATATAACATAGCCCACACCTGTCATTTGATGATTTCGGATAAAAATTTACGGCCCATCTATCTTGACTCCATTAGTGAATTTTTCTCATAATAAATTAATTACTCGTAAATAAAAGGAGAAATTCTTTACCGAAGTGGGAAGCCCGTTGACATGGACATTGAGCTTCGGCCTCTTGGTGATCGGCCAAGTTTATTCTCTAAATCTTAAATATTTCCTGGGGAGAGTGTATATGGATTTTCTCTTGCCTCCTTTTCATGGATTGGGCTGGGCCACAAGATATTATCATATATGTTATTCATTGTTATGGTATAGACAAACCACATGCCCACGTCATTTCAAATAATCTGGTCAATCAATTTGAAACTAGGGTAAATAAATGGAAGAAAGAATCGAAAGTTACATTACAAACTTGCAATTTACGATTCCATTTATGTACCTTTGTCAAGCTTGCATTTACGAAATGGAAAAGGGGACAAGCAAAGCAGCCTGATATAAGCAGTCTTCGTGCTAAATTTGCCCAAAGACCCAGAATTTTCTGGGACAAATCTTGCTTTTTTAATCTGTGAGTATTTGTTTTTTTTTTTAATAAATTTTTGGTACTACTATGTGTCGTACAAACACAACTAACAGATGACGGTGACACATTTATGCATCAAATACTACAAGGAAGTACTTAAATGCCATACACATCGAATATTTGTTATACAGATTTGTCTTCCTTGGACGGTCTAGATTGTCAGTCGATTTTTGCATGCTGTTGTTGCTGTCCCCTCCATACAATCTTACTGCAATGTATACATACCTGAAATATCATGTTTCCCACCGGCTTAACCTTGTTTATATTATTTAAGCAGAAATGAGGCATTTTGGTGTAACACGTCGAACAAAATAGGTTAACGATGGCATAATTATGTATAAATTATTGTTAGATTTATATTTATTATTCAAAATTTCAGAAAGAAAATATTTTTTAGATCGATATCTTTATAACTTGCTTTTGTTTATACAGATAGAACGGGGAAAACCATGAAACACACAGAAGAGAAGGAACATGGAATCAATATATGAAACCTTCTTTTAAGACACTGTCAATATATCAAAAATTGTTACTCCATATTTTTGCTACTTTTCTATATAATTTCAGCCATCCGATTTTTATTTTTTATATTATATATTTGAATCATACAACAGTATTGATTTTCCATTTGAATATTTTATAATTTTTAATTTTCCGTTTCAATCTTTTCAGAAGAACTAAAAAAAAAAAAACAAACTCTGTCTATAATGTGCAATGTGAACTTGTATAGCATTCTAAAAGGTACTTAGCACAATATATAAGTGATTCACATCTTTTTCAAGAAAATCACTAAAACAGACATGAGAAAAGGATGTTTATAAATTAGGTTAAAAATACGGAAGATTCAAATAGATTAGTAGTAAAAAGTGAAAGAATTAAATAGAAAAATTAAAAGGTGTAGAGCAGGTAGAAAGTGAAAAACATATGAAATATAATTTTTGAACTTTTCCCTCTTTTTGTCTAATAAGCTTTATTGGTCCTTGAACAAAATGCAAATAAATTTACAAAAAAGATTATAGTTGCCAAAGTTACTTTTGAAAAAGATAAATATGATTACATAAAAGAAAGATAAAATACAAATAGAAAAACACTAACTTAAATAAGGAGATTTTATGCAATAGTAAAGAGAGAAGAGAAATAATGTATGTTTTACTTATAATTACTGCTTATTATAGTTATGCGATCATCAATGCGACTGCACAAGATGTGTGCTTCCATTAAAGCTCGTCTATTCAGAAATGTTGCACTAGCCTAATGTCTTCAGTATCTGCCTAGAGCAAGCATATGCTGTGCTCCAAGCCGGACAATTAATTGTATTTGTAGTTTTTATTGCATTGTAATCTACAAGTAACTTGCTAAGACGATTTGGTTAAGTTGGTAAAGATAGGACACCGTTTGTTTGTCAAAAGAGTGTATTTCAGTTTTCACTATTAATGAGAGAACTATGTTAATGGATAATCTGTAAATATTCTATAAATGGTCTGTTATTTTGGAGAAAAAAACCCTAATTCATGATGATGATTAGAGCCGAAACCTCCCAAACTTTTTTTCTACTGAAAAAAGGAAACAAAGTTTACGAATACCTTTCAACGCAATATAATAGAATTGAAGCTTGTATTGCTTGAATTTAATGAGTAGAATTTTAATTAAATTTGGGTGTAGACTGGGGGGGGACCAACAAGGGGACCAATTAGGGGCAAGATGGTAAAAGGGTTGGGATAGTAATGAACAAAGCAAAGAGTTGAGAATCTCAGTTCAGATTGAGATATGAATAATGATATATCTCTAGGTCCTATGTGGTCCATTGTTTGTATCAGGTATGTTGTTACATAAATGTGTATATGCGAGGAGGGAGAGTTTGCTATTTTCTCTAAAGAAGGTAATCACTTTCACAGGTTGCATAAAGCCAGAGTTAACAGTTGCTCCAACCACTAGCTCTCTTTTAGCATTTGGAAAGCAATAGGAAACGACACCAATTGCTTTTTCTTCCTCTCTATGCCCATTTGCCGGACCAACCTAGGGAGAGTTTGCTATTTGACACCTATTGCTTTTTCTTCCTCTCTTTTAGCATTCGGATGCTAATTAAGAAGTTAAAAAAAAAATTCATATTTTTAAGGATAATTTCACAATTGATGACAAGTAAGTGTTAAAAATATGAAATATCTAGTCATGACTATTACTAAAGAAAAAAAGATTCATTAATACTAACAAACCAAATTATAGACAAGTGATAATCAAGTAATAAGTGCCAATAAATAATTTGACATTGTATTATGGTAGTGATATTGACTATTTTTAAAAAACTACTGTTGTGTTTTGAAGACATTGTTTACATGTCAAAATTTTATTATTACTTGCCTGTTATGAAAATATTATTAAAGCTTTCGTTAATAAGTGTTTCTAGGACATTTACGTTAATATTTCCCTTATCCAAATGTCTATGAAGAATATCTAGAGTCATATTGGGGCCAGTTTTAATCCCAATACAAATTGTTATTTTTTTCCCAAAAAGAAAGATGTACTCGTTACGTTGAGTTAAATTAGTATTTGTGTAATGGGTTGATTTAACAATGTAAAACTGGTTCAATTTTATATAATATGGCCCGTTCCTTTTCTTATGTACATGTTTCATTTAATACTTAATAGTTTCAAAAGGTGAACAATGAACATATCTATACTATTTGCGTGATTGTTTGTAAAACTGATTTACCATATAAATCAAGTTTATTTACCTTATCTAATGATGAACATAAAATTACCATCCAAAATTGGATATAGGGAAGGTTACTATTATTAGGGCCCTGCTAGTGGATATTTTTGAGACAATTGTTACAAATGTTTCAAAAGGAATTTCATAATATCAATTACACATTTTAGGAGGGATTAGTAACGATCTTTTCGGGGATAGCACAACACTATAAGAACAAGATAGTATAAAACTTTCAAAACATAAGGGATTTTTTTTTTTTTTGTGGAGATTTTATAGAAAACTTGTTGATCTAAAAACAATATTTTTGTACCATTTATATTTACTATTGATATGTACACAATTGAGAAATTACAAATTAATAAGTTATTCTAGAACCACACTTATATTCGCCAAATTAAGATTGTGAATTTAAATCTTCCAGGAAGTTCACATAAATATATTATTTGATAGATTTCCAAATTAAGAGATGGCTCAGGTTTAGCAATGAACCCGTCAATCGAGATAGTATGCTTTCAGATCATGCTAAATGATAAAAATGTAAGATGGAAAAATGCTAATAGGGGCACTCCATTGCCTGGAGTACCCTAGCAATGGACAGTTCAATGTTTTTCTGCCTTTTACTATGTAATGCCCAGAAAGAAAACCCAATATATGAAAATGATTCGCACTGCTTGTCTCCAGCCGCCTATCATCCGTACAAAACAACCTACTTGTCCTTTGTTCCACGACCCTTTTCGGCCCCACACATGCATGTACCCAATATAAAGGCAAAGGTACCTACATCCACCATTGGAGAGAGAGAGAGAGAATTTAAAATACTAAATAGATAGTAAATTCGGGATAATATCAAAACAATTATATGAAATTTCAGTTTTTTTTTTTAAATTATTGAGTGTTATATTCGATTATACCTTTACTTATAAAATTTTTTACTTTTTATACTCTTTGATCAATAAATATTTATGATGATGTCTAATATGTACAAATCTAATTGAATCTAACATTTAAAAACTTCAAACAATATATATAAATTTTGATATACCAAAATTTGATTAAAGTTTTTCTAATCAAATAGTATAAATACTGGTTATCTAATTGAATAAGTCGGGTTCAAATCACACCTATGCTAGTAGATGTATTATGAAACTAATGGGGGTTTAAATTCAAAGGGCGTTGCAATTGCAGTTGGTTGTTGCATTTAGATATAGGTTTATGATAGGAGTAATGGATGCATTATGGAACTAATGGGGTTCGATTTCAAATGTGGTTTTTCTTTTTAGTAAAGCAATTTTAAATATATTATTTTTACATGTTGACATGGCATTTGATTTAGTATGTCATAGTGACAAACTAACATACCAAACATCAAAAGATGCTACTTAATCAATAAATGTTTAGAGGATGGGGGGAATGTAAAATTTTGAATGCCTCTATTCCCATATCTTTGGACATTGGATCCGCCCGGTGGGATTATAAAGAATTGAGCGCCTTACAACAAGGTTTTCTCTCTTTTTTGTAATCTTCCACTTCAACATTTTTTCGTTTAGAAGTATAACAAATTAGAGTCGATGAATTCTCATCATCTATTCAAGTCCACCAAATGCAGCCTTGAAATTTGATTTCATTTTAGCTTTTTTTTTTTTTTTCTGAATAATTATTAAAAGATCATTTTTCTTTAGAGAGAAGGTTCTTCTAAAAATAAGGGTAAACAAGTAATCTCTTTGTACATAATATCTATCCATATTCTACTCATTCGAATAAGTATTAAAAGATACAAAATAGATTTCGGATATAAATTTTCCATATGCTACTCCTATAAAGTAGTATACGAGTATGAATATGAGATCTTTCTATCATAAATCTTCCTTAGAACTTGTATTCTAATATCACGTTTAGCGTATGGAAATGATCTAAAATGGAATAGAATGAACTTAAGACTATAATAATAAATCCATTCATGTGTTTACAAATGTCTATAGAATAGAATGCATTTATAGCAGTATTTATAAAAAATATCCTTACTTATTAGATGTCATAATTAAGTTGAAGAATAAATAAATAATTTTTTAATTAATAATGGTGGAATGAAATCATGATTCCCCTTCAAATACAAAATCAAGCTTCCTCTTGAAGTTGGAATCATCAATTCCAAGGAATCGCAATTCTAACTTTTGTAAACACATCCAAAAATGGGAAATGGAGTGGAATCTGGAATTGCGATTTCGTTTGGAATCCATCTCCATGTACAAAGTGTAATATAAGATGTATAGAGTATAGGTTTTAAGACACTTTCTACTAACCATATAAAAATATTAAGTAATATTAATGAGTGAATGACAAATGACAATATTATATTTTTTGACAAATAAAAGTTTTAGTTAAAAAAAAGAGTCAAAGTCCAAGTATATAAGTTAATAATCTTAAACAGTTAAACTGAGTACAATCTCTCTTGTTTTGCATTTTCCATTCTTTATCTGATTCTTCTCCATTTTCCTCTTCAACTTTATGTTTTTCATTTGTTGCCCTTGTTTTTTCTTTTTTATTAAGTAGTAAGATCACATAAACTTGAAAAATGAAAATAGGAAAAATTATATATATATTGTTAATATTATATAAACTTGAAATATATAAAAAGAGCTAAAAAATGTATAGGTTTTATAGGGTATAGGTCCTATAATGGTTTTACAGTACTATAGGATAGATTCTAGTTCTAAAATCCAAAAACCTGGGTATGAGCATGATCTTATACTTTATCCATTGTATACTTGTTCACCTCTATCCAAAATACGCACTTCTCTATTTTCACATTTCTCTCTCTCTCTCTCTCTTTTTTACATATCTTGGAACTCATTTTCCCTTGTCTAAATAAATTTTAGTATCCTAGGAAAAATGGAGGAAAAATTGTATTTGGGTAGCGCATACAAGTACAAGGGGGATATGTATATTGCGTTCAAGAATGTATAACACATAAAAAGGCATATATTGATTATACCCCGATGTACTCCGACCAATTGGATGCAAGGTCTCAGGTTTAAGTCTAGGAAATAAAAGAATAGAAGAAGCATTCCTGTATGTATTTTTTCTAATAATACGTGAGTAAAAAAGTATATATATGGGAATTATTTTGTTTTAAGTGGTATATATAATTAATTTTTAGGTATACACACACCACGTCACATTAATAATACGTGACAACTATTGGCCATTGCTTTTGGGTAATTTCCACACCACTGTGTCTGTGTCTGAGCATCAAAATCTCGTATCTCAACAAGACAATATCAACAACGCCCATTTGGTTTGATCACGCGTTTTGCAACTGTATCATGGTTCCTCATAAGGACTTGACTCACCCCAAAATAGCATCCTTTGAATGCATGCAATTAGAATGTTCTGTAGCAATCACATGGACATGGATTGTCTTATAGGAATTATGCAAAAAATAGCTTTTGTTCATATCTTAATACACCAAGCTTGGAGAGATTTGAGTCCTCAAGTGCTAAGATTTTCAATCTTGGCATTGTCATAAATGATAAATTTTCTCGAATCATTTAGCTATTTGTTCTGAAATCTTACAAGGGTTCGATTAAGATTAAAAAAAAAAAAAAAGACCTTTACATTACCAAAAAAGAAAAGAAAGAAAAAAAACTCCAGGTTTTCTAAGAATATAAGTAAGAATCCGAATCATGATTTACTATTAGGGTGCGTCTATTTTGCAGAAAATATTTTCTAGACATTTTATGGATACTTGTTATTAATGAGAAAATTTAACAATCTTAAGGCTTTAATTATAACAAATTTATAAGAATGCCATAAACATTTTCTCATTAAACTAAACATGTTTGGAAATTTTATAGCTCACATAAATTTCTCATCGATGCAATATCGACAAACTATGATTTTGAAATATCGTAGTATATGCACATTAAATTCTGCACCGTTTTAAAAAGGAAAATACGGGCCTTGCTTCTTCAGATAAATCAAGAATTGATCTAAATATACTTTCCCGATCTTCAATTAATCATAATTTTGCGTAAATTCAGAAGGAGTCCTGTTTGAAAATTAAAATGTTTTTATTTAAAATGTCAATGCTACATCTATGGTGGTTTTCTGCATAATTTTATAATTATGAAATTGCGGTTTCTCCCAAAATGGATAATAATCAGCATGTATAAATGCAATTGAATTTCGAAAGTCTCAACTTTGCAAAATGATTTACATTGCATATAGCTCATTTGTTACAATGAAAAAAGTTTTTTTTTTTTTTTTTACAAAATTACACTATTAGTATTTTCCATTTGATAATACGATGGCGAAGGAGAGCATCATTACAAGCTATATTATAGGCAGATTACTGACCTTATATATGTAATACCTAATCCTACGAATATGATTGCTATAGAATCATAGTATCTCTGCACTAGAGCACACAAAACAGGTGGTCCAAAAAAGCATCATGTTAAAGCAAGCCACAACTCATAGTCACAGACAGGGACACATTTAAAAAAAACCTGATCAACCCACAACACGACGTTTTCTAGGGATTGCCGTACCGCAAAGTGGCAAATCGAAATTATGTACAAAAGAGTCGAACTTCCCAAGCTTTTGAGGTTATCAATTTCTTCTGAGACAGAAGTATTTATTTTCACTACAAAAATGAAATGATTACTTGCCAAAATTTGCCAATTCTGACCCTACAGCCACAATGTGCCTACCTGCTTATTTTAGGTGATCAAAAGCCTTTATTTCATGATCTTACTTCAATCATCATCATAATCTCGTTTTTCTCACATTATATTATTTATATAGAAAGATTGAAAATGAGTGATTAATTAAGTTTGCCGTCATTCTAAATTCAATTGGATTATATCATATCTTATGTTATCAATAGATATGAATAGAATAAAATTGATATAGATTTAAGGAAGATAACTATAATATGTCATTAAAAACTATTCGATAAGTATAAATAAAAACCAAAACTTATAAAAGCATGAATTCATTTTATTATAGCTCTTGAAAATATGCACAAGCTTTCTATATATTTGCTAAATGAATCATAAGTAATAATATTTTTTAATAATAGTATAAAAGTATATAAGTATCTTTTATTTCGCTTGAGTGTGGGGTCCCCGTCTTTAAGTTTAGTGTAAATTACAACCACAAAGTCCACAACCTTTAAATCCTATTGAGATTACATAAAGGCCCCAATTTTCTAAAATAATATACTAATACTATAGTAGCTAAACTCAAAATAGACTTTGACTCGAACAAAGTTAGGGGTTAAAAGGTCAAATGAGGGTTAAATCAAATTAAACCACGTATCATTTATATTGTAGTTATATGCATATAAAATATTAAAAGTCAACCAATCCATATACTCAAATAAATCAAAATTTGATAAGCTCACACCAATTAAATGGAAATAAGAAATGCAATCCAATGAATTATATGATTGAATAAACCCATCAATTTAAAATGAAACAAAAGTTAAAAAAATAATTGAGTTATATATTTGGATCAGTGATGTCATCAAATATCATCAACTCGTCATCATTATCTCTTAATTCAAGTCTTTGTGAAAATCATTCTTGTATCTCCACTGGAATCAAGTGAAAAGAGATGATTGAATTTTGGAATTCATACTTGGATGTTCATGTATATTTAATAAATAGTATTTTATTATTTTACCTTTTGTGTAATATTGTTTCAAATTCTTGCTTCAATATTTCTTACGTTTTGATATGTTCAACCTATTCAAGTCAACTGGGTCTAAACAGATCTTTACCAATACAATTTTTGGGGTAAAGTCGACCTGTCTTATGGCAAGAGTTATGATTGGACTAATTTAACTAGCTAGGTCAAATTGAGTTTAATTATATAGACTAATACATCAAAAAGTCTTAATATTGGAAAATTTCTCCTTTAATACAAACTCAAGTCAATATCTTATACATGAATATATACTTACTATAATATTCTCTTGTTTGATTTGTCATTTTATTTAAAGGTTTTCTCAATATAGTTAGTATTTCATTGCTTAATAGAAGTCGAATCTACTAATAAATTGACTAAATAATTACAATTGTATATTAATATAAAAAATTATTGTTACTTATTAGAGGAAAAACTTTCCTTTAATTAATAAAAAAATATATATTATTGTGGTATCTTGAAAACTTATGACCCACCTGTAATGTCTCATATGAGAATCACCTTTTAAGTTTGTGTGGATCCTATATTCTCTATTGCAATAGATTATAGATCTTAGTTAAGATCTACCGTAGTCGTAAAAAATTAAACCTCTCTAGCTTGAAGATGCAACGTGCATGGATATTTGTATTATTAAAAAGAGAATATTCTAGATTTTCTATTTCGTGATCTTAGAAAAGACTGAAGACCAAATGAAGAAAACTTAATCTTCATTAGATAAATGCATATCGAATGCATATACCTAAGTTCACATAAGTATTATTTTAATATTTTTCAAGTATGTTGTTAGAAGAGATGTATCGAAACGAAATGGAATATTGGTGTTCAAGTCACTAGGTATTGTAACGGTTGTGGAATTTCACTATTTTTTCATTTAATTACCTTTTGTAATATAATTTTATTTGGCCAACACCTTGTGAAATAAAAATAAAAATAGCAGTTTGATGAGAAAAAAAATGCATGAGCTGATTTAGGTATCTCCACTGTCTATGCATAAATTATCATGAATTACTTTCATATATAATTGACTCACAAATGATCCTTTCTTGTTTGGTCTAAGCTGATTTGAAAATCCTGAAAATCTTCTATCCCGTAAAAGTAGGTACTTAGTTGCTAGTAATCTTCAAGAAAATATTTGACTAAATACATTTCCTTAAAATGAAATTCTCCTAGATTTTTTCCAGCATCAAACCAACCCATGTGCATGCATAATCCTCCGATTAGGACAATCATTGATCTATTCCAAAAAACAAAATCACCTTATACATATTACTCTTCCTCATTAAGTTAATCATTAATGGACTATCCAAACTTAGGTTGTTGTTCATTTTGATTATATCTAAGCATAGATTTTAATCACCCTTTCACAAAATCACAACAATATATCATATTGATCCCACTTAACACAATCTTCATAATTTGAAAAAAGATTCACTAGAAATGATGCATTACATGATTACACTACAATGTCATAAACAGAAATAAATATAAAATTGATATTTTACTCACTAAAAAAGAATAAGTACCACAAATGATTATAACTGTTCATATATATAAATTTTTATTTATTCTTATCCATAATGTTGCAATTCACGTGGGATATTATCCTTAATGATTTAAACCTTTCTCCCATTAAATAGAATAAAATCCTATTAAAAAAATTTCCCTTTAAGGCATGGCACTTATTAGATATTCACCAATTGTAAATGTATTACTTAATTATTAATACATGCCTCACATGATTAACACCTATAAATCAAAAAAGGGAAATCCTCTTCCTATATTTCCAATTTTGCAATTATATTTTCCAAATGGACTCTAATATAAAACATAATTTACATTACTAGAAGTTATATCTGCATATCTAGATATAATAATTGTACATCCTATATACATCTTATTTTCTTAATTAGGACATACAAATGTCATTATCTAAGTATAAATACATAATTTCCATATATTATTATATCCATATATATGTGTATATATACGTATATTAATCTCTCACTATGAGATGTATAGAGAAGAAGCAGACAACATAGTACTCATAGCCTTTATGTCTCTTTAGCGATTTGGCACAAGCAGTTTCTGTTCATTTGTGTTTTTCTTTCTCTCTCTTCTCCATTTTAACCTACTCCACCCAAACACATACTGCACCCACATCCTTGCTTAAAAACCCCACCTTTAGTTTATTTCTCTTGTATGAGATCTAACATTCACATTTCAAAGATCTTCTCTATATATATATATATATATATATATATATATATTTAAAGAAAAATCATTCTCTTCCTTAGGGTTTGGTTTGGTTCGGTGGTGGTGTTTTTCTTAATGGTTACGAACATGATGAGTGGTTGTGGAGGACATGAACCAACAAGATCGACAAGACCCAAAAGAGCCAACGCCAAATCTCAAGCACCCAAAAAAACCCCACAAAGGGGTCTCGGTGTTGCTCAACTCGAGCGCTTGAGACTTCAGGAGAGTCTCAACAAGATGACCGTAATGACCCCAGAGCTTAATCTCCTAAATACTACCCTAGAGCCCTCGCCCGCCTTGGGTGGTGGCGGCATTCCTTTAACGTGCAGTGCACCTGGCCCTGGGTACTCTGCACCATCAACAACCCCTTATCATCAGCTGGTTGCTGCTTCAGGGAGTAGTGGTTTCTTCACTACTCCCGGGATCCCTAGGGGTTTGGAGGGCATGCCCCGGAGTGCCAGCTGCGGAGGAGGAGGAGGGTATTTTGGTAATTTAGCAATTGATCATGGAGACGTGGTGTCGGGTCGTGTCGTCTCGGGTCCGTTTGTAGATTTGAGGATGGTTCAGCACGGGGTTTGCAGCTTTGATCCCTCTAAAGAGCTCTCTTCAAGACCAAATGGTCATTCTCCAGCTGAGTCTTGCGAGTTCTGCGTCAAGGTGAGCATGAAAAGGAAAAGGAAAAAAGATTTTATTTTATTTTTTTTATAATGTTTGAATCTTCTTTTCCCAAAATGAAACAATTTGATTTTATATTTATCCCTTCTCAACTGATAACATTAAGATGAAAAAAAAAAAAAAAAAACAAGAGACGTAGTTTTTGAAGAGAAGATAGGGTTTAACCACCAATCTGTATCGGATATTTGAAGCTATCCAATCAGCGTTAAATGAGCGTTATATTGACAGAATCAAAAAATAAAAAGTTTAAATCTAGAGTGTCATTTTACTGTTCAATTAGTGTTATTAATGTTTTACGACTTGTACCAGATCACCTTTTCCTTATCTCATATATATATATATTGGTCTCACTTAAGTTTTATCAGTTAATACTTTCCTTGAAAATAAAATTAAAATAATGGGTTTATCTTTTTTGGGTTTTGGCTTATTTTTCAATCAGCTTTGGTTTAATGTTATGAGTGTAGATAAAAACGTTTTACTTTATTTCATTATTAAGATCATCTACATAGTGTGTTGATTATTTGATTTGATTTTGTTAATTTCATAAATGTCTATGCAGAAAAAGCGTATTGATGAACAAAACATGGATTTCAGCAGATCCTTGAGAAATATAGTGAGCTATCATCCGGATACAGCAAAAATTCACAATATTGGACGTGATTATATGGGATTAAATCATCCCCAACAAAGCCATTTCTTCTCCAGTGGATTAAATCTCAGTGCAAGAGACTCAGCAAGTGCCTTTAAAACATACCGCAATCCTGATCAGGTTAATTAATTAAATTAAATCCCCCCATAATCCATCTTTCCGTGTCATACTTATGCAAAAATGCACCGCGGTTGCGGTTTTTATATAAAAATTTAATGTGGATTATGAATTTGTAGGTGGTGGAGGATGTTCATAATAAGAAGATGAACTGCGGTGGCAATGGTAATGGTGAATCCAGGGAGTATGAATTTTTTCCAGGAAAGAATGGCAGAAGCACGGCGTCCGAGGGACAGATTTTTCCTGCAGTTGGTTTGGTTGCTGTCAATCCTGATGAAGCTTCTAATTCCATTGATTTAACCCTCAAACTCTAGTTTTAAGGAAGAAAGGAAAATTCTGTTCTTTCTCTGTATATTTTCCTTTTCTTTTTCTTTTCTCTCTCTCTCTTTTATTAATTGTTTTTCACCATTTCGTGTAGTGAATTTGATGAGAGAATTCCAAACATAGTTTCCAAGGAATGCAATACATAGCTAGCCTTGCTTCACCAGATGATCTTATCATTAATTGTTTTGGATCTTTTATCATACATTTATCAATTAATGTTTTCTCTTATTAGTAAATTGTGATATAAGAATTCGGTTCGAGCAGAAAGTTTTCTCTAGAAGAGGTAATGCCTCTTTGTATTGCTTTCTTGTAAAAGGAGGTAATTTTTTTTATTTTTTTTTGGTAATTCAAGGAGATTATGTCATGCTATTAATGACATTGGTAAATAAGAAAATTGGTTTGATAATACAATCCAAACATTTAAGAGAGATATTATATTTTATGTTAAATTAGCATTCAAAATTCAAATGGGAAACATTTGATGTTTCAGTAAGATCCCCCTACACACTACGTGGAATGATAAGCAATACAATAAATGAAATTTCTATCCATTGCGGGGTTTTTTTTCTTTTTTCTTTTTCAAATAATATTCATTATAGTTTTTTAAAGAATCACTAAAACAATTCCCAAATATTTTTGCTATTTATCTTGCTCATGGATATAAAAAAATATATCACAAAATCCTTGAAAAAACTTATATTGAGAATGATACATCACGTGCTTATACAAATGATGCACAATATATTATGTCAAATTTTTTACAAGGTTTCTAATACTTTATCATAGATAATGAATGTATGTGATGTCATGCCATCCATATAAAATTACTAGCAATAATAATTTCTTTCATACACTATTTTATAATAAATGGATACCATAGGTAGATTAATGGATTCATTGGTAGATTAAACTTATTGCGAAATATCATATGCTTCTTCACATTCCTCAATTAATGCTTTTTTAAATTTATAAGTAGCTATGAGTTTGCACCACCCACGGTCCATGACCATGGGAACATAAATTTTCTATTGTTAGTTTTCTTTCCCCGGTTTCAAATAACCAAAAAAAATAAAAAAAAGGTTGTACCGTAGAATGTAATATTCTTTCCGTGAAATTGAAAAACAAAAAGAAGCATATGAAATCCCTTGGGAGAGACAAAAAAAATTAAATAGCTTCGCCAATTTAGAGGTATCCTATGATTTACTAATGCATTCGGTAACATATTTTTTTCCAGAGTACAATAATTATGGAAGTAATCCCTATATTTCTTAGAAGGTGTAATTTGCAGAAAACATTTTTTTGAATTTTTTCCCGACTTTGGTCATTAACTAGCACTTCAACAGATATAAGCAAAAGTGAAGAATTATATTGTGAGAAGTCAATTATCGAAAAGAGAAAATGAGCTTTTTTTTAAGAAAATAATTCTCACATATACTATTTTCTAGATTGTGATTCCCACATCTATGCTCCTTGTGAGAAGTAAATCGTCAGAATTGTTTATTTGCAAGAAAGTAATTGCCACTTCCATGCTACGTAAACTAAATTTCAAGCCTACTATATTTACCCTCGTCAAGTTCCCTTGTTGTCATTTTCCCGCAATCCTCCATAGTTTTGTCATTGCTTTTCTAGAAAATAAAACCCCAACCCTAAAACGCACTCATGGATGCTTTGTATCATTGGTTTATTCATTTCACTCTCTCAAATTCACTCTCGTTCCCTTTGTCCATGGCTTGTAAGCTATGTTTGAATCTCTCTTCCTCCCTCCCCCCCCACTTCCCTTGTTTGTTTTCCTAAAAGTTGAAGGTAATTTCTTGGGTTCTTGGTTGCATGCAAAGGATTTGAAACTCGAGAAGTTTAGGTTTTCAATGTGCCATGTGTATGGTTTGGCTATCTCGTAAAAGTATGTATTCTCTCGCTCTCTCCCTTGATTTCTTTGGTAAACTTGCCGTTGTTATGCTTTTGTATAGAATTTGGGGTTTTTTGTTAGGTAAATGAATTAAGACTTTGTTCAGATTAGCCATATTGGCCACCTGCTATGTTATTAGATTAAGTAATCAAAATGCAGAGTTCAATTGTAAAACTACCAACTATAAGACAACAAAGTGATGCTATGGTAAAGTTTGAGAAATCGCAACCATCGGCTTGTTTTAGTATTCCAAGTTTTTAGCAATTACACTTACGGATCCAGAGATTACATCTATCCCTACTGTGCATCCCTCTTTGTGGTGTTCTGTGCATCCCTAGGGTCTTTTGTGCTAGTTTATTGACCTCTTTAGCCATTATCATCTCAGGCCATCCTTCTCCATGTAAGACCTTACTGTCATTTACCGTCTGAGATAGCACGTATAAAACGTCATGCAGAAACCTTTTAGCAATCGTTGAAACTTGCCAAAGAGCTTGAAGTTGATCAAGGCTTATCTTGATGCAGGGACTTGGGAAGAAGTTGTTGGCTGATTAGTGTTGTTGGCAGATTAGCGTTGTTGAATCTCACAGAAGCACTAGGCTTTCTTGGAATCTCATGAAACGAGATTCGAATGAAGTAACCCCCAATGAAAAGCTATACCAATTAATATCTTATGAAAGTATGGCAAGAGTTGAACTCGATCCTCAAGAAGATCCAGGTGGCATGAGTCTTCATCCGAATACAACCAAACAAGATCTAGACGAGATAAAGCCACTGTAGTATGAAGCATAATTAGAGGCTTTATCTGGACCTCACCAAACAAAAAGTCTCTGTAATACTGATGTGGTAGCTAACTGTAGTTAACTTAGGCTATTAACTTACATACTTTCTTAGTTAATTTATACTATATAACTTGCTAATCATAGTAGTAACATCTTGCCATTCATTTAATTAATTTTGTTGGATAGAGCAGAATTTACCCATAGCTCACTACCTTACAGGTGCTCCTTATGGGATCGACAGTTTGGACTTTTTCCACTAATAATAACTTGAAGAACTCATACGCTTGCAATTAATGGGGTTTTCAATTCCGTAGCTCATCATGCATATATAGCCATGTCAATGTTTTAATTATATCTATAGTAAGAATATCATGAAAGATAAGATAAAAACATTGATGTGAATATATGAACTCAAAATCTTTATAGTTGCCTCATTTGATTTCTTAATGATATAGGATAATGTGAGATGGTTTATCCTATCTAGTTTTAGCTTGGATTATAATGACATTGATATATACGGGATTAACGAGATATTAGTGAGTCTCAAGGATGATTGATATCGAATATTGATATCATATCTATGTTAATTTAATGAAAATTTATTATTAATAAATTGTTTGAAGAAACACAAAAAATAAACAAACAATTATCTTTTTATTGATTTCACTTGTTTACATGCAAGTGTATGGACTTGCACACGCAAAATATCTTTTGTAAGATTATTGAAATAATATATTTCTCTATCTTCCTCAACAAAAAAATTATATATGTAAGTGGGTATTCTTATGAAACTATATATGTAAATGAGGAGTTGATCTGTATACTATGGATTGTATCTTTATACTATGGAAAGACAATAAATATAGAAAATAACATTAATAAGAACATACAATATATACATATATATTAGGTATTGACTTAAAATAAAAAGAAAATCTTCTTAAATTTAATTTTTCTTTTGATTGTTGGTCTAAAATTGTAGATTATAAATGCAATCACTTTGTTTAATTTTTTTTTTCATAGTTGACACTTAATTATATTTATTTGCAATATTTTATTGATGGGATCGAAGGTAGTCATTACACATTGAAAGTTTATATGATGGCATGTATAATATAGAACTTGTAATATACACAATATATAGTGTTTATCCTTAGATCGGGTCCTTTTTCGTTCCCATTGTTAAATACTAAAAACATTATTGTACTATGGAATAAGAATTGGTGGTCGCAAAATCTCTCGTTTATCACTAACCAAATATAACAATCATTGTTACATGTTTAGGATGAGTGGAAGGAGGTGGCACATGGCACATGGCACATGACACATGATCATACTTCTTCGAAGTACATCAAAGGGGTACAGAGTTTCCTTAAAGTAGTTGTGCAACATCATCAGAATTTAGATAGATTTATCTATTGTTCATGTCGAGATTGTCTTAATCATGAATGGTTACCAATGGAGGCCATTGAGGTTCATCTAATCCATTGAGTAATGGCATGGTCTAACACCACTTGGATATTCTATGGGGAAACATCACATATTGACAGGTTGGAGAATATATGCTCGGGTTTGAATGGCTTTAGGATTATTAACAATCAAGCAGGTGTGTGAAACCTACCGACAATGGAAGAAGTTGTATGTGGTAATGGCCCTACATTTGAGGATGATGTTGATTGTCAGATATTAGATGATTTGGCATGTAGCAGTAGCGATTCTAAAGATGATATGTTGAAGGATAATGGAAGAGATGAAAATTGACATGGATAAGTGGAGTGGCTTATTTGAAGAAGCCATATGTAAGGTTTATCTGGGATGTAATAAATTTTTGTTGTTCTCTATTGTAATACAAATGATGCATTTTAAGGTTGATAGTCAATAATATGTAAAGAGTTTTAACAATTAGCTTAGTTTTGTGACGAGTATATTACCATAGGAGGAAAGATTCCCAGGTTCCTCCTATGAGTGTCGAAAGATGTTATACCAATTGGGAATTGATGCTCATCTTATTCATGCATGTAAACATGACTATGTCTTATTCAGGAAAGTATTTAAAGACTTAGATTATTGTCCATGCTGTAACCATTCAAGGTAGGCAACGAAGACTAATGAGAAGAAAAAGAAAACTCTTATGATGGTTTTACAGTATTTTCCACTAATACCACATCTTCGACAATTGTTTATGAGTAGAAAAATAACATCTCTAATGAGATGGCATAAGGAGGGGCTTGTTACTAAGGAAGATGAGACTTGGCATAATGAAGGGTGTGCCATTAAGGACAATATTCTAAGGCACCCTTCAGACTCAGAAGCATGGAAGGACTTAGTCTAAAAGTTCCTTGATTTTAGATCTGATCCAAGGAATTTATGGTTGGGACTTGCAATTGATGGCTTCAATCCATTTAGTAATTTAAGTACCACATATAGTTTATGGCCTATTATCTTGTTTCCCTACAATGTGCCACAATGGGCTTTTATGAAAAGGCCATATCTTTTTATGTCTTTGCTAATATTAGTTCCTAGATCACTAGGTAAAGACATTGATGTTTTCTTATAATTGCCAGTCAATGAGTTGAAGAAGTTGTGGATAGAAGGGGTAAAAACCTTTGATGTTGTCTCAAGTCAGTCATTTCGCATGCATGCAGCACTATTATGGACAATCCATAACTTCCTTGCATATAGTGATACATCAGGTTGGATCACAAAATGGTTACAAAGCTTATCCTATTTTCAATGTAGATGTGATTATTGGGCATACACAAAACAAATTTCATTACATGGGACATTGGCAGTTTTTGTTAATGAACCATAGATGGCGTCATGAAAAGATGAAGTTCGATAGAACTGTGGAGAAACATACGACCCCTAGGCAATTTAGCAATGAAGATATTTTGATGCAATTGAGTCGGTATGAGCATGTCATCTTAAGAAAGACAATTGGTTGTAGGAAGAGAAAGAGGTCAGAGGATGACCCTAATTGGTGTAAAAAAAGCATTCTTTTTTAATTGCCTTATTGGGATAAACTAATTATTAGACACAACCTAGATGTCATGTATATCGAGAAAAACATCCGTAATAACTTAGTTGGTACCATTTTAAACTTTAAGGGTAAATAGAAAGATGCTGATAAAGCAAGATTAACTCTACAAAAGATGGGAATTTAGCCTGAATTGCATCTTCAAAGAGGAACAGGGTGGACAGTGAAACCTACAACACAATTTACATTGACTCTTAATTAGGTGAGAGAAGTTTCTAGCTTAATAAAGGACGTAAAACTTCCTGATGGATATGCCTCCAACATTTCTGCATGCTTATGGGTGTCTGAGGTAACCTTTAAGTGGTTAAAGAGCCATTATTGATATGCATTGTTTGAAAGGATTCTTCCCGTTGTATTGCATGGATATCTTAGGGTTGACATATATAGGGCAATAAGTGAGATGTTAAGATTTTTTACAGAGCTCTACGCTAAAATACTGAGATTAGAGGTGCTATGATCTTTAGAAAAGAGGCTTTGATACTGTGTAAATTGAAAATGATTTTTCCACTTGCTTTTTTTGATGTCATGATTCATCTAGTAGTACATCTACTAAGAAAAGCACGTATTTGTGGCCCAATGTAATATAGATAGATGTATCCAATTGAGCGGTACTTAGGGGTTTTGAAAGTGTATGTTAGAAATAAAGCTCAACCAGAGGGTTTTATAGCCGAAGCCTATGTAGTATGCAAAAGTTTAACATTTTGCTCTGTGTATTTTGAAAATATGGATTTAAGGTTCAATAGGCCTCATAGGCAATTGGATGATCTTGAGCTCCCTAAAGTAGGCATTCACGTTTTCTAGTAATTGGTGCACCCGATAGGCAATTGTACATATGCTAAGGTTAATGAAGAGTTGCATAAGATGCATTAGTATGTATTTAACAATTGTGAGGAGGCCTATCTGTACATTCGGAAAGCGTTTCTTTCTAATTTAAACCTTTTTTATGAAAGAAATGAAAATCTTTCATACATTTTCTAAATAATTAGGGAATTTGAGCAAGAGTTACAAGAATATTATAAACAAACCAATGTACAACAACTTGCTATGGAGCAATTTCTAGCATGATTTAAAACTAAAATAAGTCCATCTAATCAACTAATTAACTTATGATTTCACACTTATGGATTTCAACATCCATGTTAACTTTGTTTATTTCTATGCATACTGTATTTGCTAAATCTTTAAGTATATTTTAAAAATCTAATGACTTAGATGCCCTTTCATGGAGCTCATAGAAGCATGTCCAGGTTATCAGGGTTATGTGGCAAATAGAGTAAGGTTCATTACAGAAGATTAAGAGGCAGGTGTTCAATCACAAAATAGTGATATTGTTGTCTTAGGTGGGCATGATGGAAGCACCATCACATTTTATGGGATGATAACTAGCATCATACAATCGAACTACACTCATGATAAGCATGTGTTCCTCTTTAAGTACAAATGGTATTACATGTGTTGAGATAAACCAAAGTTAATTGACGATAATATGGTTACAATTAATACCAATCAAACATGTTATGAAAATGATCCTTACATTATCGTTGAGCAGGTTCAACAGGTTTTATATCTAAAAGATCTAAAGAAATCTATTAATGATTGGAAGGTGGTTCAGAAAGTTCATCATCACTATTTATCCATTGAGAATTATTTTAGCCACATGATAGCATTGATCAGGAGATTACCGACTAACCTCGATTAGACAATTCAATACAGTAACAACGAAGTGGTAAAATAATCCCAGTAAATTAATTTTTTGTTCATCTTGGGCATTTAGCTCATGTTCTGGTATTAAAAGGAAGTTTACCTTTAGTTAATACGAATAGTAGTGTTAAGTATTCCACTAGTAGTAGCAATGAAGAAGAGTAGGTACTGTAAGGTTAGGTTATTAAATCTTTATGTGATATTTGTTCTTTGATCTTTTAAATTATTTTTTTATTAGATTTCTATACACAGAAAAAATCCTTTACACAGTTTATCTTTTACTGATTCTATTAATGTTGTTTTGTGTAGTATAGACGTTATAGGGCCTGGTCATGTGAGAGATGATCTTGTTGATTGGTTTGGGGCTAATGGTATTCAAGAGCACCTCAAATTTTTTACATTTGCTAGAATAGTTTGATCTTAGCCCGGAAAATGATCCACGGTGGCCATTGATATGTCATAGGATTGCCGGTAGAACATACAATGAGTTGCGATATTGACTAAAATAAAAGTATAAGGAATATGGTGGGGGGTGAGAGAGCATGTCAAAAAGTACCAAGGGGTTTGCTTCACTAGCTAGCTAATTGGGTTACTTTATGTGACTTTTTTTACAATGATCCCCATCATAAGGTAATTCGCCTATTTAATACTTATTATATATATTTATATGTAACAGTGTAGTTATTTTCCTTTTCATTTAGAAGCGTTCTTTAGTCAACACTATCAATCAAAGAAAGTTGCAATATAACCACACTATCGACACAGAATCATTCATGAATATTCAGCTTAGTAAGGTATGAAAAAAAATCCCTAGTTGCTTGTTATTATTTAGGATAATATGATCATTTGTTTCAAGATTATTATTTATGTCTAATAATTGATACAACATATATCTTGTTATCAACTTGTTTTACTACAATATATTAGGGATTATCAAAGATGGGGACATTTGAACACACACATAAGAAAAGAAAAGGTGAATCAATTGATGGGTGAATTTTATAGCATAAGATAAACAAGTAAGCTATATATCAACAATTACTTTGAGTTCTTGTTTAAACCATTATATTTAGTAAAGAATCTTTCTTTTTCTTTTCTTTTCTTTCTCATTATTTGTCTTGTAAGTAACTATATTTCACATGATCTAGAGAGCTATGGTGGAATCATATCAGCAAAATTTGCAACAATCTCAATTATCCGGTTAGATGCTTGTAAACATCCAATTTCAAAAAATACAAAAAAATAAAAAAATCGCATTACATAAATGTAATTTGCGAAATAAATAAAATCGCGAAAGTGGGCTAGCCCAGCTGGTCTGGACCATGGCCTAAGGTGCGCGCGCGCGCAGGGGGGGTGCGCTTGGTCACAGGTTCGAAACGCGGGGGAGGCAGATTTTGCGTTTTGCAATTTTTCTTCATCGCCTAAGACACGTGGCAACATCTGATTGGTTGGAGCGAACGCACGCGTTGGGCGCGTGATCATCTTCAACCTCGGTCCGAGATCGCTGGCGAGGAGAAAAATCCAAATTTTGACCGTTTTGATTCGATTTTTTGCACAAATCCTATAGATCTTCAACGGAAATACGATAAACATCATCCAATTGGAATCAAATCTCAATAAATCGATGGATTTACACGAATCGGAGTTGGTTTTTTAATCGCAAATCCGATTTACTTCGGTCGGTGGAAATCCGAGCTTATCCAGCTCGATTTCGAACGCCTATAAATAGAAGATGAAGTGGAGAAGCAAAATGATGGATCAAAAGTGAGAGAAAGAGAGAATCGAAGTTCGCCAGAGTTGTTCAAGACCACGACCGCTGATCAAGTGTTGGGCAACCACCAGGAGGTGTTTCTGAAGCAAACCACCACCACCATTGGATTCCTCACCCCCGAAAACCTAGGAATTGACACCTCAACCGCTGCAAAAGGCCGCCGGAACGCCGTCAAAGAGCACTCCCAGCCGCCGCATCCGATTGACCCAACCCAACCTGCTTCAACCCGATCCGACCTGACCAACCCAACCCGCGCACTGACCCGGATCCAGGTAAGTCGGATTTTTTGATTTTTTTAATATATTTATTTATTTGGTTTATTTTATTCTGAATTAACTTATTTACTTATTTGTTATTTATATTTCAATAAATAGAAAAATGTTAGAAATTAGATTTTTTTTTAGGATTAGGATTTAATGATAAAATGATAAAAAAATAATAATAAATAATAAAAATGTAGAAAATTCATAAAGAACATAATAAAAACATTAGAAAAATAGTAATAAAAATTTAGATTTTAAAAATAGGATAGATAAAAATTTAGGAGAAAATTTTCAATAACAATTTTATAAAAAATTATAAAAATAATAAAAATTATAAAAAAATGAAAAAAAATCAATAAAAATTTATAATAGTAGAAATGAGTGAAAAAAATAGAAAAATGGAATTTTTATCACTTAGAAAAATCATTTTCTCAAATAAATCCAAAATTGGTATTTTTCCTTAAAATATCATTTTCAAAAATCAAATTATCAACCTTAGGCTTAGATTTTTTAGAAAAATCCTAAAATGGTAAAAACATAAATCAAAAGAAATTTCATAATTAAAATTCACAAACACATTAAAATTTTTCAGGAAAAGCGAACTACGGCTTGTTTGATCCTGAATAGCAAGTACGTAGGCACCCATTTGGGGCAATCCTAAAAAGGAATAAAAATCATTTTCTTAGAATAATTCACTCAAAAACAGAATAAAAGACAACAAAAATAAAATAAAAAACATTTCGAGATAGGAGTAAATTTTGGGAGATTTAGGTGGTAACCGTAAGGTTTTAATAGGTTAGCCTCCGAACTTAGAATATCTGGTTTTCCCTTTTCCTCTTTTCACAAAAACGAGAAGAGGAAATCACGACGACTAGTGGTCCAAATTAGGACTAATCCGCTCCATTAGTCTTAATTCAATCTTTCCCAACAATAGTTGGGTGGCGACTCCAAAATAAACGAAATTCCTAACTCAAGTCGAGGATCTACATTAGATGAGCACATGGTTTAGTATAGATCGGATTAGGAATGGGAAATTCAAAAATTAGACTCGACAATGCTAAAGACACAAGTTGAGATCATAAGAGAGGTCCTTAGTTATAAGCCTAGATATAGCCGTGGTTTGGGTTATGGTGGCCCTAAACCACCTTCATTCCGTCCTTAAATCCCTTTTCTCTGCCATTTTACACCTACGGCATCCAACGAACAAGTAATAAGATTAGAGAACAAAATATCTACTTTGGAAGATATTATTACTTAACAGAAACAACTACTCGATCATTTTAAGCACAACAACAACTGTTTTTTGCTTTGTGATAGTAGTGGTTTTCACATATATCAACCACATCGCTAACAATACAACTAACTCAATCATCATTGTAATCATTACCCTTTTTTAGTGGGTTTGGCACTACGAATATGCCATTAGCTTCATTGATTACACCATTAGATGGATCCTCACAGCAACCATCACACCTTTAATCATCGGTGTAGCCATAAGTTAGCAATCCACAGTCTTTCTTTCCAGCTTCATTTTATAGTTTTCTTAATGTCTAACAACAGCAACCACAACCTTCAGTAGACGGACATTAGTGATCGATTCAATTATCTATGTAGTAAATGATTAATGTGGACTATATTAGCTGTTTTTTGCGTTTATCAAGTGACTTCTTTTTTTTGCTTGGCTAGATATCATGTCGCTCTTTTTTTGTTGGCTAAGTATCATGTTACTCCTTTTTTGTTGGCTAGATATCTTGCAATTTGTATATTTTTGAAACTTTGATAGATACTTTTAGTAGGATGTTTGATCGATTGTTTTAGGAATGAATAGCGCTGGCAGCATACCAACATATTGTGGCAAAGTGGAATAGATTTTTTTCTCTTTTTTTGTCTGATCTTGTGGTAAGTTGGGATAAATTTTCTTTTTCCTTTTTTTTTTTGGTTGATCAAGAATATTCTCTTATTGTTGTAAATTGTATCTCATAGGTTCTTATAATCTATGTAATGCGTCGGGAAAAAAAAATACATTTTACGAGAATTCATTTCTCGTAAATATTGGGTATTGCGAGAATTTTTCTCATTCCTCATAAATGTTCTTTTTTGGGGGGGTAGCCGATCAAGAATGTTTGTAAATTGTACCACAGTTCTTGCAATCAATGTGTAACACCAGTTGTATGGGGGGGGATTCATTTATTGTAAATATTGGGTATTGTGAGAAATGTATTGGCATTTGCTATAATTCGTTTCTCGTAAATATGTATTGCAAGAATTTTTTTTTCTCACAAATGCCCACACTTTGTGAGAATTCATTTTTTGTAAAACAAGTGTTCATCCTTTCCCATCATTTTTTTTACATTTACTGGAATAGTTTGATCTTAGCTTAGAAAATGATTCAAGGTGGCCATTAATATTTCACAAGATCGCTGATAGAACATACAGTGAGTTGCATTATTGACTAAAATAAAAGTATAAGGAATATAGTGGGGTGGAGAGAGCACATCAAAAAGTACTAAGGGGTTTGCTTCACCAGCTAACTGATTGGGTTACTTTATGTGACTTTTTCAACAATTACCCCCATCATAAGGTAATTCGCCCATTTAATACTTATTGTATATATTTATATGCAATAATGTAGTTATTTTCCTTTTCATTTAGAAGCGTTCTTTAGTCAACATTGTCAATCAAGAAAGCTGCAATATAACCACACTACTGGCATGAAATCATTTATGGATATTCAACTTAGTAAGGTATGAAAAAAAATCCCTAGTTGCTTATTATTATTTAGGATGATATGACCATTTGTTTCAAGATTATTATTTCTATTTAGTAATTGATACAACTTATATCTTGGTATTAACTTGTTTTACTACAATATAGTAGGGATTATCAAAGATGGGGACATTTGAACACACACATAAGAAAAGAAAAGGTGAATTTACTGAATAAGTGAATTCTATGGCACAAGATAAAATGTAAGCTATATATCAACAATTACTTCAAGTTCTTTTATAATTTAGTAAAGATTCTTTCTTTTTCTTTTCTTTTTCCCCATTATTTGTCTTGTAAGTAACTATATTTCACATGATCTAGAGAGCTATAGTGGAATCATACAAGTAAAATTTACAATGATCTTAATTATCCGATTAGACGTTAAAGACACAAGTTGAGATCATGAGAGAGGTCCTTGGTCATAAGCCTAGATATAGTCATGGTTTGGGCTATGGTGGCCCTAAACCACCTTCATCCCGTCCTCAAATGCCTTTTATCTACCATTCTACACCTATAGCATCCAACGAACAAGTAATAAGATTAGAGAACAAATATCTACTTTGAAAGATACTATTGCTCAATAGAATCAACTACTTGATCATTTTAGGCACAACAACTATTTTTTGCTTTGTAACAATAGTGGTTTTCACGTATATCGACCACCTCACCAATAGTATAACCAACCCAATCATCATTGCAATCATCACCCTTTTTTGGTGAGTTTGGCATTAAGAATATGCCATTAGCTTCATTGATTACACCATTAGATGGATCCTCACAATAACCATCACACCCCCAATCCTCGGTGCAGCCACAAGTCCGGCATCCACAATCTTTCTTTCTAGCTTCATTTTATAGGTTTCTTAATGTCCAACAACAACAACCACAACCTTCAGCAGACGGACATCAGTAATTAATTCAATTATCTGTGTAGTACGTGATCAGTGTGGACTATATTAGTTGTTTTTTGCATTTATCAAGTGACTTCTTTTTTTACTTGGCTAGATATCATGTTGCTCTTTTTTAGTTGGCCAAGTATCACATTACTCCTTTTTTGTTGGTTGGATATCATGTGATTTGTATATTTTTGAAACTTTGATGGATACTTTTGGCAAGATGTTTGATCGGTTGTTTTGGGAATAAATAGCGCTAGCAGCATACTAAAATATTGTGGCAAAGTGGAATAGATTTATTTATTTTTGGTTGATCAAGAATATTCTCTTATTGTTGTAAATTATATCTCATAGGTTCTTATAATCTACCTAACGCGCCAAGAAAAAAAAATACATTTTACTAGAATTCATTTCTTGCAAATATTCTCATTCCTCATAAATTTTCTTCTTCTTTTTTTTGGGGGGGGTGGGGTGTGAACAATGTGTAGCGCCGATTGTATGGGGGGAAATTACATTTTGCGAGAATTCATTTCTCTTAAATATTGGGTATTGCGAGAAATATATTGACATTTGCCATAATTCATTTCTTGTAAATATGTATTGCAAAAAAAAAAAAAAATCTTTGAAAATGTCCACACTTTGTGAAAATTCATTTTTTGTAAATATATTGCAACAATTCTTTTCTTGCAAATACCCACTTTTTGCAAGAATTCATTTTTCATAAACATTGGGTATTGCGAGATTTTTTTCCTCTCAAATGCCCATTATTGTGAGAATTTGATTCTAGCATAGTCTTGTTATGTGTTAGATTATTGTGACATTGCTTTTCTTGTAAATGCGTATTCTCTAACATCTGTCAATCACTTAGCGGGAATTGTATTTCTCTTGTGAGAAATCCTTCCTCGCAATATTAGAAAGTTGATGGGCCTATTACGACAATTTTTTTATGTAAATGCGAATTCTCGCAATAAGCCCAATGAGACAATTTGTTAAGCTTTTGCATGGAAAAAAAATTCTCACATTTTGTAATAATTCTTGTAGTGTAGACTCCAAAATTGTTAGATATGTTTGCATTAGTTAAACTTTGTAAACAATGGTTAACTTTTTTCTTGGTGAGTTGGGTCCATCTAATAAAAATTAATTAAGGCGATGTTCTTGAATATGATATTGATTTCTACATGCTCATTATTATTAATTAAAAAAAAGAAATAAAATATATAAACATAGGTTATTGATAGACTATTTTGGATATATATCTCTGTATCTCAGTTGGCTTGTGTTTAGCACTGAGTTGGGCATTCAAGCCCAAGTAGGCTCAATTAAGTCCAGGTTAACCGGTTAACTGACGCAGCGAGTTAACGTAGAAAGCTTAGAGAATCACTCAACGAATAAATCTCTCAAACAAACAATGGTTGCGCACAACCACTAAAAGCGAGAAGTCTCTCACGAAATGTATTTCAAGAATAAAATAAGACGTAACCCTAATATGTCTGACAAAAGAGTATTTATACTTTCCCGTAAAATACCTAAAAGGGGAAAATCTAAGCGTATACGTGGAAATAAATAATAATATACGTGTTTGGAATCTATCGCATACACGGCCGTGCCTCTAGCTGTGTATGTCTCTGGGCATGTGACGAGTGCAGTACACGGCCGTGTCCCAAGCCGTGTCTTAACCCATGTAAGCTTTTGTGAAAGTTCTGCAAGCCGTGCCCGGAACCGTGTCAGCGTTTGTGGTAGTCCTGCAGGCCGTGTCTCAAGCCGTGCCCGGAACCGTGTCGGCCTCTGTCCTCCACTATGTCCAAACCCTATTATGTCCAGGCCGTGTCTCAAGCCGTGCCCGGAACCGTGTCAGCCTCTGTCCTCCACTATGTCCAAGCCCTACTATGTCCAGGCCGTGTCTCAAGCCATGCTTGGAACCGTGTCAACCTCTGTCCTCCACTATGTCCACATCATTCTCTCCCACCTGCAAAGAACTCGACCCCGAGTTCTCCATTATTAACCCACAATTCAAATAAAAATAGATAGGAAGAGTTGAGTAAATAAGATAAGTCAACAACTCTATAATTTTCTTTATAAAATTCAGATTTAAAAGAGAAAATCTTAGATATTAACTACTTTTCTTATCCAACTCCTTCATTCCTTACATTAAGGATCAACAATCTGTCTATCTAAACACTTTGGCTCTCTTATTACTCTGATCCTTCCGATTTGAACATCTGGGTGACCACACTAAAGTCAACTTCGACATCCCAAAGCTCTTTTTCTGTCTTGTATAGGTCACACGCACTCCATTACTAGATCAAGTAATAACATAGGCCACATATATAGACATCGATATGCAGCGCAATGTATGTTAAAGAAATCAATGATGGAAACCCGTAGGTGATTGAATAGGTTGTCCTCCGATTATCTATATCTATATGCTACAAGAGTTAAATAGTTATAATTTTTCCGGTAGACACGAATGGATCTTAGTTTAATGTCACTCTTAGATAACGGTGAAGGGGTCGCATCGCAAAATTTAGTTTTAAGAAAGGTAAACTAGCCATTTATAATACTTATATAGCATGTATGTAGACATTTTCAATAGCAATGCCACTATTGGTATTAATAGCAGACAATTTAAATGCCATTATCATGAAAAAAATCATAAAAACTATAAAGTTGGCAATTTTAAAACAATTTTTGAATCCCATAACCCCTGTCCAAGCGCAGAAAACTGAATGAACAGATCGGGGGGGGGGGTGGGCGGCGGGCTGGGAAAGGGACACGAGATCTCTTCACAATACCTCCAAGCATCTTCCTCAAAGATGCAAATTAAATGTTAGGGTGGAATGGTGGATATATCTTAGAAAAGCAAAGAAAATGTAAAAGGATTAGGGTTTCTTTCTACTTTTTTAGTATTACAGGTTGTTCATGACTTTTGGTGCCTTATCCTAAAACTCATGTAGAATATTGGAAATATTTAGTATATGTGAGACATTATGCATTGACTTCTTCCTACTTATTTTAACAAGTTGGGATGGACAAGTATTTATTAAAAGAAAAAATGACTAAATTATTCTATTGCTAATTAAGTGCAAAATTCCATACCACAAAACCTAATCAAGATGTAATATTCATGTGAAAGATAGACCAATGTTGCAATGTACGTACTAGATTTAGTTTGTTTGTTCTTATTGCCTGTATATCACCTCCTTATACACGGATTCACACACAAGTTCCAGACAGGTGAGTAAAAAGATATTCAATTAGTGTCGCATTAATTGGGGTTTTTCTTAATTGTCTTTTTATTTTCTAATCTATATTGACGTTAATTATATGTGGCAATCCAATATGGATTCAATACCAAACCTAATGTTTTGATAACCTGCCTTTTCCTATATCATAACTATAATGAAGGTAATGATTGAAGAAGCATGGTTGAAAAGTGAATATGTACATTTTTTAAGAAATATAGTCTCTTCATTTAGAAAGAAAAAAAAAATGGAACGAATAAAATAAGGTTAAATAATAAGTTTATCTTTATAATAATTTGTTAGATATTTAATTTGATAAAAGGAGTAGTACATATATACTTAGATTTTTTTTCTTAAATCTTTTTGTTATGAGGGTGAAAAGTTAATAAGAAACAACAAAAAGAGGCCTTTAATTATCATACGTTATAAATGATCTTGTGAATATGTAAATGATAATATGTATATTGTATATGGAAGGGTAACACACAATGAAAAAGCAATGTATCTTAGTTCATCTTAAGTATTGAAGCTATTTATGTTCAAGTATCGAACAATGTAATGATGTGAATGGAGCCAACATTTTTTTACGTATGATAACGTCCCACATCCTCATTATAACATTATGCTCACGTTTTTCTTCTTCTTTTTTTTCAATTAAATCTATACGTCAAATTAGGTAAATAGTTTTTAACACGATACCATAATATAAATACAAATCTGAATACAATTAGATAGAAGGAAAAAAAAATAAAATTGATAGGATATATGTGCTTAAAAACACAATTATGATAATATATAAACACAATGATGATGTAAATTAATTATTTATAATTTTTCTTCACTTTTACATTTTTTTTACACATAAAAATTCAATCATAAATAAATCCACCTCTATAATAAAGTTTTTTTTTTTTGGATGCATGCTCAAAACCCTAGATACGTTTTCCTCACTTACTCATACAATTAAACACGAATAAAGCCGGGAATTGGACATTACTTTTCTAGAGTATGTTTGCATCTTTTTAAGCGCTGAAACATAAGAAAGCATCCTCCCATTCCCTTTTGGTGTGCCAAAATAACCTTTCCATGGAGTGCTTTTAAGAACATCAAAACGATATTTAAAAGGAAGAGTACTCGAGGAAAATAATATACGACATAGGATTGCAAGTTGTCGTGTATAATGAAAAGTTAAAATAGTCTTCTTATCACGGCTACTATAAGAAACGGATACAGCTTGGTTAAATTCAGTTTATTTATCCGAACCTAATTAAATTGTAAAGAACAGTTTTATTTTTATTATTTTTATTCAGTTAATTGTTTGGATTATCCATAAATACCAAAAGAATTTTTTTAGATATTTGAAATAACTGTTAAAAGAATGTTCGCTATAGATGAATTAGTAAAATATTAATAAAGTCATAAAAAGGGTAATAAGAAAAAAAATAAAAATCTATTTGTTATGTGAGATATTTTAAATGGTTTGGCTCTCCTTTAAGCACTTTGACATTTTACTTATTTGTAAATTGTGTGCTTGTTCTACATTTTCCTGTCGTTTTAACTACTTACCCTTAAATCAAATTCTAATTTCCCCAAATTGTAGATGGTGAGCTGGGCACAATAGAGAGCAAGTATTGGTATAGCGGTTGTAAGATGGCTTGTTAGCCGGACTGTCAAATGCATATGTGTTGCACATGTGTCAATTTTTACTCAATCTAACAGTTGTTAATTAACCTTTTAAAAGTAATAAAAAAATAAGAAGAAGAATTATTATCTTAAAATAAGATATATGCCGAATTAAATCTAACCAAATCTAATAGAATAAATGAAAATAATAAATCTATATCTAACCTAAATGATATAATATTATCATTCTTATCTGCTCAAATCAACCCTCTTTAAATTAATTTTAATAGACCTGCCAAACCAACCTACCCAAAACCTTTAATACCCAAGAGCCATAATCCCGAGAACCCTCTCTTAACACAATTGAACAAAACCAAAGATGGGGAAAGAAAATCAAAACAAGCTCTCTAGTTCCAAATTAGACATTATTAGCAGACTATGCAATCACAATGTCAATGTGCAAATGAAGTCCTTAAAGCTAAAATATAAATCTATTACAGAGATTAAAAAAAAGATTATTGTATCGTGATGTTCACTTTTAGCTTAATAAGTGCTCTATGAAAATATTCTCTTTCGAATTATTGAACAAATTATTTTTGGTAAAAAAAAAAAGTGAAAACACATTGGTAATGCATCTACAAACGAGCTAGGCAATAGGCATTCATACTTAACTTAAGATGTACGGATAAAGTGGAGGAGGCGAAGATGGGCTTTGGGGCCCAAAAAGAGGGCGTGGGTTTTAAAAAAGGTAAGGGGAAAAGAAAATTCGTGAACGGCAGGATTCGAACCTGCGCGGGCAGAGCCCACATGATTTCTAGTCATGCCCGATAACCACTCCGGCACGTCCACCGCTTATACACGTATGCTGCTCAAATTTTATTTTATTAATTAAAATTGTGGATACCAAACCACACGCAAGTCATAGAATTAGTCCATAAAAAATTGTGCCATCTTTTTTTTTTCTCTTTATTTTCCTATCGATTTTCATACAATATGAAAAACAATGATAATAATAATAATAAATGCTACTCACGCCGCCGTAATAATAATTATATTATAACTTTATTTCATATAAAATATGAATTATAATGTTTAGTTAGTTTTTATCACGGAATATACATTTAATAAAAAATTAGAATTCGATGAAATGCTAAATTACAATTACATTTGACAAATCGCCATTCCATAGGTAGACGTGGTGTACACAACTGGTTGTGAACTGTATGCAGTTGGTCCTTGTCCGTTTGTGCACGCTGAAGCTGGAAGCCTCACCACTGTCCTCTTCCGTGTCGATGGACGTAGTGTGCATGCCATAGCAGTTCGTCATCCTCCGTACCCACTATACGCACTATAGAGTTCATCGTCCTTTGTACCCATGCCTTGCCATTTATGCACACCGTAGTAGCAGTTCCTCTTCTGTTCGTCATCCGTTCATTATTTTTGTATCCACTATATGCACTGTACGCAGTTCATCGTCCATTTGTTGTCTTCGTACCCACTATACGTAGTTTGTCATTCATTCCCACTATATGCGTTGTGTGGGTTTTCTTTCTTGGAGAAGGGTATTTTTGTCAATCCTATGATTATTTCAACCTTATTCCTTTTTTGATTCTTTTAACTAAACATTGTAATTTTAATTTTATTACACCTAAATAAACAGTATTATACTAATTTATTACTTATTATATTTCCTAATAATATATATTTTATTACAGTTCTATTTTATTCAGCGAAGTAAATAAACTGTAAGGTTGAAAATTAGGAATATTTATAACTTTCAATCTAATTGTTACTTTTATGAAATGATTAATTAATATTAAAAAATTGACCCCGCCCGCTTAGTCCCTGTGATACAATCAGTCCAATTTGTAGGATAATAACTCACATATGCTAATACCTTCATTGAATTTCCATATAATTCTATATCATAACACAAGATCCTTGTTGAGATGTGTTATATATATAATTAATTAATTAAAATGTAGAAGGTTTGATAATTCATCATGTACAGATTTTCCCTTTCTTTCTTCGGTTTTTTTTTTTTTTTATTTCACCCCCTTTATTATAAAAAAAAAAAAGACACTAGGTTAGGAAATCAATATAACACGGTGAAGATGGATAATAATGCCAAGGCTCTTAATAGAATACTAGTTTCTTGGTCAGATGGATCGGATTCAAATTCCTCCTCTTTCATCATAATTATTAAAAAAAAAATAGATGAACAATAATATATGGAGCTAAACCAAAGTGCATATATGATTAATAGCACTAATTTACCTTATGTCGAGGGAATAAATAATAGTAAATACATGGGCTAAGAACATAAGCGAAGTAAGATTAGTTTTTCCCCCAATTTTAGTATTAAGCCACTCAATTAAAAATCATTTACAAAGATTTGGATTAGAAGGTAGAAATATGGCTCATATAGACCGTTGCACGAGTATTTATATCGGTAAGTTAAGTATTGCGTAGTAGTTGATCTCTAATAGTCCAATAAAATAATTATTTCTCCAATATCATGATAGAATATGTTTGACTTCTCCTTGATATGATATCTTCATTAGTTGGTGAAAATCCTCTATCTATAAGCTTTTGGCATGACAATTAATCTTTTGTTAGTCTGCTAGTTATTTGCAATTTGCTGCCCTTATTGTCGATTGACATTTATGCAATGATTTATCACATCTACTAAGTAGTTACTCTAGTGCTAAACTTCGCTGTATCTGAATGGAGCTGCAACATCATTTAATCACAATTGACAACTTGATGTTGGAAAAATGCAAAGGAATTGCATTTATATAGTTCATGCGATATAAGGATTCGGATTCGTTCAACATGCATTCAAAATTTTATGTAAGACTCATTAAATAATAATAATAATAATAAAAGGTCTTAAAAACAATGGCAATTTGGAGATTTAGTGTTTGATTTGAGGGCAAAAGTAGCAATTTACAAAAATTTGAATACAAGATCCCTTTATAACTGCCAACGTATTCCCTCTATTATTTTTTCTCTTTTTTTCCTTTTCTCCTTACGTATGTTTTCTTTCTCTTCCAACTGTTCCCTCTCACTCATCTTCTCAACCTAGTGCAAATTTACAAGGAAGCATAGAAACATCATGAGGTCTCCAACATAGTTGTTAATCAAATAATAAATGATTAATTTTATCTTGGGGCTAATCCCCTTACTTCGAAGCAGATCAAGCATGATGATGATTGCTTTGCTATTATGACAAAACCACCTAAAAAGAAAAGGTTATATTCCTTGTCTTGGGTGATGGGAATCAAATTACAAGACCCATCACTAAAGCACGCGCAAGAGGACTTTAAAGACTTGCACTCAAGATTGTGTATGATCAACCGCTACCAAACAAGTTTTCTTTTATTAGATTTTATTCTTTGCATGATTTTAATGTCTCCAAGACTTTAACTGTGATCCAAGTGGAGTACCAAGTTGTGTCACTAGTTGTGACAACCATATTGAGGTCATGTAGCTTATCACATGTGAATAAAGAGATATATAACTTCTCAATACGATCATGTTACAATCATGTTGTTCATAAAAGAACATGACTATGTCGTGGTCGTGTCACTCATAAAAGAATATGACAGCTCAACACGGTCATATTGAGGCAGTATCCACCGATCACATCTTTTCTTTCTTTTCAATTAATTACAATTTCACCATTATTATATTTCAATGTTGTATTCAAACCCTAATGAAATTCATTAGTGAAATGTCATTATTATTGAGTCTTTTTTATTCATCTCCAACTTTTATCAATTCTATTGATAGTAGTGAGTAATATGAGTGAATTGCCTTGTGAGTTATATCAAGGCAATCCATTTGGTGTTTGTTTTATCATGGGTGAGTCACATCTATTGGTGGATCGAACAATTTATCATTTTATTTTGTTCTTCTCTTATTGAGTTTGTATGATATCCTAATGATTGTCTCCCAATACATATTATTGGGGCTATCCAAAAAAATGAGATGGTTAAACTAAATGTTGATGGGAGTCTACTCAAAAGGAAAAATGATCTGGTATTTTGGATTCCCCTCAAATCATTGAATCGATGGAACTAACAACACTTATAAAGGAACTTTAGCTATGTAGGCAATTAAACTTTTCACAAGTATTAATTGAAACAGATTCCCAAGTGATTTCAAAATAACTATCTATAGCAATTATTAGATGGGACATCTATAACGACATATCATGGGCAAAGAATTTAATTGAAGAAATCCAAGATCAAGTCAATCATATGTAGAGAGAGAAAAATGTTGTAGCTGACTGGTTGACAAAGCCTACATGAAAGACTCAATCAACCTTTTTTTTTTTCATTAGAAAGAAGATTAATTGGATGCTAAGCTTAGTAGGATACTATTATAGGATATATCTAGTTTATGTAATTTCCAAGTTGTATCTTACTAATCTTTTTGGGTTATCTTCGATTTGAATATCAAAACAAGTTGTTTGTTGTTTTTATTATCCTTTCTTACAAAGTATTCAAATCGGTTATTGTATTAGGAGTAAAACTCCCTAATTTTTTTGGTTTTATATTTTTGCTATATTATATTTATAAGGGGAATGGTACTCTCTTATTTATTTTTCAACAAATTACAAGTACTTGAATTAATTTTAGAGGTAAGGCCTTATGTCCCCCTCTTGCTCGTAACCCTTATTTTATTAATAAAATTTAAGGCTAGCATCACCCCCTCCACTCCCCTTAGTGTATGGAGTCTACCATTAAAAAAATAAAAAATAAAAATAAAAATACAAGGTAAGCCTATATATGAATACAATTTTTTGCGTGTTCCTTGATATGGATGATGACAACATGTATTGGAATTGTAGACTTAGAGAATACATGAGTTCTAAGAGAAGAGTAGTGGTGCAAATTCCATACTTTGGGTTTGTAGTTAAGTATGTGATGTTTCAATTGGATTAAACTACATTGTGTAGTGTTTAATGTGATCTAAGAGTTCATTTCTTAAAGAAAAGTTGATATTTTGTTAATTAAAATATGTTATTAGTGTTCAATATGGTTTGGGAATATGGATTTCAGATGAAAGTATAAATTTTATGCATGATTGTGGAGTTAGAGGTATATATGGTTGTGTTGCCACCAATGTAGATGTAGTACACAACCTAGTTGGAAATAACACAGTCATGTTGTTTTAAAATCATGAAATCTCTTCTTCTAGTAAGATAAACACGAGACGCAATACAACTGTGTTGCCACCCATGTACTTGAGCACATTTACAATATATTTGTTAGAGAGTTAAATGGGGAGACAACATGTCCGCATTATACCCATGTTATTTGTTTATCTCTCCAAAATGTTGTTTTTAATCGTTTTCAAACTCCAATGCTTTCTTGATTATAGAAACTTATTACATAAATGTTATTTATGAATTTGAGGTTGAGCAAGAGTTCGATTGTGTGGATATTGTAACTTCAAGTATGTGTTTACTATGTGTGGTAGGTTAGAAACAAGTAATTTAATCTTCTATTAATTAGCCCAAGTGTTTCATTGAGGTGTATGAATGGGTTTGATAATTATTAAGCTAGATTCCCGATGATTAGTACACGACATTATCTCAAATAGAGTTGTATATTGAGATGATCTAAGTTTAGGTTATGGTTAATGACTCATGGACCCATCTATTTAAGAATTTATGAACTCAATGATGGTGTTGTTATGCTTGACTTACTTTGTGGTTGCAATTCTCCTTAATGATTATGCACTTGTTTGGTTGTATATTTAATTATTTGCAAAACTACGTGTGAGCTTTAAATGGTTGGCGTGCACTTGTGATTGTCGGTATTCATGTACTGAAGGAAAACTCACTCTTCTTCTTTTTTAGACACGAGTGTTAGATGAGAACTTGGTGTATGAAGACGCTGAAGTAAGATATCTCTTCTAGGATAGCGAAAGTGGCGATTGTTACTATTATGCAGACGATTAGTAGTTAGAATAGTTGAATTATTTTAATAAATCTCAATTGTTAGTTATGTAGTTTGGAAATGGACTCTTGTAAACACCTCATTTTTGCCTCACCATGTAAAATTTTAATAAATATATGTAGTAATAATAATAAAATGAACTTGATTTATGAGATAGCAAAAATTAAATGAAAAATAATAATAATAACAAGTAACAAAAATAATAATAATAATAATTCAACAAGATTAAGGAAATATGAGTTTCTAAATCAAGCTCAGAAATTTCAAATCAATAGAAAATTAATTGAGGAAGATAGCTTATATGCAAATTTGTTACATATAATAAACGAGAAAAAGGACCAACATAGCTGTTCCACCCATGCGCCCCAAACAATTAAGCAAAGCGTGAGGTCGCACATTCGAGACTCCTATGATGCACTTTGAATTTTTTTTTCTTCTAAGAAGAATAGGCTACCACGTAGCAGCATTTCATTGGCTAGAGAAAATCGTGAGCAAATTCTGGTGGATCAAGACGTTTTTTTATAATCTTTTCAGATTATAACAAAAGAAAATGGATAAATCACAAAACGACTCTAATATAAAGGATTGGCATCAATTTTTTTTCAAATCGCGGAAAGATGAAAACAAACCCCAACTGCGATTTTGATTCAAACTCATCCACCTTGGTCGCGTCCAGGCCTATACATAAGGTTGATCCTTAAGTAGAAGAAAGGAGGAGAAAAAAAAAGAGAGCAAAAAGAAGAAAAATAGCACTGAGTAAACACCAACCGCTACACCGTAACCTACCCGGGGGGGGCGTTCCTTACTACCGTTGACACCATGAACCACCCAAATGTGACTGACTTCCACGTTGGCTAGTGCTTAAGAAACGTCCCGACTCCTTGCCTCTCGTCGCTGCTCACCGGAGCACGTACAGTTGACTAAGTTTGTGATGAACTCGCCGACCCGACCCAACCCGAACCCCACCGACCCCCGTCCAAGTGAGTGAGGTTCATATTATTATTATTATTAGTTTAGTTAATAAGTAAAAAATATAATATAATATAATATAATAATAACGATAAAAGACAAATATTCTTAGATTTTTTTTTCTTTTTCTTTTATTATTGATAAAATAATAATAAATCTTAATAAATGAGAATTAGGTTTGAAATTTCTCTTTCTTTTCTTTTTTTTTGAAAAAAATCAAGTTTATGATATGATTTTTCTTCGAAAAATAATAAGAAATGTTTTGTCACTTAAGAAGCAATGATTTTTGTGAAATAAAAAAATTTAATTGGTATTTTCAATTTTTTTTTTCAAAATCAGGAAATAAGGTTTAGAATTTTTTTTAAATATATATAATAAAATTTTCTAAATGGTAATAAACGTAAACCTGGTTTGTTTTTTCAATTAAATCAAAGAACTAAAGTTTTTTTATAAATAAGCGAGTTCCGACCTATTTGATCTCAAATAGCAGGTACGTAGGCACCCTTATGGGGCAACTCTAAAAAAATTTTAAAAATATTTTTAAATCATTATTAGTATAATCATTATTTCATTTTTATATTTTTTTAGTATTTTCTTTTATGCTAAAAAAGGATATCATGAAATAAAAATATAATTCAAATTTTAGAAGGTTAAGGTGGTAACTTTAGGTTTTAATAGGATACCTCCCAAGTCAAGAACCTCTGGCTTTTCTGTTTTTTTTTTTTTAAAAAAAAACAGTTTCGTTGGTTAGTGTTCAAGTTAGAATTAATTCGCTCAATTAATTCTAACTTAATAATTTTTCCTAATTCTAGTTGGGTGGCAACTTCAAATAAATAATAAAAATCAATTTTTTTCCTAGTTCAACTCAAGGATTTGTATTAGACGGGCATAAGATCTAATGTGAGTCGAATTAGGAAAATAATAAAAAAAATTAACTTGACTCAACAACTGTCATTATGTGAACTTTTTTTTTTCCAAGTGTAATATTAAACAATTGTAAGTGAATGTATAGTGAGACTTAATAAAGCCACTCAACTATATTATTTGGAGTTTTAGATGTGGCATCATTGGTGATTTTTACAAATTCTATTTAAAGTAAATAGTTTAACTTTTAGCTTTTGTGTGTTACCACATAATAGTGACACATGGCGAATTGTAACATTCTAAGCTTGGGCCATTACAATTTAAGTTTATAAAATTCTCGTATTTTGTAGTATTGCCTATTTATTATTATTAGTCTCCAACATGGCACCCATGATATCAAATCTACTAACATAGATAGGACAACGTTCCACAAGATTTCCTCTCTTTACACTATTTTTCTTTTTGTCAAATAGTTGGTTTTTATTTAAAACAACTTTTTGTACCTTTTATCTTTTGTTTTACCCAATACAAGCTTAGCATCTCTTTCCATAATTTTTTTTCATCAAATTTTCTCAAGTTAGCAAACCTTCATCTCTCTTTTTCCAAACCAACCTTATTTAACTTACCAAATCACAACACCTTGTTACCTTGATTTTAAAACTTCATGCTCAAATAAATAAACTCAAATAGTAAAGTTCATTCATTTTATAAAAAGAATGGAAGAAATTCACGAAAAAGGAAGTGGAAATTCATCATTGGTTGTGTTGCCCAAAAATCACAAGCAAGCACGCAATGCATTTGAAGTTCATTATTCCTAAGGATAACATTGCTAGCAATGGAGAAAGGACGACCCATAGAGAAAGTTTTATGGGTGTCCCTAGTATAAAAATGATGCTTGGCATTGTAAATTTTTATGTGGGAAGGTATTCTTCCTAGAAGTTATAATCCTAAAGATGAGTTTCATGCAATAGCTCTTAAACATGTAATGAGTTATCTAAGATTCAAGCCTATCCATATTCATGCTTCATCTTATGGTCCATTACTAAAGCCTCTAGAAACCATGTCTAAGTGTGTGTGTATTTTAACCATAGCTCATACTATTAGATATATTTAGTTGTTGGCATCTTTAGCAAGAGCAACAAGGACATCGCTTTTATACACATCCCCTTCAAAAAAACAACCATTTAAACTAATAAGAAACTTGCACCTCCCTAAAAACTTAAAATGATTTCCTTATACCCCATTTTTACGCTACATATGAGGAAAGAAACTTTAGCACACTTATGTCATTATCACCCATGTGCAATATGGGGAAGAAAAAAAACCAAAAATGATAGATAGGAGTTAAGACCGTATGTTAGGCTAAGAATGGAAATTAAAGATGAGAGAAAGAATTTACTTAAAACAAAGATGAGATCATAAAGTTTCAAGATACTTATATTGTTATGGAATTTGACTTGGTATGTAGAAGGAGAGTCTACATGCGAAGAACTAACATTAGATTTTAGGGTGACCTTTAAAAAGATTATCCATCTTTTTGGGATAAAGAGTTAAAGGTATAAAGAATCAAAGTAGGGTCATTTTTTAAAAAAAAATTAAGGTTAAGATTTTTTTTTAATTTTATATTTTAGGGTTCCATGGGTCTATTGCATTTTTTTTTTTGTTAAGTTCTACGGAATTATTAGTTTTCTAAGTTGTTGGGTTATTATGATTTAGGGATATAGGGTTAGAAGGTATGATAGTTGATAAATGAAGTAGGGTTAAAGTTAATTTAAGTAAGATAAAAATAGGATAAAACATGAAGAGAAGAAGAAATTTAAAGGATTATGTAGTTTAATTAATTGATATGGCACAATTAAATAAAACAAAGGAATCATCGTAACAATCAAGGGAGATCAAAAGGACAAAATGCAAAGCAAAGCTTTAAGTTTTTCAAAGAACTGATAACTAAACTAACTAAAAATAATTCTCATAACAAATATTTACAATAAATTCTAACATCCCTAGGGATAAAATAGGAAATAAACTAATAAAGAAAAAAAATCTAAATTTAATTGACTAATTATCTTATAACAATAAAATAAAAAACAATTCATAAAATAAAGCCTCCTCATAAAATTAAAACTAATAAAAATAATAATAATCCTCAAAATATATAAATACTATGTAAAGCTCATCGTATTATAGAATAAGCCTTCATGCGGGAATAATGGAATATATGATTTCTATTAGAATATCTTATATAGCAAGTTAAGTTAATCATGTGTCATGTTCACATTAACATATTTACAACATGTTTGGTTAGTAGAATTATTGTTCTATTTCAACTCTATTACTTGTAGAATGGCTATTCTTATGTTTGGTTGCATTTTGTGCTATACCAATCAGGAATTCCTATTATGTAATATAAAGAATAATAACCAATTCCTAAAAAAAAAAGTATTAGTAATTTTAACCCTCATTGCTATTTTTTCCCCCTCAAAATATCCTTATCATAATTACATTACTTGTACATATAATATGTACATAAATACTTTACATATACAATGTTTATATATTATACTCACATATGTTGTATGTACTGTCACGCCTCATGGCAACGGCGGTTCACTGTGTAATCTATTTAAGTAAAATATGTAAAACTATAATGACTATATGAGTTTTTAAACCAGTTTTAAGACCATGAATTCGTTAATTAGATATTAAAAACATTTTTAATGGTTCATTTGATTTTCAAAAACATTTAGAAGTTTGTTTGTTAAGAAAACACATGGGGATAGTTTAAGTCCTAGGGCCTAAGACACCCACGAAATAGAGACATAAAATGAACAAACCATAGACTCACAAGCAGCTCTCGATGTAAGTCTAAATACAATATTGAAAACATAAATTAAATATGGAAAAAAAAATTAGAAGTAGTTATATTCAACGTAATTTAAGTCCTTGAACTTATCCTCGTACTCCTCCTCAAAGCAAAACCCCATCTAATTGTAAAAAAAAAAAGGTCCTCACCTAAAAAGAAAAAGAAGAGTGAGCCATAATGACTCAATACATAGTAACACAAACACATATGTGAATGTCAAATAGGCCTACACACTAATGTAGCAAATAATCAATCAATTTAAATTATCTTATTATAGTAAATAACCAACACGGAAGTACTTATGACTCCAAACATCATGACTGGGGACCTGGGGTCCAATTTTATTACAACAAACATTGAGGGCTGATGGGAGCAACTAGACTTCATGTCGCTCAAACTAAAACCTAAGTAGTCTTGTTTAAGTAACCTTACCATTATGTAGTCCTTAATGATTACAGTTTAGCTATATCATATCGTCCATCGAGACCCATAACCCTAGCTGACTACCAATCTACCTTCTCTCTATTTATAGTCCCCATTATTCAATGCGATTTTACTTATTAGCTACCCATAAAGCTATTACTCAATGTATATACTTAATCGGGCTGATTATTAGTCCGATTTAAATTTTTTTAGCCTAACAAGCAATACGCATGTTACTACATGCTTAGAAGAGTTAAAGATTCCCAAAACGTAGTCTGAATTCCATTTAAATAGATTAAATCATTTTTATGCATCAAAAAAGAAAAGTTAAGTTAATTAGTTGTTCTATGTGATTGAATTCTATTATAGAATTAGTTTAAACTACTTGAGACCTATATTAGTTATAAACCCATTAAGAGCCACAAAGGCCCAATTAGCCTTTAGCTAATTTTAGCCCAAACCATTTGAGGTTTATTCAACTTAACCTATTAGGTTATTTAGATTCGAGTTTAGATATGTCTTAAGCCCGTTTAGGGTATTTAGGCCCTTAAAAAATAGTATGCCCAATTATGTTTGGAATTAGACCCATTAACCCTAGTTAAATTACTTAAGTTTAATTATCAGTATTAAGTCCATTTTAAGTCTAATTAGTTTACTTCAACCTATTGTTAATTAACTTAAGCTCATGTCCAATTAGTCATATTTGTTATGTCTTAAGCCTAATTGATTATTAAGTCAGATTTTAATTTTATTTTAGACTTTTAGTTGATTTAGGGCCTTATATAGTTTAAGGTCTGTTTAAGGTATCAACTTTAAAGGTGAATAGATTCAAGTATGTTTTGAGTCTTGAATCTATTAGGATTCTTTTAGAATCATGTAAGCCCACTTTATCTCATTAAGCTAAGTCTAGTTCATTTTAGATATTTAATTAGATTTGGATCTTAATATGATTTGAAACCCAATTTGGATTCTTTATTATAATAAGGCTTATTTAAGTTATGAGCCTTAAAAAGATAATTGGCCTAATTAAATTTTGGATATAGGGCCTATTGTCACTTAAGTTTATTACATTATTTTCTATCTTAGTTCATTTAGGATAGTTAAGTTTAATTAAGTCCAATCAATCCAATTATGTTTAACCATGTGAGCCACCCATGGAGAGGGTGAATGGGTGGACCTTCGATCTATATGGATTGGGTTGAACTTGACCCAAGTTAATTAAGTTAGTTATTATCTAATTCTAATTCGTTATTTTTTAAGACTTTAATTTTAAAGGGTCATAATTTATTTAATTTAAATCCAAATCAAGTAAACCAAAACCATTTGATCCTTTATTACTTTTTTTTTATCCATTTTAACATAAAAAGTCTCATTTCATTTATTTTAGGGCTCTTGAATTTTCATATTACATTAAATTATGAATTGTCAACTTTAAAGGCCCATAACTCAACTAATTTAGGTACAATTTTCTCTAAATCAAAACTCACTTATTCCTATTTCTTTCTAAAATCCAAAATATCATTTATTTTTCAATTTCAAGCCCAAAACATTTTTAGAGCAGCTCAATTATTCCAAAACAGGCCCAACATATCTGAATTAATTATTACTAGCCCAATTTCATCATAATTTCACCTCCAGGCCTCATTTTACATCCGATTAAACTCTTATTCATTAATTAAACTTATTTCCACCAAATTAACTCAAATTAAACGTAATATTTCATAAAATTTTCAGAATTAAGCACATTTTTTAATCAAGCAAGAAATTCATAATTTCAAGATCAATCATTCCACTAACTCATCATATATCACTCATAAACTTTGTTAAGCTTAATATTCATCATATAACTTCAATTTCAATTAAATTCATCACTTTAAGAACATATCAACATGCTGAAAATTTATGGATTATCAATCAAATTAACTTGTTTGTCCATTAACTCATTCATATCATCAATTTTCAATTTCTAACATGCTATATACATTAAATTCATCACCTAAACTACTCTTAAATCTACATACTCATGCTCCAAACATTAAATAATCATCTTTTAACATTAAAATTGGATTTCGAATAAAATTCAAGTCTTAAATTACTCCTTAATGTGGCAGTCACACATACCATATACATATCTTAAATCATCATGTATCAAACTTGATTTCTACTGTCAAATCCAACACCCAACAACATATTGAGCATATTAAATTATAGATCAACATCTACATCATCAAATGGCATCACATGGTTCCATAAATAGTAATGGTCACATGGGTTTCATATTCTAATTTTACCAAGATTAAAAAAATCACTAAATCATCATATTTAATCACTTTTAATCATCAAATCAATCATTGTATTGAATTTTATTTAATGGAGATTCAACTTAGCCTACACATCCTCCAATGTCATCCACTACAAAGCTCTAAAGATGATGTTTTACTTAATTCTAAATGATTTCCTTTACATAGAAACATAAACCACTTCTTAGATTTATATTTGACAAGTTAAATTTACTTAAATTAACTAAACTCCACTTACTTGATCCTTCTTAAACCGTGGTTGTGAGAGACCCCTTAGCTAATTTCCTCACTTGCTTTCCTACCTAAAACTTACAAGAAAAGAAGTAGGATCAGTAGCCAATTGAGATAGGTTTAGAGCTAGATAAAAGGTTTAGGGTTTAAATTGGTATTTTAGAGGCTATTACCTTGTTAATTTCGAAAATGATAGAGGGGCTGGTGGTGATTCATGGTCATAATGGATATTTAAGGGAAGGGTTTAGCTAGGATTTAAGGGAAAAAAGCAAATGAGACTGCAAAGGTTTAATGGTCTTAATTTAATGGTGACATATATCTTTTTTTTTTAATTTAATTAGCATTTTTTTATAATTTTTCCCACTTCATTCTAGATGAAAAATGATTTATTCTTTTCTCTAAATTGCCTTTAGGAACTTTAGAATTTAGCCATCAATTAATAAAATTAAACTTAGTGGTATTTTGGTCATTTTACCTAATTGACTTTTAAATTCAAAATTTTCTTTTCTAATTATCTCCAAATAACTTGTAATTGATTTTATTTACTGAATTAAGATTTTGGAGCTATATTTACCTAAGTTTATTTGAGTCCAAATTTGATAAAATTGATTTCAAGGGCAAAAAGTCCTTTTTGAAAAATTGATTTTCCAACTTTGTACATCTTTCTTAATTAAATTCAAAATTTTCCTTTTTTATTTCTATTGACCTCATATATTACTTATGAGATTTTTAATGTACAAGTTACATATATATTTATTGTGTACATATACGCTATTTGCTAAACATATATTAACATATATATTATTTAATACGTTTCGATTGCATGTATATGCATACATAATACACATATACGTATAAATGTCTAAATATATATTATATTATATTTATTATAAGTATATATTATAACATGTATATTTATTAAGTACACTAGTGAACGCAATATATTGACATGAAATATATAAATAAATACCCATATATATAATGTGTACATAAATGTTTTGCATATATAACATTTATATTTTATATTTATATGCGTTGTATGTACATATATGTGTATACATATATGCTTATATATATGTTATGTGTCTATTTACATATATGTTATAAATATTAAGTGAATGTATATAAAAAACATACATATTCATCTACAAATACACATACATAAATGCACATATATGTATATATACATGTTTAAATACGTATATAATACACATATTTGTGATAAGATTACATACATTGTATGTACATATACATATATATTATACAACTTATCATAACTTTCATATCTTTTATAAAATATGTTGAGAATATATTTTCATTCTAATAATTTAATTAGATGCACATACTTTGCAAATTTATTTTTTTTAAATATGAAAGTTATGATAACTGATAAGTTGTATAAAATGGTATACTGGTACTTTTATTAGCTATTCAACCATTTTTTCTTCAAGATCAATCTACCAACTAAATAAAGGAATAATGATTCTATTTTATAAAAAATAGTTACTCAAGCCAAATTCTATTACCGTAGAATTGTAATTCCATTCCACTCTTATTCCACACCAATTATCACTTCACTTGATCATACTTGGATTATTTTTAAACATTGATCTCATTGGCCCATTACATTTAGGGCCAATGGCAATAAGAAATGGTGGTTGTGGACAATTGGTAATGATTAACTCGATCCTTTTTTCCCATTTGTAATGAGAATTTTGTTTGTTGGCTTTTGTTTAGAGCATTTGACAACTATAAGTTTCAATTAAAGAGTATTAACAATGTTTAAAGTAGAATGAATATATATATATATATATATATATATATATATAACTATGTAATAAAATAATAATATAATGTAATATATCTTTAAGGGCAATGTCATAATTAAGAGTATTGGATAGGGGCAATTTAGTCTTTTCCTCACTACGATATAAAAGCTCAGAACTTAGCTAGGGTTTTCTTTTTCCCCATTTGCACATTTGCCATTCCAAAAACCTAAAGAGAGAGAGAGAGAGACCTTATAAAGAACTAAGGCAACCTAAGGGGACACCACAAGACTGATCAAATAGATAAGGATTTTAATTAGAAAAAGTTTTATTCTAACTATAGATACACAATCACGAATTTGACTTTAGCATGTTAATAGAGATCAAATCAAAGAATGGGTTAGAACAAGTGAGGGATCAGCCAAAATTTGAAGTTTCAAGTGCAATCTAAGTCAAATAAGTATATTAGAACCTAATTTGCATTGCAATTAGTGAGTACAATGATTCATTAGGCTCAGAATAATAGATTTTAGGCTTATGAATGAAATTGGAGAAGAAAAATTTACAGTTTGTGATGAATAGGGAAGTACATGGTCAAGTATACCACCGTGTACTAAGGTGTGTTGAAGTAGAAATTGTTATAGTAAAGTACATAGTTTTAGGCACGACCATGTACCTAGGTGTATTGAAGTGGGAATGTACACGGTCACAAGCATGACCATGTACCCTAGGCGTGTCGAAAGGGAAAATCTTACAAAATGATATACAACCATTAGCAGGCCCATGCTCTAGGACATGCTCCAGGCCATGCTCCTCTACATGGTTTCTTTCTTGACTGTGTTGTCCAAGAGTATGTCCTATTTGATTTGATTTCATTTTATTTTAATTCTAAAATATAGACTAAGCTTAAAGATACCTTAGGGGGAATTATACAACTAAAAAGTATGAAGTAAATTAAGTAAACCTAGATTACTTGTAATATCAAACCAAGGGTAGTTCTTTGTAATTAAACCAGTGCACTTACTTCCATTAGAGACAAGAATGACTGTAATAGGAACATACTTCCAAGCACGTGTTTACCTTGTTTTTCTATATGTGAGTGTTAGGTAGTTATTCATTACAATTTATGTGCTATAATGTGGATTAAAAGTATGAGTAACTTGATTGTATAATTGTTTATGCTTGGTTCGGTCTAGGGGCCCATAGTGGTAATTTCCTAAGGGAATACCTTAATGATTGGTATGTCATGTTGTCCCTAGTGGAGTTGTGTTTCAAAATGATCTAAGGTAAATTAGAGTTAGACGGGAGCCCATAGTGGCAGTTCCCATTATGACTATATGTATAAATACTATATGTGTATCGAGGTTATGGGTATTCCTATGTTACATGCTAGTTAATGTTAATATATATAACTTGATGAATTGATGTGTTATAGGTTATGGCTACATATATGCCAGTGATAATGATATTGTATGGCATGCATATGTGGGTGCGGTTATTCACGTATTAAGCTTAGGCTCATCCCCCTTCCTTTTTTTTTTTTAGGTGCAAGTGAGAATGGTGAGTAAGCAGATTATGATGGGAATGGAAACTTAGTGACACATTACATAGATGAAAATGGGAGAGAGCATTACTATTATGTTGATGAAGAGTGGTGGAGAATTTAAGAAGATCTATGATTAGACTTTTAGTTTTTGAAATAAGAATATGAAAATAATAGTAGATTTCTAGTTATGTGAAGTATTATATGAGAATAGATGTTTAACTTGGAGTTATTTTTTTTTTTATTTAAATGATGAGGATTGGAATGACTTTCTTGAGAGTCATTCGTTTATTTTATTAAGTTCATTTTTGTATACATGTAAATGGAGATGAACAGGTTTAAAGTGGTATGGAGTTTTAGAGTCTTAGCGTATCGTTATGAGATAGTGATACGTGGCAGGCTGTGATGCTCCAAGTTCTGAGGCGTTACAACGCTTAGGTTTGATGATCCTTAGAACTCAGGTTATGAACAAATGGAGATTAGGTTGATGATTCCTAAAATTAAGTGATGATTAATAAGTATAGGGTTCAATCAATATAAAGTAAGTTGAGATTATTAGAAGATTAAGTACTAATCAATGGAACAATAAGAAATGAATAAAGTGGGTAAATTACAGGACGGCTATTATATTATTTTATTCAATTATTTTATGTAATTGTATTTTCTTGTATATTCTTGTTTATTTATATATATATGTATGTATAAATGTGTAGGCTTAAGTATACTAGAGGTGTACTATTACTAACTTCCCATACTAATTCTAACTTTAGAATCATTTTGTTATCTCAATTTACGTAGAATACCTTCAAGGAGAAACATTGTTTAAGGCTTGTCTAGTGCTGGACAAGGTGAAGATGCCTTAAAGGATAGGAACCCTCAAGGACCACCTCAATAATGAGCCCTGGAGTAGGCTAATGTCACAACTGCCCAGCTGCTAGAGACGGTCAGTGCTTTAGTGGGAATGTTGGCACAATAGCAACAACAGGCCATGAGACCTGTCAAGCTTACAAAGGAACCTTGTGGACTGGACAAATTTGTGTGGTTGGCTAAGGAATGTCACCCAAAGGTTGATGATCTAATAGAGATTAAGTATTAGTCAATGAGACTAAGAAAACTTTTGAAGCTTTCATGGTTCCTAAAGATAGGAAAGTGAGGTTTACTACTTATATGTTGAAGGAGTCAATTGTAAATTGGTGGACTAGTGCATCCAAATTGATAGGAGCTCCTATCTAGTGGCAGAGGGTTAATGAGTTTTTTTATGAAAAGTACTTTCTTATTAGTATTAAAGATAAGATGGAGGCTGAGTATTATAACTACCAACAAGATAGCAGATTTGTGGAAGTTTATGAAGAGAAGCTAAACTACTTAAGTAAATTCCTACCAAAATCAATGAGAGTGGATGACACTTTAAGAGCAAGAAGATTTGTGAGAGGCTTGGAGCCTACCCTTTAGCATGAAGTGGGGGCCTTTCCATTAACTACTTATGCAGAGATAGTTGACAAGGCAAAATATCTAAAGCAGAGTAGGAAGATAACAAAACAACCACTGCCCCATAGAACAGGAACTGTTTTGGGGAAAAGGCTTGCCCTCAGCATACCATATGTAGACAAAGGTAAGAGGCCAGCAGTATATCAAGCCAAACCTATGGCTTATGCATTTAAACCTCTTCAGACTAGGCCAACACCTTTAGCATTACCTCCACCATCGCAAGTAGGATCAAGTAAGAGATATCCCAGGTGTTTAGGACCCCATGATCTACAGTAATGTAGTTGGCCTAAAGGGACATGTTTCTCCTGTGACAAGACAAGGCACACCAGTAGGAATTGCACAAAAAGGACCCTCCCTCAGACTTTCTACTATACCTACAAGCAGAGGGGACATAGATCATTTGAGTGTGGTGCTTATCAAAACCAAATGGCTATACCTTAATAAGCACAACAACCATCAAGACCTACACCTAGAGGACCATCAAGCAAACATCAAAATGTTGGACCAAAATAGAGGGCACTTGGTAGAGTGTTTGCATTGCAACAATAGCAGTAGCAGGATGCTCCAGACCAAGATACTATTGCAGGTACATTGATTATAAACTCAAATACTACCTATATATCATTTAATACGGGTGCAACGCATTCCTACATATCACCCATTTTTATGCACGCTTATAAGCTAAAACTAGTGTCGTTGAGTGATGCTATAGTTATAAATGCTCCTTTTAGAGTGAAGGGTAAATTAGATAAGATGTGTAAAGATGTAAAAATTGTAATACAAGATAAAAAAAAAAAAAAAAAAGAAGCCAGTAGAGTTGTTTGTATTAAAGATGATAGGGTTTGATTTGATTTTAGGAGTGAATTGGCTATTTAAGTACTTTGCCACTATAAATTGTTGCAATGTAGTGGTTTATTTTAATTTCCTTAGTGAAGAACAAATTGTATTCAAGTTAAACCCATAGAAGCCTACAACTCTCCTTACATATGAGTTGTGGAATAGAGGGAGATTGTTAGCTTTATCAATAGAGGTAGGACAAGCCATGAAAGTGGAAGATGTGTATGTAGTGAATGAATATGTAAATGTTTTTCAAGAGAATTTGCCATGCCTACCTCTAGTTGGAAAGACAAAATTTTGGATTGATCTAGTACTAGGAACAACACCAATATCTAAAGCACCTTATAAAAGGCACCTATTGAATTATCTGAATTGAAGACTTAACTTCAAGAGTTACAAGACAGTAGATTTATTAGACTCGGTGTCTCACCATAAGGTGCTCTAATATTGTTTGTTAAGAAGAAGGATGGGAGTATGAGATTATGTATAGATTATATGGAGCTAAATTGAGTCACAATCAATAACAAATAGCCCTTTTCCTAAGATTGATGACTTATTTGATTAATTATAGGGAATTCAAGTTTTCTCTAAAATTGACTTGAGGTCAAGATACCATCAATTGAGAATAAAAAAGGAGGACATATAGAAGACTACCTTTAGGACTTAGTATGGGCATTACAAGTTTCTAGTGATGCCTTTTGGATTAATAAATGCTCCAATAGCCTTCATGGACCTAATGAACAGAGTGCTTAGAGATTGGTTAGATTAATTTTTAGTAGTATTTATAGATGATATTCTCATCTACTCCAAAAATAAGGAAGAACATGAACCACATCTCAGAACAGTATTAAAAAGACTCAGAGAAGAGAAATTGTATTCTAAATTCAGTAAGTGTGAGTTTTGGTTAGAACAAGTATCCTTCTTAGGACATATGGTGAATAAAGATGGCATATCAATAGATCTTGAGAAAGTAAAGGTAGTGAGTAATTGGCTAAGACCGAGAACTATGACAAAGGTCAAGAGTTTTCTAGGATTAACTAGGTATTACAAACGCTTTGTGGAAAGCTTCTCTTGGCTAGCAACTCCCATAACACAATAGACAAAGAAGAAGGCCAAGTTTGTATAGAGTGATGAACCTGAAAGCAGCTTCACAATACTGAAAGATAAATTGGTAATAGCTCTTGTGTTAACCCTACCAAAGATAGGGGAAGAATTTAAAGTATTTAATAATGCCTCTACTTAAGGTTTGAGATGTGTACTTATATAGAATGGAAAAGTCATTGCATATGCCTCTCACCAGTTGAGACCATATGAAAGGAATTACCCCATACATGATCTAAAGCTAGCTATTGTGATCTTAGTGCTGAAACTATAGAGACACTATCTTTATGGTGAAAAGTGTAAAATTTTTAAAAATCATAAAAGTTTGAAGTATCTGTTTACTTAGAAAATTTTGAATATGAGGTAAAGGAGGTAGCTAGAATTGATGAATGACTATGATGTAGAATTCCACTATCACCCTAAAAAAACAAACGTGGTGGTAGATGCTCTGAGTTAAAAGAAATGGATGAACATTGCAGCATTAGTCACATCTTAGAGACAAATATTAGAAGACATGTGTAAGCTTGAATTGGAGATGGTGACACAAGAAGTGGGAAGTAAGTTGGCTACCTTTAGTATCCAATGTAGTATCATTAATCAGATTAAAACTATACAAATTGGAGATCTTGGAATTCAAAAAATAAAGAGCAAAATAGAACATATTAAAGCCACAAAATTTAAGTTAAATTCTAAAGGGGTAGTCAAGTATGGCACAAGATGGTGTGTTCCAGATGACATGGAGTTAAAGAAGAAAATCATGAAAGAAACTTATTACTCATGATATATAGCACACCCAGGAAACACCAAGATGTACAAGGATCTCAATAATAATTATTGTGGAAAAATATGAAGTGGGAGATAGCTGAATATGTATCCAAATGTCTAACCTATTAACAAATCTAGATTGAGCACCAAAGATAAGCTAGTGAGTTATAACCACTTGCTATAATTGAATGGAAGTGGAAACATGTAACTATGGATTTTGTGACAACCCTCTTAAGAGCCAAGGAAAAATATGATGCAATATGAGTTATAGTTGATAGATTGAACAAGCTGATGGAAATCAAACCTCTAGATCCAGTATTAGGAAGCCTACTTGAACAAATGCAACCAAGACGTTCACATATTGTCTTTATTTATTTTATAATAATTGTTTTTACATTTTAGTAGGTACATTTTGTCGGTTTTACAAAAAGACGACCAAACACAATAGCAATTGGCTTGTGAATGGGTCATGGTCCATAATGAACCAAATTGAACCAAAGGAGAACCGGTCTTGTGTTTCCTCCTTGTGACCGTGATTAGAGCTTGAAGTAACCGGCCATGTGTACTATTTTTACTTAGGTTATTTTTCCGTAATTGTAGTAGGGCATAAATACTTGTTATGTAGGTTTTGTAAGGGACTTTTGAAACATATTTTTCAGAATAAAATTGCCGTGGAAAGCTTGTCCTTTCACGCTTCAACTCTTATTAATTCTCCTAGAATTGTGGCGAGTGGATTTTGATTTTTGTTGTGCATAATATCAACAATATCAAAATCAATCCTAATTCCAACTAGTGCATAACATCTAGTAAGGAATTAGCTCTTCTTTTCTATCTATTGTTAACGCAAATTAGGGTTTCATTTTCAATTTAGGGTTTACGCTCCAATTGATTAGAAATTGGTTCCTTGTTGTGTCATCCTTGATTTATATTGCAATCCACTTTGAGCACATCATAATTTTGGTATCAAAGCATGGTTTTGTGGAAGGGGAATTCGCGAATCACAAATTGGGAATTTATGGTTCTTATCCTTTCATTTTGAAATTGAAGTTGTGAGAAGTGGAATTGAGTTCTTGTGTTGAATTGTTCCTTAATTCCATATTATTTGTGAGTTGAAATTCGAAGGAAGTTGATTTTAGGGTTCCTTGTCGTGATTAATTTTGAGGAATCATTATAATAGATTCCATTAGAATTGTATTTGAGTTGATTTGTGCTGTGTTGTTCCTTGTGATTTTGGAATTGGAAGTTGTGGTTCAAAATTTCATCCTTGGGTAGTCATCTTGTTGTGAAGACTTGCCGTGAAGGTTTTGAAATATTTTGAAATTGAATTCCATAATTACTTGTAGAGTTATTATGTATTAATTTCTTTAAATGCACTTTGACTAAGCTTGGATTCCTTTACTTTGTGTCGTGATATGTGTAGTGTGTCGTAGTGTGAAGTGAAGTGAATCGTAGAGGTGATGGTGTATGGTTTTGTGTATACCATGAGGTGTGTGTTGTTGTTAAGACGTGTTGTTGTGACGTGGTGTGTAAGTGTGTGGTGTGAAGGTGTGTTGTGAATTGGAGAACTTTGTGCCGTGTAGTGTGTGTTGTAGTTGGCATGGAAGTGTATTGTTGTTGTGTTTTATTGAGGGCATGTGTGTGATTGAACTGTGAGGTGTGTGTGCATACCGTAGGTGTAGGTGTGTTGTGTTATGAGTGTGTGTGTGAGTAGTACCGTGAGTTAGTGTAAGTGATAAAAAAAATTCAAAATCATGTCAAATGATAGTGTGAATGGTGCGATTGACAATGAAGCCAATAGTCAGGTTGGAGGAGGTTAGGGTCGTTGTGCTGCAGGTGGAAGAACACTAGAAGAACAATTATAGGATCTCACCACTATTGTTGCTACATTAGTAACACAGGTAGATCAAATAACGATGCCACAACAACCAGTGGCAAACCTTCAGGCACCCCCACTTCGGGTAGCCCATCAGAATGCTCGCAGGGAAGGAACTATTAGAGGCAATAGGGGTAGGAGGATAGAAGGTGATTATCATGCTTTTAGGGAGGAAAGGAATGATAATTTTGAAAATGAGCCTTACCCTAACCGTGATTTCAGACCGCATCGGGGTTTAGAATATGTAAAATTGCATATGCCTTCATTTGATGGTAAGGGTTCTGCAAATGATTATTTAGATTGGGAGGATAAGGTTGAGAGCCTATTTAAGTGTTATGAGATTGATGATCACACTCGGGTTTGTCTTGCAGTTGTAGAATTTACAAGCTATGCCACCTTATGGTGGAAGAATCTTGTGATTAGCAGATAAAGAGATAGTGAGGCTGATATATATACTTAGCGGGAAATGAAACGGATAATGAGAAAAAGGTTTATACTTGAGCACTACAGGTAGGAGTTGTTTATGCGTCTCTAAACACTGAGGCAGGGAGGCCAAACAGTTGACGGGTATGTACAGGAGTTCAAGACATTAATTATCAAATGTGGGTCAATTAAACCTCCTAAACAAACCTTAGCACGATTTATGCCAGGATTAAAGTATGAAATTGCCTACGTTGTAGAGCTCCAGAGGTATAACACACTTAATGAGGCTATCTAGCTAGCCTTGAAAGTGGAGAGACAGAGGCGATCCAACCCTTTTCAAGCAGCAAGCAATAGGTATGAAACTTCTAACAAACCTCATGGGTCAGATGGTCAGCAGGGTGAACAAAAGGGAATAGGGGGAAATGATAAGACTGTGGACAAAAATACAACTAATACTGATAGGGAGAGGAAAATTGCTAGAAAAGGAAAAGAGGTTGTTGGAGATGATATCTAACAAACAGTGTTAGGGACAACTAGTGGAAAGATGCATCAAATCAAATGTTTTAAATGCATGGGCTTTGGACACATGGCTACTCAGTGTCCTAACAAAAGGGTGATGGTTGCTATGAAGGGAAACTGTGAGGATGGTTAAGAAGAAGTAGTTGAGCCTATAAATTTGTCAATAGTACTACAGGAGTATTATGATGATCATGACACTGAGACACATGAAGATAAGGGAAATGATAAATATATGTCTATTAATGTGTTGCGTAGGGTCATGACTATATCTCTAGATGTCGGGGACATACAGAAGGAAAACCTATTCCATACTCCTTATTGGATTCAAGGTAATTTGTGTGTTCTTTTTATTAATGGTGGAAGTTGCAGAAATGTAATAGCTGCTGCAATAGTAAATAGATTGCAACTAGTCACTAATCCACATCCTTATCCTTATAAACTACATTATTCGAATGAACAGAGTAGTCTACATGTTACTTAGAGGGCTAAGGTGCCTATCAGCACAGGAGATAGATACCATGATGAAATTATTTATGATGTTCTTCCTATGTGTGCCTTTCATATACTATTGGGTAAACCTTGATTGTTTAACAAGAAGGTGTTATATGATGGGTTTAGAAACACCTATGTGTTTTAAAAGGATGGTGCACGAGTTATCTTGACTCCTATGTCTCCAACTAAAGTACACAAATTCTAAGAATAGATCAACAAAACTACTGGGTACTCAAGACTTCTGGGCGATAAGCATATGCAAACTAGGGTTTTCAGTCAAAGAAAAGATTGATTAGATTTGAGGGCAAATCTTTCACAAGCCCGAGGAGATGATGGGAATCAAACCTTCGGATCCAGCATTGGGAAGCCTACTTGAACAAATGGAACCAAGACATTCACATATTGTCTTTATTTATTTTATAATAATTGTTTTTACATTTTAACAGGTATATTTTGTCGGTTTTACAAGAAGACGACCAAGTACAATAGCAATTGGTTTGTGAATGGGTTACAGTCTATAATGAACCAAATTAAACCAAAGGAGAACCAGTCTTGTGTTTCCTCCTTATGATCGTGAATGGAGCTTGAAGTGACCGACCATGTGTACTATTTTTACTTAGGTTATTTTTCTATAATTGCAGTAGGGTATAAATACTTATTATGTAGATTTTGTAAAGGGCTTTTGAAACATATTTTTTAGACTAAAATTGTTGTGGAAAGCTTGTCCTTTCATGCTCCAACTCTTATCAATTCTCCTAGAATTGTGGCGAGTGGATTTGATTTTTGTTGTGCGTAATATCAACAATATCAAAATCAATCCTAATTCCAACTAGTGCGCAACATCTGGTAAGGAATTAACTCTTCTTTTCTATCTATTGTTCACGTAAATCAGGGTTCCATTTTCAATTTAGGGTTTACGCTCCAATTGATTAGAAATTGGTTCCTTGTTGTGTCATCCTTGATTTATATTACAATCCACTTTGAGCACATCACAAGCCTACCCATTTCTTGGCAATTAAGATGAACTACAAATTAGATAAGCTTGCTCAATTGTACATTAAGGGGATTGTCATATTACATGGTATACCAATGACTATCACATTTGATAGAGATATTAAGTTTATAAGCAGATTCTAGAAAAGTCTACATCAAGTCTTAAGAACTAAACTCTAGTTTAGTACTACATTTCATCCTTAGACAAATGAGCAATTTGAGAGAAGTATCCAAATTTTGGAAGATCTACTATAAGCTTATGCATTAGATCAAGAAGGTCATTGGAGCGATCACTTACCCTTGATGGAATTCCTCTATAATAACAGTTACCAGGCTACTATTTAGATGGCTCTATATAAAGCATTATATGGCAAAAAGTGTATATCTCCTTTACATTGGGTTGAAGTAGGACAAAGATGGATATTGGGGTCAGAGATAGTAATGGATAAAATCAGAGTGATAAGGTAGCGAATCTTGTCAGTCTAGAGTCACCAGAAGAGTTATGTAGATAAAAGGTGACGCCTTTTAGAATTTCAAGTCAAGGATAAGATTTTATTGAAGACATCTCTAACTAAAGAGGTAATTAGATTTAGACTACGAGATAAGTTGAATATGAGATATGTAGGTCTGTTTAAGATTCTAAAAAGGATTGGAACAATTGCTTATAAGTTGGCCTTACCACCAAGTCTGGCTGGGGTACATGGTATATTTCATGTATCGATGTTAAGGAAATTTGTTCCAAACTCAGACCAAGTAGTAACCTTAGAACCTTTAAAGGTACAACCGGATTTATCATCTATTAAGAAACTTGTAAGAATAGTGGACATGAAAAAGCAAGTATTAAGGAGAAGAATAGTTCCCTATGTCAAAATACAATAGACGAATTCAACCAAACGAGAAGCAATATGGGAATTAGAAGAAGAAATGAAGAAAAAGCATCTAAAACTCTTCTCAATTCTAAGTAACTTTTGAGGACAAAAGTTTTTACAAGGAGAAAAATGTAATACACAGTTATATATATATATTATGTACATTAATAACTATGTAACAAAATAATAATATAATGTAATATATCTTTAAGGGTAATGTTGTAATTAAGAGGATTGGATAGGGATAGTCTAGTCTTTTTCTCACTACAATATAAAAGCTCAAAACTCACCTAGGGTTTTCTTTTTCTTTATTTGCGCTTTTGCTAATTCCAGAAACCTAAAGAGAGAGAGAGATCTTACAAAGGACTAAGGTGACCTAAGGGGACACTACGAGACTGATCAAATAGGTGAGTATTTTAATTAGAAAAAAGGTTTATTTTAACTATAGATACACAATCACAAATTTGATTTTAGCATGTTAATAAAGATCAGATCAAAGAACGGGTTGGAACAAACAAGGGATCAACCAAAATTTGAAGTTCTAAATGCAATCCGAGTCAAGTAAGTATATTGGAACCTAATTTAAATTGCAACTAACAAGTACAATGATTCATTAGGCTTAAAATAATAGATTTTAGCCTTATGGATGAAATTGGAGAAGAAAAATTTAAGGTTTGTGATGAATATAGAGGTACACAGTCAAGTACATGACCGTATACTAGGGTGTGTTAAAAAAGAAATTGTTACAATAAGGTACATGGCTTAGGCACGACCGTACACCCAAGCGTGTTAAAGTGGGAATGTATACAGTCTCAAGCATGGCCGTGTACTTTAGGTGTGTTGAAAGGAAAAATCTTACATAATGATACATAGCCATTAGCATGCATATGCTCTAAGCCGTGCACCTCTACATGGTTTTTTTCTTGACTGTGTTGTCTAAGAATATGTCCTATTTGATTTCATTTTGTTTTATTTCAATTCTAAAATATATATTAAGCTTAAAGATACCTTCGGGAAAGGAATTATACAACTAGAAAATATGAAGAAAATTAAGTAAACCTAAATTACTTGTAGGATCAAATTAAGGGTAGCTCCTTGTGATCGAACAAGTTTACTTACTTCCATTGGAGATGAAGAGGATTGTAATAGAAACATACTTCCAGGTATGCATTTACCTTGTTTTGTTGTATGTGAGTGTTAGGTAATTGTTCATTATAGTTTGTGCTATAATGTGGATTAAAAGCATGAGTAACTCAATTGTATGATTGCTTGTGTTTGGCTTGGTCTATGGGCCTATAGTGACAGTTCCCTAAGAGGGTACCTTAATGATCGGTGTGTCGCGTTGTCACTAATGGAGTTGTGTGTCGAAATGATCTAAGGTGGATTAAGGTTAAATAGGGCCCGCAGTGTCAATTCTCATTAGAACTCTATGAATAAATATTTTATATGTCTCGAGATCATGAGTATCCTTATGTTGTATGCTGGTTAATGTTGATATATATAACCTGATGAATGAATGTGTTATAGGTTACGACTGCATATATGCCTGCGATAATGATATTTGGTAAGTGTCAGAAGACCTTTAATTCTAGTGCTTATTAGTTATGATTTTATATGGATTTCATGTGATTTGTTTAAGAAAATGATACTTATATGATTAAATTTTAATTTCAGGCTTCAATGGAGACAAAAGAAAGGTTTAAGGATGATATTAGCAAAGGCGAGGTGAAATTTAGCGAAAAATGAAGAAAATTCATTTTTAGTTCAGCACAACCCATGTAGACACCAATGCTGGATGCAAAAACATGATCAGTAGCTATATCAAGGTGTGCCCTAGGTTCAACACAACTCGTGCTAATGCTAGTAACGAGAATACAAGTTTTTTTTTTTCAGCCCTACCCTGAGTACGACCGTGCTAAAGACCTTGCTGAACTGGGCAGTGAAAATGACGTGTTTTAAAATCAACACGGTCTCGAGCATGGCCATGCTGACACTCGTGTTGAATCCTATTTTCGCAGAACTATAAATAAATGCCTTGTTTTATTTTAAAGGATTTTTTTTTCTCTGGCTCCGTTCTGAAAACCTTAAGAGAGAGTTATTAGGAGCTTCAAGGGGAGAATTGTCCGAACATTATTGGAGATCATGCAACAACACAAGGGATTACTCTTTCTATCATGAATTATTTTTACTTCTCTAGATTCTCTGTTTTTATTGAAAACTCCATGGAGGAGTAATTCTTTATATCTTTCATCTTGTGAAACCTTAACTCATGTGTTGAAACATGGATTGATTAATGAATTGTTTATATCTTTGCATCTATTCACGTGTTTCCATTGTTCTTGTAATTGATTTATGTATGCGAATTGATTGCATGTTTGATTTTTATTAGATTGAAAGAGGTTTCATCTAGTAAATTAGTTCTTTATGAATAGAGATATTACATGTTTTGCCTATAGGTAGGAAAACATTGATTTTCTGTAATAAAGATTAAAACTTTAATTGGAAATTGTGAACTTAAAGAGATCTTGCATAATAGTAGTGAGGGAGAAGTCTCCATTATCTTGTGCATGATTAAAAATTGATTAACTCGAGGGAGTAATTAATTTTACTTGAGAATTCCTGCAATGCAAAGTGTAAATTGATTCATTAGTCGATATCTTATTTTAAGAATTTAAGGGTTAGGGTGGAACAAGATGAAATGTATGTTTTGTGATTGAATACATTTTTAAGATAATATCATTTGATTCTAGGGTTGTTAGGATTTGTTAATTGTTAATTTAATTCATAATTTCCACATCGTAAATTAGGATAGATAGTAGAGAAAAGTAATACTAATACTTGTTTTCTAGATCCCAAAGGACAACACCTGTTAAATCTATACTATAGTTGATAGGTACACTGCCTAGCTTGAGCGTAGATTTTATTGGTTATAAATTTAAAACTTAAAACGATTGATTAAATTTGAGTGCACTAAGTTTTTGGTACCGTTGCTAGGGATCTAGCAAGGCAATATTAGGAAAAACCGTAGTATCTACTACTTTAGTCACTCTTCTCATTTGTTTTATCTATTTCTTTTCTCTCCATCTTTTGAAAAGTTCTAATTCACACTTGGTTACCCTTTGCAGTGTATGAGAAGGAATCTTCCCTTTGACATTCTTGATTTAGATACTGAGATTAAGAGAACACTCTACTGACTTTGAAAGAACACAACTGCTGAATCTTTTGGGCAATCAATTAGTGAGGAGGGAGAACATGATATAGTAGTGGCAACGGAGGTTAAAGAAGAAGAGCTCACTGAGCAACTTTCTGATAGTTTTAAGTCAGAGTCATCTACAAAGAGTAAGGCAAAGGTACAAGAAGTAATGGCTGAGGATCTACCAAAGACAAACATTGAGTATGCAAGGCCTACACTAGACAACACAGATTCAACCATTGTTAAGCCTCCCATTAGGGTTAATAATTTCGAGATCAAGGGTGTGGTGATTCAACTTTTATAACAATATTGTCAGTTCGATGGTTTACCGGATGAAGACCCCCATGCTCACATTCATACATTTTTAAAGATTTGTGAAACTTTCAAGAACAATGGGGTGATGGATGAAGCAGTGCGTACAAGATTGTTCCCTTTTTTTATTAAGAGGGAAGGCTAAGATTTCGTTTCAGTCATTGGGTCCTGGGGCTTTAACTACATGGGATGACATAGTAAAGGAGTTTCTGGACAATTAGACCGCCAAGCTTCGGAACGACATCTCTTCTTTCACTCAACAAGATCATGAAACAATATATGATGGTTGGTAGAAATGGACAGAGTTGTGTGAGAAAGTGTCCACATCACCAATTACCTACATGGATCCAAGTTTAGACATTTTTGAATGGGTTAAATCCAGCTACACGTCACTTGGTGGATACCATAGCTAGCAATACATTGAATACTAATACTTCGGATGACTCATTGAAGCTATCGCTGATATGGCAAGAAACAATTACCGGTTGGGCCGTAGAAAGAGTAAACAGAAAGTGACAGGAATGTATGAAGAAGATGTCATGACTACTTTGGTAACAAAGATGGAAGCTTTGAGCCACCAAGTTGCAACTCTTAAGAATTCCCAAGGACCACAACAACAACATCAGATGGGAGATCCTGAGGAGGGTGTGAATCTTTTTTAGCAATATGAGCAGGTAGATTATTTTGGGAATTCGAACAGACAGCAGTATAATCGGTATGGTAACACCTACCATCCGAGGATGAGAAACCATCCGAATCTGTCTTATGGAAACTAGGACTGTCGGAGAGCTAATCTACCACCACTAAGGTATTCAAAGCAACAATTGTCACTTTATCAGCCTTTACCTCTTCCTTTAGCACAACCACCTCAATAAGAAAAGAAGGGTAACTTAGAAGATATACTGAGTTAATTCATCTAAAGCTCTGATGCAAGACATCGTAATCAAGAGGCCTCGATTCACAATCTTAAGGAACAAATTGGCCAACTGGCTAAGATGATGTCTAAGAGACAACCCGGCTCAGTTCCCAGCAACACGAAAAACAATCTCAGGGAATAGGCAAAAGCCATTACATTAAGAAGCGGGAAAGAGTTACCATCTAAATAGTGGCATGAAAAGAAGCAAGAGGATAATCAACCTATTGAAAAGGAGAAGATGACACCTGAGAAAACACATCCTAAGAGGAGATCACCACCGGCTGTCAAAGGATATGTGCCAAAAATCCCTTATCCAGCTCACCTCAATCAGAGCAAAGACAAATAGCGGTTTAGTAAATTCCTTGATTTATTTAAACACCTGTACATTAACATTCCATTTGTAGAAGCACTTTTGCAAATGCCGAAATATGCTAAGTTCCTAAAGGAGCTTCCATTAAATAAGAGGAAGTTAGAGGATGTGTCTATCGTAGAAGTTGATGCAAATTGCTCATCTGTCATTCAGAATAATCTTCCTCCAAAGCTAAGGGATCCGGGCAGTTTCACAATTCCATGTGTCGTGGGTGATACTTTAGTTGATAAGGCTCTAGTTGATCTTGGGGCCAGCATTAATTTAATGCTATACTCCTTTTTCAAGAAGTTAAGACTTTCTAACCTAACACTGACTAGGATGAGTTTGCAGCTTACTGACCACTCTGTGAAGATTCCTAAGGGGATAATCGATGATGTCTTGGTAAAGGTAAGGAATTTACTCTATTGATGTTGTTAATATTTCAGTAGATGAGCATATGAAGGAAGTTCTAAGCAAAGACGAGTTAAAGCTAAGCTTAACATTAAGAGAGAAGAAGGATGTAGAGAACCTAGAGGTTGCGCTACTCATTGAACAACTTGATGCTTCAAAAGGTGTTACACCTCAGCATGCGTTTAAAAAGTTGAGAACAGAAAATGAGGTGAGCCTTAAAACTTCTATAGAAGAGCCGCCATTGTTGGAATTAAAACAATCACTAGAGTATTTGGAATATGCTTTCCTTGTAGAAGACTCCAACCTACCAGTTATTATAGCCTCAAATTTATCTCAAGAGTAGAAAGACTAATTACTCACGATCTTGAGAGCACACAAGCGAGCCATCGCTTGGAAAATATTTGATATAAAAGGTATCAACCCCTCTTTCTATACTCACAAAATTTTATTAGAAGAAGGATTCAAGCCCGTAGTGTAACCATAGAGATGGCTAAATCCTAATATGAAGGAGGTGATCAAATTTCTTGACGCTAAACTTATTTACCCCATATCTGATAGTAGTTGGGTTAGTCTAACGCAAGTGGTGCCGAAGAAAGGAGGGATTACTATTGTCCTTAATGAAAAGAGTGAGCTCATTCCCATGTAGACTGTCACTGGGTGGCGGGTGTGCATCGACTATCAGAAATTGAATGACGCTACTCGAAAAGATCACTTTCCTCTCCCTTTCGTTGATCAAATGTTGGAAAGGTTAGCTGGACACATGTATTATTGCTACTTAGAAGGGGTGTTCGACTACTTTCAAATACCTATTGCTTTGGAGGACCGGGAGAAAACCACTTTCACATGCTCTTATGGCACATATGCCTACAGGAGGATGCCGTTTGGGTTATGTAATGCACCAACTACGTTTCAGCGGTATATGTTGTCCATATTTGAAGATCTAGTGGAGAAAATCATGGAAGTCTTCATGGATGATTTCTCCATTTTTGGAGACTCTTTTACAGATTGCCTAGAGAATCTCGAGAAGGTACTCATTCGGTGTAAAGAGATAAACCTTGTGCTTAATTGGGAAAAGTGCCACTTCATGTGTAAGGAGGGCATAGTACTTGGTCATAAAGTGTCTCATCAAGGGATTGAAGTCGATCGAGCTAAAATTGATGTGATAAAAAAACTCCCTCCACCAAACTTGGTTAAAGGCATAAGAAGTTTTCTAGGTTATGCTGGATTCTACAGGCATTTCATAAAGGACTTCTCCAAGATAGTCCATCCCTTAACTAAGCTATTGGAAAAAGATGTCTCGTTTAATTTCACTTTCGAATGCCAACATACATTTGATGTACTCAAGGAGATGTTGACGAATGCCCCAATTATGATAGCTCCGGATTAGAGCCTGCCCTTCGAACTTATGTGTGATGTTAGTGACTATGCAGTTGAGGCAGTACTTAGACAAAGGCGAGACAAGCATTTTCAGCCTATTTGCTACGCCGGCAAGATACTCAATAATGCTCAAGCGAATTATACTACTACAGAGAATGAGATGTTGGCTATGGTATTTGCATTCGATAAGTTTTGTCCTTACTTAATCCTGTCCAAGGTCGTTGTCTACACCGATCATTTTGCCCTTAGATTTTTGTTGAACAAGGCAGATGCAAAACCCACGCTCATTTGGTGGATTTTGCTCTTACAAGAGTTTGATCTAGAGAACTGTGATAAAAGGAGGCGGAGAATCTGGCAGTTGATCATCTCTTAAGACTTAAGAACCTAGGTTTGGAGGAACTCAGGGCGGAGGACATTGATGATTCCTTCCCTGAAGAGAAATTATATGTAGTTTTCCAACTCATGACTCTCAAGACTCCGTGGTTTGCAAATTTGCCAATTATTTGTTAGGAAAAGTTCTCCCCGAAGGCCTTCATCATAATGCGAGAAGGAAGTTCTTTTCGGAGCTTAAACATTATTATTGGGAGGATCCCTTCCTTTTTAGGATTTGTGGGGATTAAGTCATAAGAAGATGTGTTTCACATGAGGAAGGATGGAAAATTCTTAACAACTATCATTCCAGTCCCACCGGTGGTCATTACTCAGTTAATCGGACAACATATAAGGTTTTTGAAGCCAATTCTATTGGCCTACCATTTTTAAGGATTCTCATCGTCTTTATACCACATGCGATTGATGTCAGTGAACAGGGAACATATCCAAAAGAGATGAGATGCCCTAAAACTTCATTTTGGCTTACGAAATTTTTTATTTATGGGGTATCGATTTTGTCGGCCCATTCCTTGCTTCTTATGGGAACAAGTACATATTAGTGGCGGTAGACTACATATCCAAGTGGGTTGAGGCATAAACTCTACCTACTAATGATGCTAAAGTTGTTGTAAAGCTCTTTAAGAGGCTGTTTGCACGATTTGGAGCCCCAAAAGCAATCATAAGTGATAGGAGAACCCACTTTTGTAATACCAGATGGAGAAGGTTTTGAGGAGATATGGAGTTACTCATTGTTTAGCTACACCCTATCATCCTCAGATTAGTGGGCAGGTGGAAGTCTCCAATCGTGAGCTGAAATGGATTCTAGAAAAGACAGTGCAGCATCACAGAAGAGATTGGGCGGAAAAGCTTGATGATGCCTTGTGGGCACACCAAACTACCTATAAAACACCTTTGGGGACCACTCCCTATAGATTGGTTTATGGGAAATCATGCTACCTTTTGGTGGAAATCGAGCACAATGGGTACTGGGCAATCAAATTGGTCAATTTTGACCTTAGTGTTACTGGTTTGAAAAGGAGATTTCAGTTGAATGAGTTAGATGTGTGGAGAAGACAAGCGTATGAAAATACAAGGATCTATAAGGAGCGAATCAAGAAATACCATGACGAGCATATCCGCCATCCAAGAGAGTTTAAGAAAGGGGATTAAGTGTTGTTGTTTAATTCTTGGTTGAGACTTTTCTTAGGGAAACTGAAATCCAGAAGGTTTGGTCCATTTGTAGTCAAGAATGTTTTTCCTCATGGTGCAGTAGACCTTAAACACCCAGATCATGATGATTTCAAGGTTAACGGCCACAGATTGAAGCTATATATTGGAGATGAAGCAGCATTTGAAGATAGGGAGAAATTGGATCTCCAATTACCAGAAACTACGTAGTGTCCCTTCTATTTTCTTTTTGTTGTCACTATCTTAAGTCCATTATTTATAGAAATTTGCTTAAGGGGAGTTTCTAAGCTTATTTGAAGAGAGCGAGAGTAATTTCTAAGTGTGGGGAAGCGCCAATGACAAGTAGGAAGTTTGAATTCTAATCACTAAGTGCACTTAGTAAGCCTTTCTCCACGTTCATTTACACTTTTAGAAGTGCACAATGATCACAATTGTTGTCTATTGGCTTGGGCAAGTCTTATTTTCCCTCTATGTGTTTTTCAAAGTCTATATTACCTTGAGCACAATCAGTGCTCAAGACTATGCACAACCTAAAGAGGTTCTGTAGATTTTTTGAAGTCAGCATGACCATGCATGGTCGTGCTAAAGCCCATGTTGCATCTATTAACTATTATGTGGATATGTTTTGAAGTTAACACAGCCCCGAACATGGACGTACTAATGTCAAGGCAAACTTGCCCTATAAAACGCCGCTTTCTGTGCTCCTTTTGAGGGTCTGCACAGCCCCGAACATGACCGTGCAGCAACCCGTGTTGAAAACCCATATATATATATGGTTTCTCTCTCTCCTCCCTCACTCTCTAAACCGTCACAGCAACCTTCCCTTACTCTCTCGACTTTCTTCTTCTTCTAACACTTCACATTCACACACTACATAATTCTTTCATTCCATTTGTTTCACAGCCACATTTAAGTAAGTTTTCCTTCCCTTTTCTTCTTCTTTCTCTTAAATTATTTTTTTTGTGAACTCGCACACTCGGCTAATTTTTCATGATTCATCTTACATGTCCAACTTTATATGATGATTGTGGATGCAATTGTTTTTATATGTCATATTCCTCTTCCTTTGTGCATGAGTATACTCTTGCAAGTGCTTTGTGTGTGATGGTGCTATATTACGCCAAATTTCTCTTCACATTGCTAGGGTTCTTGATTGATGCTTGTTGAAATTTTTTGGGCTTTTGTGATCTTTATGCAATTAAAGGTTGTTGAAGTCATGGGTTGTGAATGATCTGAATTTTTATTGCTAATGATGCCACATTGCCATGTCTAGGGTTCTTAAGTGTCCATAAATTGGGATTTTTGAAAAAATAATTGGATATGGAAGGAAATTTTGGCGTTTCTAAGTGATTTTTGTGTGAAATTTTTGTTTTCGATTTCATCACGGCCTTGTGCACGACCAATTTCCTGCGCCCATGCTAATTTGAATTTCTACTGTTGATATTTTTGCCATACCTCTAGTATGACCATGCTAAAGGTCGAGCTAACTTACATGACTCTCTCTTTTTTTTATGCTTTTCTTATTCTACATCAATTCCTATAGACTAAAGCATCCAGAGATGAGGTATAAGAGAGCTTGCATGAAGAACGCCTCCCAACATGCCACTACTTCACAAGCCTCAAAATCTAAAAAGGGTTCAACAACCCCTACTAGAGCCTGTCAATATTTGATTGAAACTCTCTGATGAAGCTTAGAGCAAGGAGAGAAGGAAAAGGCTTAAGGGCCTCACCTTTGGGAACAATGAATATTTAGACTGGAAATTGCTTAGGGAATACGAAATTGAAGATAGAATTTGCCCCCTCTTAAATGTGGGTCCTTGGGTCACTTTGGTTGAGTTTAATGAACCGGCCTATAGAGAAATCACTTTAGAATTTCTCACCACTTTAAAGCTCACAAATCAAATGATGAGGTTTCAGGCGTATGGTAAAGAGCACACTCTTCATCCTTCCAAGGTTGATTTTTATCTAGGGTTATATTCGTTGGCTAAGAGTAATACCTAGGATTTCTAGCAATTGAAGAATGAATAGCCTGAAGGGGTGACAACTCAATCTTATTAGGCGCAACTGTGTGCTTATGTGGAGTGCGATGACCCTCCCCTTCGCTATCATCCTTCCAAATCGAAGGCCTCTTACATGATCAACGTAGATGTGCAAGTACTTCACCACATTTTAGCTCACATTATCGGTTAAAAAAAAATAGCCATTGAGTCATCAACACTTTTGAAATCTTTCAGATGTATAGCATAGCCAACAATATGAGAATTAATGTGAGGCTAGAAGTTGCTAAATATTTCCGCTGACAGGCCACTGATCCCAGGGCGAAGGGAATTTACTGTGGAGGATACATCACTAAATTTTTGAAGGGCTATCACATTTTTCAAGATCCTGGTTCAGTTGATCCAGGAATCTCCTCCACTACAATTACCAATGGGCCATTCCGGTTGTGGGGGCTGGTAAAGCTGATTGGTTACCCTTCTTCAACTAGATATTCCACTTCACCCAAAGGAGTTTCTTCTCCATACACCGCATCCACTTCCTGACCTCCCACTCATGAAAGTGAAATCCAACAATTGAGGCGGGACTTTCAAGAAGAAAGGATGTTGAACCAGTGGGAAAGAAAGAAGAATAAGCGCTTTCAAGCGGTTGTCTAGTACTTCTTAGAGAGGTTTGCTAGCTGTTTCTTTTCTCCACCAGCTAATCTACCTACATATAAGTCTTCTCTCGAACTAACTTCATCTGGAAACAATGCTCCTGAGCCATTAAGGAGATGTGAGGAGGCTCCCATGGCTGCTGAGTCCTCTAGTTCAGAAGAAGAGGAAAGTGATGAAGAAGAGATAGAAGAGGAAGAGGGTGAAGAGGAAACTGATAGGGTTGAAGAAGATGAGGAAGAAAGTGATGAAGAAGGAGAGGATGATGAAGACAACAACAAGAAGGAAGATTGATTTTATGACTTGATTGATTGATGTTTCTGTTTGTGTACTTTGTTTACATGAGACTTTTGCTAACATTTTCTTTTACTATAGTTTGTATATGCTGTTGAGATCCCTTTTTAGGGAAGACTCTAGATCTACTGGGTGATTTCATCATTTATCTAGACTAAGATAGTTTAACTTCTCTTTTTACCTTTAATTTCTTTGTTTTTTTTTTTAGGATGATGCAGCACAAACTTTAGGTTCATAGCTCCAATGGCGACACACCATTACTGTTTTGCTCTCATACCCGGTCTTAAACTCTACATGCAACCGTCTACATATAAAAACCGAGGAATTTCTTAGTGTCCTTTTCTTTCTATTATTTTCATTTCGTTTTTCCTTTTTCCTTTAGTGTGCTTGATTTGGAAAGACATTGGGGACAATGTCTTAACTAAGTGTAGGGAAGGGGTATATGGAATGAAGAAAATTAAGAAATTTGGGTCCTACTTTACTTGTGTTATCTATGCACTGTCTTATTAAATTTCCCCCATTTACAAGTTTGCAATTGAGTTTGAATACTGATCTCGAATCATTAAAAGGCGAAATCCTTGAAATTGTGCTCATAAAAAAAAATTTAGCATTCTTGAAGAGAAGAAGAAAAGTCAGTGATTCTATGTTCCTTACTCACCTATTGTTGGACTTTGTATATTTAGTTGGAATTTTAGGATGAAATTTAAGTAGGGTAATCTTACTTGCTATTTAATTATTGATTTCAGAGTTGTGAAATAGATAGAAGTCCTTAGTTTAAAGTTAAATGGTTGTATTTTTAAGCTTATTGGTTAATATATTTACCTTTCAAAAACTTTGAGAGCTCTTCTAACTTTTCATGAAAAGTGTATATGAAGTCTATCGCTTGGTGATTCCTCTTAAGTAATCTCTTTGAAAATTAATTAATTAATGTGAAAAGTTTAGTCAATATGGGCGGGCTTTGGTCCCTCAAAAGAGAGAAGTTTGACTCTGCTGCTAACTGGTCAATCAATAAAAGAAATAATAAGCCTATACTCCAATGATTTGGGTTCTCCAAGTTAAGAGTATCTTTATGAATCTCTAAAGTTAAGATAACGGAGCTTCAACGGGGTCCTTTTAAAACCCGGTCACCTAAGGTCGTCTAGCTTGGGATCGGCTGATAGATGATATTATAATAACAAGCTGGGATACAAAAAGGGTAAAGCTCAGTGAGTCTTGTAACTCGAATAATTAAGTTCGTAGGGACGCCTTCAATTGAGGAGATAACATCAGTTAACTTGGGTGACAAGCTCGGGATTATCGGCTAAACATTCGTTACATGGGTTGCAAGATCTTAAATAACTGAATTTAATAGATATATAAAGAGAGGAAAACTTGGAATTTTTTTTGAGAGGTTTAACAAAAAGAGGAAGAAAATCTAAGGGAATGATGGATGCCATATACTTTCACTCGAGGTTGTTGTGCTTAGAAGAGGTAGTTGAATAGTTTATATATTCTCTAATAAGTGTTGAGATGTGACCAAGCCACTTTTGCTTTGTTTAACTTCCTTTGTAACTTGGGAAGCGTTTCTTAAATGGTGAGGGTAACAGTTAACTTACTTGGATTAATATGTAAATTCTAATTTTTGTATGTCAGGTACACGTACAATCATGGTAGGTTTGAGCGATAGGCATTAATGAATCATTAAGATTAAATTAAATAGAGGATGTTATTTGTGATTTAAAGTTTAACAATGAGTACAATTAATGAGAGGAGATCTATTTTGTCCTTATTTTGTTTGCTTAAAGACAAGCAAACGGTTAAGTATGGGGAAATTTGATAAGTGTTGGAAGACCCTTAATTATAGTACTTATTAGTTATGATTTTATATGGATTTCATGTGATTTGATGAAGAAATTGGTACTTATATGATTAAATTTTAATTTCAGGCTTCAATGAAGACAAAAGAAAGGTTTAAGGATGATATGAGTAAAGGCGAGGTGAAATTTGGCAAAAAATAAAGAAAATTCATTTTTAGTTCAGCATAACCTTCAGCACAACTCATGCGGACACCAATGCTGGATGCAAAAACATGATTAGTAGCTATATCAAGGTGTGCCCCAGGTTCAGCACAGCCCGTGCTAATGCCAGTAACGAGAATACAAGTTTGTGTTTTTTTTTTCAACCCTACCCCGAGCACGGCTGTGCTGGAGGCCATGTTGAACTGGGTAGTGAAAATAATATGTTTCAAAGTCAACACGGCCTTGAGTATAGCCGTGCTGACACTCATACTGAACCTTGTTTTTGCAGAACTATAAATAGATGCCTTGTTTTATTTTAAAGGATATTATTTTTTTTCTCTAACTTCATTCTAAAAACCCTAGGAGAGTGTTATTATGAGCTTCAAGAGGAGAATTATCCGAACATCATTGGAGATCACGTAACAACACAAGGGATTACTCTTTCTATCATGAATTATTTTTACTTCTTTAGATTATCTGTTTTTATTGAAAACTCCATGGAGGAATAATTCTTTATATCTTTCATCTTGTGAAACCCTAACTCATGTGCTGAAACATTGATTAATTAATGAATTGTTTATATCTTCACATCTATTCATGTGTTTCCATTGTTGTTGTGATTGATTTATACGCGCGAATTGATTGCATGTCTTATTTTTATTAGATTAAAAGAGGTTTCATCTAGTAAATTAGATCTTTATGAATAGATAAATTACATGTTTTGCCTAGAGGTGGGAAAATATTGATTTTCTGCAATAAACTTTAATTGGAAATTGGAACTTAAAGAGATCTTGCATGACGGTAGTAAGGGAGAAGTCTCCATTATCTTGTGCATGATTAAAAATTGATTAACTTGATGGAATAATTGATTTTACTTGAGAATTCCTCTAGTGCAAAGTGTAAATCGATTCATTAGTCGATATTTTATTTTAAGAATTTAAGGGTTATGATGGAATAAGATGAAGGGTATGTTTTGTGATTGAATACATTTTTAAGATAATACCATTTAATTATAGGGTTGTTAGGATTTGTTAATTGTTAATTTAATTCATAATTTTCACATTATAAATTAAGCTAGATAGTAGAGAAAGGTAATACGAGTACTTGTTTTCTAGATTTTAGAAGATGACACTTGTTAAATCTATACTATAGTTAATAGGTACACTGCCTAGCTCGAGCGTAAATTTTATTGATTATAAATTTAAAACTTAAAACGATCGGTTAAATTTGATCGCACCAATATTGTATGGCATGTGTATGCAAGTGCGGTATTCACGTACTGAGCTTAGGCTTATCTCCTTTTTTTTTTTTTTAATTGCGGGTGAGAATGACGAGCAAATAAATTATGATGAGAATGGAAACTTAGTGAGACATTACGTGGATGAAAACGAGAGAGAGTATTACTATTATATAGATGAAGAGTAATGGAGAATTTAAGAAAATCTATTATTAGGCTTTTTAGTTTTTGAACTAAGAATAAGAAAATAATAGTAGATTTCTAACTGTGTGAAATATTATATGAAAATAAATGTTTAACTTAGGGTTATTTGTTTTTTATTTAAATGATGATGCTATAGGCATAGAAAAGGTTAATAATGCAATGTTAAAAATGCAATGTCTGTAGCGATTGCTGTGATGTTGGTGATAAAGTTATGATAGTAATGGTGGTGATGTGGTTAGTGACAATAATGGTAGAATAAGAGGTTTTTAAGATGGTAGTATTGATGATAAAAGTGGTGTAATGATGGTGCTATGAATGTGGTGGTAACATGATGGTAATAACATCATGATGATGATATGATTTGATGCTAATATTGTATTGTTGATAGTGATACTAATATGGCGATGACGATTATGGTAGTAATAATGATAATGGCGTTAGCAAGATTGCTAATGATAGTAGTAATGGCAATTATAATAGTGAGTGGGTTTATAGCGATGACCAAAGAGAAAGTGTTAGCGTGGGTTTTTGGCTTAAAGATTTTATTTTATCCCGCTTTAAGATTTTTATGTTATCAAACAAAGGGAACAAATGTCTTAGGAATTGTTTAGTACTGTAATACCACTTATTTTATGATCCGAACAACCTAAAATGTCATAAAGAAAGCTAGTGACATTCAGGAGGACAATTACAGCAAGAAAGCGATTCCTACTGCCAAAGTTCGGCATACCAAGAAAGAGTATATTCCCGTCCTTAATCCTCATCAACTACTCTTCCCTTTCTTTGTAGAGAAAAGAAAAACCCCCAAAACAAACCCATAGCAGGCATTACCAAAAATCCAATAACACTAACCCCATCAAAAACCTATTTCCAATCCCCATACATTCCTAGAAAAACCCATCAAATCCAACATCCTCGAAACAAAAAAAAAAAAACCCTAATTTTATCCCCCGAGCATTTCTAAAATAAAACCTTAAAACCCTACGCCTTAAAGACCCTAATATCATATCCCCTAAACCTTTGACAAAAACCCTAAAATGAGTCAACCGCTCGATTCCTCCGACCCTCAGCTTCCGACCATCAAAATCCACCACCCTTCGTCTCCGCGCCACCCCCTCCACCTCTCCACCGTCACTCCCACCTCTGGTGCCAACCGCAAGATCGGCGTCGCCGTCGATCTCTCCGACGAAAGCGCCTTCGCAGTCCGCTGGGCAGTAAACCACTACATCCGCCCTGGAGACGCCGTAATCCTGCTCCACGTGAGTCCCACCTCCGTCCTTTTCGGAGCAGATTGGGGTCCACTGCCTCACCTCCCTCCAAACCCTAACACAAACGAACCTGACGAGATTAAGAAATCGCAGGACGATTTCGATGCGCTTACGATATCGAAAGCTGCGGACCTTGCGAAACCGTTACGGGATGCTCAAATCCCTTACAAGATTCATGTAGTGAAGGATCACGATATGAAGGAGAGGTTGTGCTTGGAAGTTGAGAGATTAGGGCTTAGTGCCGTGATAATGGGGAGTAGAGGGTTTGGGGCAGTTAAGAGAGGGAATGATGGGAGACTTGGAAGTGTTAGTGATTATTGTGTTCATCATTGTGTTTGTCCTGTCGTTGTTGTTCGTTATCCAGAGGATAAGGAAAGTAGTGGTGGTGGTGATGGTGGAGTCGGTGAGGCCGTTGTGGCTTTGAAAGAGGTTGAGGATGAGGATGGGGTTGATGGGGATGGAGACGAGCATAAAGGTTAGAACTTTTTCCATTTTTGTTTCCAGGTTTTTCGAGTGATGCATCTTATCTTATCCATCGATGTGAAATGAATTGTCAGGTTTTGTTATATTTGCAAGTGGTTATTTATTGTTGTCCGTGTATTTTTAATTTTGTGATATGCGTACTGGGTAGTCTAACTATTGAATCAAGTTGTTGCAGGGTGAGATTGTTCTTTACATTCTCTATGTGGTTATTTATTGTTGTCCGTGTATTTTTAAGTCTGTGATATGCTTACTGGGTAGTCTAACTATTGAATCAAGTTGTTGCAGGGTGAGATTGTTCTTTACATTCTCTCGGTTGTGGAATTGAATGGGATTGTGTAACCTAGTAAGAGAGTGGGAGATACTTGGTGTAGTTTTTTGTGCACAAGAATCCTGTTGGTGAACTGTAGCTTAGTGTCAAATTGATTTCTTTCATAAGTCAAAATGATTGATGAGAAGTTCGATTTGGCTTCAAAGCCTAATAAATTGAATTTTCATATGCTTGATAATGACTTGATTACTCATGTGGGCTGCTCAAGCTAGACTTAATCGGCAACAAGGCTTCGTGATCATTTAGGTCAAGTTTGACTATCGCAAATTATGTTTTTGTTTGAAGTAATGCTTCTAAATACAGTGACCTTGTTGCTTGCTGTAGGAGCTGAAAACTGATTCTTTCTCTTTTTCACTGATTCATAAAATGTGGTTTAACCTCTATTTTTTTAAGTTTCTTGCTGCGGTGATGTTGCATCTTTTCATTCCATCCTCATAAAGCCGTAACACCTGATTTTTTGGTTTATTCCAAAGATTGCTGTTCCTTTGCTCTTAGTCCAGCTTTAGAGTTTCCTAGTGCTTATTTGATATAAATTTTATTTGGGTACCCTCTGGGCTCAACAAAACAAAAAACCATTTCTAGTGCTTATCTGTGGCAGCATTGGGCTTGCTTTATTTTATCTTAGCACTAATATTGCTATCTACCTAGTAACTCTGGCTAGAGAGTCAAGACAGTAAACAAAAGCAGTCCTTGTTTTCTTTGTGGTCCCATATCTCTTCTCTTGGTGCTGAGTTTATCTCTAAGCCTACTTCCTTTTTAAGCTGACCAGTTTAAACTTGATATATTCCTTGGATAATTATTAACCTAGCTTGATGCATGGACCTATTTCTTGTTTCTTTTTGATCCTTTGACTCTTTTAAAATTTATTTTATTTTATGTATGCTACCCTTTAAGTTTACCACTTTAATAGTTAATCTAAAAGTTCTCATGTTTAAGCCACCAACACATGTTTGTGCTATGCACAAACAGAACAAGTCAGAAAGATGTAGAAAAAGGAATGTAGTCAGAAAGATGCTTACTGCCACAGAGAAAAATATATGCTGTTTCTGCTTATTTATGTTTTACTTGAGGAATAAATATCTGCTACATACATTCTGAGGAATTTTTTTTTTTTTAAGTCTTACATTCAAGTATGAATGCAAGGATTTTTTACATTCAATCCAACTGTATGCTTCTTAATGTTCTTATACTTTATATGAGTAGCAAAGCATCTACATGGATGTTCAATGAATCTAAAACTATGGATTCAAGTCTTTGAATTTTGCATGAGGTATAGGGTTTGAATCTCATAGAGGACACTTATTGGATTTACCTAAATAATGCAAGCTATACTTAGCTCGTGAATAGGACTTGTAGGATGGTTCTCGTGTCCAGAGGTAGCCGGTCAAATAGTGTCATAATTATAATTTTCTTAACCTAATTATCCCTTTTGGGTAAATCTATTTTTTTTTTCAGGTAAACATAATTAACCCTTTTTCCAACTGATTTAGTAAATCTTGTAAAGCTACCGCTTTCAACCTCCCTCTCTTTCCCTTCACTACCTTCATGCTCTCCACTACCAGCGTCCAGTCCAAGGCACACCACCGACCAATGAATAGGTTAATAAATGGATCCTACACTTTCTATGTTCTGTTACTTTTACAAGAAGCTCTATTTCGTTCCTTTGTTTAAATTTTTATTTTAATGGGAAAATTACAAAGATGTGGCTTGTGACTTGTGTTTTGGCATTTTTGTAAATTCAGGATGTCTTTTTTCTTTTGAAATGTTAGTGAGGAGACATATGTCAGCTTTTAATTGGTATCGTAATAATTAATTTAGTAAAATAGTATTATTAGATAAATTTAAGTAAATAATTCAATAAACAATGCAGGAAAAAAAAGTTTAAAAAAAAAAATCAAACTATTGGGTGGCCAGCCATGAATTTCTTGCTTGGTGGGTGGCAAAAGATTTTGGTATCCTTTTAGTTTAAAGAGTTAAAGTGCAATAATCTCCTGTGCACAATTTCACCCAAGAATAAATTCATGAGCTTCTTCCATGCATATGTGCAGTTTTCCATTCATGCAGATGTAACTTCTCTGTATGGTGTGATGAGTGGGGTTATGTTATAGCTTGTAATGATTTAATTAATACATTAGCTTTGCTGAAGCCCTTCTATGTAACTATTACAATAATGATTGCTTAGGTAGCACTTGTTGACACAAACATTTTATAATTCCAATCATTGCATGTGATACATGACTCATCTGGTTATAATTAAAAAGGTGATTTCCATGGACTTTTGTTTCACCTGTTTGTATTTTGTTTAAAATTTATTATTGTAAAACTGGCTGGTTACTTTTTGCTCGAGTGGAAAGTCTGTCATTGATGACATGACCATGGTCATTTCCTCTGCGTGGCTGCTATTTGGTTCTGCAAGAATGCCAGTGATAGTGGATGGTTGGGAATTAAAGAAGATTGTGATAGTGTTGTGATGTGCCTAAAAGGGAATTAAGCACAAGCAAAAACAACCCAAATATCAACCTCAAAAGACAAGATCAAATTCGGTTCACAAGAGAGACAATTTGCGTGAACCCTAATGGATAGATGATGAATCAAATGATAAAATAAAGGAGATGAAATCCACAAAGATGATAATCCTCAATTGAATCAATTAACCAACTTAAATTCCAAGAGAATCTCAATCAACAATACACAAATTCAAACCGTGATCCTCCTCATAACAAAGAAATTCCACGCCACAAGTATAATGACAAATTGATGGTATTAACAAGTGTTAAAAACCAATCAATTATGCAATGATAATTTGATTACAAATGCAATCAAAATCTGTCCAAGAAGACTTCAATCCAACTGTAGATATGACTCACTAGAGATGAAAAGAAACACAGCAATAAGAAATTGATATAACTCACAATTTCCTTTTGTTGCACTTGTCACAATTCCAATTTTTGGGATTGAAATTGATAAGAGAAAATGAACTAGGAAGAACCCTAATTCCCTCACGTAAAGTGTATGTTCAAATATGAAAAATGGCCTCGTCAAAACCTTACTTAAGCAAGTATTTATACTTGCTCCTTTTAGGGTTAAAAAGTCCACAAAATTACAACTATGCTACTTTTAGGATTGCCGGTCCTAAAAGACAATTACAAACAAATAAAAGTGTCCTGAAAGAAATTACAACATAAATAGTCCAAGTAAATAACAAATATATAAAAATTATTCTTGAAGATGCTAGCTCTTCTATGGAATTCGTCAGTTTAGCTCATCTTCGGTTTTTAGGTCGATCCATGGATAACTTACAAGCTGAGTCTTAGCGAGTTTGTCCATCGCGCTGTGAAGCCAAATAAGTGTGCCTGTTGGAAAACATAATACAAGAATAATAGAAAAGAAGTTAATTTATAAATAATTCCGGGGTCAATTTGCTCAAAATGGGCCCTCATCATCAAGATTTGAAATCCTTTGGCTTTTGCCCTAATGATAGGTCTTGATGGATTTTGATTCCTATAGTCTCTTCGAGCCTGATCTTCATAGCCCTCTAATGGTTGGCTCCATCGCTCATGGCCCTCAGAAACCTCTGAAGATGGACACAAATGTCTCTGAACAATCTGGCCCTCTGGTGATCTGCTCATATCACTCTGACCTTCGGTATCCCTTGAAGGTTTACTCAACTGCTCATAAGCCTCTAATATCTCTAAAGGTGAACATAACTGCCCCTGAACAGTTTGGTCCTCTAGTAGTTTGCTCATTTGACTATGATCATCAGTATCCTCTTAAGGTTGGCATATCTGTGTTTGAAAAATTTTGTGCTCTAAGGGTTGGTTCAACTGCTCATGGCTTTTTGATGGTCTACTGGTTTGTTGTTGAACCCTTTGAACCTTTGAAGGCGACTTTGGATTCAAAATAATTAGTTTTCCCTCCTTTTGGAATACATAAGTATTCCTGAAGCCATCATGTAAGGCCCTCCTGTCATATAACCAAGGCCTGCCAAACAATATATGGGATGCACATATAGGCAAAATATCATACTCAATTTCATCAAAGTATTTATCCCCTACACTGAATGGTACCCTAGCTCTTTGGGTCACATGTAAACTCTCTTGATTACTAAGCCAATGCAATTTATACGGTTCAGGATGTGGACTAGTAGCAAGTTTTAGTTTTGATATTAACGATACTGTTACCACATTGATACAACTACCACCATCAACTATAAGGACATATAAATTTCCTTGTACCCTACAAGAAGTATGGAACGAGTTTTTCCTTTGTTCATCATCCTTAGTAGCAAATGTGGTTAATGTTCGGCGCAATATATTAGCATAATGAAACATTTCACTAAACATGATTGTGTCCAAACCTAAAAACACAATAATTATCTTCACACTTCCAAGGTTTAAGTACACAACCAAGCTACAAGTGAAGTATACTCAACTACTTTTAAGTAGATAGAATTAAATTCAACTACAAATGTTTAAGTAACTAGTTTAATTACTTTCACACTTTAATGACTTGTTTGAATTTCAAATTCTACTACTTACTTTCATTTTTCTTGCCTTGGTTTCTCACCACTTAAATACATGATTGTGTCAAAACCCAAAAACTCAATAATTATCTTCACACTTCCAAGGTTTAAGTACACAACCAAACTACAAGTGAAGTATACTCAACTACTTTTAAGTAGATAGAATTAAATTCAACTACAAATGTTTAAGTAACTAGTTTAATTACTTTCACACTTTAATGACTTGTTTGAATTTCAAATTCTACTACTTACTTTTCTTTTTCTTGCCTTGGTTTCTCACCACTTAAATACACAATTGGCAGCAATTAAATACATATACAATACTCAATTCACCACCACACAACTCCCCTTCTACTCACGGTCCCAATATGTTCACGCCACTAGCAACAATTATCTTTACAACACAAACAACAATCAACGGCAAATATACATACCCTTCACTAAGTTTACAAAAACACAACACTACATACACTCCTCTTCAAGTGACAGTGCACTTTCCCCACTTTCACACAAATATCAAATTGCAACTTCAACAACAAAGGCAACTCAAATTTCAAATTCAAAATGAGCTCAATAAGTGTAAGATTCCACAAATGGTAAGAAGCTATTGCAAATTCAAATGACACACAATTAACTATGACTTAATGTATGTTTTGAAATGTCAAATTAATTTCTTAATGTACACTTCAATTCTGATTTCAAATCTAAAAATGACAATTGTGATTTTTCTAATTTTCGAAAATGCACACACTACACAATTCTACTTCACAATTGAAGCACCACTCTTCCCTTTTACGGTTTGCTATTCATGCACTACACACTCACACTTTAGCCTCAACGTGCAGCACCTTACTCCACATAATTCCACAAATTCATAAATGGCAATTCCCTTACTCAACACACAAACACAACGCCAATAATTCAATACTCCTTTTTACACCACAATTCATACACATACAACTACGGTGCAACAACCTCCACATTTTTTTTTTTTTTTTTGCAATCACAACTCTACACACACTCCACGGTTTACACTCCCAAACATACAAGTTTCACTACTACAAACACTAAAGCAAACCACAACTTATACACCAAAATAGCAACAATTCAAATTTGAAAATCAAACCACTTCACTAATTGCAACATTTTCCCAAATGGTAAGAAGTAATTTTCAAATTCAAACAACCACACATTAACTTCTTCCAACTTAATGTTTGTCTTGAAAATCAAATAATTTCTAAATCTTCCACACAACTCAAATATGGAAATTGCTCAATTGCACCCACTATTTCCGAAAAACAAACAAGTAAAGTTCACACTTCTTCTTTCTACACAATTGGAGATATTTCACACTTCCGAATTTACATTCAAAAGCACTAGCTTTCCTCTTTCTTCCTGGTGAAGTCCACAACATAGAAGCTTCAACAAGTACTCAAAATCACTCCAATAAGCAACAAGTTCAACTTCCCAAACAAGACAATCATGCTACTTCAAGTAATCACAACAACAATTCAATTCTACTCTAAATTTCGGAATGAAGATGTAAGAACATGAACTCTAAATTTCTGAAATTCAAAATCAAATAACCCCTTCTCACAACCACAAGCTCTGATACCAAAAAATGATGTGCCTAAAAGGGAATTAAGCACAAACAAAAACAACCCAAATATCAATCTCGAAAGACAAAATCAAATTCGGTTCACAAGAGAGACAATTTGCGTGAACCCTAATTGATAGATGATGAATTAAATGATAAAATCAAGGAGATGAAATCCACAAAGATGATAATCCTTAATTGAATCAATTAACCAACTTAAATTCCAAGAGAATCCTAATCAACAATATACAAATTCAAACCGTGATCTTCCTCACAACAAAGAAATTCTACGCCACAAGTATAATGACAAATTGATGGTATTAATAAGTGCTAAAAACCAATCAATTATGCAATGATAATTTGGTTACAAATGCAATCAAAATTTGTCCAAGAAGACTTCAATTCAACCTTAGATATGACTCACTAGAGATGAAAAGAAACACAACAATAAGAAATTGATATAACTCACAATTTCCCTTTGTTGCACTTGCCACAATTCCAATTATTGGGATTGAAATTGATAAGAGAAAATGAACTAGGAAGAACCCTAATTCCCTCACGTAAAGTGTATGTTCAAATATGAAAAATGGCCTCCTCAAACTCTACTTTAAGCAAGTATTTATACTTGCTCCTTTTAGGGTTAAAAAGTCCATAAAATTACAACTATACCACTTTTAAGGTGGCCGGTCTTAAAAGACAATTACAAGCAAATGAAAGTGTCTCGAAAGAAATTACAACATAAATAGTCCAAGTAAATAACAAATATATAAAAATTAGTCTTGAAGATGCTAGCTCTTCCATGAAATTCGTCGATTTAGCTCATTTTCGGTTTTTTAGGTTGGTCCATGGATAACCCACAAGCTGAGTCTTAGCGAGTTTGCCCTTCACCTTGTGAAGCCAAATAAGTGTGCCTGTTGGAAAAACACAATACAAGAATAAATAAGGTTGATTGTTTAGTTGCATTTGCATTTGCATTTGTTTTATGAACTTATTTGGGAGAATTCCCATTTTCCATTTCCAAAACACATTAGAATGGAAAGAATCAAACCTCTAATACAAGTCAGAAATTGGAAGCACTTTAAATATGCATATCTAAAATTTATGATGGAAAGCTAAGAGCTTCATTGGTCAATAAAGATATTTTAAAAGCTTTTCTAACAAGGAAAATAAGTTTCTCTTTTGATTTCTATTAATTTCTTATGCAATGTATTATTAATATAGGAAACGAGTAATGAACCCATAACTGACCGGTTGCTCCTGGTAGTAGTTTTTTCATTACCAAAGGTGGAATATCTTGACTGAGTGATAAGAAGAGGCTGTTTAATTTAGAAGCATTCTTGATACATTCCCAGGGGTATATAAGCCTTTGACGAGGAGAGGAGAGTTTCTCATTGGTTAATTGTGATGTGTGCATGTGTTTGGATATACATGTTTTATATATCTGTGTTTGTATAAAGAATAGTTATGTTAGTAGGATGTTTATGTTATTGTTGTAGCCACATCAGGCAATGGTTGTAGTGGGTAGTTGGTATTCTATTATTGGGAGGATATTTTGGGAAGTCTCTGGAAAGCTCTAGAGGATTGGGAGATTATAAAAGGAAAGTCAGTAAAAGTAGAAAGTAGGTCAGACAGTTAAGAAAGAAGACAAACCCTAGCAGAGAAGATCCTATTGGATGCTGTTCACTTCTCTGGAAGCTGTACCAGCTACTATTCTTAATTGAGGTAATTGGAACCTTACTCTAGATCACTAGGCCACGGTTGTATCAATTCCTCCATGGAGACCCTTAAGGACAGTCAGCTGACTGATTACTCTTGGTAGTTTTGTCCAACGGCAATGGCAAAATATCTTGAGTGATTTACCCCACCCCACCAACACCACCCCCCCCCCCCCCCCCAAAAAAAAAAAAACATTTCAAGTTTTGGTTCTGGACCATCTAATTGAAAAAAAAAAGAAGAAGAAATTACCCCAGATAAGTTGTGGTTCTGGACTGTTGGATTCTCTTTTATACACCAGGGCAGTAATGCAGTTAATTACAACAACAATAGAGCATTAACTATGGTGTACGAACTGAAAAAAGGTGATGTGCCTAAATCCAAGTGTCGGATTGAAACACAATCTGGCTTTTCTAGGTATACACTTAGGACTAACAATTTTTTTTTGGGTAATTTCAATCGAACCAAAATCAATTGCTATAACTAACAATTGCTAAGGTAGATAGTGAACTATAAGCCAAATATCGATCTAGGGGGATTTCAGCCACTAGATCATGCAAATAACAATATTTTTATAGGTTTTGATAAAACAAGGATATAGATGACTCTTGCAATGGATATAATGCATCAAGAGAAGATCAAACTACATGCAATCTACTTGATATGATGCACAAGTAAATCGAACGGTTTGCTCGCCACAATCTAAGAAGGTTGATAAGAGCAGAAATTTTGAATGGAAGAAGCTAACACAATAAGTGAGAAGGTAATATCATTCAGTAGACTGTCTTCGTAAGTTTACATAAGCCTACTTATAATAGAGTAAGTTAAAATTAAGGAAATAACTAAAAAGGAAGTAAATATAGTCTATAAAAAAGCAAGAAAATATTAACTATTATCCTTTTATAGCACTTCCTTTGGATCTTTTGGTATAATAAAATTGACTTTCATAATTGTCCGAAGAAATATGTCTTGTTCAAATTTAAGCTCTAGTGTCTTCAGCAAGACTTTAGAATTTGGAAACTCTAATTTTCAGATTGACTTTGGCAACAAGATTGGAGTCATGACTTCCCTTCAAGATCAGGTTTGGAATCACTGGCATTCCTCTTTTCAAAACTAGTCTTCCCTTCCTCCAACAGCAAACAACAAACTCCTTTTCAACATGATGTTATGAACTAGGTACCTTTCGGAATAAGTTTGCTCATCGCATATTATAGTTTCTTGCAACGCTTTTTTTCACCATGTGATTCAGACCCTTTGTCCCAGCTCTGGTCATTGATCTTCCTTGGGTCAGAACCTGGTTTGGAACTTGTTTCCCACCAAAAGGTCCATTTTGCTTGCTGCTGCTATTGTTGTTGAGTTGTTGCAGTTTCTTTATGTCAAATGGAGACTTAATTCTTTCCTGTCCATGATCCATTGTCAGTTTGAGCAAAACTGAAGCCTATTATGATTTTGTTTTTGGGTTTATGATTACAGCCTTGATATTTTAGCACAGATTATATACTAGCTTTGGACTGTTTCACTTGTTTAGAATACTACATGGTGAAGGACTACCAAAGTTTTTCTTTGTAGTGGGCTGGCTTTTTGACAAGTGCAAGCGGTTTGTTTTCAGAGTCTGATATGTATACTCTCTGCACTTCCAAAAACTTAGATTCCTTTTTCATCATAAAGTAATAACCGGTCAAAAAATGTGTTTCGTCTCCATTTTACAGTGGTCTGTGGGAGGGCCTGTCCTAGCCATCATCTTATCTAGAAATGGCTGTGGCTTTGCTTGGTGGAATGCTGGAGATTACTATTAATGCCTTTCCTAAAATTTCCTGTTAAGCAAACCATTGGTAGGATCTGAAGTTTATTAATGGATGTAAACTGTCTATTTAATACTACAACTTCAACAGCTGGGCAAGGATGGATGGCTTAGGCTGAGAAAATTTGACAAAAAAGGAGAAAGTGTGGTAGCACATAGGAGTAGGCTAATTCCCCGCCTCAATCGCATTTACGGAGCGGATTACTTGTTGCAGTGGGGTTTCTAATGGTGTTTATTGATATCTAGTGCTTTTGTATCATCATTCTCTACCTTGTGTCCCTTATTGTTATTGTTTTTTTCCCTTTTAAATTTCGTTTATAGTGGGTGCTTAGAAGAGCATGAAGGATATGCTTACTAGCAGGCTTTCAGGTAAGCCTTTGGTCCTAATTTTTAATTTTTGCTCCTTTCTCTATATACGGTCCATATTTCATGTGAATTGTTTACATAGAGTCCTCGTCTTCACTTTTCGCAAATTTACTTCTTTCTTGCTACATTTTCATATCTTTGTGTCTATATATACTAGTTTCTTTCCCCCTGGCAAGCTCTGACTTCTGGTTTTGGCGCAATCTCTTGGGGCTAGATGATGAAGGGAACATTTCGTCTTACCTGGGGAAGGGTAACTAAGAAGCGGATTGTTCAATATAGAGTTGTAAAATGCGCTGTATAACTATGTGATGTTGTCTTATATTGTATGTGCATTGGGTTTGGGGTGATTCTTAAAGATGCTCTGTACATTCACCCTTTATGAAAGTGACTATATTTGAAGCATGCATTGGATGTGGGTTGAATCTATGGTTTGATTTCACTCGGATCTAGTTAATCCATTATGTTCAGTTCCTGAATTTTGAGAGCCATCTACTAATTGCTAATCATTCAACCTCTTGACGTATGTGGTCTTTTACAGAAAGTGATCCACCAATTCTGAAGATTTACATTTATTGAAATATAATAAAGTTGGAATGAAATAACAATTCTTTTGGTATTATTTAATTTTATAATGGGAGCATTTTTAGAATGAAAGCCTATAAGAAATAACAATTCCTCTTTTAAAGGGTAGAAATTGAAATTTTTTATCTATTTGACATTATATGGAATAAGCATTTTACATGGTATAACTTTTTGTAAACTAGAAAAAGTGAGTAACTATTCTACAGTAATAAAGAGCGACAGTTCTAATGAAGCAAACAGTGTTAATCTTTGCAGGAATTAGAAAGTGAGGATGTATTATTCATATTTGTAAAGGAATTAGACCGGATATTGGCAAATCCAATAATAATAGGCATTTTTCTTTGATACTATCCCTATTCGAATCAAGTTTTTAAGTCAAGTTAGTTGGGTTAATAGTACTCAAATTAAAATACTTTTGATGTTTGAGAAAGATTGAAAAAGAAAAATTGATTGGATACCAGAGGGTGAACTCTGTAATTCAGATGTCTATAAATAGGCGTATATTTGGGCTGTTGGTTTTCATCGGTTAAGAAAGCTATAGGTCTTGTTTGATTATTTTGTTATTGTTTTCCATGAAAATTTTATGAGATTGTTCTATTCGGGTAAATGATTGAAACCATCTCCTAAGTTATTCAAGTTTAGTTTAATCAATTTAACTATGATACAAATAAGTATGAGTTAAAGTTACTTGAGTAATTTGTTTGGTGGAGTTTTAATTATTTGGTTTGATGAGCTTGCTTAACTAACCGAGGTTTTTTTGTATATTGAGTTTTATTGACTTAGAGATGAGTTTGATCTATAATACTAAATGTAAGGAGGAATATAAATTTGCTAAAGGTGAAAGGTTAACTTGAGTTTGAGTGTAATGTAGTTAAGCTCGAGCTTGTTGAATTGTATTATAAGGTGAGTTTATGCTAACAAATTTTAGTTCAATTATGCTTGAATGGGGTCCAAGTTATGATTTTTGAGTCACGTTTAAACTTGAGTGTAATAATAGTTGACCTTATTTAGTCTATTTATACTATAAGAACGCAATGTTGTCAATACGAAAATGAGATGTTGGTCGGATGCTCTAATTCCTTGGAATCTGAATAGCTAATATAAGCTAGAAATTTAAATTTTAAGAACTTCGAGATTCGAAATTACAATTTTGTCTCCCCTTCCCTGCTTACCATATCTTCAATGTAGACGATAACAGAGTGCATTATTTGCAAAATTGTTCTTAGAAATAACAAAAAGAAACAATAATGTCCTACTCTCCCCGGATTCTTATTTTCATTCTTATGCTTTCCTATCCCTCTTGAACGAATCGTTCAAAACAGGTGCGAACGCTTTACACGACTCCCCCGTACATACGGTTTAATAGAAATAACCCTATGACCACTGATGCATGTGGTCCTCCGACAGAATCGATTGGTCCATCGACGTACACGAATTCATTTGCCGGTTTGTCCTCACAAAATGGCCAATGTAATATACTCTTTTTTTCAGACATGTCAAATCACAATCAACTAAAGCTTTAGCTCCTACTTAGACATTAAAAAGCGTGTTGAAATTTCTCTGTATTTTTTAAATTTAATTAAATTTTTTATATTTCGATGAAATTGTTGAAACCATCTATGATGTTATATAATTATTAAATAAAGTTTTCTTTATGACTTTCATCCACAATATTAAAAACGCTGATGTCGTCCTAGAAACCGAATTTGCTGGCATGACAAAGAACTTGGTAAAATATTCATCGTATATTCAATTTCCTTAACCACTTATTATGCCTCTCCGAATGAAGTGTAAGTACACAACTCACATGTTGTTAGCTTGAAATTGTTAAAGAGGATCTTTTATTGGGGGGTTTCGTGGTCTCTTTCTTCATACGAAGGACTCCCTTTTGAGTGCTTTAATTTAATATAAAATAGGAACCTTGGTAAAGCACCAATCCTTGTCTACAAATGGTGCTTTACTTATTTATTTATTTATTTTCTTTAACTGATATATTAAATAGAGCTTTTGTGGTGTATTGCTTTGCAACGGCAAATTAGTGTGGCTTGGCAATGTTTGTTTTATTTTTTTTATTCTATGTTTCTTTTAATTAATTTATGAATAATTACAACATCAAAATTAAAAATATATTTATATAATTTTGTTATTTTCTTAAAAATTTTAATTATTAAAAATACTAGTATAGTGGGGACAATAATACGAGACTAATCAAAACTTACCAAAAAAACAAGTCAAAATAATCTCTTTAAAAACCTAAGAATAAAATCGAAAGGTGTTCAAATGAAAAGGATCCTTAAAATACTTAAAGACATGATTAAAGTAAAGTGAGCGAGTCTCACTGAAATCAAGTTAAAAAATAGTGGAATGAAAAGCATCCTATACGTTTTAGACGATTATCCCTTTTTTTTTAATTATTAAATTCGAGTAGAAAACTACTAGTAGTACCAAACTAAATTGCTTCAAAGAGAGAGAGAATGGCTAAATCAAACTGCATTGTAAGGAAACTTCGTTCATTGTACAACTCGGTTTGACGATTCAAACATCCCTTGATACAGCCTTGCATAACTTATACTCAAATAAAACATCAATATTTTACCACAAAAAGAGAGATGGCTTCTGGTATAGCCGTCCATTGAGAATAATGTAACATGCAACTCATCCACATCGTCAAAATGTCTTTCAACACGGTCGCTTTCATAGGTATAAGACGATTATTAATGTTCACGTCTGCTATTTCAGTGGAGGTTCAAACTTCTTTCACAGTATCAAAAATTTGAAATGTCCTCATTAGAATGTAAACACACAAAATCATAATAAATTACATAATGTAAGCCTTGTATGATTTTATCATAGAATCTATCCAACTGTGAGATATAAGTATAGATTAATAAATCAACACATGCACCACGTACCATGCATATAACGCTAAGGAAAAAGAAAACAACATTGCCCTAATAATAATAATAGGTGTCTAAACATACTAAAAAGTGGTTGAATATTATTGCCGCCTACAACCCAACATCCTGCGATTATGGTTAGTTACATAGGACTTTCAATTAGTGGTCAATATTTAATTGATCAGCTAGGGCTTTGGTAAGAAGAGTCAAAAGCGTTAATCGCTCTGGTGTCGGCTCAGCTTCCAAATTCCCGAAACTGTTGCGGCGGCGTTATTTTCCGTCACAATGCTGTTCTGGAGTCCGTTAAGCGCGTGGATCATGACGGCCGGGTTTGACCCTGTTTTCATTCTTCCGTATCTTCCCTCATTTTTCGTAGTACTTCGATCCGTTTCCGTAACTACCGCTCTCCGCAGCTTCAATGGACGCTCCGTAGCCAAGGACGAAGCAACCACTTCATCTTCGGCTACGGCTTTCGATACGAATCGAGACGATGTACATTCGATCTCGTCCTGCAAAGCAAAAAATAACACATCAAAATTTTGCAGTCTTTTTATTTTTTATTTTTTAAATCTAAAGTTGACAGATCAGGAATAATTCACGTAAAGGAATCTAAAATTACCAAAATCGAAAGTTACTATTCCTTGTAGATTTGATTTTATTTCTCATGGAATTAAACATCATTATGTATTTAACAATACAGAGATGTTGTCCTTTCCACAATCATTAGTAAATCAAAATAAACCCTCGAAACCATCGATTCGTACGAAGAAACGCATACCTTAAGATTATCGTCGTGTTCCTTTTAGGGATGCTTTTAAAGTTTTAACGACAGTTTACTGTGTCGGAAGAAATTATGGATACATGAACTCGTGCTTTGGGACTTGATTGTCCATCCTTAAATATCAATAAACTTTCAAATATCGTTGAACTTAAAATTCAAAATCGTGTGGCAATTGTACGAGAAGTGCAATAAATAAAAGCACAGTGAATTTGATATCAGAATCTTCCAGAAAAAAGATACATACATCGGAATAGGAGGCGAGATCTCCCTTCTCTCTCAGTCGCTTGATCGCTGACCGACGGTCATGATCTGCACCGTACCTAGTCCTACTCGTGGACTCCTCTCCACTGCTTGAACTACTCGCCACCGGTGGCGGTGAGTCACAAGACCATGGAACCACCTGATTCTCTCCATCCTCGTCTTCCCCCTCATCCTCCTCCACATCATCATAATCACTCTCCTCTTCCTCTTCCTCTTCCTCTTCTTCCTCCTCCACCTCCTCCTCCTCATCCTCATCCAAATCGCCGTCACCGTCGACATCATCAACACCGCCTTGACTCTCCTCTCTCACTCCTCGACACAGGACCTCCCGACGGTTCTCGGTAGATTTCTCAACACAGGAATCGCAAACCGAGACAGTCGGACTGAGTCTCGAACCGGAAGCTTTCCACGGAGTCGGAGACTGGCACACGTGGCAAAGCAAACACCGAACGTGTTTAGCTACTAGGAAATTGGCGGAGTGTACTTTCTCATCGCATTCCCAGCACAAACTCGCTTTATCGGACTCACAGTGCATCCTCGCTTTCTTTTCACAAAGCTCACAGTTCTTCATTTTCTCTCCCTTCTCTCTCTCTGAAAAATTCCTTGCTTTTAAGAAAGAAGGAAGAAAGAGAAATAAGGTTGAACTTGAAGAGAGGAAGATATTTTGAGGGGCTAGGGTGAGATGATGATAACGTGTACTAATGAGAGGGGCCAGGGGGTTTTTGAAGTCTCCAACACCCATAGATTCCAAGGATGCTTGCGTGGAGAATCTGAGTCCACAATCCTACCTAAAGCCACGTGATGACCATTGCTCCTGATCAGTTCCCTGACGTGTCATGTAGCACCATCTACCACGTTTATCCTCGCCTTTCTCAATCCTAAATACTCATCACGCGACAAAATGATGCCGTTTACGGGGATAATAATATAAGAATAATGATATGATAATAATAATAATAATAAATGTACATTTCGTAAATATACTTTGTTATGATATTATATTACCTACGAACTCGTTTAGGGTTTAGACAATAAAAAATTCAACACATTTAGATTCTCACCGTCTTTTTAAATCCTTTATATCATGATTTTGCCATTAATATCTGTAATACTGGAAATAGTATTAACTTATAAGAATTATTCAAGAACTAACAAAATGGAAGTTCTTTCTCTCTCTTTCTCTTTTTAATTATTTTATGTAATTTTTAATTTTAGCAATTTTTTGTTGGTTTTATTAAAAATAAAAAGGTCAATATAGGTACTATATTTTCAAAGATTAAAGAATTTAAATATTATCAAAACCTTTGTATTTTAATGATATAGACATTAATTTCTAAATTAGATAGATTAAGTTTGAATATTTTATTTTATTATATTCATAAAAAATAAAATGCTAAGCATACGTTAATCATAGATGAAAAAGCATAGTAGTAATTCATCTATTTGGAAAAAAGAAGAAGATAAAAATAAATATAAATCGTGCACGATTTGGACAGAACACAAATACAAATACTATTTGAAAAAAAAAAAAACTTAATCGTGGCAAAAATTACTACTTTTAGTTTCTACTCCATGATCCATCCTAATCTCACACATTAATCAAATAAAGGGAACAAAAAAAAAAATACTTCCACTATTCAATTATTAATCAATGAGTGTGACATATTCAATAACAAAAAATAATTTTTAATTTATAGATTGAATATTTTATAAATAAATATATTGTAAGTTGTGAGTTTTGCACGAGATTATGGATCATACGATGCTAATCACAAAGTTTTCACCACATGTGTCTCCATCACTTATGTATTCATTCATTTATTTATTTTATTATTATTTGCTAAAAATTAGTTTGGACATTTCCTTCTATCCTTTGTTTTTGGATAATATCGATGATGCAAGTAATTATAGGAGATAGGAGATAACATATAATATGCCAACCAATGTATAGAAGAAGTGAAGGCCTTTATATATATATATATACCTACAGGGAATATATATTAGGTTGAAAGGATGGATAGACCCATACGTAGATGTGTGGACACTTTTTTTTCTCTCTTTCTTTTTGACAAATATATGTGGACATAGAACATCATAGTTGAATCAACATGATGGAAGCACTCAGCGGAGAAAAATCGAATTGATGCCAGCAGAAATGAAAAAGGTAAAACCTCTTTTTTATTGCATTCAATTCATTATCGTATTATGTGAAGAAAAAGCTCAGAAAGACACGCTTAAGATTAATAATACTTTACTTTATTATGTGTATTATTTTCAATAAAACTACAAATATGATCAGTTTTTATTAGCCGTATATATATTTAAGTCGTCAAACACCATTTTTTTTTTATGTAGAGCAAAGTAACTGTAGTTAAATGAAAATTTAAAATTTTAACTTAAAAGTATATACGGTAATCTTAATTGAATCCACTTATTTAGAAATTTAAGTAATTGATGTATGATTTTATTTTTAAAATTCAACGTATACCTATTATCAATTATATAATGGCAAATGACTTTCGAGGAATTTTAAGTTTACCTAATTTATTGACTTTTTGAGCTTCTTATTTTTTAAATTTAATATATATTGATGCTTCAGATAAAGGAATCATGTTAAGTATACACTTAAAAAAAAAAAAAAATTGTTTCGGGATGAAAGGAAAATTCTATTTCTTGGCAGATGTATTAATAAGTTCCAAAACCATCGTGAAATGTAAACAATGCAAATACAGGTTGGAGGTTGGAACTTGGGACCAGGACCAAACCCTAACCCTACCCTACCCTCCGGAAATCAATCCAATTATGTTTCCCAAACAGGTGCGGAACCCAGGTGGCACTGGCCATGTGAACAAGTCCTACGTGGGAAGCAATTTAGATTCGGATAGAATCCCAAATCCGTGTGCTGTGGCAGAAGCGGAGGGACGAATAAGAGCCACACGGTGCGAATATATGTGTCTACCAAGGAGAGGTCTGACTCTGCGGGGACGGGTGTGGGGACAGTTTTAAGACTCTGTGGACGAGGTTTCAGATATGAGGTTCCTTTCCTCGCACAAAAACAAGACAGTGAGAGACTTTTGAGCTGGGAAATTTAGACTTGATAGCGGTGCATCGCGTTCGATGGTTTCATTGAGTGTCCTGTCCTGTCCTGTCCTGTCCATCAGCATTCAACCATGACCCATGAGCCATGCCTATTGATGGGCTTTGTGTCCCCACCCACGCTTTCTTTTCCTTTCCAAAAAAAAAAAAGATTTATTCCTACCATGTATCGTTGGAAAGTAAAAATAGAAAATAAATAAATAAAAATGCAGCATCAGGATTCAGGTTCTTCTCTGATCGCCGGGCTAGGTTGAAATTGGAGGATGGAAACTATACGTAAAATTATAAATTAAAAAAGTGGCCAATTTTTTAGGTTTTAACAAGGAATTGCAATTCTTTGCTCGATTAGACCGTTAATCCATGAACCAAAAATAATAACAGTGCTATATGGTATGAAAGATGTAATAGATAATTTACTTTTTCAAAACAATTTTTACTCATTCTCAAATATGCTAGAAAAGATAAGATGGATAGTAGAAACTAAATAAAATGATTTTTTTATTATTATTATGAAAATATGAAACGTTAGTATGATTATTTGATATAAATAAATACTAGAAAAGGACATTTTAGATGGTTTTGGCATATTCATACTACACTTTTTTTTTTTTTACCAATTACTGTTTCTGTTATAACTGTTTGGGAGGAAGGAATCAAATCTAATATGATCTATTAGGAAATTTGTATTCATACTATTTGATTACAATTGTCCGATCATACTAGACATTTAAATAAGTTACATTAGGAAGATTCATTTGATAATACTTTTTATTGAATCTTTTGGTCAATATAATATTTTTACTAATTAAAAAGACGTTTTGCTATAAAACATTTTCGTTTCATCGAACATATATATCTCATATTAACCAATATTGTTATTAATGAAAAATCGAAAAATATTTTTGCTGAAACAACTGTGCACACGAAATGGTTATTTTAAGTTAAAGGAAATTTTCTTGTCTAAAACAATTTAGCAGCATTATGTTGGTTCTAAATGTATTTTGGCTCTATGATAGGGATAGAGTGAGATTTATTCATGAACAACTTGAATTCAATTTAATAATAATCTAATTAAGTTTAATTTTGAATTATTTAACCAAGTTGAGATATTAATATTATTTTAATTATATTTTTTAAAATAAATTTAATCTAGTCCATCTTAAGTTAAGCAACATATTGTTTGGAATAAATTAGAGTAATAAAAGCATTGGCGTCGGCTGAGAATTTCGTGAATATTATTGCTGGGATGTGGGAACGGGTTGCGCTGGACATTGGAATTTGCCACTCAGGTGGGCTTCATGATTGAGGAGAGTTTTATAGTGCACCCAGAGGCCCACGTACACTTACGTCCACAGCCTCGGAACATGGAGGTCGGTTTCCCACTACCTATGATCTTGATAGCACGTACTGGATGTATATTTTATTTTTCTGGCAAAGCATGTTGAAATATTTATTTATACTTAAGTTTAAATAAAATATTAAATTTTTAAGTAATCTAAAATAAAAAATTAATTTTATATTAAGTAATTTGAATAAGAGAATCTCATTATGATATTGTTATAACATTGAGTTAATATAATATGTTTATAAAATACTAATAAATTCTTTATTTAAACTATTTATTGTAATATTAATAATTTATTTTAATAATTTTAAATTTTAATTATCTATTTTAAATACTTAATATAATATTATTTATTTATTTTTAATCATTTGATTTTCAATCATTTATTTAAACATTATTCTAAATGTTGCTTTCTTTGTTTTTGTTATTTTAAAAAAAAAAACGTACTGGATAATTATTTTATTCTACACAGTTTTAAATTTAGTTTTCCAATTGAAACAGATATGTACAGGCAGGAATGAGGGTGGACTTCGACGTTAACCTATTTTATATTATCGGTCTCGTTCCTAAAATAAATATAAAAATTTGTTAGGTCTCTGACTTAGTTGACATGTCCACGTGAACGTGCCTCACTAGGCATACGAATAGTCCTATACAGTAAATCCGATTCATTATTCAAAGGTAATTAACTATTGGGAAAAGAGTCCAAGCTCATAGTTAGGAAGGCAATCCGGCAGGTCGTAATGCAATCAAGATGGATCGATATCTGTCCCGACTAGGTCGGGTTTTTAGAGAGAGTTTAGAATTGGATTACAAACTTTGAAAAAATCCGAAAAACTCAACCTGATTTTTTTAGAAAAAACAATAAATTAATATTATAATTTATAATTAGTATATTTTATTTTGTTAATTTTATATTTTTATATTTCATTTTTTACTTCTTTTTATCACAAGTAAATTAATAATAAAATAAATAAATAACATATGAAAATAAGTTGAAGTACCAAAAAAAAAAAATTATCACATTCCAGATTGAATTTAATTAGCATCATTTATTAATCGGGTTGGGTTCAGGTCAGGTTTTAAAAAACCCTATCAGGGCGGGGCGGGTTTTGGGTATATAAATTCTTTACTGAGTTAGGTTCGGATTTCAATGAACCATCCCAAACTCAACCCATTTACATCCTAAGGGTACTAGACCCGATCGATCAACTAAAAACTCTAGAATTAAATCTTATAAGATTTAGGATCGAATTTTAAGACGTAAAATGAAATATGATAAAATTTAGGGTTAGGTTATAGGATTTAGAAAAAACTCGATGGGAAAACCTGATTTGTGAAATATATATACATATTTAAAATAATAAATTTATATTATAATTTATAATTTGTAAATTAATTTTGTTTTATTTTTTTTTATTTAGTCTCTTATGATTTCACATAAATTAATATAATGTATACTATGTTCTCCTCTTAATCTTTCTATCATAAATAGATTAATAATAAATTAAAGAAATGATATATGAAAATAAGTTAAAGATAAAAAAAGAAATTTAATTGATTGTGGGGTCAGGTTTAGGTTTGTTGGGAAAAAAACCTTATTGGGTCGAGGCAAGTTTTTGGTATTTATTTTCTTTACTAAGTTGGGTTTGGGTTTCAATAAACCCGTTCCAAACTCAGCTCTGTTTACATTAAGACTTAATGGAAAAAAAAGGGGGCAAATTATAAGGAAAAATATTTTTTAATCTTTAAGATTTATCTAATTTTTTATTTGAATTTTTAACTATTTTCATTTGAATTATCAACTTTTTTAAAATTTTATAAAAATAGGACTTTTATTAGATATGTTAAATTTTCTACCATATTAAACATATATTAACTTTTGATTAACCTTAGGCTAATTTTTCAAAGTGTTAAGGTACATACAAATTTTTTTCATCTCTTTTCTTAATTTGAATTAGTATTTTTGTAGTTTTTAATACATAATATCATTAAATATATTTAATATTATTTTTTATTATAGTATGTAAATAAATATATTTAATATCATTATTTTTAATTTAATTATTATAGATTAATTTGAAGTTAATACATGTCATGAATTGATGAAAAATGATGATATTTTTTAATCTTTAAGATTTATCTAATTTTTTATTTGAATTTTTAACTATTTTCATTTGAATTATCAACTTTTTAAAAATTTTATAAAAATAGGACTTTTATTAGATACGTTAAATTTTCTACCATATTAAACATGTATTAACTTTTGATTAACCTTATGCTAATTTTTCAAAGTGTTAGGGTACATACAAATTTTTTTCATCTCTTTTCTTAATTTGAATTAGTATTTTTGTATTTTTTAATACATAATATCATTAAATATATTTAATATTATTTTTTATTATAGTATGTAAATAAATATATTTAATATTATTATTTTTAATTTAATTATTATAGATTAATTTGAAGTTAATACAAGTCATGTATTAATGAAAAATTTAATGGATTTAACATAAATTTTTTTAATAAAATTTTAAAAATATTGATAATTCAAATAATAAAAAAAAATTCATAACTCAAATAAAAAAATAATAAATATAAAAAAAACTAAAAATACACTTTTTCCTTAAATTATAAAAACAATAACTTTCGGATTCTCCTACCATCTGCTGTCCTTCTCCTTCTTCCCCGGTCAAACCTCACCGGCTCTGGGCTCCCATCCATCTCCGGTGAATAACTCCGAATACCGACAAAAGTAGTGCCGGCGGTGTATGTTATGTATTGTGGAATCTAATAAGCAATGCTGATAGTTGTATTATAAAAAATAATAATAATGTAGATATTTTAGTAAGGTCATCATTCCATAAAACGTATAAAATATTTGCAAGTTAGGATGTTTTGTTCACTTCAAAAATTGATAACAATCAACTCTTGAAACGTATATACATCCGCGCGCGAATAGTTAGCATCTCCTAACATATTTTCATCGTTTTTTTCTATCATTATTTTTTTTTTCATCGTTGGAACCATATCAGCCCAATAACTGGAAATTCGTTTTGTTTAATGTGTACGTTTTTTTTACTGTTGAACAGCGATAAAGGCCCAAATTCATACAGATTTCAGAAGCCGCATGGTCTTTCTCAGTTTCCTCATGAGCATCCAATTCTAAGCTTCTGAGAATGCTTTTTCCTTCCCTATTTCCTCGCGTACTTTTCAGTTAAATGAGTGGAGGAAATAATGGTTGAATGACTATTGATCCCAAATCAACAAGCAAGCTTGACAGTCAAAAAGATTGTGTATTTTTATTATAAGCGATCGATGACTGACCCTTTTCGTGCTAGTTTTGATTTACCCAAGAACCAGTTCTGTAAATCTGACTGCAGATTGAGAATCTCAGGAATATAATCCACTGATGACAAGCTAGCAATCCTAGAATGCCTTTCAGGGGAGATATAGTTCTCAGTATATCATACGTATCGGTCAAATAATCGATAAGTATGGCAAAGCCATCAGAAAACGGATAAAAGTAGGAAGACAACCTGCGAGCTTTGGTAGAACTAGAACTATGATCTGCCGTCTTTTACCACCTAAGAAGTGTTTTCTAGAATGAAGTTGCAGCCATAACAGAACTGCAGAAACCACCAAGATATAGAAATAGTAGAAGATTAAACATGCTGTTCATCACAGTAGCTGGAAAGGTAGTCTAGCACTAGCTTAATCTGTCGTAACACCGAACCAAAGCTGCTTACACACGGATGTGCCCTAATTTTGCTTATCTGGCCATGATCCACCACTGTGGTAGTTCCACCTAGTGTTTTTAGGATCGAACCCTGTAACAATTCTCCATTCATGACCCTCTGTGGCAGGATAAACAATTTTCAGAGGCATCTCCCCTATTATGTCCCCCCAACACTCCTGGATTAGATCCATGATGGATGTATGTGGCTTGTGCCGGTGTGGCCAGAGAACTCAGGATGACAATGCAATTGCCAAACAAGAACCACCTGAAGTCCATTCTAGCTGGGCTCACATTATGCCGATGAGATATCCTCCTTGGAAGTGGCAAGAAATCAAATATTTATTGAGGAATAGAATCAGGATAACATTGAATTTATTATTGCAGTTCTATTATGATACACGACTTTTATGAATATATGAAAGCTAATAAGTAATAACATCTCTTCGTTCCTATTCTTCTTTCTTAGAAGGGGCTTGAAAATGAAATATTTTGTCGACTCTATATGTTTCCTCCTTTATTGCAGTTCTATTCAAAACAACATATGCCGTCCATTGTCATTATTTCCATTTGTTGGACATGGCCGACTTCTCCTCATGCAGGGAATGTTGAAGTTGAAAATAATAAATATCCCCTTCTTCTCTAAAAACATCAAATCTCGACAATGAAAAAAAAAAACACCAAAATTGAAGAGTATTATTTCGATCAATTGCTTGATCACATATTAGTCCACATACTTGACTTAGTCTCTAATATTAACTATAAATCTTATCATATTTGCACATTTAGTAACATTTGCAAATTTGGTAAATGTTACTGATTTATATATAATTTAGTAACGTTTATTAAACATTACAGAAAAATATAATTTAGTAACAGTAATTAATTTTATGAAATATTTTCTACTTACTATATAAAAATTAAATAACCTTAAAATTAAAACAAAAAAAATAAATTACAATTTATTCCTCCCTATCCATGTCGCCATTCCCCCTTTACAATTTATTCAATTCTCGTGTCTTGTTTGTTTTTTCCCTTATTCTTTTTTTTTTCTTGCATCCATGTCTTCAAGCGAAAATATTGTCTCTCTCTCCCATTAAGCTAGACACCACTGCCCCTACTCTCTCTCTTTCCCATCACCTAGAGCACCACCACCAACCGCGCTCTATCTCTCTCCCATTGCCTCGTAAACACTACCCATCGCCCCTCTCCATCCCTAAGTAGAACACCCATCACGGCTAGATCACCCACCCATTGCCCCTCTCCATTGGCTAAAGGGAGCACCCATTGCCCCTAAAACACTCACTCATTTGGGAAGCTCTTCCTCACCATTCCTTGATCACTAGCAAAGAATTGCTTAGAGGTACGATTTGGAGCCCTAGCACACCTTAATTTTACCTTTTTCATGTTTTTCCCTTTCAATTTTTGCTGAATAATTCTAGGGTTTTTATCAACCTTGAGTGCTTATATTTCTTTTAAGTCCTTCTAAATTAATGAATAAGCCATCAAGTCTTTATAATAGTCGCATGTTTCACTAATAATGTGAGTGCTTTATATAATGGCATAGCATATTGTTTCCTTACAATCAAGTTAGGTGTGCCATCTACCATTAGTGGAAGACTTAGAGATTCTATTTTGGATTTAGGATACATAGGTCCACATACATCTTCAATTCACTTGCTATTTATAATGTTTAATTTGATTGCAAAAAAACCATGTTTATTTGATGAATTTTATTTTGTAACTAAATCGTAAGATGTATATCAACTCTAAGCAATGATTGTCCTACCATTTTTCTTATGATTGTATGTGCCATAAAGAAGGATACAAGTGCATAAGTCAGAATAGAGATTATATTTTGGCAAATAGCTTCTTCTTCTTCTTCTTCTTCTTATTCTTTGATCTATACCTTTTATTTATGTAGGAAGGAACTTTTGATGGCCATCCATTTATGCCTTTCTGCAGTTGGGGAAGACTTAACCATTGCATGTGCTTGAGCATCAACTTTTTGGTTTTAATCTTGATAGCGTATTAGAGCTCCAACACTTTACAATTGCTTTGGTGCTCATCGCTTGAAGTAAGAACACAAGACTTAGTGATTCTATAACATCATACTTTTGACAAAGTCTATGAGAATATGAGTAGTGCCTTAAATTGTAGTGAACATTATATTAGAAAGAGCATGAAGCCATTCACAGATGGAAACTCCTTTTGGAGAAAACAGTGCACATCATTGTGTAAGACAATTATTGGGTGAACCTTGTCATCTAGCTCCATTTTGCTATTGCCATTTTTTTTTATATTAATCTAATATAATAGGCTACCTTGTACATCAAGGTAGCAGAATACACATAATATATTGGCATTGAACCTTGTTATTTTAGAACATTCCTTATTCTCTTAATATATCATATGGCATACAATTACCAGAAGAAAGAAACTTGTTGTGGAGTTGTTTCAGTAATAGCACATGCAATATGATTGTTTTGGGGTGTAAGTTGTGTCTCAATCTGCAGATGCATGTATATCTTAGAATATGTTGACTTTAGTTCTCACACTTTATATAAGTAGAGAAATGAATAAAATGTCAAATGTTGTTTTAAGTCATGCCATAATCTCTAAATTGTAAATGTAAAATTGTTAGTGTGGTGTTACTTGATATTAATGGTGGCAATACACATGTATAGGTCTTATACTATTGCATTGAGTAATATGCTGGTATCACCTTTCTTTTATTCATGCCATCATTGAAGAATGACGGTTAATAAAGACTTTTTCCATTTTGTTTCTCATTTTCTATCTCTTTTATTCATGCCATCATTGAAGACTAAGTGTATATGTCGTTGAAGACTAAGTTTATTCATGCCATCATTTTCTGTCTCTTTTAGTTTCCTTGTTCATTATGATAGATAGGAAGTTATGATGCAATGAAATGATAGTAAAAAGGAAATGCGGATGAAGAAATAGACAACATGTAGAGTTACGTGGAAATCCTCATGATGACTAAGAAGTTACCTTTTTGATCTGGGTTTATTTTTCTTTATGACTAAGAAGCTATCCTTGTCAAACCTCCTAGCGAGCAGGCTAATTTAGGATTATTTTGCTATGTCCTGCATGCTTGATCTTGGCTTAACATGTTAATATGGCCCACAAATGTCGTAGTTGCTTGAACTTTGAATGGTTGAGATGTCCTTAAGATTTCTTCAATTCAATCTCATTTTTGTTCTCTATCCTATATGAAATGTGGGTAGTTCCTCATTAGATGATTTTGTGACTTCTAGGATACTGTCATTTCAAATTCATGGCCTAGCAAAATAGAGCAACATAGCAAAGCCCTTCCATTATCGAGTAGAACAGAGCAAGGACCTTCCATCATAAAGCAGAACAGAGCAATCATATAGGACATCATCGAGCCTTGCATCTTTGCTCTAGCTAAAACCAATATACGTTGCCTCAAAATGTAGCTGCCTCAGGTAAGTTAATATGTCTTAAATATTGTCTTCATTGTCCAGCACTGGCTTGAGGTCATCTTTAGTCTTCTTAAGGTTCATATACAAAAAAAATTATGTTAACTCCAGTTTAATATGCAAGAGGTGGAGTTAAAGGAATACAATTTCTACCTCAGCTATGTTTACTATAAGAAGATATTAAGAGGATAATTACAAGTATATCATAATGCTATATATCACTGCCTTTATTATATAGATCATATGTTTCCCTTTTTGCTCTGCTGTATTTAATATTGTTATTTCAAATTCATGGCCTAGCACATTTCAATTGGAAGCCATAACTTGATTGATGCAATATATTCCTTTGATATCTGGATTCATGTAGATCGGGAGAGGTTCCATTATCTAGCAAAACAGAGGAAGGACCTTTCATTGTCGAGCAGAATAGAGAAATCACCTGAAGATCGTTGAACCTCGCATCTTTGCTACACTTGAAACCAATACACATTGCCTCCTTTCGAAGCTACCTTAGGTAAGTTAATATGTCTTCAATAATGTCTTGATCGTCCACCTAACTATATTAGGATAACTCAGGATCTCTAGTTTTGATATTAAGATAAACTTTTCATTTACAATAAGGTGATTTAAAAGTTAAACATGTTAGAGGCACTTGTGGTTTTGTATTTGTTGGTTAGTACTCTTATTAGGCTATAGGATAGGACTTCAATTATAGCACATGAAGAGGACCACTTAGTTGAATAAGCGGGAAAAAATGACAGGTTACCTAATATCATGGTAGATTTTAGATGTATAAGGGCATAATTTCATAGTTTAAGCATACCATAAATGTTAGTTATATATTATGAAGAAAAATGTTATTGCTGAAATGTAATCGTAACATGTAATTCATGTGTATTACTATGATCATTTATCAAACTATACCGTTTAAAGAGTGATTTCTCGTTATTTTTACTAGAGTAATTGATATGTCCTCCAATGTTTTCATTTGCAATGTTGTACAAATGAAATCAAATTGCTGCTTACTCTTCTTAGTATATTGCATTTGACATCAAATAATGCGTGATTTGGTTTGCATAAGCAGCAATATTGTGGGTCATTATTTGAGAATGCCATGATAATAAACATTATGCAGATTTTTTTTGTTTGTTTATACTATCCAACTTCAATATTTATCTTTTTCCTTCATATGGAACTTTGATCCTCTGTTTTATATTATGGTTGCTATACCTTTTGACTAGGAATGACACTGCAAAGGTAAGGAAGCAATATAATCTAACTAGTAACAGTCATATATCATGTAACTAGGATAGAATAATGTCTATTGTATCAAACTGATGTCACAAAATGAAACTACAAAGAATCCAACTAGGGGAGGTGTGCTATCCAAATGGTGCTAGAGCATGGCATTTCAACAACATGCCCATCTCTGGTTATTTCAACAAGAAGCATTTTTTGTATTTTTTAGATTATAAATTTCGCATGTCTTTACTAGAACGCCCTTAAGCTATCTTATGACAATTATATTGTATTATATAGATCATGGCCAAATTATAATAAGTATTTAATCTAATTATTGAATTCTAGAATTTCAGTCCATTCTCGTTCACTATCTATACATTTCTAGGTGTTAGTCTTATGTTCTTTTGGAGTCATATTTGTTTGCACGGATAAGAGCTAGATGTGGAGTACTTTTTTACGTACTTGCACTTGAAGTATGGGGTGAACACGAAAATAAATTGTCTGTGTAGGAAATGCTTAAATGATAACTTACATCCTCCACATGTGATCAAAGCTTACCTACTTGTAGATGGGTTCATTTTTTGAAAAGTTATGCAAACGAATCCTCAATATCAATGAGGTAAAGCAAATGCAGAGCGATATTGTTACTATATTGTGCATATTAGAATTGATCTTTCCTCTTGCCTTCTTTGATGTGATAGTGAATTTAGCTATACACTTGCCTAACGAAGTATTGCTTGCTGGACTTGTTGCATATCGATGGATATTTCCCATAGAAAGGTATAAATGTATATGAGTAAGGTAATATTTTATAAGTGTTATTGAGCCCTTTATCATTCTTTTATTTTGTTAAATTCAGATACTTCGACTCTCTCAAGGAGTTTGATAGAAACAAGACTTTTCCAGATGGCTCAATAGTAGAAGCTTACATGGTACATAAATGCTTGACATGGTGCTCCCTCCATTTAGAAGGTGTTGATAAATATGTCAATGCAAATTTTAGGACAGATTACCATCTTAGTCGTGGTTATGGACCACCAACTATTGGAAAATCAATGCAGATCGGGTTTCCAAAAATGACAAAAATAAAAGATTGTGAGAATAACTTGAAGTAGAGAAACAATTGAGCAAAAAGCAAGATGTTTAGTTTGAAGAATTAAAGAATTTACAACAGGCTTAAGAAGATAAGGTACATCTTGTAATTTGACCTAATTGGAAGTTCATATTTTTCAATTTTTTTTAAGGATTATTTATTTATTTTGAATGGTGTCTTAGTTATTATGTTGTTACGTGAGTTTTTTCATGGTACAGATTAAGTTGAGTTACAACCTATTTTTTTTTATGTTGTTGACATTTATATTTTTTAAGAAGTAATGATATTTGCAGCTAATGGAATCTTCTATTTTCCATATAGAGTACTATATCTCTTTTTTTCTCATAAGACTAGTTTTTTACTAGATTATGTAGCTGAATAGTCTATTTCAAGTTTTGCAAAGGTTTTGTCCAAACTTCCCATCTAATTCAGGTGATTTATTAAACACTACAATTGTGTTTATTACATCGTTATATTAATTAAGTTATGTTACGTTTTTTATACATTTATATGATAGGATCTCCAAGTAATGGGAGTTTATGTCTTCCACAATTCCCCTTAATCATGGTAATGATAGTGAAAGTGACAAAGAAGATTACATGTAAAAGGGAGTTCATTTTGGTAGTAACCTTTTTGAAGAGGATGATGAAAGTGGGGAAGAAAGTAGCTTTTGAAGTATGGTTTATTTTGTTATTGACTTTTTGGTAGATGATTATCAATTTAGGTAAGAGTAAGTTATAAATAGAGTTTATTTTACTACTAAATTCTGTAAAATTTAGACAATACTATTGGGATATGTTAATGTCCTCTTTTTTAACTTTTGTAAATCTTGTAATGATGGAAGTGGACAATTATAAGCTTATATGCAAATTTCCACTTTTATGACCTTTATTTTTATTTAATTGTATACTCTTATATTTATAAATAGATTTACCATATTATAACAATAATTTTTTGTGACATTTAAACGTTACCAAATATTCTCTTTTTGTTATGCTTAAACGTTACCAAATATTACTCATTTGTGATGTTTAAACATTACAAAAAACTACTTATTAGTGATGTTTAAACATTTTTTTTAGTAATATTTAAATGTTATCAAATATTATACTTTTTGTGATGTTTAAATGTTACTAAAAATATAAATTGTCAAATAATTTTGGTGTCAAATTGTTAACATTTAGTAACGTTTAAACGTTACTTATTAGTGACATTTAAACGTTACTATTATTACATCATTAGTGACGTTTATAATATTGGTGAAGTTTATTTTTTAAACATCACAAAATACTTTCTATAACAAATTTTTTGTGACGTTTATTAGTAATGTTTAATAAACGTTAAGAATTTTTTTTTTACAATGTTTATTTTAGTATTTAAAAAATGTTGTCAAATATCAAAATTCTTATAGTGAGCTATGTTCGTATGTTTGGTTATAAAAACCAAACTTGCTATCATGGAACAAAATTGGATAAAGCCGATGTCATATGCATACTATGAGAGCAGTGTAACAATCCCCCTAATATAGATATAGATATAGATATCCCTCAGTTTAAAGTATAAATAGGAGCAAAGAAATCGAAAATCTCTGCAAACGTATGAAGTTTTTTTTTGCTATTGTTAATACTTTGCAATATTAGGCCTAGTTGATTTCTTTCCTTTTAACCATTTTATCATTTATTACTTTCAAATACTCAAAAGAGATTTTAAGCTTTCATACTTTAGTTCTAATAGATCAATTTAAAAATTGATCGATGTATTTTAGTTTCTATAACTTCTAAAAAAAATAAATAAAAATAATTTTCCCTTTTTACGCATAAAAACATTTTTTAATATTTTAATTTATGCAAATATAATTTCAAAACTATAACTTTCCAATATATTTGTAACTTATTTCAAAGTGCACCCAATTTGTTAGCAAAAAAGTATCCTTTTGTTGATTTTTCTCTTTTTCCTTTTTAATAGAGATCAATTAATTATAAATGCCATGTAACATTCATAAATTAGGTTATCATATATATTATATTAAATTGAAAAAGTATCATTTTCAAGAGTAAGAGCCATAATCAAATATCATAAGTTTTTTATCATTAAAGAGCCATGTTTTATCATCATCATAACAAGAATACCAACATTACCATCATCCGTCTCGTATCCAACTAAGTTATAAATCTTTATTATATACAACGTATTGTGCATTCTTTCGCTTGTGACCCTTTTTTTTTCAATTGTTTTCTTTGTCTTCATAATATAAATATCATTACTTTGTGTGTGTGTGTGTGTTTTTTTGTCTCTTCTTTATCTTTCATTTTTCCGTGAAATTTTTTAATTTAGTTTTTCATGACTATCTTCTTGTATCATTTCACATATAAATTATTAGAAACAATATAAGTAATAAATACTTTGTAATTTCTATATTTGAATATCTTCTAACTAATATATAATACCATATAGATATTAATTTTATATTTGATATGATTTAATCTATATAGTAAATTTAATTATACTACAAATTATAGATAAACTTATATACACATTTGCATATAATATATATAATTTGTAATATATAACACCCAAGCCACATCCACGTTAATGTAGGTCTTTGTTGTATAGGGAACAAAATGAAGTCCCTCCTAGTCTTAGCATAAGGTGGTCCTAATTTCCTTATCTGAGAGAGGGAAAACTAGTGGAAGAAAAATCATAAAAAATTGTTTTTAAAATAAATATTATTAATATTGTGTCTATTAAAATGCCAAAAATTTTTGATGTATTAGTACTATTGAAACTTTTCTCCAAGCATAGAAGAGCAAGAGGGGAACTCACTCTCATTTGTTTGGTTGTTTTATTTAATCAACATCCTAACATCCTACATTTTGTGCAATGGATAGTTGGAGTAAATTTCAGCAATCTACCCGTAAACACCCCATTTTTGCTCTAAGGATCAATAATAATCAACAATAGTTAATTTTTAATTTTTTTCAATTTTTTTCCATTTTTTTCTCTAATTTGGCAAAAATAGGAAAATATTCAAAAAATAAAAATAAATAGGAAAATACATCAATTTTGGAAAATAATTTCAGAAACGACAATAATAAGGATTAAATAATTTTTACAAATTTTTGAAATTTCAAAAAATACAAAAAAATAAAAAAATCGCATTGCATATATGCAATTTGCGAAATAAATAAAATCACGAAAGTGGGCTAGCTCAGCTGGTTCAGACCAGGGTCAGGCGCACGCGTGGGGTGCGAGGTCAGGGGTTCGAAACGCGAGAGAAGCAGAATCCGTGTTTTGCGAAATTTTACTCTACCTAGGACACGTGTCAGCATCCGATTGGTTGGAGCGAATGCACGCGCTGGGCGTGATCGTCTTCAACTTTTTTCCGAGATCGCCGACGAGGAGAAAAATCTGAATTTCGGTCGTTTTGATTCGATTTTTTGCACAAATCCAACGGATTTTCAACAGAAATAAGATAAACATCATCCAATTGGAAATCAAATCGCAATAAATCGATGGATTTACACAAATCGGAGTTGTTTTTTTTAACCGTAAATCCGATTTGCTTCGATTGGTGGAAATCCGAGCTTATCCAGCTGATTTTGAACGCCTATAAATAGAGGATGAAGTGGAGAGGCAGGATCAGGGATCAAAAGTATGAAAAAGGAGAGAATCAAAGCTTTGCCAGAATTGTTCAAAACTGCGACCACCGGTCAAGTGTTGGGCAGCCACCAGGAGGCGTTTCTGAAGCAAACCACCGCCATAGTTGAGTTCCTCACCCCTGAAAACCTAGGAATCGACACCTCACCTGCTTCGAAAGGCTGCTGGAACGCCGTCAACGAGCACTCCCAGCCGCCGTGTCCGATCGACCCGACCCAAGCCGCGCATCGACCCGGATCCAGGTAAGTCGGATTTTCTGATTTTTTGTATTTATTTTATTTTATTTTATTTATTTATATTATTTCGAATTTATTTATTTTCTTATTTGTTATTTATAATTCAAAAAAATAGAAATATGTTAGAAATTAGAATTTTTTTTTAGGATTTGATTTAGTATGAATAATAAAAATAAGAATAATAATTATAATGATAAATAATAACAATGTAGAAAATTTATAATAGAAAATGATAAAAATATTAGAAAAAAAATAATAAAAATTTAGATTTTAAAAATAGGATAGATAAAAATCTAGGAGAAAATTTTTTAGTATAAATAAAAATTATAAAAATTATGAAAAAATTAATAAAAACTAATAAATAATTAAAAATTAATAAAAAAATTATAAAAAATTATAAAAAAGTAATAAAAAATCAATAAAAATTTATAATAGTAGAAATGAGTTGAAAAATAGAAAAAATGGAATTTTATCACTTAGAAAAATCATTTTCTTAAATAAATTTAAAATTGGTGTTTTTCCTTAAAAGTATTATTTTCAAAAAATCGAATTATCAAGCTTAGGCTTAGATTTTTTAGAAAAATCCTAAAATGGTAAAAACATAAATCAAAAGAAATTTCATAATTAAAATTTTTCAGGAAAAAGTGAACTAGGGCTTGTTTGATCCTGAATAGCAGGTATGTAGGCACTCATTTAGGGCAACCCTAAAAAGGAATAAAAATCATTTTCCTAAAATAATTCACCCAAAAATCCAATAAAAGACAATAAAAATAAATAAAAGACTTTTCTAGATAAGGTTAAGATTTTAGGAGATTAGGTGGTAACCTTAGGGTTTTAATAGGTTAGCCTCCGAACTTAGAAACTTTGGTTTTTCCCCTTTCCTCTTTTCACAAAAAACGAGAAGAGGAAATCATGACGACTAGTGGTTTAAATTAAGACTAATCCGCTCAATTAGTCTTAATTCAATCTTTCCCAACAACAGTTGGGTGGCGACTCCAAAAATAAAATGAAGTTCCTAAGTTAAGTCGAGGATCTACATTAGATGAGCATAGGGTCTAGTATGACGGGATTGGTTGCCCCAAAATGCATACAAGGCTATATGCTCGAAATGGCAAGTATGCTCAATATGACCAACTGATGATCAGACTTCCAAGACAGTCTCACGGGCCTACATTGGTCTGGTACGCCCACCTGGATTTCAATCATGTCAACACTTGGAAAGGCTAGCTTGGGCGTTTTATGACCAGTACAAGTTTAATATTGAAGTCGCCCCTTCGTGATTGATCTAGGGAGTCTCCGAAAAAGACACACTGAGCCTTTTAGGAGTATGCTCACGCTGGAGACTCAAGCACTAGATAGTAACCCAATTTTGAGAAAGAGTTGACATCCATATTTGTCAACACTCTAGACAAGACCTACTTCTCACATCTGGTGGACAGACATCATCCAACTTTGCAGAAGGAGTAGCCTGGGGGTGCCGGATTGAAAGCGCCATCACCACAGGCAGATCCAAGCATGGATCCTCCAGGTCACACCAACCACAAAGGCCTTAGGAGGTAATAGAGCCAAAGAGTCTACGTCAGCACGGTCCACTCCGGTAAGCAGACAAAGCGGAACTCGTGTGACATTCAGACTACGAGTACGCAGCCCAGCACTCCATGAAAGTCATACCAGACTGCCAGGTCTTAAGACAGTTCACTCAATTCCGATCTCGCTCAGCAGGTTTTTGCTCGGCTGCGAGTAGACAACTTGATCAGCTTCGAAATCCCTACGACCATGTACAAGCCAGAAACTTCGACTGAACTCAATTGACTATCATATGGGTCAAGAGGGGCATTCTACAGACAGGTGCTGAAGGCTCAACCAAAATCCAGGATTTAATCGACGCAGGAATTGTACAGCTGGATTTGTTAACACCCCAGCACCAATGTCAACACCAACCCCCTGCCCAATCATAAACCCATCATCAACATGTCACATCCGAGGAGTCAGCTCCAAAGAGCCCTAAGCAAAAGGCGACAGACCAACAAAAAAGGCAGTCTCCGTAAGCTCCAGAGAAAACCCTAAGTCCATATCAAAAGAAGATGGTAGCCGGATGACCCAACAGTCGGCACTTGGAGAGTCACATGGAGATTTGAGTACCTGGTGAACTACTCTTATACCTCGACTGTATATGGGCCACTAGCGATGGGCCTGAGTTTGAGAAAGAGGACAACCCACCAAAGGAAGAGGAGAATCTGTAAACATGATCAATTCGCATCAAAAGCCAAGGGTCATAAATGCTATGAGGGACAGTCAACTGAGATACAGATCTCGAAGAAAAGATACGTATTCAATGTCCAATATCGGCAGAGAGGTATAAGGCCACGCCTTTTGACTATCAGACCCTCGAGCAAGAGCGACCCCCTATGGTGGGAAGAATCACTCGCTCTAGGAGAGTATATGACCCGAAATATAAAGTCCCGACAGAAGAGCCCAACATGGAGAAAGGAGAGAAGAGGAAGAGGGGCTCACTGCATTTACAAAAATGGTCAAAGCGAGTGAATACAAGATCATGGAACAACTAAACAAAGTTCCAGCTCAAATATCACTCATGGCCTCTAAGCCCCACAGGGAAGCACTTTTCAAAGTGCTCAAATAGATTCAAGTCCAAGAAGGTATCGCTATAGACAAAATAAGCCATGTGGTGGATTCTATTTTCACCATGGACCAGATATCTTTCTCCCCGGAAGAGCTAGGAGAGGATGAAGATCAACATACAAAACCACTATTCATAGTGGTAAGGTGTAACGACACGATTGTCTCCCGAGTACTCATCGACAACGAGTCGTCCCTCAACGTTTGCCCATTGGCTACCCTCAACTTATTGGGTGTCGATCCAAGCAATATAAAACCTAGCTCAACGGTGGTCAGGGCTTTTAACGGGTCAAAAAGAGACATAGTAGGGGAGATAAACCTATCGGTGGAGATTAGCCCACAAGTGTTCCACATATCTTTCTAAGTCCTTGACATCCCAAGATCTTTCAACCTACTCCTAGAAAGGCTTTGGATACATGCCGCTGGAGCCATACCCTCTAGTCTCCATCAAAGGGTCAAATTTATTGCGAATGGGTAGATAATCACCGTGCTGGGCGAGCAGGATTATGCCATATACAAAGAAACTGCCATACCATACATTGGGGATGAGGGTTTAGAAGACCTTGGGTAGCGTTTGGTTGGCATTGAAATTCGGCACTGGACTGGACAAAATTTTTTGTCCCTCATTTGGTTGCCACACATGAAGGAAGTACTGGACTAAACACCAATTACGTAATGGACAAAATAGAAATTTTAGTACCGCATGTAATTCGGTACTAAAAATTACGTACTAGGACTAAATGTAATTTTTTTGAAATTCCGAATTTGCCCTTTACACTTACCTTGAAAGAAAATAAAAATAGTAAGTATAATAATAAATGATAAAAATGTGAAAATTCATAAAGAAAATAATAAAAAGATTAGAAAAATAAAAATAAAGATTTAGATTTTGAAATAGGATAGATAAAAATCTAGGAGAAAATTTTTCAATAAAAATTTAATAAAATTATAAAAATTTAATAAAAATTATGAAAATTAATAAAAGTTAATAAAAATTATAAAAATCATAATCAATTAAGTAAAAAATCAATAAAAATTTATAATAGTAGAAATGAGTTGAAAAATAAAAAATGAATTTTTATCACTTAGAAAAATCATTATCTTAAATAAATCCAAAATTGGTGTTTTTCCTTAAAATTATCATTTAAAAAAAATCAAATTATCAAGTCTAAGTTTAGATTTTTTAGAAAAATCCTAAAATGGTAAAAACATAAATTAAAAGAAATTTCATAATTAAAATTCACAAACACACTAAAGCTTTTCAAGAAAAGCGAACTACAGCTTATTTGATCCTGAATAGTAGGTACGTAGGCACCCATTTGGAGCAACCCTAAAAAAGGAATAAAAATCATTTTCCTAGCATAATTCACTTAAAAACACAATAAAAGACGATAAAAATAAAATAAAAGACATTTCGAGATAAAGTAAATTTTAGGAGATTAGGTGGTAACCTTAGGGTTTTAATAGGTTAGCCTCCGAACTTAGAAACTCCAATTTTCCCCTTTCCTCTTTTCACAAAAAAATGAGAAGAGGAAATCACGACGACTAGTGGTCCAAATTAGGACTAATCCGCTCCATTAGTCTTAATTTAATCTTTCCCAACAACAGTTGGGTGGCGACTCCAAAAATAAAACGAAATTCCTAACTCAAGTCGATGATTTACATTAGATGAGCATAGGGTCTAGTATAGATCGGATTAGGAATGGGAAAACAAAAAATTAGACTCGATAAGTATCTTGTATGGTTAATCCGGTTTTCATATTTTATAGAAGTTGTAACCTCATGAATCTCCTGCAATAGAGTTGGTAGGTTTTCTATCAGATATAGTTGGTAGGTCATAATCATAGAAACTACTTTGACTATGGAAACGTATGATTATTATCTTATCTATGTCATTTATGCCTTGTCCTTATGAAATATAAAAGTGATTGATGTTCTAATCTAGTCGATCTAATTTATGGATGGATTTAGTAATTTTGTCGATCTAAATGACTTGTTCAAAGTGGTTGATGGATATGTGGATGTTTCAGTGTAAAAGTGTTTCATGTCTTTAGTGACATATTCAAAATCATAAATAACGTATTATTTCATTAAATATAACATAATTCTTTTCCCTATAATATTTAATATAATATATTAAACCTTCAAATAATTTTTTTTTATAATAATATCAAATATATATAAATAACTATGATATAAATAAAAGGGCAAAATTGTCAATTTTACTCTGTCTAGTCCAGTACTTTGTAATTTCAAACACTGTACAACACAAAAGCCTTCTCCAGTAAAAAGGGCAAAACTGTCAAATTTACTATATCCAGTCCAGTACTTTGCAATCCAAACACTAGACAGCACAAAAATCCTTGTCTAGTACTGAATAAACCAAACGTGGTACAAAAATATTTTTTGTCCAGTCCTTCTTTTTTAGTACTGTCCAATACTCTTGTTCTGTCCAGTACCAGTAACCAAACGGTACCTTGGTCTCCAAATATTTAATGAGGTGAACGTGGTGACCAGTAAGGAGGGCCATCAGTTTAAGGAGGGGCAGCAAGGGACGTTTGGACTAGGATACGTTCCTACAGCTCGGGAAGAAGCATAAGCTAGAGGTGTCAAAGGTAGGATGAAAGAGAAGCCAAGCAACACCCCGATGAGTATTCCACCCTTCCAGCAATCTCTCAGAAGAGCAATTGTCATTCAAGAGCCACGGATAAGCGAAGATGACGTTAGCAATGGGAGCCCAACCCCTCGCACGTCCAATCAGCATCCAGCTCTCAATAATTGGTTTTATTATCCTATTGATAGCTCTAGGTCAACTCAAGGATAGAGAACGATTGTTAAACAATTTTTTATTAAGACTTCTTTATAATTCAATTACAATTTGTCTTACTTATATATATGCTTTCATTTTACTTCACCCAGATCTCCTACCATCGAACATCAAGGATATTTCGTGCAGGTAGAAAATAAAAACGCTGATGTCGTTTCCAACGCTGCTAGGTCAGTTGTTGAAGGCGATATCCTTGATCACAAAATAATACAAGAAAATTGGAAAAAACATGAACAAAGCGGAATTTCAATTGACGAGCGGTGGAGACAGTAAATCTAGGAAGCATGGAAAAACTTAAAAACCTCAAAATCGAGACCAGTTTAAGTGCCGAGCAAAAGTGTGAAATGACCGAGCTGTTAACTGAATATGCAGATGTGTTTGCCTGGTCATATGGTGACATGCTAGGACTAAACCAATCAATAGTGGTTCATAGGCTTCCTACAAGGGAAGATGTCAAACCTAAAAAACAGAAATTGAGAAGATTTAGGCCTGACATCTTACTAAAGATTAAGGAAGAAGTCAAGAAATTGCTAGAAGTAGGGTTCATCGAAGTGTCCGATTACCTAGAATGGGTAGCAAATATAGTCCTTGTTATGAAAAAGAATGGAAAAGTACGCGTATGCGTAGACTTCCGAGACTTAAACCAAGTTACGCCAAAGGATAACTTCCCCCTACCTCACATTGATGTTCTAGTGGACAAAACTGCAGGAAACCATCTTTTCTCATTTATAGACGGTTTCTCAGGATATAATCAAATAAAAATGGCTGAAGAAGATAAAACCAAAACGACTTTCATCACAACATGGGAAACTTTCTGTTACAAAGTCATGCCCTTCGGCTTGAAAAACGCTGAGCAACGTATCAGAGAGCCATGGTCGCGATACTTCACAACATGATGCATCGAGAAGTTGAAGTATACGTTGATGACATGATAGCCAAATCTAAAGAAGAAGAAAGCCATATAGATATCCTGAAGAAATTGTTTAAACGATTGAGAAAATTCTAGCTTAAGTTAAACCTAGAGAAATGCACTTTCGGGGTCACAACGGGCAAATTGTTAGGGTTTATCATAAGCCGGGAAGGCATTAAAATCGACCCTGACAAAGTAAAGTCTATATTAGAGCTACCTTCCCCACGCACTGTCAAAGAAGTAAGAAGCTTGTTGGGAAGATTATATTACATAGCTCGTTTCATCTCACAGCTCACAGATAAGTGCCGGCCGCTATTCCGTCTGTTGAAAAAGAATGCCGCAGTAGAATGGGACGACGAATGCGAAGAAGCATTCAGGACGATCAAAGACTATCTCATAAAACCTCCAGTCTTGATAGTCCCGAAGCAAGGGAAGCCCTTATTCTTATACCTCACGATACTCCCTGAATCCATGGGATGCGTATTAGGGCAAAAAGATGAAGAGGGAAGATAGTGTTCCATATATTATTTGAGCAAGAAATTCACAGACGGGGAACAGAGGTATGCAGAGGTAGAGAGGACTTGTTGTGCTCTGATTTGGGTCATGCACCGGTTAAGGCAATATACCCTTTACTATTATATTGAGCTGCTGACAAGACATGATCCCTTGAAATACTTGGCGGAGAAACCCGTTTTGATAGGGAGAATCTCTAAATGGCAAATGCTCTTATCAGAGTTTGACATCACATACATAAATCAAAACTCGATGAAAGGCAAGCCTTAGCCGACCAATTGGCAGAACACCCCGTTGAGGCAGATTCCCAAGAGCTACAAGCCCAATTCCTAGACGAAAATATGTTAACAGTAGAAGGTATACTGGTAGAAGACCATGGGATAGAGCAGAACCCTAAGTGGAAAATGTTCTTCGACGGAGCTGCCAACGTATTCGGTTACGGATCGGGGCAGTGTTGATATCCCCAGACGGCACACAATTCCTTGCAGTGACAAGACTCACATTTCCATATACCAATAATATCGCGGAATATGAGGCGTGCATTCTCGACCTCAAAATGGCTTGCCAAATGGAAATCCGCGAATTAGAAGTATACGGGGATTCATCGCTCATCATACTACAGATAAGAGGGGAATACAAGACTAAAGACCCCAAACTGGTACCATACCATCAACATTTGACAGAGCTAATCGAAGAATTCAAGGCAATCACTTTCACATATATCCCAAGAACTCAGAATCAGTTTGCAGATGCACTCGCCACACTAGCATCTATGATCTAGATAACAGGGGGAGCCGAAGTCCAACCGATGAAAATAGACATCGAAAATCGGCCCACCTATTGTTTAACAATTAAAAAAGCACAAGATGACAAACCCTGGTATCACGACATCAAAACCTTTCTCTAAGAAAGCAAATACTCTGAAATGGCTAGCAAGAATGACTAAAGAACACTCAGAAGGTTAGCAAGCCATTTCTTATTAAGTGGGTCTATACTTTACAAAAGATCGTCTGATACCACCTTGTTAAGATGTGTGGATAAAAATGAAGCCCATGAACTGATAAAAGAGGTATATGAAGGAGTATGTGGACCTCATATGAACGGCTACATGTTGGCCCGAAAAATCATGAGGTTAGGATACTATTGGCTAACCATGGAATCGAATTGCATCAAAAATGTCAAGCACTGTCATTTATGTCAAGTATATGCAAACCGGATAAACGCTTCGCCCAATGAGCTACACTTGTTGTCAGCACCATAGCCTTTCTCCATGTAGGGAATCGACATAATTGGTCCAATCACTCCGACAGCATCCAATGGCCACAGGTTCATATTGGTGGTAATTGATTACTTCACCAAAAGGGTATAAGCTTCGTTATATGCCAATGTCACCAAAGGAGTGATAGTCCGTTTCTTAAAAAGGGACATAATAGCTCGATATGGAGTTCTTGAGTCCATCATCACCGACAATGGTACCAATCTTAATAACAAGTCGATGACAGGTTTATGTCGACAATTCCACATAAACCATAGAAATTCAACTCCCTATCGACCTCAGATGAACGGGGCAGTAGAAGCAGCTAACAAGAATATCAAAAAGATCATCGAAAAAATAACAACTACTTACAAAGATTGGCACGAAATGTTACCGTTTACTCTCATGGCTTATAGGACTTCAATAAGAACATCTACTGGAGCTACCCCATATTCATTGGTATATGGTACTGAGGCAGTGCTACCAACCGAGGTCAAAATACCGTCATTCAGAATTCTGTCAGAAACTCAGTTAACAGAATCAAGCTGGGTAAAGAAGAGGCTTGATCAGCTGAATCTGATTGATGAAAAAAGACTCACTGCACTATGTCACGGCCAGTGTTACCAACAAAGGATGACCCGAGCATTTAACAAGAAGATGAGGCCTCGATACTTCAAAGAAGGAGATCCGGTGCTAAAGAAGGCTCTCCCGAATGCCCAAGACTCCAGAGGCAAATTTGCCTCGAATTATGAGGGTCCGTATGTGGTAAAAAAAGGTATTGTCAGGAGGTGCTTTGATATTGACTCAAATGGATGGTCCAGAATTGAGAGACCCCATTAATGCAGATGCTGTAAAGATATACTATCCTTAGGCAAAGGAATTGAAATTTTGCCAGTGTTTATGAAAGCCAATATTTAATACAAGTTTCGTTAAGTCTAGTTTTCATTTTTTATAAGCAAAGTTAATGTCTCTGATGGTCGATAATTCCAACCAATTACCAATTACAACAAACATTCCTAAACACATTACCCATCACTTCACCAATGAAGGATAAACACTAAAATGATACTGAATCTCAATAAATTTTGTAATATAATTCTATCTACTCTTGAGCATTAAAACTAGTGCATTAGTAGGATAACACTACCGTCAAAAGAGCCATGCGCACAAGAAAGGAAGCATATCAAGATTTTCAACCCCGTGTCAAGATAAGAAGAAGCGAAGCAGGAACAAACCAGCACGAAGGTTTGGTTGTTTGGTTGCTATTAACGATAAATTAGCAAGCATATTAAAATAAATAACTATCATCTACATATCATGAAAACATCAAATCATTTAACCCAGTCAGTAGAAGCATTTTCAAAAGCATAAGATTAGTCAGCCCACAATAGGGCACTTGTCCAAACATCCCCTTGAAAAGGTTAGTCAGCTCGTAATGGGGCACTTTCCTGGATATCCCTTCATAAGGTCAGCCTGTAAGGGCACCTTTCAAGACATTTTTTTCCTGTCATAGGTTAGTTAGCCCACAGAGGGGCACTTTCCTAAACTTCATCTTTCAGGGTTAGCCCATAAGGGCACCCTTTCGAGACATTTTGTCATAGGTTAGTTAGCCCACATCGGGGCACTTCCCTGCACATTCTCTCTTAGGGTCAGCCCACAAGGGCACCTTTTTGAGACGTTTCTCTATGCCATAGGTTAGTCCGCTCACAATGGGACACTTTCCTAAATATCTCGTGGGGTCAGCACATTGGGGCACCTTTTGAAACATGTATTCCTACCATGGATTAGTCAGCCCATAGAGGGGCACATTCCTAGATATCCTCTCTTAGGGTCAACCCACAAGGGCACCTTTTTGAGACATTTTTCTATGTTATAGGTTAGTCAGCTCACAATGGGGCATTCTCCTAAATATCTTGTCTTAAGGTCAGCCTGTAGGGGCACCTTTCGAGACATTTCCCCCCAGGGTCGTGAGTCTAAGAAGACACTTCCCGCTAGGGTTAGTCAGCCTGTAATGGGGCACTTTCCCAAACACACCTTCTAAATGTCAGCCCACAGGGGCACCTTTTGAGGCATGTCCTCTCGCTATAGGTTAGTTAGCCGCAAATGGGGCACTTTCCTAGACACCTTTTCCTAAAGTTAGCTCAGAGGAGCACTTTTCGAATCTATCAATCAGTTAGCTCAGAGGAACACTTTTCGAATCCATCAATTAGTCAACTCGTAGGAGCACTTTTGATGACCGATCAGTTAGCTCATAAGAGCACTCTTCGAAGGTATTTTTCTAAACAGTCGCTAGTCTAGTTAGACGCTTCTGTTGACGGGTGGCTAGCTCATAAGAGCGCTTCCTAAGATAATCTTCTCTTCAAGGTTGCCAGTCCAATAAGACGCTTCCTATCATCAGCTATTCTACACTCCTAAACAATGTTTGAGATATTTTCTATCACCAAGTAGTCAGCCCATATAACACTTTTTGGGAGGATACATTACTCTTAGATTTAGGACCAATCCCTAAGCAATACCAACCATCACAAAAGACTCATGGGATTATTAGCTCATGGTGCATTTTCCTACCAGAAACCAAATTCCAGATAACCAACCAAACCAAGGCGTTATCCATTCAATCAAGAGGCCAAAAATGGCATCTTTCTTGTCTTTTTAGTTAAGTTTTTCAAACTTTACTACAAAGAGGGGCAGCTATAAACACCCCATTTTTGCCCTAAGGATCAATAATAATCAACAATAGTTAATTTTCAATTTTTTCCATTTTTTTTCTAATTTAGAAAAAATAGGAAAAATGTTCAAAAAATAAAAATAAATAGGAAAATACATCAATTTTGGAAAATAATTTCAGAAACGACAATAATAAGGATTAAATAATTTTTATAAATTTTTGAAATTAAAAAAAATACAAAAAAATAAAAAAAGCGCATTACATATATGTAATTTGCGAAATAAATAAAATCGCGAAAGTGGGCTAGCTCAGCTGGTCTGGACCAGGGTCAGGCACGCGCGCGGGGGTGCGAGGTCAGGGGTTCGAAACTGTGGGGAAGCAGAATCCGCGTTTTGCAAAATTTTACTCTGCCTGGGACACGTGTCAGCATCCGATTGGCTAGAGCGAACACACGCGCCGGGCGCGTAATCGTCTTCAACCTCTGTCCGAGATCGCCGGCAATGAGAAAAATCCGAATTTCGACCGTTTTGATTTGATTTTTTTGCACAAATCCAACGGATTTTCAATAGAAATAAGATAAACATCATCCAATTGGAATCAAATCGCAACAAATCGATGGATTTACATAAATCGGAGTTGTTTTTTTTAACCGCAAATCCGATTTGCTTCAATCGGTGGAAATTCGAGCTTATTCAACTCGATTTTGAACGCCTATAAATAGATGATGAAGTGGAGAGGCAGGATCAGGGATCAAAAGTGAGAAAAAGGAGAGAATCGAAGCTTCACCGGAGTTGTTCAAAACTGCGACCACTGATCAAGTGTTGGGCAGCCACCAGGAGGCGTTTCTGAAGCAAACCACCGCCACAGTTGAGTTCCTCACCCCCGAAAACCTAGGAATCGACACCTCACCCGCTTCGAAAGGCCGTTGGAACGCTGTCAATGAGTACTCCCAACCGCTGTGTCCGATCGACCCGACCCGACCCGCGCATTGACCCAGATCTAGGTAAGTCGGATTTTTCGATTTTTTGAATTTATTTTATTTATTTCGAATTTATTTATTTTCTTATTTGTTATTTATAATTCAAAAAAATAGAAAAATTTTAGAAATTAGATTATTTTTTTAAGGATTTGATTTAGTATGAATAATAAAAATAAGAATAATAATTATAATGATAAATAATAAAATGTAGAAAATTTATAATAGAAAATGATAAAAATATTAGAAAAAATAATAATAATAATTAAGATTTTAAAAATAGGATAGATAAAAATCAGGAGAAAATTTTCAATAAAAATAAAAATTATAAAAATTATGAAAAAATTAATAAAAACTAATAAATAATTAAAAACTAATAAAAATTTATAAAAATTATAAAAAAGTAATAAAAAATCAATAAAAATTTATAACAGTAGAAATGAGTTGAAAAATAGAAAAAATGGAATTTTATCACTTAGAAAAATCATTTTCTTAAATAAATCTAAAATTGGTGTTTTCCTTAAAAGTATTATTTTCAAAAAATCGAATTATCAAGCTTAGGCTTAGATTTTTTAGAAAAATCCTAAAATGGTAAAAACATAAATCTAAAGAAATTTCATAATTAAAATTTTTCAGGAAAAGTGAGCTACGTTTGTTTGATCCTAAATAGCAGGTACATAGGCACCCATTTGGGTAAAAGCATAAAGAACATACACCTCCATTATCTGATATAATGACACTCTTTGTCCATTCAACTAACATAGTGGGTTTATTACTCTTTCTATACTTATTTAATCGTCTATTTCCTTTTATTTGTAAATTTAAAAAGTTTATATTAATTTTTTTGGAAAAATAAACTTTTCCAAATACTTGCAATAACACTCTTGAAACCTTATGTAATCCTTTGAAACTCCTTTGTTAAACCTTAAATCGAGCTTCAAATGATGGCTCATTTCTTTCCTTAGTGCAAAAACTAGAGAGGAGATGATTCTTTAGGTATCGTTCACGTGATGAGTAAGGGTTGGTGCAACTTCTTTTCTCCTTCTTCTAATTTTTTCTTTCTTTCTTTCTTTTTGATTTCCTCAAATAATTTGTATTGTTTCTGTATACTTGTTATTTACATAATGAGAATGAAAGGAACAAAAGAAAAAAAGAATCAATACTTATATCTTTACACTAGGTAATGGTAAAGTGCATAAAGAAGATTTTTCATCCCTATATGCTACATCAAACTACAACTTCAAGTTGTCACTCTTATCTACCCTTTATTTCCTTTATACCCAACCTCAACTCAAACATTGTTGAATCACAACTTATTATCTTGGAAAACATGTCTTAAATTAGTTCCATTAATAAACTCCTTTACCTTCTTCATTTGCAATAAGTAGAAAAAATTAGTTCGCACTTCTAACATCTAACACACACACATACACACACACATATTGCATGTTAGTGCCCTTTTCAATCAATGGAGTAGTGTAGTGTATATTACATGCATGTCGTGTATAATCCCTATGCATGTTGTGTGCAATTCTCATGAAAGTCATGTACCTATTTATTATTGGGAGATTTTCTCACGAATAAACGAAATTAGATTTAATTCAAAAGCTTGTATCTAGTAATTAAACTTATCCTCAATTTTACCCTTTTACATTCATGATGCGATACATGCATATGGAAGAAAAATGATTTCATTTTTATAATAGAAGAAAAATTTCTTCTTATTTTCCATAGATATTTTTTTGGTTTCAATCACCACTTAAAATTACCACTATATGATTACAAAGTTTTGATTAAAATGAATGTCAAGAAAATTGTTTAGAAAAACAACTTATATGAAACAAGCACATCTTAGAAACCTATCAACACCTAGTTTTTCTTCATCTTATTGCTTAATTAGCACATCAAAGTGGCACCTCTTGTTGCTAATCTTACTTGACATGTAAAACTTAATCTTCTAAAGAGAATAAGGGTAAATCTACTCATGGAAAATATTACCCATGATTTGATTTTGGTTTTGGTCTACTTTTTATAATGGTAAGCATAAAACAGTTATGTTGATTAGAAACACTGAATGTTAGGGTGGGTGTAGTTTGGTTTGATTTAGTATGATTTGTCCTTTGAATAGAATCAAAACGTATACTAGGGTTTTTTTTTTCATAAATTGAACCTAATCATATGGTTTCATTCATAATTTTTTCAAACCTAAAAAAAAATAATTTAGTCCTATTTAGTTCATAGTTCGAATCTTTTGTACATGTGTTATTAATTTTTTTATATACAAGTTTATAAGTCATGCAAAATTGTACTTAATACAACAAAAAATTAATTTATTATCTTTTTTTTATATCATACACCATCTTCAATACTCATTTGATATATTTAAAGAGATTTTATTATCTCTCTTAAGATAATTATGGTTTATATATAAGTCAATAAGAAAAAATATAAAATAAAAAAGTAAATTATTTGATGAAACAAAATAAGAAAAGAAATTGAATAAATAATATAGAATTCTCATTTTAAGTCATATATTTCTATATTGTCACCACCATTTCCTTTTTCTTTATATTTTATGGTTTAGTTCAATTCATATTTTTTTTAACATAAAAATAAAACAGTTTGATTTCGTTTGTAATTTTTTTTCAAACCTAAAACGACAATTCAAACTTAATTTACAATTTGATTTGGTTAGATTCGCGATTCAGTCGATTTTTTTGCCCACCCCTACTAAACGTGGCGTTAGAGGATAAAAGTGACTACAATGTTCAACGTGCATAGATATCTGTTAAAATTAATAATAAAATAGAGGAAATCATTTTTTCTATTTTTCATAGATATTTTCTTTGGTTTTTATTGCCCCTTAAAACCTCTATTTGTGTAGGTAATTAAAACATGATCTAATATATTTAGTCAATGGAGTAGTGTAGTGTGTGTTATATGCATGTTGCATATAATTTCTATGCATATTGCATGCAATTCTCGTGCATGTCATGTACATGTTTTTGTCTTATGATAAGTTTGTTATATTATTATGAATATTTGAGAGAAGGGATGTTTAATTGAAAATTTTAGTTATATTATCTAACGGATCCTTTATATTTTACCTTCTTCATTTTATGTAGTGGATAGTTGGTATAAATTTTAATAATAATACCATTAGTTATTTGATAATAAAAAGTATTAAAAATCCATTATTGTTTGAAGCTATTGAGAAAAACTGATGCTTTTAAGATTAATAGCATTGTTAAATTTTTTTATCTTCTAATTTCTTTATATATATATTTCTTTACTTTCACAAGCCTTTGGACACCTTCATTGCCTATGGACACCTAGTTTTTGTTCATCTTATTGCTTAACTAGCACATCAAAGTGGCAGCTCCTACTGCCGATTTTAGTTGATATTTAAAACTTAATCTTCAATAGAGATTAAAGGTGCGTCTGCTCGTGGAAAATGTTGCCCATCATTTGATATTGGTTTTGGTCTACTTTTTATAACAGTAAATGTAAAGCGGTTACGCTGACTAGAAGCGCTCAACGTGGCGTTAGAGGATGAAAGTGATTGCGATGTTTGACGTGTATGAATATGTGTTAAAGCTAATTTAAACTAAAGAAAATCCATTTTTTTTTTCTATGTTCTATGGTTTTCATCGCCACTTAAAGCCTCTATTTGTTAGGTAAAAAACATTATCTAATATATTTGGGCAATGGAGTAGTTTAGTGCGTGCCATGCAATTCTCATGCACATTTAGCTTGTATTTTTTAATTAACCCTTTGAATTTTATATCTTTTATTTTGTGCAACGGATAATTGATGTAAATTTCAATAATGTTAGCATTGGTTATTTGATAATAAAAAAGATTGAAAATCTGTTATTGTTTGAAGATATTGTGCAAAACTAATGCTTTTACTTGTCATTGTTTTCTTCTTCTTCTAATTCTTTATTTTTTTTTCTATTTATTTATGTTCATAAGAACAAGAAACATACATCTCCATCGCCTGATACAATGACACTCCTTATCCATTCCCTTGACATAATGAATTTATTATTCTTTTTTCTTTACTTATTTTATGATCTCTTTCCTCTCATACGTAAAATTTTAAATTTTATATTATTTTGTTTGGAAAAATAAACTTTTCCATATACTTCCTTTTTTAACTCCGCACTAAGCTTCAAATGGAATTTTGGTTACTTTTTCTCGTTAGTGCAACAACTAGAGAAGGTGATGATTATCTAAGTATCATGCCTAAAAGTGATGAGCGAGGGTGCAACTTCTTCTCTTCTTTTTTTTTTTTTCCTTTTCTTTTTTCTTTTTTGTTTTCCTTAGTACAATTTGTATTGTTAGTATATGCTTGTTGTTTAAACAATGAGAATAAAAGGAACAATACCATATAGATACTAATTTTTATATTTAATACAGATCAATCTATATAGTAAATTTAATTGTACTATAAATTATAGATAAACTTATATACATATCGCATATGATATATATAATTTGTAATATATAACACCCAAACCACATCCACATACGTCATATATATTTATCAATAGCATAATAAATGTCACACATTAAATTATGTGTTATAATTAAGGCACATATAAAAAAGTCATATGTAATATGATGGACTTCCAAGACTCTCATGTATATTTATCCATAATATAATACCATGGACTTGATGATTTTTATGATGCCGATAATGGCCTCCCCCTGAAATAAACCCTGCGTTCGTCCTTGGATGAATATATACAAGATGGCTATGTGGTTCCATCATGTCTCTTTATCTAATATTAAGTTATTTATAGCTATTAAGTATCAATAATAGCATAAAAACTTTACACATTTTCGGGTATTCTTGATTTCTTTATTCGCTATTTATGGATCCCTAAAATTATTTAAAACCAGAGATAAAAAAAAAAAAAGTTATTTAGCCTCCGAGTTATTATTATTATTTTAATAATAGACTAACTTGCCTTTTTCTTTTCTTTAATGGATGCCTAGGTGTAGTCGCTCTCGACCTATTTCCTCCTCTTTCCTCTCCCTCCTTGTGGCCGAAAACCCTAGTTGTCCTTTTCTTTTCTCGTGTCACTTTCTCTCTCTCTCATCGAAGTTGGTGGGCGCACGAACCTTTTAGTGAACTTCTTACTCCTTTCGATCCCGTGAACCTTATTTCACTGACCAGTTAGGGCAATTGATTACCCAACGTAGCATTGTATCGTCACGTGGATTCATGGTGTAAGCATGGAGAGGGAGCTGACAGCATCCGGAACGATAAGAATTGTGAATTTGATTTTTTTGCATGGATATACAACCTTGGATAAAAAGAATATTAACGTTTGAAAGTTTTTATGAACTTAATCTATCCTAGGAAAAAAACCGGAAAAACAAACTTGATTTGGAAAATAATAAAAGAAGATTTGGTTGTAAGAAAACTCTACTAAATAAAAGACTTTTGACAGATATACACATGATTGAGCAGATTCAATTTCTATAAATAAAAGCAGTGCCTAGAATTATTTGAGATGATGTGCATGTTAAATACAAATGCCTAAGTAACTAGCATTCTAAACAAAATCGTGAGCAAAGATACATCAGTTAAGGAAAGAGTTTAATGAAGGTTTGCAAAATATGTCTATTATTCTATTCTTGCTTTTCCTCTCAACGTTCAAAAAATATATAAAAATAATAATATGCTTCATGAAAACTCAAGATAGTAACATATAAATATGCATATACATGTATTATATAAACTTATTCTTACTTGGTAGTTGGACAATAGAATTTGCTATTATATTTAAGGAAGGAAGACAACTCCTATGGTGACCTAGAATCTATTAGTAAGATTAATAGGCTTAATCCATTCAAAGGCTTTGTCATAAGTTGAGGAATATGGTTTTCACCCAACAGGTACCATGAACTCCTATCTTAATCTTTGGGTAGGAATGACATTAGGTAAAGGAGTGCAGATAATAAATAACATAATAGAAGTTTAAAATAATATACCAAAGTATGAACATCTTATGTATTTAATGTGCCACGTTATCAAATCTATCAGCTTTCCATTAAAGGTATAACATCACTTTCATTTAAATTACTAAAAAGTCTTATTCTTTATTTGAATTAAACTCTAATCGTCTACTAGGTAATGTTTCCTCAATCTTGGTAAATGTTGTGACCATCTGAGTATTGCTTTCTAGTTGTCTATTTTTTTTTTTTTTTTTTAAGAAAATAAATCCTCAAACTGTCATATAGAATATTTACAATCACGATTATAGAAGAAATCACCTATTTGACTGTATCTAAAAAGCTCCCATGCTGGTATTGCAAGAAACGTGTCTATAGTTACTGTTGATTAATGCCTCGAATTTGATTGAAGGCCAGTAGGTTTTGTGCTCAATGCTACCGACTTTGGAATGAAGGCCGCTAACCTTTAAGACTGGTGTATGAAGCTTGGAAGGCCGTTGGCATTTAAGTCGACGGCGTAGGATTTAGGCTTAAGATTTAGGCTGACGGCATATTTATTTAAGCTACCATCTTTTGTGTCGTCCTTGAGCTAGCCTATCTTATTTTCCAAGTTTCGCACTTATATATATATGAGGTGTTTTTAATGTTGTGTGACATGCGAATGAGCGAGTATTAGGAAGCTTTATACGAATTCCTTTGAGAGATTTGTCTTTTGAGTTGTATTCTCTCAATTATGTACTCTAATTTCAAATTAGTGGATTTATCCTCTCCTCTGCCCGTGATTTTTCCCAATTTAGGTTTTCCATGTAAATCTTGTGTGTCTTTTATTTTTTTGCAATTGTTAATCTTCTTTTGCCATTGTTTTTGTCCTTAACATAATTGTAACAAGTGGTATTAGTGCAAAGGTTCTTTGATTGTGTTCTAAACGATGGCATCGGTCAAATACGATATTCCACTGCTAGATCGCCACACAAGGTTTTCGCTATGGCAGGTTAAGATGCGGGCGGTTCTCACATAGATGGATTTGGATGATGCTTTGTTAGGGTTTGATAAGATGCCTGCATCATGGACTCCTGAAGAAAAATAACGTAAGGATCGTAAAGCTCTTTCTCAAATTCATCTTCATATTTCAAATTAAATTTTGCAGGATGTGTTAAAGGAAAAGACCGCTGCTACACTATGGTTGAAATTAGAGCAATTGTGCATGATGAAAAGTCTGACTAATAAATTGCATCTAAAGCAGAGACTATACTCACACCGTTTGATGGAAGGAGGGTCCGTAGATGATCACTTGACCATCTTTAAGGAGATTGTATCAGATTTAGAATCCATGGAGGTAAAGTATGATGAAGAAGATCTGGCTTTGATTTTGTTATGTTTGTTACCTTTTTCGTGTTCAAATTTTAGAGATACAATCTTGTATAGTCATGATGCAATTACTATGGAAGATGTTTATGATGCTTTAGCCTCTTATGAAAAAAATGAAAACTCTAGTTACTGGAACTGAGTCTAAGGTTGAGAGTCTTGTTACTCAAAGAAGGAGTTAAGATAGAAATTCTAGTTGGAATTCAAGGGGCAGATCGAAGTTTTCAAATAGGAGTAAAACTTGTAATTACTACAAGAAGAAGGGACATATAAAATCATAATGTTATAAATTTTAAAACAAGAACAAAAGAGATAATGATAACCAAAAGGAGAAACAACCAAAAAAATTGGTGAAGTTGATGTTGTTGAAGAAATTAGCTATGTTGAGCTCCTTACTGTTTCCAATGATTCACAAACTAGTCAAGAATGGATCTTAGATTCTGGCTGTACTTTTTATATGTGTCTCAATCTAGACTGGTTTTCAATATATGAAAAGATTTCTAAGGGTATCGTTTTGGTGGGCAATAATGCTTCTTGTAGTATTGCAGGTATTGGAACAATTAAATTTAAAATGTATGATGATGTTATCAGGATGCTTGGTGATGTGAGACATGTTCCTGACTTGAAGAGAAATTTGATTTCTCTTAGTACTCTTGATTCTAAGGGGTACAAGTACATTGTGAAGGTGGAGTTTTGAAGATCAGTAGGGGATCGTTGGTGGTTATGAAAGGGAAAAAACAAGCTGCTAACTTATATGTTTTGTAGGGTTTAGTCGTTACAGGTGATGCTGCTATTACTTTTTCATCCTTGTCAGATGAAGATTCTAAAAAAATCTAGCATATGAATCTACGGCATATGAGTGAAGCTAGCATGACTTAATTGAGTAAAAGAGGTCTACTTGAGAGGCAAAACACCAGCAAGTTAAAATTTTGTAAATATTGTGAGTTTGGAAAACAAAAAAGAGTCAAATTCACCACAAATACACATAATACAAAGGGTATTCTAGATTATGTCCACTTTAATCTTCCGGGGCCATCAAGAATGCCATCTAGTGGAGGTGCTGCTTACATGATGACTATTATAGATGATTTTTCCAGACGTGTTTAGGTATTCTTCTTAAAGTAGAAGAATGATGTTCTACCCACATTCAAATAATGGAAAACAATGGTTGAGAAGCAAACCAGGAAAGAGGTAAAGCGTTTTCGCACAGATAATGGATTAGAGTTTTGTTCTAACAATTTTAATAATCTATGCAAAGTAGAGGGAATTGTGAGACACTTAACAATTCCTAACACACCTTAGTAAAATGGGGTAGTAGGGCGCATGAACAGAACTATCATGGAGAAAGTCCAGTGCGTGCTTTCGAATGCAAGATTACCAAATTCATTTTGGGCAGAAGCTGCTTCTACAACATGTTACTTGATAAATAGATCTCCATTAACGGCTATAGAAAAGAAGATTCAAGTTGAAGTATGGTTTGGCACTCCTAGTAATTATTTTGAACTGAAAATTTTTTGCTGTCTTGCATATTCACATGTTGATAATGAAAAGCTTGAACCACGGTCATTGAAGTGTATATTCCTTGGTTTTAAACCCAGTGTCAAGGGATATAAACTATGGTGTCCTGAATTGAAGAAAGTTATAGTGAGTAGAGATGTTATTTTTGATGAGGTGTCTATGTTATGTGATTTGTCATCTAACCCTTCATTTGATGAAGTCAAGCAAAAATCGTCCATGCAGGTGGAGATTGAAATTAGTTTAGACTCTAAATCAGGGACTTCTACTCTTCCTTTATCACAAACTAAAGATAGTCCTGTCTCTATGCCTTCTTAGCCACAATACTCTATTGCTAAAGACAAGCCTAGGAGAGAAGTTAAACCACCTCAGAGATTTGTAGAGGCAAATCTTGTAGCTTATGCTCTAAATGTTGCAGAGGATATTGAATCCAATCAGGAGCCATCCACTTACACAAAGGCTGTTAATTGTGAAGACTTTGGCAAGTGGATGATTGCAATGCAGGAAGAGATGGAATCCCTTTAGAAAAATAGTACTTGGGATTTGGTGAAGCTTCCTAAAGGGAAGAAAACATTTAAGTGCAAATGGGTTTATAAGAAAAAAGAAAGTGCACCAGGTATTGAAGAACCCAGATATAAGGCCAGACTAGTCGTAAAAGGCAGTCAGATACCGGGTATTGATTTTACTAATGTGTTTTCTCCTGCTGTAAAACACAGTTCAAATAGAGCACTTTTTGGTATTGTAGCCTTGCAAGATCTTGAATTAGAACAGCTAGATGTGAAGACTGCTTTTTTACATGGAGAGCTTGAGGAAGATATTTACATGCAACAACCAAAAGGCTTTGTAGCCTCAAGAAAGGAAGACCATGTTTACATGTTGAAGAAATCTCTGTATGGGTTAAAGCAGTTACCCAAGTAGTGGTATAAAAGATTCAATTCTTTTATGACTTCTCATCAGTTCATGAGAAGTAGTTATGATAGCTGTGTCTATTTCAAGAAATGTGACGATAGGTGTTTTGTTTATTTATTATTATATGTTGATGATATGCTGATTGCAGCTAAAGATAGAAGAGAGATTGAAAGGGTTAAAACCCAATTGAGTAGAGAGTTTGATATGAAGGATTTGGGAGCAGTAAAGAAGATACTTGGAATGGAAATTCTAAAAAATAGAGAATCAGGAATGTTACATCTAAGTTTGAAGGGGTACTTTGAAAAGATACTTCGCAGGTTCAATAGGATGAATGCTAAGCCTGTCAATACTCCCTCAGCATCTCATTTGAAGCTTTTGTCTACTCAATCTCCTAAATCAGATGAAGAAATAAATTACAATTCAAAGGTTTCATACTTTAGCGTTGTGGGATCTCTTATGTATAGTATGGTATGTACTCACCCAGATCTGTCACATGCCGTAAGTGTTGTTAGCAGGTATATGGCAAATCCTAGCAAAGAACACTGGAGAGCAATTTAGTGGATCTTCAAATGCTTAAGAGGTACTATTAATATTTGTTTACAATTTGTAAAGCTAGAGATAGTCTTATCGGTTTTGTGGACTCTGATTTTGTTGGAGATTTAAATAAGAGAAGATCTCTCACAAGGTATATCTTTACACTTCGAGGTTGTGCCATCAATTGGAAAGCCACATTGCAAGCTACAATAGCTCTATCTACTACTGAAGCTGAATATATGGCCATCAAAGAAGTTTTTAAAGAAGCTATTTGGTTGCAGGGATTATTTGGAGAGCTCAATGATGATGTAAAGACTATTACTATTAATTGTGATAGTCGGAGTGCAATTTACCTCACAAAGGATTAGATGTTTCATAAGAGGTCAAAACACATCGATATTAGATATCACTTTGTTCATGATATTATTGCTCGTGGTGAAATTGTAGTGAGCAAAGTCAGCACCCGGAATAATCCATTGTTATGTGACAAAAACACTTCCTATGACCAAGTTTGAACATTGCTTGAACTTGGTTGGTATTGGTTGCTGATAATTATCTTTTGAAGTTTATGGAAGAGGAAGAGAATGTTTCCTATTGTATATTGAAGTTTTGGAATAATCGAGAATAATCAAATTTGTGTCAAGGTAGAGATTGTTGATTAATGCCTCGAATTTGGTTGAAGGCCGACAGCTTTTGTGCTCAACGTTGTCGGCTTTGGAATGAAGGCCGCTAGCCTATAAGGTCGGCGTATGAAGCTTGGAGGCCGCTAGCATTTAAGCCGGTGGTGTAGGATTTAGGCTTAAGATTTAAGCCGGCAACGTATGTATTTAAGCTACCAGCTTTTGTGTCATTCTTAAGCCAGTCTATTTTATTTTCCTAAGTTTTGCACTTATATATATATGGGGTGTTTTTAGCATTGTGTGACATGTGAATGAGAGAGTATTAGGAAGCTTTATTCGAATTCTTTTGAAAGATTTGTCTTTTGAGTTGTATTATCTCAGTTGTGTACTCCAATTTCAAATGAGTGAATTTATCATCTCTTTTGCCTGTGGTTTTTTTCGATTTGGGTTTTCCATGTAAATTTTATGTTTTTTTATTTTTTTACAATTGTTAATATATTTTTTTATCATTATTTTTGTCCTTAACATAATCGTAACAGTTACTTTACAAGGGTTGGATGGATTTTTAACTTTTATTGAGCGCTCGTTGTGGTCTGAGGCAACCAGATCTGCTTGATTTTCAGTGGTCCAGTGGGACGATTTTGATTGATGTTTTTCATTAGGTCAACTTTTGGATACATGTTTATTTAGTCTCCTTGTGTGGACTCCATTTGTGCATCTATTTGTAAGTCTTTTACCACGTAAAACTTAGCAAATAATGAGAAGTATATATGTAGATATTAAACCTCAAATCGCAGACAGTAGTTTACTATTTAGGACAGTACATAGTTAGTTTATAAAATAAGTCGTTACAACTATCGTGTGCATCTTTGACAATTTTGAGTAAGTCTAGGTATTTATCACGTTTTATTATGTGTAATTGCATTGACATGGTGTGGTGCATCGTGATACTTTTTTTGGTTGAAAATAGTGTCAGCTCTCATCATGCACATGGACTGTGTCAGTACCAGTACCGAGCGTTAGATTTAGAAACGATGCAATTATATTTAATTAATTACTCTTGGCGAATAGTGGCCCTCATGTTAGGTTATGAGAACCAGGCACAACATAACATCATCCGTGGATAAGGAACTTCACTAGCTGGCTATAAGCAGTTAGATCTTGATCAGATTACAACACATCAACCAAAGAACGAAGATAATCGCATCATTAATGGTCCTCAGCTATGCATATTCACCATGATATCCTCCAAACTCGACTCATCTAAAGTAATCGATCGTGAATTTAAACTATTTTAAGGATAGTTAGTATCGGTTCCTTGTTTGGCTTGATAGACTTGAATCAAATCTCAACAATCGTGACCAGGCTAGCTAAAATCAATAAATTAGATCAAGGCTTCCAACGATTGTATTTGCAGAGAAAATCATCCCTTAGATTGGTCCTAAAAAATCGAAATCCACCAACTAAACTAGAATCCAGCATAAACAATTAAATTGACACGATTTTGACATTGCAAATTACAAAGAAGAATGCGACTTCTATAATAGGTCGAGCTAAGAAAATACTTAAGTCATTCCAATTTTCAACTAATTTATTAGGAACATATTCAAATAAAGCTACATAAGAAATAAGGCACAAGGTGATATTGCTAAATTAATTAACATGCATATAATATATATATATATTTATATATATCATGATAGAATATACTTGGGATGATGAAACTAAGCTTAGATCACCTCGGCCACCCACTGCTTCGATCCATCCATCAAACCGGGACTTAATCTGAACATGAGAATGCAAAACTCCAGTTGATTAAGATTCCCATCTCCATCCAAGTCACCTTCCCTCAACATACAGACTATCTCGTCATCCCTCATGTCTTGTAACCCTAGCATTAGGCTGTTCCTCTTCAAGCTCTCAAACGTGATCACTCCCTTCTCGCCATCCATCAGCAACTGGAATCCATTGCACAGTTCTCCTATAAACCCTTCAGCCCCCAACCTCACGATCATTGACGGGAAGTAGTCCTCGAAATCGAGCGCGCTTATCTCTAATGCCATGTTTAGGTGTAAAGTGTGTATGTATGTTGGTCTAATAATGGAAAAAGAAAAAAGTGGAAATTTTGTCTAGTATAGTATGTTTAGTGAGAAAATATCCAAATATATGGCGAGGGATGACGGTAATGTGTGTGATGAAGAGGAGAGGGTGTAGTAGGGGGGGCTATAAATATGTAAGGTTTCATGAAGGAGATTGATGGAGTGAAGGTGAAGAGAGGTTCGTGGAAGGAGGAGCGTAGCCATTAAAGCCAAGAAAAAGTACACTCATGAGAGGAAATTAAAATGTATTGTTTTGTAGGAGAGAGAGAGAGAAAGGGGGGAGTTTCTTGCATGTTTCTATAAAATTTTGTAACTGCCTTGGTAGCTCCTTTTTTACTATTTCTTTTGATGCACCTTATCTCTTTCGTGGAAGTTGCATGGTATCTAAAAGTATCTGTCAATTTCAACTTCACACTTATTGCGTTGATACACAAAAATATTAAAGAAGTGTGTCTACATTATGCCATGCATTGCAGGAGGATAGCTGGCTACTTGCTTCAAGTGTAGGTAGATCACACGATTGTATTTATTTCAGAAGTCAAAATAAAGTAACATATTCACAAGATTTAAGCATTCATGATGTGCCCAGAAGGAAAAAAAAAAAAAAAAGATTCATTACAACTCATATATCAAGTGGTGGATCAAGCTATGGGCACCAATGGATGAAATTACTGCGTTGTTATAACTTGTAATAATTGTGGATGGTTTTAAAAGGTGTTTTCTTAATATATTAAAAAAAAATGTTATGTAATAAATTCTTGTTTATTACTATTTACCACTCATCTGACTCATGTGATGATTTAAATTACTAGACGATGCGGTTTTTTTTTTTCTTTAATTTTATCAGCAAGTCTGTTTTCTTCTACCTTTTTTTTTTTCTTCACCCACCTGACTTTTAGGACATTTTCACTACGTTCATCTATGCGACTTTTGTACTAAAATTTCCATCCGGACTTCATTGTTACGACTGAGGACTCCGATCGGTAAAGTAATTGAAGAAATACATAATACAAGAGTGCACGGCAGGAAAATTTTCCTAAAACTGCAACATAAAATATAAACAAATCAGTAAAGTCACAATGTCTCCGAGCTAAGGCTAAATGGACCTTATTATTTATATCCTATTTCCACTTGCCATTTTTAGCTTTTTTCTCTTTTCGAAATAATTGTATATAAATGTAATTTTACCTTCAATAACTTCTATAAAAATGCAAATATCCCTAATTGTTGTTGAAATCCTAAAATTGTTGCTAAAAGAATAGTGAATAGCACACTACTTTTAAATTTTTGGCAATGATTTAAATATATACGCATATTTTTAAAGTTATGATAATGTAAAACCATACTTTCAAAGCTCAAGAGCTCTATCATTATTGATGATTGTTTGAAGGGTATATTTACTATTTACCTAAAGTTTAACGATATTATAATATATCATTTTGTACCAACTATCATGGAGCATGAGTTATATATATAAAGCATTGAAATTGAGTCTTGATTTGAAATTTAAGAATTTGAGTTTGACCCAAATTCAATTGAGCTTATAATTTTAAGTTAAAATCTGATTTGAAGTGACACTCAACAACTAGACATAATTTTCAAAATATTTAATTAAAATAACACCAATACCCAAATTGAACTCGATCTAGACTAATATTTGAGCTTGACTTAAAACTTGATTAAATTTATGAGTTAATGGAGCTAAATATCACAAAACTCAAATTTAACTAAATAAGCTACTCAAGTAACTCAAGTTCGAACTTATCAAATGAATCGAACTCAATGAAACATCAGATTGAACTCGAATAGACTACAAATACAAATAAATTTGATTCATTTCTACATCACCTTGGTGAAAAAGTGCAATAAACAATAGAAGAGCAATACAAACAATTGATAACAAAAACGTAAAACTAGTAAATTAGTGTATTTAAAAGACTTAGCACACCTGAAATAATTAGGTTGAACATTTCACTCTCATTTTGCTAAATGAATAAATAAATCCTCATGCATCAAGATTTTATTTTATCATTACATAATGAAAAGTAATTTTACGGTTTTATTGGTGGACCATTTAATCCATTATTCAATAATTAATTTTTTTATTACATTAATTTCTATAATGAAATAAGTACCTCGTGACATAATCAAACTAAGACATAAAAATTGCAAAATATCATACATTTTTTTTTTTTTTGTGGTGATATATACTATATCCACAAAAGCGATGGCCCCGGACCTCAAGCCATTGCTTAATTTTAATTTATCCAAGCAATTTGTGACGTCTACGGCAATATCGTCGTACACGCCGTATGTGCTTTACTGTCCTTTGACATTTCTCGTCGTTTTTGAATTAATTTGGCGAATTCATTTAGACAAAAATATGGTCGGTAAATGTAGTATTATCACAAGTCAACTATCTGATCTCATGTCCTCACAAACTATTTATGAAACCCATTATAAATAAGGAGTGTTCATCGGAACTGGTCGGTGGACCTTAATTAAAAATCTTTAACATTTTATTTAATCTCCCAATAAATATATAAAACCCTATAATGAAAACACATAATCAATGAAATAGAAACTCCGCTGTGAATATTAATAATTTTGGAGATGAAAAACATTACAATATGCTCAAACACAGTTTCTTTTCTTTTTTATCTTTTTCGTTTTTTTTTTTTTTTGAAACGATAGCAGTATATGTATAAATATTCTTAGCTATAAGAAATACGGACAAAAAAAATAAAATCACATCATTGAAATTACACAATGATTCCATAACGTTGTAGAATAAGTTTCAGGTTGTAGGGCCTCCTACCTTTAACATCGAAAACTTTTTCATCCCAACTTATTATCACTTTTAACATAATTATAATTAAATAATATATAAATATATATAGGATTATCGACTCAGGTATTATCTACAATTTTTTCTTGTTATTCAATTCCATTCACAACGTATTATTTTCAGTCATCACACCACGAAATGAGCTATAAAAGTGTGGAAAAAAAAGTGGAATAATTTGAAGAGTGTAAATACGATTTGAAGTTTTAACCCATAAGTACAACTGCAAGAACTTCGTTAAGGTTGGCATTTTGAATGTCTCTTTTTTTTTTTTTTTGAGACACAATAATGATTTAGATACTGTAGAGTTTGACATATCATAAAAATCTTTCTAAACAGGTTTTTATTAATATGTGTTTATTTTAATTTTAGTTTGAGAATCATTAATCTAACTTGCTTAAGAGATATAGATTGAATCAAGATAGTTTCTTTTCTTATAAATCTTCTACTAGTATAAATGTGCTGCTTTTGGTACACTAAAGAAAAGAATTTTTTTTTATAAAAAAAAAAAAAAAAGAAGAAGAAGAGGAGAGTCATAAAGCTAGGTGAGAGTGGGCAGTAGTATTATTATAACATTTTCAAACCCTCAGGAAAATTGAAAGGCTCCTCTCCTTATCAATATTAAAGTATAATATATCATATCAATTAACAGTAGAAATGCATGTAATGAGGACAAAGAAGGGTTCGGCATCAGCCTTTACGTCTCTTTCTTGTGTCATGATCCTGATGAAAGATGAACAAAACAAGGGACATTAAATATTCTTAGGGCTAACAACAAGAAACCTGATTATCATGATCATATTAAATGACAAAACGAAGTTTCCCTGCACCTTCCCTTCTTTGAACTTCAAGTACACGATGTCCCTCGGGTCAGGGTGCACCATATATAATAGGTTTCCATGTTCCAACAAGACACCATATAAATCAGATGAACTGTATATTTTTGCTGGGTTTGCAGGGTAAAGCACATGCATGAAATGCTTATGTATAATAGTAATAAAAGGTGTCTTGACGGATGTTTCGATGTATTTGTTAAAAATTAAAAAAAAAAAACAAATTGTACTTTCTTATACTAATTATATACTTTATTAAATATATATATATATATATATTAACCGTATAATTAACCCCATTGACATTTTATACAGAATATACCAACAGCCATCATACCAACAAACTAGCTAGCTTCTGGGGTATTTTCAAACGGGACGAAGTACAACTCATTTCAACTAATTATTGGAGCTAGTACTCATAAAGTAAGAGATGTACGCATTGAGGGTTTCTTTTATATATATATATTGAGAGGTTGAAAGGGTTAAGAGAACCCACCTTTCGTTTGCTTCTTTAGCAGTTTAGCTGCACTGAGATTCTCTTCCACCTTTTGTCTTTGAAATGTGGCAGGTGGAGATGACTAATGGGTGCTGACCGCGGTTATACGTGATGTCGAGAATAATGTTATCCACAGGCTGCAGGCCAAAAGAAAGAAAACTCTTTGTATTTTTCATACAATTATTATATACATATGATATATAAATATTAATAAAATTTTAATATATATAAGAATGGTAATTAATTTAAAAATTATGTATATATATATATTGAAATCTTATTGATATTTACATTATATGTATAATATATAGTATGCAATATCTAATGAATTTTTTTCTTTTATAAAAATAATATTTTATGTGTCTCGTTTCCAATCTTGTTTTGCTACATAAAAGTAAAATGTTTATAGAGGAAAACGAAATCAGCTTTAAGTAACTAGTTTAGACGGTAAGATGTGATTTGATGGAGGGGATACAAGAAGCGATCATACGGTTGGGAGCACGGGTTCTGCGCACGGCCGGAAACACGGCCGTGTCTCGAGCAAGGGTATCAAACCGCAAGATCTCATAGTGTCTAACACGGCCTGAAGCACGGCCGTGTCTCAAGCAAGGGTATCAAACCGCAAGATCTCACAGTGTCTAACACAGCCTGAAGCACGACCGTATCTCGAGTAGGGGTATTGAACACTAATTGTCATAGAGTCCAACACGGTTCGAAGCACGACCGTGCCTTAGACCGTGTACGCGCAGATTCGTTTTTTCCTTTTGATAATTTTAGGAGAGTATATAAACCTTTTTGTAGTGATGTTAGGGTTACGTCTTATTTTATTCTTGAAATACATTTCGTGAGAGACTTCTCGCCTTTAGTGGTTGTGCGCAACCATTGTTTGTTTGAGAGATTCATTCGTTGAGTGATTCTCTAAGCTTTCTACGCTAACTCGCTACGTCAGTTAGTATCAGAGCAAGGAAAATTTCCTGTGGAGATGTCAAGTGACGGAAGTTTAGGAGGCGATCACGTTCTGGACGTTGCTCGAGATGTGGAAACTCTGCGAACCGAAGTGCAGCTCAAAGGGTAGTGTTGGATACCATGGATCAGAGACTCCGACGCTTCGAACAGCGTTTTGATGATCTGGTAGAGTGTTTTGACGCAATGGGAACCAATACAAACAGGGATAGAGACGTTAGGGGAGTACGACCCGGGGCAAACCCTGCTTTTGGCGTTCCGAACCAACAAACCTATCGCTGCGAATCGAAGAGTCTAAGAGTATGATGTGGATTCTGAGGAGGAAGATGATTGGTTGGCCGGAAACCCGCAACCACAGCGGAGAGGATATAGTGGGGGTGGTTATGGTCGGAATCGCCAGGGCTATGATTAGGGAGACACCAACGAATTCAAATTAAAGGTAGACATACCTTCTTTTAACGGTAATTTGAGCATCGAGGATTTAATAGATTGGCTGGCAGAAGTGGATCGTTTCTTTGATTATATGGAAGTGCCGGAGAATCGTAGGGTGAGGTTAGTGGCATGTAGATTGAAAGGAGGGGCTTCGGCTTGGTGGGAGAGATTGCAGAATAGGCGATATAGAGAAGGAAAGCAACCGGTGCAGACGTGGTATAGAATGAAGCAATTGATCCAAAGGGATTTCCTGCCTCCTGACTACGAACAAATATTGTTCCAACAATACCAGAAGTGTAGACAAGGTCCGAGAACAGTGTATGAATATACGGCAGAGTTCATGAGGTTGGCTGAGAGAAACGACCTTAGGGAAAGCGAAGGACAGCAGGTGGCTAGATACCTGGATGGACTGAGGCTGCAAATTAAGGAGAAGATAGGGGTTCATGTTTTACGCAACGTTAATGAGGCGAAAAACATGGCCCTTCGGGCAGAGATGATGCTACAAGAAAAGACCAGTAGGTTTTATGGAGGTAACCGAAGGTTTAAGAACGAAGGATTCAGTACCGTAGGTACGGATAGAGGGAAGGCTGTCCTGGAAGCTCCAAGCGGAAGCAATGAGAAGAGAGAAGAAAGGGGAACAAGTAGGAGACCAATGGAAAATAGGGAAGTACCTAAGCAAAACAATCCCTATGCTAAACCAATTATGGGAAAGTGCTATAGGTGCAACCAATCGGGTCATCGTTCCAATGAGTGCCCCAGTAGGAGACCAATTAATGTTATTAATAGAGAGGAGGATGATGAGGTGTGCTGTGAACCGGATGGAGGGGATGAGCTTTATGGTGATGATGGTTATGGAGATGATGAGGAAACGTATGTCATTAGGAAGTTGATGTTGGCACCGAAGTGTGATGAGAAGTCCCAAAGACATCAGTTGTTCCGTACTAGATGTACTGTTGATGGTAGGGTGTTTGACTTGATAGTGGATAGAGGGAGTTGCGAGAATATCATTGGTAGGGAAACGGTGAGAGTATTGAATTTGACGATTGAAAAACACCCGAATCCATATACCATTGGATGGATTAAAGCGGCTGAGAAAATAGAAGTCACCGAGCGATGCAGAGTACCTTTCTCTATAGGGAAGTATAGAGATGAGGTCTATTGTGATGTCATGGACATGGACGCATGCCACCTTCTGTTTGGGAGGCCTTGGCAATTTGATGTTGATGCCAAACACGAAGGAAGGGAGAATGTTTACCGGTTAGAGAAGGATGGGGTAAAGTTCACTCTCCTACCTCTCAAAACATCTCACCGCCTTAAAACTTCTAAAACGGAGAGGAGTTCTTTCCTCACTATCACCCAATCTGAGAGGGAGATGGGGGAAGCAATTAAGGAGACGCATATAATCCATGCATTAGTTGTCCGACAGGTGATGTTCGTGGAGGAAGATCAGAGTAGTGACCAAGAGTTGCCAGACAGTGTGAAGGCGTTACTGGAGGAGTTTAGGGAAATAACATCTGAGGAGCTACCCGATGGATTACCTCCCATGAGGGATATCCAACATCATATTGATTTGATTCCAGGAGCTAGCCTACCTAATCTTCCACATTATAGGATGAGCCCAAAGGAGACAGAAATATTACAGGGAAAGGTGCAAGAACTACTCCAGAAGGGATTCATCAGGGAGAGCATGAGCCCTTGCGCAGTGCCCGCTTTGCTGACCCCAAAGAAAGATGGTAGTTGGCGCATGTGTGTCGACAGCAGAGCAATCAACAAAATTACCATTGGCTATAAATTCCCGATATCAAGGTTGGAAGACATGCTAGATTGCTTGAGTGGGGCCAAATTCTTTTCCAAGATCGATCTGAGAAGTGGTTACCATCAGATTCGGATTCGACCAGGAGATGAGTGGAAGACGGCCTTTAAAACTAAGGAAGGCCTATATGAATGGATGGTCATGCCTTTTGGCCTCAGTAACGCCCCAAGCACCTTCATGCGTATTATGAATCAGGTACTTAGACCCTTTTCTACTCGGTTTGTCGTAGTTTACTTTGACGATATCCTGATCTATAGCAAAACTGAGAAGGAACACATCGATCATGTAAGGGAAGTGTTGAATGTTCTGAGGGAGAACAAGCTCTTTGTGAATCTCAAGAAGTGTGTATTCCTCTCTAGGAGATTGTTGTTCTTGGGTTTTGTCGTTAGTGGTGATGGAATTACCGTGGATGATGAGAAAGTAAAAGCTATTAGGGAATGGCCCATTCCCAACACCGTAAGTGCTTTGAGGAGTTTTCTGGGATTAGCGAGCTTCTATAGAAGGTTTATTCGTCACTTCAGCACCCTTGCTGCACCTATGACCGAGTGCCTGAAAAAAGGGAAGTTCTAGTAGAGTGATGAAGCTGAAAGTAGTTTCGGGCTGTTAAAAGAAAAGTTGTGCAATGCTCCAGTCCTTACATTACTTGACTTTGATAAATTGTTTGAAGTCGATTGTGATGCAAGTGGGGTGGGAATAGGAGCGGTGCTATCTCAAGAAAGGAAGCCCATTGCCTTTTTCAGTGAGAAGTTATGCGAGTCTAAGCGAAATTGGTCCACTTATGACAAAAAATATTTATTCAGTGGTGCGTGCTTTGAGGACCTGGAAACATTACCTAGTGGGCAAGGAATTCGTGCTATACTCCGACTGTGATGCTCTTAAGCACTTGAATAATCAGACCAGGATTAGTAAGGACATGCATGCACGGTGGATTCAATTCTTGCAGAAGTTCCATTTAAACTTAAACATAAATTGGGGGTCTACAACAAAATCGCAGATGCTTTAAGTAGGCGAGCCAGTTTGTTGGTGACACTTCACACTGAAGTGGTGGGATTTGAGCATCTGAAAGATCTATACGTAAGTGATAACGATTTTAAGGATGCATGGGTGTCGTGTCGGGACAAACAACCTAGCAGTGATTTCCATATTTATGATGGGTTCCTCATGAAAGGAAATCAGCTTTGTATTCCAGAGTCTTCTCTGAGGGAGAAGCTGATACGTGATTTGCATGGTGGTGGATTGGCAGGTCATCTGGGCAGAGACAAGACCATTGCGGCAGTCAGCACTAGATACTACTGGCCACACTTGAGGCGTGACGTTGGGAAGATTGTGCAACGGTGTTATATATGCCAGACCTCTAAAGGTCAGGCCCAAAACACGGGCCTCTACACCCCACTCCCCGTTCCTGAGAACATATGGGAGGATTTGTCCATGGACTTTGTCCTGGGATTGCCCCGTACCCAACGGGGTATTGATTCCGTTTTTGTTGTGGTTGACAGGTTCTCTAAGATGGCACATTTTATCCCATGTCGGAAGGTTGCTGATGCTCAGGTCATTGCCAAGTTGTTCTTCAAAGAAGTGGTACACCTCCATGGGGTGCCTAAGTCTATTACTTCATATCGGGATAGCAAATTCCTGAGTCATTTTTGGCGAACCTTGTGGATGCTGTTTGATTCCTCATTGAACTATAGCAGCACGGCTCATCCACAAACGGATGGCCAGACAGAAGCTACAAATCGCACTTTGGGCAATCTAATTAGAAGTATTTGCGGTGAGAAGCCCAAGTAATGGGATGTGGCATTAGCTCAGGCAGAGTTTGCTTATAACAGTGCCATTTATAGGACAACAAGCAAGTCTCCATTCTCTATTGTCTATACCAATACTCCTAACCATGCTGTGGATTTGATCAAGCTTCCAAGGGATACGGCGTCTCACACAGCAGCTAAGAACCTAGCGGATAGTTAGCAGCAGGTTACATCTGAGGTGCGGGCGAAAATTGAACAATCTAATGCTAAGTACAAAGCTGCAGCTGACAAGCATCGTCGGCGACAAGTATTTTCAGTGGGTGATCAGGTTATGGTATTCTTACGCAAGGAACGGTTTCCTGTTAGCAAATACAGCAAGCTTCAACCTAAAAAGTATGGTCCGTATAAGATCATGCAGGCAATCAATGATAATGCTTATGTGGTCGGTTTACAAAACACCATGGGCATTTCAAAGACATTCAATGTCGCTGATATCTTTCCCTTTTTCCCTGACGATGTGGCATTATATCCTACAGAGAACTCGGGGTCGAGTTCTTCTCTGGTGGGAGAGAATGATGGAGGGGATACAAGAAGCGATCATACGGTTGGGAGCATGGGTTCTGCGCACGGCCGGAAACACAGCCGTGTCTCGAGCAAGGGTATCAAACCGCAAGATCTCACAGTGTCTAACACGGCTTGAAGCACGGCCGTGTCTCGAGCAAGGGTATCAAACCGCAAGATCTCACAGTGTCTAACACGACCTGAAGCACGCCCGTATCTCGAGCAAGGGTATTGAACAGCTAATTGTCACAGAGTCCAACACGGTTCGAAGCACGGTCGTGCCTTAGACCGTGTACGCGCAGATTCGTTTTTTCCTTTTGATAATTTTAGGAGAGTATATAAACCTTTTTGTAGTGATGTTAGGGTTACGTCTTATTTTATTCTTGAAATACATTTCGTGAGAGACTTCTCGCCTTTAGTGGTTGTACGCAACCATTGTTTGTTTGAGAGATTCATTCGTTGAGTGATTCTCTAAGCTTTCTACGCTAACTCGTTGCGTCATAATTAAAGGAGAATATGATTGGAAAACATACTTTTACATGTCCAGATCCCCTAGAACTAGAACATGGCAATCTGCTATATGTATTTTTTTTGCTCAAGAGCAACGTGGTGTAAGGCTTTGTAGCCTCCACAGCATTCAATTTATGGATTTCAAGTTGTAAATAGATATCTGAAAAATAAAGGTTTTAGAAGGATAAGCATTATTACTCAGAGAGTAACATAAACCAAACTTGTAACAAACACACCGGACCATGCCATATGCATTAATGTTATTAAATAAACATCAATTCACCAATAATTATGAAAGCAATAAAGCTCCAATTTACAGTTCCATTGTCTTAATCCTTTATATTAATCACTGCTTCATTTCTTTTCTTTTTTTCCTTTGACTCGATCCCGCTTTTAATATACTTAGTCCATGACCTCATATAATACCCTCATATGGCACTCAAAGTAATCATTTCTCTCGAATTTTCTTAGCTATGATTACCACCGATAATAATCAACAGGCTAGTCTATTTCGTATGGGCCTCAACCCTAGAACTGTAACCCCAAGTTTCTTCCCTCCAACTTTCCAGCTCTTCATCATTGGTTGGTTCATGACCTGTGTATCCAATTCTAGATTTAGAGAAGGCATCTAGCAACCTACCTACGAGTTTGGTTGATAAACCAAGTTAGAGAATTAAGGCTAAAACCTAATTTGGCCGATTGAACCATAGTTAGATCGATTGCAATCTAATTTTTCCATAAATTCTTAATTTAATTTTCTAATCCTTTGAATCAAAACAAGAAAACTGTTACGAACTACTACACCCAATAAGTGGATCTTGCTTTCAAGTTCCATTCTACCTTTGTATTCGAAACATTCCTCAATCTTAACAGGAATTATGTTTGTTTTGTTTTCAATTATATCATTTGAAACAAATTGTTTTTGCCTATCCTCACCAATTTTAAAACTATTTCAGGCATCATTTGCTTCATCCTGTCCATCACTAAATTCGCTGCAACTTTTGCTCAAACCCTATTGCTGAATGATGAAGCCGCAGGAGGTAGTTTTGCTTTTTCAACATACTTTGATCGGATTTTTTAAGTTTACCTTGAAAGGTTTGAGACTCTTAATTCTCTAACCATCATCTTTATTATAATTATACAATTAAAAAGGAGATTAAATTTATCAAAATGTTAAGTTTAAAAATCGAAACAGATCAGATAACTTTCTAAATAGCATATTACAAATAGATACAAACCGAACATAGACAAGGGTACCCTTCCTTTTTTTTTTTTTTATCTTTGGAAGAATCCTAAATATGTGAGGATCCACTAAAGTCAAAGCTGAACTTATTGCACCTTCGTTCTGCACCAAAGATTTTCCTTTTCGTCCCTGAATATTGACTCTTGCATGGTCCATTGTCTCGCTTTATCACGTGGTCTGTCTTAAGATTATTTGTTTTACGGAAAGACACCTTTTATTATGGTTGTATCCTCCTTTTTTTTTTTTTAAGGATAAATGATGATGAAAACGTAAAAAAAAAAAAAAAAAAGGATAGCCATTGAAAATGATGGTTAATAATTATGAAAAACTATTAATAAAGAATTAGGAAAGATGATTCCATTGTTTTAAAAAATAAAAATCATTTTACACATTTGATATTTTTTGTTACCTTATAAATGAAATGCTTTCTAGAAACTATAAAAATAATTTTTAGAAAATTCGTTTGTAATTTGTAATTTGTAATGAGAATCGAGTTTTTCATTACAAGAAAAAAAAAATTCATATCATCGGGAGCTCTAATAAGTTTTTCAATAAATGAAAAAGAATTCAAATGAGATAATGAGATAATTCAGATTTATATTTATTTTAACGCTATCGACATTTAATTTTTATGCTCACTTGTCCTATAAAATTATTTGCATATTCACTTCATGGGAGTAGCTATTTCATTCCCTCCTCGTTCAATATAATTTGCTATTACGCAAAACACCATAATAGTCCTTCATTTAAAATATTACCATCACTACATATGTTATGTAATATAATAAATATTTGTTCTTACTAGAGATATAACAAATATTTTACTTTTACCACTATTTAATTTCATGCTTTTCATTAATGTCAACTAAATAATGTACTATTACATTCCTATTGAATAACAATTCAATTCTCCCTTAATTCCATGCGATAAAAAGAACGGACTATAAAAGTAACCACAATCACTTAAAATTATTATGATAATATACGATAAATTTAAAGTTTTAATTATATCAAATATCGGGAAATATCCTAAAAAAACTTTCGTGAAAACAAACACACCCAATGATGAAGTATTGATTATTCCATGTCACTCAATTAGCACATGTATAGGTACTCCATGTTATACTCTAATTAACAGCTTGGGTTGATTGCGAGATTATGATGATGTTCCAAATATCATGAAGACTTTCAACTTGTCTCTTCGCGATCCTTAAAATCAGCACTAGTCACCAACCCTTCCTGAGGTAATTAAAGTCCTCATCCTTTCATTTTCCAATATAACTTGAACTTGAAGCTAGAATAGGTTGTATATTTGCATTGTCCGGGCACGAACCGGATATTGCTATTTGAAATTAGTTGTTAAACCAGCCAGTTTGATCCACCGGATGAGGAGAGAGAGAGAGAGAGAGAGAGAGAGAGCAGGAGAAATAATTTCGATTTAATAAATGTATTACTTGTTGTTGGTTTATAATAATTAAGAAATAAAAAATTAGAGACTTTTTCTATAATTATCTCAATGGTTAAATGATGAATTAAACAATTCAGTCGGAAAACTCTCAAATTGAATGGTGCAATGATTCAATAAGATCTTCCAATAATTTGTGTGCAAGTTATTGAACACATAAGAACTATATTGCTTATTGTTTCCTAAGTTGTAAGCAGTGTAGAGTAAGATTTATGCAAACAAGTTTGCTATGTATGTGAGGTGATTTCTTTATTAATTTCCAAATCCAAGTAGTTTAATTTTTCTATTGCATTCTGTTGGGACCTTTAGAAATCTCTTAGCACATAATGCATGAATGAATACAAGCAAATAATCCACAGATATTGGAATGATGGTTGAAAGACAAAAACCAGGACATCTAGGATAGATAAAAAGGAAACCCAAGTAGAATGTATTTTAGTATAGCTCAAGAAATTCTTGGATAAACCATGTGGTCCATTGACTATATGTTTTGTATGTTATATTTATATAATTTACTATTTTTTTTATATAGATTTTACGAATCTAAGGATCCAAAATGAAATGCATATTCTATATAAATTGCGTCTATATAAGAAAAGTTTGTGTACCTTTCACTATCAGACTGCGTACTGTAATTACCCCACACACAGGTAGACAAGTTACCACATACGACAATTGTATTCAACTTCTGCTCTAGACGATAGTAGACACGAAAAATGATTCTCCTAGCATACTCACAAGTATGTGCTGGGTAAAGATGACACCAGGCTCTGTTCTTTTGTTGATCGACAAGTCCTATTCCACATTTGGAGAAATTGTCGTTCTATAATCAGAACGAAGTTGCACTATTTGCTTCTTCTTTTTTGTTTCCATATTGCCAATAAGTTTATCAATCGCACAATGAGATTACAATTCAAATTAATTGTAGTCAAGATGGGAGGTCCTCCCAATGCTGAAGGTACAAATACTCAAAATTGAAACTTTCCATGTAACTTTCTTAAGCCGTCGCAGGATTCTCTTTGAAAACTAAGATTAAAATATTCCGTATAAAACTCACGTATCTTTCTTATATTTTCGTAATATAATAATAATAATAATAATATAATAATAATAATACTACATAAGCTGCTTGCATTGGGGGAAAAGAAAAAACACTTGGCTCATTTTTAATGCTAAAATTTGATCATCTTTGAAGAATAAGTTTAATATTGCCTAAAAATAAGTTAAAACCCCAATTTATTAATCATAATTTACCATTACAGGGCATTTTCTTATTGTCTGGATAATTAAGTCACTTAAGCAAGCCGGTAGGTTTTTTTTTTTTTTTCCAACATCATTTAGGCACTTTACAATGAAATGGATTGCACAAATACTTTCCATATATTCTTCATTTGATTGCATTTATTGAGAATATGTTTCATAATATATCAATCCTATGATAAAAATAACAAGCGGTCAATGGGACCTCAACTAGGTGCCCTGCGAATTTCAGGAGAGGTGGGATTTCCATGAGGGCTAAAAGTCCTTGTTTTTACTTTCATCTTCCAAAGACATTATTGGCCCTTTTTTAGGTCATGCTTAATTTATAAAAAGGAATAATGTAAGAATAAAATTATAATTATTAAAAAAATGGAATAAAAAAGAAATACTTACTCTATGATTCATTTCAAATGTAGTAGATAAATATAAAAGTATGCTGAGAAAAATAAAAAATAAAAAAATAGATATTCTTTAGTAAACCTACAGAAAAAAAATTATTATTCTATTTCATCCTTATAAAGTAAACAAGACATACCATTATTAGCTGTCCATCATTTTTCATAAAACAGTATATACACTATAATTAATAAAATAATGATATAATATAGGAATAGGTTTTGAAGTTGATAAAAGGTTGTAACCTATATAATATATGAAACTAGAATCTATCTTTTGCATTATTAGTTTTCCATCATATTCCATAGAAATAGTATATACGCTATAACTAAAAAATAATAAAATATAAGAATAAATTTTAAAGTTGTCAAAAGGTTGTAACCTATATAATATATGAAACTAGAATCTATCTTATGACATGGGATTTCTATACCTATACTGGAATTTACTCACTGTTCAGGATCTTACATGTTTCCAAATTACAATAATTTCCGAATAACAGTAGGTTCCAAATTATCCCACTAGTGCCTAGCATGTACTGAGCACCTAATGATATTTTCATTCCAAAAGCAAACAAAAAGAGAGAATTCCTACTCTTAATACTAGCATATTACACGAAAATAATCTTAGTACTTTGGATTCATTCCAACAATATACACAGCAGTTTCCTCAAAAGAGCTTCATGAAATTCTTATCTACATCGTCTCTAACTGCACATTATGTCACAATGCAACGACTTCCTCAGCTCTATATGGAGTTTCAAATCAAGTACACTAAAAAAAAACAATCAACCATTCGGTGTGAGCCAAAAACTGTAATCAGCCTACAATTTTCACAATTGTACAAAAACCATCAACACTCAAGAGCTAGCAATCACTTGGCCGCAAATACTTCGGAGGTAGAGATGGGCACCTCTCGTTCATATGCGGGTATGGATCCATTGAATTGTACCCAGGCAACTCCATTCGGTACTTCCCTCGGATTTGACAGAATGGTAGTTCGACAACGTTCCCACTATTACACCACTTAGGCAAGCGACTTGAATTGTTCTCAAAAAATCTAAGAGAGTATGCATCTTTTATCTGTACATTGGCATTAAAAATAACCTCAATTTGATACATATTGAACCGCAGTGAAAATGACCAAAAAAAAAGAAAAAATTGTGTGAGACAGCTGACATAAAATGCCAAACTCGGTTTTCTTACTGTGAATTCTGTCACTTGAATAGAGCTAGCTATTGGATCAAATAGTCCTGCCTCTTTGTACATTTCGAGGATAAAAGCAACACAGGAAGCTGACTTTCCATCTGCATAGAGCCAATCGTCCTGCTCTGGAATTGTCAGCAGCTCAGCAAAGGATAAACCCCTCCTTTCGGTTTCTACTAAAATGTCAGGAAGATCCAAACCCTACATTGTTTGCAGTAGGGGTAAAAAGAGCATATCACAGAAATGTCTAATTAAGCTCAAAACTTAATCTCCATGAATTCCCAATCAAACTTATCAATGTACAACTTACATAAACCATTGGAAACCAGTCCATGGTTGATGCCAATAAGAACCAGTGCAGATATTGTTTGCACAAGATATGTCCTCATGTCTACCTAGGATTTTTTGTTTTATTGATGCAATGCAAAGGTTTCTCAAAATGAATCCATTAGAGAAGATTTTGTCGACCTAATAGGAAAACTGTATACCACATCCAACCCAATATACCAATTCCTGACAAGGTGTATTAACACAACTTTATCTATAGTACCTCTGTTCCTAGTCGCTTGTTCAAAGCTTCATTCCATATATTAGCGGCATAAGTAGGTTGGATTTGATTCCAAACCGTCATGACTGAAGCAACCTGCATCACCAAAAGCTAAAGTGAAACGAGTGCAATAACCAACAAGAGAACTAATTGAAATTTCAAAGGCGGGAATCAGTAAGTATACTGCATGCTCCAATATCATCAGATTCAGACAACTTAATCATTGTGTTTAATTGAATCAATTCATCCTCAACTGGAAATGAGGAAAAGCAGATGGAATAGCTCAAATACGTGAAATAACTTTGAAAGTCAAATGTATGTGTCAGTACCACATGAGCATCCAAAGGAGGTGGATAATTCCCATCTATAGTGTCTATCCAACCAAAGATCATGTTATGATAGCCATAAGGTTGTGCATCCATGCTTTTGGCATACTCCCATGCAGCAGTTTTATTGAACTTTGCTCGCATGTCTGGATGCAGTGGAAGTAGTGTAATATGAGGATTAGAATCATCCTTGTTGAGCTCAAAATCCCACCACTCATCCCATGGTAACACTGCAATAACAGTTTCTCCCTAAAACCCAAAACCACAAACAGGAAGTTATATTAGCAGGTTATCACCATTGTTCAACACCTACATGAGCTGAAAAATGACCATGAAGAAAATCTATAATAACCCTAGTAAATCAAATTCATTTTTTCCAACTCTTTCTCCCAAAAGGTTGTAGCAAGTAAGAAAAAAAAATGTCAGATCAAAATGCCAAAGAATTTTTGTTCTGGAGCTTCTCCCTTCTGAAGATCAGCTCTTTCTTATTTTGCACTGTTTAGGAAAAGCCAGTCAAATCTCATCAGATATGCAAAAATTTTCAGCAAATGAAAAATCCTGTAGGGCTTCTCAACACGGCATGCCGTTTTTAAGGTTCAGAGAGAGAGAGAGAGCATTGCAGATATGGAAACAATAAAGAGGAGGAAAAATTCAAGGCTAAAATGAAAAGCCATGATAATCTTTCTTTTTTTTAATGAAAGGTCAGATATTTATATTTTCATTAATGAGATAGGATATACAAGGAAAACAAAGCCAAAAGGCCAAAACAAAGCAAGAAAAAACTCCTAGGGTGACCTAAGATTTCGATCAAAGTACCAACAACAAATATAAAATGGTACAAGGATCGAGATCTCAGCAATACAATCAAGAAGAGCTATTACTCGCAAAAAAACAAAAAAGAATAGTGCAAGCCATGATGATCCTTGCTCTTCCATATGGCACTGAGAGAATATTAATAGAAGTAATTTCATAGTAACTGACTGCTTATCTTTAGGAGTGTTATCTAAATTACCTGATCATTGTCGTGTCCTGATTCCCAACCCATAGCTTTCCTTCAGAATCCCTAAGGCAAACAGCAGTATGACCAGCATAAGCTCCACTTACCCACTTCTCTAAAGTCTCAAACCCACCCCACCTCCCACGGATTTTAGATATTGCGAGAAAATCTCCAGAATGAATATCATCAGCACTAATATTTGTAACCCATGGCTGGGCACGTTTTTCAAAAGTTGCTCCCATGTGTTTTTTGAGAAAAGCAAGGTTAGCTTTCTCCCCCCATCCAGTATTAGTAAACAACGGAAAGACATCCCACAGTGCTTGAAGGGTTCCCATCATCCCTGCTTGCATAAGAAAGATTGAAACTCCTCTTTTTTTCACCTGATATTGGATTAAGTGAAAAGATAGTATGCACATGAACCATCAGACAAAATATTTGAAAGGGCTGCTAACTCGTATAAGAAAGAGCCATTACTCACATATTCAAACTCAGCTTTTCCTTCCCACTCCTTAAACTCATAGGTATGCTCACGAGAAAAAAAATAGTAGTCCCACACGACTCGATAGGGAGTTGCAAAGACATAAAGATCCATACATGTCCAACTACATGCCTTGCTAACCTGGATGATCACATGAATGCAAGCAGGTAACTTATGGATATTGGTTGGAGAGAAATCAAAGCAAAGCCATTGGTTTATAAGCAAGAAAGCAACAAGCAAAATGAGCAGCAGAGCAGCTAAGCCATCCTTTAGGCAGGCAGCAATCTTAAGTCTGCTCCATTGACAACAAGGTCCACTGAGAACAATATTGTCCCATAACACATGAATGGTAAAATCACAATTACTTTTGCTAACTTTCGTTTTTCAAATATGCTTTAGTGGAAACCAATTATAGTGAAAGGAAATGATATCCTTATTTGGATTCTCTACTACTAAGGGCCAACATATATACCCTTTTCCAAAAGGCACAGTGCAGGAAAGAAACATGGGAGATCAGCAACTAAAATTTTTGGGCCAAGGAGTAGCTGGAGGTCGGAAGTTGGAACAAGATTATTTCTTCAAGAAATAGGACCAAAAAGGCAAGAATCCCCATATTATATTGAACATATGCAGAAATAATGAGAAACTGAACAAGATAATGTCTTCAAGAACTAGAATCAAAAAGGCAAAAATCCCTCTATAATAATATAATGAGAAATTGAAACAAATTGGATACAAAAAAAGTATCATAACTAATAATCTCTTATGTCTCACCATCAGACAACCCCTGATGCACCCCATTATACCAAAGCAACCAGTTTAAGTACACTAAAAAAAATTAATCCACGTTAAGTGAAGAAAGGAAACCTATACTTTCGAAACATATATCTTTTTTATACTCAAAATGCCAGGTACCCAATCACATACCAAAAAAAAAAAAAAAAAACAGAGAGAGAAGATAGTCCCATCATTAGGATATAATTAAGCCAAATGGAAATGCTAGAGTGTAGAGAGCTTGACTTATAAATAAAAACTTAAAGCTTGATCAAGCCACTCAATGGGGAGGGAAGGAAGGAAGGTCTTTTATAGGCAATGCACAACGATGCAATGTAGGGGATCAATGTTGCAACATTAGTGTGGGGGGGCAAAATTACAACATCAACGTACAGGTGCAATGCTTGCACACAACCTTGCAACATTATGCTCCTTGCCTCATACAAGACCTCCTTCCCCCAACAAATACAAAAAAACTCTCTTAAAACACTCAAAGAGCCCAATATTTTCTTGCTCTAAGCAATCAAAAAAACATCTTTTGATTTTCTTCTTAATTTATGAAATGGAAAGGCCTTCATTCTCCCACCAGAAATAAGGGAAAGCAACCAACTCGTGCCACAAAGCAAAGTCAGGCCACTCACTGTTCCCCCTCTCCCCTACCCCAACCAATCCAGTGTGAGAACCACTTTCCCACCACTCATATACAACATAACTATAGGAAATACTTTGCAACACGTGAGGTGATGCTAGGCTAGGACTGTGAACTTGATATCTGAAGCAAACTGACCACGATTTCAAGCAAACGCTAAGAACATCTAACTTCCTCCAGCTAGTGCAATTCGGGGACACCACCTACAGCAATTTAGTCTGCATTTTCAGCTCAAGCGCACTCACTAAAGAGGTGCTCAAATCTGACAACTAAGATAGATGGCATGAATGGACACATACCCGAGGTATGTCACTTACATTATGGGTTGGCAGTTACAGGTCCTGCCAGAAAAGATCAATGAGCTCCTCAATTGTCCAGATAGGACAACACTGCCGAAGAATTGGGATATGCATGATGCGCTACACCATGTGAACTGTGAGATGACGTGTGAAGGGGAAAGCGAGAAAGGGCATTTGAAATGCATTCTGACCGCAATTTGACCCTCCACTCCAGGATCTTCCATGAAATGCTCAAAAACTCCATCACTCTATGAGCGAACTACACGTTCCTCTCTAAACAAGATGTATTCTTATAGACACAATGTTAACAGGAATACCAATCAATGTAGGGAGAACGATGATCAATTACATGTTGCAAACTATGGCTTGGAAGGATTGTTGCTATGTTGTGGCCAGCTCATCATTTTGATACTTGCTTCAGGAGAGTTTGATCATAAATCCAAGGTGAAGCACATAACCAAATCCACTTTCAACTTGACAACGATCAAGACCAAGTTGAATTTCTAAAGGAATGAGATTGGTACATGGGTCCATGCATCAAGCACTATGCATCGCATAGAGCACCAAGTCCCAAGGAAAGAGCACCATCAGATTCCATAATGGAAGAAGTGGCTATGAGCAACACCCCTAACCCTCTCAAATTTCAAGCATTATTTGAGCAAACGAGGAACATGGCAATTGCACAACAACAATTCTACAGCCAGTTAGATGCAAGACTGAACTATGCAACAAGGTATATACTCAAGGATAGATGACATGCAACAAAGAATGTACTCAAGAATGAATGATATGTAACAAAGTATGTACACAAGGATGGATGTCGTACAACAAAATTTTCACCCTGAATTGTGTCGGATTAGAAGTGAAATGCATGATTGGTTTCAAAGTAATACACTGGCACCTTCACCTTCCTCTCCACATCTAGGATATTTTTAGGCTTAGTTTTTTTTTTTTTTTTCTTAATGTAGTTTTTTTTTATTTTGGTTTAATTTGCAAATTGCAAATTCCCCCCAGAGATTAAATATGAAATTTGAATATTATCTTTCAGTGTTTTTTATGCATAACGATCTAATAGCTACCCGCAAAAAAAGTCACAAACTTCAAAATAACGTAACTCGCAATTATGTAAAGTTTTCAAGAGTGCATGGCGCAATTTACCCAAACAAAAAAGACACAAACCTGGAGAATTATGAATCACATTCACAAACGAAATTAAAATAATAAACAAATAAAGCCAAGTCAACCCAAGATAATTTTGACATCAGCATTGCTATGACTTCATCAATCACATCAGCAAACAACAATATACTCAAAGCACTGAATTTTTTCAAAATAAGCTCTTAAAACAACAAAACTAAATCAACCAATTAGAAATAATCAAAAAGTCAACATTGCTATAACATCATCAATAACATAAACAGACATCCATATACTCAAAGCACCAATCTTCAATAGAATAAGCTCTTAAACTAACTAAACTAAATCATGCAAAGTGAAAAAAATTAGGATAAATTACACTTCATACACGTATTTTCACAATTTTTCACTTTGCATATCTATATTTTCATTTTTAACATTTAGTATACTTATGTTTTACTCTGTTAAAGAATCACTAAACTGCCGTTAAGTTTTTTAAAATTAAAACAAAATCAAATGAGTAATGCCTCCCGCAACCCCGATGTCTCCTTTTTCTCACTTTCAAATCCCATTAACATACATGATTCACCAGCGATGCTTTCAAACATCAGCAGTTGTACATAACTTGAACAGAATAGGTAAGGACATTTTATTAAGCACAACATGATTCAAGATTGAAGCAGCCAAAAGATTAAACAAAAATGAAAATTGTAGTATGGTAGAGTTGGCTGGTTTTCGTGGAACCTGAAGTTTTGCTAAAGCTGTGGAAACAAAATAGACGCATAGCCCGACAAACCGTGGCCAGTAGAAATCTCCCAACTCTTGATTCCAGTGGAAATATTTACTATCCGGTTGATTTTACTCAATAACAATGTGGGATACTGAGATTCGAAAGTGGGCAAATGGAGAAATGGAGATGTGGGATCGAAATCAACCAAAATTGAAAATTCTAAAGTATCAACATTGCTATGACATCTTGAACCACATAAACGGATACCCATCACTCAAATCACCAAATTTTTATAAAATGAGCTCCAAACCAATAAAACCAAGTCAACCCAAGTGCAAAAAGAAAAATAAGATATCAATATTGCCATAACATCATCGATCACATCGACAGACACCCATGTACTCAAAGCTCTAAACTTTTACTCAATAAGGTGTATAACAAACGAAACCAAGTCAACCCAACCGAGAAAGTTAAGATATAAACCTTGATATGAAGTGTGCCTCCACCAAACTCACTACCAGTCTTATTATGATACTCCATCCAGGCACTGTTCTGATTAAAGCAGACACCTTTCCATTGCAATGAAACATTGCTGCTAGAAGCAGCTCCAACAAAAGTGGGAAGTAAATCAACAGGGCTATGAAGAGAGTTGAGGATAGGCCATGCTATCTGTCTGGGTAGTAGCGGGAGTGTGTCTGAAGGGTGAAATGGTAATTTTAGAGAGTGGGGCGAGAGTGTGAAGAAGATAAAAAAGATGGTGAAGATTGAGAGGAGGAACGACGATGTGATGGAAGTGGAAGCCATGAATGAGAGACAGAGAGAGGTAGGGACGGAGGGAGGGAGATGACTTGGCCTGATCAGTTGGTCTCGATAGCTGTCGACCGAAAGGTGAGAGTACCAGAAAAGTCGAAAAGCATCATTTGATTCCAAATTAAAGTTTTGATTGAAAACGCAGACGGCTACTATTATTTTATTACATTTCAATGAATAATGATGCTGCCGATGTTGATCATTTTTTGTCCTTACGGTGATTAATATTTGTTCATGTCATGGCAAGATGACTCTTTAATAAGGTAAAGTTAATTAAATTATTATAAAAACTACGTTCATTAAAAGGAATTTTTATTAAAATAATCTTGAAATTTTTGGTTTATATTCATATTATAATTTAAATAATAAAAAATGACTAGGATGTGGTACCAATGCAATTTTTTTCTTATTTCTTTTTGAACTTATTGCTTATTTACTTTTTAGAATTAAACAAATAGAAAATAGAAAAATCATATATTAAAAATGATTATTATCGAAAATAGGTTAAGAATTTCTATTTTAATATTTATTTTATATAATTTTATTATAAAAAGTATCTATTTTAATATTTATTTTACGTTATTAATTATAATATTAAGTTAAAAATACAAATAAAATTATTTATTTATCCTTATTTAGTCATTAATTATAATATGAATAAAGATATAATTGATATAGTATATAAACTTTTTATTCCCACTATAAAGGAAATAAAATCTTGTATATTTTTTAGATAATATCTATTTCTAATGAAATAAAAATAAAAAATCTTAAAAATTAAAACTCTTTTCTTTTTTTTTTTCAAATAAATAAGATAAAAAATAATTATTCTATTTTCTCTCTATTGCCTTCAAGTAAATGGTTCATACCATTAAGGTAATAAGTTAGCATATTAAGTCTTAGATTCACTTATGAACATTGGTTTGATGAGTTCCTATGGAAATGAAGTCTTAAAAAAAAAAGGAAAATTCTATTAGATTGTTTTTATATTAATTAGATATGTTATAACAAAAAAAAGTATATAAAACTTTGAAATATTTTATCATTTAAAATCATAATAAGTATTTTTAAGCACTTGACTACTCGTTAACATCTCCTATTTCCAAATTCAATGATCCAACAATTAGCTTTATCAAAGGATTCCACGTACCAAGATTTTGTTTTTCTTTTTTCAAGAATGAAAGATGGTTATATTAAAGAAACATCAAAAACATTACACAACATTTGAAGACCAACTTATATGATCAGCCCAAACAAAACAAGCTGGAGGGCTTGGAGGATTAAATTTCTAAAAACAAACGCTCAAGCTCTTTTCACTTTAAAATACAATCTAATTAACATGTACATTTACTTTTCCAAAAATCAAAGAGAAGAAACAAGATTTAAACTCAACTTTCATTCTTCTAATGTCCACAAAAATATTAGAGATACCATAAATTTTCACAATCGGTGGAGTTCGTCTCAACAATTTTGAAGTAATAAATCAGTGGACTATTCATTAAGATAGGTAAGTTTGATGATGAATTCAAATAACGATTTCAAATTTGATAAGTGAGAACTGAGATCGAACGGCAAACTTTAACTCTATTAATTTTTTTATTGATTTCGAACGTGGAGAGAAAAGACAATAGAAAACTTATCTGTGCTATTAAAAATAAAAGTGAACAACGTTAAATCCTCCAAACAATTTTATGAAAAACACCTTAATAAAATATTTAAAGTAGTATTAATTGATACTAAAAATAAACAAATGAGATGAATCGTTTTAACTTTAGCATTAAAGAAACAAACATTAATCATTTCTTGTGACTTATTGATTGTATGAAATTTATGAAAGAAGGAATACTCACATTAACAATAATAGCTCAAATTTGTGAATTTTATGTTGGTAATGCGAGTTTTATGAATATTTAAATATCGGTGCCATGAGTACAATAGTGAAGACCACTGACATACAGCATTCAAGGGTGTTAATTATGATTTAAGTGGATTAAATTACAAATTGCATGATAATAAATCAGAATGAAAAGCTAATGTTGTGATTAAACCATAGAAAATCAAGGACAAAACGAGGGCTGATGAAGTCAGAACACTATGATTGATCTACGCCTCCGTAACTTAGAAAGTTTGAGAATATACGAAATGGTTACGTGCCGAATATATTAAGGAATATTGTAGATGCTTCGAAGGGTGAGAGTATTCCCCTTCACTTCCATGGCACCATGGAATATATGTAATGGTACGTTGTGTGGTGGATCCGATATAATATATAAAAATAAAATAAAAATTCAATATTTAAAAGTATTTCTAAGTTATTCATGCTAACTTTATTTAATGTTATTTACCCATCACTATATATTATATAATTCACATCTCACTCCTCATAAATATTCATTTCCTCCTATGGTGCGTAGTTAAATTTACTTGTAATCGTTTGAGGACATAGCTAATCGAGGGGCTTTTAGTTTTCACCACAAGACACAGATGAGAAAATTACAATTTCAAAGAACATCGTCATGTTGTCCTTTTTCGTCAATGCATTTGTCTCCTTACGTTAAATATATGCTATATGTGTGGTCATTTTTCTATTTAATTTTTGTTGGTATCTGTGGAACTTCTCCTTTGCAATGCCAAAAAAATAAAAAAAAAAATGCTGTAGACATAACATAACCACAAAGAATACAAAAAATAAATAAATAAATATCCAAACATAATTATATAGTTACTTCATAGCCTTAACATGTGGTTAAAAATGATATATCTTCTTTAATCTCATTTAGTAATAAAATCTTGATCCACTAATCGTTGCATTTTTATAGAAGTTATTGATTGGAGAGGAAGGTCTTATTCTGCCTCTTTGTATTTTTTTTTAGTCGTCATGAATTTTTTTTCCAGCAGACAAATTTTAGAAAAAAAAGAGAGAGAGAGAGTAAATTATAGTTGCTAAATTATAGCGGCGCGCTTAGATTTGAATGAAAAGGATTTGAAGAGATAGGGTGTGTTTATAAAAAGAAAAATATCAAAAACAAGTTGGAAATTAAAAAAAAATGAATTTTTGTTTAGTATCAGATTTTTTATATTTAATTATTGTAGTATAAAAATTTATTATTTTCTCTAATATCATATTAAATTTTTGTTTAATATTTTTTTTATAAATAACAATTAAACACAAAATAAAAAAAAAAATCATTCTATTCATGTTTTTATGGCAACCAGCTATCTTACCTAACGAATTGATCGGCTGTCACGAGTCTTCCGATTGTTCCAGATTCAACGTGGGAAAAACAAGACCATTCGTCTCTTTTGAAGCAACCATCAAATCATAGGGCCTTGGTTTATATGCTACCTTGATTTATGAGTTGTAGAGGGTATGGGTTGGGGAAAAGAAACTAATATTAGTATTTTTGAAAATAATTTCTTAAATGTATAGATTAAAAAAATAATATAAAAAATATATTAATTAAAATCGATTCTCCAAATTTAAAGTACTGAATTCAATATAAAAATAAAATAATTACTTGATATTTGATTATATTTATAATTAAAATTTTAAACTAAATCAATACTTAAAGTACTAATGTCAATTAATATATTTTTAAAATTATTTTCTCAATTAATACATTTACAAGAATATATTTAAAAATATTAATATTTATTTCCTTTTCCCCCTTATGGGACCACCTTCAAACAAAAATTAAAAGAACAAATTGAACCAAAGCACCAACGTTAAAAGAACTCCATGTCATCTTTAGAGTGATGCAACCATTGTGTGACACAAATTGAACAAAATCACTAGAGATTCCCACAGCCCCACGCTTCCCCATCACTAGCCACACCATACTCCTTTCTATTTTTCTCCACAGAACCACCCCGAATGTTCCTCCTATGGCCACTTGTTCTATTCCCATTCCAATTCAACAACATTATAAACATTATCTCTGTTCTCGTACCTTTAATGGTTTAGTCCTAGGCATAGACCCTTTTATAATACTAAATGGCAGTCCTTTCTCATCAATACAGTTTATTTAACCCTCTAGGAATCCACCAACATGCCAAATTGAACCACCAAGTCATCAGACGCGTATGCTGCTTGGCTACTACTACCACCACCGCTATTGCCACCAAGCCCAAACCAAGCAAAGTACAAAAGGAATCGTTTATCTTGACCCAACCTCTTCTCAATGACCCATCTCTTCAATCAACATGGTTACATCGAGCATGGCTTACATGTGGGTGCACTACAATACTTATCTCTTTAACTAAATCCATAATCTTAGCTAATGAATCCCACATTTGGGTTGATCCAATTTTGGCTGGTGCCATCGGATATATCCTAGCAGACTTGGGCTCTGGGATTTACCATTGGGGAATTGACAATTATGGTGATGCCACAACACCATTTTTTGGTGCACAAATAGAAGCATTTCAAGGTCATCATAAATGGCCTTGGACTATAACTAGACGTCAGTTTGCTAACAATTTACAAGCCTTGGCAAGGGCCGTGACCTTCACGGTCCTTCCAATCGATGTTATTTGCAATGACCCAACGGCACTCGGATTTGTCGCCTTCTCTTCGGGATGCATCATGTTTAGTCAGCAATTTCATGCATGGGCACATGGTACTAAGAGCAAGCTACCACCATTTGTCGTGGCTATGCAGGATCTAGGACTCCTTGTGTCGCGGTCACAGCATGCTGCACATCATCGTCCACCTTATAACAACAACTATTGCATCGTTAGTGGGATTTGGAATGAGTTCTTGGACAAAAACAAGGTGTTTGAGGTGCTGGAAATGGTCTTGTTCTTTAAATTTGGACTAAGACCAAGGTCTTGGAGCGAGCCGAGCTCTGAGTGGACTGAAGAAGTAATCGAAGGCATTTGATACCATACATTCATTTTATCTTTTTGTGATATTCCATTCCTCAGATTTTTCATAATTTGTTTCTTTTTTCCCTTTCCATTTTCAATAAGTCATAAAGTAAACCCGATCTTACATGTATAATTACCATGTTAATACATGTGAATGATCGTGGGAAACTCATAACTTTCTTTGCCTTGTAAAAATAATGCTTGCCTTCGATCCACAGCCACCCTGTTTGAAATTGGAATGTGTGGTTTTATTATGCTTATTTTAAAGACCATTGCATCAGGATAATGGAGTATGGTGTCTCTGACTTGGAAAAAGGAAATCATGCTTTTTTTAGGCGATTAAAGAAAATTATGCTAGTTAATGAACAAATAATGAAATTTGGAAAAGTACCTTAAAAGTCATCATATTTGTACCAAAAATCAATTTAAGTCTCCATATATATTTTAATTTAGCCATTCAAGTCTTATAGGTCTATACCAAAATTTAATCAAATATTTCATTTTTGAAGTGAGCATTTAAATATGTTATATTTGTGTTGTAGGCATGTTAGAGCTTTTAATCACCCTTAAGAAAATAAACAATGTCTATCAGGGCATGACAGCTTCTCCAATGCCATGGGTTTCTCTAACATACATATTTTTTTTTAGCAATATGATGACATTTTATAAGAAATAGAAATAGAACATAAAAAATTACAAAAAGAAAATGGTACCTCTTAGTTTTTTTTTTTTTTTCAAAATTAAGTTGTTCTACTTAATCTGACTAATAACTAAGTCAAACACAAATCAAGTATGTGTCTATTTAAAGCAATTATTGATTTTTATGCACAAATGCAATAACTCTAAGTAGAGTTGAGAATGCAGGCTGAACAGGTAGACAGCCCTAACCCGCATTGACCTGCAAGTCAAAGCAGGCCGACTCGTGATGGCCCCCTACATTAGGCGGGCCGAAGAAGCTAACCAACCCCGCCAACCCACACAAAACGACCGAACATCATTTCCCCATCCCTCAAGCCTCAAACCCCAACAATCGAACGACTGTTGCCCTTGTCTCCCAAACCCCAACAATCGAACGACCGTTCCCTTGTCCCTCGAACCCCAAACCCCAACGGTTGAACAGTCGTTCCCCCTTCCCTTAAGCCCCAAACCCCTAACCCAAAAGTCCGAAACCAAAGTCCACACTCCACACAGCAACATTACAGTAGTTGGGTAAATAAAAAAGAAAAAAAACATAACTGCATAACGAGAGGAGGAGGACTCACCAGTCACCACGCACGATGGCACGAGCAGGACTGAGTGATGTTGAGTTGTTGACAATAACGAGTTGATGACTCATTATGTAGTGGCTGATCAGAGGAGGATTAAGATCAAAGAAGTGAGAGAGATCAGAGATCAAAGGAATAGCCCGAAACAAGAGAAACTCAATGACGATTGACAATGGTGAGCATTTGAGTGATGAGGTGAGGCTATGAAGGAGAGGTAGTGAGGGACTAAGGTGAGGTAAGGTATGTCATTTGTGTCTAATGTCTAAGGTAGCGTTTGGTTACCACAAAAATGTAATACTAGACAAGACAAATTTTTGTATCCTGCGTTTGGTTATTATCCATGAAAAAAATACCGAACAAAAAAGTAATATGATACTGAATAAAAGGGCAAAATTTTGTACCACGTGTAATTCAATACAAAAAAGTAGTACTGGACAAAAATTATTTTTTTTTCAAAATCCCCAAACTGCCCTTCATTTATTTCCCTTACAAACAAACACTACCTCTATCCCTAAACCCTTTCAAGGCAGTAGGAAAACCCATCCACGCCACTCCAGAAAGGGCTTCATCATGCAATCGATCGCTATTCGAACATCACCATCGTCATACCACAAGTCGTCGTCAGGTTCGTGTCATTCTGTTCTTTCTCCCTTGCTTGCTTTTCTATCTTCCTCGCATGCTCTCCGTTTGGTTGTCGTCGTCAGGTTCATGTATGTATGCTGTGTGTGTTTGCTGAAATGGTGTAGGGGCTAGTGTAGTGTCTATGTTTTAGCTGGTGATCATGTGTGTGTGTTGGAATGTTGTGTGGTGTTACTTGCTGTCAATGGCTGTTGTTGCTTGCATCTAAGAAAAGTGAATTTTTGCTAGCCACTTCAGCACAACCCGTGTAGACATTCGTACTGGGTGAAGAAAATGTTCAAAAACCATACTAAGACGTGCCTCAAGTCTAGCACAACCTAAGCTGATGAGTGACAACAAACATCCTATTTAGCTCTACCTCAAGCACGCCATGCTGGAGGTCGTGTTGAACTGGGCAGTGAAAAATAATGTGTTCCGAAGTCAGCACAGCCTCGAGCACGGTCGTGTTGACGTCCGTGCTAAACCCTGTTTTCGCGAGAGCTATAAATAGATACGTTGTTTTATTTAAAAGGACTTCTTTCCTTCTAGCTTCATTTTGGAAACCCTATGGGAGCTTTATTACAAATTTCAAGAGAAGAATTATCCGAGAGGACAACACCTATTAAGTCTATACTATAATCGATAGGTACACTATCTAGCTCGATAGTAGATTTTATTGGTTATAAATTTAAAACTTAAACGATTGATTAGATTCGAGTGATACCAATTTACATAAATTATTTTATATAATTTATAATCTCTTCAAATTGTATTTTCTTATAATAATATCAAATATGTATAAATAACCATGATATCATTAAAAAGAGTATAATTGTCAAATTTACTATGTTCAGTTCAGTACTTTGCAATTCCAAATACTAGACAGTACAAAAATCTTTATCCAATACTGAACAAACCAAACATGGTACAAATTTTTTTTTTTGTTCAGTATAAGTAACCAAACGCTACTTTAGGGTAGGTGAGGGTAACTGGGTGAGTGACTAAGTGTAGTAATAGTGTAGTGGAGTACTCACTCCTCAATCCTATCTCTTGTCCTATATAGTGACTTTCTGTTTTAGGGTTTTTTATTTTTTTGGAGCAAAATAGCCTACTAATCATGTAGGTCAAATTTTTTAGCTCGACCCACATAAAATTTGTGGGTTGTGCGGGCCAACCTACCAACCCACCCCGCATTCCCACCTCTAGCTCTAAGATGATGCTCAAGATTCTCTACATGACCACTAATAAGGTAAGCCACATCTTTCATTGCTTTTGAGGATTTTGTAGAGTCTAGACAGGGATGAGGACATGTCCTGAACTTAATACAATCTCATATTACTGGGATAAAGGCTTATGAAATATCTCTATTTTTAGATTTTAGTAATTCAATATCTAAAGTTTTATTATTTAAAAATTTAATTCTTGTACTTTGAAACAATACATAGTATAATGCTTCGTTAAATACCAATTTTCTAATGAATAAAATTTTAGATATTGAATTACCTAAATTTAAAAATTAAAATATTTTACGTACCTTTTTTTCTTGGATTATCATACGAAACCTAGGTGTCATCTAGGGCCGGTAATGCGGGTCGTCTGGGCCGGCCCACCCCGACCTGCACCGGCCCGCGGGTCATCGCGGGTTGGCCCGCAAGGCTGGCGAGTCAGAAAAGTCGACCTGCCCCGCCCCGCGGGCCAACCCACAATGACCCGCAAAATTTTTTTTTTTTTCCTTGTTCAAAAAATTAAAAAAAAAAAAACCTACAACCAAATTGAATACATGAATTGATCTCATTTAAGCTAGCCACTACATGTGAATTAACCCTAGTGAACATCTATGCCACACACACATATATATATTGTACGCGTAATTTGTTAAATCCTTATTAGATTCATGCAAACATATAACTTAAAAATAAAAAAGATGCCCTTACATATAAGTATTAAAAGATTGAAGACAATACCAAAAAGTTTTTAGTAGGAATAATTTCTCTATGGTGTTCACCCTCTCAAATACGCGCCCACCAACTTCAGATACATGATCCACATTAATAGGTTCCATTGGTTCCATTGCAGCCTCGTTACTTATAGGATCCATTCTGTAAATATAAAAAAATATTATTAGTAGTAGTTAAATATATGTAAATAATTAAATATAACCACCACACACCATACGACCACCACCACCCTACTCTCCATTCTCCATTCTCCATTCAAGACGAATTGGAGATAAAAGCAAGTAAAAAGGGGAATGCTTTGAAGAAAGGAAGTTACACGGTTTTACAAACGGCCGTGTGAAGGAATCAGGAGGCTACACGGTTAGGATACACGCCCGTGTATACGACCGTGTATCAGCGTGGAAGAGTTTGTAGGATAGATCAGTACACGGTTAGGAATACACACCCGTGTAAACCAACTGTGCATAGGAACACATTAAGGAGGACACACGGTTGAGTTACACACCCGTGTAGTCAACCGTATATGAAGAACAAAGAAGCCAGAGGCATACACGGCTATTACAAACGGCCGTGTGGGATATACACACCCAGAGTTCACTGAATCAGAGAGATACACAGTTTTTATACACGACCACCACACCACACGGCCCACACCACCACACTACGCCACACGGCCACCCCACACGGCCACGCCACACCACACCACACGGCCAAACCACCAGCCACACACAATACAGTAGAGGACAATAGTAGAGAAAAGAGAATTGTTTTACCTTAATTAACGGCGTCTAAAAGGTGGCCGACGGTGGTGGCACAACGTCGGTCTAGCTGCGGAGTATTGGGGGTGCACGGATGGTGGGGTCTGGGGTGGGCTGCCAGCTGCGTTGGAACTTATACAACTTCGACTTCTTCAATGTGGCGTGGGCGTGGCATCACTGGCACTAGCATGGCAAATTGGCAATTTGAATTTTGAACCGCACCTGTCGGCTCGGCGGCGTCACTTCAAGTCTTCAACCGGTCATCTCACTTCTCAGTTGGCGGCGGCGGTGCAGGGCATGGTCGTCATGTCGTCCTCGTCACGTCGTGCAGCAAGTCGTCGTACGTGCGTGTCATCTCAAGCCGACGTTGCCATGTCGTGCAGTGCAAAGTGCAACTGCAGAATCCGGCGGGTTGGCCTACAGCCCGCGGAGGATTGCCCCCCGCCCCACGGGCCAAAATGGCCCGCACCCCTGCGGGTCAGATTTTTTTTTGCCCGCCCCGCATATTTTTGCGGGCGGGGCGGGTCAACCCGCGGACCCGCCCCGCAATTCCCACCCCTAGTGTCATCTATAGTTGCTCAAGATAATTTTGTTATACATTACTGCTAGTTGGCACTGCCTTTTGGATCAAACAATTCTCTCTAGGAAATGATTACTGTGTACTGATTTCCGGAGGGGTATGGGCATGTCTACATGACGACATTATATTAAACATCTCCTACAATGGTTGCCAAAGGACTTGTCGTGCTAATTTGATTAACAGTTAATCAATAGCAAGCCACGTGTGAATCTGACCTTGTACGAGATAAACATCGTATAGAAGGTTTAAATTTCTACGTTTAAATCTCAATGACACTTTAACAGAAATTTAAGTGTGAAAACTAAGTATACTATTCGGAACCCTTAAGGTTAACTTAGATGAGCGATGAACAAGAAGATAAAGCAGAAGCACGAGAGAACAAAGGGCATAAAACTAGATTGAAAGTTACAAAAACTCATTGCAATGTATAGATATTATCGAACAGGTGCTGAACCCGGGAATGTGAATTATAGGGTAAATACTATAGTTAACAACATAAAGCGTAATTTTCAGGTTGAAGTACATCAATCTATACTTGCCATTATTAAGGGATTAGAGCTGTCTTTGTAATTTTATAGTATAGTTTTGTACATAAATGCAGTTATTTCAAATATGACAGATTTTCAAGCAGTTTGTTATTCTTAAAAATTGTTGCCTTTTTTAGCTTTTATTTATTACAACTATAGAGGGTTAAATTTGATTCGTGAGCTTTTAATATACTATTTTAATGAATTTAACTCTTTAAGTTGATATGATAAGACTCAAACCGTCAAGCTCATAGTTTGGGATGATCATGAAAGATTTGATATAATGAGCTTATGGTAGGACTCGTTGGATTAACTGATCGAATCTAATATTTATCAATAAGGTTCACACATTAAAGACCTTTGATGGACCTAAATTCATGAAAATCTTATATGAGAGCTCATTCACTAAAAATCGTTAATCGTATCACCATTTGACAAACGAAATTCATAGTCAGTCCTATAAATACCCAAAACATCCACATTCAAGAGAGGTTCATTTGAGAAAAGCATCATCACTCTGTCGAATTTTTCTTAGAAGTTCAAAACAATAATATACCCAAAAACACTTATATGTCACCAAAGTATTGAACCTTATTCAAGACCACCTACTTATCCTTCCCATTTCATTCACCTCCAATTATCCTTATACGTATCACTTCTCTCGTTAGGTCACGTGTAACGTGCTCTCATGCAGTATACGTGTGATCCTTAAATACGAACTTGTACTCCTACAACAACTAATAAGTTTTTCTATTTTTTTTTTTAGGCAAATACTACTACTAATAAGTCGAGAAGACAAAATCCTATTTTTATGGGTCCATCATCAATTCTTTTTATCTCAATGATCATTGTATGTAAATTATTAAAAGTGGTAAACTTCTTAAATAAGGGCAAATTTATTGATTCATATTATACTTCCCTTGAAATCACACCCTAATTGAAAATTAAAACAATGGCCACATGTAAAATTAAAAAACGGTTACTTCTCTCTCTTTATTTCAATGTTGTCGAGCAAACAATCAAAAGAGGTTTTTTTTTTTCCCCATTTTTATGGAATGTTCTTTTATGAGGATTTTTCTTATTGTTACTTATCCATCTATTATATTAAAGTGAATGAATACTTTGGTGTCTTTTAAGGATTTTAACTATTTTTTATTCATCAATCTATATTATATAGGGAAATATTTCCTTTTTGGTCTGCATGCTCAATATTATGCAATTAAAATTCCAATAGCTAATGTTACATTTACAATTATTTACATTTTACCCACCACTTTCAACTCCCAAATCCAAGGTAGGTAACAAACAATATCCAACTTTAAATCATGTGGCGCCAATAGGGATGTAAGCGGGACGGGTTTGGGCCGGGATCAGTAATCCCATTATCCTATGGGGATTCCCAAACCCTACAGGGTTTTTTATGAAATACCCACGACCCATCCCAAACCCTACAGGGTTTTAATAAGTAACTCGAAATCCATCCCAAACTTGTTAAAAATTAAAAAAAAAATTCTATTATTAGTTTAAAATTTTTACTTATTCATTATGATTATTTTTATAAAATATAGCTTATGTTCTTAAAAATAAATAATATTTGCACTTTCAATGCAACACTATCACGGACCTTCTCAATCGCACTTTCTATCTTGGCCACACTCTCCTTCATAATTAAGTTTAAAATATGCGCACAACAACGCATGTGCAGGACCTTTTCCCGAAGAATTAACTCATCTCTTCTTAATTTCATGGTCAAAGTTGTAATCATTGCATCATTCATAGAACAATTATCTACAGTAATTGTAGATAATTTTTTATCTAATCCCCATCTCATCAACGAGTTAAATAAACAATCGGCAAGCACCTCATTTATGTGTGACGTTGGAACATACAAAAAACTGCATGAAAATATAAAAAACCTCAATATAAGATAATTTTCCATTATTGATTATGAAAAGATAATATAAGTAAAGAATCTTATTCCATGAGTCGATTTTGAAGTCTCCAATTATGATCAATGAAGTGTGCTGTGACAGTCATGTACCCATTTTTCTAATTTGATGTCCATAAATCCATTGTTACTGTAACTCGAGAATTTAGTGCTTTCAACAAAACTCTCAATTCTTCCTTCTCCCCATTATAGATATTCATGATTTCCTTTTTCATGGTGTTCCGACTATCATGCTTAAAAAGTGGTTGCATACTTTTAAGAAAATCCCTAAAATACTCATGCTCAACTATTGAAATGAGGTATTCATGAACAATTATTGCTTTTGCAAGTCTTTGCCTACAAATATCTTGATTGAAAGTCCAATTTCCTATGTTCAAACAACTCTCATTCTCATTTTGTCATTTCTCATTGGATAGTAGGCATTGCCTTATGTCTTTCTACTTCTTCATTTGTATACACTTCTCCAAATGATTACATAGATGCTTAGTTCCTTGTTTACTACCTGCTTTTAGTATTTTGGAACAATGATTACAATAGCAACATCCTCCCCATTAATCGTTTTTCTCACCATATCATTCCATACAAGAGAAGTCAACTTACGTTTATTGGAATTATCACGTTGATCGGCATTGCTTCCTACTTGGAACTTGTTGTGCTTGTGGGATTTGTTGCCAGTGCTTCTGTTTCAGATCCGACTTCGAGTAATGGTAATGGACCTTCCTCTTCCTCAACATCAATGAGATGTGCATCAATGGGCATATCAAATTCGTTCATTTCTATATTATATAAAAGTAAACAAAAATAACATTCATCAACTTATCCATAGAAATCATAGAAAATATGTAAACTAAGGTGAACTTCAATTCTTTCAGGTACTTCAATTCTTACATTATAAATTCAAAGGCATAAGAAATGGATGGATAATTATGAGGTATAATTCAAAAAGTACAAAATTCATTATCTATGACTATCACATATTAAATATATTTTGACACAAAAATATTTGATAGTTAGATGAGATTGGACACGGGTGAAGTACAAGGGTGAAAAACATCTAACATTATAAAATCGACTAACAACTTAAGAACAAAAGTTTATATCAATTAGGAGTAGTACTAACATAGTAATTGTATCAAGAACAAAGCCATAAATTCGTAAGATCTTTCTCTCTTATCCTAATCATTTTACTACAATACAAGAACAAAAGTTTATATCAATTGGTGAGTTTAATTGGAAGGAGAAATTTGAATTTAATTTATTCTATTCGAAAATAACCATTAGACTATAAAGATCATAGTTAGATGAGATACACACACTGAGACAGTGAGACATACACACAGCACAGAGTCACTATATAAATAAACAGACTCATCCTTACACGAACACACATGCCCACATATAGAAATAAACAACAAAATGGTAAATGGGCCACAACTTACGAACAATACCTATCTGCGTGGACTTGCGAATGCGACGTGGCCGAAACGATGAGGACGTTGACAAAGACGACTGCGCGTGCATAAAGTGCGACGGCGCAAAAACGATAGAGGACAGCCAAGCTAGAGACGATGCGTGCGCCGGTGTGTGCAAGTGTGACGGTAGCCGCGACAGACAATAGAGGACAACCGAGCTAGAGACGACGCGTGCGCCGGTGCGTGTAAGTGCAACGGTAGCTGCGACAAACGACAAACAACAGATGATGCCTGTGCCGGTGCATGCAAGTGCGACAGTGGCCAATGTAGATGACAGAAGATAGATGAGATCGAGAGTCAAGTCGATCCGTGAGACGGTGTGAGCAAGTGCGATGATGGTCGGTGCATACGATTGTGCGACAGAAGACAGATGAACAAGATCGAGCTGATGCGTGCGATGGGCGACGGCAGCTTACACAGGAGGAGGGCGACGACGAGAACAAGATCGAGTCGAGTTCCAATTCCAGCTAAACCTAAGGTTTCTATAGTAGCGTCTTGATTTTTTTTTCTCGTCAAAAGTGTGTATGTGTTTCAATGCGTGTCTGTGTGATTTATGAGGTGTAGATTAAATTTCGAGTGGAGGTGGACCGTAAACGTCGAGTGGAAGTGGACCGTAGAAGTCGAGTGGAAGTGGACCATGGTCGTGGATGTGGGTGGGTGGCTCGGTGTGTGTCACTGTGTCTGTGTGGTGAAAACGAGTCGTGTCTGTGCAGTGTTGTGACCTGTGTGTATCTCTCAGTCTCACTGTCTCTGTGTGTCATGTCTGTGCTGTGGACTGTGTGAGAGTGGAGTGGGTATCCATTGTCCGAGGAGTGCAATGCTGCAGTGTCCTCGACTCCTCGTGTCTCAGGCTCTCAGCTCAGTGTGCAGTGTGCAATGTGCTGTGTGTTTTGTCTTTTGTGTGGGTACTATTACTGTTCACTGTTGTGTCTCGCTTTTTTGTCTTAGTGTGTATTTTTTTTCTTTTAATCCCTTAAATTTTTTTATTAAATATATAATAATATAATTTATTAACTAAATTATACATATATATATGTTAACGGGTTTGGGATCCCAATGGTTTAACATTTGTTCTACTACCCTTCCAAACCCTATAGGGTTTTTAAAATGAAACACCATAACCCGTCCCAAACCCTATAAGGTTTTTAGTGGGACGAGTGGGTCGGGAACCCAATAAAACTTGTCCCGCTGACATCCCTAGGCGCCAATTAAAACTACAGAAATCTAGCACATCCTCTCATTTTTCAACAACTAGGTTTATGGAGACATAATTGCTAATAGACTTTCCTCTCATCTCTCAACAAATCGGGCTCTTTCATATCATGTGTGTAACTTTGTTCCAATTGCACCTTTTCTTTAATGTATTGATGGTAATCAATACTTCTTGACTCTCTATTTCCTCTCTTTTATTTCTATTCTCCATTTTTCTTTTCTATATTTCTCTAACCTGCACATCAAGCATTTACATTTCACGCATCGCTTTCAACTCCTAAATCCGAAGCAGGTAACCAACTTTAAACCATGTAGTACCATTTAATATAAATATACATACAGGTTTTAGGTGCATTCTTTTTGGAATCTTCTACTCTTCCACACCGATCCTAATATCCAAGTGACATTTGCAATATGAAAATGATGAAATGGAGTTTGAATTGCCAAGATTAGTATCATTATCTTTTGATTTTGGTTAGAGTGGCACAACTCTGCATCATCAAAGTTCTTTAAACCATTACATATGGAAGCAACAAAAAATGGGGTATAGCAAACCATATTATTCAAATATTCAGTTGTTCGTACTTATGCTTTTTTGTTTGATTAATACTAGCAGAAAACGCACCTACTCTATGAGTGCTTAAAAAGTAAAACAATTATCTTATTGATTGGATCTAAAATCATTTATAAAAAAAAAAAATTGTATAAAAAGATTTAAAATTATTCAATGGTCCATAGAATCACATTAGCATTTATAAATTATAACTGCATGGTTGCAACACATACTGATGTAAAGCCGGGGTAAATATTTAAAAAATAATAATTTTCATCTCTAATTTTCTACAAAAGTTCAGTTCTATTATTGAAGGTATATTACCTATACCTAGCATTAATAGAATCTACAATAGACCAAACCATGGAATAGCACGGTATCTAAAAGGTAATGACGAGTGGCAACTTATTTTCTAAATTAAAAATCTAATTCTAAGCATGAACACCTAGTATAGAAATATATAATATATATAGGTACCGTTATGAAGCATGGTGTTGTTATCTTCTTTATATCCAACTCGAAAAAAAAAAAAAACCTTAATTACATGAATCCATCCACCGGGAAAAAGTAATTATAATTTAAAAAAAAATATTGTAACCTCCTAGAGTATCACAACTCACCACGTGTTACTATTACAAAGTGACACGTTAAGACTTTAAAACTTCATAAAACTTCAAAATCTACTCATCTCTAATACTAATATAACTTTAATAGTATAAAATTAATACTTTTCAATTGAGTCATTTTAACTTTCAAAATTTAAATAAAAAATATATAATCCCAAAATAAACATATACTTCTATATACTACTTATCATAATTAGGAGTCTACTATTGTCTCCATAACTTAACTTCAACTAACAAAACTTCAAATTACAAATACTCTTCCTCCACATAATAATAATGTTTTTTCCCTTCACATCCATGTAATGTCTCATCAAGTTCTCATTCTCATCATACTCTAGTTGCTTATCATTTTCACCTGTAATTAAAAAAAAAAATAGGAAGGGGGGTGAGTCTAAGCTCAATGCATGAGTACCACACTCACATGCGCATGACACACCACAATAATAGCACACGCATATATGCAATATTTATTCTCAACACATTCACACTTCACTTACACATAAATCTCTAAATGAATTGTACCACATAAGGGTACTCATGATCCTAATATACACAACATTTGTCCTAGTGGGAACTGCCACTGCTAGCCACGTCTAACCTTAATGGGAACTGCTACTGCAGGTCCCATCTAACCCTAATCCACCTCAGATCATTTTGATACACGGTTCTACTAGGGACAACATGGTATACCGATCATTGAGGTACCTCCTAAGGATCTGCAATCACAAGCCCTTAGGTCAAGCTAAGCACAAGCAACATATATCAAGCAATTCATATAACACTTTAACACTTCATTATTTCACATACAATTATTAAATAGCTACCTAGCAATTACATACAACGAATAAGGTAAACACGTACCTGAAATCCTAACCTTAAGCACATCTTGTCTTGAACTTAAGCTAAGTTGATATTTGTATAATCATTAATACATCCTTCTTAATACTAAATTTAAAATAATATAAATCTCTTAATTTCCCTTTATCTATTAGGTTATCTAAGATCTTACTCATTATCTCGATTGTGTGGAACTTGGTTTAATTAAGAGTTAAATAAATATATAATAATATTGTCTTTCACTTAACACGGCCACGTTGGAGGCCATGTAGCTCAATACGGCCATTACACGATCGTGTCAAAAGGTCATGTATCTCTCAGTGGATTTTTAGTTCAATACGGTCGAAATACGACCTTGTAGACAAGTTGTGTATCTCTCGATTTCAACACGACGGTGTTGAGAGGTTGTGTATCTCTCAATAGGTCTTTTACGAGCAATACAGAAGCAACACAACCATGTTGGGAGGTTGTGTATCCCTCGGTAAGGTCTCATGAACCCTACTTTTCTTATATCAATCCATTCAATCTCCCCATTTTCTAATCCTAAGCTTAAGTAAATCCTAAAACATAAATTAGAATTCCTTACTTGGTTCAGATTACACTTGAAACTCCAAATTCAACGACTTTCGTGCTTGTTCAATCCATCCTTAAACCCAATTCCTATGAACAACCAAGTCAAATTCGTGATCTTTAAGTTCCATTGTCAAAATAGATCTTGGTTATAACTTAAAAAAAATCCATTACCTATTTGTTGTGTTACGATGTCTCCTTAGGTCACCTTAGGTTTGTTCTGAATGAGTTCTCTCTCCTTGTCTCACTCTAGGCTGCTCTTGTAAAATTGTGTAAAAAGGAGAACCCTAGGTTAATCTGCTTATATAGTCCAGTTAAGAAAAGATAAAATCACCCCCATCTTTTCACCTTAATTGCATGATTGCCCTCAATCTTATATTATTTATTTATTTGTTCATTTAAGAATTATGATTATATGTGCATAAAATGTTTAGAACCATGTATTACAAATATGATAGACAAAGTTTACTCTATATATTTGTAAATTGTAACATCACCTCAATAGAATTATATGTTTTCATCACATTTATAACAAAGTAATACGTTCATGTTTTTTTCTTTTTTCATTTTATCGAAGTGCTTTTTATTAAAAGAATAGACACAAATTAATTTATAGATATATTTTTTTAATTTTGATAATAAACATCACTAATAATATATTATATGATAGGTTTAATAAGCGTAGCTAAAAGATTTAGGTATTGGTCACGTTTGCAGATTCTACAAATGTCGCCAAATACAAAAATTCTTGTAGCATTACCATCCCTCTTTTCAAGGGTTACACTAAACTAATAAATCATATACATGCACAAAAATGTAATCGATTTGCATAAAAAAAAATTGAAACCCTCTCTATCATTTTGATTCCTTCAATGGTCTAACAGACTTGATACATATCAAAATGAAAAAACCAAATACATATCCTCCAAAAACATTTAAAACCTTATATTTCCTCCATTAGTTACAAAATGGTCCATTTAAATGGATGTTAATTAAATTTTTTCGCGATTATTTAAACACATTCATAACACACAAAGAATTTGCCAAAATAGTGTCTAAATATCTACATGATTTTTTTTTTAAAAAAAAAAAAAGTGTCTAAGCTTACTACCACTAACAAAGAATAAAGTAAACCAGCAATGAAATTTATAAATTTTTACTGATTAACAAGGAAATCATCAACAAAAAAAAACACATTTTACAACTTAAAAAGCCTATGTGAAGGGAATCAAATAAGAGAATGAATAATTTTTTCATTTTTTAAAAATAAAATTGATTAAAAACTTATAACACATGAAAATAGAGATGTTAGTAAGATGGGTTTGGGCTGAGTTCAGCAATCTCATTACTTGTCCCATTATTTTATAGGGATTTCCAAACCCTATAAGGTTTTTCATGAACTACCCCCTACCTATCTCAAACTTTATAGAGTTTTAATAACCAATCTGAAACCCATCTCAGACCCGTTATAGTTTTTTTTTTTAATATTCTATTATTAGTTTAAAATATTTACTTATTTATTATGATTATTTTTGTAAAATATAGCTTATGTTCTTGAAAATAAATAATATTTGCACTTTCAACATATCTAATCTTATATATTTTAATATTATTCGAAAATCTATATGTTGGTAAATAAAGTTGCCGACATAAAAACATTTTTAATTATAATAAGATAAAAATTACCGAATCAACCATACAACTTAATAAATATCATTCATATAGGAGAAATCAACTTATGTTTATTGGGATCATCTTGTTGATCGACATTGCTTCCTACTTGAGAACTTGTTTTGGTTATGGGATTTGTTGATGGTGCTTTCATTTCATATTGGGGTAACGGTAATGGACTTTCATCTTCCTCAAGGTCAATGGGATGTGCATCAATGGGCATGTCAAATTCGTCCATATCTGCATTATATAAAAGGAAACAAAAACGAAATGTTATTAGAAATTTAGAATGGAATCACAACTCAGATAAAGATTTTGGTATCTTAAGCAAATTGTGAGGTGTTCATGACCATGATATAATACATACTTATAACTTATTGGAAATTGTCTAGTCATTACCATGGTATGAAAGTATTTATGGAATCTTAAACTTAGTTCTTATGGACAAAAAAAAAAGTATCTATTATCATACATTATAGTCTCTAACTATAAAGTAGCATTCCAAATTATAGAACCATTGAAAAATGAAAGGACAAAAAACAACATACGATCGGTGCCAAATGACAACATATTACCCAAAAACATTACATTTCACCTACTTAACATACATTATATATTTCCAAGTATGCATAACAAAAATTTATTATCATACATTATAGTCTTAACAAATCTGCATAGTATATATTATAGTATCTATTATCATAATATAAATTTATATCTATTATCATATATTATAGTCTCAACAAATCTGCATAACAAAAATTTATAATGCTTTCCTACTTAAAAATATATATATATTTCCACTAGCAAACTACTAAAAAAAAAAAAAGAGAAGCTAACTTCACATTAAGCTAACTTTACATTAAACAATCTCCTCAGATTTTTAAACTACTGAAAAAAAAAAAAAGCAATGTCCACTACAAAGCCTCCACATATCACATAGAAAAAAAAAACAAATCCCATGAAGCTCAATCAAATTCCAAAACCAAACTTCACATTAAACTAACTCCGCACTTGAATCCAAAATTATTCTAATTGTTACTCCTATTTTTCTTCTCTTTCCTAAAAATCATTCTGATCTCTAAATTAGGAGAGTGAGATCCGATCTTAACACGACTGAAAGACAAGAGACATTAGACGATGACTGAGACAACCAAGACAATCGAGACGTTCAAATCAGATCTGAACTGTCAACGACAACACACGATCGAAAACAAAAGATGAGAGACGATGACCATAAGAGGAGAAACGAGAGGCAATAGAGACAGAGTACAGATGACGAGGTCACGACTCATGAGGGACGATGAGGGTTTTACTATTGCAGGTTCCTTTTTTTTTTTTTCAACTTCTTTGGAGTTTAGAGGTCTTAGATGAGAGAGAAGTGAGAACAGAGAGCTCAGCAGTCAGCTATATAGTATGGTGTAGTAACTAGCGTGTAAACTCTTGTTCTTTTCTCTAGTCTAATTTAACTTCTTTTTTTCCTCAAATTTTTTTATTAAATATATAGTAATATTTATTAACTAAATTTAAAAATATATTAACTGATTCGGGTTCCCAACAGGTTTAACATTTGTTCTATTACCCATCATAAACCCTATAGGGCTTTTTTTTTTAAAAAAAAAAAAACCATAACCCATTCCAAATCTTATAAGGTTTTTAATGAGATAACAGGTCGAGAATCTGACAATACCCATCATGTTTACATCCATATATGAAAATAAAACTCCAAAACAAAATAAGTTCATGAAATACATAAAATGTGGATTTTTTTCCCAAAAGAAATAGATAGAAACCTTCAAGAGTCTTGATAATGATGCCCAAAAACAGTTCCTAAATGATTTAAAAAAAGCTTTCATTTTTTTTAATATTAGTTGTATATTTAGAAAATAAGTGTGTAAAAAAAAAGATTCTCTTTTATTTCATAATTTAGTAAACATTTTCCTTTTTCCAATTAATGGCTTTCTTTCAATAGTTGCAACTCCCTTTATGCCTCTGCATCATTCTAACATTTTCTCTCTCCTTTGTCCCTTCCACAAGAACTACAGCTGGGTCACAAAAATGAATGCTTTATAATATATAATTTCACAAGCTTTTTCTGTTACTATAGCTTTTCAAAGTCATCCTTTCAAAAGTATTCTCTTTGCATTAGTTGTTTTGCTTTCTTTTTTTTTACTCCTTTATAAAAGAATACATTTTGTAAGTAAGCGGTACCTTAAAAAAATAAATAATATATACCATAAAAATACAAAAATAAAATAGTTTTATTTCACGAGACATTTAAATAATAGCTCATCTATGTGGAGGGCATTCTAGAATTGTTGATCACACACTATATAAGCCTCGAAAAACCCTACTACCTTCTTTTAGTCATTTCGGGCAATGCTTTCTCTGTAGGCATTTAACAAGTGACAAACCAATGATTCAGAACGGCTCTTCCCTATGCACAATGCAAAACAATAAGCTTTCACAATCAATCAATCTCATGTGTATTGTTATGTCTAGTAAAAGAATTGTTGATATGTTAAGTGGTGTGTCAATTTGGGAGGTTTTGGTATCGTAACATCAAGGCAATGTGCTAATTCAAGTGAATCTAAAACAATTTGAAGCAATTGAGTGAAGGTCTTGATGCACAGAAAAGTACACAATCATATACACAACTATATTCCCACTCGAGTTCTTCTATACAGTCACATACATGGCCATATTGCTTTATAATACTTCCAAAACATTTCTTCTATCATTTTTCTAGAATTTTCTTCAATTCAAAACTAGTTTTACCCTAGCTAAAGTATCTAAGAAGGAGAATAATCAACTAATACCTAGATTAACGAACTAAGTGAACCTAAGTCAAATTGTAAACTGGTACTAAGCTTAATTTTTTGTACTTAGCAAATTCTAATAAGGTTGAAAATTGCAATTACAGTGAATTTGGAACAATTTCTCCAAGTACGTGACTACCTTATTTGTTGTTTATGCTTGTTGGTGTAGTATGTAAACAAACTTAAATGATACTCAACTAATAATTTGTTTGTTAATTTTATGCTTGACTTGACTTAAAAGCCCATGGTAACAAATCCCCATGAAGCATCCAAATGATCTCTTTGTGACATTGTCCCTCGTGAGAACTTCTTTTTCAGTTGCAGATATCAGTAATTAGTCTTTTTATGACAAGCTAACGGTGGGTCCTAATCAGAATGATGATAGAGTGGATTATTATTACTATTATGAGGATTAGTAAGGATTGAGTGAGAGCATTTAGAAGACTTAATTCCTTTTGAAATGACTAATTATATATTAGAAGATATTGTAATTGTTACTTTTGTTTATCCTGTCATGTTTCATTTTTGGTGGATGAATACGATGAATTTTTAAAGGGGGTTAATTATGTTGAATAAATATGATTGACAAGTTACTTGAATGGTTATTTTTAAGTATGTTAAGAGCTTTGCATATCACTAAATAGCAGTGATACATGGTGCATTATGACATCCTGAGTTTCAAAGCATTACATAATACCCTTTTGGAAACAAACATTTTTTTCAGCTTACACCTTTTTACATAATCATAAACAAGCACCAACTAACTTTCTTGTTAGTATTTTTTTTCAAAAGTTACTATGGATTTTAATTTATTGAAGAGATGGGACAATCCTTACAACTTCATGATCCAAACCATGTGACAGAGAACCCGGTTGAGCCTTAAAATAATAGCCGCCCATGTAGAAGATAGCCACTCATTCTGTATATTTCACCGTCACTTTTCTCAAGTTTCCCCTTTTCCTTTGTTTCCAATAACCAACATGGAGATTGTGATAACAATAATTGTGAGAGTGTGGAGGCTACAGTCTGCGATGGATCAAGCAAGCAATAATGGAAGCTCTTATTTTCTTTCTACATCCTTATGTTTAGATTTACAACTAACTAATCATAGAACTTAAACTAAAGAGACATGGTGTGTCTTCATATTTATTGGTTGGCATATTTAACCACACCACATCTACAAAACCCTAATTACTTTTCTTGCCTCTTGATCCACACTTCAAGAGATGTCAACCGAGTAGATGTAATGGAGCTCGCAAGATCATGCAGATTTAACAAATTCACAAGGCTGAAATTAAAGCAATCCAGGATTTTCCTCTCGTTGCGTATTGTACTTGTGTGTTTTTCTTCTACACACATAGTTGCATTTCTAAAAATATTCATGTTATGTATGAGTTTCAAATTAATATTCTTTAAAAGCAAAATTATAATGCTGCCCTTATAAATTGCATATAGATAGACAACCATCAAAATATTTTAATTTGCATGGCACTTTTATTTTAGAAATTCTATAGTGCTTGTAAAAAGTTTAATGAATATACAACACATTGAGTAGACTCATAGATGTGTGACTATAAGTTTTATATTGCACCATACACAATTGTGTTGGTTATTTCACTTGTCCACAGGGAGAAAACAGTGAAGATGACCATAAAAAGCATTGAAGAACACTTTCATCTTCCAATGGAATAAACAAAAAGGAAATTGGAAATATTTTCTACTGTTGTTAAAGAAAATATTGAGGAAAGGTGTTGCTGACCTTAAAGAAACGTAATTAACTTTTTGTTTTTGTAATTTTAAATTTACAATCAGTTGATCTAAATTTTTAAATATATTAGCCCATGAAATGAACCACTTAATTAAACATTGGTGAAATAAATACATAGAGAGCAAAAATTTTAAAGTTATAAGTTATTAATTTGGTATAATTTTTCTATTTATCAGTTAGCATCTTTTACACTCTTATCATAATACTTGAATGAATCAGTCAATCTATTATAAATGCTCACTTATGTTTGTCTTCTCCTTTTGTAGATCAAAAGCATCAATAGCAAAATAGAGAAATGGAAGAACAATATGAGTACATATGATGACAAGCTAAGATTGCAAGGCTGGAGCAAGAGTTGGTTGATGCAAATCTAAAAACATTGCTCGATGTCATTGCATTGTTTGATACAACAGAGCCTTGATACTAAATAGATAGCTAACATTTAAAATGTTGATTATGTACCATTGTTAAGAACGTCATCGTTTGGTTCCTTAAAAGAAACCCAAGAAAAGGAACTTCGAGGGCTAAGTCTTAAGGGGTCCAGATTTCAGAAATGTTCCTTCATGAGGACCTCGACTTGAAGCTTTTTTCTTTTTTTACTTTTCAATTGCTTTTAGCGTTGCTTTTTCAACATGTTGAATTGTAAACAGTGCATAAAGTATCCATATAAGAAACTCATAATAAAACGAAAAAGTTACATAATCACACTTTTAATAAAGATACCCTAAATTAGTATGTGTAATGTTTTCTTTAATTGATTGTTCTTTTCTCTTATTTTATATAATCTAAACCCTTTTCTTATATTAGAGCAAAATCAAAATCAAAATCAATTCATGACGTATGTCACTCCTAGATGCATAAAAACACATCCACGTTCGAATGGAGAACCAAGAAATGAAAACATATATGCATCAAATAGCAAGAAAGAGGAAACAATAGGTATTCATATCTTTTATTTAACAAAATCATAAAAAGGATGCTTATACAGATCAAATAATATTAATATTTTTTTTTTTGAAAAATTTTATTAATCACAATTTAAAACTAATATCCACTGATTGCACAAGTTTTCATCTAATTACTTGTTATTACAAAAAAATTCCTAATGAATGCTGTCCTACTAAAGAATCGACAAATGAACAAAACTTAAAAAGTGAAAAACGGCTTCAACACTACGGTACCAAAGGTGTTGGAATAAAAATAATAAAAAAAATAAAAAATCAAAGCAGAGTTGACTGTCTAAGAAGGGGGGAAAAAAAAAAAAGCTAAATCTTTTACCGTAGTATGGTTTTACTATAAAATCCTTTACTTCTTCCTTGTCTCAACATCACATAAAAAAAAGAATACAATTTAGATCTGTCTCTAACTTTTGTTTCCTTCAAAGGTTCAATAGACGGTGCAAATAATTGGTTGTTGAATAAAAATATGTATTGCATATTTTCCTATGTCTTTTTTTCCCTAGATGCAAGCTTTTGAGAGAGAAAGGGAGGAGGAGCAATTGTTGTTTAAAAAATGAGTATAAATGTGGGTTTAGTGATTTAAAAGAAAAACTGTTAGTATACTTGAATGGAGGTTGAACTGATATAAATGAGAATAGGTAAAGGTGAATGATTTCCGCATGGATTTGACAGGAAATAAAACGTGAATTACCACTTGGTTACCATTCTAGCGTGGCTGCCAATAATACAACAGGAAACAAAATGTGCCTGGTCTTGACTAGAGTATAATCCAAAAGTGATGCTATATAATATATTGCTATATAGACATGACGAATCAAAATGTTTCATTAAGAGTCTATAATATGGTTGGAAGAAAAACTAATTTTTGTTTTGGTGTTATTCTCTTATGATCAAGAAGGGTTTAGGGCACTTACCCAAAGAAGAAGAAGGGGCATAGGACATGTGATAGCATACGAGAAAGAAATTAGTTAGTTCCTCTACCAACTTATTTGAGATTTAGGAAATTAGTAGGTTATCAACCAAAGTAAAAAACAGCCTCTTATCATAAACTCGAAATATAAGGAAAACTCAATCAAAACTCTATAGTTATCTTCTCTTTTAAATTCTTAATTTTCTTGGTGACCACCTCATCTTGAATCGAGGCATTTTACATATTTTATATACCAAATTACCAATTTCATTAAACCAATTCAAGTAACCTAACATGAAATGGATATGGCGTGAAAGACCATATGTTAGTGTGTCTCAAAAGCGAAGGCTGCATATTAGACTCACTTGAACATTTTTATCTTTCTTTTATTAAAGTGTAAGGAGTTGAAGAAAGAAGCACATAGGACGTAGTTGAAATGCTGCATCTGGTGTGTTTTCTTTTCATTACAGGTAATGGTTGGTGTCCTTGACTTGTGAACTCTTCATGTCTTATTCATATCTTTTGAAAATTTTAGAGTCCCTCACGGAGTTTAATTCATTTTCCATACAAAGTTGATTGGGTACCCGTGGGTCACAATGAGTCACAATTTTGGAGATAGAGAAGACATTAAGGTACCGTTTGATTATTGGTACTGAACAGAACAAAAGTACTGGATAGTATTAAAAAAAATGACTGGACAAAAAATATTTTTATACTACGTTTGGTTTGTTCAGTACTGGATAGGATTTTTGTATTGTTCAGTGTTTGGATTGCAAAGTACTGGACTGAACATAGTAAATTTGACAATTTTGCCCTGAAGAAGGCTTTTGTGGATTTTCCAAGATTAACACACGTCTGTGCCTTCAACCGTGTACTCAACCGTGTGTGCTTCTGTGGATTTTCCAACCTTAACACATGGCCGTGCCTTCAATCGTGTACTCAACCTTATGTACTTCTGTGGATTTTCTAAGCTTAACACACGGCCATGCCTTTAACTGTGTACTGAGCACGCATTCGAACCCTAACCAATAAACCCCCTAAAGCGAACCATGCAATCGAACCCTAACCAACTCTTCTCCATTATAGAGCATGCATTCGAACCCTAAAACCAAAAAACCCCCTAAAGCGCACCATGCATTCGAACCTCAAAACAATGTTTAAGTTTCCCCCACCCCCCAATGGATAGCGAGCGACAAATCTTGAACAGCATGCGAGCACTGGGGGACTTGTTGACGGACACAACGAACAAGCATGCGAGGAACATTCAAAAGGAAGCAACAATGTGAGAAGAAATGGAACCATACGTACCTGATGGCGATTTCGGGCTTCACAATGGCGATGGGTGAACTTGCGGCCGATTCCACGGTGGGCGGCAGCGAAGGAGCGGAGGAAAACACGACTGGTTGAAGCTCGTGCGGCGCTGGAGGAAAAACCAAACGGTTGCTAGGAATGAAAGGGGCATCTGTGTAGTAGGGATTCAAGGTAAGTATGAAGGGCAAATTCGAAATTTCAAAAAAAAAATACATTTAGTCCAGTACCGTATTTTTAGTACCGAATTACATGCGGTACTAAAATTTCTGATTTTATCCAGTATGTAATTGGTGTTTAGTCCAGTACTTCCTTCATGTGTGGCAACAAACGAGAGACAAAAATTTTGTCAGTCGTGCCGAATTTCAATGCCAACCAAACGCTACCTAAAATTGAAGCTGCCTCTTTTGATGCAGCTGAGATGGTTTAGGATAGCTTTAGTCAAGGCATGTGCCTTCATATGAGCTTGGTCATTGATATCTAGAAGGACAAAGGTGGTGTGATGAAATTTTTGTGTTCAGCATGGCCATACTCTTCAGGGGTTCGAGGTGTCTATATATTTAAGCAGGAGAAGGTGAAAGGTGGGCCTTACACCGGACCAAGGTAATTTACCTTTTGTTTTCCAATACCTTCAGCTATTATGGTGAGACAAAATACAGTAGTTGGTTCACTTGATAAGTGTTGTAGGATATAATGCATAGGCTGGTTTTTCTTTAGATTCATGTCTCTCTTTTTTTCTTTTTATTCTTTTTTTTGGTGGTTGCTAGAAGTTAGTCATACATTAAGTATCCTCCTGTTTCATTTTGATCTGAGTTTAGGAGGCATGTTAAGCATCCCTAATTACATTGTGTTTTTCCAAGTTACTAGACACCTGGTATTGAAAACAACTTACTAATCACATGCTAAGAATTCTTATTTAATCCATTGTTAGGAGGACTAATCAAGTTGGAATGGTTTTGCTTATAAGTTTTTAGTTAAATAAGGTTTACGATTTGGAAGGCACTTTCATCTAAGTTTAATATGAAGTTATGTCACTTTCAAGGCTCTCATGGTAGTTCTTTAGAAGGTAGCAACAGTGTCAATCTATTTCAACTTTAGGATTTAAGGGATTCCTTTGAAAGGTGAGCAATATTGGATTTGTTTTCTGAACCTTTTGTTGTAGTTACAATCTCTTCCCGGTTGCCTGTCCTTAATGTTTTTTTTTTTGCTTCTTCTTCTTGCCTCTCAAATTGGCAAGAGCTACATATTTATCTTGGATGAGTTTGTGCAAGTACAGAACTAAATTACAGAGAGTTTACATTCATTGTTTTCTTATCAGGAAGTTGGACCCCAAGATGCGAACTGCATTACATGAGTTCTTAGAGGAAAGGGGGATAAATGGTAAGCTTGCAGGCATCTTACATGAATTTATGACAAACAAAGAAAGGATCCAACACATAACATGGTTGTTAAAAGTGAAACTATTTATTGAAGCATACAGGTACTGCCTAATAGATACGCTGAACAGTTTACAATTGAGCCAAGGGTTACAGGTACTCCCAAACCTTTCAAATGAATTGACAAGCCCACTCAATGGGCCTGTAGTCAGAGACATGGCAAGTTTCTACAATGAAGGGCTCTTTTTTTCCTGTGCCTTCTCTATACTGCTTCAATGGGCAAAATCTAGACATGGTGTAAAGACCAATCGCTAGATTTTGTGACTATTTTTCGAGAGGGTGATCGGCTATATTTCGGTCATTGGAGTTTTTCAAAGCTCCATAATTTTCTCCTGTGTCATGTTGATGAAATTCATTGCTATATCAGCCATTTTTCATTATACATCTGAAGGCTGTATTTATTGAACTTCTGATTCCATTTACCATTCACTTGTCCTTGCTTTATACGATGACAGACAACTATCTAGTTACCCTTGGAAGAGCAAGAGAAGAATGCAACTTCTCCTGTTCCACGTTTTTGTTTCTTTTATAATGATGCTTAATGATTCCTATGGATTTCAAATATCAGCACCATTTCTGCTTGTGGGGTTTCATTAAGGTTTAGATTTTGCTGTTCATAGCCTTTGCTCGGTGCACAATTGGGTGCAACATGATTCTGTACTATTTGCCATGTCTTATCATCTGTATCATTTTTGTGGATCAATGTTCTTTTACTTATTTCCAACTAGTATAGCTGATGAGCACGAATGGTTTCAAGATAAGCTGGTCAAATGTATGAGTTTCTTCGTCTTAGGTTAAGATTATTACTAAAATATAGAACTTAAATAATCTTAAATTAAGCTATTTCATTGATGCACTTGGTAGTCTATTTAATTAATTTTTTTTACCGTGTTCTTTGGGCAATTTTATTCTCTAATCACGTTACTTGTACTTAAATGGACCAAATTCTGTAGTTATAGAATAGTAGTAAAGCATGCAATGTATGGTTAAAAATTTATGTTTGATATTGATTAAACATGGAACTTAATCCAAAGCTCAATAATGTTAAAAATGGGTTTGCTTAATTTGTTATTTCAATAATAAACAAAATTATAGTTATTCTAGTCTGCGATTTTGGAAGTAGTGTGGTAAAGGATCACACTTCAACAATTGTCTATTACTTGTGGAAAGGGGAAAAACCAAAAAACATCATCTTGTCTAAGTTTGATTTTGGCCCATCCAAGAATTGATTACCCTATCTTCAAGTATATGATTTCTTACAAACGTATACAACTTGTGAATGAAATCATAATCTAACAATATCTCTTGCCTCTTCACACGGGATATCTAAGGTTTGATCATGTGTGATTTCTCATGCCATGCGGCTATCACTCAATAAAAAAAAATGTCATGAGAAAAGGAATTTAAATAAGATCCTTTTATTGAAAAATTAGAGTTCTTGCCACTATCTTAAGCTTAATGGGCATGTAGAGGAAGGAGGAAAAAAGTGAGGGGCTTTGAGCAATTTTTTAGGTGTTGGAGTCTTTGAAATTAAGTTTATTCCACGCATTATATACTTTTTTAATCAATTTTTTTTTTTATAAAGAAGTCTTGATTTAAAATTGTTATAACCCGATACAACAAAAAATGATGCACATATAATATTACGGTGAAGGGTTAAAGAACTTATTGTCCCTCTTGGTGTAATTAACCCCCTTGATACAATATAAATTTATATCGACAGATAAAAAGTATATATCCTAATATATTTGTGTGTGTGTGTTTTTGTGTAATATGTAATACAAATTAGGTTATAATACTTTTTGTTATATCAATGCGATTTTCTGAAAACTCAATAGATTAAACATCAAGGATTAAGATAACAAAAATATACAATAAAAATTAGGATATGGAATGGAAAGTAGGACATAAATAAATATAAATATATATATCATGCTTTTTTACCGTGTAAATGTGATTTTCCAAAAACTTACTAGATTAAATTTTGAAAATTGAGTTTTAAGAAAAAGACTTAAATAGGAATAATATGTTAAACATTAATTTGGTTAAGTCAGATCTTAATAAGAAAAAAAAATTAAGTCCTATGAGAATATAGAAAGTAAAAAAATTAAATCTTTACTTATTGATTATGTCACAATCGGCACTAGGCATTAAGTGCAAAACCATAAAAATGAAAATGGACACCGGCATGTGAAGATAAGAGATGAGACGCACCGGAATTGATTACCGGCACTCGCTTGCCGTAAATGTCCATTATCGAGAATGATTTCCCCGGCAGTCTTAACTGAAGTAGACGAGATTTTTTAAGCCGGCACCCCCACCCCCTCACCGTGACCGAAGGATAAAACTGGCGTGAACAGCGGCTCGACGGAGATGGTTGAGAACACCGTAATTGTCATTAAAAAATAATATTTTAATAATTCATCACATACCACAGCCATCAGAGTGGCGCAGCGGAAGCGTGGTGGGCCCATAACCCACAGGTCCCAGGATCGAAACCTGGCTCTGATAGAGAAAAGCTTCTTTCCACTCCTGTATTTTTTCAATTTGAGCGATGTATTTCTTCAATATCCTGAAAGCCCTAGGCCCAAACCCATCCAGCCCACACACAATCATGCGGAAGCGAAATAAACCCTAGTTGCCATGGTTTGATGAAGTGAATGGCAACGATGAAGTTGTACAATTAAAAAATTTAAAAGATGGTTGATCGATCTAATGAATTAAGGTGAAATACTTTTAAAAGGGCTACGGTTGTTTGTTTGGTTTAAAATAAATTCCAAATAGCAGTCTTAGTTAAAATAGAAAATCTATCTTCATCACAAAATCACATCTTAACTATATAAATAGATATTTACTAAATCTTCTCTCTCTCTCTTCTTTTTTTTTATAAGCAATTCCAAAATATTTTTTCCTCGTTGGCTTCCAATAGTCGTCTATTGGTTTATTTTAATCAATAAATATTAAACGACTCTTTGTAATTCCATAAAGTAGCTTTTCCTAGAATAAATGAATTGTTAAAAGCATAAACACATTAATTTTAATAATGCAGATGGTATTTATATAGTATACCTATGATATATATTAATTAATATATATTGTTTTAAATAGAATATACGTATATAGTTTTATATACTACATATAGCATGTACTTGTAGGGATTCAAATGTAAAAATCATGTGTTTACTACATGTAAATGCACCTCTTGTAGCTAAAGTGAAATAGTAAATAAAGGATGCTCAGGAGAAGAAATGGTAAAGAAGAATAGCATGCAATCTCAATAAATTCAAACACACAAATAATAGGTGGAGAAATTTAATAGTATCAAACTCCACTAATGTGTTAGGAAAATGCCTTTTTTCACTATTATTGATTTCAACTTTTGAGAAATGAATTTAATAATACAATGGATTTAAGCTAAATGTTTTACATCAAATCAAATGAGAGACTTTAGGTAATATCCTTCGAATGTACTTAAACCAATGAATAACTAATTTGTAATCATTACCAAACATAAGATTAAAAATATCATTCTCTTATCCATTTCATTTGAAATAATTTCAATTTGATTCATCCATACATATTAAGTATAATATAAAAGTTATTTTGATTTTCGCTTAAAGTTAGAATTATTAAATATTATATTTGTTTGAAATTTTATCAATTAAATATTACCTCGCATCTTATAGTTTATATTTACGTGACGAATTTAACTAATAAAAAAGCGACTGAGCATTGCAATTAACATTATAAAATTTTGATGAGAGAAAAAGAGAAAACCTAAGATTAGATAAGCTTGGGGACATTATACATCTGAAATTGGGGCATAAAAAGATGATGGAGAACCTGGGCAGGGTGTACTTGACTCGTGTCTCAACGGTTATCGCGTATTACTCAGAACTCAACTCGGTGTGTAACTGTATATTCGGCCTGATAATAAGCGTCCACTGTTGCTAAGTACTGAGCTGAGACTGAGCTGACTCAATCCAACCAGACAAATATTTTCCAACCAGTAACTTTGTCCGTTAATATTGGACTTTCCATTTACTTTTTGCCAAAACCACATAAGGGTTTTGTTTTTGATTTTACAGAACTCCCCCTCCCCCTCCCTCTCTCTGTAAACTTCATGTCTGTCCTGCTCCAGCCACAGACCCACTTGTGCTTCTCTCAGTAACCCAGACCACTAAAGCCACTTGACGCCGTCGTTTGCTCTTATACTATAATTTTTTTTTTTTTTTTGGGGAGGGGTTTTGTGTTTTAGAGGGTTTTCAAAACGGCGGCTTGTGGAGGTAAAGTGAGCAGAGCTATGGAGATAATGGCCTCTATCTCCTCTTCTGCTCATCATCATAATTCCACTTTTGGACCTTTTTGCGCTTCTCCTTCTTCTTCTCCTTCTTTCCGCTTTTCCCGCCACCACCCCCGTCCTCGCTCTTCTACTAAAACCCTACTCAGGTACCATTTTTAGTATACTTTTTGATGCTTGCTTTGGTTATATGGTGTGTTTTCATCGGGGTCTTTTTGGTTAATATGTTAAAGCAGTGTTTTTTCTTTAATGTGGTAAGTGCGTGTTGTGTTGAGATATTTAGGGTGCCATTGGTCTGATGTTTTAGGAGCATTCTGTAAAAATTCTCTGTGTTGTGGTTTCCATGTTTTTTTAGGTCTTTAATTTTGCTGGAGACTTCTCCTAGATAATTACGATAAAAGGTTATAAAATAGGTCCATGAAATTGAGTTCTTAGGTGTTCTTATTTGATCATAAGACACGAGGAATGTGTTTCGTGCACTATTCTCTTCCTTGGACATTGCTCGCTCACTGTTCTTCCACTAGGATGATGGAATAGGCTCAATCCCTCTAGAAGAGAGTTGGACATTGCAGGGTATTTTTGTGTGTGTTTTTGCCCCCTCCAGTAAGGGCGTAATGTGAATAGGGTTTAGTTCCTTGAGGTCATAGGGTTAGGTCATTTTGTACGCATCCGCTCTTTGGGGGCCACCTACCTAGTGCTTGGCCTGTATGGTTACTCATGTGACCGGAACATGGCAGGCCCTCCATCGCCAAAAGAGGAAAGGGGAAATCTATGGTTTGTTTTCATCAAAAGGCACAACAGGGAATAACATTGCATTTATTCAAAAAGCATGGAATGGCATTGAATATTTGTTTAAAGAGTGATTTTCATGTCACAATCATTGTTGCAATAGCAAAAATTCTGCAGTTGTTTTTGTTTATTTTGTTCATGGAGGAGCATGGCCATAATTGGACTGGCCAATTTTCTTGTACGTGAACAATCTACAAGTTGCATGCATAGGTAAAGTCCTGTTCATGTGGCCCAAAAAGTGGCTCTAATGAGAAATGAAAGGAGGACCTTGCAATTTGTCAATTAGTTTCCGAGCCTTGTTTTCTGTGTTTTTTCTTTTCCCTTGAGCCAACCTAGAGCTAGCCTGTTGCCATTTTATTTTGATGCACTGTTATTTGTTGATCCAGATAGCTCTTCTGAATCACAGATGTTTGGTATTTGGACCTAGGATCTGTAAGAAAGATATGCTATTTGATTTCTAGGATGATAAGGAGAAAAAAAGATATTTTTGAAGGAAATGGAAGATCCAGTAACTAGGTTAATATGTCTACAAAAACTTTTTTGGAATATAGGCATGTGTTTGTCATATTCAGGACATTATTAGGTTTTATTATATTTGTCTTCTCTGGCCTGTAATATTTTTATTGTAATTACACACACCTAAGGAACTGCTCATACGATCTTGATGTTTCAATATATTTCTTTTGGGTAATGAATATATTATTATGTTTCAATATATTATCATTTGAAGAAATGGAAGAGGGGACTTGTGCAGAATTCCAAGGTTCAGAGACACAATTTCTAGGAGTACCTCAATTAACTATTCCCTTGGCTTCAGGTGCTGCTATTACACTGAAACTTCTAATGAAAGATATGAAGACAATCTTTATGGGGATCATATACCTTCCCATAATCTTGAAGTTCTTACAGAGATCCGGAGAAATACTTCCTCATCAATGAGGAGGGTGGCTGGCAGGAGGCTACCTTTTGACGGTTATAACAAAAAAAATGCTCTTGCAACATGGAGCAAAGAGACTGAGATTTTAAGATTAGCTAAGCAGAACATTCATGGAAATGGGGGAGCAAGATGCCAAGTTAATGGTAATACAAGCAACTATTCTGCTAAAGTTTCTCCCCACTATTCAAAGTTTGCATGTGGGATTAGTGTTGATACAGATTTTGATGAAAACAAGATTCCATTACTGCCCTCTGGACCTCCTTTTCAAGATCCTTTAGAGCACAGTTGTAATGCAAGTACAGTTGTGGAAAATGCTGCTTCTGAAATTACTAGAGATAAAAGTATAACTCAAGTCAATGGTAACTCCAACAGCTATGAAATAACTGTTGCAGACTCTCCTAGGTCTGTAAAGAGTAGACCAAAGATCAGCATGCATCCTCGTAATATCAGTAAAGCAGTTCGCACTTCACGCTTGGAAGACATTTCTCGTGATCCTGTAAAGATTAGCCACTCACTGCCCTCCTTGAAAGATCAAGCGAAGAGAGTTAGTGTTCCAGAGCTAGATGCTAATGAAGTCAAGCTAGCTGAGACTGTTATTTCACCTCGAAAGAGTGACATAAAGAATATCCAAGATGAGCTAATGAAGATATATAATGAAGTTTTGATTGTTGATGACATCTCGGTTGCAAAAGATATTGTCCGCATGCTTACGCATGAATACAAGCATCTAATTCATGCATGTGATACCGAGGTAGGCTTGCTCTTTTGTATGCACTCCCATGGGTCATTTATTACGTGTTTCTTTATGATTGCTTACTATGGAGAGGCTTATCCCTGCCACCACACCCATCCTGCCTCACCTCCCATCTTGGTTTCAAGTTCTTTATATTAATTAAATTATTAAACTGAAATCCAGGTGGCTAAGATTGATGTGAAACAAGAAACACCAGTTGATCATGGAGAAATTACATGCTTCAGTATTTATTCAGGACCTAATGCAGATTTTGGTCATGGGAAGTCCTGCATATGGGTGGATGTTCTTGATGGTGGTGGGAAAGACCTTCTGCTTGAGTTTGGTCCTTTTTTCGAAGATCCCTCCATAAAAAAGGTGACCTTTTTTTCCAGGATATGCCTATATGATGTGTTCTTTTTTTCTCTTTAGCACCTGTAGGTAATGTTATAGAACTCAGACTATTCATTAGTCCGAAGATATAGGTTTCAATTTCTTTGTTTTATTTTTCCTTTTTATTTCAATACTCCTGGAGTGTTTTCTCTAGCTGCTTGTTAGTTAAATACATTATATTGCCTTATGGCTTTGGAGGCATTTTGCTGATTTTTAGTATACAGATTTTTCTATGTTCTAAAAGGCTGGATATTGTTGTAGCTTTCTCATGAAAGAATTGGTTTAGGTTTATTGACCAAAAAATGAAAAGATCATTCTGTTATATTTGGTCCCTCCCAAGTCACTAGTGCTGCGGACTCGAAAGGTTGAAAATGTCATGGGATGATCTGTTATGGTGATAGCATTGTGGACAATCTCATACTTGAAAAATAAATAAATAAATAAATCTAGAACCCTTTTTTAGGTTTCTTATTCAAGTGCTAGATGTAAACCACCAAGAGATGTATTAAACATGTCCTGCAGGAGGGAGAATTTTGTTTCCATCTTGTTTCATATTTTTTTAGTGTGGCTATAGCATAGATAGATGCTGGGTTCTGAAGCCTTTGGCTTAAATGTTTATTTCATAGGTTTGGCACAACTACAGTTTTGACAACCATGTTATTGAGAACTATGGCATTAAGCTTTCTGGGTTTCATGCGGATACAATGCATATGGCACGGTTATGGGATTCATCAAGACGAACAGAGGGTGGATATTCCCTTGAGGCACTTACAGGTGATCATAAGGTCATGGCTGGAGCAAAATTAGGCCAGGAAAAAGAGGTCTTGGGGAAAATTTCAATGAAAACCATCTTTGGAAAGAAAAAGCTGAAAAAGGATGGTTCTGAAGGTAAAATGATCACACTTGCTCCTGTTGAAGAATTACAAAGGGAAGAGCGGGAGCTATGGATTTGTTACTCTGCTTTGGATGCAATCAGCACTCTAAAACTTTATGAAAGCTTGAGAAACAAATTATTGATGATGGCATGGAAATTTGAGGGCACAGCTCTTCCTGGAAAATCGATGTTTGACTTCTACAGGGAATATTGGCGACCTTTTGGGCGGATTTTAGTCAAAATGGAATCTGAGGGCATGCTTGTTGACCGAGATTACCTTGCTAAAATAGAGAAGCAGGCCAAGGCAGAGCAAGAAATTGCTGTGAATAGATTTCGCAATTGGGCTTCCAAGTATTGCCCTGATGCAAAGTATATGAATGTGGGAAGTGATACTCAACTGCGCCAGCTTCTATTTGGTGGAACGCTAAACAGGTGAATTTTTTTTTTTTTTTCTCCAGGAGTCATCCGAATTTGTGTTGGGTAATTGATTTTTGTTGATGTGTGAGAAATTGTGCATCTAGTTCTGACAAGATGTTAAGAAGTTACATTTACCTTTCGAATTCTGAAAACCTTATGGTCATTTTAGCATTTGTATTTATGGTTGAGATGAGCTGCAAAGTATTCATTGATAATTGGGCAACAGTTCTCTCCTTTTTGGCCAAAAAAATTGACTCTTTTCTTTTGAGAGTACAGTATCAAGCTGATGGAAGCTATTATATTGTATATAAAGCAATGGAAAGTTGCAGAAACTGGGGAAAATGGACTGATTCAGTTTAGCAAAAGAAGTTCAATCACTGGCTATGGTCAGCTACCAAAGTCTTCATAATAGTAGCTGACCAAAAGAGAAACTGAATAAGAATATTGAAAAATTGTGTGTGTGTCTCTGTGTATTTTTTTTTCCCTTAAACATTTTTACTCGTGCTTAGGATGAGAAATATGTGTTTACATTATATCTTCTCCACAACAACCCCACACCACCCCCCACCCAAAATAAATAAATAAATAGAAAAAGAAGAATAAGAGCCTTTAACTTCTAAGACTAGCTCTCCTCACTACTACTAGTGTGTGTGTGTGTTTCTCTCTCAATGAAAATGGGTTTGAATACTAGACATGTGACTAAGAGGAGGTCTCTACCTCACTACTAGTTTGTTTATATTTTGTGTTGCTCGGTTTGCAAGGAAGAAAAGAGCTTTTCAGAAAATAGAAATTTAGTCTTTTGTTCCACTCCTGGGTTTCAGCATGCATATCATGAGTGAATAGAAGAATTTATAAAAGTTCCTTTACTATTTTTGTGGTTATCAAAAGGTTAGTATTAAAAAAATGGGTTGGTACCACATGGTTACTACATCTTTTACATTTAAAAAATAATGAAAATGCATGAAGTTTCACTTCATTTGCCGACAATTACAACTAATTCCTTTATTTAGTGTAGTCTCTTGATGAGATCCTTGTATCAGGCTGCTTATGTATGGCATACTTTTTAGTACTGGGAACTGTGAAATGAATATGGGCTTATTGCACAGGGAAAAATTTTACTTCCCATTCTATGGAATTCCAAGTCATTGTGTCTTAAAATTTATAGGGTCCTTTTTATTACAGAAAGGACCAAAATGAGAGCCTGCCTGTGAAGAAAGTATTCAAAGTACCGAACACTGATGGCTTCATTGAAGAAGGAAAAAAGACTGCCTTGAAATATCGTAATATCACGTTACATTGCATAACTGATACACCACTACCCACTGAGATGTACACAGCAACTGGTTGGCCCTCAGTGAGTGGTGATGCTTTGAAAATTTTAGCTGGAAAAGTTTCAGCTGAGTATGACTTCCAGGATGAATTTCTTAATCCTGACTCAGTAGACAATGATGAGGAAACTCATGAATTAAATATCAAAAAGGTCTCCAGAAGCCCAGAGTCAACAGGTAGTCAAAATGTAGACATATCTGCTTATGGAGCAGCTTACAGAGCATTTAGGAATGAAGAAGCTGGCAGGGAGGCATGCCATGCTATTGCTGCTTTGTGTGAAGTGTGTTCCATTGATTCTCTGATATCCAATTTCATTCTTCCTCTGCAGGTATCTATTCTGCCTCTTACCTTTTTTGACTGCAAATTTGCAGTCAAAGTTGATTGATGAGGTGCATGGGTAATTGTTAATCATTATTGGAAATGATTCACGCCAGATTCTTTCTACATGCTTATATATATTTTTATGAGTTCTTTAATCATCAGTTCTGAAAACAAGTAGAAATTAAGCCAAGCAGTTTTTATGGACTATCGAGATGAAATGTGATTTTTTTTCAAATGGAGTAAACTCTTTTCTGTAAGTTTTTCAATCAATCAAAAGATCTATTAAGAAGTATCTATGGAATTAGTCTTTCCATAATTTTGATGATTAGGGTTTTCTTTTTTGTGTCTACCCAATGTGAATATATTCTTCACCAGTCTCTATTTCAACTGTTGGTTTTGATTGCATGATTTGTTGATACAAGCAAGTGGAAGCCCCCCTAAGCTTAGTATATGTCTAAATGGGAGACCTTAAATTTAAAGAGTAGTATGAGGCATCTAGAACAATGGAAAAAAGAAGAGGAGAAAGTCAATGGTGCTTTGACCTTCACATGTCTTTTTGATTAAGAGTCCAACCTCTTCTTCTTCTTCTTCTTTTTTTTAAAAAAAAAAGAAATCTAGTTTTATCTGTATATTAATATATGCCTCCATTAGGGGTATAATGTTTCAGGTAAGAACAGCCGTGTTCATTGTTCATTGAACATCAACACTGAAACTGGAAGGTTATCTGCTCGAAGGCCAAACTTGCAGGTACACTCTATTTATGGAATTTTCTACCCCTAATCTTAACAATTTTCTGCAGTCATTGCACCTAAGTTCTGTTATCAATTGCTGATGGGTGGATGCAAATTTTAGCATCATCCATTCTTCTTCTTCTTTCTATGAGAGATTTTTGTTTACTTTCTTCTAATTTGTCTTTATTGAGGTTGTAACAACAATCAGATGCTGCAGTCTCCCTCCAATTCTGTTGTTCAGCGCAGAAAAAGTGAATAATTATAATGTAGTCTGTTTGGTCTTTTCAGTGCTTTATTATTGTTCTATATTATTTTTTACTTTGTTTCTATGAGAGTAGTTACTGGTGCTGACCATAATTCATGGGAACAAGCATTGCAACTTTAGTTTGTAGCAGTATTTTAAGTTCCCTAATTTACTTGTTATCAATATATCAGAATCAACCTGCCTTGGAGAAGGACCGCTATAAGATCCGCCAGGCATTTATTGCTGCACCAGGGAATTCACTGATTGTCGCTGACTATGGGCAGGTGTGATGTCAGAAGTCTCCATGTAAAAGCTTGCCTTTGGCAATTTTCTTCTGCTTGATGTCTTCTTTTTCGTTGCAGCTGGAACTTAGAATTCTTGCACATCTTGCTGATTGTAAGAGTATGTTGGAAGCTTTTGAAGCTGGTGGAGATTTCCATTCAAGAACTGCTCTAAACATGTATCAATATATTCAAGATGCTGTTGAAAAGAAAGAAGTTCTTCTTGAATGGCATCCTCAACCTGGTGAGGATAAACCTCCAGTTCCGTTGATAAAAGTGAGTGGTAAATTCTTCTGAGATGACAAAGGAACTTCATCCCTCCTAGAACTAGTCTTTTCAATTTTGGTTGAAGTTGTTTCTTAATTCTTTGCTATAAGCACTAGTTTAGTGTCAGGAAATCTACATCATGTACTTAATGATGAAAATTATTACATATGCCGCTTGACATGATGCCTCATTTCCATTTTTTTTTTTCCTTCTTGGTCTATCAGCACGTGACCTCTCTGAATCAATGAGATCAAAATGGATTAAACTTTTAATTACGTGTTTACACCTTCCGTCCTCTCTTAAGAACTACATGATTCAAACTTTAATTGTAAACTTTCCTTAGTCAAGTATAAAAAATAAGTATGCACTACTGCATTTATCCAAAAAAAGTATGTACTCTTGTCTCAAAGCAAATGATCAATGGAGTTTAGTTGCATACACACCTTGAGCAAAACACTGCATTCTATGCTTTTTTATGTGATGAACAGATTAAGATGGTTTATTCAACCACCTTCTCCAAAATGTACCAAATTAGTTTGCTTTTCCCTAAAAATAAAATGAGTAAAATTACAGGGCAAAACTAATTACCTTCTGTACCAAAGACAAATAACTGTCAGGAAATGTTGTTATTTGGTTGCAAAATCATCTTGACTTGCTTCCTTTAGGTATTGGCAATTAATTTCCTATATCTATCAGCAATGAGGTGCATCTAGGTTAGGTTCACAACTTTTGAGCAGACAGCCCTTTGATACAATGCACTGGCCTGTATGTTCTGCATCATATCCGTTTCTCTATGTTTCATACTGTTAGCACTACCTATTTTATTAGTGAAGCTAAATGATATTGGTGAAAAGCTTCTCTTTTTTTTTTTTTTATCTCAAAGAATGAGTACATATATATACAATAGGAGTAGATCTGGCTTTATTATTCTGCTCCTAAAATATGACCTATATATATGGTACACAATATTACTATCTATAAATATATGTACAGAATATTATCACAAGGAAATCACTAGGATATTAATTCCTAAAATATAGAAAAGAATCAAGATAATAGCTGCTCCTTTGGATTCGCTGGTTTGACTTCCTACACCCCCCCTCAAACCATGCGATATATGTTCATTAAACCAAGCATTGAACTTAGTTCAACAAAGTTGGGTCGAAATAGTGCTTTTGTCAGAATGTCTACCACTTGTTGTCGAGAAGGAACATAGTTAAGAGAAATCTCATTTCCTTCTATTTTTTCATTGATAAAATGCCTATCTATTTCGACATGCTCTGTCCTGTCATGATAAACTGGATTCTTGGCAATTGCAATTGCTGATTGATTGTCGCACATAACTTTAATAGGATCAAAAATACCAATCTTGAGTTCATTTAGGAGACGTTTCAACCAAATTCCTTCACATATGCCTTGAGCTAATGCTCGAAATTCGGCCTCAGCACTGCTGCGAGCTACTACTTGTTGCTTTTTACTCCGCCATGTTACTAGGTTTCCCCAAACAAATGAACAATATCCGGATGTAGATTTTCGATCAATAGGAGATTCAACCCAGTTTGCATCAGTGTAGATAACAAAGGATCGATCATGTGTCTTCTTAAACATTAACCCCTTTCCAGGATCCTTTTTAAGATACTTGAGAATCCGACTTACTGCCTCCATGTGATCTATAGATGGATTACTTAGGTACTGACTAACAATATTGACTGCAAAACTTATATCTGGGCGTGTATGCATCAAATATATCAACTTTCCCACCAAGCGTTGATAACGCCCCTTATCTGCTGCTAGCTCTTCAATTCGAGGCATCAATTTTGTATTGGGATCCATGGGAGTTTCAACAGCTTGCATCCACTCATACCAGCTTCGGTCTGGAGATCTAAAACATATTTGCGTTGAGAAACTGAAATTCCTTTTAGTCTAGTTCTAGCTACCTCCATTTCCAGAAAATATCTTAAATGTCCTAAGTCTTTGATTTCGAATTCCTTGGACAATAAGATCTTAAGTCTTCTCATCTCTCTTTCATGATTCCCAGTAAGAACTATATCATCAACATAGACAATCAATATTGTAATTCTCCCGTCTATGAAATGTTTGATGAATAATGTGTGATTTGCTTGAGATTGTGAGTACCTACACTGTTTAAGTACCTTTGTGAACCTATCAAACCAAGCTCGAGGTGATTGTTTGAGTCCGTATAATGCCTTTTGTAGCTTGCACACTTTCCTTTTGTTTGCTCAGTTTCAAGGCCAGCTGGTATATCCATATAGACTTCCTCGACTAAGTCCCCATTGAGGAATGCATTCTTCACATCAAGTTGGAACAGAGGCCAATCTTGATTGACAGCAATAGATAATAACACACGTACTGTATTGAGCTTAGCCACAGGAGCAAAAGTTTCTTGATAATCAATTCCATATGACTGAGTGAATCCTCTAGCTACTAATCGAGCTTTGTATCTATCAATGCCTCCATCAGCCTTTTGTTTAACGAGAATATCCATTTACAACCTACAGTCTTCTTGCTTGGTGGCAATGATGCTAGGACCCATGTGCCATTCTTCTCAAGGGCATTATACTTCGCTAGAGTTGCTGTCCGCCATTCAGATCCTTTAAGAGCTTCATAAACTGAACTAGAAATCACAATTCTATCCAGAGAAGTCACAAATGCTTGGAATTTCTGTGATAGGTTTGAGTAGGAGATGTAATTGCAGAGTGGGTGCTGAGTACATGATCGAATTCCTTTTCTTTGAGCAATTGGCAAATCTAAATTTGGATCATAATCTGTTACCTTTTCATTTGCTGATTGTGAACTAGATTCTTCCTCAGTTGGCGTTCTTTCAGGATTGTGACCCGAGAGAGTCTCTTGGTTTTGCTGTTCAAGTTGCAGTGGTCTTTTTCTCCTTGTGTAAACATTGATTTCTTCAACGGGAAGAAGGAGATGTTTAGGATAGATCATCGGTGATGAACTCCTTGGACTTGGTGTTTGTGAGCATGGAATCGAATTGGGAAGAGAAGTGTCAGATGAACTTAACTCAATAAAAGCAGACCAATCCCAATTTTGGAATTCATGAGTATGAGTGTCATGCTTCCCCTGAATTGCAAAATTGGAAAAAAATGGTTTTTCTTCAAAAAAGGTGACATTCATGGTATGGTAGAATTTACGTGTGATAGAAGAGAAACATTTGTATCCTTTTTGATTCGGTGAGTATCTTATGAAAATACATTTAAGGGCACGAGCATCAAGTTTTCCATGTCAACATGAACAAATGCAATGCAGCCAAAAAGTTTGAAAGGAACTTGGGATACTAGCCGTGAGGTTGGGTAAAACACATGGAGAGTTTGTAGTGGTGATTTGAATTTAAGGACGCGTGAGGGCATTCTATTAATGAGATATGTGGCTGTGGGTATAACTTCACCCCAAAATTTCTTAGGAACATTGGTTTGAAAAAGCAAAGAACGAGCAACTTCAAGGATATGGCAATTTTTCCTTTCGGCCACACCATTTTGTTGAGGTGTATCAACACATGAACTTTGTTGAACAATACCATGTGATTTGAGGTAAAGACTGAGATTTGAGTTGAAGAAATCTCTAGCATTGTCAGTCTTGAGGATTTGAATGTTGGTCTTGAATTGGTTTCTAACCATAGCATGAAAGTGTTGGAAAATGTGGTTGGTCTCAGATTTTTCTTTCATAAGATATGTCCAACACAGTCGTTTATGGTCATCAACTAACAACAAAAACCACCGAGCACCAGTAATATTAGGAATACGAGTTAGCCCCCAAATATCACCATGTATAAGAGAAAAAGGATGACTTGGTTTGTAGGGTCGTGGATAATAAGTACTCCGAGTAAGTTTTGCAAATTGACATACTTCACAATGAAATAAATTGGGATTTTTATTGATAAATAAAGATGGATACAATCGTTTCATGTATAAGAAGTTTGGATGACCTAATCGAAAGTGCCACATCATGATTGTACTATCTTTATTTGATTGACCAACAGATTCAAGATCATGAACAGACCAACATTGAGAATTAACTTTATTGCTAGAGATGCTGTTTGAAGGATTGTAGATGGATGAGATTTTTACATCAAGAATATAAAGACCCTTGCGAAGCTCAGCATTGCCAATCGTCCTCCCCGAGCTCAAGTCCTGAAATACACAACATTTGGCAAAGAACTTAGTTTCACATTATAGATCACTATTTAGTTTGCTAACCGATATTAGATTATAGTCTAAATCAGGCACCAACAACACATAATAAAGAGCAGAGAGCTTGAAAGACAAATTGTTCCTATCCCTGCAACTTGGGTGTGAGTACCATTGGCTATCCGTATTGTTTGTGGTTCTTTACAAGGTGAATAAGTTGAGAAAAGAGATCCGTCACCTGTCATGTGATTTGTTGCTCCGGAGTCCACTATCAATGATGACGGAGGAGTTTGAGCCACATGGAGTGCAAGATTACCTGAACCGTGTTATGAACCATCCCCAACATGGGAAGATGTTGGATTGGCTGTGATATTTGTATTATGGATAAGCTGCTGGAGTAATTCCAATTGATCCTTGGTGAAAGGTGCTTAATTGTTGGATCGTGAAGCCTCAGTGTAAGCAGTATTTCCTTTAGCCTCACGATCTCGGCTTGGCTTCCAATCAAGAGGCTTTCCATGCAATTTCGAGCAGTGTTTCCTTGAAATGGCCTGGCTTTTTGCAATGATCACACCAGGGACGTCCTCGTTGTGGTCGATTATCACCAGTATTTTGAGATATTCTTCTAGAGTCAACAGCAGCAACATTAGATAAATGTGAACGATCCTTGATTGTAGCAAGTGCTGAACTTTCTGTTGTTGTTGGATAATCTGAATGTCCTGGCATGACTCGCTTGCGGCTTTCTTCTCTACGGACTTCAGAAAACACTTCTCATAGATTTGGCAGTGGTTTAGTACCAAGAATTCTGCCACAAACTTCATCTAGAGATTTGTTGAGTCCCATCAAGAACTTAAATATGTGCTTGGTTTCAATGATTTTCTTGAAATAAGCACGATCATTTGAACAATTCCATTCGTGAGACTCAAACATGTCTAGCTGCTGCCAATGTCGAGTGAGAGTAGTGAAATAGGAGGTGACTGAGTTTTCTCCTTGTTTCAAGTATTGAAGAGTACTTTCCACATGGAAAAGTTCGACTGTGTTCTGTGATTGGAGAAGGTATCACGAGCAGCATCCTAGATCTCCTTGGCAGTGGTGTATAGCAAAAAATTTTCTCCTATCTCGGTTGTCATAGAACCGATCAACCAAGACATGACAAGATTATTTTCTGCCCTCCACAATTTGAATTTTGGATCTTTTGGATCAAGTTGAGTGATAGCTCCTATGAGATAATCATCTTTGTTTCTTCCGCTAACAAATAACATTGTTGATTGTGACCATTGGAGATAGTTATGGCCATTGAGTTTATGACTGATGATTGGAACAAAGGGTGTTTTCGATTGTTGTTGGAGTTATTCCAGGTAGTGGGTTTGTTGTTGATGAGTCCTCGGAAGATCCATCAGAGTCAGCCATAATAGGAGGTTACAGATATGTTTGAAATAGAGATGGTATGTTGGAACTGCTCGAGAGCAGAGAGGGATAGGATCCGGGAAAGATATGTCGAAAAAAAAAATTAGGGATTTTAGAGCCTAGGCTCTGATACCATGAAGCTAAATGATATTGGTGAAAAGCTTCTCTTTTTTTTTTTTTATCTCAAAGAATGAGTACATATATATACAATAGGAGTAGATCTGGCTTTATTATTCTGCTCTTAAAATATGATCTATATATATGCTAAACAATATTACTATCTATAAATATATGTAAAGAATATTATCACAAGGAAATCACTAGGATACTAATTCCTAAAATATAGAAAAGAATCAAAATAATAGTTACTCCTTTGGATTCGGCTGGTTTGACTTCTTACAATTAGGTTGTTTGAAGGTGTTATTCATGTAAGCTCACAGCAGAGCTATTGAAACTATTTGGATGTTATTGCTGATAGTGTTGTTAATTCCATTCCCAGGATGCTTTTGGTTCTGAGAGAAGGAAGGCTAAAATGCTGAACTTCTCCATTGCATATGGCAAGACGCCTATAGGACTTGCTCGAGATTGGAAGGTATTTTGGTTTATTTCACACATGAATCTCACTTCTTATTCTAAAGAAGCTGACTAGTTCTTGTTACCTTCACCCAGGTTTCTGTTGAAGAAGCCAGGGAAACAGTTGATCTCTGGTATAAGGAAAGACAAGAGGTGCTCATTTGGCAGGAGAACCGGAAAGCAGAAGCTCGAAGGGACTACCAAGTGCACACATTACTGGGAAGGGCTCGGAAGTTTCCATCTCTTTCCAGAGCAACTCATGCCCTGAGATCCCATATTGAAAGGGCTGCTATTAATACACCAGTGCAGGTTCTGCTTTGTTTCTATAAGTGTCACACTGATTCTCTCTCTCTCTTGCCCTTTCTCATTTTAGTCTGGTCAAATACAACAGGGTAGTGCAGCTGATGTTGCCATGTGTGCTATGTTAGAAATATCAAAGAATAAGCAGTTGAAAGAGATGGGATGGAGGTTGCTATTACAGGTTAAGCTAGCTACTTGTTTCTTCCATTATGGGCATTATGAGTCCATGCACAAACCCTTTGGTTATATTTTTGCTTCATTGTCCATGAATTCATGGGATATAGAACACTATATGATCTGGGTAGTAATGCTCCAAAACAAGGACCATAATTTTTCCTCTTCTGACATCTTTGGAACAGGTCCATGATGAGGTGATCCTGGAAGGACCTAAAGAGACAGCTGAGATTGCAGAGGCCATAGTTGTTGAGTGCATGTCTAAACCCTTTAATGGCAAGAATTTTCTCAAAGTTGATCTTGCTGTTGATGCTAAATGTGCTCAGAATTGGTATGCTGCCAAGTAGATGGATGAATGCCATGCCATGGATGGAAATTTTGTTTGCTGTAAAGCCAGCTATGAATTGCCATTGCGTTGAGAATGGCTCATATCCATCCTGCTGATGCTAAGGTTGCATCCTGCTGTTTGGCATGGTTGTGGCCTCGGGGCTAGTTGCAATTCCTGCAGAACTGTTGAAGACATATATAAGAGATCAATGCCTATTCATCAACAGCATTATGTAATTTTTATGATCACTGCAGAGAGCATTATATAGCTAGTCTGTTCTGTACATAGGTTCTCTCTCATGTACAAGATGTAATTTCTGGTGGGATCGAATCCATTCTCAAAGAAATACAAGAAATGCAAGTCCAATGCCTGAATATCTATCGCTTCATTCCTTCACTTCATTTCACTTTTTAGCTTATTCTTCATGCTTGTATTTATAGTGCAAATATTTCACCCGTGAAATGAATGCTCCTGATATTAGGTTAGATGGAGACTATTATGCTAATTTAGTAAAACCTGATTCCACTCTGTAAAGCAGAATTCTTACATCAAAAGCGGAAAGCAGCTGTTTCGATGTAGATCCTGGGCTGTCACCATCGTTTCTAAGGCCCAACTGAAAGACGTGATTTACTTATTTAAGATATGATTTAATTGCTCTATCGAGCATTTGAATCTTTACGATGCATCTCATTCCTCAAATAGAAAATGCCACTGTAAGAGATCCTAATAACTTATTTCTTTAAACCTATGGATTTTTTTATACCGCAAGGCATAGGTAACCACGTAAATTGGAAACAAATGAAAATAGACAAAAAGCATAGAGGCATTGAAAACTGACTTGTAAGGCAAAAATTGACTTCCCTATACCGGATAGACGATTGAACATATTTCATCCACTGGTGTTCCAGACTATAGTATGGAATGGAAAATATAGACACGAAAACTCATGATTTTATGTTACACGAATGGATAATGTCCTATTTAACAAGCTGCTGCAAATCAATATCCCATGATGCTGCCAGCTGCAACAGAAGCTGCTCAGGTGTTGCTCTTTCCCAGTCCTCAGGAGGGTCAATAGTAGAAGAAATTTCATGCAGGTTAATTAGGATCTCTTTCTTAACTTCCATTGGAATTTCCACAGCATTTGGCCCACTTTCTAGCACCATCTCTGACAACTGAACAAGACAATTAGAGCTTAAAGTCAACCGCTGAAGTCACCGTAATGTGTAAATTTCAGAATCAAATCAGACATATGAAAGCTTTCATGCAATCAATTTCAAACAAACGAGAGAAATCCTACTCCATTCCCAGTAACATACTACACAATAAGGGTATGGGATCAAGCTTCAGATCACAATTCCTTCTACCATGCTGCATGCAAACCCTTTTCTGCCTCAAACCTATAGGTCTAGAAGCTTTGCAGGAAACAAAGGGCAAAAAGGAAATCAAGTTATCTCTGTGCACGCACAAGCATGTATGGATTAAGATATCTCCTTGGAAAAATTTTCCACTTAATAAAGGGTGTAATTTCTGTTTAGCTATATAATTGGCTGTTTTTTCCTCACTTGTTTTTTTACAAGTATTCCACACATGGAATGAGAAATGCTGATAAAAAGGTTAGTTGCCTTATATTCAATATATGAATCAATAAAAGGTTGTTCTGACTCAATGTAACTGTCAGGCTTATATCGCTGATTCAAGTCTGATAGGAGAAATTAAAATTGGCAAATGGCCTCCACAAAGCATGCTTTTTACTCATTCTAATGTTCACTTTTCTGTTGCCAGAATTTTTTCTTTCTTGACCAGAGGTTTACTATTTAAACAGCATGGCTGGCAACAAAGGATGGTATATTAAAGGTCAGACAGACGTAAATACAGGGAAAGAAAAATACCTGTTGGATCCAAGATAAACAAATGTCCAGCAGATTCTGCTCCAAAAGAAATTGTGCAACAGCATGCAGAACCTCACTTGCCACCTCATTGGAGAGTTGATCAATTGCAGGTCCTGATCTGTCCATCATCTTCACTAGCAAGAAGTCATCACCAGTAGATAAAACTTCTGCATATGCTGAATCAACATCACCCACTTGGAGAGCATCCATAGCACGAGTCCAAGAAGACCAGACAGGATCTCGTTCACGTCCAACATTATCGTCTTCTAGAGCTTCTGCAGTCATCTCCGGAATAGCTACTCTTGCAACTCGTAAATTCCCACCATCCTCTCCAGCAACACGAATGGCTTCCAAGGTAGCTTCATCTTTTGAAGCTTGCCAGACACTCCTAGCAGAAGGACCCTCACCATGCCTAACTGGTGCAGCACCTTTATCCCAAGCTCTTCTGCCACCTGCATTTTCACCCTCATCTTCTGATTTTAGTCCTCTTCTCAATCCTGTCTGTCCATTTCTAGAAGTTCCATGAGCAAGATATTCCCAACCCTCTGATGCATCAGATCTCCAAGCCGGATTTCTTCCCCTTGCGCTTGAAGCAGCTCCTTCCAGCTGTGTAAATCTTTCCCCTAAAGCTATTCGCCCATCACCTCCTCTTCCAAACCTTGCACCGGAGTAATCAGAGAAGCCATTGTATCTGCTCAGAGGCCGCCCTGGTACTCCCTCCATCCCCATAGAGAAATTATTAGCTCTTCTACCTGATGAGATGGACAAATCTCGTGCCATATCTTCCACAACTCTTTCTAGACCTCTAACCCTGTTCTCCAAAGTTATCATGCTATCATGAGATCCACCCATAAAATCCTGCAACAGAAATAACCATCAACCATTTAACAATGAAGATGGCGAATTTTTGGAGAACAAGGACATACCTGCAGCATACTCATGAGATGAGCTTGTTGCCTCTCCAGCAGCAGCAACTGTCTCTGAATGGCCATCCAGTTTCCTCTATTGCTCATAAATGATCCTTCTGTTAATCGATCAGTGCATGCCTCTTCTTGACTTCCTTCAGTCTTATCATCAGCTAAGGCTCTTAATTTTGAGTCTTTTCCATTATCAGGCCCTCTATCTTGTGTAGCTCCTCTGCTGGTGTTGCGATATCTGCTGTTTTCATTGAATCCATCCGACTGGTTGAGACCTATGTGGTTTAAACTTTTCCTACGATCTGTACCATTTATCCCTGATTCTTCCTCATTGTTACTGTCCGAACTATTTAGATATTTCCGAGGAACAACTACTTCTACAGGCAAATCACCAGAACCCCTTGTCTCAAGTTTCAGGAAAAATTCTGGGTTTAGTTCTTTATCAGACAAAACCGGTGCCTTCTTCTTCAATATTACAGCCGCTTTGTCTGTAATGTTACCCACTTTTGCCTTGGTAGTTAAATCTCCAGTTGGAGAAGAGCCATCACCAGGTTTTTCTGGTGGTTCTCTCTTCTCACCAGGCTTTATATTCTTCACATCATCTTTTGAGTGCATTTCATGCTGCTCAGAATTCTCACACTCTGATACAACAGCCAAATAGATTTCACTAAGAAAAATAGAGAGCAAAAATTGAAGCATGGTTTAGAGGAGAAAAGAGCTGCTAATGCAAGTACCATGAGAAACACCTTTTTCATCCTCAGGACCTCCATCTCCTTTCCCAGCCAATTTCTTCCAAAGCTGCAAAGCCTCCATTACACCATCTCTGACAGGTTTTATCTGTAATCAAGAAATCAATGGTAGGAAACTCAATGAGGAAGTGGACATACGAATATACTTTAACCTCAATTTAAGTTGTACTTCTATTCTAAAGTATGGAACAGATGGATCATCCAATGCAGTGAAGGATGCTGGGAAACTTTGCAAAAAATCACCTGAAGTTGGAAGATGGTCCAGGTTGTGGTAAAGCAAAAGGTGATTCAACATATCATATCATGCAAGGTTGAGGAAAACTTACAAAGTATAGGTCATTGACATTACACCAGAAATTGAAAAAGAAAGTCCATCGATGAACAATGTGAAAGGATGATTATGGGGGACTACTTTAGGAAATAAAAAGGAAACAAGTTACCAAAAAAGAGGAAAGTTGTGAAGATCTATACGGAACTCTCAAAATTATACAGAGATCACTATGAGCTAACCAAATGATTTCAGAAAGCTACCTTGTCAAAACGGCAATTTTCAAGAACAGTTAGAGTTGAAGCAGTTTCGTCCACGGTGATTAAGTGGCTTGAATGTAATGCAAGAGCAATCAATGCCTCAGATGCAGCTTTGCGGGTAGCCCAATCGGCACTCCCAAGGCACTCATGCATACTCTGCAGCAAGGACCCCAGGCTTTGTGGAGCAATTGCTCCTACCTAAAAAGTCTCTTAAAAATTAGAATCCACTAAACTGCACCTAACAACTTAATATGCTTTTTAATGGCATCCTGCATGTCATATTGGAGGCATCATAGACACTATATAGCAGGATTTAGTAAAGAAAAGACTTAGTAAACTAATGATCTGATGTGTATGCATTCTCTTTAAAACAAATGCTCAAGGTGAATGGATGCATTTCTGTTCCCATGATAAGAAACCTGCTTATTTTGGCATTCTCAAAAACAAATAATATGATAGGTTTCATTTTCTGAGATTTATAAAGGAGAGTTCAATGCAGCAGTCAGAACTTCTCTCTGTTGACAGTTTGCGACAACTACACCCACTGATTATTATTTGTCATTTCCTTGAAGATAACATCAGTATATGCAAACAAATGCAACAACATGTTCATAAGTATTGTCAAAGAGTGTGTTCACTTCTTTCACTATCCTATGCTAAGATCCTAAAAATTCAACTGAACACCAAAAAACCACTTAACTAAAAAGTAAGCATCCTGGACTACACTGATGATGAATACATAACAAACCGTGTAATCGGCAATCACATCATAACTACACAACAAATACATAACATTGATAACAACTCAATAACATCTCCAAAGACAAACAACATCACACAAATCACCTATGCCAACATTTCAGCCAGCACAAGAACCATGCTGCACTGACAATAAACGACAGAACTATTTGAAATGTACATCTAAATTAACAACCATGTTGGTTTAAAGCAAGATGCAACACAAGATTCAATGAAAACATCAAAGCATCTCTAAAAATCACCTCATTGTACAAATCACTCAGTTACACCAACACTCCAAAGAGCATATGTCTCAAACCACCACTAAAATCACCAACAGCATTGATATAAAACAATACATAGCAGAACACTAACTAATAACAGCTAAATAAAATTTCAAAAAATTGACCACCACGAATCACTAGGTCATCACTAACAGAGGTAACATACATCTAAAACTAACAAGCTGTGCTGATGAAGAGCAACATACAACACAACAGTAACTAACGAGTTAATTCAATAATATCTCCAGAAGCCAACCACATTCTGCAAATCACCAGCACTACATTGCAAAAAACACAAGAACCACCTCCCCCCACACCCCCCCCCCCCCACCCGATAACTAACACAACAAACAAACTTCAAACTAAAATTACTGACGACATTATCAACATTGTGGCTGTAAAATCAACACCAACTAACAATAACCTGATAACATCTACAAAATCTAACCACTTGCACGAATCACCAGGTGATCACTGATAAAACTAAAAATACTCATCTAAACTACCAACCAACATTGGTGTAAAACATCACTCAACACAGCCCTCCTTACTCAATAACATCTTCACAAACCACTAACATCATAAGCACTACACTACAATAACACCAAGAACCATTCTCACCATATAATCACAAACACAATTAATAAGCACATAAATAAAACTATTAACCACTGATTTGAACACATATGACACAACTAAAACCAACTAAATAATAACATGAAAAACCAACCACATTGCCGGAAATCACCTGTGCTAAACTTGTGACGACGGGCAAAAGCTGGGCTTTTGCCAAAAAATTGGGGTTGTTAAGCAGCTTAAAAATCCTAGGACACATTTTCTGAAAAGCCCCAGCCGGTGGATCTTTAGCAGACTCCACCATTTTTGCCATACATGATGCAGCACCAGATTGCACCACTTTGTTCTGCTCCCCCATTGCCTCGAATAAAGGCTTAACAAACAACCCAACAACCCCATCACCACTCCCAATGTACTGCCTAGAGAGCACCCCGATGGCATCCCGACACGCGTCCCGGACACCCGAGTCGGAGTCCTTCAACCGTTTACAAAGCTGGTTGATGACTCTTGTAAGGTGGTTGGATGTGAATTCGGTATGAGTTGCGGTTACCACGGTTAGTAACCGAATGCATTCCTTTTTAACGGAAGGTTTCGGATCGTTAGAGGAATCAAATAGGCAGTTGAGAAGCATTGGGATAGCCTCATGGGGTAGGGTTTGGATGGTGGTTTCGAGATCAGAGACTGCGATTTGGTATGTGTCACGATCGGACAGTTTTGAAAGGGAAGTTAGGATCTTCTGCTTGAGTTCCACCATAGCTAAATGTGATGAGATTGAGGAAGAAGAAGAAGAAGATTGTTGGGGTTTCGAAGCTTTAGAGGTGGATTTTGGGTGGGAATGTGAAGACATTGTTTGTTTCTTGAGGTTTTCCGGGTTTCAAAAACTAGCGGAACAATGCACCCGCAGTGCATCCGATTGCGAATTGTCTAAGATATAAAGGGTTTTTCGGGTTTTGAATCAGCAGACAATGCAGCAGCAATGCGCGGCTAAAATGGGTTGATTTGTTTCAAATGTAGATGGTGGAGAGGGAAATGTGGGTTTGGGTTTTTGAATTAAGGAGAAGACGAATTCAACAATGCCTTGTAGGAGGAACGTAAAAATGGGTTTCTGAATTTGAAGGGGTTTGGGGTTTGACTTAAGAATGTGGGTGGAGGGGAAGGAGAGAGAGAGGAGTTGTGGAGTGAGAGCTACGGAGTGTAGAGAAATGATGAGAGAGAGAGAGGGAGGGAGGCAGAGAGGGAGAAAGGGGAGCTACAAGGGAAAGGAAAATGGGATCTGTGTGACATGAGGAGAGAGAGAGAGAGAGAGAGGGGGTCGGTTTCTTTTTCTTTCTTTCTTTTTTTTTTGGTTAATTTGAATGTTTGAGATGTGGTTAGGGTGGGGATGTTGGATGTAGACGTTGAGGTAAATGGGCCAGATCTTGTGAAATCATCGAGTTGGTGTATGACTTTTAGAATTGGGTTTTTTTTGTGTGACTTTCGGGCTTTTGGTTCAAGAGCTTCCTATAAGATCTCCAATATGAATAAAATTTTAATATTTAAAAATATAAATAATTGATTTTTTAAGTATTATTTATAATATTATCACGATTTTAAATATCATTTATATTTATACATTATCTATCCAAATACATATATATTAATACGAATAATTTATTTTTTTATTGGAGAGGTTGAGGTTTAGTTAGCATTAAACAAATTATCAAAAATCTTGAGGTTTGTTGTTCTCTCCAAAAGAAAAAGGCTTCCACCAAATTGGATTCCTAAATAATACCAATCAATTATTGAATAATCATGAATGAAATTTTATGCAATCAAGATATTAAGGAAGAAAATAAAAGTTTATGACTTAATTTTTTTTTTCTTTTTTTCAAATTCTAATAAACAAAAGGTATCAAAGAATCGATTTTGTGAAAGAATTTGGAGATATAAATTATTTTTTTATTGATCTTTTGCCTCATGCTATAATAATTGGTAAATCAGATTATATTGCTGACTTTTTGGTTTTGGAAATATTGAAAATATTAGATGAATTTATGCTCTCCAAATCCAACAACACTGGAAATTGGGTTTTTTTTTTTTTTTTTTTTGTCCTTAAAAAAAATAAAAAAGGTTTTCTGATCGAGAAATAACTATAAAAGTAGTTTGGACAATATGATACGTGATAAACAAAAAGAGTTGGCTCTCAAGTATTTAAAGTTTCAACACAATGAATGGAATACTAAGGATTGATTGATTTTCTTTCTATAATCCATCGGCAGCAGGCAACTACAGATCGAAATCATATAGCTTGCCTCGACATTGAAAATGAATAAACTTTCTCTAAACCTTTTTTATTATAAAAGAAAACAACGCTAGATTTTTCTTCATGTTTTTACTTTCCATTAGAGGCAGCATAATATTCCATCCATTTCAGCATTAGATATGGCATTTGTATTGAATGTTAACGAAGTTGCTTAACGAATTGTACAACACATAGCTGTAGATATTGGTACGAGTAGAGTTTAGTTCATGCCCAGCTGGAACCGAAACTAGTTCAAGATCCAACCCCATTCGTAGGGGGCAGCCTGATAATAAGGGTCTCCTTTTTAGGCCACATGCAGGCTTAAGGGAGGAAATAACATTAAGAGTAATTGCTAAAAGAAAGGATCAATTAAACATGGGATTGAGTCAGGTTGAATCAATAATCCGATTTAAATCGGTTTAGGATAGTTGGTTCAATCCAGTAAAGGATCTACGAGTTCACCGTATGAATCTATTTATAATAAACCAACTAAGTGAAGGTTAAAAAAAAAAAAAAAAGTTCAATCCTATTTCATACATTCGTGATTTAGGAACCACTGAGTTTAGACTTATTTAGGCTCAAACTAGTGATTAGGACCAATAGTTAAAATCTAAGACATAATAAACACATAAAGTCTAGTAGGATTAAAACCCGACCCGAATCCATCTACTTGATAGGGCATTACAAATTGTATTAATCCTAAATTTGGAAACTAAATTCATTCGAATTGATCAAATCTTATATTCATGCCTAAATCTATATAGCAATACGCATGATATGAATACAAATATTTCATAAAATGCACTAGTTCAGATTCTTAATGTAGCATTTTATAATGCTGGACCACCAAACCTAATCCGATAAAGAAATTTGTCCTAATACGGGAACATTTCATAGCTTTGAAACTTTCTTAAATTTTGTAAAACGTTACTTTTTGGCGAAAGCAATAGTAGATTGAATCATTTGATAATAGCAACTCATTTCGACGAATTGGTTGTGTTGATGTCTTGAAGAAGGGTTAATGACGTGTATGAGCTAGAAAATTTAAAGGTAGTTGACCTACACACATGTTGTGCTTGGGATGAACAATTCAAGGACTCATTTTTCTATCCACTCAATCGAATTCTATCAGTCAAATGTTTGGAGAAATCATAAACTATATTTGCAAAACCATCGAAGTTATAGAAAAAGTCCAATTTTTAAGAAATTGCACAAGCACCTCTTTAAAAATATTGACATTAAAAAAAAATTCCTTCATGCAATATCAATATCATCTTTTACATAAATATACATTTATAATTATCATTGTAGATTGATTTATTATCACATTTAAGAATCTTCTAGATGTAATTAATATATTATAGATTAATACAAACCGGATCAAAACATCGACTTGAAAAATAACTATAATTGCAAATTTACTATATTCTATGTTGGAGAAAAAAAAATTCAGTATTAGCATTTTTCAAATGTTCTAAATATGATATTTCAAAAGTTGGAGATCTTTTTATAATTTTAATGGTTTTCATGTGATATCCCTTTAATTTACTTTTAATATTGATTCATCCATTGATTACAATTTCGGTAACTTAAATGATAACTAATGACTAAAAATCATAAAAATTGAATATTTTACATTCAAATCATCAAACATTCCCTTTTAGGTTCAATGTATCCAAACCATGTATAGACTATAGAACCTCAATGGCCATAAAAAATAGATATTAAATTGAGATATACCTTTTTTTACCCACCTTTTAACTTTTATTTATTTCTCCATAAACATCAAATGATCGGTGATTACGCATAAAAATTAATGAAAAAAATATAAATTTAGTTCTCAATATTTGACACGATTTTTATTTGAGTCATAAACTTCTTTTTTTTTTCTTTTAATCTTAGTCCCATCATTTGCAAAAACATTTAAAAGTGTCATATGTTACAAAACCGTTAATCTTTCCATCAACGTGGATAAGTGTCAATTTTTTATTCATCCACACAATTTTATTAAATAAATAAAATAAGAAAATGTCTAAAAATAGATAAAGTAATTAAAAATTAAGAAAAATACATAAAAATAATGAAAAAATGGAATATATAAATAAATAAATAATATATTAAAATTAATATATATATAGATATAATTTATTATTTTGGGTAAATATATATAAAGTAATTAAAAAATCAGGAAAATAATTAAACAGTAGAAAAAAAGAAATATATTTTTATTTATATAAGTTATTATTTTGGGTCTATATATATAATTGGCTCTGATACCATCAAGTCACAGGCTCCCTTTATTGGGATTATATCCCAAGGATCATGGCAACCTGAAGTACCTCAGAAACTCAATTTTACGGCACAGTGACGCCCCAATTGGCCATATGTTGTAGCCCTCACAAAGCCTAGGCCGTAGCCTCTCAACTACACCAACTCACACAGAGAACCCTGAGGGATAAGAGCTTGAGCTTCGCCACTCATTTGTTCAACACAATGAGAACTCCCCCTAGGGCTGGGTGCCTTTTACAGTCTTATCCTAAAGTGGCTCTGATACCATCAAGTCACAGGCTCCCTTTATCGGGATTATGTCCCAGGGATCGTGGCAACCTGAAGTACCTCAGAAACTCAGTTTTACGGCACAGCGATGCCCCAATTGGCCATATGTTGTAGCCCTCACAAAGCCTGGGTCGTAGCCTCTCGACTACACCAACTCACATAGAGAACCCCGAGGGATAAGAGCTTGAGCTTCGCCACTCATTTGTTCAACACAAAGAGAACTCCCCCTAGGGCTAGGTGCCTTTTACGGTCTTATCCCAAACTAGCTCTGATACCAACAGGAGATAGGAGTCGGAGGGGGCACAACCACTAAGATTTGAAGACCCTATTCCTAAGTTCAAAGCTAACTAGACTAAGCAAACCGATCTATAATTAGACAAGAGATGAGAAAACATTAGAGTAAACATTCAGATATTTAAATGCGGAATATTGTAATAAATTGCAATAAAATCCCTAAAGTCGGTATAACCAGCCGAAGTGAAATAAACTGCAATAAATTAAATTACAAAAGAACTTAACCACCATAGGCGGCAAAGCCAAGACTAGTGGGGTGTAGTTCTCTTAAAATAGATAAGTAAATATAAAAATATTTACTTCATTAACCATTAATGAACATTACAGAACATTAGTGTGCAAACAGAAACAAACAATACATTAGAGAAGAAAGGAGATGAGAAAGGATGGAAGAAGATTAAGTGAAGGATAGAGAAAGAAGGAGAGAAGGATATATTCACCTAAGCATGTCTGCGTACTTAGAGCCTATGGTTCATCAACCATAGAAGACAAACACCGATTAGTGTTTGGGATAGAGAGAGAGGATAGGAGTGTGTGGAAGAATCGACCGAAGGTTGGTGGTCGGAGGTAAGGAAGAGAAGTTAGATGGAGAAGAAAGGAATAGTGTGTTTGAGAGTGTTTAAGTCTTATGAGAGTAGTCTATCAAATTTTATCGATGCCTTTCAAACGAAATGGCTTCGATATTTATAGACCTTTTCATTTTACTGTTTCAACAGTAAAAAGTTCCTTTTACTGTAGTAAACAGTGTTTTGTCGGGAATATTACTGTTTGAACAGTAATTCCCAGAGATTTTTCAGTGGAAAAGTTCCACCTGTCATTTCAGCCGTAAAAGACGGTTGGTTCATTCAGGCTTTGGGGATAACCCCATGGGTATATTGTTTGTAGTTCCGTAGATGACGGAGGAATATACAACATTGTACAATATCTAATACTGTACTTCATTCTACGTATTTCGTTATAAATGTAACGAAATACTTACATTTAATCCTACGGACTACCTAAATTGATGTCGTAGCAATCATCTTCATTACTTTAAAGTCCTCCTGATGTCGAAGCAAAAGAAGCATCTTCATTAGTCCGCATCTCATCATCAGACTTCTTTAGTTGTGCCAGGGCAGCTTCCAAGAACTTGCTTCATTTCGTCTGGATTTTGTGTCTTGGCCATGGAAGACATTAGGAAACCCTTATCATGTAAGAATGGGGTTTGAGCATTGCCTTGAGCAAGGTGCTTCTGCTTCGTCAGCCATTGGTCAATTGCTGACTCTTTCACCTTGTCCCACATCTTGAAATCGTCCCACCATTTGACCTTGAATCTCCTGGAGATGACTGGCATTTCAATACTTCGGTCTGGTTTGTAACCGAAGAACCAAGTCATTACCCATGATATACCAATATGCATGTAGTATAACATGGTCTTGTTGAACATATACTCATGAGCATTGAGCTCATAAGTTTTTAGGAAAAGATTGAATCCTTTCCGGGCATTTTCATGTACTATTTCTTCAATAGCCCCATATTCATCCCACCATGTATAAACTAGTTGGGAAGGTTTTTCAAAGAACCTTTATCAAAAAAGATCAACCAAGTATGTGATCTTTTCTAATTCATTTGAAGAAAAGCATTAAACCAGGCCTGCTTATAATCATAATAATTATAAACAGTTAGGTGTGGTATCAGAGGCCTTAGCGGGTTGAGGCTAAACTTCTGGTTGACATAGGGTTTACCAAGCCAATCACATAGGTTAATGACCTTGTGGATTCTGGCGGTTAAGTAAGAGATTACTCCATTGTTTTGAAAATGTTTGATTGAAACAAAACCTGTTTCAACCAAGATTTTCTCATAATATTCCATATTCTTTAAAGGATCATATGGAACATAAAAAATTTTCAGGAAATATTTTCCTGGCAAAATTGAAATGATCGTTTTCATGCATTCATTTCTCTACAGAGAAGACATACTTGAAAATTCCTTTCACATACCATTTTTGAAAATTGTTTTGAGGGACTATTGCCTTCTATGAAGAAGACGCCACCTTAGTGATATGAATATTTTGTGATGGTTTCTTAAAACCATCTCTTTGCGGTTTTCCTTAGGAGACCATTGCTCCTCTAATAAATTAGTAATAGCCTTGATTAATTCAGGCGTGATTACCACATTGGTGTTTAAACTCTTAGTGTTTAAACTCACATTTCCCTCTTTGGGTTGTCTGGTCATTGGTTTGGATGAGGTAGTTGATTCCTCATCACGTTCTTTGATCGCCAATGGCACCTTGGTTTTGGGAGCCGTAGCAGCAAGCCACAACCGGACATTTGTAAGTCCCTTGCGGGAGACTTCCTTCTCCTTCCCCTTATCCCTTTTGGGAGACATCTCCCTGCAAGAATTCACGGGTAAGGAAGTCAGGAAGAGAATTTGATGTTCCTTTGATATGTTCAATATCAAAATCAAAACAAGATAAAATTGATTACCATCTGGCAAAAATCTGTTTTGAAGCTAAATTTTGAACATCTTTCTCTAAAACATTTTTGGCTGCTGAGCAGTCAATTCTTAAAAGAAATTTCTAGTTTAACAAATCTCCTTGAAATTTGGAAATTGTTAAAACAACAGCTAAAATTTCTTTTTTAATTGTTAAATAATTTAACTGACATTGATTCCACTGTTTAGTCACATACTGGACGATACATTCAGTTCCATTAAGCTTTTTCTTAAGGACTCCACCAAATCCTATGTCAGACGCATCAGTCTCTACAATTTTAGGTAGGGATGGGTCTACTAAGTGAATGCAAGGGATTTCCCTAATCCTTTGCTTGATTTGTCTGACAACTTTCGTATGTTCATCAGACCATTTTGGAGGATTTTTCTTAAGCCTATTATGCAGAGGCTTACATAGAATATTGAGATTCCTAAAGAAATCTGCTATGTAATTTAAGCTTCCTAAGAATCGCTGGAATTAGGTTTTATCCAAGATTCTATCTGGGAACTTAGAAGCAAATTCTATGGATCTCTAAATTGGGATTATTGTGCCATTATGAATATCGAAACCTAAGAACCTAATCCGGGTTTGGAATAAGGATATCTTAGAGGGCGATACTACAAGACCATTGTATTTTACTTTCTGGATGAAAGTATTGACATGTTTGAAATGTTGATCTATGTTTGGAGAGAAGATCAACACATCATCAATATAAACGATTAAATATTATGTGCAATCGTTGAATATTTCATTCATTATTCTCTGAAATTCAGAGGGTGCATTTTTTAATCAGAAAGGCATAACGTTCCATTCATATTGTCCAAATGGGACAGTGAAGGCCGTTTTATACCTATCTGATTCCTCAATCTGGATTTTCCAGAACCCAGATTTAATATCGAACTTGGAGAATACCTTAGCATTATGTATTCTACCAAGCAAGTCTTTTTTGTTAGGTATGGGATACCTAATCCATTTTAGAACATTATTAAGAGGTTTATAATTAATTACCAATCTTGGTACACCTCTTTCAATTTTTGCATTTTTGTTAACGTAAAAAGCAGAGCAGCTCCAAGGTGACTTGGATTTGCGAATTAGCTTTTTAGCTAACAAATCATTAATTTCATTTTTGCAATGTTTTAAAACATCGCTATTCATTTGCGAAGGTCTTGCCTTCGTAGGTATATTTTTCTCATCGAAGTTACCTTCATAAGGTAATCCGACTGAGTGGGATTTCCTATCCCAAAAAGCATTGGGTAAAGTAGAACAGATTTCTTTTCTGATTCTACTTTCTAATTGAGAAATCATTTCCTTAACAGGATTTTTTTTTTTATTTGATCTTCAATTCTGTGAAGATTTAAATCGTCATTTAAGAAGGATAGTTGGTCCTCCTTGGCTTTAATCAAACAGTTTAACTCAGAAACTGAGTTCTGTTTGAGCATTTCAATCATTCGAGTTTAGGTTTAGAAACAAAATTAAAACAGACCTTTTGTTCGAGATAATTTGTTTCAATGCTATCATTGGTAACCTTAAAAGGTTGAATTAAGTTGACAAAGGGTGATCCTAGGATGACATTCTGCTTCAAATTTTTTACTAAAATGAAGCTAGTATTATAGGACACTTTATCTTTAACAACTTCTACATTAGGTAATTTGAAACTAATGTTTAATTTGTTACCGGAAGCAGAGCTTAGAGATTGGGAAGTTTTTTCAAAATATTTTGTAGGAATTAGTCCCTCTCTAATGCAATTCAAATCTGCGCTAGTATCAAATAGAGCAGTAGTTTCTAGGATAAATTCCACATTTATCCTAATGGTAATTGGTATTACCCATTTTCTAGTAGTGACTTCTACTAGTTGCATTAAGTATTCTGGATTAACTTTTTTCCCAGATACTTCATTGGATTCAGAAGAACTTCCATATCCAGCTTCTTCATCTGAATATTTTGTTCTGGACATTTTGAATTCAAAGAATTCTTGCTGCAACTTATGTTGCATTAATTTCAATTCTTTGATTTCGTCTTTTTGGGAATTAATTTCCCTTTGAAGATCACTAAGCGTAATTGGCCTATGACCTTTGGATTTGCCTCTGTTAAGGACTTCATTAAGGTTGTATGTTAAATTGTTAGAAATTGAGGAAGTAGGTTTTGCTCCTTCCAACCATCTCAATTTCTGGGAATCAGACATTGAATCTAACTTAAGAATAAATTCTTCTTCTTCCTTAGTTAGGACAATGATTGATTCTTCAGTTGAAGAGTCAATATCATTACATTGGATTCCTTCTTCTGAAGAAGAAGAAGGTTCAGATGATGAATATCCTTCCAAAATTTCTAGGATTTCATCCATTTTGTGTTTATCTAAATCTACGAGGTTAAGCTTTTTACCGATTTTACATTTATCGGCAGTGTGACCATATTTCCTACATGGATAACACTTAATTGGTCTAAAAGGTTTTTTCTTCTTCTTAGAATATTTCCTTTTAGATTCTTCATTATCATTATCATATTGTTTATTAAATCTTTTAGAGAATTTCTTTTTCTTTTTATAAGATTTTCTCTTAGATTTTTTCTTATAATCTGTGCATTTAGAATTATCAAAAACAAAGGATAGATCATACTTGTAAACACCTCATTTTTGCCCTAATGATCAATAATAATCAATGATAATTAATTTCCAATTTTTTCTAATTTTTTCCATTTTTTTTCTCTAATTTAGCAAAAATAGTAAAAATATTTAAAAAATAAAATAAATAGGAAAAATACATCAATTTTGGAAAATAATTACAGAAATGGTAATAAAAAGGGTTAAATAATTTTTAAAAAATTTTGAAATTCCAAAAAAATACAAAAAAAAAAATCGCATTGCATATATGCAAATTGCGAAAATAATAAAATCACGAAAGTGGGCTAGCCCAGCTGGTCCGAACCTTGGTCTGGTGCCCACGCAGGAGGGTTCGGTCAGGGGTTCAAAATGCGGGGAAAGCAGAATCCGCGTTTTACAAATTTTTTCTCTGCTTAGGACACGTGTCAACAGCCGATTGGTTAGAGCGAACACATGCGTCGAGTGCGTGATCAACTTCAATCGCCGTCCGAGATCACCGACGAGGAGAAAAATCCGAATTTCGGCCGTTTTAATTCGATTTTTTGCACAAATCCAACAGATCTTCAACGGAAATAAGATAAACATCATCCAATTTGAATTAAATCGCAACAAATCAATGGATTTGCACAAATCGGAGATGGGTTTTTAACCGCAAATCCGATTTGCTTCAATCAATGGAAATCCGAGCTTATCCAGCTCGATTTCTTGCACCTATAAATAGAGGATGAAGTGGAGAGGCAGAAGCACGAATCAAAAGTGAGGAAAAAAGAGAAAAAAGAGAGAATCGAAGCCTCACCGGAGTTCTTCAACCCGCAACCACCGATCAAGCGTCGAGCAGCCACCAGGAGGTGTTTTTGGAGAAATCCACCGCTACAGTTGAGTTCCCCACCCCCAAAAACCTAGGAATCGACACCTCACCTGCTTCGAAAGGTCGCCGGAACGCCATCAACGAGCATCCCCAGCCGCCGTGTCCGATCGACCCTACCCGCGCACCGACCCGGATCCAAGTAAGTCAGATTTTTCAATTTTTTGATTATTTATTTATTTATTAATTTCTTATGTATTTATTTAGGTATTTTATTTATTTATTTATTTTTCGAATTTCTTTAGTTACTTATTTGTTATATAATTCAAAAATAGAAAAGATATTGGAATTTAGATTAGTTTTTTTTAGGATTTAATTTAGGATGATTAATAAAAATAAAAATAAAAATAAAATAAAATAATATAATAAAAATGTGAAAATTTGTAAAGAAAATAATAAAAATATTAGAAAAGAATAATAATAAAAATTTAGATTTTAGAGTAGGATAGATGAAAAATCTAGGAGAAAATTTTTTAATAAAAATTATGAAAATTTATAAAAATTATGAAAATTAATAAAAATTATAAAAATTAATAAAAAAATCAATAAAATTTATAATAGTAGAAATGAGTCGAAAAATAGAAAAATGGAATTTTTATCACTTAGAAAAATCATTTTCTTAAATAAATCCAAAATTGGTTTTTCCTTAAAAATATCATTTTCAAAAATCAAATTATCAAGCTTAGGCTTAGATTTTTTAGAAAAATACTAAGATGGTAAAAACATAAATGAAAAGAGATTTCACAATTAAAATCCACAAACACTCTAAAGTTTTTCAGGAAAAGCGAACTACGACAAGTTTGATCCTGAATAGCAGGTACGTAGGTACCCATTTGGGGCAACTCTAAAAATGAATAAAAATCATTTTCTCATAATAGGATATTCAAGAATAAAATAAAAGGACAACAAAAATAAATAAAAGACATTTCGGATAAGGTTTAAATTTTAGGATATTAGGGTGGTAACCTTAGGGTTTTAATAGGTTAGCTTCCGAACTCAGAAACTCTGGTTTTCCCTTTCCTCTTTTTGCAAAAACGAAAGAGGAAATCATGTTGATCAGTGGTCCAAATTAGGACTAGTCTCCTCAATTAGTCCCAATTCAATCTTTCCTAACTACAGTTGGGTGGCGACTCCAAAATAAAACGAAATTCCTAACTCAAGTCGATGGTCTACATTAGATGAGTAAAGGGTCTAGTATAGATCGGATTAAGAATGGGAAATCAAAAATTAAACTCGACAATACTGCAAACAGAATTCACCAAGGCTTTGCCTTTTCATTTTCTTTTCATTTCTCAGTTGCTTATGCAACCGAATTGTGTTACACATTTGAGTTCCTATCTTATAAACATAAGATGTTAATTCTCCATAAGATAAATTGTTGTAAGGAATTTCCCCATTAAATTCCTCACAGATTTTGGTTCTAACTTGTTCACCTATTAGTTTAGGTAAGTCAGCTAGAAATTTTTCTTTCCAGAAGGGTTGATTGCAATCATCCCGTAGCAATACCCTTTGGAGAAATATGTCTTTGTATTGGCGGAATTCGCCTAAAGACTTGCATTTCATATTAGATAGAAGATCCAGATTCTTATCCCTGATGTGGGATAGATCCCCTATAAAATGTTGACTAATACAAAACATTAATGTATTAACAACATCTTGAATTGGTTCGTTTAATTCATTAAGTATTTTAACTCCAAATTCATTCTTTTTTACTAGTTAAAATGTTCATTCGCTGTTCTTCAGTGAGATAATTATCCCACCAGCCTTTTAATTGTCCAGTAAAACCAGCAATTAAAAGTACAGCAATTTGATAATTAGAGATGCCCGAATACTTCTGTTAGTATTCGCGAACATGATCATCTGATTAAGAACATTAAGAATCATTTGTTCTGAGGCTCCATCTATGTTCCATTCATAGGTGGTTCCTGTAGAATATTTGTTTTAGTAATTACTTGGTTTTTCCTCTAACATAATATCAGGAGGTGAGGCTCGCTGATAATATAATTTCTGAGACTCTTTCCAAGTAATCTTGTTGATTTCATTACCATAGAATTCATCATGACTTAAGTCTTGTGATGATTCTTCTTAATTGGATTCATTAATAACATTGAGTTTTTCAGATAGAGTATCTTCAATTATTAGATTCCTAAATTTAGGTGTATCTAATTTTAAAGATTCCACTGATTCCATTTTCATCTTATTTTTTAACATTCTTTTCTTCTCGCTTATTGCTTGAAGAAATTCATTATTGGGATTGTTCATTGCGAAAGGTTTGAAAAGCGGTTTCTTTTCAACCTTGACATTTTTATTGTTATTGATCTATGGTTTACTAACTACATCTTCTATTCGGTCTAACTGCTGACCTATTATGTGGAGATGTTTATTAGTAAAATTGTTTTGATTAATAATTTTCTTTATACCAGATCCTTCGTCTTCATTTGCTTATTTGAAGAGAGCTAGTTTAATTTCGGTTTCCTTGTGAGAATACCGGATATTGCTAAGTGGCGGATGAGTGGATTCAACCACGTTGCCATCACTTAGTCTCCATTTTACAGTTTTATTAACTGTATTAATAATTTTAGGCTTCAAATACTATTCTTCTAACCAATCAAAGAATAAGATCTAAGCACCTAATTCATTCATAAAATTATAATAATCATTTTTAATTTGTATTTTAAACTTATCAAAAGTTTTAAAATACCATTCTCTTTTCTTCTTATTTTTAGAAGAATTGAAATCATTGTTTAGAAATAACCTATCGGGTTCGAAGGATTTTTCTAGGACATTACGCTCAGAATCTCCTAATTCTGAAGTAGTTGGTTCTTCCCATTCTAGGTCATTATGATAGATTGGTTGAGTTAATCCTGACGGTTTGTTAACTAAACCAAAGATTGTAGGATTAGTCTTTTTGGGACTATCTTGAATATTTTTTAGTTCATCAATTTTGGACAGATCTACTGACCTTCTTGATGATCCTAAAGACATTGAACTTCTAGGATTCTCGAAAGATCTCCTAGAGAATTGAAGTGTAACCTTACCATCTGGATGTTGGGTAACATTAGATGGTTTGGCTTCATTGAAGGATTTCTGGGGAATAGGGTTTTCTATTTCCCAGTGATCAGGCAAACTGACCTGATCCCATTTGATTATCCTAGGGATATTCACATTGGATCTAGTTAGATCTATTTGAATTAGAAGCGTTTGACCCTTCTTGTCAATTTTGTATGCTTTTGATCCGAAAGTAGTTTTCATTAATTTAAAATAAATCCTATAGATGACCGCCATAGGCAATGCACCTGGAATCATTTTATAATTGTGGGTTTTGATTTGTAGGACTAAGGATTTCATTATGGTTTGATCCTTAAGACCTAAGGTAACATTTGGATGACATTCGAACTGGACAGGACCAGCACTGATACTGGTTTCAATTGATGCATAGATCGATCGATCATATTCTAATTCTCTTGCATCCCTAAGGACCATTAGGACAGAGGTATCTAATCCTAATTTAGTAAGAGGTTTAGCTCCTACTTGGATTAGTCCTATGTGCATGTAATTCCATTCTTTTCCATATCTGATAATGGAGTTACGGTTCATAATTTCAATTGTTGTCAATCCATCAGAGACCGGAATGTCTCTCTCTTCCGTGGATATGACATAATCATTTTTGCCAAAGATTTTCCATTTGGCCATTTGATAAATTTGGTCATAAGATAACTTTGGAATTTTCCAGTTATCTATGGCTTCATTGAACTCTTTTATGATTGTTTCATCTCTATTGTTGACTTCTAAGTCCTCAAGTTCCTCGTTTGGAACCGAGCTAGAGAGCGACATAGATCGATTAAATAAATTCATTTTAAGTTAAGAAAAACCTTAAAGAAAGTCACACAGACTTTACTCTTTCATAAGTAATTTTTCCGAACTATATGGGCTTTTAACACTTGAGTTTTGCCGTCGAAACACTTTCGCAACCCTTTTCTCAACAGCGAGGTTTACGCTACTTAATTCGTCACCCCTACTACTCCTCAAGCTTATATCACCCTTCACAAAGACTCATTCAGAAAAATTTACATATGTCGGAGCATCTACACAAGATTATAGGTTTTTCCAAGTCTTAAAATAAAATTATTCGACCTACCTATATGTTGTTAATACATTAATGTTCTGTATTAGTCAACATTTTATAGGGGATCCATCCCACATTAGGGATAAGAATCTGGATTTTCTATCCAATATGAAATGTAACTCTTTAGGCGAATTTCGCCAATATAAAGACATATTTCTCCAAAGGGTATTGCTACGGGATGATTGCAATCAACCCTTCTGGAAAGAAAAATTTCTAGCTGGCTTACCCAAACTAATAGGTGAACAAATTAGAACCAAAATCCGTGAGGAATTTAATGGGGAAATTCCTTACAACAATCTATCTTATGGAGAGTTAACATCTTATGTTTATAAGATAGGAACTCAAATGTGCAACACAATTCGGTTGCAAAAACAACTAAGAAAAGAGAAAGAAATGAAAAGGCAAAGCCTTAGAGAATTCTGTTTGCAGTATAATCCATCCTTTGTCTTTGATAATTCTAAATGCATAGATTGTAAGAAAAAATCTTATAAAAAGAAAAAGAAATTCTCTAAAAGATTTAACAAACAATCTGATAATGATAATGAAGAATCTAAAAGGAAATATTCTAAGAAGAAGAAAAAACCTTTTAGACCAATTAAGTGTTATCTATGTAGGAAATATGGCCACACTGCCAATAAATGTAAAATCGGTAAAAAGCTTAACCTCCTCGATTTAGATAAACACAAAATGGACGAAATCCTAGAAATTTTTGAAGGATATTCATCATCTGAACCTTCTTCTTCAGAAGAAGAAGGAATCTAATGTAATGATATTGACTCTTCAACTGAAGAATCAATCAATGTCCTAACTAAGGAAGAAGAAGAATTTCTTCTTAAGCTAGATTCAATGTCTGATTCCCAGAAATTGAGATGGTTGGAAGGAGCCAAACCTACTTCCTCAATTTCTAACAATTTAACATACAACCTTAATGAAGCCCTTAACAGAGGCAAATCCAAAGGTCATAGGCCAATTACGCTTAGTGATCTTCAAAGGGAAATTAATTCCCAAAAAGACGAAATCAAAGAATTGAAATTAATGCAGCATAAGTTGCAGCAAGAATTCTTTGAATTCAAAATGTCCAGAACAAAATATTCAAATGAAGAAACTGAATATGGAAGTTCTTCTGAATCCAATGAAGTATCTGGGAAAAAAGTTAATCCAGAATACTTAATGCAACTAATAGAAGTCACTACTAGAAAATGGGTAATACCAATTACCATTAGGATAAATGAGGAATTTATCCTAGAAACTACTACTCTATTTGATACTGGCGCAGATCCAACAGGAGATAGGAGTCGGAGGGGGCACAACCACTAAGATTGTGAAGACCCTATGCCTAAGTCCAGAGCTAACTAGACACAATGTGAATATCCCTAGGATAATCAAATGGGATCAAGTCAGTCTGCCTGATCACTAGAAATAGAAAACCTTATTCCCTAGAAATCCTTCAATGAAGTCAAACCATCTAATGTTACCCAACATCCAGATGGTAAGGTTACACTTCAATTCTCTAGGAGATCTTTCGAGAATCCTAGAAGTTCAATGTCTTTAGGATCATCAAGAAGGTCAATTGATCTGTCCAAAATTTATGAACTAAAAAATATTCAGGATAGTCCCAAAAAGACTAATCCTACAATCTCTGGTTTAATTAACAAACCGTCAGGATTAACTCAACCAATCTATCATAATGACCCAGAATGGGAAGAACCAACTGCTTCAGAATTAGGAGATTCTGAGCTCAATGTCCTAGAAAAACCCTTCGAACCCGATAGGATATTTCTAAACAATGATTTTAATTCTTCTAAAAATAAGAAGAAAAGAGAATGGTATTTTAAAACTTTTGATAAGTTTAAAATACAAATTAAAAATGATTATTATAATTTTATGAATGAATTAGGTGCTCAGATCTTATTCTTTGATTGGTTAGAAGAATATTATTTGAAGCCTAAAATTATTAATACAATTAATAAAACTGTAAAATGGAGACTAAGTGATGGCAACGTGGTTGAATCCACTCATCCTCCACTTAGCAATATCCGGTATTCCCACAAGGAAACCAAAATTAAACTAGCTCCCTTCAAACAAGCAAATGAAGACGAGGGATCTGGTATAAAGAAAATTATTGATCAAAACAATTTTACTAATAAACATCTCCACACAACAGGTCAGCAGTTAGACCGAATAGAAGATGTAGTTAGTAAACCACATATCAATAACAATGAAAATGTCAAGGTTGAAAAGAAACCGCTTTTCAAACCTTTCGAAATGAACAATCCCAATAATGAATTTCTTCAAGCAATAAGCGAGAAGAAAAGAATGTTAAAAAATTAAATGAAAATGGAATTAGTGGAATCTTTAAAATTAGATACACCTAAATTTAGGAATCTAATAATTGAAGATACTCTATCTGAAAAACTCAACGTTATTAATGAATCTAATTCAGAAGAATCATCACAAGACTTAAGTCATGATGAATTCTCTGGTAATGAAATCAACAAGATTACTTGGAAAGAGCCTCAGAAATTATATTATCAGTGAGCCTCACCTCCTGATATTATGTTAGAGGAAAAACCAAGTAATTACCAAAACAAATATTCTGCAGGAACCACCTATGAATGGAACATAGATGGAGCCTCAGAACAAAAGATTTTCTCATAATATTCCATATTCTTTAAAGGATCATATGGAACATAAAAAATATTTTCAGGAAATATTTTCCTAGCAAAATCGAAAGGATCATTTTCATGCATCCATTTCTCTACAGAGAAGACATACTTGAAAATTCCTTTCACATACCATTTTTTAAAAATGATTTGAGGGACTATTGCCTTCTATGAAGAAGACACCACCTCAGTGATATAAATATTTTGTGATGGTTTCTTAGAAACCATCTCTTTGCGGTTTTCCTTACGAGACCGTTGCTCCTCTAATACATTGGTAGTTGCCTTGATTAATTCAGGCGTGATTACCACATTGGTGTTTAAACTCACATTTCCCTCTTTGGGTTATTGGTCATTGGTTTGGATGAGGCAGTTAATTCCTCATCACGTTCTTTGATCATCAATGGCGCATTGGTTTTGGGAGCCGTAGCAGCAAGCCACGACTGGACATTTGTAAGTCCCTTGCGGGGGGACTTCCTTCTCCTTCCCCTTATCCCTTTGGGAGGCATCTCCCTGTAGGAATTCACCAGTAAGGGAAAGTCAAGAAGAGAATTTGATATTCCTTTGATATGTTCAATATCAAAATCAAAACAAGATAAAATTGATTTCCATCTAGCAAAAATCTATTTTGAAGCTAAATTTTGAACATCTTTTTCTAAAACATTTTTTGCTGCTAAGCAGTCAATTCTTAAAAGAAATTTTTGGATTAACAAATCTCCTTGAAATTTGGAAATTGTTAAAACAACAGCTAAAATTTCTTTTTTAATTGTTGAATAATTTAACTGACATTGATTCCAGTGTTTAAACACATACTGGACAATACATTCAGTTCCATTAAGCTTTTGCTTAAGGATTTCACCAAATCCTATGTCAGACGCATTAGTCTCTACAATTTCAGGTAGGGATGGGTCTGCTTGGTGAATGCAAGGGATTTCCCTAATCCTTTGCTTGATTTGTCTGATGACTTCCATATGTTCATCAGACCATTTTGGAGGATTTTTCTTAAGCCTATTATGTAAGGCTTACATAGAATATTGAGATTCTTTTCCATATCTGAGAATGGAGTTACGGTTCATAATTTCAATTGTTGTCAATCCATCAGAGACTAGAATGTCTCTCTCTTCCATGGATATGACATAATCATTTTTACTAAAGATTTTCCATTTGGCCATTTGATAAATTCGATCATAAGATAACTTTGGAATTTTCCAATTATCTATGGCTTCATTGAACTCTCTTATGATTATTTCATCTCTATTGTTGACTTCTAAGTCCTCAAGTTCCTCGTTTGGGAAAGGATTTCTCAATTAGAAAGTAGAATCAGAAAAGAAATCTGTTCTACTTTACCCAATGCTTTCTAGGATAGGAAATCCCACTCAGTCGGATTACCTTATGAAGGTAACTTCAATGAGAAAAATATACCTATGAAGGCAAGACCTTCGCAAATGCTTAGCGATGTTTTAAAACATTGCAAAAATGAAATTAATGATTTGCTAGCTAAAAAGCTAATTCGCAAATCCAAGTCACCTTGGAGCTGCTCTGCTTTTTACGTTAACAAAAATGCAAAAATTGAAAGAGGTGTACCAAGATTGGTAATTAATTATAAACCTCTTAACAATGTTCTAAAATGGATTGGGTATCCCATACCTAACAAAAAAAGACCTGCTTGGTAGAATACATAATGCTAAGGTATTCTCCAAGTTCGATATGAAATCTAGGTTCTGGCAAATTCAGATTAAGGAATCAGATAAGTATAAAACGGCCTTCACTGTCCCATTTGGACAATATAAATGGAACGTTATGCCTTTCGGATTAAAAAATGCACCCTCTGAATTTCAGAGAATAATGAATGAAATATTCAACGATTGCATAGAATATGTAATCGTTTATATTGATGATGTGTTGATTTTCTCTCCAAACATAGATCAACATTTCAAACATGTCAATACTTTCATCCAAAAAGTAAAATACAATGGCCTTGTAGTATCGCCCTCTAAGATATCCTTATTCCAAACCCGAATTAGGTTCTTAGGTTTCGATATTCATAATGGCACAATAACCCCAATTCAAAGATCCATAGAGTTTGCTTCTAAGTTCCCAGATAGAATCTTGGATAAAACTCAACTCCAGCGATTCTTAGGAAGCTTAAATTACGTAGCAGATTTCATTCAGAAAAATTTACAGATGTCAGAGCATCTACACAAGATTATAGGTTTTTCTAGGTCTTAAAATAAAATTATTCGACCTACCTATATTCTCCCCCTTGGCTCTGATACCAACAGGAGACAGGAGTCGGAGGGGGCACAACCACTAAGATTGTGAAGACCCTATGCTTTAGTCCAGAGCTAACTATATATATATATATATAATTTAATAAAATGAAAAATGAAAAAAAAAAAGAAAGTTTCGACCACTATAGAGGGAGTAGATTGTGATCCACTTGAGGAAAATGGATCGTGTGACCCACTAGTGGCCATGGGTGGCCACCTACCATTAGGCAATTACGTGATACCATCCCTACCCCCCTAGGTGGCTGCCTAATAAAAAAAAAAAAATTGGATTGAAGTTGGGTTACATGATTCGACTTAAACCTAATCGATTTTCTCCTTTTTTTTTTTTAGGGGGGTTACCCATGGATGGCTACTCACCACCTAGAGGAGATTAAACAACCTCCTTAATGGTGGGTGGCTACTCACGGTCGTCGGTAGGTCGAATCAACCCACCTTGGTTTTTAGCCATTCCGATACCCCTAACCTTGAGATAGTTGGAATATATACACATATTTTTCTATATATTTTTTGTGTGTTATTTTTTTTATTTTCCTTATTTTTTATTACTTTATCTTTTTTTTTTTACATTTTCCTATTTTATTTATTTAAATTTGTACTTTTTCCTAAATTAATATATGTTTTTAATTCTATTTTCATTACTATCGTTGTTATTCTTTAATGTTAAAAAAAATCAGAACATGGTTAGTATGAGATTTTTTTTTTCCTTTACCATGTCTCTTGTAATGACAATATTACAAAAATGGATTTGCCATGTTGAAGTTGGATAATTATTACGTCAAGTCGCCGGATGACTTAAAATTTTTAAAGAAGAAATTTTGAAAACGAGGACTGAACTATAGAAAATTAATTCATAAATTATCTAATTATTTAAATAGAAGATTTTTTAAAATCATCTCTTGATGACTTATCCTAAAACCATCCTATATCAACTTTTCCCAGTGACTGCTTGAAATCTTCTTGAATTTTGGAGTAGAGCAAACAAATAGATCAAATTTGATGCATCAGGAGATACAACAATAAATAACCTTAAATTAAATGCAACACCGATCATGAGAATCACGTATCTAAATTGCTTGCTGGTGTTATCTAGGAGATCGAAAGAATCTGGCCAACCGGCTATTTAAGTTTGTCTCATTATTGCTTGAAAATTGATTTGATTATATTCTGTTATTGAATAGTTTATTTTGAAATAAATTCAAGCTCCTAACCATTGGCTCAATCAAACTCAGAATCAAGTTTAAGTTTATCAAATTAAATGGAATCAAAAATTGGATGAGGCTTTAATATAAATATAATAAAAATTGATATAATTTATTCAAATAAGAATAAATGAATGTCTAATCAAACACAGTTAAATTAGACCCGTGATGTAGCCACGAATAGCACCGCTGAATCTCAAACTCGAACTTGGCACGTGAATGTAGTTTATGACCCACCCAAGAGCTAAGACCTAGCGAAGGGGCAGGCCATGGCCTTGGAGTCGTAAACCCATCGTGTCATCGCATGAGTCATACCAATAGCCAATAAAAACAATAATAACAAAGCTTGTATTTTGCAAGCAAGTTATCGCACCATTGCAGTTATGAATTGTAATGCCGTGTGGAGTCATATGAACTTTGAAAATGAAACCCCTCTCTCTCTCTCTCTCTCTCTTTCTCTCTCAATCTCTTTCTCGTGCAACGATCGACGCTCTCTCGTCGATGGACAATGACTAATCTAGACTGGACGGAGTGGACTTGTCCACTAATCTAAAAACCTCTCTCTCTCTCTCTCTCAATTTCGAGTTGTAATATGAAAAAAAAAAAGAAAAAGATAGAGATTTAATCACTAGTTGAGTCGGGATTAAGTCGAGTCCGAGTTTTTCATTTATTAAATGGGCAAAGTTTAAGGCTACAATAAAAAAACCTATCGAGTTTAGATATGTTTTGAATAGTTTAGGTCAGGTTTGGGTTTGAATAAACTCATCCCAAATATAGCCCATATTAGTAAAATTCTTAAAATTTAGTGATATGAACTATAATTTTCCAATAAAAGGATCTTATTTAAATTCACTTTCCCATAAACTTGACCAAAAAAATCACATTTATACTAATTATATTACTACAATATTGAAATCAACTTACTTTAAACTAAATTATTTATTAGCATTTGCCCATTCATTTTAATTTTAGTCAACATTGATGTGTGGCAATAGGTACAATATTGAAATCAACTTACTTTAAACTAAATTATTTATTAGCATTTGCCCATTCATTTTAATTTTAGTCAACATTGATGTGTGGGCAATAGGTTTCTTTTCTTTTCTTTTTTTTTTTTTTTTGAGCGATAGCCGCATGGCATGAGAATTCACACATGATCAGACCCTAGATATCCCGTTTGAAGAGGCAAGAGATATTGTTAGATTAGGAGTTCATTCACAAGTTGTATACGTTTGTAAGAAATCATATGCTTGAAGATAGGGTAATCAATTCTTGGATGGGCCAAAATCAAACTTAATTAAATGCTTGAAGAGATATTGTTAGATTAGAGTAATAAAAAATTTTAATTAAATAGACCGGCAAGTGTATCAATGAAATAGCTTAATTTAATTTAATTTCTATATTTTAGTAATAATCTTAACCTGAGACAAAGAAACTCGTACATTTGACCAGCCTATCTTGAAACCATTCTTGTTCATCAGCTAGTTGGAAATAAGTAAAAGAGCATTGATCCACAAAAACGATGCGAATGATAAGACATGGCAAATAGTACAAAATCATGTTGCACCCCACTGTGCACCGAGAAAAGGCTATGAACAGCAAAATCTAAACCAGAAATGGTGCCGATATTCGAAATCCATAGGAATCATGAAGCGTCACTATGAAAGAAACAAAAATGTGGAACAGGAGAAGTTGCATTCTTCTCCTGCTCTTCCAAGGGTAATGAGATAGTTGTCTGTCAACCTACATGTGAATGGTAAATGGTATCAGAAGTTCAATAAATACTGCCTTCAGATGTATAATGAAAAATGGCTGAGATAGCAATGAATGTCATCAACGTGACACAGGAGAAAATTATGGAGCTTTGAAAAACTTCAATGACCGAAATGTAGCTGATCACTCTCTTGAAAAATAGTCACAAAATCAAGCGGTTGGTCTTTATACCATGTCCAGATTTTGCCCACTGAAGCAGTACAGAGAAGGCACCGGAAAATAGAGCCCTTCACCGTAGAACCTTGCCTTGTCTCGACTCCAGGCCCATTGAGTGGGCTTGTCAATTCATTTGAAAGGTTTGGGAGGACCTGTAACCCTTAGCTCAATTGTAAACTGTCCTGCATATCTATTAGCAGTACCTTTATGCTTCAATAAATAGTTTCACTTTTAACAACCACGTTATGTGTTGGATCCTTTCTTTGTTTGTCATAAATTCATGCAAGAAGCCTGCAAGCTTACCATCTATCCCCCTTTCCTCTAAGAACTCATGTAGTGCAGTCCGCATCTTGTGATCCAACTTCCTGATAAGAAAACAATGAATGCAAACTCTCTGTAATTTAGTTCTGTACCTGCACATACTCATGGCCAAGATAAATATGTAGCTCCTACCAATTTGAGAGGCAAGAAGAAGAAGAAGCAAAAAAACAATAAGGATGGGCAACCGGGAAGAGCTTGTAACTACAACAAAAGGTTCAAAAAACAAATCCAATATTGTTTCACCTTTCAAAGGAATCCCTTAAGTCCTAAAGTTGAAATAGATTGACACGGTTGCTACCTTCTAAAGAACTACCACGAAAGCCTTGAAAGTGATATAACTTCATATTAAACTTAGATGAAAGTGCCTCCTGATCGTAAACCTTATTTAACTAAAAACTTATAAGCAAAACCATTCCAACTTGATTAGTCCTCCTAAGTCCTAACAACGGATTAAATAAGAATTCTTAGCATGTGACTAGTAAGTTGTTTTCAATGCCAGGTGTCTAGTAACTTGGAAAAACACAATGTAATTAGGAGATGCCTAACATGCCTCTTAAACTCAGATCAAAATGGAACAGGAGGATACTTAATGCACGACTAACTTCTAGCAACCACCAACAAAAAACCAGCCTATGCATTAAATCCTACAGCACTTATCAAGTGAACCAGCTACTCTTTTGTCTCACCATAATAGCTGAAGGTATTGGTAAACAAAAGGTAAATTACCTTGGTCCGGTGTAAGGCCCACCTTTCACCTTCTCCTGCTTAAATATATAGACACCCCGAACCTCTAAAGAGTCGGGCCATGCTGAACACAAAAATTTCATCACACCACCTTTATCCTTCTGGATATCGATGACCAAGCTCATATGAAGGCGCATGCCTTGACCAAAGCTATCCTGAACCATCTCAGCTGCATCAAAAGAGGCAGCTTCAATTTTAATGTCTTCTCTATCTCCAAAACTGCGACTCATTGTGACCCACGGGGTACCCAGTCGACTTTGTACGGAAAATGAATTAAACTCCGTGGGGGGCTATAAAGTTTCCAAAAGATATGAATAAGACATGATGAGTTCACAAGTCAAGGACACCAACCATTACCTGAAATGAAAAGAAAACACACCAGATGCAACATTTCAACTACGTCCTATGTGCTTCTTTCTTCAACTCCTTACAATTTAATAAAAGAAAGATAGAAATGCTCAACTGAGTCTAACATGCAGTCTTCGCTATTGAGAACACTAGGCATATGGTTTTCACGCCATATCCATATCATGTTAGGTTGCTTGAATTGGTTTAATGAAATTGGTAATTTGGTATATAAAATATGTAAAATACCTCGATTCCAGATGAGGTGGTCACCAAGAAAATTGGGAATTTAAAAGAGAAGATAACTATAGAATTTTGATGGTAAAGAATTTACAAATAAAATAAAAAGGGCAGCTTTAGCTAGTTACCTTGAACACAGGGTATTCTGACTCCAATTCGATGCGATTGTTGAGGATTCTGAGAATGTTAGAATCGAAAGGCGACGTAATGGTTTTGCCGAGAGAGTGCTGTCTTCTTCTTTGGAGAATAAGATATGGGCGTGGAGAGTGATGTACGTGATTTAGGGATTTGGGGGAGAGAAAAATGGTTTTTATGAATTTATTCATTTGAAATCAGTAAATCTATTTTGTGACGCTTAGCGGGTTTTGTTAGCTTTTGGATGGAAGATACAGAGACCGGAATTAGGGTTTTTGGAGCAGAGAAAGTGAAACCATGGAAACGGGTGAACAACGGTAGCAAAATGTGGGTTTGGGTTTTTGAATTAAGGAGAAGACGAACTCAACAATGCCTTGTCGGAGGAACGTAAAAATGGGCTAATGGGTTTCTGAATTTGAAGAGGTTTGGGGTTTGACTAAATGTGATATGAGAGAGAGAAGAGAGAGAGGGGTCGGTTTTTTTTTTATTATTATTATGGTTAATTTGAATGTTTGAGATCTGGGTAGGTTGGGGATGTTGGATGTAGACGTTGGAGATTGAGGCAAATGATTTCTTGTGTATGATTTTAAAATTGGGTTTTTTTGTGCGATTTTCGGGTTTTTGGTTCATGAGTTTCGTATAAAATCTCCAACATGGTATTAATATGCTATTTGGAATATAAGTTTAAATAAAATTTTAATATTTGAAAATATGAATCATCAGTTTTTTTTAAGTAATATTTATAATTACTATCATAAATTTAAATATTATTTATATTTATACACGATTTATCTAAATATATATATATTAATATAAATCGGAGTAATTGAATCTTAGTTTGCATTAAAAAGAATACAAATTTAAAACAAACCATCAAATCTCGTGGTTTTTTGCGCTCTCCAAAAGAAAAAAGGTTTTCACCAAATTGGATTCCACCTATACCAATCAATTATTGAATAATCATAAATGAAATTTTATGCATTGAGGATCTTAAGGAAGAAAATAAAAGTTTATGACTTAATATTTTTTGTTTTTTCAAATTCTAATAAACAAAAGTATCAAAGAATCAATTTTAAAGAATTGGGAGCTATAAATTATTTTTTTACTGACCTTTTGCCTCATGCTATAATTATTGGTAAATTGGATTTTAATGTTAGCTTTTTGGTATTGGAAATATTTAAAATATTAGATGAATTTATACTCTCCAAAATCCAACAACACTGGATATTGAGCTCTTTTACTTTTGTCCTACAAATATATATATATATAAAAAAGGAAGTTTTCCGATCGGAGAAATAATAGCAACTCGTTTTGACAAATTGGTTGTGTCGATGTCTTGAAGAAGGGTCAATGACGTGTATGAGCTAGAAAATTTAAAGGTAGTTGACCTACACACATGTTATGCTTGGGATGAACAATTCAAGGACTCATTTTTCTATCCACTTAATCAAATTCTGTAAGTTAAATATTTAAATAAATCATACAAATCTATCAAAATTATATAAAAAGTTCAATTTTTAAGATATCGCACAAGCACCTCTTTAAAAATATTGACATTAAAAAAAAATTCATTCATGCAATATCAAGATCATCTTTACATAAATATACATTTATAATTATCATTTTAGATTGATTTATTATCACATTTAATAAGCATTGATTTGAAAAATAACTATAGTTGCAAATTTACTATATACAAATAACTTAAGTTTATCAAATTAAATGGAATAAAAAATAAGATGAGGCTTTAATGTAAATATAATAAAAATTGATATAATTTATTCAAATAAGAATAAATGAATGTCTAATCAAACACAGTTAAATTAGACTTGTGATGTAGCCACAAATAGCACCATTGAATCTCGAACTTGGCATGTGAGTGTAGTTTGTGACCCACCTAAGAGCTAAGGCCTGGCAAAGAGGCAAGCCATGACCTCGGAGCCATGAACTCGTTATGTCATCGCATGAGTCATACCAATAGCCAATCAAAAAAATAATAATAAAGCATGTATTTCGTAGGCAAGTTATCGCACCATTGCAGTTATGAATTATATTGACGTATGGAGTCAGATCTACCTACAACTTCTTGTGAGCATACATGCCCAAACCCAAAAATAAAAGTAATAACAATAAAAAATTAAAAAAAAAATCATGAGCTCATGAAATCAAAGGCATCGAATATAGATTATAAATATCATTCCTCTCATTTGCATTCTTTCGCATAAAAATATACACACGTGCTATGTCACATAGCTATTCTTATAAGATTTGTAACTATTTTCCTATTCTTCTGACACATTATTAAATTTTGCAAGTATTTTATAGCGTGGATATTGCAATGGACATTTGCATATATTTTTGTGGTTTGCATTGTTTTAAAATTTTTTAGACGATGAAACAAACAATTAACATGAAGTAGAATGTAGAGGTCAAGTGTTAGACATAGAAGAGGATGGAGATAACATTGATGAAACATTAATTTCATTTCTAGTATTGTATAATACATGTAAACTTATAACAAGATGCATGAAAAATATTTACAATTAAATATATATTGGAAGTAGTATTATTATCTCTTTTTGTAGTGTTCCCTCTATCGATTAGGTGTAAGTGCCTATCATCTTTGTCTTGTATAAATTTTCTCCAAATCTTTAATTCGCTCCCCATCAAACACTTTTATAAACATCTATACTATTCAAGAAAGATTCGATTGATATGGAAATTCAAAAAAGTAATTAGATTGAAGCAAATTTTGTGGTAAAGAAAATTGTAGAAGATAGAGATAAATAATACCTGTATCTAACTAAAACAAGTAGCATAAAAAAAAAGTAATAATAATACTAAATGTAATACATATCTAACTATGAATACTTTCTATATATTACTTTCATATCACCTATATCAAAATCAAACATAACATCAAAGTAATTTTCATTTTCATCTTTCTCTATTTTTTGGAATTTACGATTTACTTGATGTTAACGATCGCTTTAATAGGTTAGGATTTCAAGAAATCAATATCACGTCACACGTAGAGGTAGCATCGCATTAAGGGACATAAGACAAATTATTACATAAGATGGAAAAGTATCAGTATTTTAATTTCACAACAACTTTTATATTTTATTTACTTTATCGTTTTACTTTCTAATAATTTTATGTAAATAGTTATACTTTGTTGTGGTATTCTTCCCCTTGAGTGAGAGAGTATTGTAGAATCAATTTTCAATTCTCATCGATTAACAGACTTTTAAATATAACAAAGTGAAATCGTACAAGATGGTGAATTCAAATTAAAAAAAAAAATTACAAAAGGCAGTTCCACGAGTCTGGCAACTGTGACCTAGATAGGTTGAACCACCAAACTCATAGATCTAGCATGCTACCTCTACAAAGGTCAATCACGGTTTGGTGGAATAGGGTCATACGACCCAATGTTAAATGTGTATTTGCTTTTTAAATTTAAGGGAACAATAGTAAAGTTCCACGTCAACTTGGGCTAGGGCCTAGCCTAAGCCCAAGCTCCTACTTCAGTCCACAACATGTTACATGGACCAATAGATATAACTGGATATTCGGGTACATGTTAAGATATTTCCATCTTTTCATACAATAATAAATAGAGATAAAACATTAATATAAAGGATTAAAAATAAAAACACAAATACACAAAAGGCGAAAGAGTAAAAACTCCGCTATGCAACTAAAACTAACCCTTAAATTTTTAAACCAGATTGCTAGTTTTTTATTGTGAAAACTTTAAAATATCCCACGAGTTTATTCTCTCCAAAGCCCAATAGCATTGGTTGATGGGCTTTCAGATGCAATCCTTTCTAAATAAAACTGTTTTCTTGGGGATGGAAAATTGATTGTTGCAGTTGTTTGGATAAATAGATAAAGAGAGTTGGCTCTGACTGCCTAAGGTTTCGACACTACGTCCCATAATTGATAATACATAACATTCGATTTCCACTTTGCATCTATAAACCTTAACAATCTTCGTGCCAAAAAAAATTCTTTTCTAATGTAATACCAAATTCCTTTATATAAATATGTACTCTTGATTGTTTCTTTAGGTCGATTCACTATCTAATTTGAGTCTTCGGCTTAGTCAATATTTCATTGCTCTATACGAATCAAATCAGATAATAAAATATTTTTTAAAAATAATTGCAATTATATATTAATATATAAAAGATTAATTTGGTAATATATTGTAGATAAGATATTGCATATCAACATTTTTGTGATATTTTAAAATTTTAGAATCTTTCGATAAGGTTAAGTATCCAAGGGCATCCCAGTAATTTACTTACTTTAACCAGCCGACCATAAATACTTTGCAATTATTCATATATATCAATTACAATTTTAGTAACTTAAATGACAAAATTATTAGGATTATGAAAATGGAACATTTTGCTATCAAATCATCGAGGACTACTACTCTTTCAGGTCCGATGCGTTCAAATTGATTAAATCCCCATCTCAGGACATCAAATGAATTGGTGAGGACGCATTAGTATATTTTCTGTTGTCGATTTTAATCGTTATTCTGTTCCGTGTTCGAAAGAACTCGTAAATGTAATAAATTACCACGCATTTTGAAGTACTTGCTGGTGTACCTAAAAGTATAAATGATGGGGCCACGCTTCAATATGACTAACAAAAAATGAATATGATTTGTTCAAGGAAGAATGGAAATGTTTAATCAAGTTGAAACTTGGCATGTCCAATAGAATTTCCTAAGCTCAAACCTAAGAAATAAAAATTGAGTTTGAGCCAAGTAGAGCTTTGGAGCCATTTAGTGGAGCTCAAGTTAACACCATTCCACCTTGGTGCACCCATCATTTTCTCGAAGATTAGATAGGCCATACATGGATAGCTCAACCCCTGCTCTCATTCAAACACAAAAGAGCACGGATCGAGGTATCCAAGAGTGTCGTCCATGTAACAGATCATAATATAGGAGAGCAAAGCACAAAAGAGAAGACTAACCAATAACTAAGTTTTCACCACAGTACGGAAGCTTTACAGAGTCTCCTTCCAGTATATAATTACAAAAAAAGGAATCATTGTTTTTTTTTTTAAACGTTCACCACATTCTGAAAGGAGAAGAGAAGCCAATAGCTGATTGTCTGGCAGTCAAGCAGTCAAGCAACAAACCTACTTTGGAGTACGCTACTCAGGTGGCTGAGTTCTCATGTAGCAATACATACTCACGGCTGCAAAGACAAGTAATCGGGTCAATCATTTTTGGCATATCACTAAAGTTGGCAGAAATGCGGTAAATAATATCACCAAAGAAGTGCAAAAAAGAAGACCGATAGTAATTAAGAGTGAGAAACACATGCAATTCCTAAAGGTGAGCACTATGTAATCATTAAACTCAGACCGTTCTTGCATTTCTGTTTTGGTAGGTTGGGAGGAGGGTTAGAAGAGTAAGGTGCATATATCGTCTGGGTAAAACATCAGAGAAAAAGAAAATCCGGCTGGTTTTTTAAAAATTACCCAAGCATTGCACTCAAAATAGAGTATCTTAGACAAAGCAACAGCATTGCTGGATTTTTATAGCATAAAGGGAAGTAATTCAGGGTGCAGTTATGCTACTCTGGAGCTTCAGCTTAAACGATATCCATAGATGACCTACCTACTGTTACCAAATTTAATTGTGTCTTTCTCGAATAATTCATAATAGCGCTGAGGTTCGATTGGATTATCCTGCAGACACATAACAAAATCTCAAAGAGATCAACCAAAAGAGAAATATATCCCAGCACCCCACACAATATCATGCATATTGTTCTTCCAATGAAACATTAAAGTTGCTTACATTGAGAAAGGTTTTATTTGTGCTCCCGAGATCCATCACGTAAGGCCTAAATGCAATACAAAAAACAAGAACATAGGTAATGGGTATGACATTCTGGTGGCTTCCTCCATCTACCATTAGCAATGATGATCGTGGTTAAGTATTACCTGATTTGCTTTGACATCATGCCATCAGGTTGCTCGTTTTCTACTTGTCTAAGAAAGCAAAATGAATTCAGAATTGTGTTTTTCAGATATATACTTGCAATAGAAAAAGGACAGGTAAGATATAACTGCACCGGAATTGAATGACAGCATGTTGTTTGCTACAAGAAGGGTGGTCTGTAGGAATATCCGCTACTCTCCTCTCTCGACCAAAAAGATAACAACTTTGACGATGTATGTAGAGGGGTTCTGCACCATTCCAAGTACTTATTATACATAAATAGAACAGGTTAGCAGGCATTGTTTGATAAAAAAAAAAAAAAATCCTATTTTTGTACTACTCGTCTCAAAGACAATATTATCTAATCTGTTAGCACTGCATACCAAAACAGACCTGCAAGTTCACCCATCATGGGGACCATAGCCCCTGTCATTCAACACTGACTTTTAAGTAATAGGATTAACAGTATGACATATGCTACTCCAAGGGCTTGATCTGGGCAAAAGGCTAGGAACTTCCTAAAAAACTCCATAAAGGTTTGCAATCAAATTCCACCAAATTCACTTTTATGGAGTTACCTATACGCCTTTATTTTTACTACTACCTACTCGTCAAACAAGCACCAAAGGCACCAATGGTGCAACCACTGACTAACTAAACTGCAATGAGAGTGTGTATGTGTGTGCGTGTGTGTGGAATAAATAAACAACACATGCTGCTTTCAAATCAAACATTATTATAAAAATCACCATCCAAGATAAGCTGAAGGTATGTTACCCGAATTGTTATCTCTTGTTTTTTTGTTTGTAATAGTTTTTCTTGACATTACAGGTTTAACCCAACTGGTTGGTTTTGCAAAGTTTTCAATCTAGACACCCTTTTGTTTTATCTGGTACCTAGCTCAAAAATTTAGGTTTCTTAGGGTATTAATTCCTTGTACAGTGGGCTTACGCCCTTTTATAGTTTTAAAATTAATATATCTGACCATTATCCAATAAAAAAAAGCTAAAGGCGTATTAGAAAAAGGAGGAGAAAAGAACAGGAAGTCAATAAGAGAATGGCCCTCAAGACAACCCCTATTACATAATTCGATTTCTTATATTGTGAAAATTTAGAATTTAGGCTATCTATTAAGGTTATAATATTGCTACAAGTAAAGTTACTTCTAAAACTTACAAATATCTGTGCTTAAACAAATGGGAGCAAAAACACTCGCATTTATCATCTTTAACAAAACTTGAAAGAGAATAATACAAAATATGACATACAATAATCCCAAAATTTCTCTGACAAAACTTCTTAGACGGGAAAAGAGTCTCACCATTAAGCATTTCACTGGCCTTGAAGACATATAGCCGCCATCTGATATCAGGTTTTCGAGCATCAGGAGGTTCAGTAAAAAGCAGTGTGACACCTATAAGGCAATATCCAATTTACAAATGAGAAGATTAAGATATTGAAGAGGAAAGAAAAGACAGACATGTTAATCTTATGCAAGATCCCTCTCTTGATTGCAAGGAGAAGAAAATGTAGAAAGGGCACCACATGAAGCAGTAAGAAGAGATGGCCCATCAAATTACACCTTATTCCACATGGCCTTGGCAATGAGGCATAACTGAAGATAGCGCCACTTTCCAAAAAACAAAAAATAAAAAAGATTTCATTTAATAATATACAGATCAACTGACACAAACAAGACCGGACATGGCTAATTAAGAGTGCAAACCACTAAAATCAAGTAATCAATGACAAATCACTAAGATACAACATTTCATAACCAATAAATGGAAGAAGCAGCAACTCTTTGAACCAAACTTAAACTGGGGATGGACTTATCCAAAAAAAAAAACTTAAACTGGGGATGGGGGAGGTATAAACCTCACCTCTCACTCGGTTGGTTTCGGCGGCAAGCTTTCCAGATAGCTCAAATGAAGGTTTTTGCTGCATATTATAAGATTAAATGCGATTTACATATGCACAAGAAAACATCAAAGATGTGAAACATTCATACTTAATGGATAAAAAACATATACTTCAATGGTATTAGTAAGAGCTATCCTAGAAGAAACAAATAGCACAGATATCACCTTTTGCTTTTCCTCCAGGGCTTTCTCAGCTGCTTTCATCTTTGCCACTGAATCATCTTCATCATCTCTGTCGATTCAAAATATATCCTTAGATAAGAAATCAATTACGCCAAGATGGTTAGAAAACCATCTACCTTTTTTTCCCCTTAGTCAAGTAAGGTTAGAAAGGCATCTACACTTTAAGAAAATTTTAGTAAAATAAAATAGCATTTCAGTACTTAGAGCATCCATTCTGTTTTATAGACCAAAATCATCTTTGCCTAACGAGCTTATTCTTGAATCTTGCACAATAAGTCAAATGTGACACTTAATATTCTCTTTACAGTAACCTCTTCTTTGAGGAAGCCTTTGAATTCAATCACTTATTCAAAGAATAAACTCAACCACCTTGACTTCGTGAGCATAATCTTACTTCCTACAGGCTATTCCAAAAAGCTTAAGATACACAACAATTCTAGAACTCATCAAATCATCTTTTCAGTACTTTCTGACCAATCATAAGCTTTGGTTATATCCCACTCATCTCAAACAAAGACGAGAATGTTCATCATTAAAAGATCAATGGGCTAACTGGCAAAACCTACTAAAGGAGATAGACCATTATCTTCCTACTTATGTCAACTAAGTCCTTCAAAAACCAAGAGGCCTTTGTTCAAAACAATTCAAAATATCTACTCATCCAAGACGCGATTTCTCCTGATTACTTCAAGAATCTTTTATATGTCATTGACAGCAATAAGAAAGGTCAGGTTGGGCAGATCAATTATAACAAGCAAGTATTAATGTGATTATTCCAACTGTATCTAGTCTCGTCCAGGGAAAGATCACAGTGGACAGTTTATGTATGCATGTGTTTACTGTCCAAAAATAGCATGTAAAAAAATATCACCATAAAGTATAGTGGAGATGTGCAACTATCTATATACATTCAATAAAGCTAATAACAGGTAATAACAATAGCAGAAAAGAAACTTTTCATTGCAAAGAGCATCTTACCGCTCATCAATTCCTTGTGCATTTAACCCCTAAAAGACAAGAAGAAAGTTTAATTAGAAGATAGCATAAATAAATGCATCATAGTGCACTCAAATAAACCAGAGGTAGTTTAAAAAAGAAAAAAGAAAAAAAAAGTGTTATGCAATTGGAAACCTCATCTTTAAAATAAAAAAAAAAAAAGTGATTTTGATCCAATTTTACTATGTCATCACTGGATAAAATAATTAAAATATACTATCAGCACTTTTTTATTATTGTTTAAAAGGTAAAATGGTCATGTAGGGGGGTCCAAAAAGCACTTTTTTAATTTGGGGCGATTTCAATGGTAACTAGACTAAGTGCACGTAGAGAAATAGTAAGAGGATGTATTTCCAATTCACCCAAAAAAGAAAAACGAAGATGATATCCCCTAATTACAGAACTATTGCAAAGCATCTAGGACTAGTGCAATTCCTCAGAAAGAGGTACTGGTGTAAACACATCTAACATCTCTCCAACCAGGGAAGATGCTATTAAGGGTACCTACTTTTCTGAAGATATTAGTGTTCATGTTTAAGATTGCTTTCCCACAACATTTAAGCAACAAAGCTCCCACTTCCCATCCTCCATAAGAATTCTCAAAATGCCATTTTAACTAACCACCTTATTGCACTAGCTGCTAATACATACATACATGTTTCTAAGGCTATACAACTTAAAAGCAAACATCAATATTGAAAATAAATTGAGACCGCATAAATAAAAGGAGTGGTTTTATCAAGGTATGGATATCACCAGACACCTCGTCATGCAATCTGGCATCTGCAGCAAGTTGTGGCGAGCCAGAATGGTGCCTGCTCCGATGACGATGCTCTGATGGAGATGGAGACCACTCACGCCTTGACCTAGAAGACTTGCCATTAGTATCATCCCTTGCAGACTTCCTATCTCTTCTCTCACTCCCTGTATCTCTATCTGAATCCTTTTCCCTGTAAGTAGAACCCCTATCGCTCCTCTTCCCATTACTCCGATCATACTCTCTCTCGCTTGCTTTCTCAGCATCTCTATCACTGTGAGCCCTCTTTAGCCGCTTTGTCCTGGGAGAAGGGGAGCGAGGAGCAGGAGAGACGGATTTCCTGCTCTTTGGAGATCTTGCACGAGTTGAATGTTTATCCCTTGTAGGAGAACTTCCTCGGTGAGAGCTTCTGTGTCTTCCTGGCGATCTTTCCCTCCGCAAAGGGCTTCTCCTAGATGGAGGAGGAGATCCCCGTCCTCGTACAGGGGAAGCTGAATGATCTGAGATGTTACGCCCCATTTTCTCTTCCAATGCACCAGCAAAATCAACTGGAAAATAAATCAAGAACAAGAAAAATAAACCTCACACTGATTCAATTTCAAATACAGAACAAAAATCATATTGACAAAATACTGAGGTAAGTTTCTTTGCTTTTTCTGCTTTGGCCATCACGAAATTCTTTCCGTACACACAGTTAAATCAACTGGAGAGAAACAAAAGTAAAGAAATAACAATCAGTAAATAGCACAAAGCTAGAGTAACATTTCTAATGATAAAACACCAACAGATTTCCCCTGTACAATGGTGACAACAAATAGGAAATGAGATGTATAGAATTGCATGTGCCATGAAATAGAGAAGAAAGAGAGAAAATTACAAAATTAAATACTGATTTACAAATATCGTCTTTAAAAATCTAAAAGTTTTCTTTCAAATTTTGTTTTTATAGCTTCATCCTACCTACTTGTATAATTAAAATACATCTCACCCTCACTCTAACAAATCCTACTTCCTGCAGTGCAATTAGGTCCTGTTAGGTGAATGTGATTAAACCTTCTTCCCCGGAATCCAATCATCTATTAGTTTTGAACCCTTCATATTTAATAAGCCGAGTTTTGAACACTCGGTAAGCATGCAACAGTGTAAATAAAAAATGCAAATAAGAGTTTTAATGAAGTAGAATTAAATTTGACATTTTAAACGATTAAAATTGATAAGTAATTTCATCTTCTGAAAAACCGCTTTTACATGCCCAAATTTTACATTAGGCTAGGAGTTGCTCGAGCTGTACTGCTTATATATATATATATATTTACCTCAGCTTCTCATCACTGCCATGTTCGGGACCTCAAATTTGTAACACTGCAATTAAACATGCTGTTATTACACCTAATCATTCATCATAAAGGAAGAACAACAACAATCAAACCCTAGAAGACAAGTTACACGAACAGAACAATAACTACTCATATAAATCTACTTTTACGAGCTTCTTTCATAGCACAACAGCGACTCAAAATGACTAACAGCAAATTGAAGCCAGATTAACATTGACTGCATAAGAAAGGAATCGACTTTAAGGAATATGTTGAGGCACTGATAGAGTTCAACCTGATTATGAAACTCTAAATAAGAGGACGAGAAAAGAGAATAATGTAGAGAGAGAGAGAGAGAGATTACGGTTGCGAGATGAAGAAGAAGAAGATATGCTGAGAATGGAGACTGGAGAAGACACTGAGAGATTCCGTCCAGTTCACTTCCGATAGGGTTTGAGATGGAACCATTTGGCTTTGGAGATTTCTCGTAAAAGGGGAGGTTTTTTTTTTTGTTTTTTAACCAAAAATTTGTAAAATCAATTGAATTACAGAATTTTAAATATTTGAGGGTGTTCAATATTTAATTAAAAGTAACATCAAAGTTTTATATTTAAAATAATGCTTATCCTTACCTTGTTATTTACTGGATGACTATAGCATAAAATAAATAATACATTTGAGCAAAATTCATCCGCTCTGCTGAACAATTTAGGTATTTATCAAATAGGAAGCAAAATATTAAAATAAATTATTTTAAATAACAAATTTTTTTGAGAAAATTTTATTGAACATGCCTAATAATAGAAAAAAATTATAATGAAATATTTAATGCATTTACTAATGAACATTATAACATAATATATATATAAAAAAATCTATTCCATAACTAAAATGAAAAATAAATGTAACGGAATATTGAAATATAAATGGATTAAATTAAAACAAATGACTTATGATGAAGTACTGAATAGTATTATATTTTGAAATTGTTTAAGCATTTAATTATATGATTATTATTTTTATGGTTTATAAATAAAAATAATAATAGGTGGAAAATAAAATATAAAAACCAAAAGCTTCCAAAATTAAATTATATTATATTTGATAAAATAAATTATGAAAATATCTCAATGATATCATAAAAGGCAAAATATATAAAAGGTAAGAGTTTTGAAACTATATATTATAATATAATTCAATAAAAAATGGAAAAAATAACTAATGAAAATTAATAATGCCACAAACAAAAGTAATAGATGGAAAATATAATATAAAAGGTAAGAATATCCAAAATTATATTAATTTGACCAAAAAAAAATTAATGGCAAATATAACTAATAAAAATATATAATACAAAAGGCAAAAGTTTTTGAAATTATATATTATAATATGATGTGATTTAATAAAAAAATTTAATAAAAACAAATGTAACTAATGAAAATTAATAACACTATAAACAAAAGCAATGGATGGAAATATAATATAAAAGGCGAGTGATATGATTCTACCAAAAAAATTAATGACAAAAGTAATAGATGAAAATTAATATGATAAAAAGATTTCATGATAAATGTAAATAAATATAAAAATAATTATATTTGTAGTAAATATCGATGTTATTTGTCATATTATAACAATTATATTATATCATATACATTATATTACATAATATGCAACATACATATTATAATAGATATATTATAACATAAACATTATTCACATGTACAATAATGCCTCGTTCTATTGTACAAACTTTTGTTTTAAAGTATATTCAAGGTAAAAAAAAAAGATTTATTTAAAAGATTATCACAATTAATGAAAAACCCAAAATTTTTTAATAAGGTTAATAGAGTTAACAATGAAAATTTAGAGTAAATTAAAAAAGGATTTACAAAATTTATTGCCAAAATTTTCAAAAATGATATTTTGCCTTTGAACTTAGTTTAATCCAAAATAGTTTCAAAATAACCTAGTGACCTTAAATAAAGATTCTAAGACTCTAATTAAGTAAATATAGTCATTGGGGAATTATTTAGAGTGAATTTGAAAAGAGAAAACTAAATTTGGAGGTCAATTTTGCAAAATAATCATTTTATTCGTAAATCCAAATTAAAGTCTTTGAAGTTGGCCAAAATCACTAAATAGCTTAATTAAAGTCATTTGGAGTCATTTAAAATTATTAAGAGTGATCTCTTGAAAATTAGAGATAATTTACCAAAAATGACCCTTTTATTTTTAAAGATAGTTTTATTGAATTTAGACGGAAAATTATTTAGAGATTCTAAATAAAACTCCATGACCTTAATTAGGTGAATAAAATCAATTAAAAAATACTTATAGACAATTGGAAAACAAAACTTTAAATTTAGAAGTTACTAGGTAAAATAACTAAAATACCCCTAAGCTTATATTGTAGATGAGTAGCTACTTAATTTAATTTCCTATGGCATTTTAGGGAAAAGGAAACAATTATTTTGTAATTGGAGTAAGTAGGAAAAATTAAGGGAAATATACAACTAAAATAGGTTAAATAATGGGACACATATCACATTATACTAACCCACGAACCCTTGTGGTTTCATTTGTCTTTATTCTTAAACTCCCATTAAACCTTACTATAAAAAACAATTTTATGCAGAAAATTGCAGCCCCCGTCTCCACCATTTTTTTAAAACACGAGGGTAAGGAAAAACCCACGAATTAAGTTTAAAGCCTAAACATTTTTCTACCTTAATTCCATCTTATTTATCTACTGATTCTAATTTCTTTTCTTATAAGTTTTAGGTCAAGAATCAAGTTGAATTATAAGCTAGGAGGGGGGCACTTTACAGGTGATTAAGGTTGTGGAGGTAAGTAAAATGAGTTTATTCAAATGAACTTTATCTTGTAGATTGTCGATACATATAATGTATAATATTTATTATGGAGGAAAATTAGTTGAGTGTTTGGGAAAATATTATTTTGAAGTTGGGTAAGCACAGTTTGGAGAAGTTTTAGATATTACTTAAATCTCCAACAAGGTAAGTCTAAAATCTTGCCTAACTTGATGATTTATGATAGTTATAAGTGATTAAACTTGATGATGTTATGCTTTCATGAATGTTGAGGATGCATTGGAATTTGCTCATGATGCTGCCACTTTGGATGATGTATTTTGGATGTGATTTGATGATTAGGGTATAAATCTATGTTGGAACATGATGAATATAGTGATTGGTGATGGGATTGTAGGTAGAAATCAAGTTTGATGTATACTAATAGAATATATATCGTTTGCTATCTTTGTTGCCACAATGATGATGCAAATGAAACTTAATTATTTTTGTTAAATCTAAATGGAATGTTAGGCAGTGATAAATTAATTATTGGAGTAAGAATTTGTGATATCTAGAATGATTTTGATGATTGATAAATGGATGTAGCATGTTAAGAGTTGAAATTGATGGTATGCGAAATAGTGGTTGAATGAATTAATTTAATTGTTAGTTTATGAATTTCCAAAATGTTACTATATTTTTAAAGTGATAAATTCAGTGGAAATCGACTCTACGTGATAGGTATTATATTTGGTAAAGTTTAAGAGTGGTTTAAGTGACTAAATTGATGTATATTGTATATTGGAAGATAAAATTGATGATACGAATGAACTAATTGATGAACAAGTTGATTTATAGTTAAATTCTAAAACTTCGGCATGTAAACATGTTTTCAAAGTGATAAGTTTGGTGAAGATTGAAGTTATAAGATAAATATTAAGTTTAGCAAAGTTTGAAGATGAATTGGAGAATTGTATCAACTTTAGATTTATTTATTTATTTATTTGCATATTTTGGCTTAATGTTTAATTATAGGAAAAATATGATATATTGTGTTTATTTTGAGTAAAATTGATGGAATTATTATTTAATTATAAATAAAAGTTGGATTTGATATAAAATGAAGTCTATGAGTGGTAATGTGTTGAAATTTGATTAGTAGGATGGATAAACATGTTTTAGGGCACGTTATGTTTTGATTGCCCTATTTTGATGATATTTTTGGCTTATAAATGAAGAATAAATGATGTTTTAGATTCTATAAAGGAATAAGAGTAAGTGGGCTTTAGTTTATAGTGATTTAAACTTAAATTGAATAAGTTATAAGCTTTTAAAGTTAAAAATCCATAATTATATTTAGTCTAATAGTTTAAGAGCTATAAATTGAATAAAATAAGGCTAAAATTGGTAGTTTAGATGATAAGGAAATAAATGACTTTATTTCACTTGATTTAGACTTAAATCGAGTAAGTTATGAACATTTGAAATTAAGACATTTAATTATGACGAATTAAAATTAAGTTAAAAGTTAGTTTAATTTAGTTAAGCCAAGGCCAACCTAACCTCAAGTTGGCATAATCAAATAGGCTTAAGAACCACCCTCTTATCTTTCCCTTGGGTAGCCTATGTAATTAAATATAACTTGATTAAATAGGCTTAATTAATTAAACTACTCTAATTTGACCAAAATAAAATTTGACATTACAATGTAAACCTAATAACATATGGGCCCAAAATCCAAAACATAATTGGATCGATTCCCTCATGAGACTCATACCCTAAATGGACCTTAGTACGGTAAATAACTTAAACTAGGTCTAAAATCATTATAAAGCCCAAGTTGAATTAAATGATGAAAATGGGCTACACTTAGGCCTAATAGAGTAAAATAGACTCATATGATTATAATAAAACCTAAGTGAGCTTAAGATCCAAAAACCTACTTAAACATGCTAATATTTAAGGCATATATTTTAAAATGGGCCCTAATAAATAAATTAAACCTAAACAGGCCTTCAAACAAACGAAGGCCTTAAATCAACTAAAAACTTGAGATAAAATTGAAATTGGATTTAATATAATAAATATGATTAATTAAATATAATGGGCTTAGGGTAATTAAAGTAAATTAATTGAAATTAAAATGGACTTTAGTAATTATAATTGAACTTAACTAAATTAATTAGGGCTAATGAACTCAATTCCAAACATAATCGGGTTTACTATTCTTAAAAGCCTAAACACCCTAATTAGGCCTTAAACATAATTTGACTTAACATTCTAAATAACTTATTATGTTTAAATAAATAAACCCCGAATGGTTCAGGTCATAATTAGCTAAAAGCTAATCAAGCCTAAGTAACCTAAATTGGGCTTGTAACTAATATGGGTCTTAAATAGTCTAAACCAATTATAGTATATGATTCAATCATTTAGAATAATCAAATGACTTAAATTTTTTCTCTTTAATGCATAAAAACAACTTAATCGACTCAATTGGAAATTAGATTACGATTAAAAAATCATCAATCTTTTAGGTATGTAGTAACTTACATGTTGCATGCTAGGTTAGAGAAATTAACCAAGCTAATAATCAACTCAACTAAGTTATTGCTTATTGCTTGTGTGTGTTTAATGAGTCAACCAATGATAAACCTTGTATTGGGATTATGGCTACAATTATATATCTGAAAACAACATCGTAGTTAGGCACTTAAGCTATTGAGATATGGCTTGGTAAGTAGTTGATAAGTGAAATCATGGTTGATAACGGGCACTATGAATGATGAAAAGGTGTATCAAGTGTGGTTTGAGGATATAGGTCTCAATAGGCTATATGATATAATTAGACTATGGTTGGTGAAATCGCATAATGGTAAGATCACTTAGATGAGAATACTTAGGCACTTAGTTTTTAGTGATGTGGAGTCCGGTTGCTCCCATTGACCCCTAATATTCGTTGCACTGGAATCAGATCCATTGTCCCCTATTATGATGTTCGAAGTCATGAGTACTTTCATGCCAAATGTTTAAATAAGATTATTAACTAAATTAAATGATTATCCATTGCATTAGTTGTAGGCGTGCTTAATATACGTATATGTGCTACTGTATACTAGGTCCTTATAGCTTACTCCCCCTTTTCCTTTTCAAGTGAGGTTATTTCTAATCCATTTTATGTTTTGATAGGATATGGCTTCAATGAGGAATACTATATGAGATTGCATATATAGATTACTCTATTTACGGTTATGACTGAGTTTTGTTTCATTTCGTTTTTCATATTATGTTTTTATATGAGACAAAACAAGATGAAAGGCGAAAATAAATACAAAAAAAAAAGCAAAATTGATAAAAGAAATATATTCAAAACAATAAGGACTTACAATGATAAGGCTTTTCAATAAATGGATACAAGAATATCTTGAAAACAGGAGAATTGACACAAAGGAGATTAAGGAGATTGATACAAAGGGAAAAAGGCTATGTAAGGGTGTTTGAGTTTGATTGCTTCTCTATTTTTCTTTCTTTTTTGCCTTTACCTTCCTCTTTGGTTCAATCATTCATTTATACTTGAATAACTTTATTTGATTTTGGATCAATTATGTAGCCTCATGATGACCTATGATGATTAATACTTTTGGATAAAGTTATCATTGTTGTACCATGATACCTTCTTTTGATAAAGTTGAATACCGTTGTCTCGTGATACCTGCTTTTGAATAAAGTTATCTTGTGATATTTGTTGTTGATAAAATGCACCGAAAGTTGTTTTGTCCCTTTAGAACACTGTGTCCTTTAAATTATCATTCTTATTTTTATTTTTTTTTGATGAAAATGAGAATAGATGTTCGTTTGAACATTAATTATTACCATCAATTCCATTTTTTTTTTACACCTTCAATCAAGATATTGTCATTAGTTTACATTAACATTAACGTTGACAATAAGTAATGATTTTATTATCTCTTTTAGGTGTACCAATTTATTATTCTTTTTAATTATATATAAAATAAACTGTCCTTTTCGTTTTTACATTGAATAATAATAAAAAAGGTTTATGTTTATAGTAAATACCAACATTACTTGTCATATTATAACAATCATATTGCTATTAGTTATAAAATGTAATATAATATGTATTACATGTTATATTTTGTTTTAAAATAAAATTTTTCATTATTCTTTTGAATTCTATAGAAAACAAATTGACCTTTTCATGTTTACTTTGAGAAATAAAAAAAGTTTTATGAAATAAAAAGAATTAATAACAAATGTGATTGATGAAATTTAATGCCAAATATAACAAAAAACATAAGTGATTATGTTTTCAGTAAATACCAACATTCTTTATCATATTATATCATATTGGTGCTATTTATCATGGAATATAATGTAATATGTATTATATATTGTATTTTGCTTTATTGTAAATTACATTATATTATATAAAAATTATTTGTTTTTGCACATGTTACTTGTTTTTCAAATCAATACTTCACATATGTATAACTTAGAAGAATATATAAAAGATCCTATATCATCTATTTGTTTCATCAAAGGGTGTACAGATTTTTTGATATGTGCTTTCAATTTTTAGAAACTTGGAAAGTTCTTTAATTAAGTCATGATTAATGGATTTACAAAATTATTTATTTCTTAAATTTAATCCATGTATTGCAGCAATTTCCTCTTCTTTTTTTTTTTTTTTCCATTCCTAAGCATTTTGAATTTCCCATACTCCAAAAAAGTCCCATTATTGGCTCATTATTCATCAAATCATATAGATTGATCTAGTAACGATGGAATTTGTATTTTGTTTACTAAATCACATGAAATTTTACCTAACTCATATATAGCGTATTAAATTCATATGAATAGAGGAGATTAAAAAGAATTATATATATTTATATTCAAATTGGAATTTGTAACAGATACAAATAAAAACGAATTGATAAATGAGACTTAAACTTATGGATTTGGTATATAAAACCCATAACTCAAAATCATTAATAAAATTTTAGCAAAAAAAAATCCATAAAATAAAAAATAAAATAAATATCTTGAAACACCATCATCCTTCTAACTTCTTATTTTTTAATGGTATGACTCGACATGAAGTATCAAAAATTAATATTCATTTGTCTATAGCACGAAGATTTTCATGATCTTAGATTAATGTGCACAAAAATCCAATTCTTGCATGAATGCAAATATAAAATAGATAAACATAAACAATATACATTCAAATATGGGTACTTTAAGCAAAAAATACATAGAAAAGAATGAAAACTAATTCATTAAATGGAAAATGTACAAAATATGCAAAAATCTTAATTACTTGTACAATACAATATATTATTTAAGTATATTATTCTCTAGAGTTACAATTATTAAAAGATAATTATTATTTATCAGCCTTTATTGGAATATAGACAACTTCTAAAATCTTTCGAAACACATCACGATGATTATCACAGTGATGGTTAATTGGACTTCAACTATATATCTCACAACATTAAATCCCACAAGCCTCAACTAGAAAACAAACCATTTGAAGGCACCAAAACCATAGCACAAATTGAACTTTTTTTCACAAAATGATTATAGCAAATATCAAAGCTAGCAGCAAATCGATTCATGGTAGATTTATATATGGTATCTAAATGCAAGAATATATAGCTAATATGAATCCATTCTTTTTTTTTTAAGAAATTAATATATTCTAATAATCCAAGTATAATATAAGCAAAAAATTAATCAACCTCTATATTTTCTACTATAGTGATTAGTTTGTCTATTCGATTTCCTAAATAAATTGAAAAAACTATAGTATGAAGTAACTTATAAAAATTCAACTGAGAAATAGAAACAAAGTGATGAAAGAAAATAATGGCTCCTTAGTCCATTTTATGATGTATATGTATAATAAATAAAATTGATAAATAGAAATAAAAAGAATATAAATACATGTTGACGCTAACCAAAATTAATAGTACGCAATTAATTGCATTATAATAAATGTTGAAAATTAAAGATAAATATAATGAAAAATAAATGCAATTGAATTATATAGATACCACCATAAAAAACTACAATATAAAAAAGGTGAGAACTTCACCTATTCTAGCTCTCTCTCTCCCACTCATTCTATGCTAATGTTGGAACATCACAAGCCCTTCTTTCTCTCATCCATTAACTCCATTTATTAGGTTAACCACTCCCCCAATTATTCAACTACTAAGATATGGATGAAAATAAAAGTTAAAAATTCTTGACAAAAAGAAACTATTTCTTGAATTTTTTTCTCCAAAACAATGCACATAATTTTTGTGCATCATATTTTTTATGAGTTTATCTAGATTTTAATTTGCGTAGTTTAGAGTATTTTAAGTTTAGACTCAAAAAACATGACACTACTCATAGGATCTATCTAGAATTTTATACAATTGAGTTTAAGGATTTGAAAAGTAAAGACCGAGAAGATTTTTGTTAAGTTTTTGCCTAACTCCTTTAAGGTAAATCACTCATGCCATGGTTTTTGCTTTTGTTTATATTTATGACTTTTCATATAAAGTTTATTGCTTTATCGCAAATTAATAAATCTAGGTTACACAATTTGAAACTTTATGTGAATTAGTATCGTATCTCTTAAATTAGATATAGCCCATGATTTTTCTTTCTTTAAAAAAAAAACTGTGAAAATTTTGATATATTTGATTTTTCTAGAGGAGCATAATTTGATTTTTAGCTGATTTTATTTTAAAGAATGTAGATTTATATAGTCGTTGTTGTATTTCTTTATTATTCTTAACCATTGATTTGTTTTTTATTTTTTTATGAGGATAATTGCATGATCTTATTTTGAAATAATAACTTTCTTAGAAGATATAAAAATTTAATTTAGGAGAAATAATTGATCTCCCAATTTCATCCTTTTTGTGATTATATTTGCATGTATCTCCATATATTTTATCCTTTTTCGTATTATGTTGTAAATTGTTATTGTTTCATTTATATTAGAGGAATTGATGAGCAATAATTGGTGATGATGATTTTGGTACAATTCTAACATATTCTTCATTAATGCTATTTTTTTTTCAAAATCAAAGTTCGATATGTGTTTAAAAGCATGACTATTAATGTATTGCCAATGATAATAAAGTGGAAAAACTATTCGCAATTTTGAAGAAGTTGGAGAAAGAAACTTTGAATAATGATCATCATTTAAGATTTTCAATCCTATTGTATTTCTCTAAAGAACATCAAATCGATAGTTATGAGAAATATGGATTTTTAGAAATTTTATGTTTTTTACATCATATATACATGAATCAATGAGTTAATTTAATTTTTTATGGTACGACTAATATATTATAATTAAATTAAATGATGTGAATTTGACTAAGTTTAATTTTTATTTTAGTTTTTTATTAAGTGAATTTTGAAATTTTGTTTTGGAAATTAAGGTTGAAAATAACCTTAAATGAAATTGATTGTGATTCGAATAGAAAGTAATGTAAGAATTGTATGAAATGGATTGAAATTGAATGGATTAGAATGGAATTAAGTTATGACCGAAATGAAAAATTCATTCATATGTTTGGAAATGTACACAAAATGGAATATATATAAATTAGTATTTGTCAAAAGTATCATCAATATTAAATATGATAATAAAATTAAAATCATTTAAGTAATTTTAACTAATAATCATTAAATAAATTGAAATAAAATTGCGATTCTACCCTCTCAAGAATAGAATTGAATTTCCTTTTAAAGGCAAAATCATTTTGGATTTTAAAAGTGCATCCAAACATAGAAAATGGAGTCAAACCTAAAATCATGCTTCCATTTTGGGTTCATTTATGCGTACCAATGTAGCATAAGTGATATTTTTAAAACTCTTATGTATATATATATAATTTTGGTTGAAGTTTTATTGATATGTTTCTTTTCACATTTAGGCATTAGGATCTTATTCTTAATAAATATTTTACTTATATGAAATTTCATGACCCATTTATGTATGATTTATTTTACTATGATATAATTTAATTGTTAGTTCTTAATTTTTGTTATGAATGGCTATAAGGTTAGTTTATATTGAAATGCTTTATTTTGCTATATACAAAATCCCTAAATCAGTATCTCTTTGATTAACCTTATAGGTAAATAACGACCTTTTGGATGGAGAAAATTAAATGTGATTAGCATAGTTGTAGTTAATGAATACATTTGTAATGATTTACTTTGGTTGTATATTTCTTTTTTATTTTCCAAGCATTTTTCAAATGGTTTATACATCATTTTATTTTCTTTTTTAAATCATTGGTTGTGCATACGGTTTGATACAATAATTGGATGATGATCTAAAATATATTGAATCATTTTTAATTTTTTTTTTGTCGTGTATTGTGAGTGTGTGTTTGCTAGTATAATTATAGAGGAAAATATACTTTGGTGTCTTAAGCTCTTGGTTTGCTTTTAGATTTACTACATATATGAAGTAGCTATAGCTAGTGAGGAAATTTTTTTTATATTATATTTATAATACAGGAATGATTTGATTTAGAATGTTAAAACTTAAATAAGTAATTTTAATTAATAATAATTAATATACATAGATTAAAATCGTTATTTCATTTCTTTAAGGTATAATCAAATTCCCTTGAAGTGAAATCACAGTCCTTCTAAAAATGATTTTAAAGATGCAAAAAAAATAGAGTTTTTATCATGTATATAAAATATGACATTAAAATAGAAACAACTACTTTATCACTTCATTCTTTGTATTTCATATTATATTAAGCAAATATATGACACTTCATTAAATATTATTATTATTATAACAATAATAGCTAAATTACCATTAATATTTTTACATTTTATTATAAAAGCTACCTTTCAATTTCTACAGCCATAGTTATATAATTATATAAGCTCCACATCTCCCCGTTCGGCGAAGACAGTCAAATTCATTCATATATTTTAAATCAAAATCTCACTCCAACATCTTTTATTGTTTCAAATTGAAATAGACGTTAAAAACGTATGTTTTCCGAAAATATTTGTTTTTCCGAAAATATTTGTTGTTTCCTATATAAGTACCCTCCTGCAACCTCAATCAACAGTGAACATCACATCCCCTCACATTCTGATTATTCTCTTCCTTCCTCTCTCAACTTCCACTAGGTTTTTCTCAAGATTCGACTGGGCACGATAAGTAAGTATGGGCTTTCCTGTACAGTTGTTTTTTTCATTAAATGTTGTTTTCGGTTTGAAAATGTTCTAGGTTTTGTTTTGTTTTGTTTTCTGTTTTTGTAAGTAATTCTTTTTGGTGTTCTTGACTGATCGCATTCATATGCTTGTTAATATTAAAATGGAAAGTTGCTGATAAATTATAAAATATGCAGTGTGAATAATTGTTGCTTTATTATACCTTCCTCTGACTTCCAGAGTTCCAATAGTTCCGCAGTTAGTACCTACGCTGGAAAATAAAACCCACTCTCCGACACAGAATGCATATGTTTTGTCTGCATATCCACAGAGGGAGAGAGGGAGAATGATTCTTTTCTCGAGACCTCAAGCCTGTTTAAGCCTTCAGTGCCTCTCTTTTCTTTCTGACCATACATAACCCCTTTACTTGAAGTAAGCTATGGGTCCTGTCTTATCTTTCTGGTAATGAAGTGGGTGTCCCTTAGTTCTCGTGTTGTTGTAAATTTATATGTTAAAGATCTCATCTTTATCTCTTCTTGATTCCGGTTTTTTCTTGTTTCTTCGTTTGGTAATTATATCTATCTGGTGGACATAAAAAATGTATGTATGCCTTTTCTTTTACAGTAAAATACTAGCGTCTAGGTTGTTTTCGTAGGTGACATGTTTTAATTTTTAGTTGACGATCAATTTGGTTCATGAGATATGGGGTTGTCTTATTCTGTTTCTTGATTCATGCTGATGCAGACTTGTCTCTTTGATCGGATAGAATTTCTTTTTCCGATAAGGTGGAGCGGGAAGGTATTAAAAGGTGCAGAGATTAGGTTTTGTGCATGTCTAAGGTGAGTAGATGGTACCGTTTTTCTTCTCAATTTTTCTATTCATTTATTAATTTAATCCATTGTTTTGCTGTTGCTGAAAATGGAAATTTGTGTTAATTTGCTTTCTTGATTTGATTTTCTCTTGCAAATTAATATAAGGATTTTTGTAAAAATTGTTGTGTAATGAAATCATAGCCCTCGCTACTTTTCCTGGGAGTATATATACGTGTTATTTTGCCAATCACGACTTATATTTTGTGACTATAATAATGCCATTCTTTTTTTTTTCAACTCAAATTCTCTCGTGTTAATGATAGTACCCTTCAGCACGTCCTTGTCCTGGGTGGTGGTGTAGAAACTATTGTGTGACGAAATCATAGGGTTGATTCTTCCAAAAAGTATATGTTGTTTTGCCAATCATGAGTTAGGGGAAAAAAAAAAACCTCATCCATTTTAACAACTTTTGGGAACAAAACAAGCACAAACATGCTTCCAGTTCCAGAAACATTATCTTAACTTATTTCTGTAATGTACTTTCTGAAACCTCAAAGGATTCTTAAGTATGCATTTTTGGTGTTCTCTCAAAGAGTACAGCAACTGTTATCTTACAAATAGAAGGACCACTTTGTCCTGTACGGCAAAGTTCAAATGCTTTTCTCTATGCAACTTGTTTTGTGACCACTACCACCCAACTTCCTTACTCTTTGGTATCTAGTGCTTCTTGTGCAGGTTTTTTTTTTCTTTAACAGGATGACCGTACCCAAGATTTATACCTTTACATATTCACTAAATTGGCCTTGTTGAAAAAGAAAGTAATCTTCTTGTTACAACTGTAAAGTTTTAGTGAATTATCATCTAAGATACATTTCTTACAGCTAAGTTTGATAGTTTATGCTCTATCCTATTATATACTTTTCTTTTATGATTATGTGACATTAATCCATAAAAAAGAAAAAAAAAAAAATCTTTTACGAGAGTTTTGCAGAACAAGTTCTTCAAAGAAAAAGATAAACTACTTGAGGCATGATTATCTTTATTCTAAAAGCACCTAATGAAACCACTAAAATTTTAACAGATTTGCTTTTTCTATTTTTTTCCCCAAAACATAAAGCGGTCACCAATTTCTTACAAGTGAGAATGCCATTCTTGAATGAATATATTTGGAGCCATCTCTTTTCTAATTGTATGCCAAATGCGAAGTCCTCCTCTATCTTAGTTGTTTGAGGGAACTCTTCTAATCTCATATCCTTTCCCATCTAAATTTCTTCCAAGGTGATCATGTTTAATGCCCCATCTCTTTATGCCCAGACTATACTAAAAGCTTTCTGTTAAAAAGCACTACCTGAAATTAAAGAAATTCTTGCAATTATGTGGTTTGTAATTCTTGTTCTTTTCTTTTTTTCCTCTCTCCTTTGAAAAGCACACCATTCTATACATGTCATCGTGGCTAATTTCCTGTTGGGGTGGGTTGTGGGTGGGGAAAGAAATGCTTTAGATCCTTATATGTCTTTCCAACTTGAGAATGGTCCAGTCTAATCACAGAAGCTGCTTCCTAATTTTAAAGAAGTTCTTGCAGTTTTGTGTTTTGTGGTTTTCCCTAATAATACGGTCCGAAAAGATATTGCTCTTAGATTTTTGTATTTTTTCCAGTTTGTGAATGCTTTGGACTGAAGATGTTTGCTTCAAACTCTTCAATTTAAAAATTCTTCATAAATGATCATCTTAAGCTTGACCACATCGCGTCGAATTTTTTTTCTCTGAAAATTACATTGAAAAATGTTTTCCTTTTTATTTTCCTTTCTTTTCTTTTTTCTTTTTTGGGCCTATGAGCTTACTTACTTTAGAAATATAGTCATTAAATGAGAAATAGGACACTTTTACAGACAACTTTAGGATATGACATGCCTAGGTTTACCTAGAAAAGCACTGAAATTTTATTAATAAAACCTCTTTTGAGGATGAAATGATTTTGAAAGCGCAAGGTTCTGTGTAGTTCCAACATTTGATTTTTCATGCAATTTCAGTTTTGAAGAGTCATATAAGAGAAGCTTTGTTTTCTAGCCCTGTTTTTGTCCTGCATTGAAATGCCATGATCATCATCATATTTCTAAGCTTTTTAAATGGTTTATTGTTTTAAACATTTGGACAAAATTTTTGTAGAACCTTTTTCTAAGCTCCACTTAGTCAGGTGAAACTTTTTTTCCCCCTTCTTTAGACAGTAATCGAATATTACCAAGTTTATTAGAAATAAATGAATAAGGGTCTTACCAATTCGTATCTATTCTGGTTTTTTCGGTTTTTCTAGTTCTAAAGTGGGGAAATGTTAATTTTAAAATGCTATTCTTACCAATTTGGAAGTGCTTTACCAATGCGTTTTCTTGTTGAAAACACTCCTTACATATTTTGGCAGTTGTTTTTGTAGTACTCCTTCCGAATACCAGCATGAAACATTTTTGGATTTTTAATGAAAGAAATTTTTGTTTGTTTTTACCATTGAAATATTTGTCTGCTTCAAACTCTTTTGATAACCTTTTGAGTACCAAGTCCAATATAATGATAGTTTGTTCAAAACCTGTTTCCATGGCTACAAATCTTTTGTAAACTATCCAAAGATGCTTTTTGTGGATTGTTGATGGTTAATAGTGGAGAGTTTGTTTGAAAGAAACATTTTCTTTGATAACCTCATATTATTTCCAATATTTATTTGTATCTGCATCATCATTTTTTCCCTTCAACCTGTATGTTCTGGCAAATCAACAAAATTTTTCAAGTGGTCCTTAAAACTATAAAATTGATGCCTTTTGTACTTGTGAAGAGTCTTTCCCCATCTTCGGGATCAAATTGATATGATATACCTATTGGTTGGAATCTAATATTTCAGTGGAAATTTTGTTTTTTTTTTTAACAAACCCTCTATCTAGCAACATCTTTTTTGAAAAACCTGTTTTTGTGGTTCATCCAATTCCATGGTTATTTTTTGAAAGATAGACCTCTTTGTTTGAAATTGGTTGCTTATCATAACAAAAAAGTAGGCTTTTCTTCTGCAAGCCCAAAACCTAATACTTAGGGCATCATCTCATTTTCTCTTCTTTTGCTGTGTCCTGTTCTGTCTCTTCCTTCTCTTTTTTTTCGCTGCCACGTTTGTTTAACAAGTCTTTTGCAAAAGCGTAAAGGTTTGTGGAACTTTGCGTTTTTTCTGTTTTTCAATTTGTATATGCTGTTCTTCTCATCGTTGAAAAGTTGTACAAACTTTAGATATAGCCTTTTCTACACCTTTAAATTTCAAATTGTTTCTGTAGCAGTGGACTTTTGTATTCTAAGGAAGGCCACATGCGCAAGTAATAAACTATTTGTTGAAAACCTGTTTCCAAAGCCACAAAGCTTTTAACAAACATGCAAAAGCAGATGTTAGAATACATTAGCATCATTACCTTTTATTCCTTTGACCTATGGTTTGGTCTGTGAAGAGTCATTTCAAAATAAACTTTTTTTTTTAATCCATGTCTTCGTAATATTTCCTATATTAGATTGCTTGCGTCATGACATTTTTTTATTCACCTGTTCTATCTCTGTGTACTCTTTCATACTTTCACAAAGTCCTTCCAAAATGCAGTTGTTCAAATCTCTGCATTTTGAAGAACCTTTTTTTTCCCCCAACAAACACAACGTTTTCAATATTAGATATCTGCACCTTGACCTTTTTTATTCAACTTGCTTTTTTCCTGTTTATCTTCAAACTTTCAGGAAGTCCTTTTGAAAATTATAATGTTTTTTAAATCTCTGCTTTTTTTTTTTTGATCTATGTGGTTCATTTTTTAGAGTATCGTCATTGAATGAAGAATAAAACTCTTTTTCACACAAGTTTAGTGTATGGTATGCCCAAGCTTTACCTAGAAAAGCGATGAAAGTTTCTAAACTTATTGAACAGTATTCTATTTCATTTACAGGGGAAGGTTATCTGGACAAAATTTTTATAAAACTTTTTTGCTGAGCTTCACTTAGTTGAAAAACGTTTTTTTGGCCTATTATTGAATCTCGTTGACAACCTTCCTCCTTGATTGCTAAGCTTTTACAAACTTTGCATAAGCTATGATTTTTGAGGATTGTAGATTTTTGAAAAGAACTTTTTTTTAGGATAACCTGATATGGTTTTCAACGTTAGAATACATCAGCATCATCATTTTTTTCTTCAACTTGTGGGTTGGTATTCAACAATGAAGAATCATTTCAAAAGAAACTTTTTGTTTTCCATGATCTCATGATATTTTCAATATTAGATAACTTGCATCATGAAAATTTTTATTCATCCATTTCTGTTCCTGTTTATCCTCTAACATTCAAGCAGCTCTTCCATAAACCAATTAGGTTTTTTGTGTTCAAAGAAACCTTTTTGTTCCTCACTACCTCATAATTTTTCCAAAAACCAATCAAGTTTTTCAAATTCAACCTGTCCTGTTTGTTTGAAGAACCATAAAGTTTTTTGAATCTCTGCATTTTTCATTTTTTTTTTCCTTAAAAAACTATGGGCTCATCCTTTACTAGAGCATGGTCATTGAATGAAATATAGAACTCTTTTCCATGCAAGTCTAGGTTCTGATATGCCCTAGATTTACCTAGTAAAGCAATGCCATTTTGTGAATGAGACCTCTTTTAAAGATGAATTGATTCTGAAATCACAAAGTTTTGTACAGTTGCAACATTTGGTTTTTTGTGTAATGTTTTTTCAATTTATTTTAAGAACAAGTATCCTTTTAAACTTGTTAAACACCTTTTTTTTTTGTAAGGAGGATTGTCATCTGGAAAACTTTTTGTAGAACCTTTATTTAACCTCAACTTGGTTGGATGAACCTTTTTCCCCCCTTTTGCCAGTAATTGAATCTTGCTCACAACCTTCCGACTGCTAAGCTTTTGTGCATTTAGTAAAAGAGGGTCCTACCAATTTATATCAATTCAAAATTTTTCAGTTCTTATCTTATAGTTTTCTGGGTAAATAGTTCTTATCTTATAGTTCTTAAGTAGTGAATAGTCCTTTTAAATATTGTTCTTTTATATCTTCATATTCTTACCAATTTGGAAGTGATTTACTAATGTTTCAAAGATGAAAAGATTCCATAAATATTTTTGCAGTTTTCTGGTCTAAGAATAAGTCTTTTCAAAACTGGCAAAATGCAATTCTGATTTTTGGTGCTTTTTGGAAAATTACTTTCAGTTGTCCAGAGTTCTCTTTGATGAATAGACTTTTGATTATTACATTGAGGAAGACACCTTAGCGAGTCTTTTGAATCTCAAAGCTTCCCTGCAATATTGAACTTTGGTTTATGTGACTAATTGTTCTAAACTTGTTGCCCAAGCTACCAAGCTTTTACAAACCTTGCAAAAGCTATTCGTTTTTTGACTTGTGGTTCGTAATGGAGGTGAATCATCTGAAAAGAACTTATTTTTTAGGACAACCTCATATTATCTTTAACATTAGAATACATCAGTATAATCACTTTTTTCATTTGACCCGCTCTATTGCTGTAAATATTTGAATTATGTTCTAGAGGTCCTTCCTACTGCTTTAGTAATGTTTCAATTTTATATCTTCATTCTTACCGATTTGAAAGTGCTTCAGTAATGTTTCAAAGATGAAAAACACGTTGTGCATGTTTTGGTCTAAGAAATCCTTCAAACAAACATCTTTTGCTTCAAACTCTTTTGACAACCTTTTGAGTTCCAAGTCCAACATGACCATTTGTTCGAAACTTGTTTCTAAAGCTGCAAAGCTTTTTGCATACTGCCCAAAAAAGATGCTTTTTTTTGGATCCTTGATATTCTAGAGGAGAGTTGTTTGAAAGAAACTTGTTTATTGACAACCTCATATCATGTTGCAGATGCATTCATAGGGCAGAAATATACAAGACGTATACGCCAAAAGGAGAATGCAAACTAAGGAATTCTATATTTTACTTTCCCGTTTTGTTTCTTTTTAGCATATCTTTTCAATTTCCAGTTTTAATCTTTCCTTATCTAGAGTAGGAGTTATTTTTGGAAAGTTAGGAATATTGTGGAATCCTAATATTTATTAATTAGGAATCCTAATCTTTTGTATTTCCCTATATTTAGGGAGTTACTAAGCAATAAAGGGTAGAGAATTATTTTCATAAAAAACTCCAAGAGATTTAGGAACTCTCTCTTAACGAGTTCCAAGGTGATAGCTCCCTTACGAGCTGCATTAGATTTCAAGGATAGGTGCATCAAGGAGAAGGAACAAGGGTAAGAACCCTTTGTTGGAAGGAGACTTCTCAATCCTTTGTCCGGTGACCCGATCCCAAACGGGGAATCATAACAACTTGGTATCAGAGCCACTCACCATGGATGAAAACCTTGTAGAGGAACGGCTACGATATCTCTTACATGAGAACCAATCTCAAACGGAAGCCAAAATCGCAGCAGTAGAATCAAGAAGGGCTGCTGCAGAGGCAAGAATGGCAGCTCAACTTCAGCAATTATCACAACAGATGGAAGCCTTGATTAGCGCAAGCAATCGAGGCAGGGGACAGAAGTAACGCAGGCTCCAACCACAACCCAGGATCACGCACAGAAGACGATAACAGCAGTAGCAAGGGCGATATTAGTGGTAAGGGATCAGGGGGTTGGGTGCCAAGGTATATGAAGTTGGATTTCCCCACTTACGATGGAACGAATGACCCGTTAATGTGGCTCCATAGGTGTGACAAGTTCTTTGCAAACCAGAAAACAATGGAAGAAGATAAGGTGGGGTTAGCAGCGTTCCACATGACAGGAGAGGCGCAATTGTGGTTTTACCAATAGAGAAGGAAGAACCCAATCTGACCTGGAAGACGTTCCAGGAATATTGCATCCTACGTTTTGGACCTCCCCTGCGCAGTAACCCCTTAGGAGAATTAATCAATCTCAAACAGAGCGGGACAGTAGAAGAATACCAGCGGGAGTTTCAAACCTTATTGGCAAGGGCAAGTTCAGTGCGACCTGATCAGCAAGTAGACATGTTCACGACGGGTTTGAAGGAAAATATTCGCATTGATGTGGAACTACACAGCCCCCCAAGCTTGTTACATGCCATGAATTTTGCACGAGCCTTTGAAAGGAAATTGCAACTCTCCCAAAACGTTAAAAAAGGAGTAAACCTCAGCATAAGTTTCGGTTCAAGGGGAACTCCGATGAGTGCAAAACCAGGCACCATGGCGGGTAGTGCAGCTTCTTCTTCTGGCAGTGCTGCAACGCCATTTGTAAAAAGATTAACAAGAGCAGAGATGGCCAATCGTCGAGTGCAAGGATTGTGTTATAATTGTGATGAGCAATATGTTCCCGGACATCAATGCAAGAAACTATTCTGGTTGGAAATGGATGAAACCGCAAAGGAAGAACCATTGGAAGAAGAAAATACGCCCGCCATATCCCTACACGCCATCACCGGGGAGCAGAATGCGAGGACCATGCAATTGACTGCCATGGTTCATGAACAACCCTTGAACAGTTTGGTAGATTCGGGGAGTACTCACAACTTCATGAGTTCAACAGCAGCTCGAAGACTAGGAATCAAGATGCAACCTCAAACAAACCTTCAAGTGGCAGTAGCTAATGGGGAGCAAGTGGTGGGGTTAGGCAAATGCACTAACTTGCAATTTTCAATCAACAATAACGCTTTCCAGGCAGATTTCTATGTGATCCCTTTAGCGGGATTTGACTTGGTGTTAGGCATACAGTGGCTTCAAACATTGGGACAAATTCTATGGGATTTTTCTGCCCTCACCATGCGCTTTGAGAAGGCCAGCAACCCCATCATGCTACAGGGACAGCTGCAGACTTCATATTCAACACTAAACCAACTTCAAACCTCTCAACCACGGGAAAAGGACGTAGAGAGACTGCTGGCAGCTTTCGAAGAACTGTTTCAAGAACCCGTAGGATTGCCACCTATCCGACCATGTGATCAACGCATTAACTTACAGCCTGGCACCACCCCCGTAGTCGTGCGACCCTATAGATACCCGCATCTTCAAAAAGATGAGATTGAGAGACAATGTCAATAGATGTTACAACAAGGTATTATCAGGTCAAGTCGCTCGCCATTTTCATCTCCGGTATTGCTAGTTCGCAAACATGATGGCACCTGGCGATTTTGTGTTGATTATAGGGAGCTAAATCACAAAACTATCAAGGATAAATTCCCGATTCCAGTAGTGGATGAACTGTTGGATGAGCTACATGGCGCAACATTTTTTACCAAACTTGATCTCAGATTCGGGTATCATCAACTTCGCATGGATCCTCAAGATGTGGAGAAGACAGCTTTTCGAACTCACCATGGCCATTTTGAGTTCCTCGTCATGCCCTTTGGCCTAACCAACGCCCCTTCCACCTTTCAAGCTTTAATGAACGAGGTATTTCTACCTCACCTACAACAATTTGTGATTGTTTTTTTTGATGATATCCTTGTGTATAGCAATTCATGGGACACTCATGTACTACACCTCCAAACTGTTTTTGAGTTATTAAGGGCCCATCATCTTTATCTTAAGAGATCTAAGTGCACATTTGGAGAGCCACAAGTCTCCTATTTAGGTCATGTGATCTCCGCAGGGGGTGTTTCCACAGACTCAAGCAAAATTCAAGCTATCAAGGAGTGGCTCCAACCGCAAACTGTTAAGGCCTTGCGTGGATTCTTAGGGTTGACAGGGTATTATCGCAAGTTCATTAGAGACTATGGCCACATTGCTGCCCCCTTAACGCATATGCTGAAGAAACAAGCTTTCCAATGGAATGAGGCAGCCCACGCCTCCTTTGAAACACTCAAGAAAGCCTTAATAGAGGCTCCAGTTCTGAGCTTGCCTAATTTCCAAGAAGAATTTGTAGTTGAATGTGATGCATCGGGTCTAGGAATAGGCGCAATCTTGCAGCAACATGGACACCCCATCGCTTTTTTTTAGCAAGAAACTAGCGGACCGTCATTTGAAACTTGCAGCTTATGAGTAGGAACTAATAGGTCTCGTCAAGGTTGTTCAACATTGGCGACCATATCTCTGGGGACGGTCTTTCCTTGTTCGCATAGACCACTATAGCCTTAAAGTACTTACTTGAGCAAAGGCTGTCCACATCACCCCACCAGCGCTGGTTTAGCAAGTTAATGGGGTTCACATTTCGCGTGGAATATAGGGCCGGCCGGTTGAATGTTGCTGCAGACTCCTTGTCATGTCGAGAGGACGAGGGAGCATTGCTGTATGCAGTATCCCAACCGCAGGTTCTCTTGTTCGATGAAATTCGAACAGAGATACAGAATTCAGACACATTGCGCGCCCTTTGGTCACGGATTGAACAGGGGACAGCAGGCGTGGGTTGGGTTTGCGTGATGGGATGATATTCTTCAAGGATTGTATCTATTTACTCCCAACATCTTCCTTGATCAACGCTATCTTATCAGGAATCCATGACAACACTCATGAAGGCGTGGAGAGGACCTTGCAGTGTATTCGCAAGGACTTTTATTGGTTTGGCATGAAGACTACCATCAAGGCATATGTCGCTGCATGTCTCATTTGCCAACGTAATAAAGCCGAGCACTTAAGCCCAGCTGGGTTATTACAGCCGCTGCAATTACTACACCAAGTTTGGTCCGATATCTCCATGGATTTTATTGACGGCTTACCTAAATCCTCGGGTAAAAGTGTTTTATTTGTGGTAGTAGATAGGTTCTCCAAATATGCTCATTTTATTCCCTTAGCTCATCCTTACAATGCTTGCACCATTGCACGGGTATTCCTTGAAAATATTGTGCGATTACATGGCATTCCGGAATCTATTGTTAGTGATCGCGATCCCCTTTTTACGAGCACCTTCTGGAAGGAGTTGTTTCGTTTATGCGGCACCAATCTTCATTTCTCTTCAGCCTATCATCCCCAATCTGATGGGCAAACAGAGGTAGTGAATCGCACCATTGAGATGTACTTACGTTGCCTTGCGGGTGTTCATCCGAAAAACTGGGTTGAGTGACTTCCGTGGGCAGAATTCTGTTACAATACCGCCTTCCATACAGCCCTTAGAACATCTCCATTCCAAGTTGTGTATAGACGTGCGCCTCCGAGTCTCACATCTTATGTTGCCCGCACTTCAAACGTCGATGCAGTGGATCAAGCATTTCTTGCTAGAGATGAAGCTTTAGTGGACATTCGCGCCAAACTCCACCAAGCGCAGCAACGTATGAAGACTTTCTATGATAAAGGTCACTGTGAGTTGGACTTCTCTCTTGGTACTTATGTTTGGTTGCGCTTACAACCTTATCGACAGAAGACCCTTGCTCGCCACCTTTCTCATAAGCTTGCTCCTAAGTTCTATGGGCCTTTCATGGTGGTCAAGCGCATTGGAACCGTGGCATACCAACTGGAACTGCCATTGGCCTGCAAGCTGCACAATGTCTTCCATGTATCCTTGCTGAAGCCTTTCCAGGGTGACTTGCTGAGCGCACCCACGGAGCTGCCTCCTTTAGCCGATGGTCAGGTTGTCATCAGCCCTCTGGCTGTTCTGCAAACTCGACGAAACCGAGACCAATGGGAAATCCTGGTCCACTGGAATAAAGGCACACGAGAGGATGCTACTTGGGAAAATGTATTGGACTTCAAGCTAGCATTTCCTGACTTCCAGCTTGAGGACAAGCTGTTTGTCGAAGAGGGGAGTAATGTTGCAGATGCATTCATAGGGCAGAAATATACAAGACGTATATGCCAAAAGGAGAATGCAAACTAAGGAATTCTATATCTTACTTTCCCGTTTTGTTTCTTTTTAGCATATCTTTTCAATTTCCAGTTTTAATCTTTCCTTATCTAGAGTAGGAGTTATTTTTGGAAAGTTAGGAATATTGTGGAATCCTAATATTTATTAATTAGGAATTCTAATCTTTTGTATTTCCCTATATTTAGGGAGTTACTAAGCAATAAAGGGCAGAGAATTATTTTCATAAAAAACTTCAAGAGATTTAGGAACTCTCTCTTAACGAGTTCCAAGGTGGTAGCTCCTTTACGAGCTGCATTAGATTTCAAGGATAGGTGCATCAAGGAGAAGGAACAAGGGTAAGAACCCTTTGTTGGAAGGAGACTTCTCAATCCTTCGTCCGGTGACCCGATCCCAAACGGGGAATCATAACATATCATGTCCAATATTAAGTTCATTAGCATCATTCTTTTTTCCTTCCACCAGTTATGTTTCGGCTAATCATTAAATTTTTTCAGGAGGTCTTTAAAATCATAAATTATATGCTTCCTGAACTAGGGAAGTTCCAAGCAAACTAATATGATATACCTATAAATTGAAATCTAATATTATAGCTGAATTTTTTTTTTTTTAAATGAAGTATCTAGCATCTGTTTTAACAAACCTGTTTTTAAGGTTCATCCAAACTCTTTTCTTAAAACTGCTTGCTTAACAAACAATTTTGATTATTACACCAAAAAAGAAGTTTTTTCTTTCACAAGCCCATGACCTTTCCTCTCTATAAATACTAAGATATGATCTCATTTTCTTCTTTATTGTATTCTGTTCTGTTTATCCCTCTCTGCCCTATTTGCTTAACAAGTCTTTTGGTAAAGGATTCTGCAGCTTTGCATTTTTCTGTTTTTCAATATGCTGCTTTTATCATGAAATTACTTCTTTTCAGCTTTGCATATTCAATTAGATATAGCTATATTTTGCAAGGCAATATTATATACCACAGATTTTAGATAAAGCCTTTTTTTACGCCTTTAGACTTTATAGTTTTTCTGCAATTGCAAACATTTGTTTTCTATGGGAAGGCCATATGCACAATTAATAAACCTCCTGAGCCCTACTAATTGCACCCTTAAATCTCAAAGCTTCTTTGCAATAGTGGACTTGGTTTTTTTTGGGTCATTAAACTTTATTGATTCAAGATGCTGTACAATTGTCAGAGATGGATAAGTTTACATCATGATAACATAAATGAAGTACAAAAACATGAAAAAAAAATAGCTAGATTACAATATAGCAAAGTAAGCTCTAATCTGGTTCATAATGAAACCCCAATTAGGAAAGCTATCCCTTAAGTGTACTTTGTTGCGGACTCTCTATATGCAATAGACTGATGCTGCTAGACTGGCACTCCATATTTGGAATGTAGAGGAGGTGGAATCAGCTATGGCCATCAAAGAAGTTGTAGCACCTTTCCAATTTTTAAAGGAAGATAGGCATTGTAAATAGTCACTAACTTTGCTCTAGATCTGGGAGGTGTAGCTACAATTGAAAAATAGTGAACTTGGTTTACGTAACTGTTTGTTATAAGCCTCTTGCAAAAGCTATGCTTTTTGTTGACTATGGTATGTTATAGTGGTGAATCATCTGAAAGGAGCCTTTTTTTAGGACAAACTTATATTATTTTTTTATAGTAGAATACATTAGCATAATAATCTCTTTTTTCATACCTATCGATTGAAGTCTATTATGCTTGTTCTGTTTTTCAATGTTTTTATGAAAATTACTTTTGGTCATTCTAAATCACTGTATTTCCTAGTTTTTCAATCAGTATTTGTGGTTTTTCTCATGGTTGAAGAGTTTTACGAACTTTAGATATATCTATAGGTTGCAAGAAAATAAAATCATTCAGACTAGAGTTTTTGTTATACCTTAAAATCTCGGAGGTTTTCTACAACAGTGATCTTCGTTTTCATATTGTATCTTCATAATCTTACAGATTATAAAATGTAATTCTTGATGAATAAGTGCTTATAGAAGATGCAATATTTTGGACTTTAATCTCTCTGAAAGCATAAAGGTTTCATTAGATTTGCATTTTCAGGATTTTCAATCAGTATTTGTGGTTTTTCTCATGGTTGAAGAGTTTTATGAACTTTAGATATACTTGTAGGTTGCAAGAAAATAAAATCATTCAGACTAGAGCTTTTATTACGCCTAAAAATTTCAGAGATTTTCTGCAATGGTGATCTTCGTTTTCATATTGTATCTTCTAATCTTACAGATTATAAAATGTAATTCCTTATGAATAAGTGCTTTTTGTAGATGCAATATTTTGGACTTTAATCTCTTTGGGTTCTTTAAAGTTCTACAGTAACAAATGGCCATTCTAAAGATGCTTTTTTTTTTTAATCCATGTATTTATATTCTCACCAATTTGAAAGTGTTTCAATCACGATGAAAACATTTCATACACTATGAAGTTTTTTGGACTTTAATTTCTTTGGGTTCTTTAAAGTTCTATAGTAACAAATGGTCATTCTAAAGATGTCTTTGTTTTTTTTAATCCATATATTTTTATCCTCACCAATTTGAAAGTGTGCTTCAATCACGTTTAATGGATGAAAACATTTCATACCACAGAGCATTTTTGCATTTAAAAAAATTATCTTTTGTTTGTTTTTATCAGTGAAATATCATCTTATAATAAACACTTTTGACAATCTTTTTGGGCACCTTGGTAACGTTTCCTTTATTAATGAAAAAAAAATCTGAACTTATCCCAAAAAAAAAAAAAGAAAACCTTTTTGGGCACCTAGTCCACCTTTTATACTTACTGCCTTGTTTAATGTGACTATCTATTCAAACTCTGTTTCCAACTATGCAAAAAAGTTGTTTTTGTGGATGTATGAATTTGACAGAAGCTATTTTTTGATAACCTCATATTATTTGCAATATTAGAATTACTCAGTATCAACACTTCAATGCAAAAAAGTTGTTTTTGTGGATGTATAAATTTGACAAACTTTTTTTTGATAACCTTGTATTATTTGCAATATTAGAATTACTCAGTATCAACACTTTCAATCTGTTTTGTTCCGGTAAATCTACAAATTTAAAGGAAAATCCTCACACTCTATTCTTTATCCAAATTTAGTTTGAGCATGTTTGATGCTTCAATCTATTATGCTCTGACATGTTTGGAGCTTTTTCACATCAATTTCAACATTATAATACTTTCAGTATCATGGCTTTTTTTCCTTCAACCTGCTCTGTTCCATTTTATCTACATATTTAAAGAGGAAACTCTTCTCACATCCTAATATTTTTCCCAATTTTAGAATGAGCATGTTTAATGCTTCAATCTATTATTTTGTTTGAACAGGTGCTTTTTCAAAAGTTTTTTTCTTTTTAAATAAAAAACATTGTAGAGAAAGTCAAAAGAAGAAAACAAGAAACCTACTAGATTGACATGAGCATCAAAAAATCAAAAGGATTTTCAATAAGTTTATGAAATGTTATTTTCTAGGAAGTCGAACTTATATAAATGCTTAATGCATGATCATCTTTTATAATGCTTCCTGAAATTGCAGAGGGTTTATAGTTGTTTGTAACCCCAAAAGAGAATAAAAAATTTATATTGCTATAAATTGCAAAGAGATATTTCATGCCACAGGCGTTGGATAAAACTTCTGTTACACCTTTAAATTTTAAAAGTTTTTTTGCAACGGCAAACTTTTTCTTTATAAGGGAAGGCCACATGCATAATAATAAACCATCCATATCCCCACCAACCTTTGATTCTAGTTTTTCAACGGAAAACTTTGGTTTACATGGCTATTTGTTCAAAATTTGTTTCCAAAGTTACAAAGCTTTTACAAACCTCTAAGTCTTGAAGTGTTTTTTTTTTTTTTATTTTGGGCAATGTCAAAATTTGGTTTACATGACTATTTGTTTAAAATCTGTTTCCAACGTTAAAAAGCTTTTACAAACTTTGCAAAAGCATGCTTTTTTTTGGACTCTAGATTTTTGAAAAGAATTTTTTTTTTTGGGACAACCTGATATGATTTCCAATGTTAGAATACATCAGCATCATTAATTCTTTCCAATTTGAAAACACTTCAGGCAAGTTTTCAGAAATTAATAAAATAAGGTCTTACCAGTTCATATCTATCCTGGTTTTTTCGGTTTTTATAGTTCTAAAGTGGGGAAATGTTAATTTTAAAATACTATTCTTACCAATTCGGAAATGCTTTACTAATGTGTTCTAAAGTAGAAAACATTTGTTAAATATTTTGGCAGTTGTGTGGTTGAAGGACTCCTTCTGAATATAAGCATAGGGCATCTTTGGATTATTTCTAAAAGTTATTTTTGTTTGTTTTTACCAGTGAGATATTGTTTGCATCAAACTCTTTTGATAAACCTTTGAGTACCATGTCCAATATAATAATAGTTTGTTCAAAACCTGTTTCCAAAGATACAAATCTTTTGTAAACTATCCAAAAAAGATGCTTTTTTGTGGAGAGTTGTTTTAAATCTCTAGGCTTCTCTGCTATAGTGAACTTTGGTTTACATGACTATTTGTTCTAAACTTGTTGTCGAAGCTAGAAAGCTTTTACAAACCTTGCAAAAGCTATGCTTTTTGTTGACCATGGTACGTAATAGAGTTGAATCATTTGAAAAGAATTTTTTTTTTTTTTTATGGCAACTTAATGTTATTTTTAACATTAGAATACAATCATCATAATCACTTTTTTTTCATTCAACCTTGTTCTATTCCTGTAAATCTTTGAATTTTGTTCAAGAGGTCATTCCTAAAACTGATTTAGTAATGTTTCAATTTTATCTCTTCATTCTTACAAATTTGAAAGTGCTTTAGTAATGTTTCAAAGATGAAAAACATGCCATGCATATTTAGGCAGTTATTTTGGTCTAGGATCTGGTTTGGACAACTGCATAGAGCATTCTTGCATTTATAAAGGTATTTTATGATTGTTTTTACTGGTGAAATATATTTTGCTTAAAACTCTTTGACAACCTTTTGAGTTCCAAGTCCAACATGACAAATTGTTCAAAACCTGTTTCTAAAGCTACAAAGCTTTTTGCATACTACCCAAAAAAAAAGCTTTTTGTGGATTGTTGATATTTTAGCGGAGAGTTGTTTGAATGAAACTTTTTTATTGGCAATCTCATATTGTTCCCAATATTAAGTACATCAGCATCATTCTTTTTTTGTTCCACCAGTTATGTTCTAGCAAATCATCAAAATTTTCAAGATCTTTAAAACCATAAATTTTATGCTTCCTGAAATAGTGAAGCCCTCTATGGTGATCGAGACCCCGTGCCCATCCTCATTACCGATATTAAGTAAGGAAAAAGTATTGAACAGCCCTGAAAAAAAGAAGAAGTCGAGGAAGAAAAGAGCAAGAGAGAAGTCAGGGGGACCTTCCCCGTTCCCTTCATTTTTAGGGTTTTTTTTTTTTTTTTTTTTTGTGGCCAGTCTTCTTATTTTTGTATATATGAAGATAGCCTCTTGGAATATTAGAGGATTGAATGATCCTCATAGAAGTAGTGAAGTGGTAAATCTTTGTAGAGAGTAAAATTTCTCTTTTGAGTTTAGTTGAGACCAAAGTTAAACCCTTATATACCCAAAATGTCTGGGGAAGATTTGGTTGTATTTGGGTTGTGTGGGATCCTTAGATTTGGGATATAAGAGTTTTGGCCTCCTCGAATCAAGTGATTCACTGCCAATGCAAATTACTAGGCAGGGAGTGTTCATGTTTTATTTCTTTTATATAGAGCAAATTGTGAAAGTCTTAGGAAGGCTCTTTGGAGTGATTTGTTGGGACTGAATAATACTATTTCAGATCCTTAGTTTGTAGTGGTAGATTTCAATGAATGTCTAAGTGTTGAAGAAAAAGTGGGAGGTAATGTTACTCTAACTAAGGGGATGGAGGATTTCAATGAGTTTTGTTATGAACCAGATTTGGAAGACACCCACACTATAGATATCTTCTTTACCTGGTCTAACAAGAACGGTATTAATCCCATCTTCAGAAAGCTTGATTGTGCCTTACTAAATCACCCATGGCTTGCGAATCACTTGAAAATTGAAGTCCAAGTGATAAGTTTGGGAATTTCAAATTATTGCCCACTAATTATCGATCTCAACTTAGAGTCAGCTGTTAAGAAGCCTTTCTTCAAATTTTTTAACTGCTGGATAGATTGTCTGAATTTTAAAGATGTGCAAGAAGTCTGGAATAAAGAGGTCGATGGTACACCGATGTTCCAGGTGATGTCTAAAGCTCAAACTGTTGAAAAGGGGATTGAGGAGGCTTAATAGTTGCTATTTTTTTGATATACAACTGTGGGTGAATGCTGCAAAGAAAAGACTCCGTGAAGTGCAAGAGTTTAATCGAGAAAATCCAGACGAGGCATTATGGGAGGATGACAAGAGTGCTTTTAAAGATTTCTACCTCTTAAGTGTGGCAGAAGAATCTTTCTTAAGGCAAAAATCAAGAACCACCTAGCTTAAATTGGGTGATCGAGATACCAAGTTTTTCTTCCAATCCTTGAAGCAGAAATACCATAAGGACATGATACGCTCTCAGTGATGATACAGGTCAGGTTTTTACCATGATTTTGGCAATTAAAGATCATGCTATCAAGAATTTTATGGAGTTGTTAACAGAAACAAAACCGCCTGCCCATTTGTTCCACCATTTGGAAGATTTAGTTGAGAAGAGAGTGAGGGGATCAAATTGGGAGTTTACAAATGAGGAAATAAAGGCTACTTTTGACTCATTGGCGCAAGATAAAGCATCAGGACTGGATGGTTATAATGTGAATTTTTTGGGGAGTACTTGGGAGATTATTGGGGGGGACATATCCTTGGCAATAAGACTTGTGTGTGATGAAAATGTTGCTAAAATCTATCAACTCCACAGCTATTTCCCTTGTGCTTAAATCTGTAAACCCAAACTCCTTACCTGATTTTAGAATTATATCTTGTTGTAATACATTATATAAATGTATTTCAAAAATTCTAGCAGACCGGTTGAAGAGAGTGTTGCCATATTTGGTAGGAAAAGAACCAATGGCCTTTATAAAAGATAGAAGAATAGTGGATAATGTGCTTGTGGCCTAGGAGCTCCTTGTTAGTTATCATAAGGAAAAGCTTGGTGCTAGGTGTGCAATTAAAGTTGACATCATGAAGGCATATGATCATGTTAGGTGGTGTTTCCTTGAGCAACTCCTATGGACTTTAGACTTTTCTCCTCAATTCATAGAGTGGGTGATGAAATGTGTGACAACTCCGAAGTTCTCAATCAATTTGAATGGTGAATTGGTAGGTTTTTTTTTCCAAGTACAAGGGATTTATGTCAAGGAGACCCAATCTTATCATACCTCTTTGTACTTGTTATGGAGTTTTTCACATGTATTATGAGAGAAATAGGAAGGAAAGAAGATTTCTCATATCACTGGAGATGCAAAAAGGAGCGCCTTAACCATTTGTGTTTTGTGGATGACATATTGATCTTTTCCAAGGCTGATGTAAAATCTGTTGAGTTGATAAAGAGGGGTTTGGATTTCTTTTATTCTTTAGCTAGACTGAAGTCTAGCCATGTGTATATTAGTGGTGTTGCACAAGAAGAAGCAGCTCGCATCCTTCAGACATTAGATTTCTCAATTGGCAAGCTCTCTGTTAACAGTTTGGGAGTCCCTTTCTCTTCTTCAAAGCCAAATAAGTCAACTTGTCTCTTTTTCATTAAAAGATTTAGCAACCGCATCGCCATCTGGACTTCTAAAACTCTTTCATATGCGGGCTGTGTGCAACTAGTTAAAGCATCCTTTTTTCTGTACAGGTCTACTGGTCCTCTATCTTCTTGCTTTCAAAAAGTATCTTGAAGGCTTTAGCCATTAAAATGAGGAGATTTTTATGGAATGGAAATGATGAGACCGGAGCCACAGCAAAAATTGGCTGGGAAACAGTTTGTAAGCCGAACGTAGAAGGTAGTTTAGGTGTTATGGATCTGGTGTTATGGAATAAGGCAGTGCAAATCAAGCATGTTTGGAACCTTTGTATGGATAGAGGGAGTGGATTATGGCCAACCTGGGTGAAACCGGAACTTATTAAAGGAAAAGACTTCTAGACGATGAAGGTTCTAGCCAATATCTCTTGGTCTAGGAGGAAAATTTTGTAGCTAAGACCTTTGGCTCAAAGCCTTTCAAGTGGGAAGTTGGAAATGGAAATAATATCTCACTATGGTATAATGATTGGCATCCAAATGGTCCCCTAGTTTCTTGATTGAATGAAAGGAGCATTTATTCTATAGGTTTTCCTAAAGAAGCGAAATTATGTTGTCATTGACAAAAATGATTGGGATTGGCCCGAAGGTGAATTATGGGATAGCATAAGAGGAGGATTGCAAGGGGTTATAAATCCCAAGATTAACCACGAAGACAAGCTGGTATGGAAGAATAAACCTTCTAAACCTTTTTCTATGAAAGAAGCTTGTGGTTCACTCCATTCTCAAGGGATTAGGGTCAAATGGCACCCAGTTATGTGGCAAAAAAATCTAGCCCCCAAGTTTGCCTTCTTCCTTTGGCTAGTTGCACATCAAAGGCTCACAACACTCGATAAGTTGAGATTCTGGGGTATATTCTCCCATAACACTTGCTATCTTTGTAATCAAGAGGAGGAAACACATCGCCACCTTTTTCTCAAATGTGCTTTTGTTTGAGAAGTGTGGGATAAGTTGGAAGAAGTGGTTTTGAATTCTGCTACAAAGCCTTCCCAAGCTGTGGATATTAATGACCTTTTCAACACACTTGGAAACAGACTTGTCTCGTCTTGGGAGCTACTTGTTGGTTTTGTGATTTACTATATTTGGAAGGAAAGGAATGAAAAGAGATTAGGTCTTAGTGCTTGAATGGCCAGGGCCATTACTTGAATTGTTCTTTCTTGTTTTTTTGTTTGCAATAGTTTTTCTTGATATTGGGGGTTTAACCCAATTGATTGGTTTTGCCAAGTTTTTAATTCAGACACTCTTTTGTTTTATCTGGTGCCTAGCTTGAAATCTAGGTTTCTTGGGATACTATTTCCTTGTACAATAGGTTTACACTCTTCTTATAGTATTTTAAAATTAATACATCTAACCTTTATCCAAAAAAAAAAAAAATTATATACCTATCAATTGAAATTTGATATTAAAGCTAAAATTGGTTTTGGAAACTTTGCGTTTTTTAGTTTTTCAATGTGCTGCTCTTATCATGAAAAATATACCTTTTTTCAGCTTTGCATATTCAATTAGATGTAGCTATAATTTGCAAAGTGGTATTATATACCATGAAGTTTAGATAAAGCCTTTTTTTTACACCTTTAAACTTCGTAGTTTTTCTGCAACTGCAAACTTTTGTTTTTTAAGGAAAGGCTGCATGCACAAATAACAAACCTTTGAACCCTACCAATTGCACTTTTAAATCTCAAAGCTTCTTTGCAATAATGAACGTTGGTTTAGATGACTATTTGTTGTAAACCTGTTGCCATAGCTACAAAGATTTTACAAGCCTTGCAAAAGCACTTTTTTCTATTCTATTCCTGTAAATCTTTGAATTTTGTTCTAGATGTCCTTAAAACTGTGAAGTTCATGCTTCCTTTACTAGTAAAAAGTCTTTTTCTCCCCCACCCCAACAAACAGGGACAACATACCTATCAACTGAAGTCTACTGTTACAAGTCAAACTCTCTTAAAAGAACAAGTATTTTTGGAACCAGCAAAATGTGGTTCTGTTTTTCAGTGCTTTTGTGAAAATTACTTTTGGTTATTCTGATTAACTCTCTTATAAATACACTTGTCCCTTAGCCTTCTGATTTAGAAATACTTAGACGTCATCTCATCTCCTGCATTATGTTCTGTTCTGATTTTTTTCCCGCAATATTCATTCTGTCTGTCTTTTGTGAAAACACAAAAGTTTGTTTAGATTTACATTTCCCAGTTTTTCAATCAGTATTTGCGGTTTTTCTCATGGTTGAAGAGTTTTACGAAGTTTAGATATATCCATAGGTTGCAAGAAAATAAAATCTTACATACAAGTGTTTATTACTCCCTAAAATGTAATTCCTGATGAATAAGTGCTTTTTGAAGATGCAACATTTTGGACTTTTGGGCTATTTAAAGTTCTAAAGTAGTGACTGATCATTCTAAAGATGCTGTTTTTTCATATTTCATATTCTTACCAATTTGAAAGTGTGCTTCAATCATTTTGAAGGATGAAAACATTTCATTCACCATGAAGGTTTTTTTCATATCAATTTCAATATTATGATACTTCAGTATCATCACTTATTTTCCTTCAACTTGCCTTTTGATAGCATAGCTTTTAGCTGTTGATAAAAGAAAATTTTTGTCAGTTCTATATTTTGTGGTTTTAAAAGTGAAGCATGCATTGTTGTTTTACATTTAGTACCTCATGTCCTTAACTATAATACCTCTAAAACTTTCTGTTCCAAAAAAATACTACCCGTAATTAGAAAAAACTGCTTTTAGATTTTTGACCAACTTGAGAATAGTATGGTACCATAAAGGTTGCATTTTTGTGGTTTTTAGATCCCTTATGTTTCTTTTAGATTTTTGCATCTCTAACCTTCATGAAATTTGACTTACTTGGAAGAAGGTAAAAAACTTATCCTTTATTTTGCAAAATCATGGATATGCTTTATTCTTTTCTTTTTAAATAAATGGGAAGTCCATCTTTCTAATTTTTATTAGAACATTCTTGTTGAGCAGCACTCGCAAGTCAGCCCGTGTTTCCCCCCTCTTACTTAGAACCCTTTTAGACTACTCGCATAATTTTCTTCAAATTATTTTATTCTCATATGTTACAAGTTCTTGAAGCCCTTCAAAACGCCTTAAAAGTTTATGCAGTTTTGCATTTTCTATTTTCATAGATAAGGAAACCATTTTTAGCATATTGATCTAGCTTGTTTAAGGGAATTCTTCTCATATGATATCCTTTCCCATTTGAAACTTTTTGTTTTAAAATATCTACTTGGAATTAAAGAAATTTTTGCATTTATGCGTTTTGTTATTTTAAAGTTGTTCCTGTAGTTTTGTGTTTTGTGGTTTTCGCTGGAGTATACGGTCTGAAAAGAAATTGCTTTTAGATCCTTGTATTTTTTTTCCTATTGGAGAATGCTATGTACTGATCAAGTCTTTTCCTTTAATAACGTTTCAAACTCTTCAATTTTAAAATTCTTCGTAAATGATCATCTCGAGCTTTGACCACTTCATATTTCACCAAATTGGCTTCTTTGAAAAAGTAATCTTCTTGTAACAATGGTAAATTCATTTCGATCTAAAGGAGCTAGGAGGTGCTTGTTACTTTTCCAAACTCGAATTGTACTCGGGGTATCACCAAGTCAAAATGAGGGTTGAAGATGTGGAGAAAATGGCCTTTAGGATGCACCATGGGCATTTCGAGTTCCTCGTCATGCCTTTTGGACTCACGAATGCCCCTTCAACGTTCTAAGCTCTCATGAACGAAGTATTCAAGGGTTATCTAAGGAAGTTGATCCTAGTCTTCTTTGACAACATCCTCATCTGCAGCGGGTCGTGGGTCGAGCACCTTTAGCACTTCAGTCGGGCCTTCTCCTTACTATGCCAACACCATCTTTGTTTGAAGCCATTGAAATGCACTTTTGCTCAACGACAAGTAGCCTATTTGGGATACCTTATTTCGGAGAAGGGAGTGGAAGCTGACCCTTAGAAAATAGAGGCGGTGTTATCTTAGCTAAAACCTACGACCATCATGGCATTAAGAGGATTTCTGGGTTTCACGGGCTACTATTGGAAGTTTTTGCAGAACTATAGAATTATCACGGACCCCTTGACTTGAATGCTAAGAAGGAACAACTTCCATTGGACCCTTGAATCTGAGCGAGCCTTCGTCACTCTTTGAGATGCCATGACATGAGCTCTGGTCCTGGCCCTACCTAACTTCGGGCAACCCTTTGTGTTGGAGTGCGATGCCTTCGATAAGGGTTTAGGAGTAGTCCTTCAACAAATTGACTGGCCAATAACCTTCTTCAACTGAACCTTTGCATAGAGACACTTGCGACTGGTAGCTTACGAGAAGGAGCTCATTGGCTTAGCTAAGACAATCCGCAATTGGCGAGCATATCCATGGGGAAGGAGATTTAAGGTCAAAACCGATCACTATAGTCTCAAGTTTCTATCAAAATAATGGGTATCGACATTGCCTCAACAACATTGGATCAGTAAGTTAATGGGATTTGACTTCAAAATTGAATATAGGGTGGGCCGTGAGAATAAAGCCACCGACGTATTGTCTAGAAGAGAGGATGAATCTGCCGAGTCCTTTGCCCTCTCTTCTCCACAACTATAGTTGATTGACTTAATATGACAAGAAGTAGAATCCTCCCCGGAATTGTGCAAACTCGCCTTAAGGATCTAGACACAAGAATTGGGGTCAGATTGGGTCTTTAAGAAGGGATTCATCCTTTAAAAAAAAAAGAATCTTCTTGGAGACCAAGTCAGAGTTGTGTGCTACCATCATCCAAGCCATCCATGACCAATGCCACGAAGCATATCAACACACCCTCTATCGTATAACATGAGACTTCTATTGGAAAGGAATGTGACACCAAGTAAGGGAGATCATGAGGGCCTGTTGTACATGTCAACGGTATAGGTCAGAACATCTCCAACTGGTGTGACTCCTCTAGTTGCTCTAGTCTAGGCTAACATCTCCATGTATTTCATTGACAGCCTTCCAAACTCCCATGGAAAATTCGTCTTGATGGTGGTTGTGGATAGATTCTCTAAATACGCACATTTCATCATCATGAGTCATCCTTACTCCGTAGTAACAGTGGCTAGGTTGTTTTTTGACACCATAGTCAGGCTGCATGGGTTACCGGAATCAATTGTGAGTGATAAGGACATAACCTTTACCAGCGCCTTCTGGAAGGAATTGTTTAGGTTGAATGGCACCAAATCATTGTTCTCGTCGGCTTATCACCCACAGAGCAACAGCTAAATGGAAGTGGTCAATGGGACCTTAGAGATGTACTTGCGATGCTTCACCAGAGATCACCAGAAAAAATGGGTTGATTGGGTAGCATGGGCGGAGTATTGCTACAACACCGGCTACCACTCCTCACTAAAGACCACCCTTTTGATGTGGTATACAGTTGAGCGCCTCCACAGTTACTATCTTACATTCTGGGAACAACCAAGCTGAAAGTAGTAGAGAAAGCTTTGCGAGATCAAGATGTCATACTAGCCGATTTGAAACTCCAATTAGAACGCGCCCAACAGGTGATGAAGACTAATTACGACGCCAAGCACCAAAACACCAGCTTCCACATTGGCGACCTAGTTTGGCTCAAGCTCCGACTGTATGAGCAGACCACACTTCTTGGAAAACACTCTCATAAGTTGTTGCCTAAATTTTACGGGTTCTTTCACATCGAGGAATGCATAAGACCAGTTGCCTATCGATTGTGCTTGCCACTAAAGGTCAAGATTTACCCAGTTTTTCATGTCTCTAACCTCAAACAATTTAGTGGCGGTCCCCCAACATGCCTCGATTTACCCTTGGTTAGCTAAGGATTACCGATTCTGATGCTGCAAGCAATACTAAAAGTATGTCGCTTAGAGCAGCTCGCTGAGGTCTTAATACATTGGAAGGGATACTAGCCTGCGGATGCCACATGGGAGGACACAACAATGATGTGTCAATGCTACCCTTCCTTTGTGCATGAAGTCATGCACCTAGTCGAAGGGGGGAGTGATGATAGAGATGAGGGCATTACACCCTTTGTTAAAGTCTACCGGAAAAGAACACGTGGAAAGTAGACTAGGTGAAACTCATTAAGCTTAGAGTGGGACGTATGGTGATCAGGAGAATGGGACGTGTAGCAGGAGGTAGGGGACATGTAGATAGTTAGCAGTAGTGGATTAGTGGGAATAGAATTAGGAGGCCATTGTAACTAACTCATTGTATTATTATTTAAAGTGGAAATTATGAATGAAAAGGCTGACTTTAGTAGCAAAACAAGATACCCTTGTTACGTGAGATCCTTGGGTTCTCTCTGACGAGCCCAAACCACTCAAGTAATCATAGGGAAGCTAGAAAGAAAACCAAATAAACAAAAGGAGTAGAATGGAACCTTTCCTCTAGTGTACAAAAGGAGTAGAACCTACCAAAGCACTCTCTCGTGTCTTGGTTAGACTTTAATTATGCAGTTTGGGGAAATTATGCCCTTTGAAACTAATTATAGGTTTTAAGATTTTCGAGTGTAAAGCGCGAAAATATTGGAGCGACTTGAGCTATTATGGTTTGCTCTAGCTTCCCTCAAGTAGAGTTTTTTTAGTTCCTTATTGATGTAAACAAATCCACTTGAACCATTTTTAGTCCATGATTTAAAAAATTCAAGGAGACAAAAACATGGCCTCACTAGAAGGAACTATTGTGTCTGATGGTTATCTCCTACTGCTTATAGAGCGTGTATTTTACTGTCCATATCCCTTTAGATTTCTTTATAGGTTGATATCAAGGATTGCAAACATTTGCTTACCCATGGCATGTAATTGGCTTGTGGAGGAGAATGTCGAGGAAATGGTTAGATAGCTTATGAGGAGGCAAACATTTTTGTAATTTTATTTCTTTTGGTCAGTTGTGTCTACCTAGGAAACCTAGTCTCACTTGTGTGTAAATCACTTTCGGTGGATAAAACAATGAGATGCCCTAAACATTGCTACTCATAGTTACCAAGATAAATAAATGTTAGTACTGTATTAGTTCCTGCTATAAAAATTTATGTGTAGTTTAGTAGTTAGTGTCTTTTGTATATTATGTTTAATAACTAAGTGGTTAGCTACTACCATAGGATGGTCTATATGGTAGATTATTAGTTATGGCTCTTATAACTGAAACATTTAGAGAGAAGTTTTCAACAAATTGCAATACTAGAATGGGACAACATTATGGATGGGGGCAATGTATTGGACTATCAATGATTGGTACAAGAAAATATACCTTGTTATGAGACGATAGTTTGTGTCATTAGATATAGATGTTTGATCAATTAATCCAAGTGATTGTTTTCGTGCCTCGGATGTTGGGTCTGGTCTGCTTGGGTTTGCCATTCCAACTTGGGTAACAACTGGTTTATAGAGGTTGCTTACCTTTGGATCGTGCATTTGTATAAATTTATGTCTCATGCAATTTGTTATGGTCTGTTGCTTCTTGGTAGAGTAATTCTTTGTTGGGTTTCATAGCTCAATCCTTTTTTTTTTTGGGAGTGCTAAAAGATCCAAACTAGAAGAACCGCAGAGAGCACATTGTTTTCGAGCCTTGTAACCCCTTAGCAAACAACGAGGACATTTGATGAACTATCAAGCCTTTTAGAATCTGGACATGGTATCCATATTGATAAATTTATCATGTAGTCGCGTGTATGGGTTTGCTAGTATTTAATAGTCCTAGCATTTCTATGCAATAATTACTTTGATTCACCAAAAACTAACGGTTCTTTTATTTGAATGTGATAGAAAAAGAAAATAATAACTATTTCTAAAATATTTTTTATTATTTTATTTACTCACAAATTAGATTAAAAATATTTATTCGTAGTAACTTTTGTACTCCCTCTACAGGGAATAGTTATTCTCTTTTGTGAGAAGGTATTTTTCATTCCTTCTAAAGGAAGTAGTTAGTTTAAGTAATGTAACTATTACGGTTTTGGTAAAATTTACATATAAATATTATATGTATCAACACATATATTAAAATAATATGTGGTTGCATTTCAGAATTATCAAGTAGGGATATATTGGCCATTTTAGTTATGTTTCTAACTTAATATTGTAATTAACGTTGTGAAGTAAATATTAGAATAAATATTATTAAAAATTTGTACAAAATAAATATTAAAATATAAAATTTTAATTTATTCTTGGTAATATAATATATAGATATATATAAAAGACATGTTATAACGGCTTGATTACTTTTTTTTTAAACAATTTATAAAAGATAACATGTCTCGATTGGTTCCAAACAAATCTATAGCTCATCTTTGTACATAACTTCTTTATTTTTCTTGTGCACAAATGGGTAGTCAATTTTTTCATTTGATTGGTTTGTATTTTTAGAGTACTTATTAAAGATATAAACAAAATTATTCACTTATTCAATTTTAATCATAGATTTTAAAGGAACGAAGGTGCATGAAAAATATAAAAAATTTATTTATTTGATTTCTTAATAAATGCTTTAAAAGAACATAAATATGTTGTTTTCTTTGAAACATTACACTGGCTCAACATTAAGAGAATAACTTTACTTATGTAGATAATTTGCATGGTATGAGTCATGCATCAAGACAAATATCGATCAAATTGTGTAAGGTTTATTTTTTATTAGTAATGGAATCCAAAATATTAGGCATGTAATATTATGTTTTAGTGAATTTTAGGATTGGTAGATTCATGTTAAGACCATCTTAAATAGTTTTACATTCTTTTACAAGGCTTATCTATTCATCGACTCTTTGGTTTGTGGGGTTTGAAATTTGGGTTATCAAACTTGTTTGTAAATTCTTGGCATTTCTTGATTGTCTTGTGTGCAAAGAAAAGCCTTTCAACTAGCCTTTATTTTTCAAAAGCCCTCATAGGCTTCTTTTACAAGCCATTGGGCTTCTTCCTCTTTTAAGCCTTAGGCTTGTGTTATAAGTCTTATGAAGACTTAGGTTGGTACATTTAGAAGCTCATGGAGTTGTAAAGGGTTTAAGGAGATCTCATCTTATCCATTGTATAGTGATCCACCTTCTAGTTCTTAATTTAATTTATTCAATCAATCTAATATATCAACTTGGTACCTAATGATAGTATTGCTACACCATCTTTAAGGTAGAGATTAGGCTATTTTACTTAAACCCATTCCTATTTTCATATGAAACGCTAAAATGGTCTACGGAAACACTTGTGTTAAATAACACATTTGGTATGAGCATCATGTACTTATAAATTTCTCAAAAGGTCATGCCCACTATACACACTATTTACATTTGGAAATTTGGTAAATTGAGGACCTAACTTACATGATCCTCTAAGTTCTAAATTATTTACATTTCATTAAACTCGAAGTTTACGTGTGATCACTAATTCTTAACTACAATGCAACATGCGATCTATTCATCAAAGGGAAAAATAAAATCTAGTAACTTTCATTTTTGAAAACGATGCACTTAAAAGTATTTCTCCAAAACCATTTAGCTACCCATTCTCCTGCACTCCTATACCTGTGATTAGCAAAATACTAGCTGCTTAACTTCTTTAGAAGCAAAGTGAATATAAAAGTGAACAAAACAAAGGAAAAAATAGCCAACATATTTCCTTTAGACAATCTCATTGTAAATTAAAGAATTATAATTATAATAGAAGAAAATAGTTGACATACTCGAAGCATCATTGATCTCATTACCACTAGCTATTCAATTATGCTTTGTTTCCATATTGGAATAGTTACACTAACTTAGCTTGATACTTGGTAGAGGACTTGCCAATATACTTAATCACAAGATCATCTCAATATCTACTAAAACATTATTGTCAATCACAACCACATTTCATGATGCCTTTCACCTGACACAAACAAAATGGGTTGACCAATCCTCATAGGTCACTAATACCAAGCTGGTTCATTAATCTTGTCACAAACTTATCAATTGGATTCGAAGTTCATACCATAAATTTATCAAATAGTGAACAAGTCTTGCTTTATTTAAATTTCTTTAGCTAGTATGTATAAAAGATTATATGCCATTCATCCCATTTGACTTATGTACAATATATGCTTTTAATGTCATCTATTTCAAGCATACAAGTCTCAAGCTATCAATATGCTAAAGAAATATTCAATTCAATAGTTTAGCCAAAACCCTTACATCAAAGTCCAAAAGTTGACTTCCATTCAACCACTGGAACTCAAGGCAAAAGAACTTTTTTAATCATCAATTTAAACTTAAAGAAAATTTTGTCTAGTACCTACCCACATACTAGTAATATTAGTATGCTTTGGCAACTTGCTTTTCCTTTCCAGAAAACATTCACAAACGTCCAGCAATCAATGCTAAGGCTAAATCCAAAATCTTGTTGCAATTGTCACTAAATGATTATACAAGATTTAACAAACACAATATTTCAAAAAGAAAGTTCATGAAAAGTATAAAAAGTTTATTTATCTAATTTGTTAACAAGTGCTTTTAACCTTTAACCAATATTTCAAGAGGTAAATTACACCCTATATACATGTAATTTTACACTTTTTAACTTACATACCTATGTTTTGTCTCTATTTGTTAATAATAATAAAACAGTACATATTAGCTTCTAATTGGTCTATAGTATCAATTTAATAATATTATTATTAAATCTATTTAACAAAATAGTTTGATAAAATAATAAGAAATTACAAAAAAAATTAGGAGGAAAAAAAAAAGAAAAAAAGCTTATCGGACAACTCAAGGCCAAAGGTGGTTGACTATCGCTTATTAGAAGGGGGTTTGCACCTTAAATTGGGCGGCTATGATCGTGTTTGTATGGTGGAATGCAACCCACCACTATTGGTGGTTGTGCAATCTATCACCCTATAACTTTAAAAAAGAAAAAGAGGATTGAGGCAGAAAAAATCTTTAAGTTAGAGTTGGGTTGTAGCCCAATTGTGGCACTATCCCAAAGCTAAAGGGTAGCCAGCCAGGCTTTTATCTTTTACATTTAGAAGAGATAATGAAAACCATTCCTTCATATATTTCAAATCAAAATCTCACCCCTATATCTTCTATTATTTCAACTTCAACTACGCTTGAACCTTTAAAAATTGTTTTTTAGTTGAAATTGATATAGCCAATACTATTTTAGAATATATATATATTCCTAAAGTATACATGTTTTTGAAAATGTTTATTATTTCTAATATAAATACCTAGTACCCTATTGCAACCCTCAATAAAAAATGATATTAAGATAAGTCATATATAAGCGACTTACTACTAACTTTTAAACACTTTTTTTATAATGTAAATACTCATATTAGAAAAAAAAAAGCTAATAACTTGTAGAAAAAAAATGATAATACCACCTATTTTACTAGTTCTTACACATTTATACCAAAAGTAAATACAGACTTAGTACGTAACTTGATCTAACAATTTTACCCCTCGATCAATAGCCTATGAGAAATCAACTAAAATAATGCATTTAAAAAAATAATAATTGCGGAATAAGGTACCTGGTAAAATAATTCGTAAAATAGGTGGCGAAGGCGTGGACGGTGTGTGCACCTTCAAGCAAATACTTTCACATAATAATTCTTGCCAACATCTCCTATCATCCTATAATTTCATCCAACCTCCCCAACTACCTAATAATTTCATTAACTGTAACCTTGTGCTCCCTACAATTCTAAACCTGCAAACCTACAAAAGCACTCGCAAACCTATATCACAGACATAAAAACTATAGCACTACATGTCTATACCTACAATATAACATCACTAACCCACAAAAACAAAACACATTCACTTACACTTCCGCAAACTCCCTTACTCCTCACTTTCTTGCACTCTTATGCAGGTTTGAAGAAGAAAAACTTATGAATCTACGAGGAGTCGAGAATCATCAATTAAGTTCGACGATATCACTGAGATCTTCCTAATTTCTTCTATAAAAAAGCTCGATTAAGCTATATTTTAATACATATTTTCATTAATGATTGAAGTTTTTTCTTTATTATGTCAGTTTTCATCATTCCACAATACTTTAGTTGTGATTCTTCGTAGTCATTTATTTTTATTAAAATACTAATACTTATTGTTAGTTTATAGTGCATTAAACATGATTTGTAATGCCTTGGAACCTCAAGCCTCATTACTGCTTGCCGCGTGTCCTTATCACATAAGAACATGTTAAGGCTCTAATATACTTTGATATCTCTTTATCCCATAATTCCTGTATAAAAATATTCAGTCCATCTCATAAGCTTCAAAACCAGTTTCATGAATTCATATTCAACACTTAATGTAGTGGAAGTCTAAAAACATTAGTTAAATATTCTCCAGAAACTTCTATTCATTACAATTAGATAATAAAATCCTCTTAAGTTCTATTCACCATAATAGTAGTGATAATCATCTTCTTTCTCCCTTTCTAGTTCATTCACTTCTAAATTATCAACACTCTCAATATCTGCATCTGGAAAAAAATATTTCCTGAAAGGTGAGCTCATGCCCAATATGTATAACACAAGCACACATACATGAACAAATATGAACATGTATCACATGCATTATACAGTACTTAAACATAGGAAATTGTTTCATGATACAAGTTAAGTCTACAAGCAACAATAGGGTACTCATGACCCCTTTAATACACTTAAATAATTGAAACATGAATTGATGATGTAAACTACCACTATAGGCCCCACACCCATGATCCCTTAAGCCACTTAAACTTAGTGATGGAAACTGCTACTATAGGCCTTACACCCATGAACACTTAAACTACTTAATCCAATATTTAACTCAGATCATTTCTAAACACGACTCCACTAGGGACAACGTCACACAAAGATCATTAGGGTGCACCTTAAGGATCTACCACTATGGGCCCTTAAGTTGAGCCAAACACGTACAACATACACTTAAACTCTTAGGCCAATTCATTCAATTTAATCAATTTCAATACATATACTAACTTAAACAAGCATAGAACAACACACAAGTTACACGTACCTTGAATCCTAGCCTTAAGCACGTTTAGTCCTAAACTTAAGCTAAGCTGAAATTTGTACAACATCAATACATCATTCTTAGTACTAATCTAAGAATTGTATAATCCCTTAATTTCTCTCAATCTATTAGGTTATCTAAGTCCTTACTAACCATCTAGGTTGCTTGGAAATTAGTTTAATTAAAAGTTAAATAGATATACAATTAAGTTATGTTTCACTCAACACGACCATGTTAGAGGCCGTGTAGCTCAACACATGATAATACATAACCATGTCAAAGGTTCTATACCTTTCTATAAGGTCTAGGTTTAGCACGGGTGAGACACAACCATGTATCTTTCTGTAAAATATGGGTTTAACACGATCATGACACAATTGTGTTGGGAGGTCATGTATCTCTCTAGAAGGTTTTGCATTCAACATGGGAGTGACACGACCATGTTAAGAGGTTGTGTATCTTTCAATATGTTTGGGTTTAACATGGTTGAAACATGATTGTATAGGAAAGTTGTGTATCTCTTGATACAATTTCGCGAACCCTAATTCATCCTAATCTCGATTCTTTTTATTCTTAGGTTTAATTTAACCTTGAAACATGTATTTTCTAATTAAATTACATGGATCAGTATACTTACTTCTAATTTTCTACGAATCGAATCCTCGGTTCGTTGATTCTCGTGCTTGTTACGTCCTACTCTTTGATTCAAATTTTGGATGAACAAGACGATGTAATATGATTAAATTTCTATTCTCCGAATATAATAACCATTGATTCATTAAACTCTTACCTGACTTACTTGTATCTATTCTTGTGGTTTGTTAGGTGCCCTTTAGGTTTCAGAGACTCTAGAGAGTTATTTGTTGGTTATTGTGTAAACTGATAAAAGAAAGGGATGCTAGGTTAAATTGGAGCTTATATACTCTTGCAAGGAAAAGTCTATTTTGCCTCCCATACCTTATAGATTTTACTCTCTTAACCTTAGCTTTACGTTATATTATATATTCATTAATTTGGGTATTTAAATTCCACCCCCCCACCCCCTATAAAAACTTTCATCCTTAAAAGTACCTGATTCTAGAATAGTTCTGAATACTTCTTTCTCATCTCTTATTCTAGTTCCCACGTCGCTTTCCTTTTTATCTAATTGATCCATTGCACTTTGACATAGGGGATTGTTCTCCATCTTAGTACTTGCTCCTTGGTATCTACAATTCTAAATGGCCTTTCTATAGATAATAAGTTTAATTTCACATTCATTGGTTTTAAAGCTACTATCTGATATGCGTCGGGTATAAACTTCTTTAGCATGGATACATGGAATACATCAAGTACTTTAGCTAAACTTGGTGGAAGAGCTAACCCGTAAGCCACTGTACCTATTCTTTCTAAGATCTCAAACGAGCTTACATACTTTGGGTTTAACTTTTTTCTCAACTCGAATCTAATTGCTCATTTTGTTGGAAAAATCCTCAACAAGATTATCTCCCACTTGAAATTTTAAAGGGCATCTTCTCTTGTCTGTATAGCTTTTTTGTCGAGATTGAGCTATTTGTATTCTCTGTTTGATCAGTTTTACTTTATCTACTACCTCTTGTACTAATTCTAGTCCCATCATCTGTCTTTCTCCCACTTCATCCCGGTGTAGTAGAGATCTGCACCTTCTTCCATAAAGAGCTTCGTACGGAGCCATCTGGATGGTTATTTAGTAACTGTTATTATAGGTAAACTCCACCAAAGGTAGATGCTCACTTCAATTGCCTCCAAAGTCCAGTTCACACGCTCTGAGCAAATCTTCCAATATCTGTATAGTCCTCTCTAACTAACCATTCGTCTAAGGGTGGAACACTGTGCTGAACTATAGTTTGGTGGCTAAAGCTTTATGTAAGTTATTATAGAATCTGCTTATAAATCTTGTGTCTCTATTAGAAGTTATGGTCATTAGCATTCCATGTAATCTAACTATTTCTTATATGTAAATCTGAGTCAGTTTCTCTAACTTGTATCATACTCTGATAGGTATAAAATGAGCAGACTTAGTCAAATTGTCCACTATTACCCAAACTGCATCTTGTTTCTATCTAATATTTAGGAGAGTTATAACAAAGTCCATTATCACATGCTCTCATTTCCATTCTGGTACTAGAAGAGGTTGTAATTCTCTAGCTGGTCTCTGATGTTCTATTCTAATTTGCTGACATGTGAGGCATTTGGCTACATACTCAACTATCTCCCTCTTTATGTTTTTTTTTTTTTTTATCAATAGTGACTGTTCACATCCTTGTATATTTTGGTGCTTCCAAGGTATATTGTATAAACTAAGTAATGTGCCTCTTTCATTATCTCTCTCTTCAATTCCGCGTCATTTCGCACACAGTCTCATTTTATATTTCAAGATCCCCTTTGCATACAAGTTAAATTTCGGAGCCTTGCCTTGTTCCGTCCTACTCTTGATTTCTTAAGTGTCTTTATCTTTTATCTGACAAGTTTTAATTCTGTCCATTATGGTTGGTTGTATTTTTAAGATAGCCATTTTTTCTCCCACTTCTTCTGTTAAGATCTCTAGTTCTAATTTGCGCATATCTTCTAATAGCTCTTTCTGCGAAGTGATGAGAGTGGCTATATTATTTTGTTTCTTTCTACTAAAGGCATCTGTCACTATATTGGAATTTCTTGGATGATATTATATCTCTAGGTCAAAATCTTTTATTAGCTCCAACCATCTCCTCTGTCTCATATTCAGTTCTTTTTGTGTAAATATGTATTTCAAACTCTTGTGATTAGTGAAGATCTTGCATTTTTCCCCATATAAATAATGCCTCCATAACTTCAAGGCTAGTATTACAGCTACTAATTCCAAGCCATGAGTTGAGTAATTCTTCCCATAAGGCTTTAGTTGGCAGGATGCATAAGATGTTACTTGATCACCTTGTTTCAACACACACCTTAAGCCTTAAACCAAGGTATCACTATACATTATAAATTCTTCTCTACTCTTAGGCAAGTTCAAAATTGGCGCTGACACAAGTTTCTCTTTGAGCATCTAAAAGCTGGCTTCACATCTATCATTCCACTCAAATCTTACATTCTTTTGTGTCAGTATGGTGAGATGAGTTGCTATTTTAGAAAACCCCTTTACAAATTTCCTATAGTAGCCTGCTAGACCAAGGAGACTTCTGACCTCCATAACTGTCTTTGGTCTATGCTAGTTCACTATTGCTCTCACCTTTTCTAGGTTTACGGATATTCCATCTCTATTGACCACATGACTTAGAAACATTACTTGTTCTAGCTAGAATTCACACTTACTAAAACTTGGCTTATGACTTTTCTTCTTGTAACCTACTTAATACTAGCCTCAAGTGCTCTTCATGCTTCTCAGTACTTTTAGAGTATATCAGGATATTTTCTATAAACACGATTGCAAATTTATCTAAAAAACCCCTGAATACTTTGTTCATTAAGTCCATGAATGCAACTAGTGCATTCATTAGTCCAATGGACATCACCAAAAACTCGTAGTGCCCATATTTGGTTATGAATGCTGTTTTCTGAATGTCTTCTTCTTTAATCCTTAATTGATGGTAGCTTAATCTTATATCTACTTTAGAGAACACTTGAGCTCCTTACAATTGGCCAAATAGGTCATCTATCTTAGAGAAAGGATATTTGTTCTTAATAGTGACCTTGTTTAACTCTCTGTAGTATATACAGAGTCTCATGCTTCCATCTTTCTTCTTAACAAATAGGACTAGTGCACCTCAAGGAGAGACATTGGGTTTAATGAAACCCTTATCCTATAGATCTTGTAACTGTTTCTTTAGTTCTTCTAATTCCACTAGTGCCATCCTGTAAATTGGTTTTGATATTGGTATTGTGCCATGTACCAAGTCAATATTAAATTCTATGTCCATGGTTGGGGGTAAACCAAGAAGGTCTTCTATAAATACTTCAAGAAACTCCCTCATGACAGATACCCCTTCCATCTTAGCTTCTTCACCGGCTTCAACAGATACAATTGCTAGCATATTTTTTCCCGCATCTCATAAGTAGGCAATCTAGTGAGTCTCTGCACTTTTAGTTTATATTCAAAGTACTCTTTCTCGGTATATTAAACTGTATTACCATATTGTGACAGTCAATGGTAGCATGATATCGTGACAACCGATTGACACCCAGAATAATGTCAAAGTCTATCATCTCCAATATTAGGAGGTCTACTGGCATCACCTTACCTTGTATCTTTAGTCCCACTCCTCTTCATATTCTACTTATCCTTTCTCCTACTCCCAAAGGAGTATTAACAGCCAAACAATCATTTATGTTTTCAACATTCAATGCACATACGCATACAAAATTATCAAATACATAAGATACAGATGCACTGGTATCAAACACTACATATGCATTGTAGGAGTGTGCTGGAAGCATACCTACAATGTTGTCTACATTAGGATTGTCCTAGTGCTACTGCTAATGGATAGAAAATACCTAGGTAGGAACTCTTTGTTTGAGACCTCCTGCCTGTAGTCTACCACCCTGTCCTCTCACTGGAGGTCTGATTGCCTATTAGGCTAGGCCTACTTCATTACTTACTTGTCCTTGAGAATAGTTAACTACTTTGTATCTCCTCTACTTATATACATGACAGAAAATTAAGAGAACTGACCTCTCGATGCAATGTCTACTAATATGTCGTCTTTCTATAGGAGAAGCATGCCCCATCTCCACTCTCTCAGCTCATGAGGCCCATAGCATTTAGTTACATTTAACAAGTGGGCCTGCTACAAGAAGTGTCAAAGGCACTTGTTTGATTTGTAAAGGAGGAGCTACAACACTTTGTGTTCTACCTTGTTGTACATGTCTTTTGCCCTTGTCTTGCGCCATTTCACTTGAGGTAGGTCTTTTGCCTAAAGTTATTGTTGTTCTATGGCTTCTCTTTTCCTTTATACTTTTTCTACTTTGCTAGAGGTACTTCACCTTATCAACCATTTTAGCATAGGTATTTAGCTGAAAGGCCTCAACTGCAAGTTGTAGGTCCAAATCCAAGCCTGTTAGAAATCTTTTGGCTTAGGATCTCATCGTTACACACATTCTCATGAAGGAATTGGACGAGGTAGTTTAACTCTGTCTTATATTCTTCAACTGTTTAATCCCTTTGTTCATAGTTGTAGTATTTGTTTTTCATCCTGTCTCTAAAATTACTGGAGGAAGTACCTCCAATAAAACAGCTCCCTAAACATGTTCCTATTCATGCATTCCCTTGCAAGTATAGGAATCGAGGCCCACCATTTTGCTGCAGTTCCCTTCAGCACGAATGCTGCATAATTGACCTTCCTATCTTCTGGTATTTGAAAGATAGCAAAGGTCTTCTCCATTTCCTGTACCCAATCTTCAACTTCAATTGGGTTATCCACTCTTAGGTTGAATTCTTAGGCTACCTTGATGAACCTATCTAAGTTGATAGGTTCATTGACAACTCAATGCAGTGGGAGATTGGAGGCTTGTTGTTGTTGTGTCAACAACCCTACCAGTTGATTCACAGTTTGCAGCAATTGGACCGTCTCTTCAGCCATCTGGCCTATTTCCCCTTGTGGCTGTTGACCTTGATTATTCCTTTCATTAGGTTTGCCACGTCCAACACCCCTTCCAGCTTCTGATCCTGCAATTTTTCTTAGAGGCATTCTATTTAAGACGGGACAAACGGATATACTTAGGTCAGTATCAATTAATGTTAGATTCATGTTATGTAGGTATATACACATATACCTCTACACATAATGTATACTCATATATATAACTTAACAATTATAATAAATGAAAATAAAATAGCATTACAATAAAATAAATTACTAAATAAATAACGTCTCATATTTTCCTATTCTCTTCATGTCTCATCTTCTTACATATCATATACTTAATTTTTCTAAAGATCATATCTTATGCTCTATTGTTTGAAACTTATGTCTAATGATCCATATTTAATTTTCTAAGAATCTACAAGTCTAAGTTCTTCAGGATCATCAACTTGTGTCCTATAGATCATAACTTAATTCCCTGAAGATATCAACTTGTTCTATATAGATCCAAACTTAAGTCCCTAAAGATCATAAACCTATGCTCTGATACCATCTAAGTTGTAACGCTTCAGAACCTCGGGCTACGCTATTGCTCACCTTGTTTCCTTATCACATAAGAACATGTTAAGGCTCTAATCTACTCTAATATCTCTTCGTTATGTAATTCCTATATAAGGACATTCAATCCATACCACAAGATTCAAAACTAGTTTCATGAATCCATATTCAATACCTAATGCAGTGGAAGTCTAAAAACACTAGTTAAATATTTTCTAGAAACTTCTATTCATTACAATCAATTAATAAAATCCTCCTAAGTTCTACTCGCCATAATAGTAGTGATAATCGTCTTCTTTCTCCTATTCTAATTCATTCACTCCCAAATTTCCTTCTAAATTATCAACACCCTTAATACTTGCATCTAGAAAAAAAAATTCTCCAAATGGTGAGTTAATGCTTAGTACATATAACACAAGTATACATGCATGAACAAACATGAACAAGTATCATACGTATGATGCAATACTTAAACATAAGCAACCGTTTCATGATACAATTTATGTCCACAAGCAATAACATGGTACTCATGACCCCCTTAACACACTTAAACAATTAGAACATGAATTAATGATGGGAATTGCCACTACGAGCCCCATATCCATGATCCCTTAAGCCACTTAAACTTGGTGATGAGAACTACCACTATGAGCCCCATACTCATGAACATTTAATCCACTTAAACTCGGGGATGGGAACTGTCACTATAAGCGCCACATTAATGATACACTTAGACCACTTAATCCAACATTCAACTCAGATTATTTCCAAGTACGACTCTACTAGGGATAATGTCACACAAGGATCATTGGGATGCACCCTAAGGATCTGCCACTATGAGTCCCTAGGTCAAGCCAAACACGTATAGCATATACTTAAACTCTTAGGCCAATTCATTCAATTTAATCAATTTCAATACATATACTAACTTAAACAAGCATAGAACAACACACAAGTTACACTTACCTTGAATCCTAGCTTTAAGCACGTCTAGTCTTGAACTTAAGCTAAGCTGAAATCTGTACAACATCAATACATCCTTCTTAATACTAATATAAGAATAGTATAATCCCTTAATTTCTCTTAATCTATTAGGTTATCTAAATCCTTACTAACCATTTAGGTTGCATGGAAATTAGTTTAATTAGAAGTTAAATAGATATACAATTTAGTTATGTTTCACTCAATACGACCATGTTAGAGGCTGTGTAACTCAACACGAGATAATACATGATTGTGTCAAAGGTCGTGTACTTTTCTATAAGGTCTGGGTTTAGCATAGGCAAGACACGACTGTATATCTTTTTGTGAAATCTGGGTTCAACATGATCATTATACGACCGTGTTGGGAGGTCATGTATCTCTTTGGAAGATTTTGTGTTTGACATAGGAGTGACATGACCGTGTTGAGAGGTCGTGTATCTCTTGGTACGTTTGGGTTTAACACGTTCAAAACACAATTGTGTAAGGAAGCCGTGTATCTCTTAGTATAATTTTCACGAACCTAATTCTTTTATCCCGATTCATCTTAATCTCAATTCTTTTTATTCTTAGGTTTAATTTAACCCTAAAACATGTATTTTCTAATTAAATTACATGAATTAGTATACTTACTTCTTATTTTTTGCAAATCAAATCCTTGGTCCGTTGATTCTCGTGCTCATTATGTCTCGTTCCTTGATCCAGATTCTGAATGAACAAGACGATGTAATATGATTAAATTTCTATTCTCCAAATATAATAACCATTGATTTGCTAAACTCTTACCCGATTTACTCATATCCATTCATGTGGTTCGTTAGGTTGCCTTTAGGTTTCGAAGACTCTAGAGAGTTCTTTGTTGGTTACTGTGTAAACTAACAAAAGAAAGGGACGCTAGGTTAAATTGGAGCTTATATACTCCTGCAAGGAAAAGTCTATTTTGCCCTCCATGCCTTATAGAATTTTCCTTTCTTGACCTTAGCTTTGCGTTATATTATATATGCATTAATTTCAGTAATCTAGGTATTTACATGATTTATGTAAATCTTATAATACGCAATATGTGAAGAAGATGAACATTATGTCACTAAAAATTTCGTATTAATTTTAAATATAAACTTTTGATTTATTATTTAAATTGTTATAAAAATTATTTGTAATTAAATAATCTTTAAAAAAATTAATTTAAAAAAATACCTGTTTATAAAAATGTTAATATTAATTTTTTTTAATTAAAAACGATTCTAAGTATGAATTTAAAAAATTGATTTTTTTTTTATTTTTCAATAAAATTGAGATTTTTTTATGAAACTAAATTAAAATTTTTTGAATTTATTTTAAAAAATTTTATAAAATAATTTTTCTTCGATTCTTATATAAATTTGCAATTTTTAATGAATTTTTTTGAAAAATTAAAATTAAAAAATTAATTTTTTTTATTACATGGGGAGAAAATGATAATTATCGTGCATTGTCAAGGTTAAACAACTGATATTAGTTGTTATTATAGATTAGCTAATTATTTATCTATGTTGCACCTAGAATAACAAATGGTGACTATATTAAATTTCTGATATATGCATTTGGAAATATTGTAAGTGGTAATTGGGGGCTAGAATATGATAGAAATCCATTTAAGAAACTGAAAATGAAGAAGAATGTGAACTACACCAAATTCTTGTATAGAATATGCTAGAGTATTGACATCAATCTAACTGAAGTGGGAGTTGAGATAATTCATAAACATCCTATTTTCCATTGGGGCAATGCATCTTATGCCTTGATGGCAATTAGAGTTGATGATGATGTGAAAAATCTAATTGAAGTGGCTGAATCCTTTGGAGAGCATGACATACAATAGTTATATGTTAGAAATTTTGAAAAATTGGGGTTCCCTCTGAATAGTAAACACTCTAAGAAAATAGGCAAACGCATTCTCCACCAAATAGGAAAGAGATGCCAATTGAGTTGTCGATATTTGAAGCATATGTTCCAACCCCTATGAAAGAGGCATTGTTGAATGATAAAGATGAAGTAGATAGAGCAATTACTTCAGTGTTGCAATGACTATTCACACATGATCCTTACATAGTACGTTGGGGGGATGGATATTGATGTTAGAATAGGTATTGAGAAGGAAAGTTTCGATTATGAGGAAAGTTCTGAGGAGGAAGATGAGGACAATGTAAATGAAGGAGATGATATGGTTGAAGGAGATCGTTCAATTGCATTAGAGCACTCTACACAAGCAATATATCAACCAAAGTAAGTTGAACCACCTTATATGGCAATTAGAGATCATGTTCCCTTTTACAATGCTGATAGTGATGATGGTTACATCTATTTTGAGTAAGAACAAATTTAATGTACAGTAACTCTAGCAGCAATGATGAGTTCAATAAGGGCATAAGATTCATGATAAAAGCAGATGTTATTCAAGCCGTTAAGGCTTACCATGTGAAGAACCATTGTAACTTTACTGTCGACAAATCTAATAAGTCACTTTAGTTGGTTTATTTTTCGAAAAGAGAAGAAGGTTATAAGTAGAGGCTTTGGGTATGGACATGGGATAGATTCCCTCATATAATGCCTATCAGCCGCCATGGACATGTTATAGAGGTTGGAGCTTCCTTAACCGTAAGATAGAGGATGAGTTTGGATACTAAGTATCACCCAACCCATGTTGCCGCTTATCGGAATGCTCTTGACAAGTAAATTGCTAATTAGGTATTTCTTCAACCTTTTTTTAGTTTTCTATTTGATGATATGCATCATAACATTTAAATCTTACTTAATACCCTTTAGGTCAAGTGAGAGTTGTACGTAGGAAAGCTGATTCACATCCTACCTTCCTTTTGTAGAGTAAGCAAACACATTTGAACTGCTTGGGTGCCGCTCATATGTTTTTACATAATTGAGTGGCATTTTCTAGATTGTGTTAAGTAGTTTGGGGGTTTCTAATATATTCCATAATTTGTTAACACACAGCTTGAGCTCCATCAAATCGACCTACATGAGAGGGTTGACACGAATTAGTCGGTATAACATGCACTTTACGTAGCCTTATGGGACGAGTGATCGACCCAATTGGTTTACCTACAGGGCCCTTTGTGGGATATAGTAAGGATATATGAGGTGGTACAAATCCATCAGTCATTAGTATATAGGATGTACAAGAGCAATTCTTAGATATCTGCTAAGTATAAAGTCAATACTAATTAGGTAATACATTATGTATCCGATACTATTTCAATTTACTGTCCGTTGCAACATGCAAGCCGATACATTATGACAAATCTACTTATCATCAGATCATGCTATAGCTATTGCTTTAGTTGTTCAAGGTATTGAGTTTATACATGATCACAGGAGGTGACACTGTACCTACAAGCTCGCCAGGATCAAGACGTACAGGTCGAGGCAAAGGCTCAACCTGTTGACATTTAGCAATAGTAGTAACCGATTCCTACACATCGTAGGACCGTTGGACTTAGACGATCCCAAAATCAAGCTTAAGCACAGGAATATGCAGTTTAGGCCCAATAGCTCCCATTAGATGCTGATGGGATGGACAATAGCTTGGTCTTAGTGCCTAGCACTTGTGTTACACTACATTGTTATTCCATTAGTGGTCCTTTCCTTAAATAACCTACTCCACAAGAGAGATGCTTCAAAAAGTAAATAATGTATCAGGGTAAATCTTTATAGCCTACTACAAATTGGAGTCTAATGCCTCTCTGTGACTTTGACGATGCCTTCTAGTACCATCCAACATAAGAGTTACAAGCTTCTCTTACTCCAAATGCAAGGCTGGCTAGAGAACACACAAATGTATTTTTGCAACTTGCACAATAGTTTGGAAACAGAAAGAACAATAGGAGGTATAATACTATTTTATTTTATTTGACGTGTAAATTATTATTTGAAAATTTTTTATTTATTAACATTTTTAGTAAATTATTTTTTTCTATTTTTATATTTATACTTTTACAATTTTTTAAATAATTCTTTCTAATTTTTTAATTCTTTTCACAAAATTTTGCACAAAATTTATTTATGATTTTTTGTAAAAAAAAAATTCAATAATAAATTTCTTCAAATTAATTTTTTAAAATTAAAAGTTTATATAAGAATAATAAAAAAATAATTTTTATAAATTTAAAATATTAATTTAACTTTTATTAAAAAATATTTTTTCGCCATATGCATGCAAAGTGCGCCTCCGAGACATTGTACTCTGAATCTACATTTTCGTGCAAGTTAGTTTGTTGATTACCTTATTCTACGATTATTTTTGAAAAATTGCATTACGTAATGGATTTCCGACAGCCCACATCATTGATAATCTCCACTAACTTTTCTCTGTCTTCTCTTAAATGGCTGCTTCCACATCCTGGCCGCGTCCTCCTTCTTCCACCACCACGACCACATTCCGTATCCTCTCTTCCCTAAACTACTCTCACTCCATTTTCAACTTCAAAACGACAATTCCCGTTCCCAATCTCAGACCTGACTAAATCTCCTGCGCCACGGCGAGAGAGTCCATCGTCCCAATGGTGAACGAGAGCTCCGACTCCACCTGGTTCTTGAGACCTGACCCGTTTGGAAGGTTCGGGAAATTCGTCCCGGAGACTTTGATGTATGCTCTGTCTGAGCTCGAATCCGCTCAATGCTCCACCTGGGGATGAAGATTTTCAGGTACTTATAGGCTTTGAGAGGATTTTGTTGAAGCTAATTTCCTGTGGATTATTGTTAAGAAGTTTGCGTCTTTGAGGATAAAGATTGGATTTTTAATTAGCATGAAAAGGTGACTTCACCTTTTTAAGTAATTGATGATTTTTGTTAAATGGGTAATGAATCTTACTGAAGCACTTGTTAACGGGATGATATATATAAAGAAACCTTTCAGATGTTAAATGAAGAAATCTTTCAAGTTTTCAAGTTAATTTACACATTTCACGGAAATGTGTAATAAAGAATATAACAAAAATACCATTAAACAATCATCTGAAATCTTTTGAATGCAGTTTAATTTGCAGAATTATTTAGGGTGCGTTTGATCGATAGAACTGGGCTGAATTTGTGGATTCAGTACATTGTCATTTATCGTAAAATTAGTTGACATTATTTTAGTTTATTTATCTAGAAGTGGTTTCCTGTAAGAAATGATTTGCAAATCGAACTTTGACATTCGGTTATGAGTTTTGGTTTTTGAATATTCGTTTATAATCCAATGTTTATTTCCAAGGTTTGAAGGTGGACAAGTAGAGTACTTCTATTGTTTGCCCTTTTGATTTACTTCAAGAACTGCAATCTGACAATATTGAACAGGGTTCTAAGCCTATTGTGGGCAATATGTGTCTTCAATATATTGTCTATGTGTCGCTAGAGAGAGAAAATGCTCTCCCCTCTCTCTAAAATCCATCCCTCCCAACCCCAGCCCCCCACGCACCCCTAGACACCCATTCCTTCAGGATAAACCACGCACTCCATTAGAACTAGGAGATACCTAAACTCTCATCCTTCCTCGCCATCGCCGACCAAATGAGGTCGGAAGGTACCTCCAACGGACGGCCAGGAAGCTCGTCCGACCACCGGGGCATCCATGACATCAACCGCCTCCCTCATTGTCCACTGGACAACAAAAAAGAGACTCCAAACCCAAGGAGTCTCAATAAGGAAAAAGCCACAGCAACTTTCCACACTTTTGAAAAAGCAACAGCTAGCATTCTCAAAATGGCAAATTTAGAGCCCCACACCTCTGTAGTAGCTGCAGTACCTGCACCATTGTCTGCCCAAAAAGCTCCTCGCAACGTTCCTCTGCCAAACCCTGCCACACCCATCTCCCAAAGTTTTTCTACTAACGGCAACAACACCTCGGAACCTATCCACCATCAAAGAAACGATTTTTCCAACCAAAAACAACCGGAAAACACCCATCCCGCACATCTGAAACAACCTCTCTCTACATCTCTGCTTGCCGCCAAGGATCACCTCCTACCCCTCCAGAGTTCCAACTACATTTTATCCCACCAAATACATCGTCCGACATTCCCAAGGTCACAATTCCCCAAGCGGTGGAGGATGAAGGAGCCACTTATTGGGAGTCCACGCTCGTGGGTTACTTCATTGGCCGGAGGATGCCTTACACCCTCGTTCACACGATCGCAACCAGACTTTGGAAGGACTTCGGACTCCAAGGCATATTGGCAAGCCCAGAAGGCTTCTTCTACTTCCAGTTTGACAGAAACAAAGACCTAACGCCCATCCTAGAGAAGGTATGGTTCTTCTCCAAGCGTTTTCTCATCATCCAAAGGTGAAGGAAAGGTATGAGGTTGGACAAACCTCAACCCACACACGTTCTGGTTTGGATCACGCTAAACCGGCTTCCATGTGAGCTCATCTCAGCGGAGGGTATAAGTCACATCGCCAGTGCAGTCGGCCTTCCCCTAAAAGCTGATACCCTCACCGCCTCATGACAGCGGCCCAACCAAGCTCGCGTATTGGTAGAATTGGACGCTCAGAAGGAACTGGTCAAACGGATTGAGATAGAAAGAGCCGATGGATCAGTGGCATTTGTTGAGGTCGACTATCAATGGATTCCCCCCCATTGCAAAAAATGCCAAGTTTTTGGGCACAAATGTCCAGCCGCCACCGTCCCCCCAAAGACCACTTCGTCCGTCCCTGTCGCAAACGCAACTCATCCTTCTAGCACGGATGAAACCACACAGAACAAATTAAATAATCCCACCACCCAAACGAACACGCCTAGCGGAAACCACCCTCCCCCTCCTAGCCGTAGCTGCCCTACCCCAGATGTAACCCAGGATAACAAGTTTTCCAACCCAGCTTAGACCGAACAGATCAAACACAATGTCATCCAACCTCACCACCAGGCTCCTTGCGAGGAACTTAGGCACACAGCGACAGAAGAAGCTCACGTGCAAGAACCCAAAACAGGCCCTCTCATTAACACGGAACTCCCAACAACAGCCTGTCAGCCTTGCAACACTACTCTAAACAATGAAACTAGTCCCACAACTCCACAAGAAGATAGTGAGGACAGCCATTATGAAAATACCCCCTTGTCCAAACTGATGCATACAATCACAAAGCCAACAGCCAGTTCACTCAAGGGCAACAAAGGGTCCACTTCCTCTGGAAAACACAAGAAGAAACAGAGGAAGAGGCGACGCTCCTTCACCTAGCACCGATAGGATCTAATCGTCACACTCTTATCTTCCAATGAACATAGCGGCTTGGAACATACGAGGGTTAAATGACCCTCTCAAAGTGACGGAATTGCTAAAAGAGTGTGGCGGTAATAGGATATCTCTAATAGGGATATTGGAAACTAGAGTGAACCCCAACAATGAAACTTTGGTAAAGCAACGTATGGGGCACAATTGGCAAGTAGCCATCAATCGAGAAGCACCTAAACGTATCTGGGTAGCTTGGCAACCGAGAGAGTGGAATATCCACACGGTCATGGAAAGAGCTCAACTATCACATTGTGTAGCAACCCATCGTAACCTCAACATTAGCTTTAGCATCACCTTCACCTACGGAGCAAACACAAGCAGTGATAGAAGGGATCTTTGGACACAATTGGAAGAACTTTCCATCACAAACAACACCACTCCATGGCTGGTCCTTGGGGACTTTAACATAACCAAATCCCCTTCTGAAAAGCAGGGTGGTCAGGGGCGATTGACCTCCGCCATGATGGAATTCCAAAATTGCTTATCTAAAACTGAATTGGAGGACTTAAGATATGGAGGTGATTTCTTCACATGGTCCAATCGACAAACTAATAACCCTATCCTGAGGAAGCTTGATCGCATCCTCGTCAATCAAAGCTGGATGCAAACCTTCCTTGACTCCCACGCCAAGTTCCTATCTCCAATCTTATCAGATCATTCCCTATCAGTAACTCATACTCAACTCCCACGCCAGGGAAGAAAAACACCCTTCAAAATTTTCAATTATTGAACTAATCATGCAGAATTCAATAACATAATAGCTAGCGTGTGGAACACCGAGATAGCAGGCTCCAAAATGTACCAAGTTGTAAGTAAACTTAAGCTAATCAAGGGGAAGCTGCGACAGCTCAACCACAACAACTACTCAGACTTATCCAACCGAGTTAAGGAAGCCAAGCAAACTCTCCTCCAGCTACAGTCCAATATTCATAGTAGTAGCAACGTATCCCTAATGGAAGCCGAAAGAACAGCTTTCAAAGACTTCTATTTACTTAGGAAAGCTGAAGAGAACTTCTACAAGCAGAAATCAAGAGTGAAATGGTTGAAACTCGGAGATAAAAACACATCCTTCTTCCACAAATCAATGCGAAACCATCATAACAGAAGCCACATATTCCAAATCACCCGCGAGAATGGAAGTGAAGCAATCGGCACTGAACAGGTCAAGCACGAAGCGGTTGAATACTTTCAACAAATTTACAACAAAGCATGTACTCACCTCAACACGGATGACATCGTCAGCCAGGTGACATGGAAGCTTACTGCGCAGCAATGTGAAGAACTACTTGCTCCCTACACGGATGAGGAAATCAAATGGGGATTCTTCTCTCAAGCAAATGAGAAAGCCCTAGGTCCAGATGGATATACGGCTTTCTTCTTCAAGGAAACTTGGGGAATATTAAGAAAGGATCTTACCGCTGCAATCAAGGAATTCTTCCACTCGGGACATCTCCTCAAAGAGATAAATTCCACCATCCTCACATTGGTCCCCAAAACCCCCAAACCAACCAGCATTAGGGATTTTAGACCAATAGCATGTTGTAACGTGCTCTATAAAGCAGTTTCAAAAATCTTAGCTGCCCGTCTAAAGAAGGTCCTTCATGCACTAGTTGGGAGAGAGCAAGCAGCATTCATCCTTGGACGGAAGATCACAGACAACATCTTCATTGCCCAGGAATTAATGGCAGGCTATCAGACACAAAGAGGAGCACCACGGTGCACCCTAAAGGTTGACCTCCAGAAAGCCTATGATACCATACGTTGGGACTTTATACTTGAAGTCTTGAGAACCATGCAATTCCCCCCGCACTTTTGCAGTCTAATAAAACAATGCTTATCAACTCCAAAATTCTCAGTCAATATCAACGGGGAATTAATAGGCTATTGTTCTAGCACGCGTGGCCTCAGACAAGGGGATCCTATTTCCTTGTATTTATTCGTCTTAGGTATGGAAGTCCTTTCCACCTCTCTCCGGCAACTCATATCCAACCCAACATTCTCTCCCCACTGGAGATGCAAATCGGAACGCCTCAATCACCTTTGCTTTGCGGATGACCTACTCATATTTGCCAGAGGAGATGCGAACTCTATAACATTGATCAGAAACACTCTCCAACAATTTCAAGCACTCTCAGGTCTGACGGCCAATAACACTAAGAGTTCCATAATCTTCTCCAATGTCCCTCTCAGGGATAAGCAAAGCATCCTACAAATCATGCAGTTCCAAGAAGGTTCTCTCCCGATAAGATATTTAGGCGTCCCGCTCCTCTCTACTAAACTCAAAACAGAGGATTGTGACATTTTAGTAGACCGAATCACAGCTCGCATCACCTCGTGGACAGCGAAATTTTTATCATATGCTGGTAGACTCCAACTAATTCGTTCAATTTTATTCTCCATGCAGGCCTTCTGGTGCTCAGTATTTCTCCTTCCAAAAAGGATAATCACAAAAGTAGAGCAATTAATCAGGAATTTCCTCTGGAGTGGAAATCCGCACATAGGAACCAAAGCCAAGGTCAGATGGGAAGAGATTTGTAAGCCAATCAGATGTGGGAGACTAGGGATTCCTAACCTTCACCAATGGAACAAGGCCTTACAAATTAAACACATCTGGCTCCTATGCAAGAGCGGACAACGTAGCCTATGGCCTGAATGGGCACACTCGACACTGCTAAAAGGCAGAAGTTTCTGGACAACGCGAGCCCCAGCAGTTTGCTCCTAGTCTTGGAAGAAACTCCTAAAGCTTAGACATTTAGTGCGTAATTGCTTTCAATGGAAAGTGGGAGACAGCCTAACCATATCTATATGGACTGACTTCTGGTTACCCATGGGTCCTCTAGATACTTTATACTCCCCAAGAGAAATCAGGAACTCTCGGATACCAATATCGGCAAAGTTATGCTCTCTAGAGGAAAATAACACATAGCGACTACCAAACCATCCTCCATGGTCTGATATCATTATTCCCACGCACATCAAGCCCAATCATCACACTCCTGACCAACTCCAATGGACTCACGAGACTGCAGGGGAATACACCATCAAAAGTGGCTATTTCTTCCTCAATCCAGCCGGCCCAACAGTCCCATGGTATCGAGTCGTATGGAACAAAACTACCATACCAAGGCACTCCTTCATATTATGGTTAGCCTGGTTGAGAAAATTATCTACACTTGATAAACTGACCACATGGGGCCTAGAAACATCCTCTACATGCTACCTATGCCAACAAGAAGATGAGGACCACTCCCACCTATTCTCCCGATGCCAATACTCCTCCCGAGTATGGCTAATAGTGAGCGACATGGCCAACTGCCCCCCTTCTTGTAAGGATTGGCAGGGAGCCATACGAGTACTACTGGCAACAAGCCAGTCCAATGCCAAACAACACCAGACTTGGAGAGCGAGCCTTGCAGCAACGGTATACTGCATTTGGAGAGTGCGCAACAAAGCAAGACTTGAACTCTCTACCCCTGGCACTTCTTCTTTAGCCAATCAAATCAAATCTTATGTTTACCTAGAATAATTATATTAGACTAGTTTGTACCTACCTCTATAGGTATGGTACTCAAGTTGTAATAGATTAGCTACTTATGTTGTATTGTAATGTAACCGTCTTAGACGGATGTACCTTTCTTCTTATCAATAAATAATGAATTACCCCAAAAAAAAAAAAATCTTGTGATTATTATTTTTGTGTTTGCACCAGAGTTTACTACTTGTTACCAAATGCAAAAGCTTTATTACCAGGAGCAGGATGTAATTCCAAGGTCTCAATGAGAACCAAAAAATCACTTACAGTAGTCTTTAGCATTCAAAATTATAAAAACCTCATTGAGAGACTGATATCTTTCTGCTCCATGTGTTGAGAATATTCTTTCATTCTGAAACTATCAAATTTGCACATGTGATTGCAGAAAGAACTTGATGGCGTTTTGAAAGACTATGTTGGCAGATAGAGCCCTTTATACTTTGCTGACCGGCTCACTGAGCATTATAAGCATCCTAATGGTGAAGGGCCTGATATCTACCTGAAGAGAGAGGATCTTAACCATACTGGAGCACACAAAATCAACAATGCAGTAGCCCAAGCTTTACTTGCAAAACGTTTGGGGAAAAAGCGTATTATTGCTGAAACTGGAGCTGGTCAGCATGGAGTTGCCACTGCAACTGTGTGTGCACGCTTTGGCTTGCAGTGCATTATTTACATGGGTGCACAAGATATGGAAAGACAAGCACTCAACGTCTTCAGAATGCAGCTTCTTGGAGCTGAGGTTTGTCTTCAATATATATGATCATTTTAGAGAATACATGGATAACAGTCAGTAGGCAAATCGCAGCTAAAAGCTGGAAAAATTTATCTACACGTAGAAGCTAATTCTTTCTATATAAAATACATCAAAACCCAGGTTGGAATATTGAGTTCTCCTGTTGATGTTTCTGCCAAGGTCATTATAAACAATCTGTTCCTAGTAACTTTATCTGACAGTAATTTCTGAGCTCTAGCCCTATGAGTAGGAGTTGATTTCACAATATATCTATTATGGAAAGCAATTCTGTGTATCTTGTTTATGTTTTTCACCTTTAGTATGAACTCAGAGTTCACATGTCATCTTCTCTGTGAATTTCTTATAATTCATTAACCAATCGTCAATCATTTCATCAGTGAAAAAATAAATAGGAAAACATTTTTCAGGGTTGTAATTGAAATTGCTAGGAAATTCTGTTTGTGGTGACAATCTTAATTTGACTTCTTATTACTTTGAGATGGTTCCTTGTCGAAGTTTGCCATCTTGTAAGGTTTCCTTTCCCATCATTTTGTGTGCTTGTTGATTCATTTAAGAGAGAGTGAAGTCTACTAAAGGCACCTGGCTCATTTCCCTGATTGTTGGAGGAGCTAGAATTACTGCTCATGAACATTGTAGAAACATGTATAGTTTATCAAACATGAGATTTCTCTCTTTAAACAGATCTCTTATCCTAAACTACCTAGATCAGTTGTCTACCTTTGATGGATGTTTTTTACATTTAGCACCTTGTGGATAATGCATAAGGTGCAGAAAGATGCTACCTCATAGGAACTTCAAATTCAAGACTTTCAATGGACTACCCAGTCATATTCATCCTCCCTGCTATTATCATGAGCAAATGGTGAATAGTGGATGTATCAGTTATTTCTTTCTTATTGAGCACAAGCTTATCATATGCCCACCTGTTTATACAATGCAGAAATGGATTTGACAATGCAATCAATCATGTATGCTATTCTACTTTTCCTTCATGTAGCCCTGGCTGCATATGCTTTGTGCTGAAGTATTTCTTCTATTTTTGTTCTGCCTGATACAGGTTAGAGTAGTTCATTCTGGAACAGTGACGTTAAAAGATGCTACCTCAGAGGCAATACAAGACTGGGTGACCAATGTGGAGACAACCCATTATATCTTAGGGTCTGTTGCTGGGCCTCATCCATGTCCAATGATGGTCAGGGAATTTTATGCAGTGATTGGAAAAGAAACATGAAGACAGGCATTAGGAAAATGGGGTAGCAAACCAGATGTGCTCATTGCTTGTGTTGGTGGAGGATCAAATGCAATGGGACTATTTCATGAATTTGTTGATGACAAGGATGTGAGGTTGATTGGTGTAGAGGCTGCAGGTTATGGACTGGATAGTGGTAAACATGCTGCCACTTTGACCAAAGGAGAGGTAGGTGTCTTGCATGGAGCCATGAGCTATTTGTTACAGGATGATGATGGGCAAATTATTGAGCCTCATTCTATTAGAGTGCTGGGTAAGGGAATCTTTTCTCTCTTTTTAAAGCAAGTTTCTTTTTCTTTTAACACATTCTACTTAGTGGATTCTTAACATGGAGATTCTTGTGTAGTTTGGATTATCCTAGAGTGGGACCCGAGCACAGTTTCTTGAAAGATATTGGGCGTGCTGAGTACCATAGTGTGACAGACGAGGAAGCATTAGAAGGTATGGAATCTTCACCTTCTTTACTTATGCTGTGTACTAATGCTTTCTTTCATTACTCCCAGTACTAACCGTTGGCAAATAAGAGTATGCTTGCATCGTTAAAAAGTGAAAGATGTATATCCATTTAAACGCACCAAAATGTAAGGGAAGCCCTTTTGGGAAGATTTTTTTTTAAAGAAACGTGTGTGCTAGATGCAGCATATTTTTGTTATGGCTATCTATTTGTTATTTTATTCAGGGACCTTCCATTTTTATGTAATAACTGGCTTACGTATCTCTATTGACTATTGAGAATAAATATGACAAGCAAAGTATTGTCCAAAGCGCTGTCTAGAGATTGGAAGGTTCTCTCATCACGAGCCACCAAGAGATGAGCGTTTGCTGTAACAAGCCTAGAAGACCCGATAGTCATATAAAGGGGAAAATTGTGGATATAGACTCTACCTATGTGTCTAGCATCATTGTTTTCCTTTCTGCTCCACCACCATGGAGGTTATTTTCCCCTGTGCAATTGTTGGAAGAATTTTATGCTAAACCAAGCTCCCTGCATTTGGCTTTGCCTGTTGCAAGCATTGTGGTATTTTTGGTAATTCTTTGGGCTCCTAAATTGTAGGGCTTTTTGGCACTAAGCTAAGATTTGGATTCTGATAGAAAAAGCTATCTGCAATATTGTTTTAGAAAGCACAATGACTTCTCGGACTTAAATATGGATGCTGATAGACTCTGGAGATGAAAAATGAAATAGCATATAAGCTCCTCGTAAATGTCACTGTTTCTCAGATCGCCAAGCTTATATGTCACAATTTATGAATACTAATCTTCTTTCTTGCTAATCACACTTTACTCCAGCTTTTAAAAGATTATCAAGGCTAGAAGGCATAATTCCAGCTCTGGGGACATCTCATGCATTGGCTTATTTGGAGAAGTTGTGTCCTACTCTTCCAAATGGAACTAAGGTGGTTGTCAATTGCAGTGGCAGAGGGGATAAAGACGTTCAGACAGCTATCAAACATTTGCAGGTTTAGTATAGCCAGTAGCGTCCCTTTATGCCTCGAGACACTGGTATTTCACTGCACCGGTTATAGTTTTTCCCCTAGTCTTTTTATCGAAAGAGTAGTAGTACCTGGGTTGAGAAGCTTTTTGTTGTGATATATGTGGAATAAACACTTGTGGAAATGATAGTCCAATTGTCTCTTTTTCTTTTTCGGTTGTCATATTATTTCAATTTCTTTTCACATTTTTATACATGCTTCATTTGCAAATACAAGGGATATCCCTGGAAGAATTATACACCGTAACTTGAGACTTTGTTGGATAAAATAAACAATACCATGTTCGGTTTACAAAATGCGTATGGCAGACAATTATATATTGTAAATCATATGCTTCACATGCAAGAAACAAGTGTTGCGTTTCCAATGGCTGAACAATTTAAATGAGATAGAGTAACCAAAGAGGATAAACAAGAATCTCAGCAAGGGCGTAATCAGAGTATAAAAAGTTGTGAATAGTCATTCTCAATCTATGATTCCTCCTCCCAATGATAATTGATAAGTATCTATAGAAATTAATGATCCTCAATAACCAATTAATAAGATTATCCAAGCACGTTGGTCATAATAATGGGCTTATAGAAGAAATATAAAAATAAGTCCATAATGGGACTTGCATTAGTGTATACACACAGAAAAAGATTAAGAGCAACCGGACCAATCTTAACGAATCCTAATTTGAGCCACAAATCTAAAACTCTCGAATTTTCCTAACTCAAATCTAGTTGTCTAGATCCTATTACTAATTTAAACAATTTATAACTAGACGCAGTCAATTTAATATATTTCTCAGTTTGGCCATGTACAGAGGATACCTTGTGCCATGAAGCGTGCTTATCAAAAAGAAAAATGGCCTTAAAATCAATGATGAGGCGCTTGAACTGAAGACACGGCTGCTGGAAGAGCTGGCACGGTCCCAAGGGACCCTCAGGTTTCTCCACCTACTACTCATTTGTCCATATTTCCACTTGGCAAAGCAGAAAATGAAAATAAAAACATAGCTTATTTTGTCCATTTCTAGAGAAAATTTAGGAATAAATATCTAATGACAACTGACAAGCACATATAACAAAATAGCTCAAAGGGGCTAATTTTTTCTTCCCTCTATGGCAGACACAAAATTCCTGTCATTGTCCTCATTATTTTAAAATCTCACCCCACAAATTACAAAAAACAATAACAAAAAAGGAAAGAAAATGAGAGTCCCTGCCTAAACAAAAACAAGTGTACAGCACTTTTTTTTTTTTTTCATAACAACCTTACTTTATTATACTATACAAAAAAAAGATTGACCATAATTTGGTGTCTCTTTCTTGCCTTTAAACCGAGTACGATGGCCAGGACATCATCCTTGTTCCAACCTCACTGCTTTGCCTGTACCAAGAAAAGTTAGGATGCAACAAGGTTATTTAATGATAAATACTAAGCATAAGCATCATTTTCTTAGAGAAGAAACCAAAGAATATTCTCCAAAGTTAGTTCATTTCTCATCTTCCACCAACAATTGACAACCACAATTGAATGCACAAGGCAACAGGCATCCTTTCCCCAAGTGTGGCCCCACCTGGCTGCAACTATTTTTAACTCCATCTTGTATTGATTTATTTGAGAAATAAGTAGATGCAACTTTTCCTTAATCTTCCCACAGGATATTTCAAGTGCATATACAGAAAATCAATGATATGTAGTTTCCGTCTTTGTGTTAAAAAGATCTATCGAAGTTGCATCTATTTCTACATGCAGCTAAATCTTAGCTATTATTCCTCGATTTATTGATGCATAGCATTTTAACACTTGCACATAGAAAAATGAGTGTATGTAATGCCCTTTTTTTTTCATATGTTAAAAAACCGACAAAACATGTACCTACTTCCACATACAACTATTTATAACTTGTCCTATAAAACAATTGATTTAACACGCACCCCCTTTTTCTTTTCTTTACTTTTTTATTTTTGTCCTATATAACAATTGATTTAACACGCACCCCCCTTTTTCTTTTCTTTTCTTTTTTTATTTTTACTTTATTTACACAATGTGAGTGATGAAAGTACAAAACAAAACTGCAAGAGGGAGAATATATTAAAGTACATTAAATCTCAAAGAGTGTTTAGCTCTAACTAATAGCACGGAGCAATGAGTCTAAGTCAAAAAAAATAACCAACGCTACAAGAGATCAACCAAACAAAAGTTTGACCTTCAGCCAATAATATAAGGTTGGTAGTCACCAACCACCCTATAACTAACATGAGGCTTTTCCAGCTTAATCAACTACCTACTCATCCCCGGAAATATGTAATACACGGTTCCAAGTGAATCAAACACCAAAAGTTTGCTCTCAGCAATTTCTGAGTGAAAACCAGAATGATAAAATTCAATCTTGTTATCATAAAAATTACTGACGGTCAATGTGATTCCAAAAAAATTAACCAAAAAGTTCAAAACAATGCAACGGATACAAAATTATGCATAAAGTTGTATTTGGGTACTCATTCTATTTTCCACCAGTTACATGTAGACATGTCTAATATATATATATATATATATATATATATATATATTTTTGGGCAAGTGACACGTATATTAATTAATTAATACTCTTCTTCAAATAGAAACATGGTTTCATTGAACATGATGTGAAGGATGAAATTTGCAACAAAAAATTTACAATGTTGGATTATAAGCATAACAATAGCATAACAAGAATGCAAAGTTTGTTCAGACAGATTGTTGAGCAATTGTGGACTGATAAGTTCTCGTGGTATGTTAGCCACTCCAGCAACAATAAAATCTACTCTATTTATCACAATAAGGCGTGTGGTTAATTACCTGTGAATACAAGAAAGTTCCAAGGATTGCAATGGCAGCTCCCAGGGCATTGATGGGACGAACAGGGGTGTGGAAGATGATGATGGAGGAGACAATGACCGATATACGTTTCATGGTGTTTCCAATGCTAAATGTCAAGGGAGATATCTCATCCAAGGACATATATGACACCTGGTTGTAGAGATGATAGAACACACTTTGTGCTGCTACCCACCTATATCATGGACAAATATCAGCCACACGGGTCTTTCCTTAGTTAATGGAAAAAATACAAAGCAGCATCACATCACTCAGTTAACATCAACATATCCAGATGCAACCTTAAACGTTACACTAGCAACTTCCACAAAGGAACATCAAAAAGAGATTCTGAGCAACAGGCTTGTTGAATTCAGCATTTACTAAAATACTAAATAGAGTCATAGCAGTCCCACAAGCTAAGTCACACCATTTGTAGCAATAAAATCTTAGAGCATTCTATTTGAAAAATAAAATAAAATAATTTCACCAAATGACAATTACATATGCAGAGTAAGCCACAATCATAAAATTAATTTGACTGGTTAAGGTTAATACTCAGCAGGTAAAATTGCTTGTATGTGATCATGCACGTCTTTAGCATAATTTGGCATAAATGTAATTTTTTTTCCAATTGCCAGAATGAATTTATTTCTCCTTGCTCATCATTACTTGACTAATAACATTGGCTCTTTAACTAGATAATAACAAGTAGTCAAAAACAAATTTCATGAGATCAGGTATACAAACGTTTACCAAATGAACTGAGGTCCAATATCAGACAAGGCCTTTTGCCATCCTGCTGCCCACATCTGTGGTCCCTCCACAGCAATTGCAAATGGAGTGAGAATTACGAGGGACAACATTGAAAGGCAAGCATAATAGTTCATTCCGCTAACAGATTTTCCCTTCATGCCCCTCTTTGAAAAGATGTTCCTAAAGACGAAGGCTAAGTTTGATATCATAGCTCCCATGAAACCTGAAACAGATCCCAACAACCAAATTCATGATCCATGACAAAGAAGAATTAAGTTCAGTTTCAGTAACACCATTTCTTTTAGTGGCAATATCACTTAACTATTAGATGCTTCACCTAAAGCAATTCAAACTAATATACAAGCAAGTCACGCCCCAAACACAAAAGGGGGAAAAGCAAAATCATCATCAATTGTAAGAGGTCTTGATCATTAACTTGGTTTTACTTTCAGACGTTAAATTTACCTAATCATGGTCAGTTGGACAAGAGAAACCACAACTCTTCAGAATTAATTTTTCCTCCAGCCAGAATAGTTAAATCGAGCAATGAATATACAGTAACTATAAGATAATCACTAAAGATCAAGTGCTGTGCCTAGGTCAGAGTACAAGTATATATTGTTACCAGTCATATTAAAGTTGAGCTCAGTCACAGCGGAAAGGGCACAACCGCCAATAATCGGTATAAGAGAGAGGTATACGGGCAATGGGAATGTCTCTCCCAAGAGTAACCTTGAAACCAATACGCTGAAAGCAGGCTCACCACTCTTGATGATATGAGTGAATGAAACTGCAACCTTAGACATACTTACTGTCGCTGCAACATGCCCAATAGTATGAGCCACCGCAACCTAGACAAAAATGAAAACAAGCAAAACTAAGATCCAACCAAACCAAGGCCAAAAAAGTCTAAAAAAGCTTAAAAAAAAAGATCCTGCTACTGTACTGATCCTTGTTCAATCAAGCCTCTAAGATAATCAAGTACTAGACTTGATAATTCTTTCTTCATGCATAAAAACAATTACAAACAAAAAGTCTAAATTTCACTTCCTTCCTTCTTCACCTCTTCTAAATAACAAAACTTTTTTACCATATGGTGTGACTCAGACAAGACAAAACAAAACACCAAATGTTTTACCCCACAGAACAAGATATTTACTCTTTACACACATAAAAACCATCATAAGAAAAAGTCCAAAACTTCACTTCCTCTTTTCTCCAACACTTCCTAAATCTACCAAACACAGCTTTATACCTAACTTTTATGTCCACATATATGCGTTACCACAATAAAACTTACTAAACAACTCCAAGGGTTAGGATTAACACCAAAAAGACCAAACGTTAAAACCTTAAAGCAACAAACAAGGGGAAAAAAGAAAGAACACACAGAAATAAACTTAGAACTCACAGGGAAAAGTGTCTTCCAGAAATCAAAATCAGTTTTAGGAGCTTCAGCAATCCTTGTAGCCCAAGAGATCAACATCATAAGAGACCCAGTTGCCAGAGAAAGTGTGGAGGTCAACCATGGATAAGGATATGCATTCAACACCTTCTTATTATAAATGTTAAACACAACATTCAAAGCCCACCAAATAGCAAAATAAATTCCAATCTTAACTTTCTGTGCAGCTTCTGATTTTGTTTCAATAATAGGCTTTGACTTATCTGCCTCATAAGCCTTACACTTAATCAAGTTTCGGTTTTGAAACCTGTCTTTTGTCGATCCAAAGTTTTGAATTGAAGAAACATGAAGTGGCTTCGAAACTGAGAGTGAATTCTTGACCACAGTAGTCGAAACCTCTTGGGATTTTGGAATAGCCAAAAGGGTGCACCTTTTGGTGGGTACCGAGTAGTTTTTTCTCAAAACAACATCAGACCCATGAACTGGTTTTTGCAAAGATTGTTTCACAGAAGAAATCATTATCTTTCTTCTGTAAAACCAACAGGATTTTTTATTTGGGGTCTTGAATCACGGATCAAAACTGGGTTTTGGTTTTTAAACCTTGGATCAATAAAGTCTGGAATTTTAAGGTTAAAAACGCGATTTTTTTAATGGATCATAGACATAGAACTCGAAGAAGAAGGGTGTTCCAATACAACCAATACTCGAAAGGGCTATATAATAATAACTTACAAATGCATAAAAATAAACGTAAACTAAATATTAAAATAAAACAAGGGACTCGATTGTTTCTTGAAGCAATCGAAAGATCGGGTTTTGGTGTGAAGGCGTGTTTTGTTTCTGTAAGCTATGGAAATATCTATATGGCCTAATGGGTTGGTGGAAAACCGGAAAGTATTTAAAAAGAGAGAGAGAGAGAGGGGTAGTTTGGAAAAAGTGTATTTGATTTTGTATAGTTGTAGGAAATGTGACCGAAACATAAACGCAACTGTGCTACCCAATTGTCATGTGAATTGCACCACTTTCTCTTCCATTAGGAGAAGCAACTGCGTAGGAGAGAGAGAGAGAGTCAGTCCACTGACGTCTAACTTACCACCTTTTTCGTAGCAGTAGTGAAAAAGGAGTCCACAGGAAGAAAGTTTGTTTAGGTGGTTGGTTAGGCCGGGATATGGCCGACCGGTTCGATTTTTTTTCCAAGTTTGGCTCGGTTTGGCTAATTGCAAAATTTCCCTTTCTAATTAAGAATCCGCTGTACGGAGAAAAAGAAGAAAAAAATAGGAAGAAAAAATTTATGACATATTGATCTTTGAAACCTTTGGCCCGGTATGATTAAAAAGAAAGAAAGCAAATAAAAGGAAATATAATTTATATTTTTTATTTAGATTTATAAGGTAGAAATTGAAAGAAATGGAATGGATAATTTTTTTTTATTATTATTTTGATGATTTCTACTCATTTTTATATTTTTCTCTCTAAAGTCGAGAAAAACTAATTGATTTTAAAAATAAAAATGTTTCTATTAATTTTTCTTCATTCCACTTTATTTGATTTTAAAATGCAAAGAAATCAAGTGTCGGAAAACTTAATATCACTGTTTACATTAAAATTATGTGGTCAATACTTTATTTCATTAAATACAATAAAATTGAATGTTTAACTCTTGATTTCATGGTGACCGAAAGACATTGGGTTTTCAACACTTAATGTTGTGCAATTTAAAATTAGATTTTGAAAACTCGATTTAAGTGGTATAGTTTTAGGGTTATTTTCATATATTATATAATTTATTAATTTTTTTTAAATATCCTTTTCCTTTTCCCCTAAGATTTTCATTAATTTATTTTCATTTCTATAACTTTGCATCAATTCCATCGTTGTGAAACTTTTTTAAGTTTGAAAGAATAGGGCATAGCATCGCGTCTTTTACCTATCCAAACGTATATTAGGCATATCACAAGGTCCATGTTCCAAGTTACATTGTATTTGAGTACTATATGCAAGATACATTACAATTTGAGAAAATATTGTTGGTAAATATAATCACATTCGATTTAATTATATAATAATTTTTTAATTAAAAACTCACAAGATGTAAATTTCACAGTCTACTTCCAAAATTTAAGAGTATTTATTTATACAGTAGGATATGGGAGTATGTTCCTTAACCTACTAGTTTTAGACTTGCTCAGCCCTAATTGGATAATAGTCCAATTTTGCTTTGTACTTAGGTTGATTCTTTTGATATACAGAAAAACCAAATCCAAATATGGGTAGATTTTTGGATATATACCAAATATCGGTATGTGAAATTATTTGATGGACTGAAGCATAATAAGAAGAATAATCTAATATTGCATGAAAGAGTAATGGTTTTATTAAATGATCTTTTTAAATGGTGTACTATAGATGTTTACAGTGAAAAAGTTATTCATATCTTAAAAATATTTTAAATATCGATGGTTTTCTATGTATTCTATCGTTGCTTTTCTAATCGGTATTACCATGAAACCCATTACATATTGTTTTAATTTGAGTATGTAAATATGGATATTTGTTAAGAGCTAAAAATATTTTTTTTTTATATTTTTTTTATTAAATATATACTTTATATATAAAAAAATGTTAATACATTTGACGTGAAAGGTTTCTTTATCTGAGTTCAATGCCCTCAACTTTTTTTTTTCTTTTAATTTTCAATTTATTGTACTTGTTTTCAAAAAAATATACCTAATTATATAGTTTAATAAAATTAACTTAAGCATCATTTTAGCTTTAAAAAAAGCCTTAGGTCTGGAATTAAATACTGATCAAAGGAATAAAATTTGAAGTACGCTAGATTCCTATTTTAATTAATTCCTTTCCCTATTTCAGTCTTTTGAACATTTAAAATATTTTTTAGTTTAATCATATAATTATTATTCTTAAAAGATGAAAAGCTAGTTTTGCTTAATTTTGAGTTGTTGTAAGCAAAATAATTGATTTAAGACTGCAAGATTAAATTAAGGTTTATCTCATTCAATGTTAACTTCACACTTCTTCTAAAATGACAATAAATAAATAGTAGTAAAATCACATCGGTTGCTAAAGGCTTGTTTTATGAATAATATTCTTTTGATAAAATAAAAAAGGTTTGATTTATCCCCTTCATCACCCCCTCTAAAATCATTAGTGAATGGTGCATAGTAGATAAGATATAAAGTTTTATCTATACTTTACTTTAAAAGGTATCATTTTCCAAAATTTGGAATCATATTTAATTTTATAATGCCATCGAACCACTATGGAACTTATATATGGTAGAATCTAAAAGTTATAGGGTAATATGTAAAATTTATAATTTTTTTATTTTATCATAAACTTCAAGTTTATGTGATATTATAATAGTAATCTATGTGCGAACAAGTTTTCTATATGTAAAACTTATGAAATTTGAAGTATAACTTGTAGAGCTTGTAGTAAAACCTTTAATATTAAAAAGGTAATTTTTTTCTATCTTTGTTATTTCAAGTTTATATGATATAAGACAAAACCTATGGAACCTATGATAAATTGGAATAAAAATTATTATTTAAGAAGAGATAGCAAGTTTTAGGTTTAGGGTTTATATTATGTTTAAACCATTTTTTTAACATAGATATAATATCATTTTTATTCTTTTCTTGGCTAAAAAGAGAGAGATTATTTTTCATCCAATAAGATCTATTATATTATTTTATAAATTTTACAAGGTAAGTATAAGATACATGGAACCTATACATTGTATGTTTTATAATATAAGTTATCAAATTCCAAGTTTTAGGATAAGTATAAAGTATAAAGATATTGTACTTGTATCACACCCTATAGAAGCAAGTTTCAGAAAATTCATACGTAAAACCTACCTAATAACCTTCAAAACCTATATTGAACCTTCTCGAATGAGCAAAATATGATAGGTACCCTATACAAAAAAGTTGCTTGCTCATCCCTATCTAGGATACATAATTAGCAAGATAAAAATAATAAAGTTTTTTTGATTCACATGATTGATTTAAGTTAGGAAAAATATTAGAATCATTACCTAGACTTGGTGCTTTTTAATTTTACACCTAAACAGTTGTGGTTAGGTTGAATTGCCACTTAAATCCAAAACTAGTTGGTAGGATTACAATACAATTCACTTGTACCAAACAATACGAAGAGAATTGCATAGGACATAATAAGAAAAATATAATAGTATAACTCATTTATATCATGTTTGGTTTATATAATATTGGATAAAGATTTTTGTAATATCTACTATTTAGAAATACAAAATACCATGCTAAATATGATATATAAAGTATTTGATAAGGATTTTTGTGTTTTTATTTAGTGAATTTGATTTTTATATTATATTTTGACTAATATAAACTATAAGTATTTTGTCTAATATTTTAGAATTATTTCTATCTAATAACCAAAAAAACATGTAAACTAAATAAAAAATAAAATATTTTATTTAATTCAATATTATAAATTTTTAACAACCATATAATACCTGAATGTTCGTAAAATTTTTGGTCTTAATTTTGTTTGAGGACATCTTAAATCCTTAACGTATCGGCACGAGCTTGTAATGACTCATGAATTAAGATCCATCACGATGATGTCTTTCAATATTAACGAATTGATTGAACAAATAATCCTTTCTAGAAAAAAAAAAACCAAAAAAAGAAAATATATATCCATATTTATTATTTTCAAACCCTACTCGTGTCACTTTATGTAGTTGCCATTTTTGTTACAAATATAAACGTTTATTATGAGTTTTTTTTGCTGTATTAAAACGATTTCAACGTGTTAGAAATTTGAAGAACTGAAACTATACAACACGAATTTTCACTAATCGACTGCTGCTTTTATTTTTAATGAGAAAAGCATATATTGCCATCAGTTTTTGTCAATATTTGTCTAAATTGGAAAAAAATTTGATTGGAGATAGTATTGAGATAAATCGTGTATCAACAATTTATTATTAATTTTTAAATATATATACTAAAATATAAATACTTACATCTAGAAAAAGTTAGTAACTTATTACTAATTTTTTTATTAACTTTTAAACATTTGTATCAAAAATTAAATATTCAACCAAAAAAATATAATCGAGAAATAAAAATAATTCTCCTATCTAGCATTTATTTGAGTAATTTAACCTTTGATCGCCATCTGCGGACTCAGTCCAAAACTCAACGCAAATAGAGTCAATGATTTGGACCGAAATAAGTTTTTGACCAAATGAAATTTCCCCCGTCATAGAAAGGAGGAAGATGTGATGGTGTACCTAAAAAAGTTTTAGAAAAAAAGTATTTGAATTTTCATATTAGCATTTGACATTTATTTATCTGATTGAGTATAAGGTACGATAGTATTTCTTCAGGGGGAAGAGAAGGTTATTTGTTTATTTATTTTTTTAATAGCAATAAAGAAACTTATATTATTACTAATTATACTTAACAAGTCAGTATTACAACTAAATAATATATAAAAGAGTAAGAAAATATTACTAATTATACTTAACAAGGGAATCGTTTTTTTTTTTTTTTAATTACATTACTCTTAATTCTATTCGATACTGCTTTTCCACACCTCTTTTATACCCTTCAAATATTTTGTAAAGTGATGATTTAAAGATGAGAAAGCCAAAGATTCTCCATCATCATCATCCTCCGCCTTGTTATTTATAATTTTATATGAGTCAATTTGTTTAATTAGAAAAAAAAAAATTAAAAGTGAGATCGTCTAATATACCTTACTAAACAGACAACCTACAGTTAAAGTTGACCAATTGGTTGCAAGTTAGGTTGGCTTGTAGATTCATAAAAATTGAAAAAAGAGAGAGAGAGAGAGAGAATTAATCATTCTTGCATGATGTATAATACTATTTCGAATTCTACTTTTATGTTGGCCATTGAGTAAATTAATTACTGTTGCCATGTAATTACGTGAAAAATTCTAATTATCATTATATTGATCGGTCAAAATTATTTTATAAGCTTTTCCTTTTAAACTTTATACTCTATTAAAATATACAAGAATTGTAAAATAACAAAAAAATAAATTGGATTAATATTATCTAGCTATATTTAATTAATGAAAATATAAATACGAATATACTACGAAAATTTACGATGATTATTTATTCTTTTATTTTAATTAATTGAATATACTACATTTTACATAAAACAATACAATAGTGAAGAACTTTTATTGCCATCATTAAAAAAACACTTCACTTCAAATCCCGATCCAGCATCTAACATGTCTAGACAGCTTGTACGTTGAATGGAACTGAGGAAGTGAAAACAGATGTAGGTGAACCTGCAAAGGTAATGAGACACGTGACAACGCTGGTCGGACGAGAGAATCATACTCACTACACCTTAATTCGGCCTACGAATGACATGCCGTCACGAAAAACAAAGAAAACTGGCCTTTATTAAATCAGACAACATTGAAAAGAACATCCTCCGTTGGCCATTCTGCTATTGAGTTGATGCGTAATTTAAGCTAAATTAAAATTGCATTCGAGTTATGCTTTTACTAAAAGTTACGTTAAATATTAACTCAGTTGTCACTTGGGATTATCTTTCTTTCTCTTATATGTATTACTTTTTGTTTTTGTAAATTTTTAATTGAAAAATAACATTTATTTTAGTTGTTTCATTTTATAATATTAATTTTTTATATAAAAAACAATCTCAACAAATTGATCGATTAACTTAATAACCGACTAAATTGTATAAATAGATTAAATATTATAGGTTGGTTTATTTGTCACTTTAACCCACTAATCTACAATGTGACGAGTTTGAATTTTAAACTTTCGGTTATAAATCAAAGCTTATTGAGATAGATTGGGGTAGCTTGAGGTAGGGTATAAGATTTTATTTATAGCCATTTTCATGGATACAAGTTTCTATATTTTGAAATGAAATCTACCTATGATGAGTAGAAACTTTTCTAGAATTTATATCATATAAAATTTATAAAATCTTTTGTTCTATTTTTTATAAAATAAATTAGGTAAGTTGTAAAATAACCTGCCAATTTTTCCAGGCATTGTAACTAATGCATTCATACAAACTCTCACAATTGGTATCATAAATAAAGAGAATTATGGGACAATTATGGCTATTGCGTGGTGAAATGTACAATTTCCGCTGCGTTTGTATGAATCCCTGGAAAAATTGGCAGGTTATCTTACAACTTATTTAATTTATTTTATAAAAATATGACAAAAGATTGGCTAAATTCTTTCATTTGGTCCTTCTTGCATTGTTCTCGTTTAAAAAGCTACTAACCGCCATTATTATTGATGGCCAAAAAGCTACGCATGAATATAACATAACAATACATTCGACTGACCATATGTTAATTTAATTTTGTGGTGATCAGAACCAGCCATACAGTTGTCCTTAAATATGACTAACATTTGCCATTATTCCAGAAATTCCTGATTCCACAGTTTCGGATTTAAGTGATAGTGAATGCACTTGTGCACTGGCGCTGCGAGCCTGCCAGCACAGACTGGGCTGTATTTTGTTCACATTAACCGTGATCTATGCGTCCAGGGTCAACCCAACCACGCATAGGTTGTGTTTTGGGACCAGATGGGTCGGCACCCGGTTAAGCTTTTAGGATCGGAATTATAAGTCCGGTTTATGACAACCATGGACCATGATACTAGTTTTATATATATATATATATATATATATATATATATATATATATATATATATATATATATAATTCTGAAAATGATTATATATTTCCTGAAAAAGCAATTGGATATAAATGTATATAAATTTATGCTTTTAGTTCTTAATAAGTGAAGCATTGATATTTTCCTTTTTTTTTTTCTATTACTGTTGAGTTTTGATTGTTCAAAAAAGAACATGTTTGACATAAAATTAAGTTTTTTAAATTAAAAAATATTTATGAGTGTCATTAAATAATTCCTAATAAGTTAAATAAAGTAATTTTTCACTTTTTAAACATTTGTTTTTATTTTTTAGATATTTGGTAGGTGTCTCGATTATTTTATTTTTATAAGATATAATATTGAAATTATTATTTCACTTCTAAGAAGAATAAGGATACTCCTTCTCTATGTAACTTCACATTTCAGAAAAAAAAAAGTGTGTGTAATCAACTATAATGCTTATACATATGAATATAAATATATACAGTGATCCTATCAACTAATTGATTTTGCAGATTTTGTTTCCTAACTTTTAAAATGTAAAATTTCCTCCAAACCCACTGAAAAGTTGTTTTAACTTCCTCGAACTTCCCAAAGTAGCTTTCAAGAATAAAATCTTCAGCTGGCGACCCATTTTGAGTAGTTTAGAAGGAAAACTATCATGCATTTTTGGAAATTTAAGGAGAAGCTACACGAAACCAATTTTACTCTTGCAAGCTATATTCCTTTTTTTCTTCCCCCAATTACAAGCTATATTCACTTGGACGTTATTAGATGCTAGCAATAGCACTCACAACCTGCAACACTAGTACTTAAAAAATATAAAATACTCATATTATAAAAGATTAAATGTTTAGTTTCTTATTATAGAGAAAAATAATACATTCTTTTTTCAATTTTAGACGACAAAATTGTTTAGAAAGGTTTTAAGATTTATGTATGACTATCCATAATATAAGTACATGTTCTTTAGGGAAAAATGTTAATTTGTAATTTTGCACGTATTATAACAAAATTCTTCTTTTCCCTTGTAAAAATATAAATATAGATAGGGGAAGGATTAATATGATCTATTTAAATATTTAGTAAATATAGCTTCTCTCTTATTCATTATAAAGAGATGATAACTTAATTATCATTTAAAGGGTAAGTACATTTTTTTTAATATTTACTCAGTTTTATATCTGAATCCTCAAACTCTTTTTTTTTTGGGTTTCCATTTGAATGTTCAACATTTTGAAAACCCTACAAAAATAAAATTTTCATCAAATCCATCAAATATTCCATCCATTTTAGTATGTGTTAGCTTTTAATTGGTCTTAAGGAGGTCAACAAAAGGTGGTTAGGGTTTTATAGTTTCCCCTTACCCATTTTTCTTACTTTTAATTCTTTTGAATTTTTATTATTTTATATTTAATGGTATATTTATTATATTACGTAATCAAATATATTTAATATCATAATTTTATTGAATTCATAATTATGGATGAAAATTTTGCAAATTTGATGCAAGTCCTATTTTTGTAGAAATTAAAAAACATTGTGTTTTCAAATAGAATAAAAAAAATAAAAAAGGATTAAGGATTCAAATAGAATAACAGATAATAGTAAATATTAAAGACTATTAATGTACTTTTCTCCAACTTTAAAGATGGATTTTAGATTCCACTTATTAAGGCATAATATAAGAAACAATATATTATTTAAACTATATAGTTGGGTTTTTCCTTCTCTTAAAATATACCATAGTAAATATCCATATACAACCATATATGCATGTATGGAAATGAATAATATAGTGAGCAAAACAAAATTGGAATTGTTTGAGTAGTCTATTCAGTCAAGCTCAAGTTTTATAATATCTAGCTCAATCAACTCAGGATCACAATTAAATTCAAATTTAACTTAAATGTTAATTAAGCTAAAGTTGAGTTTGGGTATCAAGCTTGTGCTTACTTGATGCCATTTCAAGTTAAGCTTGAATTCAAAATTCTTTGAGTTAGGACTAGAATGTTGAACATTTTGTTAACCTTTTAGATTTGAATTATGAGTTTGGTTTATGATATCTATGGACCATGATACTAGTTAAAAAAAGAATTCATAATTTTAAAAATGGTTAACCTTTTAGATTTGAATTATAAGTTTGGTTTATGATATCCATGGACCATGATACTAGTTAAAAGAAAAAATTTATAATTAAGAAAATGGTAATATAGTTCATGAAAATGTAATTGCACACAAATATGTAAAAATATATTCTTTTAATTTTTAATAAGTGAAATATTGATATTTTCCTTTTCCTTGGTACTTAGCTAAATGAACAAATCCGCTTCAATCCATAAGTTAATGCTAGTTGGCCGTCTTTATATGTGCGTTGAAATACTTAACCCAACTCACATTTTTTTGTGAGTTAAATGGATTGGCTCATACGATCTGCCTTGTTTGTACAACTTTAGTTACTGTTAAGCTTCGATTGCTTAAATAAGGAATGATATTTTAATATAACTGTTACAATTGGTGAAAGATGTATTACAAGGAAGCTAGCATGGCTATCAAATTATGTGACTAAATAGTGGCATATTTTGGAAAATCATTACAATAGTTGTACAAATCAAAGATAGTACTTGTAATAGTGTGAGTTGGAATTAACTTCAAGTAGTTAAAGAAAAGAAAGAACTATAGAAAGGGAATAATAGAAAGGGGAAGAAACAACCTTGATTCCCAAAAGATTTAGTGCCTTAGGAGTTGCTAACTCACTCGAAGTAGTTTGAATTACTTTCTTCAACCTTGCAAGAACACAAACAAAGCATTAATTCGCAAAACCTAAGTTTACATTGTTACAAAAAGATAAAAGAAAGAGAAAAATAGAGAGAGACCTTTCAATAAGAGAGAAAACACAGTAAGCTATAAACTCAAGAGTCTTGGTTCTACATGAGAGTAATTTGCATAATTGGGCTGGACCTATAGTATGCGGCTCATCGGTACTTTTATTTTGATCATGGCTTTTTTTTATTAAAAAGCAGGTATCATAGTGATATTTATCAAAAGATTAGATAAAGTAATTTCTCACTTTTTAAACATTGATTTTTATTTTTTAAAGAATTTTCGTTTTTAGATATGTGATAGGTGTCTTAAGTACCTGTTAATGGCATCATATTTTATTTTCTTTAAAGATATAATGTTGAAATTATTATTTCACTTATAAGAAGAGTAAAAACTTAATGAAAGGATATCCCTTGTGTGTAACATTTCGGAAAAACGTAGAATGTTTATGCATAAGAACATACATATATTCAGTGACCCTAATAACCAATGATTTCGTGCGTTTTGTTTCCTAACTCTTAAAATGTGAAATTTTCCTCCAAACCCCTAAAAACAATCGACCCTTTATCCTATGGTATACGTTCACCAAAAAGTTATTTTCACTCCCACAAACTTCCCAAAATAGCTTCAAGAATAAAATTTCAGTTGGCAACCGAATTTAAGTAGTTTAGAAGGACAGAATATCATACATTTTGGAAATTAAAGGAGAAGCTACACAAACCCAGATTTAAGAGGGTCAAATTACAATGCATATATAATCTCACTCTTACAAGCTATTTCACTTACACTGTTTTTGGAAAGGGGTGAAGAGGAAGGAAAGAACGGGGAATGAAGAAAATCAGGAGAAAAATATCTAATATGATTGTTTGGGTTGAGAAGGAGACTCGGAAGAAAAAGAATTCGGAGGAATTCATTTCCTTTGATTCCATATATTTTTATTCCCTCCTAAATTGGAGAGATGGTGGAAGAAAAATGAAAAAAAAAAATCAATATATTTCCTAAGATTTCCCTTCTTTATCTACTTTTTTTTCTTCTTTTTTAAAATTTTATATTATATCTTATTTTGTCTATATCAATTATTATGAATCATTTTATCTTCTTTCTTTCCATTATCCAAACATATACGGCAAGATCAAATGCCCTCATAAATCTTTCTGCTTATATTCTCTCATTTCGTATTTATTCATTTCCAACCAATTCTTTCCCTCACACCATATAAATCGTTAGAAGTTACTAAATACTAACAGTCACAACTGGCAACATGGGTAGAATATATAATACTCTTGCTACAAAAGATTAAATGTTTAGTTTCTTATTATAAAAAAATAATAATACATACATACACACATATATATGTTAATTTTAGATCATGAAATTGTTTTTAAAAAGTTTTAAGATTTATATTATGATCTATACATGACTATGACTATCCAAGTGTATGTTCTTTAAAGGAAAATGTTAATTTTGTAACTTTTTTATGTTTCGACGCAAAACTCTCATTTTCCTTCTAAAAATATAGATATAAATAGGTAAAAGTATTAATATGATCGATTTAAATGTTATACCAAAATACAATTTCTCTCTTAGTTAATATAGATAGATGATAAATTAATTATATTTTTAAGTAAAAAAAATACACTTTTAATCTATAATGTTTATCCAATATTTTATTTAAATCCTTAGGTTTTTCTTTTACTTTTGCTTAAATTCTTAACATTTTTAAAATTTTATAAAAATAGGACTTTTACTTAATCCGTAAAAAAAATTTCTTTTATTCTAGCAATGTGTTAGCTTCCAATTGACCTTAAGGTGGTAGACCAAGTTCGCTGGGGTGTCATATTTTTTCCCAACCCATTTTTTCTTACCTTTAATTCTTTTATTTTTTATTATATTATATAATTAAATATATTAATTACTATTTTTATTAATTATGTAATTAAATGTATTTTATATTAACATTTTATTTAATTAATCATTATGGATAAAAAATTTATTAGATTTAACAAAAGTTTTAATTTTGTAAGAATTTAAAAACATTGAACTTTCAAATATAATAAAAAGTTAAGATCTTAATAAAAAATAGATAAATACTGAAAAGTAAAATCATATATATATTTTTTCTAATTTCAAAGATGGAGTTTGGACTCCACCTATTAAGGCATAATGTCAGAAATAATATATGATATACCCCATATAATTGGTTTTTTTTTGTCCGAAAATATACCACGATATATATCATATACAGCCCGTATAGGCATTTACGGACGTCCATATAGTTATTCTGAATCGGGATAGAATTGGATTGCTAAATGCGCAACAATGAAATGGATCATATGATGAGACTAGATTTGCACAGTATAGTGAGCAATATAACTTTGGGATTTTTTGGATTCAATATTTATTTGAGGAGGTCTATCTTGTCCAGCTCGAGTTAAAAAAAAAAAATTCAATTAGTTTAGGAGTCTAATTGAATTTGAATATAGCTTAAATATTAATCGAGTTGAAATTGAATTTGAGTATTATGCCATAGCTCTTTACTTTGATAGGGTATAAATATCTAAATTTGCTATTATTAGATATTTTTTCAAACCTATTACCATATTAAGTAGCAATAAAAAATTTATATCCATTTTTCATGATATTATGCATGGATCGGATATATTATCGTAAATTTTTTAGAAAAAATTAGCTTATTTAATATCATTTTTAGTTGAACTCAAATCTAATTTTTTTTTAATTGAGTTTGAGTTAGAGTTCGGAATAGTATTATCTCGATTTAATATCTTATTTACGATTTTTTATTTTATTTTATTTATATAATGCTGAATTTATTCCGTGGGCTAGGTAATAATCTATGTAAGTAGAGGTCCAGATCTCACGCTTAGTGACGGAAATATTAACTAACGACAACATGGGAAATGAATTGTCCAAATTTATTTTTTAAAAATATTATTATGTATAATTAATAATTAAGATTATAATAAAAAAATATAATAATACAATGATATAATAAGGTATTTTAAATTGACATTTTCCACAGCATTCCTTCTGATTTCGGCCACTTCAACTGCATCTTTTGAGCCCATGTGGCTGATTTTCGTGAGCTTTTTTTAACATTGGAAATATGCTTTACCTTTTATAGAAAATCTGACTAAACCAATCAAGTCAATTTAGTCTTGCTGTTCAGAATAGTTTCCTGAGTTAACCTTTTATAGAAAATCTGATTAAATTATTAAATTATTCATGAATTAGGTTTTAATTTTTTTTATTAAAACTCTACCATGATCTTTTTAAACCGATAAATCTCTGGTTATTCTAATAATTCTGTTAACTGTGGTAAGTTTAGCTCTACTTCTACCTGTTCTAAATAATAACATTACATATGCGGACATGTCTGGGTGGTTTTAGTGGAATATAGCCAAACTGGTTGCTTTGATGGAACAATCTGAAATGTAAATTTTATCCCCATGACTTACAAAGGTTGCCACATAAATTTTAATCAACGTGCTCTTTCTTTTATTTACAAATTAAAAGGTTTATAAAGTATACATATAAATATATATATATTTTTCGTAACTTGGATAGACGATGGGTCAGGACTTTTATAGTCCGTTAGCATAAATAGCATACTGAATTTCTAATGAATCGATTAGATCATATAGTAATTGATAAAAATTAATAGACATAGGTAGTGATTTTGATAACGGCAGCAAGCTTTCATACATACAATGCCTCTTGGAGATTGGAAAGTTTGACTTGATTAAGAATATACGTTAATCTGGTCATGAAACTTTCCGTCGACAGAAGGTCGATTTATACTATTTTTGTACTGTTGCTCTAAAAGTATATGCAATTTTTGGTAAGTCTTGAACAACTCATTGATGTTATTAAAAGCAATATTTATAGCCTGTAATTATATTATACATGAAAAAAAAATCCCACTTATGAATCAGAAATAATTTTTTTAAAATTACCTTTCTCTTTCCTAAAATTACTTTAAAAAACTTAAAAAAAAAATAATCCAAATCTTATATGAATATAAAGTACACAATATTCATCATCATCTTTTTCTTTTTTCCTTTCTTTCTTTTTTATTTTTTAATATTGGAAAAAAAAAACTAAATATACATACATGCGTGAGAATTATTAAGAAAATTTAGCTTTGATAAGTACTTGCTCGATCCTAAAGGTCTATCGCTATTCCACTTTTGATTGGCACTTATTTGATTGTTCATCAAAAAAATATATTTCGAAGATTTAACCAAATCAATTTTTCAATGTAGTGTTCGATAAACCTTGATTTTTTCATGGTGGATTGTAAAATGACCCATTGTTACCGATAAATGAGGCATTCGTTGAAGAGATTCAAATAGTAAACATATACTTAAAATGGCATAAAATAGAACGAGAAAATGTGTTTTGTTTTCCCACTTTGGAAAGTTTTCTAAACTGCAATTAATTCATTTTGTTAACTTATCATCTGCTTCAGAATTCGAAAAATTCCTTCTTGTTGCTTATAAGACCCAGTAAAGAATGAGAGAAGTGCCTCAAAAGACACGAGCAATTTACTTGAGTGAGATATCATGTGTAATATGTAATATTATATGCAATATCACATTAAAAAATTTACACTTAGCCTACCATAGTAAGATAATAACTATGGACTCTTATATATGAAATTTCTATTTATTTTTACCTATTATGTCCCAAGCAAGTAATGTAATGTATATGCTTTCTCCACAAAGCCAGACTTCTGTAGTAAGCAACTCTAGCAATAAAGGGGAATGTGTTAGCTTGGCGTTGGCACTAGTTAGGAGGGCATGTATTTTGAAGCAAGTGCATATCCAAAACTAAGCAACTCTAGCAATAAAAGAAATCTAAGGAGAATGGCTATTATAATGTTCACCAACCATTCTATTACATATTAACAATTTATGATTCTATCCTTATAAATTGCTATTTAATTACTTATTTATAACCCTTAATATAAATGCTTTCAGCATTAAAACATCATCACCATAAATGATAACATATTTACAACTACCTTCCAATATCAACAATGAGACTTCTTGGAAAGGGTATAATACCATATATTGAACAGTTTATATTTGAATCTATATAAACCCAATCTACAATTCAATTTTCCTCTGGGCTTATCCTTTCTGTTAACAAACATAGAATATATTTGGATAATGTTTACAACACGGCGACTCAATTCCGTTTTCCGGATATCATCAGATTCCCTATCATATTCATACGAGTGCTTGGTTATAATATTTAGGAAAACAAAAATAATGTTTCCTTTTATCATACTAGGAAAGACCTAATAAAGTATGACAAATAAGAAACGGCTATACAATGCCCCAGTGCAAAATTACAAATGTAAGGTATATCATTCAAGTTCAAGAAGAAAGTGGCAAGTTTTCTCAAATCTGTAACAAAAGAAGGCAACTAAATTATTTATGCACCAAAATTGGATTAAAAATATCATGACTGTAAGTATATATACAAAAGACTTGACCAACATTATCTTTCATAACACCTACTAAATGGCCGAAAGCAGAATTATATCCATAGCTTTTCTTATTCTTCATGTTGGTCTGCAGTGCCAAGTGGTACATGGCATCGCATCAAACTCTTCTGGTCTAAGATTTAAAATGATTCCTAGAGATTCTCCTGAGTCTCCTCTATATCCAGGCAATCTCACTTCCAGCTCTCGGAATCCCGGGCTCGATATCTTGAAGACTGGGCATCCTTGGATGCAATGCCAGATTCCGTGGGGTTTCTCATGTTTAGGGACAACCTCTATTTTGTGGTGCAATATACTATAGGAGATCCAAGTATGCAACTGCTCCTTCTTATGGACTCTGGTAGTGGTCTCGTTTGGACACAATGCTTGCCATGCAAGAATTGTTATGCACAAAAAGGCCCTTTTTACAACAGGACTGCCTCTTCCGGTTTCCAGAAACTTACCTGCGATGACCCTTTATGCAGTGGCGAAAACCGGGTTTTCGATTGTCTCAATGATGAGTGTGTTTATAGCATTTCCTATGGTGGAGGAGCAACAACCAAAGGTGTTGCTGCTTAGAAGTTGTCACGGTCCCGCCAGCCTATAGAGAGCCTACTAGGGTTACAGGCGTGGTTTTTGGATGTTCGGATGACAATGCAGGCTTCCAGTTTGCTGAAAGTGGTCACATCCCAGGAATTTTTGGATTAAGTTTGGCTCGAACTTCATGGATCACTCGGTTATCTGATTTGACGAAAGGGCGGTTTTCTTATTGCCTTGTGCCATACGATCAAGCAATGTTAAAACCTGGTGAGCTGACAGTGGGGGATGCTATCCCTCAGCCTACAGGAACTGTCCTGAGAACAACTTTTCTGAAGCCCCTATCAGACAAGATCCCTCTTTACTATGTGAACCTAACTGACGTAAGTGTAGCGTCCGAACGTCTAGGATTCACCTCGGGTACGTTCGATTTCAGGGAAGGTGGTGCTGGTGGATTCATCATTGATTCAGGGGTTACAATCAGCTGTCTTGAAGAAAATACGATAGGACGGACGCTTACAGGGCGGTTATGGTGGCATTTCGAAAATACTACGATGGTCTCAAGCTGACAAGAGTGCCTAAAGTTGTGCATGGATTTCAGCTCTGTTACGTGTACCCACCAGGGTTCAACAATTTTGCATCAATGACTTATTATTTTGATGGAGCTGACTATGTTGTGGATCCGAAGTATGTTAATTTCTACAAGACGGATCGGAACTACTTTTGTGTGGCATTGCTTCCAGGATCACGAATGAGCAGCCTCGGAGCATGGCATCAACGGAATATGCGGATTATTTATGATGCAGAGGAACAACCCGGTGCTCTCAAGTTCGCTCCTGATAATTGTAGTTCATGAATCATGCTCACGCTCTTCATTCCACATCAGAATTTTGTTGTTTTGTGCTAGCTTGAAACTGCTCTGTTGTGCTTATCAAAATTAAATAATAAATTTTCATTAGTCTATATCTATATTCTTAAGCTAAAACACAAGTTTTGGTCTCCATATCATTCATTTACTATTTTAACCCTTAAAATCATTTCAAATTAAATCATATATCACAAGAGTCAAAATTGAAAATATTTAAGGATAAAGAGTAAAACTTCACTTATAGATGATGGATGAGTGGCTACCCAAATGAAAGCTATTGCTATTCTCTCTCTCTCGCATATACTAGTGGGGAGTGGTCACCAAATTACACACCACTCCTTTTTAAAACAAATTTTAGGAACTTTGGATTTTATCATAACAGGCCCATTTTCATTTCCACTATCATTCTATTCCTACCATAATGTAAAATTGTAAGTCATCTCCCTCTTCGCTTCTCTTCCCAATTCTGTAGAAGTAGTATCCTTTTTCTTATTTCTTAACTTTCTCTTAAGTGGGAATAATAAGACCATCGATGTATATTTTGCAGCATTTGTCATTGGTGCACTTTCTTTATGTTGTTTAGAAAAAAATATAGGGTCAAATTGATTTGTAACATAATAAAGAATTTTGAGATATGGTTTATTTAGTATTTTTTGCAATTTATAATTTTCTTAATAGAATTTTTCTAAAGACACTTATGGTTTGCTACAAGATAGAGGATTGGTAAATTAACACGACTTCTACAATAAGTTTATTTTATGGGTTATATTGAGGAGCATTGAAAGGTAATTAGAGGAGAAATAAGATGAGTTTGATTGAAGTTCTCTAATTTGAAGCAGTTGATTTATACCTTAATTTTACTTAACTTTGTCATTTTTCTTTTTCATTTGTTATTTCTAATGATATTTCAATATGAAATCAACAATTGTGTATGTTTATTGTGTTGTAATAATAATAAAAAAGGACACATACAATATAAGCATGCATTTCTTTACTTTTTGGTTCTAATGGAAATATATGGTTTATTTATAGGAAAAAATGGAGGTATGTGATAGCCTTTCAATATCTCAATTTTGTTACATAATTTGAAGTGAAATCTATCTCTCCCCCCATGAATGAACAAAGGTTATATAAAAACTACAAAATAGTGACAAACACCACTAGCACTGTGTTTAGTAGCTTTTTTAGTAAAGTGGAAATGGAAGGAAAGTTTTGAAAAAGGAAAAAAAAGAAGAAAAGGAAAGAAATGAGTGGAAATATTTCCTTTTCTCTTATTTAGCTAATATAAAGAAATGAAAGGAAGGAAAATAACATAACAACTTGAAATTGAGATCGGTTAAAGCGATTGAAACAAGTAAGTTTAATTTTTTTGAAGGAATTATTTGTTTGGATGTTCTAATAGTTGTAGAATTAGGTGTGGAAGTGTCGATTTTGAGAGTTAAGATGGTGAACGAGCGAATTTGGGAAATAGAAAGAAGAAAAGAAATGAGTCGAGGAGTACATGGCTAGGTACAGGAGTGTGTACTTGCCTGTGTTGAGGTACACAACTAAATACATAATCATGTATCTAAGCGTGTCGATAGACCTTTTTGCATAGAGGTACATGGCATGACCATATATATGGTCGTGTTTCTCTCTATGTTTTTCTACATGATTGTACTTTCCTAGAACTTTTATATTGCACTTCTCTTTTCCTTTTTCTTGTCTTTTCATTTATCTTAAACTACTTTAATCCAAAGAAATACAACATGAGTACAAAAATACCTAAGTCGCATTTAGTAATGAAACCAAATAATCATAAGCAAAGTTATAGGTTAGTACTGAGATTAATTTGCTTTTGTCATATAACAGGCTTTGATAGTATTAATAGCTAGGGACAAATCAAAACCGTTCCTCCAAGTACATATTTACCATGTTTGTTGTTTATGTGTGATAGTAATAGAAATCGAATGGATTAATTAATGATTTGGCTAAGAACTTGCTTTCTGTTTTTGTGTAGCGTGACATAGGGGTCGGAGGTGATAGATTTCTAGGGGGCACCTTGATGATCAATATACAATATTGTCCCTAGTGGAGCTTTATATTGAAATGATCTAGGATAGATTTTAGGGGTATTAGGGCTAGTAGTAGCAGCAGTTCTTGATACTATTTAGAAAGTTGGGTTGGAGGTGGTAGTTCTCAACCTAGAACTTATATATATAATGTAGTGTGGTAGGATCATAAGCACTCCTATGTTGATTGTTTTCTAATTTAAGATAAGTAATGAAATGGTTGTGAATTATCTGTTGTATTATATGTGTGTATATATTGTGAATGTTGTGGCATGCACATGTGTTTAGGTATTCACGTATTAGGCTTAGCCTCATTCTTCTTCTTCTTCTTCTTCTTTTAGTTGTAGGATTTTAGGAGTGGGTTCAACATTAGCACAATGAGACATATAAATAAAATAGGTGGTTATAAGTTTAATTTTCATTAAATTAGGTTATATTTTAAATTATTTAGAAAATTCTAAGTTATATACATTATTAAATAAATAGAAGATATTTCAATATGATATTTGAAAAATTGATAAGTTATTTTATTTTGTGGAGACATAAAAATATTTGTGGTTTTAGATAAATTAAGAGCCTTAACTTATCATTATTTAGTCTTGACATAAGGTAAGTTATAACGTTCTAGATTTTGGAGTATTACAGAAATAGTTAGATATGTGAGAGGAGTATTCCTTTTGAAGAGGAAGTAGAAGGTGAGATTTTGTTGAAAGCATGAAATGTAAATGTATGTTTTGTAGCAACATTTGTTTCCCTTAGGGGCAATTGGTAACTCTGACATTTTCATCTAATTCTTTTGTGTCACGTTTGATGTATAGGAATGATTTTGAGTGGAATTTAATTATTAGATGTTATAATTAAGTTGAAGGTTCAATAAGTAATTTAAATTAATAATAGTTAACGAGAGTGGAATAGAAATAGAATTTTGTCTTTTAAAAGTACATCTGAACATGGAAAGGGAATATAAACCAGAATCACACTTCTATTATAAGTTCATTCCCACATACCAAACATAGTAATTAGCATTGGTTTCTACCTAAAGTTGAAGAGAAAGACAAATGCATGTTGTAGTGGAAATTCCCATTTTCACTAAATTCATCCCATTTCTATTCTTATAAAATTAGCTAAACACATGCTTTCTCTCCATTTTTGTAGTTTTCCTTTTAGTCCTATTGATTTCGATCCATCCAAACATAGTGTAGAACTTTGCTCGAAGAGGTGAATTACAAGATATAAATTATAGAAAGAGCAAACATAAATCAATAGGTATATTTATTTATTTTTTCAGAACTTTCAAATTAATTTAGAAGTACTTTGAAGTGAAAACAATATTTGAGATTCTTGAAATCTTTCTTGAGTTAACAATCATCATCTGTGAGTTGATTATCTTCATATTACAATGCCTTCTTCAAGCATCTTATCATTTCCCCCCAATTGCTATATTTCCACTATTTATAAAATTATTTAATTCTTTTAAAAATTCTATCTTTTTATGACTTACTTGTAATTTTATATACATGTTTCTATAGATTATGTCATGACGTATATTTATAATGCAATCCAACCCTTTTCTCATAATTCTTTGTGCAATAAGTTTGTTTTAACTTTACTTCTTTCAATTGCTAGGTACTTCATGTGTGTTTATTTTATACTATAGCTTAAATGATTTTATTGTATTTTTTATGCACACAATTTGTGGGTTGGTGGTTATTTGATGCTTTAATCTAAGTGAAATTATTGTACTTATTTTCATTATAAATATTTTTTAGAGTAACTTTAGATGTCATTATTTTATAATGTTTTATTATCATAAAAAAGATACATCAACAATTACATGGGGAATATTAACTAATTACTTGCATATTTGTCTCTCCTTGAATTAACAATAAATTTGAATTCAATTTAATTTGCATTGTGTGCATCCATAAAGAATTTGATGTTTTGGTGTTTTATAATTGTTAAAAGAAAATTTTTACACATGACTTCTTTTCATGAGTTTTTTAGTGATTTATTAATAGGTTGTTGTAATAAAATTACAGTTGAGGTATCTTATTTTCTTTATATTTATATTCTTTTATTAATATTATTATAGGAAAAACATATTTTTGTTTGCACAAGAATTAGAAAGAACATATGATGAGATCAAAATTAAGTAAAATTAATATAGAATGTAATAGATTAAGTGAAATCTAGCATTGAAAGGATTTCACATTTCTTTTGAGACTCAAGTTTCAAATGCGTGGACAACATTGTAATAAAAAAAATAGTAATTCTTTAAAAGCCAAATATTACTAATGCACATCATATCATAAATTATTCAACACATTTTTATAAACTTAGTAATTTTAGCTCAATTTAATAGATTTTTCTCTTATAAAAAATGTATAATAAATATATTATACTAAAGCCCATGAAATAATACATTTTATGATGCACATAACAATAAGTTATATTTTATAGCTGTAGATATTTCGACAATCGTAAAGCTTAGGGGTGAGCAAGTACATCATAGATAGGGTATGAGGCCTTACTCGTACCTTTTCCTATAAGGTGTATGTTCACAATTTTTAGAATTGGAACCTATTCTATAGTACTATGGAACTACCTTGTACCATATATTTTGTAAAACTTATAAAATCCAGGATAACCTGTGGAGCCTCTAAATTTTATTTTACTTCTTATAAATTTTAAGTTTATATAATATTTAAATAGTAATAATATATTATAAATTTTTAATATACAAAATTTATAGAACCTATAACAAAATATGTGAAATTAAAGGATGCAATTTTTCGAACATATTTATTAGAAGTTCTACAATTTTGCTACTTAACAAAAGAAAAGAATAAGGTAGAAAAAGTAAAAAAAAAGAAAAGAAAATAGAAAATGTAAAGTTAGAGAGGAAAATGGAGAATAGTAAGGAAAAGAAATAAGGGTAGCATTAGGTTTAACCATTTAGAATTATTAACTTATGGATTTATTTATTTTTACTAAAACATTTATCGCAAAAAAATTATAATATTGTTATTTACTATTCATTTATTAATATTATTTAATAACATTTTATAAAGTAAATATATGATCCTTTAAAATCTATACTCTATATATTTTGGAGTATAGGTTTTAGAGTAAGTATGGGATAGGAAGGTCATGTACTTTTACCTTACCTTATGGGAGTGGGTTTTGGAAAATTTGTATTTGAAACATATCCTATAACTCTTAATATTACCTGAAACCTACCTAGTCAAGTAAGATATGGAAGGGTACCTTGTCCAATATGGTTACCCACTAACTGTAGAGATAACGTAAAAATACTTTTCTTTTCTTTTTTTAAAAAAAGAAATTAAAGATCTTATACAGCTATTTCACAATTTATGGTAAGTTTAAGAAGACTAATATAATAAGTGTGTACAAGAGGAAGAATGACTAGGTACCTTGTCCACTATGGTTACCCACTAGGTGTAGAGATAATGTAAAAATACTCCTTGTTTTTTTTAGTTAAAAATCTTATACAACTATTTCACATTTTATGGCAAGTTTAAGAAGACCATAATATAATAAGTGTGTACAAGAGGAAGAATGACCATACATCTTTTCAATTTCATTTATTTATAATACTTTAATCACTTCATATATGTTTTATTACATGTATAATGACCATAGTTTGGCTCATTGAAAATAATTAAATTTTATTATATCTAGAAACTTATTTATAAAAAAGGTTAATGTTATATTTAGTACTTGAATTTTGTTTAGTTTTGCAATTAACTAAGTAAAGTTTAAAATTATTAATTTATTACTTATTAACTTTTCAATATCATTTGTAGTATTTAAATAGGAAAATTAATTGTAAAAATGAGTACAATTTAGGTAGTTGATTGTAAGAAGAAATAAATTTTAGGTAATTAATTGCAAAAATAGGCAAATTTCAAGGAGCACATTTGAAACTTCAAGTAGTTAATTCAAAAAATGGGTAAAGTTGAGGTATTAAATGTGATATTTACCCTATAAAAAATTAAAAAGATTTATGGTGTTATGTCATAATTAAAGAATGTATATTTATCCATAATTAATGCGTTTATTATAAGTATAGGCATAAAGTAAAGATATTTTATTGAGCATTTATCACTTTCCTTAAATTGTGACAGTTAAGCTATTATTATATAGTTTCCTATTTTATAGGTTTGAATCAATTGAAAAATGAATGTGAACAAATGTGGGATTTTAATGCTAAATAAAGAAATGACGCTAAATAATGTGGAAATGATTAATAGTAATGCTAATATCCATTTTATAGGTAAAGATAAAGAGTTGTGCTTAAGGATGTAAGCGGGATGGGTTTAGGTCGGGATCAGTAATCCCATTACCCGTCCCATTATCCTATGGGGATTCCCAAACCCGGCCCAAACCCTACAGGGTTTTTTATGAAATACCCGCTACACTTCCCAAACCCTACAGGGTTTGAATAAGTAACCCGAAACCCGTCCCAAACCCGTTAGAATTAAAAAAAAAAATCTATTATTAGTTTAAAATTTTTACTTATTCATTATGATTATTTTTATAAAATATAGCTTATGTTCTTAAAAATAAATAATATTTGCACTTTCAATGTATTTAATTATATGTATTTTAATATTATTTGAAAATCTACATGTTGATAAATAAAGTCGTTGACGTAAAAACATTTTTAATTATAATAAAATAAAATTACTAGACCAATCGTATAACTTAATAAATAACACAAAAAAAATATAGTTAACAAGTCTTAATAGAAATAAAAAAATTCTAAACACATATAGAAAAGACATTAATCTTATATTTTTTGGAATTCTTACTTGACAATTGATTCTCAGTGTCTTCAAATCCCATTTTCTTCATCATCTATCTTTGAATCTATCGAAAGGGAGAAAAAACGCCATAAAACACATTAGAGATTATGCAAATAATAGTTGCTCCATGTATAAAAGAACTTATTATTGTATAATCAAAATTTTTACCTCTTATCTCATTTGATAACCAACTTTGACTGCACATCAATGCTTCTATTGTATCAGGATTTAGTTTGCTTCTATATGAGCTAATTACTCGTCCACTAGTACTAAATGCAGACTCAGAAGCAACTGTAGACACAGGAATAGCCAATATATCTTTAGCTAGTTCTTGTAATGTAGGATATTTAATTCCATTTACTTTCCACCAGCTAAGAATATCAAAATCATCAGTCCAAGGTAACACAGCTTCTTCTAAATAGTGACCCAATTCGAACTTGACTTGGCCATCAGTATTAATATTGTTCAAGAATTGCACCAACCTTGATTTTCTTGAAGAATCGAAAGGAACAGTTTGGGTAGTTGCTGAAGTGTTCCCAGAAGAACTACTACTACTACTATTCAAACCTTTAGAAAGTCGAGATCTACCCCTTGATTGATATTCATGAACTAACTCGTAACAAATGTTTCTAACATTTTGAATCTCTACAGATGCATTTACTCCATAAATAGAAAGAAACACAAAATCCACCACCTTCATCTTAAAACGTAGATCCAAAATAGTACAAACAGCCATAATAATGCGCACATCACCCCAATATTTTTCAAACTTATCAAACATTTTCCCCACCATCATTCTAGTATTCACATCTGAAGAGCCTTTCCATTCAACCAATGATTCTCTAATCTCAAAAACCTTTTCAAAATAATAATTTGCAGTTGGATATTGGGTACTAGAAAAAATATTGGTTACCTCATAAAAGATCGCTAGCTTTTGGCAAATTGCTTCTGCTACCTCCCAATCATCATCGGTGGGAAGACATTTATAATGTCTATCCATGAATTGAACTCTATAAAAAACTTCTTTGTATCCAATGGCTATCATCAACATGTCATATGTAGAGTTCCATCGAGTTTTGCAATCTAAGGCAAGCTTTCTATCATATGGAATATCCAATTGCTTACATGCTTCTCTAAATTTCTCGACTCTTGATGGTGTCGCCAACCAAAATGCAACACTATCGCGGACCTTCTCAATCGCACTTTCTATTACGGCCACACCCTCCTTTACAATTAAGTTTAAAATATGCGCACAACAACACATGTGCAGGACCTTTCCCCGAAGAATTAACTCATCTCTTCTTAATTTCATGGTCAAAGTTGTAATCATTGCATCATTCATAGAACAATTATCTACAGTAATTGTAGATAATTTTTTATCTAATCCCCATCTCATCAACGAGTTAAACAAACAATCGGCAAGCACCTCATTTGTGTGTGGCATTGGAACATACAAAAAACTGCATGAAAATATAAAAAACCTCAATATAAGATAATTTTCCCTTATTGATTATGAAAAGATAATATAAGTAAAGAATCTTACTCCATGAGTCGATTTTGAAGTCTCCAATTATGATCAATGAAGTGTGCTGTGATAGTCATGTACCCCTTTTTCTGATTTAATGTCCATAAATCCGTTGTTACTGCAACTCGAGAATTTAGTGCTTTCAATAACACTATCAATTTTTCCTTCTCCCCATTATAGATGTTCATGATTTCCTTTTTCTTGGTGTTTCGACTAATATGCTTAAAAAGTGGTTGCATACTTTCAAGAAAATCCCTGAAATACTCATGCTCAACTATTGAAATGGGGTATTCATGAACAATTATTGCTTTTGCAAGTCTTTGCCTACAAATATCTTGATTGAAAGTCCAATTTCCTATGTTCAAACAACTCTCATTCTCATTTTGTCATTTCTCAATGGATAGTAGGCATTGCCTTATGTCTTTCTGCTTCTTCATTTGTATACACTTCTCCAAATGATTACGCAGATGCTTAGTTCCTTGTTTACTACCTGCTTTTAGTGTTTTGGAACAATGATTACAAATAGCAACATTCTCCCCATTAACCGTTTTTCTCACCATATCATTCCATACAAGAGAAGTCAACTTACGTTTATTGGGATTATCACGTTGATCGGCATTGCTTCTTACTTGAGAACTTGTTATACTTGTGGGATTTGTTGCTGGCGTTTCTGTTTTAGATCCAAGTAATGGTAATGGACCTTCCTCTTCCTCAACATCAATGGGATGTGCATCAATGGGCATATCAAATTCGTCTATTTCTATATTATATAAAAGTAAACAAAAATAACATTCATCAACTTATCCATAGAAATCATAGAAAATATGTAAACTAAGGTGAACTTCAATTCTTTTAGGTACTTCAATTCTCACATTATAAATTCAAAGGCATAAGAAATGAATGGATAATTATGAGGTATAATTCAAAAAGTACAAAATCCATTATCTATGACCGTCACATATTAAAACATAAAAGAGTTTTAGCTGTGTTAGATGATGTGGATAAAATTGATGAACTAGAAAACTTGGCTAGGAATTCCTAGTTTGGATGTGGAAGTATAATCATCATAATAACTAGAGATGAACATTTGCGCCTACATTTAGATACTATATACTGGGCCAAAGAATTGAGCAATGAGGAAGCTGTAGAACTCTTTTGCTCAATTTGATCCTATTGCAAATTTTTTTTTTAATGGTTCTTTTGTGAGAATGTTCTAAATGGAGTTTTTCATGCAATCTATGACTTGTATACATGTGTAAAGTTCCTGCACTAAAGAGGAGCATTTGATGAGTAGAGTAGGTAATCAAGTTTCCCAATTTGCAAACGTAGGAAAGAGATAATTAGCGCCTAAAGAATAAATGCTCAATGTTACCATAGCTTCATTTCTTCACCCAAATTGAATTTGTTTATGCAAGAGGTGCAAATAACCAGTTTTCTCAATGATTTTAACGCAACTTTTTTACGGTAGTAGAAAAAAAAATTGAATATTTTTCTTCTTACACGAATAGTTGAACACACATGCCTGATAAACATCAACAACAAACAGCAATAACAACAAATCAACAATGACAACTAATAGCTGATAAACATCAACAAAAACCAGCAACAACAACATATCAACGACGACAACTAACAGCAACAACAAACACACAACATCAGCACTAACCAACAATAGCAACAAACAACAAATATTTAGGAACAAGAATACCACAGTCATCTTCAACAACAATTAATAGAGATCAACAACACCAACAACAATACAGATCAACAACAGCAACGAACCAATTTGCGTGCGACTTGCGAGTGCGACAGTGGCCGCGACAGACGATAGAGGATAGCCGAGCTCGAGACGACGCGTGCGCCGGTGCGTGGGAGTGTGACGGTGGCCAGTGTGGATGACAGAAGATAGACGAGATCGAGAACGAGATCGAGCTGATGGTGATGCGTGCGACGGGCGAACGAGATTGAGTTGATGCTAATGCGTGAGATAGTGCGAGCGAGTGCGATGGTGGCTGAACGAGATCGAGCTGATGCTGATGCGTGCGACGGGCAACGGCAACTTACATAGGAGGAGGGCGACGAGGAGAATGAGATCAAGTTCCAATTCCAGCTAGATCTAGGGTTTCTACAGTTGCATCTTAAATTTCGAGTGGAGGTGGACCGTATACGTCGAGTGGAAGTGGACCGTGGTCGTGGACGTGGGTGGGTGGCTCGGCTCGGTGTGTGTCACTGTATCTGTGTGGTGAAACGTGAAAACGAGTGCCGGAGTGCGAGTTGTGTCTACTGTCTGTAGCTCTTTGTAGTGCTTAAGAGTCAAGTGCTGTGACCTGTGTCTGTGTATGTTGTCTTGGTCAGTCGGTCTCACTGTCGCTACTCGCTATGTATGTGTATGTCTGTGCTGTGTAGTGTGCTCTGTGTTGTGGATTGTGTGGGGGTAAAGTCGGTGTGACGGTGTCCACGGTGTTCTCGAGTCGTGTCTATGTCTCAGGCTCTCAGTTGTTAGCTCAATGAAAAATTGACAATGTGCAGTGCAGGTGCAGTGTGCTGTGTTGTGTTTGTGTTTTGTGAGAACTATACTGTTCACTATCTTAGTAATCCCTTAAATTTTTTTATTAAATATATAATAATATAATTTATTAACTAATAATATATATATATATATATATATATATATATATATATATGTTAACGGGTTTGGGATTCCAACGGGTTTAACATTTGTCCCACTACCCTTCCCAAACCCTACAGGGTTTTTAAAATGAAACCCATAACCTACCCTAAACCCTATAGTGTAGTACCCTATAGGGTTTTTAGTAGGATGGGTGGGTTGGGAACCCGACAAAACCAGTCCCACTGACATCCCTAGTTGTGCTGATTAGATAAACTATGAATAATGTTAATTCTAATGTAACTAAAATGATTAAAATCAAAGTTAATATACGATATATAACTAATGCTAACAATATAAAACTAAAGGATATCACACTTGCATCGCAACATTGATGTTTAAAAATATGAAAAATAATTAAGAAAATAAATTACTTATGGGATTGTTTGAAAAAAAAAAGCAATTTCATTTTTTTTTTCAATGTGATTGTTGTATTTATCAAGAAACAATGGATATATGACTTATGGGATTATTTAAATTCTTAATTAGGATATGATTTGCTATATATTAGATCTTGCGTTTTCACATTCATGTCTTAGCTTTATTAGGATATGATTTGCTATATATTTATCATAGTTGAATATTTTTTTAATAATTTCTACATTATACAAAATTTTTTATGATTGTTAAATATTTTATTGTTATACTTATCTTACTATTTGAAATCGCAATAGATTTGTTACCAATGTTTAGTGAATGCTATTGCATTTATGTATTTAATTTAAATTCTTAATTAATACGATTTTTTTCTAATTTATATTTCCTTCTTAAGAATTCTTATTTTTTACAAATTTTCAACTTTAAACCATTGAGTAAATAATATCTTATATGTATATGTTAAGTGCTTTGATTAATTCCATTTTATAATTGATATTAATTGTGATTGAAATACCCACTATTTAATTTGAGCAGACACATGATGGATGCCTCATTGGTGGTGTACAATATACAAAAGTCAAAACTATAATACATATCAAAGCTTTTTATATATCTATATCTATTATTATTAAGCCAATGCATCTCCTTTTGGACTCCATACTCTTTAAACATTTGTAATACATAAAATTTAAACTTTTAGTTGTAATTTTGTGTTTATTTACATGATAACATTATCATGAATTAAACATCCACGTTTCACAATATCTTCGTTATGTCTTACAACTTTAATTAAACTGAATACAATGCTTTGTTACTTGATATTAGATGGGTCGACCTAATTTTTTTTATCTAATCAATATCTTTTAATCCTTCCTTTAAGGTTCTGGAGAGTGGTTTCTATTACAGGAAAAGAGAGAGAGATTTATATGTGTGTGTGTTTGTTTTGTTTTTAATCACAAAAATCATTTTATATTGAAAATAAGAAAATATTTGTTGGTAATATTTTATGGAGCTTTCTTACCTTTTTAATTATAAATAGTGGTTGCATTCTATTCTTTTAACTAAATAGATCATTATTTAATTAGATATTGATATATATTGCCTACTTAAGCTAATGGTAGGCTCATGTTATTTATCTTGTTATATGTGTGAGTGTGTTTTTTTTTTTTTTTAATTAAATTACAGTACATATGTTCAAGTTATACCTTATTATGAGGTAGTGAATTACCATGTAGATACAATAATTATTATAATATAAATGATGGTGCAAATAATTTTAAGTGATGATTTATTGAGTCTAAGTTATTGATTCATTAATTGTCTTCTCTAATAAATATTAATATACCTTTATATTTTATTTTCTCACATGTATCGCGGGTTCGTATTTGCTAATAATAAATTCGGGTAACACACTTAAATATTGCTTTTAAAAAAAATTACATAAATATTGTAGTTGTAAAACATATTTCAAAAATAGGTTGTGAAGGCACGGATCACATATGCAACTTTAGGGATACAAAAAAATTCCAGGTCGGGTCTGCACCTTTAGTGCAATCTATATTAAACATGTGGAGACCGTCCAATTTTTTATTTGATTTACACTTACTATTGATTTATAAACATGTGATAACAGTGCGAAAACTAAAAAAATATAAATACGAAACACACAAAAACACAACACACACAAAATACCCACTAACCTAGATCTCATTTTTCTCTCATTCGCATGCATGAAATAGGAAAAAGGAGTGATTTTGCATAGAAAAGAAAGATTTGCTTAGATCTAAGTGTTTTCGAATAGCTAATCTTAGTTGTGGTATGTTTTTTTTTTTTAGAAAAGTTAAAGTGTTTTTATCTGTGTTTGTATTGGATGTAAGATTTTAGAAAAATATTAGTATACTTGTATATTTTATAGAAAATATTACTCAGTATTATTAGGTTATAATTTATTAAATATGATTTATATAGATGTTGCATGCGTAATATGTAATATTAATTTTTGTATTAAAATGAGGATTGACTATTGTAAAGAATGTGAAATATGTAGAATATGGAATAATTATTGCAGTATTATATGAAAATTTTGAAATATTTAGTGGAAAATATAATTAAAAAATAATTTCAAACAAATATTTGAAAAAAAAAATGTTTGGAAATAATCAGAGGAAAATTAAAATTAAAATTAAACTGAGAAATGATAAGTAAATTTTTTTTGTATACATATTTTTCAAAATTATAAAAAAATTATTGTGATGAAAATTTGTAATATTTAGAATGTAATTTTTTTTTATAGTGTTGTAAAATCATTTAGAAATGGTTGGAATTTGTAGTAGCGAAAATGTTATTAAAAAATAATATTTGATAAATTTTTAGGAAAAAATCATTTGCCAATAATGGGAAAAAATTTTAATATTTGAAATGTTATGGAAATTTAATTTTTTCTTGAAAATTTTAGAATATTATTATTGGAAATTGTCATATTTATTAAAAAGCTTATAATTTATAATACTCTGAATAGGAAAAAAAGGATTGATTACGTGAAGTTAATGATCTATGCATTTAGAAATATTGTTGCTGGTAACTAGGAGCCAGAGTATGACAGAGATCCGGTAAAAAAGTTGAAAATGAAGAAAAATGTCAGGTGCAACGAATTTTTATACAGAATATGTCATAGCATCGGAGTTGATCTAACCGAAGTGGGGATTGAGATAATTTACAGGTATCCTATGTTCCATAGGGGCAATACATGTTATGCATTGATGGCAATCAGAGACGATAGAGATATTGAAAATTTTATTTAAACGACTGAATTATATGGAGATCATGGCATACGACAATTATTCATCAGAATATTTGACAATTTTGGGGGCCCCTCGATAAGGCAAACATTTGATACAAGTAATTAGCCACAATCGTCACATCACATTGTAGAAATGCAGCTAGAGCCGTCGGCATTTCAACCCTCAATTCTAACCCCGATGGAAGTGAACGATGAGGCTGAAATAAATAGAGCATTTACTCCAATGTTACAGTGACCAGAGACAAGGGATTTATATATGGTTAATGTGGGAGCAGAAGCTGCAACTAACACTGATGGTGAAATAGGTGTTGAGTAGGAAAGTAGAGATGACGAGGAGAGTTTCGATGAGGAAAATGAGGAGAGTGAGAACAAGGGAGATGAAGTAGTGGAAGAAGAGTCTCCAACCATACATACTTACTCGAGACAGCTAATATATCGAGCAAAGCAGGTTAAACCACCTACCATGCCAATTAGAGACCATATTTCGTATTACAATTATGAGAGTGATAGTTGTTACATTTATTTCAAGCAGGAGTAAACCAATATTTATAGTGGTTTGAGCAACAATGACGATTTTTATAAGGAATGAGATTTAAGACGAAAGCAGATGCCATTCAAGCAGTGAAGTCTTACCATGTAAAGAACCATTGCAACTTTACTGTTGTAGAGTCCAGCCTACTGCTATGATTTGTTTATTATTTGAGAAGGGACGATGATTGTAAATGGAGGCTTCAGGCCCGAAAGAAGAAGTTAGAGGGCATGTTCGTAGTGACAAGATTCGAGGGTCTACACTCATGCAATAACTCACTAATTAGTCAGGATCACCCACAACTAGATTGTAGTCTCCTTGCCAACTGATTTGTAAATCTTCTTAGGGAGAATCTTGATATGAAGGTAGCCAAGCTAACTTCTGTTATTGAACAAGAATTTGGTTATAGGATCAGCAGGAGACGGATTTGGGAGGGAAAGAAATAGACTATTGAGCTCGTGTACGGGAATTGGGAAAAGTCTTACGATGAACTGTCAAAACTTCTCAATGCAATAGAAAATACGAATTCCGAAACATGAATAGATTGGGGGTGGAGCAAATTGAGTAACCCTAGTGTATCCACTTTGAAGTGGGTATTTTGGGCCTGTGGGCTATGCATCGCAGCGTGGAGCTTCTTTAGACTTATTATTACCATTGATGCTATCTTTTTGTATGGGAAGTACACCTATAAGTTGCTAGTTGTTTGTGGCATTGATGGTAACAACCATATACTTCCACTGGCATTTTTGCTCTGGTTGATCAGGAGACAGCCGAGACATGGAGCTGGTTTTTGCGAAAATTGAAGGAATATGTCTTCGGTGACCATAGAGGTCGTGAAACCATTTGCCTCATATCGGATAGACACGCAAGCATTAGATCAGCAGTTCAAAAAGAAGTCAATGGATGGTAACCTCCATTTGCGGTGTAGCGATTCTGCCTTTGACACGTTGCGAGCAACTTTGACTTAGCGCATAAAAACACCTAGTGCAAGAAGTTGGTCACATATGTCGAGTTGTAAGCATAATCTCACAAGTTAAATTATGTGATGGAGCAGGTGGAGATGATTTTGTCGGATGTGTTAGACTAGTTTGACGACGCGGGTGGGGTGAAACTGCGTGTCCCTTCGCGTGTTTTACCATGCCGTTAGTGGACATCTAATTGGTATAGATAGTCCATGTCGACTAACGGGTATGATGTGGGCAAATTTGTCTTAAGCCCACACCTGTAGCAATATGCCCCCCTTCAATCTCATGTGCCGATGGTGAGGACACGATACATAGTTAGTGATGTAATAGCGTTAGACATGCTCCCCCCCCCCCCCCCCCCCCCCCCCCAAGCTATATGTCCCAGTGATGTCGAAATGTTCCAACAAAGGTAACCACATCGCATACATGAGGGAGTTGGATTTATCAGTGAAGATAAATCTCCATATTATACTAATGCAGCCCCCCTTATCGCTGGACCCCAGTCTTGCCCCCAGCAGTTCTTCGTAAATTGCTCCTCAATCCAGGAAACTACTCCTTGTAACTGTTTGTCCATCCACGGGGAGTCCTAACTGGATCTCCACATCCTATAGCGTAATGGTAAACTCCCCCATCGGCATGTAGAATTTATGCATCTCTGGACGCCATCTCTCCATCAGTGCTGTAATCATGTGCCAATTAAGGACGGTAGACGACTTACACCTTTAAATCCAGTTAGCTATAAGTATGGCTCCATTTGAGCATCGAATGGGATCGTATGCTCGTCGCGACAGAGTGACAACTCACGCCATCGCACAGTGAGGGTTGTTTGCTCCTATGCCAACAACAAGTCAAATGTTTTCATATTTCTAATATAACGTAAACTAATTGATAAATAAAACGTCCATTACCTCTCCGTCCTAGATTGCTTGTGGTCGATGATTGACCTGTTGCGTCAAGACTGAAGGTTTGAAAGGTCTAGGCTCCATCTACTATGTAAAACCGTATAAATAATTTACATTTGCAACCAATATAAATTTTTTCACTAATTAATTTTATAGCAATTAAATAACGATGTATTAACAACTAATGACCTTTAATTAATAGATGATTAAGAATTACTTACTTTTATGACTAATTCTATAAAACCATACAAATATTTCACATTTCCACCCACTACAACATTTTTTTCACTAATTAATTTAATAGTAAATAATTAACAATATATTAATGACTAATCTCCTTTGATTAATGGATAATTAATAACTAATTAATTTTATAACTCATTATACAAAAACATACAAATAATCCCACCTTATAACAAATACAAAATAATTCAATAATTACTTTTACAGCATATAATTAATCACATATTAATAACTAATCACATTTAATTAATGGATAATTATCTACTACTTACTCTTATGATTAATTCTACTAAACTATACAAATATTTTACATTTTCACCCAATACAAAATTTTCACTAATTAATTTCATAGTAATTAATTAATGATATATTAACGACTAATCCCCTTTCATTAATGGATAATTAATAATTAATTAATTTTATAACTCATTTTACAAAACCATGCAAATATTTTCACTTTGCAACAAATAAAAAAAATTTCACTAATTAATTTTACAACAATTAATTAACGACATATTAACGACTAATCATTTTCAATTAATGGATAAATACCAACTACTTACCTTTATGACTAATTCTACTAAACTATACAAATATTTTACATTTCCATCCAATACAATTTTTTTTTTACTAATTATTTTCTTAACAATTAATTAACGATATCTTAATGACTAACCACTATTAATTAACAGTTAATTAGCAATAACTTAATTTACAACTATGTTTACAAAAATACATTATAATAACATATATGCATAATTCATTTACTAATGTTAATTAATCATATATTAATAATTAATTAATTACTAATTAATAGTTAATTAACAATAACTATTATTTTAATAAAATTTACGTAGTATATATATTTACATGTCTTTTTTTTTTTGCATTTATCTAAAGTACTATAACAACAATAAAAATAAATTTTTTCTTAAGAAAACATACTGATATCTTGATGAAAAAATTTTCACACACATATTTGAGTAGACTAAAACTTACGTAAAATACAAATTGTGAAAACAAAAATTTGCAAAGTGAAGTTTACAGAGGAAATTCAAAGATTGAAATGTAAACAAATAAACAGAATTGATGATTTGTGTTTATATTTGAAAGTATTGGTGATTTTTTTTTCTATATATTACTGTGTAAATTTATTGTATTACTTTTAGGTTTGCAGACATACTTTTACAATAATTTTATAGGTTTGTAAACATAATTTTATAGGTTTGCAGTAACAGATTCCTAGGGTTAAAAAAAAAAATTGTACTAAGGCACATCTTGGATTTGTACCTTTAGCCTGAAATTTTTCAGTATCCTAAAGTCGCATACATGATCCGCATCTTTATAACTTATTTTAAGAATATGTTTTACGGATATAATATTTATGTATTTTTTTAAAGCAATATTTAAGTATGTAACTTTAATATAACAGTATCAATAGATACAATATAGGAACTTATACTCACTTAGATAATAAAATGATAATTAATTATTCTCTTTTGTTATCATTATTATAATAACGATGTTATTATTATTTTTAAAGTACAAATTATTATTAATCGATTAATTAATTTGTTTATCCTTTTATATTATTGAAGAAATTATTTTCCATTATGATAAAATAATAGAGCGAAAACATTTACCCCCAAATTTCTTTTGTCTCCGGTCATTCCTTCTCCATTCCCTCGTCCCAAGCGCAGTGTTAGACTTCATTTGAATGGTCGTTTAGGTGATTGTCTAATTTATATTTAATTTGCTTTTATATTATTATAGATTTAATTTTATAATAAAGATTATATATATATATATAGACGGGAAACTCCTCTGGTCCGACAGGTACTAAGAGTGGAAGAGAAAGGAGTGGTTAGGATTATAGGAAGAAGTAAGCAAAGCCAGGAGAAATGACCATGAGTATTCTCCTCTCCCACTCGCACCGGCTGCGGCTGGTTCCACTTCCACGTTCCTCATCCTCATCATCTCCGTCGTCAACAAAACGAATCCAGACACCACCCATTCTCAAATCCACTTTCACTAATCTCCCAAACCTCCTCATGTCCTCCTTAAGCATAGGATTGCTATCTCTTACACTCACACTCAATACTACTCCGTTACCTTCACTTGCCATTCCTTCTCTCACTTCTCAGTCACCTCCCAAAAATGCCATCAGCCCCACTACTCCTTTCTCTCAATCCAAGGATTTGCCTTTAGGTGTCCAAGATGGGTATGTCTGTTTGTCTGTCTGTCTTCTTCTAATTTCTTAACAAACAATAGCACGCTGAATATATCCATGAGTCGTCTTAGTATTATGATTGCAGGAAGATCAGGCCTTGCCCATCCACCAACCCTGGTTGTGTCTCCAGCAACCCTAAATCCTCATCTTTCGCCTTTCCTTGGTCTGTTCCTCCTGATATTACTTCCAAGGGCCAGGATTATGTCCTTCAGGTTCTTGAATTCGTCTGCATTTCATTTTATTTCATTTCGCTTCTTGTAGTTGTGTTATTCAGAGGGACTTGTTTTCCTTTTCACAGCAATTGAAAGAAGCAGTCCTTACAACCCAGAAAAATCCCAAGATTCTGGTCTCCCAAGATACCCCTTTTGGTAATTCCACTAACTTTGCTTTCCAAACCGTAAAATATGCATTTCCACCGTTGCTTGCTACAATGCTCAAACTTTTATTACATTCTTTTAGTAAAGTGTCTTAATTCTATGTAATTAAAACTTTTCAAATAGCAAGTTTGAATTCATTGGTGGCCAAAAAAAATAAAAAATGAAAAAGGGTAGGACTGGTTGAATGCATAATTAGATTCGTCTTCCATTAATTGTTTTGACACATAGGAAAACAAGATCCACATAGGTCCAATTTTTCTATGTACTGTCCCTAATGTCTTAGGTGTTAAATGCTCTCCAGTGACAGAAAGCTTAGCTGGAGGAGCAGCTTACACTGTATAATAACATGTGGATGTTCCTTATAATGGATTTGATCAGAAGCACCAATATGTCATTGTAAGAGGGCGTGCTCAAAATTGAAGATTAAAAAGAAAAAAAAAGTGCTTGCCATTTAGTTTCTTGCAAGAAAATCCATCCAATGCTGTAATTAATCCAAGAAATCCTAACAGGGCACTATTTGCAAGCCGAGGTTGATGGAGGATTCAACAGAGACGTCCTAGAGTTCTTGGTCAAGGGGGACGTGGTTTCTTATAGGTGCATGGCTACCAAAGTAACTTATGTTTACCCCTTCACAACTGCTCTGGGAGATTCCAAAGGACAAGAGGAAAGATTGAAGAGAATTATTGATCAATTGGGATGGTTTGCTCCAGGCTTTGAGGGAATGGATTAGGCCTACCTATAAGAATTTAGCAATTGTTTTCTGAGATTTTCAAACTTAGGCTCATACTTTTGCACAGGTTACACATTTGATTGTTTGAGTAATTTCTCATATTCTACCTAACTTCAGCTGAATGACGGAAGTAGATCTTCTTATTGAAGGATCCTTTATTACTTGGCTGTGTTATTTGCATCATGATGAGCTGATTCTGCAATGCATCCGACTATCTTTCATTTAAGCATTCTGCAGAGATCATGTTGTTCTCTGATGCAATGGTGCTGCCTAATTTCTATTTCCCTGTGTCTAGGGACAACTTTTATCGTATGATTCAATTTACAATTGGAGCTACATATGTTAAATTGTACCTTCTTTTGGATTCTGGTAGTAATTTGACTTGGACACAGTGCCAGCCATGTAAGAATTGTAATCCACAAAAAGGCTCCTTTCACAATAGGACTAACCCTTGCAGTTTTCAGCAGAGGTGGTGCTGAGTGCTGGTGGATTCATCATATTGATTCAGGGGTTATAATCAGCCATCTTGATCAAAATACTACAGGACGCAACACTTACAGGGCGGTTATGGTGGCAAAGATCCTATAATGGTCTCAAGCTGACAAGATTGACAAAAGCTGTGCATGGATTTCATCTCCGTTACATGTACCCACCAGGGTTCAACAATTTTGCATCAGTGACTTATCATTTTGATGGAGCTGATCATGTTGTGGATCCGAAGTATGTTAATTTCTACAAGACGGATCAGAACTACTTTTGTGTGGCATTGCTTCCAGGATCACGAATAAGCAGCCTCGGAGCATTGCATCAACTGGATACGTGAATTATTTATGATTTAGAGGGACAACCTGGTGCTCTCAAATTTGCTCCTGAGAATTGTCCTTCATCAATGATGTTCATGCTCTTCATTCTACTTCAGAATTTTGTTGTTTTGAGCTAGATTGAAATCCCGTGCTCTGCTCTGTCGTGCTTATCAAAATTAAGGGACCATTTGGCTCATCTTTTTTCCGTCTATTTAGTGTTTGTGTTTGTTTGAATATGTATATTTGGTAAGAATAAGATACTAAAATGATAAAAATAAAAGTACATATCTATCTTCCTTAAAAAATTAAATATCTAACATATCTATAAAAATTTGGATTTATTTATATATTACTTTATTCATTTTTACAAAAATATCAACTAATATCTTATTTTTCAATGTATAAAATATATTCTTTAAATCCTTTTTTTGCAAGAGTACATAAACTTTTATTTTTCAATTACCATTTTTATCATAATTACTAAGATAAAATTTAAATAAAATAGTTTTCCAAATGTTAAGTTTTAAACCAATTTCAAATCAAATATAGATAAAATATAGACAAAAAAAAAAATACAAACAGGTCCTAAATAAGTACTTTCATTCATGTACAATAAACAAAATTCTAAACTATAATACATATCCTATAGATTTTTATATCATGGTTTTAAACAAATTTGGTTATATGTTTATTTTTATACCATTATTGGTATAAGTAATTCAACTTTTAACTTCCGTGCATCTTCTTATTATTTTGCACCTTAATGTTTTATGTTAAAAAGGGTATCTCAATATTTAAAGTTTAAAAATTGATGTACTCACTAGTTGGCCAAAAAAACAAGGGCATACAATAATATTATGATCACATCAAATGTAATTAAATATAGAATATTATAATATATATAAAATATTTTAAATTTATAAGATAAGCTAAAGTATCTCCAAGGTCTAAGGTTACAAGCGGGTAAGTTGTTATAGGATACTTGATCCATCCAACTCTATAAATACCTTATAGGTTGTTATCTTATATGGTTTTTATCAAGTTTTGAGATATGATTCAAAACCCTATAGTGTTCAAGGTAGGATTTTGAGACTACAAAAATACTCAATAGGAAACCTAACTTGATAAAAAAAAATATCAATAATAATATTTACTCTTAATTTAATGCCTTACACTAGTTTTACATTGTACAACACATTTAGTTTTCAAATTTCATCTATTATAATGCAACAACCATTGATATTTTGTTTTGTAAGAGAGTAGGAATTGATGGTTTATTATGACTGATTTGATTGTGAAATGTGATATCGAATATTTGTTTTAAAATCTTTTCAAAATATGCTTACACTAGCTCATAGAATGAAAAACAAAATATAATATGGTATTGTATGTAATCAATAAACACCACTTCCCATCCCACTTGCATGTGTTAAGCATGTTGCTAGCATTCATCTTGAGTCTGGATCGAACTCTTCATGAGATTCATTGTTGCATTACTGATCGCTTCCTTGTTTTTAAACTAGGAGGATTCGAACTAGTCTTTTATTCCAAGGGATAACTTTTATCCATGCGATTCATATTCACCTAGAGTTCACTTCTAGAAATATGACCATACCTCCCCCCTTGCGTCAATACCACAAACCTCTTATCCATTCTCATTCAGTCATGGTGGGGGAGTAAGTCAAAATAGAAAAACTTGCAATGATTTTAGAGATAATTAAGCTTGAACTAATGACTTCCACCACGTCAATGTGACACTTTATTGTTGAGTTATATTCCTTCCTTGCTCACGTCAAGAAACAAAGAATTTATTTTATTTATTTTTAATTTGAAACATTCGAAATGGATATTCATTTATTTTGATTGTCCATATTTATTTCTATTTATTCTATTCTTCTTATTCTATTTAGATTTATATATATTAAATTTAGTATTAGATTTAATCTAATATAATCTTTATTATTTATTTATTATTAGAATCCTCAAACTCAAAGAGGAAGATTGTCTTTTTTTTTTTTTTAATCTCAAAATTTAGAGTATTATTAGTCTTCGTACAATCCTTTTTTTTTTTTTTTTGGCATTACTAAGTAAAGTATCCCTAGTTTTCGAAAAGGTCAATGTGACAATCTTTACAATTCAACTTAGCAAGATCTTCCTTTTTGAAACTCGAACTTTGGCTTGTCTACAAATAAAAAATAAAGTAAGGTGATGCTATATTTATGTGTCTTACTATTATATTTGATTAAGTAGATTAAGATTAGGTTAAATTAGAGTCTTTAACTACTTCCATGTCACAATTTTGACTCAAAAAATTATCTGCATAAGAGAAAAAATCCTATAAGGTTTTTATAAAGTTCTAGAAGACGATAAACCCTATAGAGGTAGGTTTTTGTAATTGAAGAAAAAATTTTATAGGGTTTTCATATGATTTTAGAATGCATTAAATTCCATAAGGGCAGATTTGAGTTTAATAAGATCTATTTTGATTGTATCTCTACTAAGATCATTGTTGAGTCATCTCATTCTTCTTCTCCCCTTTTTTTTCCCTTTCCAATTAGTATTTATACTTAATGGTCATTATTTTCGTTAATTTCAGTTGGGTTATTGTAGTAAATTAATTTCTTAAAAATAGAAAACTTCTGTAAATTTATAAAGTAATACAAAGTTACAAAGTTTAGAGTAAAATTACCATTTCTGCACTTTTTTGGCGATCCCACATGCAGCCATCAAATGAAAGTATTTATGGATAGTAATCTTTTCTTTCAACATATTTGGGAAGATTATAGTAAGTTTTTATTCAAGACCGAAAAAGAAGAATACAAGTATAAGGTATATTATTCAAATTCTAGCAAAAAATTCAGAGTTTTCTCGAAATTGTTCTGTAAAACAAGGTAAATTTTCGCAGGCCGAAAACGGATTCTACTATTTTCTAAGTATATATACATAGCAAACTATATCATATTTCATATCACAATTAGATTGGTCATAATCTAAATTATGTTCTCAACTTTTCTTTTTCTCTTTCTTGGTCCACAATACCAAGCTGTCCATGGCATTGCATCAAGCCTCTCTGGGTTAAGCTTTAAGTTAATTCCTAGAGATTTACCTGAATCACCTCTGTATCCTGGCAATCTCACCGAGCTCGAGAGGATCGAAAATTTGATCAAAATTTCAGATTCTAGAGGCCGATATCTTGAACAATTGTTGTCTTCTGATGCAGTGGTGCAGCCTGATTTCTATTTCCCTGTCTTTAGGGACAACTTTTATTTTACGATTCAATTTACTATTGGAACTCCATCTGTTCAATTGCAACTTCTTTTGAATTCTGGTAGTGGTCTGATTTGGACACAGGGCTAGCCATGTAACAATTGTTATCCCCAGAAAGGCCCTTTATACAGTAGGACTAACTCTAGCAGTTTTCAGAAAGTTACCTGTGATGATCCTATATGCAGCGTCGAAAATCGGGTTTTCGATTGTGTCAATGATGATGTATTTACAGCATTTAGTATAGTGATGGATCCTCTACTAAGGGTGTTGTTGGTATGGAATTGGTCACACTCCCACCGGTCACTCCTTATTCTGATCACTTTTCGGGTGTAATATTTGGATGTTCAGATGACAATGCAGGTTTCAAGTTTGCTAAGAGTGGTGTCATCTTAGGTATTTTCGGTCTGATGCAGCGTGAAAGCGTAGAGAATAGAAAACAATTCACCGATTGATTTCACAAACACAAAGATGCAAAAATGTCACAACTTTTAGAGAGATTAATCTCAAAATTAGGGTTCAAAAGTATGTGATAAGTTCATCTTCAAAAACCTAAAAGAAACATATATAATAGTCTTGGAAAAAAGCCAACAAGACATAACATCGTGTGGAATAAAGGCTAGTATGTAAGCTGACAGTTTAGGGAAAAGAAGGTCGGTGGCCTAAATTTCAAAGCCGGCAACCTAAGTTTCAAGGCCAGCAACTTTGGTGTCTTACGTTGCCGACTTTGGAGCTGGCTTTGGCCAGTGAAACATGCTGCTCCGCATTATTCTCTCCTACTTGCAAAGAACTCGACCTTGAGTTCTCATCTGGATATAAAGGATAATCATTTGGATATAAAGGATAATCATTTGGATGGAAGGGAAATAAATTGGCAACATTGAATGTCTTGGAGATGTTCATGCTATCAGGAAGTCCAACCACATATGCATTATCATTGATCTTTCTCATAATCTCATAAGGACCATACTTCTTTGGCTGCAACTTGTTATATTGACCCATTGGAAACCGTTCTTTCCTCAGAAAGACCATCACCTAATCCTCGACTTCAAACACTTGCTTCTTCCTGTGTTTGTTTGTAGCTTCCTTGTACTTTGCATTGGCCTTGTCAATCTTCCCTCTAACTTCATTTGTGATACCCTAACACTGCTCTGCCATATTCTTAGCAGACGTACGGAACCCAACTCCCTTAGGTAACTTCATCAAATCTAATGCTTGTTGTGATGTCTTGGTATAGACTATTGAGAATGGAGATCTCCTTGTAGTTCTATGGACAAAACTATTGTAAGCAAACTTAGCTTGTGCTAAAGCCTAATCCTACTGCCTTGGCTTCTCGCCAAAAATACTCTTGATCAAATTCCCGAGAGTCCTATTGGTCACCTCCATTTGCTCATCAGTCTGAGGGTGAGTCGTACTACTGAAGTTCAATGATGAGTCGAACATATACCATAGCGTCTTCCAAAGTAACTAAGGAATTTGCTATCCCTGTTAGATGTGATGGACTTAGAAGCTCCATCTAATTTGACAACTTCCTTGAAAAACAATCTAACAATAGCTTAAGCATCTATAGTCTTCCTACAAGGAATAAAGTAAGCCATCTTGAAAAACCTGACAACAACAACAAATATTGAATCAGCACCTCGTTGGGTACGAGGCAAACCCAATACAAAGTCCATGAATAGGTCTTCCCACATATTCTCAGGTATTGGTAATGGTGTGTACAACCCACTATTTTGAGATTATCCCTTGGATGTTTGGCAAATATAACACCTCTGCACAATCCTAGTGACGTCCCTCCTCAATTGAGGCCAATAGTACTTGTCAGCCACTATTGCAATGGTTTTATCTCTACCCAAGTGTCCTGTCAATCCTCCTTCATGTATGTCTCTAATCAATTTCTCCTTCAGAGAGGACTTAGGAATACATAGTTGATTACCCTTCATCATATACCCCTTAAGGATATAATAATCATCACAAGGTTCTTTGGTAATACACTTCCTCCACATATCACCAAAATCATCATCTCCCTCATACAATTCCTTTAGCCTCTCAAAACCTACAACTTCAATGCTCATGGTAATTCGCAAATCAACCCTTCTGCTTAAGGCATCAACTACCTTATTTTGTACCCTAGATTTATACACCAATCTAAAAGGAAATCTCTGCAAGAATTAAATCCACTTAGCATGCATATCCTTACTAATCCTAGTCTGGTTACTCAAATGTTTCAAAGCTCTACAGTCTAAATATAAGATAAACTTCTTCCCTACTAAGTAATGTTCCCACACTCTTAGAGCTCCCACCATAGAATAGAACTCCTTGTAATAAGTTGACCAGCTCCTCCTAGCCTCACACAACTTCTCACTATAGAAAACTACTAGTCTCTTCTCTTGGGATAACACAACCCCAATTCTTACTTCACTGGCATCATAATCAACCTCAAACAATTTGTCAAAATTAGGTAGTGCTAATATAGGAGCACTACATAGCTTCTCTTTCAGCACTGTAAAACTAGTTTCAGCCTCTTCCCTCCATTGAAACTTCCCCTTCTTTAGACACTCAGTTAATGGAGCAGCAATTGTGTTAAAGTGTTTGATGAATTACCTGTAGAAACTAGCTAACCCTAGAAAACTCCTAAGCTCAATCACAGTTTTGGGAATAGGTCATTTCCTGATAGCCCTCACCTTCTCATCATCAATCATGATCCCTTCATTACTAACCATAAACCCTGGAAACAATAATCTCTTTGACATAAAAATACACTTCTTTAGATTAGCATATAATTTATTTTGTTTCAACATAACCAAAACACTCCTCAAATGTTTGACATGCTCATCTTCAGATTTGCTATAGATTAATATATTGTCAAAGTAGACTACTACAAAGCAACTAATGATGGGCGATAAGTGTCAGAAGGCCCTTAATTCTAGTGCTTATTATTTATGATTTTATATGGATTTCATGTAATTTGTGAAGAAAAGGATACTTATATGATTAAATTTTAATTTCAGGCATCAATGGAGACAAAAGAAAGGTTTAAGGATGACATGAGTAAAGGCGAGGTGAAATTTGGCGAAAAATGAAGAAAATTGATTTTCAGTTTAGCACAACCCATGCAGACACCAGTGTTGGATGAAAAAAAATGACTAGTAACTAATTTTTTTTCAGCCTTGCCCCTAGCACGGCCATGTTAGAGGTCGTGCTGAACTGGGCAGTGAAAAATAATGTGTTCCGAAGTCAACACGGCTTCGAGCATGGCTGTACTAACACATGTGCTGAACCCTGTTTTCGTGAGAACTATAAATAGATGTGTTATTTTATTTTTAAAGGACTTCGATAGTAGATTTTGTTGGTTATAAATTTAAAACTTAAACAATTGGTTAGATTCGAGCGACACCAATACTAGGAAAAATCGTCGTATCTACTAACGGGTTTTAATACTTGATTCATGACACGCATGAAAGTGCTGGGTGAATTGTTAAGGCCAAAAGGCATCACTAACCATTCATACAACCCCTCCTTCTTCTTGAATGCTACTTTCCACTCATCTCCAAGCCTGATTCTAATTTAGTGATAACCACTCCTCAAATCTACCTTAGAAAATACCACAACCCCACTCAACTTATCTAACATGTCTTATAGGCAAGGTATTGGGAATTTATACCCAATAGTGATCTTGTTGATAGCTCTACTATCAACACACATCCTTCAGCTACCATCCTTCTTTGGGATCAATAACACAGGTACAACACATGGACTTATACTATCTCTAATAAACCCTTTATTTAACAACTCCTAAACCTTCCCCTGCAAAATCTCAATCTCCTTGGGACTCATTCTGTAATGTGGCAAGTTAGGAAAACTTGCCCTAGGCACTAAATCAATCTAATGCTAAATGTCTGTTAAGGGTGGTAGTCCCTCTAGTAAATCATCTAGCATCACCTCCTTAAACTCCTCTAGCATCTCTTTTACCCCCTTTGCAACATTAACACTACGTTCCTCATCCACAACATTCTTCACTATAAGAGCATGTACAACTCTAGACTCCTTCAAATCTTTTACCAACTCTTTCTCATACTGAGTGATTGTTAAGATCTCCTCTATTTTGTAGGCTTTGGAGCGATTCTCAACCTTTAAAGGCAACAAAGTATATTTCACATCCCCTTTCTCTAACTTGTACACATTTTCCTTCTTTGCGTGTTGAGCATTCACATCATACTATCAGGGTCTCCCAAACAATAAGTGACATGCATACATATCTACAATGTCATAGTAGACATCATCTTAATATTTGCCTATGGAAAATGGCACTCTACACCTCTCCTTCACCTCTATCCTCTCAATAGCTTTAATCCACCTAATAGTTTGAGGATTTGGATGCTTCTCTATTGGCAACTGCAGCTGGTTAACAACCTCACACCTAATAATGTTCTCATAGCTCCCACTATCAACAATTAAATCAAATACTCTCCACCTAATAATACACTTAGTATGAAACAACTAGTGTCTTTAGGTGTTCTCTTCTTGCTTAGGCATCAACATCAATCTTCTAATAACATAAGTCCGCTCAACTTCCTCATCACCCTCTTCATAATATTCATCCTCTCCATTAGGTTCACAATAAATCTCTTCCTCCCCATCCCTTTCCACAATGTTCACACTCTTCCTATTAGGACATTCATTAGACCTGTGCCTTGGTTGATTACAGCGATAGCACTTACCCAGGATAGGCTTGGCATATGGATTGTTCTGCCTTTAGGTTCCTTTAGACTCAAAAGGTCTTTTGCCATATGCCTTATCACTCTTCTTCTCACTATCCTTTCCAAGCTTCCCCATAGCACCTTTTTGTTTTCTTAGCTACCGCTCTACTACTACTAGTAGCCTCAACACCATACCCTTTTCTACCACTTGTGAATTTGTTATTCTGCTCTTGCAACAATAATTTAGCCCTAAGAGCCATATTTTTTGCTTCATTCAAATTCCTCAACATCGTAACCCCAATCTTATCCCTAATCTGTAACTTTAGACCATCCACATATCTTGCTACCTGTTGGCCTTCACTTTCCTTTAGGTCATTCCTCTTCGCCAACTGCATAAATTTTGCAGTGTATTCAGTAACAGTCCTCTACCCCTAGCGACACCGCTGATACTGCTGAAAAAGGATCTGTTCATAATCAGGTGGCAAGAAGTCTCTTTGTAACAATTCTTTCATATAGAACCACGTTTGTACAGGTTATCTACCCTATCTTTGCGTTCTATTTTATAACCTCTCCCACCAAGCAGAGGCTCCTCCCTTCAACCTACATGCTACTTGTAAACATCTCATTTTTGCCCTAATGATCAATAGTAATCAACAATAATTAACTTCCAATTTTTTCCATTTTTTTTTTCTAATTTAGCAAAAATAGGAAAACTATTCAAAAAATAAAATAAATAGGAAAAATATATTAATTTTGGAAAATAATTACAGAAATGGCAATAAAAAGGGATAAATAATTTTTACAAATTTTTGAAATTTCAAAAAATACAAAAAAATCGTATTGCATATATGCAAATTGCGAAAATAATAAAATCGCTAAAGTGGGCTAGCCCAGCTGGTCCGGACTATGGCCTAAGGTGCACGTGGGAGGGCTCGGTCAGGGGTTCGAAACGCGGGGGAAGCAGAATCTGCGTTTTGCAAATTTTTTCTCTGCTTGGGACACGTGTCAGCAGTCGATTGGCTGGAGTGAATGCACGCGCCGGGCACGTGATCGTCTTTAACCTTTATCCGAGATTGCCGGTGAGGAGAAAAATCCGAATTTCGGCCGTTTTGCTTCGATTTTTTACACAAATCCAACAGATCTTCAACAGAAATAAGATAAACATCATCCAATTGGAATCAAATCGTAACAAATCAATGGATTTGCACAAATTGGAGATGGGTTTTTAACTGCAAATCCGATTTGCTTCAATCGGTGGAAATCCGAGCTTATTCATCTTGATTTCTTGCACCTATAAATAGAGGATGAAGTGGAGCGGTAGAGGCACAGATCAAAAGTGAGAAAAGATAGAGAATCGAAGCCTCGCTGGAGTTCTTCAAGCCGCGACCACCGATCAAGCATTGAGCAAACACCGAGAGGCGTTTTTGAAGCAGACCACCGCTACAGTTGAGTTCCCCACCCCCGAAAACCTAGGAATCGACACCTCAATCCCTTCGAAAGGCCGCCGGAACGCCGTCAACGAGCATCCCCAACTGCTGTGTCCGATCGACCCGACCCGACCCGCACACCGACCTAGATCTAGGTAAGTCGGATTTTCTGATTTTTTGTATTTATTTTATTTATTTCTTATGTATTTATTTAGTTATTTTATTTATTTTATTTCGAATGTCTTTAGTTATTTATTTGTTATAATTCAAAAATAGAAAAAATGTTGGAATTTAGATTAGTTTTTTTTTTAGCATTTAATTTAGGATGAACAATAAAAATAAAAAATAATAATAATAATGAATAATAAAAATGTAAAAATTTATGAAGAAATAATAAAAATATTAGAAAAGAATAATAATAAAAATTTAGATTTCAGAATAGGATAAATAAATAATGTAGGAGAAAATTCTTCAATAAAAATTAATAAAAAATCAATAAAATTTATAATAATATAAATGGGTCGAAAAATAGAAAAAATGAAAATTTTATCACTTAGAAAAATCATTTTCTTAAATAAATCCAAATTTGGTTTTTTCCTAAAAATTATTGTTTTCAAAAAAATAATTTAAATTATCAAGTTTAGGCTTAGATTTTTTAGAAAAATACTAAAATGGTAAAAACATAAATCAAAAGAGATTTCATAATTAAAATTCACAAACACACTAATTTTTTTTAGGAAAAAGCGAACTACGGCATGTTTGATCCTGAATAGCAGGTACGTAGGCACCCATTCAGGGTAACTCTAAAAAAGAATAAAAATCATTTTCTCAAAATAGGTTATTCAAAAACAAAATAAAAAGATAATAAAAAATAAATAAAAGACATTTCTAGATAGAGTAGATTTTAGGAGATTAGGGTGGTAACCTTAGGGTTTTAATAGGTTAGCCTCCGAACTCAAAAACTCTAGTTTTCCCTTTCCTCTTTTCACAAAAGACGAGAAGAGGAAATCACGACGATTAGTGGTCCAAATTAGGACTAATCTGCTCACTTGGTCCTAATTCAATCTTTCCCAACAACAGTTGGGTTGCGACTCCAACGTAAAACGAAATTCCTAACTCAAGTCGAGGATCTACATTAGATGAGCATAGGGTCTAGTATAGATTGGATTAGGAATGGGAAATCAAAAATTAGACTCGACACTACTAACCTCACCTTGTGTTCCTTCGAGATCTCCATATAATCAAAGAATCTATCTACTTCCGTTAACCAATCCGGAAATTTCTCAATATTAAGACTACCATTAAAGCAAGAAATATTTACCTTTAGGCAAAAATCACCACCGTCACCTTGGTCATACCTATAGTAATTCCTTTGGTGCCTATCTCCACCATCACCGCCTTGTCTCTGTGATTGCCTCCCTACATACAAGAATTCATCCTCCTCAACGAAGTCTTCATTTGATACCTGTGCCCATTGATTTGCAACTACAGGTCAATTGATCGAGTCGCCATAAGCATCTCTTGCCCTTGGTCGCCTCCCATCAATATTCCTATCTCTGTTGGCATCAACCGCCATCACGTCGAAATGCTCGATCAACTCCTCTAGACGCTATTCTACTTGTCAGATTCTTTGATCCATGGCATCAATTATCGCCTTAGGAGCCAACTGTTCAGCCCTTTAGACTTTCACATTCTGATCACCATCAGTAACACGACTGCTGTCAACACCGTCGTTAGATCACATCTTCACAGGAGTTTCCTTGCTTTGATACTAATCTGATGCAGCATGAAAGTGTAGAGAATAGAAAACAACTCATCGACTGATTTCACAAACACAAAGATGCAAAAAACTTGCAACTTTTAGAGAGATTAATCTCAAAATTAGGGTTCAAAAGTATGTGATAAGTTTCTCTTCAAAAGCCTAAAAGAAGCGTATATAATAGTCTTGGAAAAGAGTCAACAAGACATAATATCACGTGGAATAAAAGCTGATATGAAAGCTCGCAGTTTAGGGAAAAGAAGGCCGGCGGCTTAAGTTTCAAAGTTGGCGGCCTAAATTTCAAAGCCAGCAGCTTAGGCATGTTACGCTGCCGGCTTTGGAGTCGGTTTTGGCCGGTGAAACATGCTGCTCCGCATCGCGGTCTAAGCTTGGCTCCAACTTCATGGATTGCTCAGTTATTTGATGCGACGAAAAGGCGATTTTCTTACTGTCTTGTGCCCTTCAATCAAACAATGACAAAACCTGTTAATCTGACAATGGGGGATGCCGTTCCTCAGCCTAAAGGAAACGTCCTAAGAATCCCCTTCCTGAAGCTTCCTACAGACAAAGTCTACCTTTACTATTTGAACCTAATTGACATAAGCGTAGGACCGAAACGCCTAGGATTCGCCCCCGGGACGTTCGGATTCGGACGGGGTGGTTCTGGTGGATTCATCAGACTCCGGAATCCCAATCAGCCGTCTTGATGAGCATACTAAAGGGATCAATGCTTATAGGGCGGTATTGCAGGAATTCCAGACATACTATGATTCACTTAGGCTTACTAGAATGTCGAAACCCCCATACCGCTTCCAACCTTGTTACAACTATCCACAGGGTTTTAACAATTTCACGTCAATGACGTATCATTTCGAAGGAGCCGACGACGTGGTCGACGCGAAATACGTTAATTTTGACGTGGCACATTTAAGGTATTTCCGTGTTGCATTGCTTCCAGGATCAGGGCAAAGTAGCCTAGGAACATGGCATCAACAAAACATGCAACTCATTTATGATGCAGAGGGATTGCCTGGTGCTCTCACATTTTCTGCTGAAAATTGTGCTGGTGGTTGATTTTTATAATCGAGGCATTAATGAATACAGCATCTTTGATTTTTCCGCTTTCTCATGTTTCACTGATTCATGTTAATAAGTTATAAAATCTTTCTATTAATGTCGTCATGGAAAATCCTTCATATGAGTCAATGAATATTGATAAATAAATAATATATTGGAGGGATTTTATGCTAATTTTCCTTGTAAAGGTAGATGATCTCTTTATTCTAATATCAGAACTTTATTCTATATCGGTTTAAGCTAATATGGCAAAATCATACGTAGTATATATGACATGTCTTTTCGATCATAGTTTTGTGGTATTTTTATTTTCCCTTTGCCTTTTCATTCCATTGTCAAATAAACTATGTGAAATATACATAAAATCAATATACTTCTCAATTACTGGAGAACCAAAATTTAGTGGGTCAAGAAAAATGAAACTGGGATTTTTTTTACTTCGAGTAAAAGGGCTTTGATGATTGTTTTAATATTGACTATTTTAAGCAAAATGCTTTTCTTTATTTTTAACCAAATGAAAAGGTGGGTATATGTTTATTTAACTTTACATGTGGAAATTTATAGAGAGAAAATACACGTTGTGCATGCTTTATTGTATTTTTAGTTGTGGTTGGATTCTAGAAATAAGATTAAATTTTCTTGAAAAGTTTAATAGTTAATAGCAAAGTTACAAGAATCACACACTATTCAAGGAAACACATCATGATTTGTTCACAGTATAAATCGGAGATCAAGCGCTGGGTCCATTAAAGAATGCCCATACGACAGTGCTGTGGTAGGTGGAGTTTATGAACTTCCATCGGTTCATCTCCAATGGGCCCTACTGCCTAGCCTATATGGTCGCTTGTATATGGGTGTAAAATGTTTTCGAGATTCATGGATAGTTTATTTCCTCCTTCACATCTTGTGAAATAAGGGTTGATGTTTTCGTTGATAAATAATTTAGCTAAACTAGCTTTTTAAGTCTAACCTATTTTCAATCAAATTTAAATAATTTAATTGAGTTTGAGTAAAACTTAAATAATAATATTATCTTAATTAAAATAAATATATTTCAATTAGGACTATCTATTTTAGACTTGCATTATAAGAGAGTGTTTCTCTCCTTTATATGATTGTAGTAAAACAAGTCTTTTCTCCTTTTTTTTTTTTTTTAAATTACATTAAACAAGCATTGGATGGAACCTGATAAACGAGGTCTTCTAACGGTGATTTTAATTTCTAAAGGTCCGTTTTCTAGCAATTTCCTATATTAAAACGTTGGGATGATTCGTTTGTCCATATGGGTGCATCTGCACATGCATTTCCATGTCATTATCTACATGTAGGGCACACGTGGGTTATTTCCCATGTGCAAGTGCAACTTCATTTATATGCTGTTGATATGGATGCTGGTGATTGCTCTCGAAAGAGCCATATGTCCTAACTTCGACCAAAGCTCCAACTAGATTACTTCATCTCATAAAAGAAAATACAGAGCATTTAACCAACATTTACGATCAATCTATTCAATTATTTGTCCCAAATGTCCCACTTTGTAATAGCCTTTTTATTGACAAATTGCACTACCCTATATCAATATATTATTACCTGTTTTAAGAGGATCGAAAATGCACAAAGCACAATTATTTATTCATTACCAACAACCACCCCCCCCCCCCCAAAAAAAAAAAAAAAAAAGGGATAAAGACAAATCATTGGAAATCTCACCTTTAGTTTAACCTGCCAAATCTTAAAATTCTTTGAATTATTACAATTATGCCCTACAACTTTTCATTTAAATAATGAACTTCCAATGTAATTTTTTCAAAACGACGCCAATTGTTTTAAGAATTCGTTTTTGTTTCTTAAACTTTGGTAAGGAGGAAAACATATAAATGTACTACTGCATCGGCTGTCGGCACATGTATCTTTAGAAAGCTTTGGTAGATAATTGCATACTCCACGGCTTTAACCCTCCATTTCCCTTCTTATCTCCTTTCTCTCTATCACTAAACATCTATCCATCTTGACGTACACCACAGGGCATGTGTAACAATCTCTATACGTCCTGTCCTGTTCGAGTCTCAGACTCAAACCCGGCTACTAGCTGCCTCTATCTTTTCGAATAAATATTTACTATTTTTAAATTTTTATTTTAAGTTTATTTCTACAAATCATAAATATATATTTAGATAAAAAATTAATATATGATTATAGAAGTTTATTTAATTAGATTAAATATATATACATAATTAATGAAGATATATTCGAGACAAAGGTGTTTGCAACAATAAATATTCATCCGTTTTGGGATGCATTTCTTTTCCCATCACGGGCGGCTAACCTACCTTCCTCCACCCAACGCTATCTTGCTTTCAGCTTCTACTAGATCTTCAACATGACTTTACCAACTAACAGTCTATTTTGTGGCTTTTTTTTTTTTTTGGTTTTTATTTGTTTTGGAGTTTGTAGTTTGTATCAATGTTTTAGTGTCTCCTGCTGCGGGACTCATTATTCTCCCTAGAGGATTTGTTTCTTTCTCTTTGTAAGTTTAAAGGGTTGTTAGTTTATCAGGATTTTCTTCTGTTCCTATGGTATCTTCAGTTCCAGTCATATGGAAGAAATCAAATTAGCTTTAAGCCAACAGTCACGATTTGATTAAATTGAAGAGACATGATCTAAATTCAAATTGAAATGAAGAGATACTATTTGAATAACTAATAAGGAAAAAAAGTGGAGGGATTTACACAATCCTTGGATTCGTAGAAACAGCCAAAATTGAAAAAAATAGTGTAGTGGACAATTTAAGTAAAGAGTGAAAATGGATAGAAAAAAAGAAAAAATGAATAAAAATATTTCCATTTTGGAATCCACTTATTTCTCGGGTGGAAATGTAAGACAATTACGAAATTACCCCCTCCAACAATGCTCATTAAAATGATAATAAAAGTAATTTTATCTAATATGAATACTATATTTGACATATTTTGATAGAAAAGAAACGAATAAAAATAAGTATAAAAGAATGAAAATAGAATGAAGTGTAATTTTTATTTTATATTTCGTAACTTATGAAGGAAATAGAAGGAAAATTGAATTATTAATGAACGAAATTGTCTTTATTGTTATATTGATAAACATCGTTATAAAAGATAATTTTATAATTACATCTTATTTTCATCAATTTCCACCCATTTTTCTTCAATTTTAGAGAGAAAATGAGTAGATGTTAAAGTGAAAATATTTCTACTCATTTCCTTCCTTTTCTATCCATTTCCATTTGACATTTAAGTTACCAAACATGTGATTTCTACCAATTTCCCCATCCAAACACACTGGAACTCTATTTTTCTTCATTTCCTTTTCTAAGATAAACTAAACAAAAGAAAAAAAACTTTTTATTCAATTTTCTTCATATATTATCAAATACAAAATAAAAATTACACTTCATTTCAATTTTTAGAAATCTTTCTTCTATATTCTTTTTTTTTTCTATCTCTTTATTTAAATAAGAAAATAGAGTAATCCTTTCCTTATATTTTCTTCCACTCCTTCCAAACATAGCAAAAATAAAAAAAAAGTACCATTTAAATCTAGATGTGCAATTTGAAAATAAATGCAAAGAAAATACGCTAAGTAACCGGGTGCAAGTTGCGACATCGACTGTAAAAGAAGAATGCCAAAACAATTGAAGGGCCATCTTGAATCGATCAAAGCCATCTATTTTTTTCCCCATTCCTCTTTTTATTTTGTTTACTTTTTTTTTTGGTAAATTTCTTACATATTTTCCTTATTTTTTTCTTTTTATATTAAGAGTAGATTCACTTGGATTTTCTTTTGCAAAAGATCCACCAGATTCCAGGCGAAAGCAAACCGCAAGCACCCGACTTTGAATTATTTTCATTGAAGTGTAAGCTGCCCCTTTATTCAGGTAAAAGATAATTTCTATGGACATCCTAATCAAGCCCTAAATATTTCCTTACTAAATTCCTATTAGGACAAGATAAATTGCAAATTGTAATAGGATAGGATATCTATATTACTTTATTTAATAAATTACTTAAAGCTACATTTTGTTTTAATAATTAGCTTAGAATTACACGGAGCTATAAACAACTATATCAAGATGATATAATATTTACTTTATTTAGTAAATTACTTGAAGCTACTTTTTTTTTTAAATAACTAGCTTAGAATTACATGGAGTTGTATCAAAATGATATAATACTTAATTTGAGTTTGAATTCAACTTAAAATTTTAGAACTTAAACTCTACTTGAGTTTGATCAGACTTATTATTTTAAACTTCAGCTTGACTTGAAATAATATTCAATGAGTTGAAGCTTAATTGGATTAGGCTCTTATATGCTTAATTCTTAAAAAAAAAAAAAATTCTAACTAAAATAATGTTGACATCTAAACTCAGTTTGAGCTCAACTAATAATTAAACTTAACTTGTAATTATACTTGTTAGCTAATCGAGTTAAATATCACAAAATTCAAAATTGAATAAATAACTACATAGCTCAAACTCAAGTTTAACTTGACTATTATTAAATCAAAACTTGAGTATTTTACAAATAAATTTACCTTATTTATACCTTTAAAATAATTATATTATTAAATACGGATGGATTGAATGAAGGTCGAACCAGTGATCATCTCCCAAACCCATCTTCCCCATCCAATCTCGAAATTGAAATAGAAATGTCCATTAAAATTTAGAGAATTTTTTTTTTTTAAATATGTGCATTTTTATGGTTTTACCTCTCCTAAAACCGCAACTGATCATAAACCCAAACCACCACCCCCCCCCCCCCCCCCCCCCCCCACTCTGGGGAACAAAAAAAAAAAAATCTTATCACATTCTAAATGGGGGATATTCCATATCTAAAAGTATGTAACCTTGAATATAACCAAATTTTATTAAAAAGGTCTAAATGCAGCCTGTACATATACATTTGAACATTATGATAGGGTGATAATTTAAAGAATATGAACATTTTTATTTCTTATTATTCAGACAAAGTAGGCGTTTGCCGAAGCACCCACTACACATGGAATCTCATCTTATGAGCTCTAACTCTAAGGGCTAGTTCTTATACATTTAACATATAAATATGCAAAAATTAAAGTAGATAGCTTGAAGGCCTTATTAGGTTAGGTGCATTATTCTAATCGAACAATATCTGTAGAGAATCTTCCATGTAGATTATTGACATGAAGAAACTGAGAATTTAGCCATGGATGGAAGATTAGGTGACTGTTTTATAATAGTCGTCGTAACCAGAAAAAGGGGTTTCGTGCTTAAGGGTGATAGCCAACAAGGGCTAGAATGTGATACAAAACTACAAAATATGACAGTTCATATGTTTGCGCACGAGAAGGCAAAGGTGGGCTAATGAAGAGAAACTAAATGGACAGGTCTCCTCCCAACTGTTTCTTGCCAATGGACTCTCTCGCAATTAAGACAATATTAAATCCTTCATGCTCCACACGGATGAATTACTGGACCGTAGGAATAGCAGCCAATTTTTATTTCTTGTTTTTCTTATAACTAGGGATGTAAATGAATGTATATATTGGTAAGTTATTTAGGTTTGACTTGATGTTTATTTGAATTTGAATCATTTAATAGTTGAATTGATTTTGAGTTTGAACTACTTGAGTAGCTTATCGAATCAAGTTTGAGTTTTATAATGTTTAGGTTGAGTTACTTGTGAGTCTAATTGATGAATTAGAGTTGAATTTGAATAATAGTTTAGTTCAGATATTAATATTATTTTAATTAAAAAATAATATTTTTTTATAAATAATTAAATTTAAACGAGTTTAATCGTACCAAACTCGAGCTCAATATTATATACTTAGTTAAGTTCAAATCAAACTTAAAATCGACTTCATCACTATATTATTTTGTTTTGATTCATTTATGGCGCTATCTGCACCTACCATTAACATGCTAATATATTAAACGGGGTTAAAAAAAAAATTCCATTAAGTAATCTTCACGTATAGCATCATATTAATGATGGGTTTATGAATGGGAGAATGGTACGGAAAAGGGAGGATGGACTTTCCTCTCACAGTTCAAGAAAATTAGGGTGTGCTTATTTTGTAGAAAACATTAATTTTTTTTTATATTTGATATAATCAAAGTATTAAAATTGTCAAATATTATTATAATAGTTTTAAAAAGTTTCTCATATTAGTTATTTAGCGTTAAATGATGATAAAAAGTAAAGGTCCAAAATGAATAGTAGATAACAATCATTAAAAATATCAGTTAAAAAAATAAGAAAGTTGATTTCTAATCTTAAAAATGACTCTCTATATGTTAAGATTTAATTAGGTAGCATAGTTTAATCATATATGTTTTAAATATACCCTTCTAAATCTTCAATGTCAACAACTTCCGTCATCAATACTTCCAACGGTTTATCGCCACAACGTTAATAACTTATTTCATCCGACGACACTTGAATGAGTCTTGGCCGTACACATGAAGAACATACTAGGTATCAATTTGTATGGAAATTGCTGTTTAAAATGAACAAAATAGCAAGAACAAATGAAAAATTAACTCGACTGGTCAATTAGAGAACTAGCTCGATGAACGTTTCATGACCAATCATACAATATTACTCGTTTGCCCCTAAAATAATTAGATTATAAAGCAATAATTTATTTCTACATTTTTAAATATTAAGGGTCCATATGACAATCTTATCTCAATCACGAAAAAAAAGATACCATGATATATTTATTTCACGCAAAAGCATATATTATAAAATAAATACTACTACCTTGTGATAATTCATCTATATTTTCATCATATAGTAATAGTATATAGTATATAATCGAATAGCAGGTCTTTGATTAAACAACATTAAAAAAGAAAACAGGAATTCAATTTCCCGGTTGTTGCGAATAGGTGGATTTTCTGATCGAGTCGAAATTTAGGAGGTCTGAAATAGTATATTATTTGCTTAAGGAAGCTTTGCGATCATCATCATTGTACATTAAAATACACAGAAATGTCGTAAGCTAATACCACAATTAGGTGAGGAAGCTGGCCAACCATGTAAAGTCTACTTTGGTAGCTAAAGAGGTACTTACCATGCTATTTCTACGATTTTCCAGATGATAGAAGGAGTCAAAAGCTTCATATATCAGTGCATGTGCAAAGTCATCTTATTATCTATTAACTAAAAAATAGATTTACTCGTTTGTTTCATGGAAAATATGTCCTAGATTTCTTTTATAGTTGTCATAATTAAAAGCTTTTACCCTTATTAAATATTACTATCAAGATATTACATATACTAGTGACTTTTATTAATAGGCTAATGATTGACCAATGGTGGTGGTTAAAATCCATTAAAAAATTATTAAAAATAAAGAAAATAATTTTTTTCTCATTATTTTTTTTTAATACTACTTTTGCTCTCCACTATCACTTGTCTTTACAACTTTTTTAATATATGCAACCCTTGAGTCTATTTCGACACTAGTTAATAATTCTAAAATTTTAATTATAATAACTATAAAAAAAATTTAAAAAAAAATATTTTACGAAACAACTACACCCTTATCTATCGTTTCATTTCATGAAATAATGGTACAATTAATAAATATGTTTTTTCAATTAACGAATGCCTTTTAACGGTGTTTGAAGATCCATATAAATATAAGTAATTTATAATGACATATTAGAACTAAGATAAGATAATCCGATTTATCTACTATTTATTTTATCTTAAATTTAATGATGTTTAGACTTCTTACATGGATATCTAAATGCAACCTTATTAGTACAATTGTTAATGACTAAAATAGAAGTTCTTTTGGGTGAAATAGTAATAGGTATTTGCAATTTGCATAATTGTCTTACTGAGTAAGGTTAATAATTCGAATTCACTTGATCTTTTAACAGAACCTGGGAGAAATATTTTGTACTTGGGACCATAGCAGACATCTGTAAATGCCATTGTCGGTCTTACGATGTGTCTAATCATTTTGGGAGCCCACATAATAAACCTGTACTCATAATAATAATAATTATTTTTTTTATATGCATATATTATTCCTGTGGTTGGAGTTATATATAAAAAGTCTTGTCACCGTAGTCGTTTAACCGTCCAAGATGAGGTAGCAACTTCAACTTGTTTCGGTTCAAGTCTTAGAAATGAATTTGATATGTTGTTTCGGTGCAACGTCCAAACACATTTTATGATTTTTGAAATTAATTAATGCATCATGCCTGATCTCATCCATATTAAACCATTCTATGGAGAAGTCATTCTAATATTCTAATCTCATTTATAGAAAAAAGAACTTATCTCTAGATTTTCCTATGTTTGTGATAATTTTTTCCCCCCAAAATTTTATTAATATTATATGCAAATCAATGGCTATTGTAATTACGAGATAAATAGGTGATGTGTGGTTGGCTATTATGAAAAAATGTGAATAGAACATAAAAAAGATTTCAGAAATGAATTGTCTATTTTGTTTATGTACTTTTTTTTTCCTTTTACTTTCAAGAAAAAGACTTTAGATCTTTTTAACTTAAAACAACTATTAACATTTTCAAATCACCATTTAAGAGTTTTACAATATAGTCTTTAATGGTGTTTCAGAGAGGTAAATATACTTTTTGAAGAGTTTTAAAACATAAACTTTTTATAACTTCTATACTAATTAAGCACGTATATAGTTCTTCAAGCTAAATATCATGATGCTCATAGTTCTATTCTAACATAATTTTGTTCTTTACCAACTGGAAATAACTTTTCTTGTTAAGGCTCTTGTTTAATGGTATTGAAGATCGCTCTCTGAATATGCAATAAACAAATTTCTCCATCTCACAAGTATAGTAAGAAAGAGATTGATAATCTTTTTCATTTGTAAAAGTATGAAATCATAAAAGATATTGTAATTCTTTAAAAAAAAAATGGTTAAATTGAATTAAGTGCTCCATGACTATGTCAAAAATTATAGCTAATAAAGATGTATAATTCAAATTATTTTAATTATACAGTAATGTAAATATCATTCTCAATTATGATATAATACATCCTATCTTCCGCCACGGACAAAATGCTGATGCATCCTTACCATCATATTTACACTCAATTATTGCTTGCAACAAAATCAAATAGAACCGGTCCATCTATAAGAATCGGAAAGAATCAACTCAATCAATCAAGTCATTAGTCTTGATTTTATTGGTTCGGTCAGTTTTTGGTTTCATTCGATTTGATTGTTTTTACCCCCTTACCTCTGCCGTGATTGCAGCTTAAACTCTACATGGCAGGTCATTGAAAGAAAAATAAAAAACCAACCCTAGTGGTCCCCTCTAAAGATTCCATAGTTTTCACCATTCTTAATTCTCCTCCTAATCGCTGCAACTTTTACTTAAAATACATAGAAAGACTTGCATTATATATATATATATATATATATATATATATATATATATATATATATACACACACAACATATCCATCATTCACAAGGATTGTTTCTCTGCAGAACCGTCCAACACGGTTCCTATATATCCATTTCCTTTCTTTCATTGCTAAAACCACACGAAGACGAGAGGAGAGAGACTCATTGAACTCCACCACCATGAGCCAAAACCAAAGCAAAAGCCAAAGCCAAAACCTGTGTTCTTCTAGCATTGGAGATGATGATTCTGGTGGTGGAGAGAGCAGTTGGACTCCATATTTTGTAGATTTTGTGATCAACAATCAACAATCTTATTCCGGTCATGATCAAAGCTCTTCTTCAATGGTATCTTACAATACTACTGCTTCTTCTTCACTTCCCAAAAAATTCAATAATTATGAGACTAGAAAATGCAAGAAGTTGAACTTCAATGGAAGGAAGACCCAGCAGTCGTCTCTGATTGACGAGGATTTGGAGGATACTGCTTCTTCCCCAAACAACAGTCCTAAGGTGAATATGTTACAACTTTTCTTCTTAATTTCATCATCGTTGGTATTGTGTTCTGCCATGTCGTGTTTTGTCATTTTATTTGTTGTTCTAGTCTAGATAGACAACGAAAAACATGAAGAAACCGAGGTTATATGTTGATAAGTTCTTGCACCTACGAGATTAAATGAAGAAAACTAGGCATATAATTAATTAAGCAGCTAAAAATCTGACGGAGACATTATATTGTTTCATTATAATGATGCCTGTAAGTTCTTGAAAATATATCTTCAACGTATATGATGAAATATACGAAAAACTTACAAGAATAAAGGTGTGGGAGGGTTTTAATATCTTATATGCTTTAGAAAATACATTATTCAAATAACTTGAAAGCAAAAATACTAAATGGGGATTTATAAATTATGAGGTAGTAATTTATCAACTTAGCTAGCTAACTCTATTATTTATGGCCTAGGTTTGTGGATTGAGAAAGATGGAAATCTATCCCAGAAAGGAAGAGAAATTGGACAAATATTCCGTGGTAAGTTAGCATAATTAAGAGGTAATCAAGGTTATTGGTTAGTCTTTTGACTAATGGGTATAGACGCTTTACTAGTCTTAAACAACGTGGCTAGTTTTTAAATTGCTTGCTTTTTAGGATTATTATGAAAGGCATGTTATTTGAGGCCCGTATTTCGAAGCATTCAATCAGCTATCTTCTTTAATGAAAATTTTGTGAAATGCAAGAACAACCACACAAAAATATGATTAGGATCAATGGTATAGAGATCTTTTTACCTTTATTTAACCACCTTATCGGGCATTTAAACTTTTAAGTATTTTGAAAATATGTTTTTAACTCCTGTTTTACATTTTACTCTCTATATTAATAATGAAATAATTTTAAAAAATCACAAAAGGTTACCATTAACAAGGAAATTACTAAAAGATGACAAAACTTCGTTAAAATAATATAGGATAAATTGCAATGCACTCCTAATGGTTTGGTATATGTGTTTAGACCTTTATCTTTGAAAATAAATTCTCACACCCCTAATTTCTAAAAAAAAAAAAAAAAACTAAAAGTACCTTTCTCATTTGTTTAAAGGATAAAATGGTCGTGAAGAGTTTTTTTTTTTTTTTAATGTGTGGTTTAAATATTTAATTTCAAAAATAAAGGGCTATACATATAAAGAGAATAGAATATAAAAGGTATATCTATGATTTACCCAATAATAAAATTTAAATAAAAAGTATTTTAAGGGTAAATGTCTAGATTAATTTGTTAATTTTTTAAAAGGCAAAATGTTCAAGTAAGTATGCTTTTAAAATATTTAAGGATCCAAACTCGCATTTCGAAGTAAGAGAATTAAATGCACATCGAATAAAGATTATATAATATCTTTACAGTTATTAGAATTTCATTTTTCTTTAGTTATCCAAGTAATAGCATTCTTGAAGTGACATTTTGGTATCAGGCCTTTACATTCTCACCGACTTTTGACTAAAATTATTTCTAAAATGTGGGTTTTGTTTGTAGAAATTTTTTCCTTGAAAATAAGTGATGAGGCCTTAAAGGGTCATCGATCTAATTTGCTCTAATTAATATAAGATTTCGTTTTATATATATATATATATATATATATATATATATTTTTTTTTTTATAGGATAAAACAGTTTCTGAAGAGTCACATGAAGATGAGAAAGGTTTCATGGGAAAGGAGCACGAAAGCATACTTTGTCAATGGTAGTAATCAATCAAACTTCTTACCTGTATAGAGAAGCTCTTCATCCTTCTAGATGTAAGATATATTACTGCATCATATATACTGTGTACAATTGCAAGAGGGTTTGCCAAAAACTTGTCAAAGAGCCACCACCATAGCTTTTGATGTTCAACCCTTCCATTACAAGAGCCACCACCATTAACTTCTTCTTTCGAAATAATTGTATATCTATATCTATATATATATATAATTGTTATATATATATATAGATTATACGTTACGCGCTTCACGTTCAAAAGACAAGTTGATTGAGTAAATATTATATATGTTCAGTTGCTAAAACCAATTTAACGAAATCAGTAATTTGGTATACGGGAAAATAGAAATGTAGAGGTGGCCTTCAAAAAATTGAGAGCAAGAGATTTCTAGAATATTTTTTATTGTATTTCTCATAAATCAATTGTGTGCATGTGTGTGTGCGCCTTTTTTTAGCAAGTCTATTTTTGGGAAGAGGGTAGGTATTAGGAAGAAAGGAAAGTAAGGGAAAGAAATTAGAGATGAAAGAAAATGAAATGAAAAATTATAAATTTTTTTTTATTTGGATAAGGAAGGAAAGAAAATAAGGAAAAAGTTGATAATGCAATTTTTAATTTTATTAAACTAGGAAAAATTATACAAAATTAACCTATTTTTTTAATGTTTTTGCAAATAGCTGACCTGTAATAAGTTTTTTTCGACAAACCACTTGTGTTTTGCTCTGTTATGTAACTATTACTTCCACCATTGGTTACATCTTTTGATATACACATGCCAAATAAAAAATCCATATAACTCACGTTACTGTCTTTCTTTTCTTCTCTAGGGAACACAAAATGTCTTCTTCCGCACCTCTCTCTAATGGAATAAACAGAAACCTTATGTTTCTATTATCACCAGTTTCGATTTAGGGGTTTAGGGTTTTGTCTCCCTAGGAAAATGAAGTAGAGAAGACAGAGTGGAGGTGTGGTCTGTTACTTAGGGTTTGTGTTTCTTCATCTCTGAGAGGTGAGGAAGAAGGTGGACATTTCTGCGTCCCTTTTGGAAGAAAGGAGAGACAATATTGTGGGTTTGAGGATTTTTTTTTTTTTAATCGGCATGTGTGTATCACATGATGTATTGAAGATAATAAAAAAAATAGTTATTTTTTAATTATTTATTATTTTATTTATTTACAAAATAAAAAAAAATTAATACTTAATATTTTTTTTATTTTTACTTTATTTAAAAAGTCTACAAAGAGAATATAAAATTTAAATATTATGATCATTATACTCTTATTAATATTGTAATAAATGACCTAATAGATGTTATTTTACAATTTTATTCCTATTTCTAACTTAATAGGTAAAATACAAATTAATTTTATGTATTTTTCCTATTAAAATATCATAAAGGTCCCCATATCTTATAATGTGCAATTTTGTTTTGTGGCTAAGTTTATCATTTTATTTGAATTCCCCCAAATTATTTTTGGTGAACTCAAGAGAGAGGTTTCTCCCCTAAATCCATCTCCTTTCCCTTTTCCTACCTTTTCAAACAAGGGAAAAACACATTAACCATAATTGTTAGTTTTGTTCTAACATGCAATTAAATTTTATATGTTTTAAGTGCATCATTTAAGTCCTTACATTTAGATCAAATTTAATTAAATTCTTTATATTTTAAATGAATAATTTAAATCATATATGTTTATATTATTATTTTATATAAGTCTTCAAATATTAAAAGAGGGGATGTGGTTGGTGTAATAGCATAAACGTAAACAACTTAAATAATAATTTACTTATAACATATAAAATAAATTTATCGAAGCTTGAGGACTTAAATGACTAATTAAAACATAGAGACTTTGATTCACATTTACAAAGGGACTTTAAATGTACTATTTCCGATTTCATATCAATGATCAATGGATAAGATGACTAGAACTTATTAGAATCAGTAACAACGGCTTAGAACAGAGAGAACAATAAAAAGCTAATACATTATTAAGGAGCTTGGGTTATTACATTAACCTCTTGAAAAAGATTAAATTAGATTAATCTCAATTATTCGCCTAACCCTATTTCAAGCTCGCCATTTTAAGATCCTCAAAATCATTTGTCATCAACTTTAAATCATTGAATATATTTTGTGCTTTGATCTCTCTACATATGAGACGCATCATATGTTACTAAAGATGATACAATGTGAAAATTCTTCTCGTTAGATCACCTTCATGAACAGTAAAAATATGGGATCGGCAAGTCCTTTTTCTGTTGTCCCCATTTGATTAAAGATAGAAAGACTGCCTACACAGCTGATTGCACTGAAAGATTCCCTAGATCCCTCTGAATGGCCTGACTAATATATATAATAACTATATGCATTTTGCATGCTGATTCAGAAAAGGTGAAATCTGTACAGCGCCAAAAAAGAAAAAAGAAGAAGAAGAAGAAGGTATATGGATACTTGTGACTCCAGCAGCTGCAGTACGGATTTAAATATATTTAAACCCTCAGATTCTTATCTACATCGATGTCAAATATTCATTTTTCTTTTTTAAGTTTAATAGTTTATATTAATAGGATCATTTATCTTCTATAATATACCTTTGATCTTATAAATGAGATAGACATAATACGCTCGCTACTGGAAGCCACCAAATCCTTTTTAAGACATTGTCTTCTTGTTAACCTTCCTGCCTTGCTTCGGTGTGTTATGCAGCTTGCATATGGTAGTATAGATAGGAGAAGCGTCTTTTGTGATTGTTATGGTATCACTTTGTACGTTCCTTTAAGGGTTGAAACACGACCATAACTAATAAAAACACAACCAATGCTGTAACATGAAATACCCTGCAAGTTTCAACCACATGCCATTTTGTACGTTCTATTATTTATGAAGTCTGTCAGGAACTTGATACTTATTAAACTACGGATCTACACAGCGCAAGTTGTACACATGTGGCCCTTATTTATATATCCTATTATATTTTTGAAAATGACTATTTAAATGTTCAAATGTTGGAAAATATTGCTTTAAATAATTTCAACAATAACATATTATCTCGCTTCTAATAAGGATCGAATATGGATCGCTTAAATAATTTAAATTAATGCCACGAACCATTAATTAAAATCGACACGCATGGATATCAATTGGATTAGAAGTGCCTTTTTCTCAAGCAAGTAGAACAGTCTACATGAATAACCATCTTAAGTTGATTAAATATTCAAAATCATTTTCAAATATGATAAGACTGATTCAAATTGAAGAAGAAGAATTATTAAGTCTTCCTTCGTCTTAATATTTTAAAATAACATTTAGATTGCAGTATTTAATAATACAAAAAATATTGAATAGTACAAAATAAAAAAAAAACATAATAATATAATTCTCTTATATCACATTTAGTATATACTATATTATATTAAATAAAGATTTTTATGATATCCATTATTTGGATAAATAAAATACTATACTGAATATGATATACAAAGTATGTATTAAATATAAATATTTTATTTAATACTTTAGAATCATTTTTATCCGATAATCAAAAAAATATGAAATTCAAATAAAGGATAAAATATTTTATCTAATGGAATACTATAAATTTATGATAATCAAATAATGAATACAATAAAAATTTATAATTAATTTAAAAATAAAAGATTATATTTGTGTAGTCAGAAACTTGCTAATTATCCTAATAACTAAAATACCTATGTCTTGAAAAGGGAGAAATACTAAATTTACTGGTTTGGAGAGCTTGATTATGCCGACTGAAAATATAGAAAAGAAATTAATTTAAAAAAGCGACCGAAAGTACCATGCGCATCCGGGGAATCGAACCCCGGTCAGTACCGTGGGAGGGTACTATGATACCACTACACCAGATGCGCTTGCCGTCATCATGTCAACATCTTATTATAAAACCAATATCCTTTAAACGCTTTCCTAGTAAAAAATTTCAAAAGGTTTAAATTTTAAGGGTTGGCTCGTTTTGTAAAAGCACTTTTTTATTTTATTATATATATATGTATATATTATTTAAATAATGAGAATAATTTATTTTATTATATATATATGTATATATTATTTAAATAATGAGAATAATTGCGGTTGCTAATGGGTTTTGGTATTTGATGAGTGTAAGAAGGATTATAGCAAGCAGTGATGGATGTTTTCTTCTCTTTTTCCTTAGTGCTTTACTTTGAAAAAAGAAATTTCATTATAAATGAGACCTTTTAAAAATATAAATCATTCTATTTACAATTAGCATTTTAAGTTGTTGTAATCATCATTACCGCCTGATCATAATTTATTCAAATTATTATGATAATTTAATAAGGTAAATTACATTGATCGTCCTATGAACTTTTTAAAAATACAATACTTATCTTTCTACTTTTACCTATGTAGACATTGGTGTGATACAAAGGTTGACATCTTATCACCACATCATTGCCAATTAATGTATTTTATTTAAATATTATAATTATTTATACTAATTAATAAAAAATTAAAATAAAATTTGAAGAAATAAAAAATGTTGAAAATTAAAAAAAAAAGCATCCATTTTACATATATATTATAATTCTATTATATATATATTAGCAAAATTTATTAAAAAAAAAACTGGAATGCCCACTTCGGTCATGCAAGCACTCCATGTGGCCACCGATTGTGCCCTGGCCTTAGGGTTGCCGGTACGTCCACTTATTCATTTTATTAATTTTGTTAATATACATATGTATGTTGTGTGTGTGCGCGTGTATATATATGATATAATTATAATATACACGCAAACAGAAGCTTTTTTTTTTTTTTAATTTTCAGCATTTTCCTGTATTTATTTCAATTATCTATTAATTTCAGTTGATTAATATATATAATTATAATGTTTAAATAAAATATATAATTTGATGATGATGTGGCAATGATAGATCAACCTTTGTGCCACACCAACAACTACATATGTAAAAGCAAGACCGTAAGTATTGCCTTTTTAAAAAATAAAACATTAATATAATTTATAAAGTTTATAGAGATAATTAATGCAATTTATTTTATTTAATAAAAAAAAATGACTTATGTTTTGATATTTAGAATTAATTGACCTATGTTTTTTTCTTTTAGCAAACCTGCAGCTTATGTTATTTCCCGTTATATAGTTATCACATGCTCAATTAAAACGTAAGATGATAGAGTCGCAAAACCTCAAAAATAAAATTGAAAAGAAAAAAAAAACCCAAAATTTCACAAAACCCTCGTTAAGCACTCCTAATCCATTTTTTCGTTTTCATGCCGTAGACGAAGAAGCCCCCGATTGCACAAAAGATGACTTCAGGTTTGTTGTTATGGGACGTAACTTAGCTCTCACTTAGGGGGTGTTTTTGGGTCACATGTACTTTATGGGTGATTTTCCTTGAGGACTTGACAATCGCATAAGAGAGAAGAATACGGGTCAAGCGTTTATTAAATATAAAGACACAAATCAATTGATGGTAGAAGTGACATAATACAGGTAATATTTGTATAATTTTTATGATGACTAATCAATCTTGGGGACATTTAGGGGGGCAGATCTTTAGGAATTGATGGATTGTGCCGAAACAGGTGAGTGTAACTTTAACACTTGGAATAACTTGATAACGTACACTACCACCTGACAACTTGATGTGCCACAAGACAACAGGTGGGCGTAAGGGGTTAAATAATGCTGATAGCCTGATAATCAACTTTTATTTACTGCAGTTTTCACCATAGAATCACGCTCACTGAGGTTAAATCTTTGCTAAAGGAGAACAGCATTATCTTTGGGAACTTCTATGCACTGTTTACATAGATTAGGTTTATTTCTGCTCAGGGATCTTCTCTATCAATTCAGGTAACACTTGGAAAAGATCACCAACGAGTCCATAATCCGAAACCTGAAAGTTACCATACATTCAATCGTGTTAAGTTCTAAACGAAAATGAAATATTGGTCTGAGCGAAAACAAGTAACCAAGGTCAAGCAGATTCTAGGGAATTCTTTGAAATAAAGCATAAGTTGTGTGTTTAACTAACGAATCTACATGGAAGAAACAAAATGGATTTCATGCATGTGTGTCAAGGCAAGGGAAGCAGCCGAAGAAGGGGAAAGATTGACCTGAAAAATGGGTGCATCTGCATCTTTATTTATAGCAACAATGACCTTGGAATCTCTCATGCCGGCTATGTGCTGAATGGCTCCTGAAACTCCAAAAGCCACGTATAGTTCTGGGGCAACGATTTTTCCAGTCTGACCAACCTGATGAACACTCACAGTATTCGTGAAGAATGAAAATAAATAAGTATCTTCTGAGAAAACTGAAGTTGATGATGCACAAAACATTGGCATGCAACAGATAAGGTGGATTTCCTAAAAAACAAGTGATGCATTAGTGTAGCCGCAACAAAAATCCTTTTTTAGATAAGTAGCCAAAATCTTCTTAGTTTGTTTTCCGAAAAAGCCATGTAACAAAAACTCTTGTCAATAGATGGCATAAGCATGGAATAGAAAAGCTGGATGGACACGAGACACCTGCATAATGTAGTCTGGGTAAGGTCAAATCTATGCAAGCTGATCCTAAATTGCAATGAGATTAATTGTCAACTTAAATACATAACCGATCACGAAAGAACTGTATTGCTGTTTAGGCTCACCTAGTGATATAGTTGATAGATTCCAAGAAAATTCAAAATGGAAAAATTACAAGCAAATGTATTAACTTTTGGAGTTAAATTTAAATATAAGATCAAACTTTAAGTGGTTAAAATAAAGAATCAATATTATATTAAGTGGTTCAAATGGAAGATCACATTTTAATACTTTTATAATACCATTAAAATTAGGTGATATGGCATATTTGGTATATTTATAGGATAGTGACGAATTTTCTTTTTAAATCATTTAGTATAATATTGATCAAATGTTTTAATCATTTAAAAGTCTAACATTTTATTTTAATCATTTAATATAACGTTTATTATTTATTTTAACTACTTGAAAGTTGAATTTTCTATTTGAACTGAACTTTAAACGTTCATCCCCCAACCTATAATTTTCCAAATTCAAAATAGATGCTTCCGGTGTAGGCATATGATTGTCATCTTGCAACTGAGTACTTGGTAAGAAAATTTTATGCAAGATTCTACTTACATTTCCTACATCAAGAGATGCAATTTGCAACTCAACCATAAAATGATAACCATTGCATGTTCATCTGTGTAAGATATTTTCCCCATTACAACTTTCTTACCTGGAGGTCATTTGGAACATATCCCGCATCAACAGCAGCACGTGTTGCACCAACTAAGGCAACAAATGAGAAGTTAGATTTACTAAAAGCTACCAGCAAAGCTCTAGGATTCAAGTTGTCACAGTAGAGAACACATTCTAGCTCAAGTGGTACAACAATACTAGACCACTAGAAGACATATCATGTTTTGGCTAACCTGCAGCACCAAGCTTTTCTGCAAGCTTCTCTATCATTTTGAAGTTCTCTGCACTTTTAAGTCCTCTGCCACCAGTGACCACAACCCGTGCATTTCCAAGATCAGGACGTTCAGAATCTTGAGTTGTATGGTTTACAAATCTAGATTTACCTATTGACTCTGCAACATTTTACATGACCATCAGATTGATAGTTTCTGCAAATGATAAAGATAGCGCAAAGCTACTACTTCGTCCTTAAATTGCTAGACTAAAATTAGATCATGCTAGAAAGGGGTACAACGTCATTACTGAACTAAACACAAATTGAAGGAATGGTCTGCTTGTACAAATATCACATGCAACAACAAAAGAAAAACAGACCTTCCTCAAAGGTTGAGAGATCAACCTGAGAAATTGGAGCCTTTTTATCTAATGAATGCTGGTCCACTGGAAAAGAGGTGGATCTAATGGTCATGAGACAAGGGTCTGCACCAGTATATCTCACAGTGCAAAGGGCATTTCCAGCATAAATTGGCCTGACACATGGAAATAAGAGAATACTAAGCAACAGATTTTAAAAGCATAGACAAATGATCTTCAGAAATTGCCAGGATTTTTCACATCCTAATAATTTCATCTGCTGCCATGAAATCTCACAGGACCTGTGGATAGAATTTCTTTTTTGCTTTTTTTTTTTCTTTTGGGTCATCGAGCCATTATATTTGTTTTAGATAAAAGAGAATCTGCATAGTTTGTTTGTCATGGGGTCATCGATCATCATTCCCAGGATTGACTCTGCCCAAAGTTTTGATTATTAAAAATCTGTCATGTGGCGTCACATAAATACCACCTTCAATGCATCAAGCAGTTATTAGTCTATTAACAATGATGTAAACATTCCCTCCAATTAACTTCAAGATACAGACTACATATAACGTATATGATAATTATAAGTATTATTCTACTAGGTGGACCTATCTGGTACCAGTACAAACTTCTGTGCACAATCAGAAATAATTAATTGTATCAGAAAGTCTCCACCTTCACATATGAAAATTACATCCTAGACAACATTTTCAAGTAATATATCAAGATCAGATTGCTAAAAGAACATTAAGTGCTAGTGACATAATTCTGTAATTTCATGTTCTTAAAGAGCAAAACTGCATTTTTTAGATGGAGACAGAGTATATTCGAGAAAGGCATAATTTCCATCCAATTTTTGCTTTAGCAAGGATATTAATCTAGTATCCTGCATAGATTCAACTAGCTAGAGATACTGCAATGATTTCTTTATTTTTGGAAGTTCTTAAAAAATGGTGGCATTGGTATGTTACTAACATCAAGCAGATGTTATAGAAACAAATAGTTGTGAAGCAAATTATTTCAAGCTCAAACAAGAAAAATGCAAATCACTAAGTAGTGTTAAATATAAGTAACTGGAGAAAAAAAATCACCTGGTAAATTGCCGTGATTCCAAAATTTCAACCACATCTGTCACTTGCAAAACATCTAAAAGGGCAGCAGCTCTAGGCAGTATGTTTTTGCCAAATGAACTAGAAGAAGCAATTATATGTGAATACCCTTCTTTTTTCTGAACCAATTGGATGAGTTTGGCCCAAGGTTCAGCAAGAGAATGTGTTAATTTATCTGAATCAGCCACAAGGACCTGCAGCATAAACGTCATTTTCAGAAGTTAGTGCAATTTGTTTGTGGAATACCCAATAATTCTTTGGGGTAAATTACTATTACCACTGCCTTAATGTTTTCAAGTGTATTAGATTAATCTCTAGAATTCTAGTCCCCTTTAGCCAGGCGAGTGCAACAAGAGAAGAGAACCTAGTCAAGTTCTGTAAATCAAGTTTCATTTTCCTTTTCTGATATGTCTCTCTAGTGCCTATTCGATTCATATAGTGAAATTCGCTTGGGTACACACTAAATGAGAAAGCTCAGTTCTTAATGATTGAAAAACTATGCCCAGTATCATTAGAAGTTGCCATGTCAGGATGTGAACACAAGACATATGACTGTATAAACACAACACCCTTGCTCCTAGTTGCAAAAGAACCCAAACACAACCTAAAAGGGTCACCGTCTACCAACTTCTAAAACCAACAGCAAAATATTAGCTAGAAGAAAGGCCAGAGGCATCAGATTAACACTACAAAGAAAAAAGGTTAGATATATCAGACCCATTTCCATAAATGCTAGCATGGAAAATGAACTATCAATTTGGTATATAAACAATCCACGAAAGACATGATGAACACAAGGCACTACCTTGGAAATAGAAGGATGACAGGAAGCTGCACTTGTGGCTGCTTCTTCAAGGGAAGGACCTGACCCAGCCAAGAGCATAGAAATTGAATTGTCTTTACCCAACAACTTTGCTGCCTCAATTGCACTCACTGACTGTGGCTTCACTGAGCCACCTTCGTACTCACCAATTACCAATGTGCTAATCTGCATCAGAGACAAATAATTTAAACTTCATTGGTTCAAATCTTTTTCACAAGCTAAAATCTTCCATAATTTACTCCAAAAGGCAAAAGCAAGTGAAACCAGAACTGAATCATTCATCTAAGTACAAATAAAACCCCATGAAACAAAATTATTTATATGAGGACTAAGGTCTTAAAATTTCCAAATATCCATCATTTTTCACAGCCAATAAACCCTAATCCTAATTTTGACTAAACAAGGCTCAAGAAAATCAAGCTACTCTTAAGAACCCAAGAGACAAAATACTAATATAAGGACTAAAGCTACTCCATTTAAGGGACACATTCATAAGCAAATTACAGAACTTCAATCAAGAACTCGTTTTTCCTAAAACCCATTATCTTTTACACCTAAATAATCCACAATCCTAATTCTAAACAAAAAATAAAAAAAAGGAAATTAAGCATGTAGAGCGATTTACACATAAAAACTCATGAAACAAATTGTTTGTATAAGGACTCAAGCAACTCCTTTAGAGCAAAACTGTCACAGGCAAAATACAGAATTTCAATCAAGAACTCATTTTTCCTAATACCCATTATCACCTAATTAATTCACAAATCTAATTGCAACTAACAAAAGGTGATGAAAACCAATCACATAGAAGCTATTTAATTATTATGAGAAAGATTAAAAAGGCCTACATATCTCGAAGCTGAAGGTGCGGAAAGAGGCAGGGATGCATGAAGAAGACACGGTCTTCTGGTAAGAGTGGCTCTAAGCATTAATGGGATTGGCATGATTGCCTGTGAACTTTACTAGGTTGCGATTGTCGTATATGTATGCAAAGGCCAAAGATATAACGAATTTCGAATCCGCACGTAATAAATTGAAGGTATTGATGGGCACTCCCCGCTGACGTGATGTGTACTCTTTATCTGAGCTGCTCACTGACCGGTTCCGACTTGCCGGTTCGGCTGTTTCGGATGCCGCCGCTCATAGGAAATTAGAAGAAGACAAAACAAATAAGTACCTGGACCCCTTATTCTTGGAACATGAATGTAACCTTAGAGAAAAAAGGGAGAATGGACTTCGAAGGAATTTTTTTTTTTTTAAAATAATTGTACCAAATATTTGATTTACTTTAAATTGGAGACAAATAAGAGGAAAAGTAAAAAAAAAAAATTACAGATCGTTTACTTTACAATAATATCAATTTAATTATATATATATTTTTAAAAAATAGCTATTATGATATTTAACTATATTTTTAAAACTGAAATAACTATTCAGTAAATAATAATTATTAAAAAAATATTGAATTCCAATTTATTAATTTCACTTTAGAATTGTTTTCAAATTAACAAATCCATCCAATATCCTTTCTCAATCAAAACATGTTTGATAAAACGAAACCTTAATATCATCTCATCTCTCTCTAGGGTATGCCATCTTCTCTCTTTGTTCCTTTAAAATGTTTGGGAAAAAAAAAATGAAATTTACAAGTTGTTTATAAAAAAAATATATATGCATCTTTAACTATTTTCTTGATATATCATAAAATGCACCTATATGTAGAACATTCTTTTTATTTTTTTTTCTTGTTTGAAAATCCTAAAATTTTGTGTATTATTATCATCCTTAAAGTTCTTTACTTTAGCTTTCTGTTTTTCGTTTAATGTATTGGGTTTTTGTCATTTTCTAGAATTTGATATATTCATAAGTCGATCGAGATTGTGAGTTTTAAAAAATTATTGTTTTCTAGACTATTATACATAAAGTTTATTGCTTTACAGTTCCATTATATATATATTTGATATGATAAGTTTTTATTGTTATAGCCCAAATGAGGTTTGGAAGTTTCTACTAAAGCTATCACATTATGTGTGCACTTGTTACATGATAATCGCCTTATGAGTTAAATGTTACAAAAGTTTAAATAGTTATTTAATCAATTACCATTAATCATGTTATAGATAATCACATAATAAGAATATAACTACAGATACTCATATTTTACGGTTGACTAAGATCGTAGGAAATTAAAATCTCCTACTAAAATAGTAAAATGGAAAAGCACATATAAGTTTTACAAATTCCATTTCTATATTGAGTTCTTAAGAATAAGATTTCATTTAAATAATCTATTAATACATATCTTACCATATCATTCTTAATTCTAGTAGCTCTTGTCACATAATATCTTATCCCATCCCAAGATTTTGAAAATTTCCTGCAAAATAGTCTATTGAAGGGTGACTATACTATGCTCAGTGAGATGGAAGTGTAATACTTTCAATACTATACACACACAAGAAGTTTTCAATTATATGCTATATATGAACAATCATATGCAATGCAACATCACACATAGTCTTTTGGTAATTAGCGTGAAGTCTAAGGTTTAATGCCATCCTTGACCTTAGGTTAGGGATTCGTATAACCATGAATGCCTGGATACCACATTTTACTTGATTCTCATCTTTTCACTTAATTAATTATCTCAAGTCTTTTTAAGTCTTAAGCTCTAAGTGCCTTAAATGCACGCTAAGCACACACACCCTTAAGGACGGGCAAGACCCTTAAACTTGGTTCCATTAAGGACACTACAATCACCTAATTACTTATTTCACCAATGGTAGAACAGTAATCCATAAGCAATTGCTTTTTGCACATTTTGTAACAGTAATAGCCTTTAACACAATGCAATGTCTCGTACAATGCATGCCAAATTTTATATTAGTTGCATATTATTATGTCAATTTAGTTTTAGGTGACCAATAAATAAAGTAAATCAGACAAGACAAACAAATCATAAAGAAATAAAGCTTCACAACAAATCAACAATAACATATTACAACCCAATTCTATTAGCCATTAAATCAACCGCTATAAAGCATTCACTACTCTCATTTATCAGCAACAATAGAGTCATCCACACATTATAGATAATCAATCTAATGCAATAGTCACTCAACTTTAGTTTATAAGCTTCTTTTATTTATTTATTATATTTGTTTTTCATTCATTTAATTCTCTAATTTTTCCCTCTTTTTTTTTAATAATAATGGTCAACATTATAGAATAATAAATAAATATATATATAATTCATACGAGCTATACTATGTATATATATAAATACTTAACTACTTTACCTTATATAGCATGTTACTTCATCTATATGCTCATGGATGAATATTTTTGCATTCAAATTCCTTTGCTCTTGTTGCAACATATGGACAATTCCTTTTTTTTTTTTTTCAATATTTCAACACAAAATCCCGCATTCATGTAAAACATAACATACACATTTTACACACACTACACGAATAGATTACACATAGCACAAATATCAACACGGCACAATATGCCCTCATTTAGCAACCCACATGTGCACACATATAGCACAATACCCATACTCATCCACTCACTTACACCACGAATTTGCATTATCGAACATTATATCTTCCATTTCAACCTAAACACAACTACAAAGTCAAGGCCAACAACAAATATACACATATACGTATACAACAATTTTTTAAGTAAGGAAATATAATCGATACAGTAAATCATTGAATTTCTACTTATCTCGATTTTTTAACTTTAAAATTCAAAATAATCCTTAAAAAGTCTTGTAAATTTAGATCGTTTATCTAGTAATAAATGAATAGAGAATTTAAAACTAATTCTAGTAATTAAACTCACTAAAATTTAGAATAAAAATCAAGTCTACAAATTTATTTATGTTTTAGATTTGTGTAAATTCAATTCAAATTTTGAGTTTGAAATTTACTTAGCAAGTGTAGTCTTGATGTGAAGTACTCTTTCCAAGGATTATAATGATGCTTATGGTTTTTCATTTGGAGTTAATATAAGAAAGTTATAAATTTTTAAAGTTTAGGGGGAAAGTTGAAGTTGGGAAGAAAGGAAAAGAACATGAGAAAGGAAGGAGATTGAAAGAAAAGAAAAGAGTCTCACCGGAAGAAGGAAAGAAATTAAATGAGGAGAGAGGAAAGAGAGATAGATTTAAGGGAAAAGAGACAATGGTTGATAAATATCCCATGGTTCAGTCAGCATGCTTATTGACGATTGAGATAAATTATATAAATAACTATATTTTTATATAAAAATTTACTTGCAGGTTAAATTCAAAATATTTTATTTAACCACCATAAATATAGAATTTTAATTCGTATTTTCTATTTATTATAATTACCTATTAGATATAATTTTTTTCTTACTTTTGTATTTTAAAATCCATTATTATTGTTTATATGATTTTTACTATGTATAAATTATTACAGTAGTGTTAATATATTATAAATAGTTGTTGTCAATCTTTTTGAAATTTTTATTCATTATGAAACCTACTTGTGAAACTTTAGTAATTTAGAATGTGCTAAAATTAAATATTTATATTGGTGATTATTTTAGTATATTATAACTTTATATATATTTATTTTATTTCATAGTCATTTCTTATTATTATTATTATAATCTTCACAGTATTTCTATAATCCTATGGTCCTATGAGTCATACTCATTTTGAAATTTATTAGGCTAAGTATTGAACTTGTTGATTTATTTATTATGTATCTTTTTTAGTATTAATATATTAAAATAAATTAATTTTTATTGTTAACCTTTTTAAATTTTTGAAATCACGAAAACATTATCATTACTACCATAACCTAAAAGTACTTATTGTTCCTTAGTTTTAATATTTTTTTTTCGAAATTTTTTGGACGTTTCACTTATCGTTTTGATGAGCTATGATTTTTGTTGTTTATCTAGAGTCATACATGATTCTTCTTTTTTAAGTGTCACAGCAGTAATTATCATACTCTATGTTTTGGTCATTTCATGATATGAGAAGTAATCCAATCTATTGAATGAGATGAAGAATTATATACTGCAAGGGATGGTCTAGAAGATGAAAGCAATACGCATAAAAACTATGGTGGAAGATTATGGTATGCATGCCAAAACTGCTAATAGCTTTATGAAGTTTTTTTTTTTTTAATAAACGGTAAGTAGGGTGGTTATATCTAAACAAAATTTAAATTTATCATGTGTAAGTTTTATGGTTATTACGTTTTATATTCTTTCGTGGATCATTCAAACAACTCCTAGCCTCTAAAATTAGAAGGAAACTTTGCCTTATCAATGAAACTCTACTGACAGAGTCATGATTCCTAGTAACTGAATCAAAGCCAGATGAGGCGTGTATCTCAGGATTTAAGCAATTAAAGAATGATTGTAATTTTTCAAATATAGTTAGACCCTTATCTCTCTAAAACAATGTGTGCTAGTTCTTTGGACTATATCTAATTGGGGTATTATGCTCTATGTGTAATTGTTGAACTTTTTTACCTTTTTACACGCTTGTTGTTTTTGGCAAACGATTAGATAAGAGCATCCTATAAATTATGTATGTGTGGATTACCTTTATGCTCATGGGAATTTTGGTTTGTGCTTGGCAATCATGCGTGTCTATGGATGACCTACGTGTTGTTGTTCTCCTTTGCTCTTTTTGGTGTATGAATGAAATTTCTGGTGTTTTTCATATGGATAGAAGTTAATGAGCTGCAATTTGGATACATATTCTTTGGGCTTTGTTGTACATTTACTAATTTTGTTTAAACAAAATTTTGAGGACAGTGATGACATACCTTACGTATGTGATAGGGGTACCGAAAAGTGATTTTTTTTCCCACTAGTATGTTAAGGACCGTAAAGGGCATGCGTTAACGAAATTCTTTTTCAAGTAGAATGTAATGCAGCCATAAAACTTTTTGGATGCAATTCACAAAGTTAGAGAAATGAAAGCCGGTTTTTAAGTAATATAAAGTAATGTGGCAATGCGATTGTTTCCTCTCTCCTTGTTTGGATATGCCCAATGCCCAATTTGGTTGATTTGATAAGGAAAGGCTTTAATTTGTCCCATAGATCTCTTGATATTAGGCCTGTGTGTAATGGTTGAACTTTTTAATCATGTTAGATAGGGAAATTCCTTGTGCAAATGAAAAAAAAAAAAACAGGAGAGTCAAATTTTGACTAAACATTTTCAAAAGTAAATTGTCAATTTGAGTTCTTCATATCTAACTTTAAAATTTTATAAAGTATAAACAAAATAAGATAAATCAATACTATTGGAAGTTTATATAATGTTCTAAGAGGGGAAGAAAGAGAGTTATTGAAAAACCTATTGCAAATAAACTAATTTTTGTTAAAACTTAACCCTAAAATTAGATTGCTATCCATTAAATCGTTAAGCGAAATTCATAAAAGAAAATCAAACTAACACATCAAAACACAATAAAATACAAATTAGTAAAAAAAACCTAATATTCTAAAAGTGAAATATCTTGAATGAAGTCATCATATAATTTGAGTCATTAAATCTTTATTTGCTACATCAAATAAATTGTATGCATATTGAAAAATTATTTTGAAAACCTCAACATAAATTAATTTATTGAATAATGTGGAAAATTGAAAATTTTTATATTCGCATTGTTTCACTTATTGCTTAAAACATGGAAGGATGTGAGATTGACAAATCTAATCATTAAAAAGACAGAAAAATTGATGAAAAAGAAAAAAAAAGATTTTCTAAATTTTAAAAACACTTGTATACTAGTGAATATACACAATATGATCATACGTATCAATTATATGTCTTTTCAATGGATAATATAGTTGAGAAGGGATCAAGTCCGATAGACCAAAAAAAGGGATAACTTAACTTTAAGCCAAACTCAATTGTTTAAAGATTTAAAATACCAAAACATTACTATAACCCAAAAAGAAATAAAAAAATTTAGTAATTTGCTCTATAATATTTGAACCCAAAAAAAAAAAAGGTTTTATAAGCTACTTGTAATTGCATAGTAGTTAAGTTCAATTGAATAACTCAATAGAGTTAAAGGCAAACTAAATATTTTGGAAGTAGAGACTTGTATCTATTCTCATTATTGACAACCTTAAATCAAATACAATCTAAGATGTAGGGGGGGGGGGGGGGGGGGGGGGGGAGGGGGCACAAAGGGGCTCTAATCTCTTTAAGCTTGGGAAAAATTAACTATGAGAATTTTTTTTTGAAAAATAAAAAGTTATGTATATGATATGTATTTTCAAATAGCAATTATTATCAAAATATGGTATATAGCTTGATGATAAGTATAAAAAATTTACAATGAAGGTCATGGGTTCAATTTCCATAATGGACATTTTAGTTTTTTTTTTTTTTTTAAATTGTATCACTCTCTTTTTAGTTCTTTCTTTTATTTTTTTCTTCATAATAACTAATAGCATTGAATTCCATCCATTACAAAATTATAATAAACCAACTAAATTATCTTTAGTTGCTATTTATTTATTAGTAGTATATCATAAATTATAATTACATTACTACTACAAATATTTTGGCCTTATTACATAAAATATTAGTAAGTAATAATAATTATATCTCTTGATATATTTTTCTTACAATTAATATTATGAAAATGAATGTAGATTCTTGAATGAATGATTACCTAAATAATTATATGAAATTGATAATTTTTGTAATATTACTAATGATACAATTTTATAGAGCCATTGTTCAAAAAAAAAAAAAAGAATACTTATATTTACATCATGTTATTCTTTTAGCTCTACTTATAATTTTTTATTTACCTATTTTTGTGTCATATTTCCTTGATAGTTATAAACACCCCATTTTTGCCCCTAATCATTAATAATGTTTAATTTATTTTTTTTTCATTTTTACAAAATTTTTTATTTTTTTTCTATTTAGGAAAAATAAAAGAAAAAAATAAAATAAATAGGAAAAATATCTCAATTTTGGAAAATAATATTAGAAATAATAATAAAAAGAGTTGAATAATTTTTACAAATTTTTAGAATTTCAAAATAATATAAAATAAATAAAAAATGGCACGCTTATGTATAATATTCATGTAAAATAAAACCGAGAAGTGGGCTAGCCCAGTTGGTCTGGACCACGGACTCGTGTGCACGTGTGGGGGGTCAAGTCACGAGTTCGAAACCTAGGGGAGGCACTTCGTGCCATTTTTCATTTTTTTTCGATCAGGTTGCCACGTGTTAGCAGTTGATTGGATGACACGAGCGCATGTGTCGAGCGCATGCTCGTCTTCTACCTTTGTCCAAGATCGGCATTGACGTGGGAGAAGTGGAATTTGGCCGTTTTGATTCGATTTTTTGTACAAACTCAGCAGATCTTTAACTAAAATAAGATAAGCATCATCTAATTGGAATCAAATCGCAACAAAATTGAAGATTTACTCGAATCAAACCCAAATAAAAAAAGATTTCAACCGCAAATCTAATTCGTCCCAATCGGAGGAAATATGAACTTATCCATCTCAATTTCCAACGCCTATAAATAGAGCACGACGTGGGGAAGTTGAATCACGGATCATAAGAGAGAAAAAGAGAGAAAACACAAGGTTTCGAAGCTCGCTGGAGTTCATCTTTTACTGCAACCACCGACCAAGCTCCGAATCACCACCTGGAGGTGTTTTGGATAAAATCCACCTCCTCCATTAGCTTCCCCACATTCGGAAAGCTTGGAAACACCTGTTAGTTGATGAGAAGGACCACTAGAAAGCCGTTGTCGAAAACCCTCCAACTGCAGTGATCTAACCCGCCGTGATTCGATCCGACCCTACCTGTGAACTACGACCCGTACCCAAGTAAGTCGGTTTTTCCAATTTTTTATTTTCTTATTTTCTTTTTATTTTATTTTAATTTATTTATTATTTATCCGTATTTATTTATTTTATTTAGATGTTTATTTCATTAGAAATTTATAATCTTAAAAATAGAAATAATAAAATAATGATAGGATTTTAATTAGATTTTTTTAGGATAGATATGCTTAATTTAATATAAAAATAATAAAAATGTAAATACTAAAAAAATAATAAAAGATAAAATAAAAAAATAAAATGATAAAAAAGATTTAAAATAAAAAATATAAAAAATAATAAAAACATAAAAGAAAAAAATAAATAAAAAATAATAAAAATAATAATTAGGGTTAAATACAGATAGATTAATAATAGGGATAAAAAAGTAATGAATTATTTTTATCACTTAGAAAAATTTCTTTTAAAAATAAATCCAAAATTGGTTTTCCTTAAATCAAAATTTTTTTAGAAAATAAAATGATAAAGCTTAAAATAATAATGAATTTAAACCAGATGTATTTTCATAATTAAAATTAACAAACTCACTAAAGCTTTTTATGAAAAGCGAACTACGGCTTGTTTGATCCTAAATAGCGGATACGTAAGCACTCTTACGAGGCAACTCTAAAAAGAAATAAAAATCATTTTCCAAATTAGTATAAGTTGTTTTATTTGTATCCAAAATAATAAAAAAAAGTAAAAATAAAAATAATAAAAATAAAAGAAAAGATATCAGAATATGGTTTAAATTTTAGAAGGATAAGGTGGTAACTTTAGGGTTTTAATAGGTTAGCCCCCGAGTCGAGAATCTCTGGTTTTTTCTTTCTTCTTTCTAAATAAAAAGAGGAGATTCTGTCGACCAGTTGTCCAAATTAGAATTAATCGGCTCAATTAGTTCTAATTCAATAATTTTTCCCAACTTCAGTTGGGTGGCGACTCCAAATAAAATAAAATTCCTAGTTCAAGTCGATGATTTATATTAGATGAGCATATGGTCCAATATAAATCGAATTAGGAATATAAATAAAAAAATAAAAAAATAGACTCGACAATAACAATTTTTATTAAATATTAGAATGTATTGTGTCACTTGAAATTCTTATAAGTAATTCTAATTTTGATTTAAATATGGTAAGTTTTGTCTACCCCTACCAAGATGTGTATAAAGATTAAAAAAAAAAAACTAAAATTACCATAACTTTTAAAAGAAAAAGAAAAAGAAATTTATTAATGTAGTCTATGATCAACTTGGTGGAATTTACATTGGATGAAGAACTAAACAAGATTGAAGTGAAACCAAGATTCTAAAAATAGACGATAAAGAAAAAGATTCACAAAGAGAAGGAAAAAAGGAGGAAAGAGTAAAAATAATATAATTTAAGATACTAAATTTAATACATATAAATTTAGAAGGAAAAATAAAAGGATTGACATTTATAGGAAATTGAAATATTTAATATAGCTACTTACCTTTTTTTAGGTTACTAATTATTGTGAAAGTAGTCATTTCCAATAAATTAAACTGATTGGTGATATTTATAACCCTAATAAAATATAATATAAAAGCATGTATTGTAAGATAATAAATAGTAAATGATGTAAATATTAATATTACTAAGGGCAATTTTGTTAAATAGAATAAAATACTAAAATATGAGGTTAATCACTTAAATAATATAGATGTAGTTATTGGTTATTATATATTTAGTATGTACATTTATTTCATGCATTGCTTTAGTAACACAATAAAAACCTTAATGTTGAAGGCATTATGGATTAAAGGATATTACGTAAAGCTTAAAAGTTTCTAGGCTTTTCATTCTTAATAATGGTAATAACATCGACTTATCTTTTACTATTAGGTTGGTTGTCTTGAGTGTTGGTTAAAATTTATGTTTAAGAATTTTTTTCTCCTCCGACTAAAATATTGCTTTTAATATCTTGAAAATCATATTATGTTATATTATATAGTTTTAGAAGCTCTTTCCTATTTTCTTTTCTACCTTTTTATTGAATCTTTAATGTATTTCCATGATTGTATTTGTCAATTTTAATATAATTTTGGAAACTCTTGCTTTTTTAAAATAGAAGGATAATTTAATATAATGTATTTCCATAATTTTTTATAATATCATTATATTATAATTTAATATAATGTTAGTCATTGGATATAGTATTATTCCTTTTTTCTTTACTTAGATGATACATTAAGAAGGTAATAATCATTATCTCATTAAATATTACAATAACAAATTAAATATTTTATTAGATAATATATATTTTTTATATTACATAAAACATTAAATTATATTTACATTAAATTTGCGTCTAATATGTAAGATAATTCTTCATAATTTGAGGATGAACTATATGAGTAGAAAAAGAAAGACTGCGATGATGTATATGAAGAGCAACTTAAAAATAGAGAATATGGATGGAATGATTCATTAGCATTAGAAGTACTTTTTATATTAGCTACTTTAAAAAAAAAACTTCAAAAAAATCATTTGTAATAATTAATTTGTTTTAGAGACTCTGAATTCCTTAAATAATTTATTGATGTGTTTTATCCCTTTCATAAAGATCTTCATACATTTTATCTTTTCAAATGTAGTGTCATTTATTTATAAATCATGAAAATAATAGTCAAACTATAAGACAATATGAATCATTCATTTCCAAGAGCTTCTTTATGATATATTATATTCTTCATTAGTAAATGAATTAAATATTTCATTAAGGTCCATTAGAAATGAATTATATATTTCATTTGCAAAAGAATTAAATATTTAATTAATGTTTATTAGTAAATAGATTAAATATTTTATTAGATAATTTTTTTAAATACATAAAACATTAAATTATATTTACATTTGTTGTTTCAAAAAAAAAAAGTACAATTATGTTTCAAATTTTCATCCACACATTGTTTGGACTCTTTAACTATTTCATTTTAAAGATAAGAGCATAAATGTCATATCACACCCTATAGTTTTCATTAAATAAGAAAAAGTAGTCCCCTTGTAGCCTTTCCTTCCAATTATAGACTCATTTGAGCCTTTCATTGATGAAGAAAAGTCATGAGTTTTCTTTTTTTCCACCTTTTCAAATCTTGTGCTACCACCTCTCTTTTAGGCCACTATCGCCTTCCCCTTTTAGGAGATGTCGTTAACTTGTTATTGCTTTCCTCTCACCATCTTATCATGGTAAAATCTTTACACATTTCTCATTCCCTTAAATTGTTGATTGGATATCAACAATTGTTTTAACATAAAACCTCCATCTTACTGTGGTCTCTTAATAGCAAGATATATTTGTGAACTTAATATGGGGTAATTACTTATTGATAATGGGAACAAAGTCATCATTTGCAAATGAAGTTGGTTTAGTGGATTTTTGGGCTTTTATTCATTCCTAATCCGACTTGCATAAATATTGATTGTTGCTTGAAACAAAAAAAAAATGGAGATTGATTGAAATACTATTTAAAATTGAATTTAGCCTAAATTTAAATTATTTTCTTCCTTTAAAAGTGAGCAAATTGGACTAAGGCCAAATGTTATTGTTTACATCACCCTCTCATAGAAAGAGAAAACCCTCCTCACCTTTTTAAATCTTGTGCCGCCATACCCTCTTCAAAGCTATCGCCTCTCTTCTCATGGAGTTGTCATCGTTACTTTCCCATTGCCCTCATACATAACTTTAAGATGGAAATGCATGTTTCAACCTATAAAATTAAATTCTTTATAGGTTTCTCACTCCCTTAAGTTATTGGGAATCAATAATTGTTTCAATGTAAACCCCTTTTGCTATGTGTTTAAGATGAAGTGTAGCAAGGAATCTTTACAAATTCCATTTAGATTGTGGTAGCACTCATTGACAAGCAGATGGTAGCACCTACATGTTGAGTGATATGGTTAGATTAGGTGCTAAGGTTGTTACAATGACTTAGCCAATTGTTGATAGAAGGGAATTTTGATATGAGTTAGTTAAGCGGGAATAAAGTGGGCAAATATGTGGTATAGGGCACTAATTTGAGTGTTGTAGATTGATTGCGTTCCCCATAGTACTATGTAGGTGGTGAACTCAGTATAAGAGGATTACTTGTAGGATTGAAAATAGAGTCATCCCTTGTAAATTGTTTGTTTTAGATAACAACTTTGCGAATCCAGTCGGGCTGTTGCATGTGATGAGTCTGTAGACTCTATCATGTCCGAAAGTGGGATCTGAGTTATTTTGAACATTGTTTATCAAGGTTAAGTTGTTGTGGATTGCCTAAATATATAATTAAATGAATTTGGTTATTGCATTTAGTAACAATAAACACGTGTGTAGTGTGAGATATGAATGTGTATGCATAATAATTATATATTTGATTTCATGACTCACCCATTGGGAATATGTGCTTTCATGTGATGAATTTGTTTCGACCACTAGATTGTGTTACAAGTAACGTCAATGCAGCTGTTGGATGATATGTGGATTTAGAGAAATTTATGTTGACAAGTTTTCCATGGAATTTATAACTATACAAAAGTTGTAAATTTTATAATGAACAAAAGTGACTTATTATGAAGTTTGGAAGGTTCATTTGTGTAATTGTAGATTTGATAGCAGATTTTAAACTTGTTTACTATGTTGAATCTAGTACCTCAACTTTATCTTATCTTTTTTTTTTTTTTTACAATTAAGTATGTAGACTTTAAAATAGTCAATTTACTACATAATCGAACTTTTTTGTGACCACTATTAGAACCTTATGTAACTCTATTTAGTTCTGTTCCATTACGTGATAGTGATAACCAATGGCCTTTCGACACATGTATTTTCTGCTTAAAAATGGATGACTTAAAGCCTTGTGTGATTCCATGTGGGCTAAACTAAAAGTAAAAAAAAATAAAAGATAGAATAGAAGGGTATCAAAAACCATAATCCCTCTTTTCCTCTTAGTAAAAAAGCCCCAAATCGAAATTCCCTCAATTTGACCCATAAAACCTTAAAATGCCAATCGGGAAGGGCTACGATTACTCTGTTTTTACTTACAAAAATAGGGGTGGCCTAAGTCACAACAGGAACATGAGAAGGGAAGAAAGCGAGGGCCATCCAAATAAGGGCAAGAAGGATAGAGCTTGTGCTTGCTCTTGGTCAACTCTATATGTTGAAGGGTTTGAGTCACTTTGAAGTTGTGCTTGAAGGGTTACTTGATGATTGGGGCTATCCTATTCTTGTGTTTTCATACAGGGACATTCAAAGGATGAAATTAAGGAAAAAGAAGAGGAAGAAGAATAAAGAGGCTAGTTAATGCTTGTGAGGCCATGTTATGTTTTTCAAGGCTAGAGCAGGGCACAAAATGAAAGATGGAGAAGTAAAGGAAGAAGAAGAAGAGGGAAGTGGAGATTGTAGTGGTTTAAACATGCTTTGATTTGATTGTGCCATGTAAAACTGGTTTTGATATACATACAACAAAAAGGTGATGGTTGGTGGGTTTGGAAGTTAAAGCCATGCTGGTTAGTTTGTATTCGAGTGTGAAATGTAAGAAAGAGGTAGGTTCAAGGTGTCTATGCCAAGGAAAATGAAGAAGTGGAAGGAAGCAGTTTACCAATAAAAAAAATTAAGGTTTCAACAACTCCGATTAATGTTTTAGGGTTTCATGGGTCCAATCACCGATGGCCTTCTTTCCATCTTTTTTTTATAATTATTATTGTTCAATCAATGTGGAAGTGCACGTAGCTCTAAATCATCCATTTTTAAGTAGAAAAAACATCTATGTCAGAAGACCATTAGTTATTGCTGCCACATAATGTAATGGAACTAAACGCAGTTATGTGAGGGACTACAATGATTACAAAAAGTTTAATTGAGTAGTAAATTGACTGTTTTAAAGTTTAGATACTTAATTATAGAAAAGGGTAAAATTGAGGTACTAAATTGGACATTAATCTTTTTTTTTTAACAAATTAAAGTAGATATACTTAAGCGTATTATTATTTTCCTTTTATGGCGGTAATATTTCAATAACTATTAGTATCCGGTAGATATAGAAATCAATAATACATAATCTTACCATAGGCCTCTTTGTTAAAAAGCTAAGAGTTGTTATAATATGAGAGACTTCTTCCAAGAATAATCCCACGTTTGAATCATTAATACACGTTTGAATCAAGGAATTTGCGTATCGTATATTTAAATTTTTTTGGGTAATTAATATGATATGTTGGCAGGAGACAAATATAATAAATGTATCCGGAAATTGTGAACCCACACAAAAAAAATTTCCAGTAAAAATCAATTACTTTATCCCTTTATGGAAGAGACAGATCAACATGATACAGTCATATACTATTACATGCAAATTTCGCTTGCATTAAATACACTACGTGGAAGCATAAGTATGCAGAGAAGTCCAAACAAAAACCCTACCACCCTACAAAATGCCCAGAATATACCCTGAAGAACACCTCTTCCACGTACTTCCCATGCAAAGCCCGAATCTTCCTATAAAAAAACCTCATTCCTCCCACGTTCTCTCACTCACCAAAAATAAACACAAGTGTGTGGTTAGACAGAGTTTACGGAGCAGATAAAAATAATAATGGCAGCAAAGCTTGCAACCCTGGCAGTAATCTTCGGTGTCCTCTTGGTGGTTTCCTGTGCCCACAAGACCATCACCACCATCGAAATCAGCGAGTCCCCCGCCGAGAACCCTACTCGACGTGGGATGGGCTGCAACGGGGAGCAGATGATGGAACAACTCAGCCGCTGTGAGCAGCTCATCATGGAGCAATGCCGCCAAGGCGGTTGCAGCAGCATGACCGGCCGCGGCTCTAGGGAGTGGATCCAGTCGATGCACTTCGAGCCATGCTGCAATCAACTGAGACAAATCAGGGATGAGCAATGCAGGTGTGATGGACTTAGGCAGATAATGAGAAAATTACAAGGAGAATATAGAGGTGAGGAAATGTATGAGATGATGGAATCTGCTAGGTATTTGCCATCCATGTGTGGCATGGGACCTCAGAAGTGTGACTTCAGGGCTGTCTGGTATTGAAGTAGTACTACATAACAGTTGTAAAGGTTTTGGTCATGTGTGTTATGACCAAGGTTCTAGGGTCTTTAAGAATAAAGAAGTGCACTCTCTAAGTAATCACACTTCATAATATCTCTGTTAGGCCTTAGCTTGAGAGATATAATTGAGTTGATTAATTAGGGGTGACTGGAAATATAATAGTAACCACACTATGGTGTGGTGTATTGTATGTGTACTGGGTCTGGGGCCTTTGTTATTATGTAGTATAAGGAATTTCTCTAATAAAATGTAGTGCTTCCTATATTTAGCTTTCTACTCATGTCTTAATTTATATATAATTCATACACTGGTATACAAGTAAATTAAACTATTTGAGTATGAAGTTAATATTATATCATTTATATCAATATGCAATAATATTTCAATGTCCATAATCTCTTCGAGTATACAGGGATTACGATTGATAAACCCAAAATGGGTAACGTGTAGCGTTGACATTAGATAGTTATAAAAAAGAAAAATGATAAAAATATGACCCAACATAAAACTTTCATTATTATGTGATAATATTAGTTGGAGACACATTAAAAGAAAAATACAAATCATGAGTTTGTAAAATATTAAAATACAGGTTGACGGACAATAAGATTGCAAAAGAGTTAAAAACAAACGTAAAAAGTGACATCATTAATAAGCAAGGGCACGCAAACCCGCCACAGCAGCAAATTTTAAGGATTTTATATAGAAAATTATTGTAAATCAAGAAAGTTAAAAAAAAGGGAAAAAAAAACCCTAAGCTATAAAAAAGATTGATTTTACAAGTATTTAAGTAAAAAATAATTAATAATTGACATTAAATGAAGAAGATGACATTATGATAATATTATAAGATATTTAAAAATTTCAAGCAATCTCAAACATTAAATTTTATAATTTTATTTAAAGTACTTTAAATGATCTATTTCTATAAAAATTTATTGATAGAGAATAAAAGTCTTTATACTACTAAAATTATGGAATTACTTATGGCAAAATATAGGATTTCAATTATCTACATCCTCAATTCCCATCATTATAAAGTTAATAATTGAGATTATCTAAAATCTTGAATCATTTTTGTGCATAACTCCAATATCTCCTTTTCGAGGTGATAACATTTTAAAAGGACTAAAATTGATGGAGACTGGAATAGAAAGTATCTTTTCCCCGGAAAAATCGGCATAAGCAAAGCCCCCCACATAAGTATATAGGTTACGTAAAGACCCTAAATTGGGGGGGGGGTGGGGTGGGTGTAACGAGAAATTTGTTAGTTAACCAATAGGAAAAAGGAGCATGATTTAATCTAAATACGAGAAGTCTACAGTTAGGCGAGGCTCGACCATGTTTGAGGGTGTCTACTATGATCTAGTTGTGTATGAAGTTGAAAGATGATCAGCAATTCAGTATGCGTAGTAGCTAATAATACATTACAAGAACTTTTAGAAAGAATGAGAATATTTTTTTTTCATGCAGAAGGTTTAAAATTTGTTTCATTCGGTACGTTGTGAGAATTTTTATTCATATAAGTAAATTCTTGAAATAGTCTTGTAAACTTTGATATTGTGAAAAATAAATTCTTACAATGTATATGTAAGAATTATAAAATTCTTACAATATATAGGCTATTTACAAAAAAAAAATGCATTCCCACAAAATGTCAAATGCTGATTTTTGTGAGAAAAAGCACTATAAGTGAGAATCAAATTCTCGCAATCTATAATAGCTCTCCCTTTTTTTCTTTCTTTTTTTTTTCTTACTAAAATTACACTTAATTTATTAACTTAATGTATTCATACTAAAGACTTGATTACAATTATTCTATAGAATATAAAAATCAAAATACGATTTGTACTTAAAATATAGTAAGAACAACACAAGTTTTAAAAATTTGGTCATATATAAACACTAAGGAACATCCATGAAAAATCATATTCTAACCAACTATATGACGACTTAATAAAAACTTTAAGAAGAGACTATAATTAGACATTGAAGTAGATACTCATAAAAATTCATCTCATTGACATAGTGAATCAACTTGTTCATATGCTTGAACAAAAATTCATCATATTGGTATTAGAAGTTGTCACCCATTGTCCACATAATGTGATTTGTGTGGGTTACATTTGCTTGCCATCATAAAAAAAAAATGAAAGAAATCTTACCACAAATTATATAGTTTATACTACCCATTACAAGTACCCTTTTCACAATTTGTTCCATAACCTCAAGTATCTACTTTGAAAGTTATAGGAAGAAAAGTTTAAAATAAAATTACAAAAAAATTTAAGAACCAATACAAAAGCAAAACAAAATGTCAAGAGAGAGAGAGAGAGAGAGAGAAAGAGAGGGATACATTAGAACCCTATATGTTGGTCAATGATGGCAATAAGAAAAATGCTCTATCTTCTTATACTAGTTTTGATAAAAGGAAAAAAGAAAGAATGTGGTCTAGTATAGGCGTGAAGAGTGAAAATATTTGAAAATTTTTGGAGGAAAGAGTAAGTGAATGTATATTTGGATTGCTACGTAAGTACTTATGTGGCAATTAAATTCTCACAATGTCCTTTAATAAATAAGAGAACTTCATTCTTCACAATGTAGCTTCTCACTATTCCTTATTTTTGTTGTAGTGATAATTAAGGATGAAAATTCATTAATCAAATTAATATACGAAGTAATCATAATTAGAATAGAGAATAATATATACAAATATAAGGAAGTCTTATATATATATTCTAATAGTGATCCTTAAAAATTAAGATAATATGTTGCTAAATATTAATTAAACTTTTATTTGTCAAATTTATTATCTTAACTCATATTCTTGTATTTTTTGATTAATAAGTATTTCTACATCATTTTTATAATTAACAAAGATAATAAATTTAATTAGTAAAAATTTCATCAAGTTTTAATAGTTGATGAAAATTTAATGAGTAAAAATATTTAAACACACACGCACATACATGCGAGCGGTATATATATATAAGTGGGGAATCAGAGTATCCTTTCCGAACGGAACAAATCATAACTTGTTGAATTCAACTTAGCTTATGTTCCAAAATATACCTCGGCTTTAATTTTCAAAATTTCTTTTCGGTTTGCTTTGGACTTTCAGGGAAATTAATCAGCGTAAATCTTTATATATAGTGCCTCATTAATTAGGTATTTCTTTCCACTCTAATCCATATAAAAATATTGAATCATCCACAAACCCTCCAAGCAGCATTCACAGATAACCACCATGCAACGCAGCTTTGCTTCATGCTAATATGGATTTCTTCTTTTACTGGTCAGAATAATATTATTTAAATAAGACATTAATAGCATGTTATTGTTGCATCATTCAACTGAATGAGCATGAATTTAATGTCCCATGTAATCAATACGATAATGTCCTAACATATTTCAAAAATCAAAACATAGAGAGAATCCACTTTCCTCTGGGCAATCTATCGGCATCTAAATAATATAGTGTAAATTATACCACACGCTTACATCCTATAGTGTCATATTAGTATGTCATTTTATAGTAGCAGCAACCGTAGCTAAACTGGAAACACGCTTAACTCATGTCATGGATAATTAAATTCTAGAAAGTTTAGCTTGGGCTTCAACGCAAATTGTTTAGAGCCACTTCAAACCGAGCTTAGTTTTAGGCCTCGTTATCATAATTTTTTTCGAACTATTTTTTGTTTTTTTTTTCCTTTTTAAATGTGATAGAGAAATCACATAGCTGAAGGAAAATCACACCCCAAATGTGCATTCTCAAAACCAACTACATTGTTTTTTTTTTTTTTTTATTACTGTGGAACATTTTATAGCCAGCATCAAACTAAAAAGTCCCCACTTAATCTACCATTATTTCTAACTAGCACCAAACCCTAGCTATTCAAACCACCAAATTATTTAAAAGACGACCTTGCATAAATACGCACTGTCTCTTGCACTTGGTAGCTAGGCTAGAGGCCAAAGCAATGGCCTCAATTTCACCGCTCGTCACTAAAACCCTACATTTATTTCAGAACCAGAAGGCTCTGATCTCACAGCTCTGAGGTCCAACCCCCCACACGGAAGGCAAGTACCTAACTGACTGCAACACTCCTTGGAGTTGCTCAGCCCCGAACTGTCCCTGCTGTTGTTGCTGTAGCCTCCTCGCTATCTGCCTCAGCTCCTCACACCTGCATTGCTCATTCCTGATCTGTTGTAGCTGCTGGCAGCATGGTTGTAATTGGCGACAGCCCATCAACTCCTCCCTTGATAAGCCACCCCCATAGCCACGGCGTCCGGGTTCACTCTCGCATTGGCGTTCCCCTTCGCCATATGGGCTTATGCGGCGACCGCCTGATGATGCAGAAACAAATTTCCATGATGGGAAAGATTTAATGAGACTATAGAATACAATTACTTATTTGTAGATTACTCCATAATTTGAGCTCAACACCAAAGTTTTGATATATAGCCTTTATCCTACTAACAAGAAAACTTTGACACTGATTATCAATGTTTACTTTTACTTCACGAATTGAAGTTTCTCAGTACTTCGAACACCCTAGTATGACATTTTTCGGGAATGTGAAAATGTGAAATTGACTTATGGAATGATTAAAAGCTCCCCTTTCTAAACGGGACCTGATTTTTAAATATTATTAGTGATGTCGTGGTAGTAATTTTCAGCAAATTCTTATGTGGATTATATGGCTTAGTATTTAGTAACAGTTTCAATTCAAGACCACCTTGGCGGGATTGCTAGCTCTTCAATGAGCTGTTCGCAGTGGCTGAGTTCTTGAGCCCTCTGCATCTGCTCCCTACAGCTTCCCTCCTGACGCCTTGTTGGGTTGTCGTCTTCATGGATCTCGACGGTGGTGATGGTGGTCCTGTGGGCATATGAAGCCCCGACGAGAGCAGCAAAGATAGCTGCTAGGATTGCAAGCTTGGCCATGTTTTCTGTGGGAATGGCTGCTAAGGATGGTCAGGATTAGCGGCGGGGATGGATAAGGTGACGGGAGGGGAATGCGGTATTTATAGGAAGTTGAGGCTATTTGCATGTTAAGTACGTAGAAAAGATGCTTGTAAGTTGTAAGGCTTAAGGATTTTCACACTTTTTAAGTGTTGAAGAATTTGTAGGGTGCGTGTCCTAATGATGCTTCCACGTAGGGCTATAATAATAAGTGAAAGCATACAGTGCATATGTGTTTTATTTGAGCTATAGACACATGAATATAGAGCGTTGCTGATCTTGAGTGGCTTCGATTGAAAGTTTAAGTGACTTTTTATAATTAATGACATGACACATACTGTATCGTTGGTCCTTTTCTTCCAGCAATCTGGCTAATGATGGAAAAATAATACTTATATAGAAGGCCGGGTCCTCTTATACACCCAACAAAGACTTCACTGTTAGTGTGACATATGATATGGATGCATACTTTTGTTAACATTGATCCATTTTTTATCCATATCTTAATCCAACTTCATTATAACATTCATATTAAGATATATTAGGCATAGTATGTAAAATATATTAGTTAGGATTTTTTTATGTAATATTCTGAAAGGTAATTGTAACTTTTATACAATGAATTGTATCCGTTAGATTAATTTGATCTCAACTATTCATTGAAGAGGAAAAAAATCCTATAAATAGGTATGCTTTATTCGTTTGTAACCAAGCCAAAAAATAAGAAATATACAAATACTTCTTTAATTCCAAATACTCTATTCTATTCTATCATCTTCTATAAACCATTTTCTACTTTATTACTTTCCTTACACAAATATCATCTTCATGTTTTCTATTTTAGTTCAGTAACCTACTACATACTAACAGTGGTATTAGAGCCTCAATCGGTCATTTACTAGGCATAATTCTATCATATATTTTTCTAAAACCACTCCATTGAATTATATTATAGCAACCATGAAATCAAATAACCAAATGCCACTTCCAATATTTTTTTGGAGAAAATTATGATTATTGGTCCATCAAAATGAGGATCGACTTTTTATCACAAGGTCTATAGGAAATTATAGGAGATGAAATTAATATGCCAGAAAATAAATCCACTTTACTAGAATCTAAATTGGCTAAATTCAAAGCCATTGAAGAAAAAGATTGGAAAGCTTTATATGATATCTAGCTAACATTGGTGGATCCAATTTTTTCTGGAATTAATGGAGCTACTAGCGCAAAGCAAGTATGGAATATATTGAAGGAGGAGTTTTAGGGAAGTGAAAAGGTACATCTTGTTAAACTTCAAACTTTGAGACCGAATTTTTAAAATATTAAAATGAAGGATTTTGAGACCATAAAGGGTTATTATATTAAAATTAATGACATTGTTACACAAATGAGAGGTTATGGAGAAATTATTATAAATAAAAGGGTAGTTGAAAAAAAAATATTAATTTTACTTCCAAAAAAATATGATTCAATTGTCACCACTACTGAAGAAATGAAAGATTTAGCTACCCTATTAGTTACTAAATTAATTGGCTCTCTAGAGACATATGAGAAGAGGTTGAGTAGGCATGATAATACTATAGAAGATGCCTTTCAATCAAAACTTAAACTCAAGTCTCAAAGTTCTAATAATGAAAGGAAATGTGAAAATTCAAGAAATAGAAATAAAGGAAGTGTGGAAAATGGAGGAGATATATAAGATAAAAGAAAATATCCACCGTATGAGATATGTAAGAAAACCAATCACTTTGAAAAACATTGTCGGCACAAAGGAAAGCCATAATGCCAAAATTGTAAAAAGTTTGGGCATCATGAAAAAGTTTATCGATCGAAAGGAAAATATCACACCAACTATTTTAAAGCAAAAGAATATAAAGATTATTTACTCTATGCTCGTCATACTACATTTGAAACTAAAGGAGATACATGGTAGTCAGATAGTAGTTGTAGTAATCACATGCCAAGTAGACATAAACACATATGTTAATTCCAAAGTGATGCTTGGTAATGGTGAGCTAGTAGATGTTGAAGGAAAAGGTACTACTACCATAAAGATAAGGAAAGGTATGTGTCTCATCAAAGACATCCTACTTGTATCAAATTTGGAGACTAATTTGCTCAGTGTTGGGCAAATGACAAAAAGAGGATACTCCTTGCCATTTGAAGGAGACTCCTATACAATATATGATATGGGAGATAAAGGTAAATAGATTGTTGAAGTAAAGATGTAGCAACAAAAAAATTTTCCTAATCGTTGGCAGTAATCACAAAAGTGGCTATGAATCTGAATAAGACAAATTATTATTTTGGCATGAAAGATTTGGCCACCTAAACTTTCATGGGTTAAAACTCCTTCAACAAAAAAAACAAGATGTTAAATCTATTAGTCATAAAAGAAGCCATGGAAATCAATGAAGGCCACATGCTTAGGAAGCAACATAGGAAATTATTCCCTTTTGGTCAAGCATGGAGAGCCAAAGCACAACTTAGCTCATATATATAGACGTGCATAGACCTATGAGAACACCATCTTTTGAGAAGTGTAAGTACTTCTTCCTTTTTATTAATGACTACATAAGGATGACATGAGTTTATTTTATACATGAAAGATCAAAAGTATTTGACACTTTCAAGAAATGTAAGGAATTTGTTAAAACAATTAGAAGTAATAGAGGTAAGGAATATATCTCAAAAGAGTATGACAAGTTTTGTGAAGATGAAAGAGTTGAGTACCAACTTACAGTTGGATATACACCAGAATAAAATGGTGTATTAGAAAAGAAAAATCACACGATAATGGAGATAGCTAGATCCATGCTAGAAGAGAAGAGGATGCTAAAGATGTTTTAGGTAGAAGCAGTATACATTGCAGTCTACATACTTAATAGGTGTCTAACTAAAGCAATATAAGTTCAAACACCTATTGAAACCAAGAGTGAAAGAAAACCATTAACACAACATCTTCATGTATTTGGAAGCATTTGCTATGTACACATTCCAGCAATGAAGAGGTACAAATTGGAAGAGAAAACTAAAAGAGGCATCTTCCTAAGTTATGGTATACAATCCAAAGGATATAGAATATATAACATGAAGACCTAGCAACTCATCATCAACAAAGATGTAGAATTTGATGAGTATGCTACATGGAATTGAGAGAAAGAAAAAGTGGAGGAGCAAAGAATAACCATGCCAAGAATGGAGAGCTTAATAGAATGGAATAGTTAGATAGAACAATCTCCAAATACATAAAAAAACACCAGCATTAACATCAATGTCAATTGAGGAAGAAGATCTATCTCTAGAATCACCACCAAGAAGAACAAAGACTCATACAAATATATACAAAAGTTGCAACTTTGTAGCTATATAGCCAAAAAGCTTTAAAGTTGTTGTACAACAAGATGTTTGAGTAAGAGCCATGGAGGAAGAGATATGCTTAGAGCTATGTCCAAGTGTATCAAGGAGGAGTGTTATAATTGATCCACTTTTGGCCCATGTCTTACTCTAAGTCCATTATAACATCTATATTCTAGAAGATATATTAGGTGCAATATCTAGAATATGTTAATTAAGATTTTTCCATGTGACATTTTAGAATGTAGTTATAATCATGATTGTTAAAATTGAGGGCTAATTGTACGATTCTATAAGTTTATAATTTTTTTAAGCTTTTGCTAGTCAAAATGGATGAAAATTTATTTAGGTATATACATTTAATAGAATTATGAATTTAGGTGTATGATTTTATAAGTTTCTAATTCTATCATTTTTATAGAGTTTTATATAATTCTATTAATTCATTACCCTCCAATCTTAGGTAAACTTGTGATTTTGATAACAATGGTTATAACTTTCTACGTAATGAATTGTAGTAGTTGGATTAATTTGGTCTTAACCATTCATTGTAGAGGAGAAAGCTTATAAATAGACATGCTCCATTCATTTGTAACCAACCAAAAAATTAAGAAATACACAAATACTTCTCCAATTCTAAATGCTCTCTATTTTATTCCATCATTTTCTTTAAACTATTTTTTACTTGATTACTTTCCTTACACAAATATCACCTTCATCTTTTTTTTTTAGTCTAATAACCTACTACATACTAACAACTTTATTTATGGCTATATAGTGTCAATTTTCTTGATAAAAATTGCTACATGGTTAATTTTTTTCTTTTATTTAATTACCTTTAAACACTTTTTGTGATATATCCCTAGTCCCATATGTTAAGTATTTGGATAATTTATATCCTTCACTCCTAGAAAAATTTGAAATTATATTAACATTTTCAATTTAACTTGAGAAATTGAGGCTTACAAAATTTTGCTTATGTGGTTGTTGAAATGGCAAAAAATTCTAATGTGGCATGCCTTATCAACAAAATTATTTAAATATAATCATCAGTCAAAAGAAAAAAAAAAGTAAAGGAAGAACATTATAATAAAAGAAGAAGAAAAAGAAGAAATGGCAAATTAGACCAAAAGCAAATTATAGGCCTATCCTTCATTGCCATCCACCACCAGATGATGCCCCTTTCTTCGTACTGGGTTCAAGATATCTGATACAATAAAAGCAGAGATAGGAGCAAAATAATACACACGTAACTCCACAATTTCGTCGAGATAATTAACTAAATAAAAAATTAGTACATATATGGTAGGGACAGGATCGACATTTTATTACATATCATAAAGTGGGTACTACAGAGATATAACTAGTAAAAAGGAAAAGAAGTATACATAAAATGCTATGTGGAAACTAGGGCAAAAACAATCGGTTAAAATTGCAAACAATCCCACTGGCATAGGGTTTCCACAATCTATTTGGAGCAATGTTTATACAACCGAGTCATGCGAGATGTACATGATGAGCCTAAATCAGTGGTTAGCTGGCCAACCTGGCTGGTGGTTAAAATGGCTAATCTTGAGGATCGTATAAATGCATGACACAAACTCAAGAAATCTTAAATTGAATTTACATATATAGCTCGTAATAAACGCCCAAACTTCTCCTACAATCAGCTCCTTCCTTTGAATTTGCCAATGCTCTCGCCTTCAGGCTTCCCAGCACAACGTACTCACCCGCAATCCGCCCACTAGCCTATGAAATATTATGGAGTTAGAGATCGACTTGATTAACTATTTTAATAGTTCGAACTCAAGATCAACTTGATTCAAATAGTTCAAGTTCAAAGATCGACTCAAGGACAATCAAGTAGTTGAAGTCCAATTTTTTGACTCGATGTCTTTTGTATCATATGCAATGGAGAATCTTATATATTTTACAAGAACCAAAATATAGGATTCTCTAACTTAGTACTTTACTCTTATGATACATTTAGTATGTAGGGATGAATCTGAAATGAAATCATAATTTTAGGTTCTACTCTATTTTTTACATTTGAATGTGTTTTTAAAAGTTAGAATCACAATTCTTTAGAATTAATAAGAGGAAATTTGATTTTACCTTTGAGAAGGTGGAATCACGATTTTATTCTACCTTCTTTAATGATTATTAATTAAAATTACTTAAATAACTTTCAATCTTATTATAATATTTAATAATTAAGGATATTTTTGATAAATACTAATTTATATATATTTTATTTTGTGTGCTTTTTTTAATATGAAAAAGATTTTTTTATTCTGATCATAATTTTATTCTAATATATTTTATACAATTTCTACGCATGAAACGTAACATTAAAAAAAAATATGGAAGATGTGTATTCATAATACTATCGGCATCTTACACGGGAGAAAACATATGCTTAGGCATATAAAATTTCTGGCTGAGAAAAATTGAAATGGTAAGATTGAACTTTTTTTTTTTTTGGGTCGAAGTCGTCCATTTGAGTTAATAAAAAAATGGTTCAGATTTCAGTTTCTTGGCATTGTTTGGCAATTTAATCATAAAAAACTAGAATTAGGTGGAGATTGATGGGAAGAAAATTAAAAAGAAATATAGTTTCTGTTTCATCCCTTTCCATTATTTTTTCAGAGAAACGTACATAAACAAATATGTTTCTTACTCAGTTTTTCTTAATATCTCTTTTAAAACATCTTGATAAAATTACGCCCAATTCCGGTATTATCTATAGTTTTGTAGCTTAAAAAATGGAATCATTTTTATGGATTTTTCTTCACTTCCATATTTACCAGCGCAAATGCGCGCGAGTAATTTCTCCTGTCGCTTGTTCAGAGCTTCTGTCCTATACCAGTCATCCATTAATACAATACAAAAGGCTCCATGTTAGGAAGGTCGTCCTCCATTACGAATGCGACATATAAAAAAAAAGTGGTGGTTCCACGTGCGAATCCTAAATGTAAAACTATGATAGGTTTCTATGTATCGCACTCTGGTATTGTTAATATAGGTTGGTGAAGTATCTAGCTACCATTGACTCTAATACAACACGACATTATTTGAATCCAAATTTAGAGCAATGCCTATTGTAACTCTCCAAAACACTTCAATAGAATAAATGGTCAAATATCTACAGTTCCTACCCAGAAAGCTTAAAGCATTCGCCTCTATTAGTCTTGGGCTGCCATGTGTATTAGATTGCAGTGAGAATTTAATAAAGTTCTGTGTATACGCAAATTCTCGAATAATTTTTAAGCCAAATATTCATCACACAAAAGAATCAACTCTTGATCACACTTTACACTTGTGCAATTGAATAATTTGTAACATACCTTTCACTAACATCCCATCATCCAGAAACCATCAACAGCTTCGGGTGTATGTGCATGCGTATAATGGTTTACAAATGCAGCTCAAGTCCATTTTTTCGACTCAACAAAATTTTCATTAAAAGACTCGCAATAGAATGACCAAACAGAATTTAGCAACATGAATTTATTGCCAGAAGATTAGCAGCATAGTGCTTGTTCTATGTACTCCGATAAATGTTTCATCCAACAGAAAAATAAAGATATACAGTATCCTATCTCAATGCAAGTTCAATCGTTCACGCCATGTGCTTCCAACAATATTATAGGGAAGAAAGCAAGCCTATTAGGGAACTCTTGAGAGATTTATTTATTCATCAGACCATTGCAAAATAAAAAGTATAGATTTTACTGTCATTCTCAGAGAACGAGGCCATACCCATAAGAAACCTTAAAAGGAAGAATAGCTTCTATTAGAACAAGAACAAAGTAAACGGACATATAATAGCAACATTAAAGGCTCAGACGCCCTTAGCAGCTTAAAAACCTCCACGAAGACGGAGGACAAGGTGCAAAGTCGACTCTTTCTGAATATTATAGTCAGCAAGAGTCCTTCCATCTTCAAGCTGCTTTCCTGCGAAAATTAGTCGCTGCTGGTCTGGCGGGATCCCCTCCTTATCTTGGATCTTCGCCTTCACATTATCAATGGTGTCTGAGCTCTCCACCTCCAAAGTGATAGTCTTGCCGGTGAGTGTTTTCACAAAGATTTGCATTCCACCACGGAGTCTGAGCACCAAATGCAGAGTAGACTCCTTTTGAATGTTGTAATCTGCTAGCGTTCTCCCATCTTCCAACTGTTTTCCCGCAAAAATCAACCTTTGCTGATCTGGGGGGATCCCCTCTTTATCCTGAATCTTTGCCTTCACATTATCTATGGTGTCCGAGCTCTCAACTTCCAGAGTGATGGTTTTTCCAGTCAGGGTCTTCACAAAGATCTGCATTCCACCCCTAAGACGGAGCACCAAGTGAAGGGTGGACTCCTTTTGAATGTTATAGTCAGCCAAAGTTCGACCATCTTCCAGTTGCTTTCCTGCAAAGATAAGTCGCTGCTGGTCTGGTGGTATGCCCTCTTTGTCCTGAATTTTAGCTTTGACGTTGTCTATTGTATCTGAACTTTCCACTTCCAGCGTTATGGTCTTTCCTGTGAGGGTCTTCACAAAAATCTGCATTCCACCCCTAAGACGGAGCACCAAGTGCAGGGTAGATTCCTTTTGAATGTTGTAGTCAGCCAAAGTTTGGCCATCCTCAAGTTGCTTACCAGCAAAGATAAGCCTCTGCTGATCTGGAGGGATGCCCTCTTTATCCTGAATTTTAGTCTTCACATTATCAATGGTATCAGAGCTTTCCACCTCCAGCGTGATAGTCTTTCCAGTGAGGGTTTTGACAAAAATCTGCATTCCACCCCTGAGACGAAGCACCAAATGCAGGGTGGACTCCTTCTGGATGTTATAATCGGCCAAAGTCCGACCATCCTCAAGTTGTTTCCCCGCAAATATAAGCCTCTGCTGATCTAGAGGGATACCCTCCTTGTCCTGGATTTTGGCTTTAACATTGTCAATTGTGTCCGAGCTTTCAACCTCAAGGGTGATGGTCTTTCCAGTCAACGTTTTCACAAAAATTTGCATGCCACCTCTTAAACGGAGGACCAAATGCAAGGTTGACTCTTTCTGGATGTTATAATCTGCAAGCGTACGGCCATCCTCCAGCTGCTTACCAGCAAAGATTAGCCTTTGCTGATCTGGAGGAATCCCCTCCTTATCCTGAATTTTGGCTTTAACATTATCAATTGTATCGGAGCTCTCCACCTCAAGGGTGATGGTCTTGCCAGTAAGGGTTTTCACAAAGATCTGCATCTGCTAAATCCAAAACAAGGAGGAATATTAAACAAAAATCACTACCACATCAATAACATTTCCACGGATCCCTTTAAATATATATCTATAAATAACAAGATAAAGCATAAAAAAGGAATCAACCCAGAACAAGCATCTCACAAGAACTAGAAATATAATAACAAACACATAAAGCACTGTGTCACGATTTGATACATGATAACAAACAAAACAAACAACACATCGGCGCCAAACAATTATTGGATGAAGTTTAACGTCGTCCGGAGCTCTTGTTAAAGGCAAGATAAAATTTGAAGAGTTCTATTTTATGGCCTCTAAACAAGGGCACAGGACTACGTTTGAGCCCCCTAAAACCCTAACACCGCTCTACCAATAGACCATAATCCCAATATTAGCGTATGCTAAACATTATTTTCTAACCAACATATATAAATTAACCTTTCCCCGTAGAACAGGTACCAATAATACCTAAAGGCATGTGAAATGAATTATTCAGAACCCTAATCAGAATAATACTTTCAACAGTATAGCACCGACAAGAAATCAATCATGATTCTTTGCAAAAAAAAATTAAAGAACCTATCAAAATCAACGATGATAACAATAGTCTACATATATTTATCCAAAAAAAAAATAGTCTATATCAATCGATTAAACAACTCCTCATAAGATCAAGAAAAGTCCATGAATTTCCACCAAAAAAAAAAAAAAAAGCCGATCAATTTCAACCGCAGGTCAAAGAATGAACCTTTTTCATATAGTGAAAGCATGATCAAGAGGGCCTAGACTAAAAAAGATCTCAACTTTTGAAATAATACCAATCATAAAATTGAAATCGCCAAGGAACTAATCAAAGAGACCCTAAGGCATGGAGAGAAGTAATTACCTTGAAGAAATACGAGACGAGAGAGAATTGGTTGTTTGGAACTGGATGGAACGATCGCTATAAGAAATGGAGAATGGTACTCGATGATGAGAGTTTGTGTGTATAAAAGGGTATTTATAGGGATTAGGTTTTACTTGATAAGGGAGGAAATGGAGTGGGTTTTCTGTAAGCAATGAATAATATGCCACGTCTAGGATGTTCTATTTTATGGAAGAAGGTTACCTATATGCCAAATGTTGGAACATTTTTTCTTGTAAATGAAGACAATTCGCATACCATAGAAAATAATTTTAAAAAGAAAAGGAATTTTTTTTTTAACTATTTATGAAGTGTTTAACTTCGATCCAATATTTATTCAATTTTAATTTAATAACAGTTAAATTTAAAATATTTAAATAATTAATCAAATTAAACTCAAGTTTTATAATATTTAACTCAACTAGTTTATTAATTTAATTAAATTTGAGTTGAGTATAAATATTAATCAAATTTAAATAGGGTTTGGATATTAATATCATTATAATTACTAATTAGAAAAAATATTTATTAATTAAATTATGCTTAAACAATTTTAATTAAGTTGAATTTAAACTTTTTAGTGACTTTTTAAACTGAAATCAAATTCAAAATTATAAACTCGATTGAGTTCAAGTCTAGTACGAGTTTTGAAATTTTAAGTCTAAACTTAACACTATATCATCTTAACTTATTTACAATCATAGTTTAGATTCTTATGAGTTTTTAGGAAATAAATATTAGTGTAACCCCTTTTTTAATAAGATAGGAAAATATGAATAAGAATTATAAAAATTCTTCCTTGTTTAAATTAAGTAATCAATGTTCCACTTGAAAGATCGAGATGAATCTTCTATTTAAAATAAATTAACTAAACCAAAAAGGTAAAAAATAAAAAATGAAACATGTATTTTATTCTAACTTAGCGGACTTACCTTGATCATCTGGCTTGTGGTGGAACTACCCGAGCCATTTGGATGGCACCAAACCCATTTTCTAACCGAATTAAATACAGAACTAGCTCACTTCAAGGGCTAAATCCGATTCTATCTGATCGAACCACTAGATGCAGGTCAGTCCTAACCACACTAATGCAAAAATGATTCTTGGATTTGGTAAACAAACTGCCAATTTTTCAGGTTACTTTTCTTTTCTTTTTTTTTTTCTCTTTCCTTTTTCTTTAAGCATACTTGATGTATTGTATTCTAATTGGCGATGTCATATTCCTTCATTAACTTAGCGTATTGGTCCGGCTTTACATCAAGTCGAAGCAAGAATCTTTTTAAAATAAGGAATTTGGTTGGGAATTATGAATAGGGCCGGTAATGCGAGTCGTCTGGGCCGGCCCGCCCCGACCCGCACCGGCCCACGGGTCATCGCGGGTTGGCCCGCAAGGCTGGCGGGTCAGAAATGTCGACCCGCTCCGCCCCGCGGGCCAAGCGGGCCAACCCGCAATGACCCGCAAATTTTTTTTTTCCCTTGTGCAAAAAAATTTAAAAAAAAAAACTACAAACGGTCTCATATATGGCCGTGTATGGGGACCATGTATAATTCTGTGGAAAACTGGAAATCTTGATCGAATACACGGTCACGATGCACGACCGTGTATGGAGACGTGTATGATTCTGTGAAAGTCTACCAATCACTACACGGCCGTGTGTTCAGGCCGTGTGTCCCGTTTCTCTTATAGAAGTCTACCAATCACATTAATAGGTTCCATTGGTTCCATTGCAGCCTCGTTACTTATAGGATCCATTCTGTAAATATAAAAAAAATATTATTAGTAGTAGTTAAAGTATTTAAATTCAAGACGAATTGGAGATAAAAGCAAGTAAAAAGGGGAATGCTTTGAAGAAAGGAAGTTACACGGTTTTACAAACGGCCGTTTGAAGGAATCAGGAGACTACACGGTTAGGATACACGCCCGTGTATACGACCGTGTATCAGCGTGGAAGTCGGAAGAAGAGTTTGTAGGACAGATCAGTACACGGTTGGAATACACATCCGTGTAAACCAACCGTGCATAAGAAGGAGGACTGGAGGAGTGGAGGACACACGATTGAGTTACACACCCGTGTAGTCAACCGTGTGTGAGAACAAAGAAGGAAGCTAGAGGCATACACGGCTATTACAAACGGCCGTGTGGGCTATACACGCCCAGAGTTCACTGAGTTAGAGAGATACACGGTTTTTATACACGAACACCACACCACGCCACACGGCCACCCCACACGGCCACACCACACTGCCACCACACCACACTACACACAACCACACACAATACAGTAGAGGACAATAGTAGAGAAAAGAGAATTGTTTTACCTTAATTAACGGCGTCTAAAAGGTGGCCGGCGGTGGTGGCACAACGTCGGTCTAGTTGCGGAGTATTGGGGGTGCACGGATGGTGGGGTCTGGGGTGGGCTGCCAGCTGCGTTGGACTTGGAACTTATACAACCTGGCCGTGTGGGTTGCTCTCGAGGTCAAGGTGGACGGAGCCACGGACGGACGACGACCTGTGGAGTGTGGACTGCTGTGGTGTGGTGTCTGGTGTGTGTGTTGTGTTCGACTTCGACAGTTTGCTGTGGTGAGTGGTGACTGGCGTGGCATGGCAATTTCAATCGCACCCGTTGGCTCGGCGGCGGCGGCGGTGCAGGGCATGGTCGTCATGTCGTCCTCGTCAGTCGTCAGTCACCTCCTACAGCAGGTCGTCCTCGTCGTACGTGATGAACGTGCGTGTCATCTCAAGCCGAGGTTGCCGTGCCGTGCCGTGAGGCGTGCTGCCAGTGCTGCTGTGTAGTATCTGGCGGGTTGGCCCGTAGCCCGCGGGGATTGCCCGCCCCGCCCCGCATATTTTTGCGGGCGGGGCGGGTCAACCCGCGGACCCGCCCCGCAATTCCCACCCCTAATTATGAACTTCTCTCCAGAATATCTTCCGAAATTTAACGTCGTATTCATTTATAAACCATTGATTTATCAAAAGAAATAGTTATAATATCATGCTATTTCACATGAAGAATAGTGTTATGAACAAACTAAATTTATTTATAAACTATTTTAGTATATGGTATTTATTTATATAACCATAAATTTATTTGGAGAAATCGTTATAATAACGTAGATTCAAAGTTGAGTTATCTCAATAATTTACTGAATTGAGCTCGAATTTTATAATATTTAGCTTAATTAATTTACAAGTTCAATCAAACTCAAGATAAACTGAAATGTTACTCGAGTTCGAATCAAACTTGAATATTGATAATATCTTAATTAAAAAAAAACTCAATATAATTGAGCTCAAATTGTTGCGTATCATTTTGAGACCAACTTCGACTTAAAAGATTGATCGCACTTGGATCGGGTTCAAGCTTTGAGGTTTTAACTCGAATTCGAGTCAGAGGTCATGCTTGGTTTTGGTTGTGGGCAATAACCTTCTCTTCTGTTGCTATGTATTCCAACCGACTTCAATAAGCTCAGATTTGACAAGATCATTTTATGATGCAACGGAAATGGGCTCTGATAATGGGCCAGGCCCGTTTAGACCTGAAAAGGAGAGTTATGACTAAAGCCCACGTGAATGAGCTTGGCCCAAGTATTTGACTCTTCGTTCACAATTTCACATGGGAAATAGATTTAAAGATTTCTTACAGCTAAGGACTGGGATTTATTGTCTACTTTCTAATTAATTTTCTTTTTGCATTTCATTTTTATTGTTTAAAATTAGTGATTAAATCTTGCACATATGGGTTCTGCAAAAGAAAAAGACATATACGTCCTTTTTATTTTTTGGGAGCTAGAAATTGATTTAATCATTTTACGTCTGATTATCCTAATTATATTTGATAATACATTATTTAAAATACTATTTAGGGAAAGAAATGCAAATTATATATTTGGGAAAAAGAAAATGGATGATTGCTGATATATCTCTTACCTAAGGCTAGTGGAGAACAATTTTACATAACCATTTACTTCTTTTCTATGTTGTTGTATTCCTTGTTTTCGATCTGTTTGAATAGCTTTTCTATTTTCCATCCATCTCCTTTAAATTGTATTTATATCTACATTTCAAATGCAACACTTAAATGGTATTGCCGAATGTGGCCTTAATGGTGCATTTACACAATAGTCTCGAGTCACGTAAATGAACCTATTGACCTAGTCGAGTTGGCACATAAGTGCTGTTGGGCATCCTTCTCATTCATCATTAGACTGCCTCTTGATTTTGCGGGTTCGAAACAATCATGATAATAAATATTATATAAGAATTACAGAAAAAGAAAACCTCCTGTTCTTCAACACATTAGTGTTGTATTTTTTTTTATTTAGGTATATGATATATATTATTTATCATTTTAATTCTTTTATCATGTAATATATTTATAAGGAAAAAAAATGACATCCATATATATATATATAAGAGGAAATAAAGTACTTAATTTAAAGACACTGAGGTGTTTATGTAATTATAAAAGTTTGCATGAGTCGTCGGTTGAATTGACTTTATTTATTTTTTTTCTCTACTAACCATCGTGCCGGAATAAATACCCGGATGGGATTTTCTTAGAAGTTTACCATATAGTTTATCGTTGACGGTTAGTTTTGGACAACAGTTAAATCGGGCCACTCCCTTCGAATCTTAGTTTGCTGTACAGTATCCGCTAACCCAATTGATTCAGGTGCTAAGGGTTATAGGGCTTTCGGGGAAAAAAAGGAAAGGAAAAAAAATCTAAAAACTAGATCGACGTAAGAGATGACCTGGCCGAGGAATAGATTAATATTAACTTTTCTCGGAACCTTACAGAATGAACAGGGACAAGGGTAAACCGGAAAGTTGACTCGCAGTTGCTTTTCCTGGTCTCCTCCTTGTTCTTTCCAGGAACAGAGTATCTTGTTCTTTTCTTCGTAGGTTTTCCCGATCTAAACACCAACCACGCTATAAACTTCACTAGCAAATACCCAGTATTTCTTCTCTCCTGCAACCTCGATTTCCGCCGGCAAAAAAAAAAGAGGGGGGGGGGGGGGGGGGCGCGGGGGGCCGGGGGGAAAGCATGTCGGAAGCACCCGGGTGTTGCCGTTGCTGTTTCACCTTAATACTAACAGTAGGCCTAACATCCCTTTTCTTATGGCTAACACTTCGTACCAGCAATCCAACTTGTTCAGTAGAAAAATTCTATCTTCCTGCTCTAAACCAGTCCTTAAAGACACATGACAACACCACAATCTTCATGACCGTGAAGCTGAACAATGGCAATAAAGAAAAGGGTATTTACTATGACCCTATTGATATCTCTGTTTCTTATTTTCAGGACCCACATCACACTTGGAATGGAAATATTCGGCAGTTTTATCAAGGTTTTCAAAAGAAAGCAAAAAAGGATGTCAATTTCAGCGCTACCGGAGTGAATTGGACAGATGCTGTTGTTAAGAATGGTGCTAATGTCTTCAGAGTCAATTTGTCTACTGCTGTGAGGTTTAAGATTGTATTTTGGAAAACAGGCAGGCATAAACTTATAGTGGGTGCCAATGTGACTTTGAATGAGCAAGGCGGTAAGTTTACAAAGAAGGGTGTAAAGCTTAAATCTGATGGCAATAGGATGAGATGCCCTTGTTGTTGTAACTTTGGGATTTCGGTTAGCCTTTTAATTTTGTTTCTACTTCTTTTTTGATATTTTCTGGTGATTTTAGGGGTTGGAATTGTGTGTATTCTATATAGGAATTGATGGAAGTTGTTGGTTTTGTTGCTCAATTGAATAATTCATTTACTTTTAAGTAAGTAGCTCAGAGTTTTCTTTACATATATGTGCTGAGAAAATTTTCTTTTGGGCCATTGATTGTCTAGGAAGTGATTGCTTTTGTGTCCCTAAGTTATGCATCAGGTTGCTGGATATGTATGTAGATTTTCTCTTTCAGCCGGCCCCGTTTTAGGGGGGTATGACTTATGAGATGAGAGAACCGTCCGTTTAGGATTTGAATCCTTTTATTCAATTTTCCTTATTTGCTGAGACTATCTAGATTTTTAATGTATCATATCATAATGGTATCTTCTTTCTTTTAATTTTAACTATTCATTATCGTAGAATTCATGTCTCTGCCTCCTTCCATGAATGCTGGAATTCGGATGATAATAGTATTGAGAAATGAAAATGAAACAGAACAAAAAACAAAGTTTGTGTTCAGTGTTTTCGAGGTCCACCTATTGCTATATATACTGCTTCTATTTACAACTAAGAAACCTAACTAACTAACTAATTAACTAGTCATACTTAGTTCACGTGTCATATTTATTTTCTAATAAATAATTATAAATGCTTTAGTTCAGAAGGAACATATTCTGTTTTAAGAAAACCTTTAGCAATTTGGTCTCGAGTAAAATGCATGTCAATGGCAATATGCTTTGTATGTCTATGGAAACATGGATGATCAACAACTAATTGTGTTGATTTGTTATCACAAAATAAAGTGACCGACAAGGAAATGGGCACATGGAGATCTTGAAGAATATAAGAGACCTAAGGCAACTCTTTTGTAGTAAAAGCCATACTCCTATATTCAGATTCGGTAGAAGAGTTAGATATAGTGTTTTGTTTCTTAGTCTTCTAAGAAATAAGAGAGGTACCAAGTAAAATACAGTAACTTGTCACAGACTTCCAATCTAAAGAACAAGTAGCCCAATCTGAATCTAAACAATTAGCAAGATTAAATGAAGTAGAACTATCATAAAAAAGGCCAACATTAACACTACCCTTAAGATAGCGAAGGACATGAAAAGCAACTTGAAGATGTGCAACACAAGGAGAAGCCAAGAACTGATTGAGTTTGTGCACAACAATTGAGATATTTAGTTTGGTTAAAATCAAATAAAGTAGTTTTCCAACAATCCTCCCATAGAAAGTAGGATCATCTAACTTTGCACTAGCATTTGAGGACAACTTAAGACTAGAAGGAAATAGAAATTTGGTAGGTTTAGCTGTTAATACTCTGGCATAAAAAAAAACATCAGTTATAAATTTCCTTTGGTTTAACAAAATACCTTGTGGAGTTAAACAAATTTCAATCCCCAAGAAAAATCAAGCAAGACCTAAATCTTTAATAGTAAAAGCTTCATGTAATTATGTTTTCAAAACTTCAATAAAAGAAGGATTTGTTCACGTGATTAGCATATCGTCTACATAAAGTAAAGTGATAAGAAAATCATTTGAATTTGATTGAGTATATAAAGAATGATCATGTTGTGATTGACTAAAACCATGTTGAACCAAAAAGGAAGAAATTTCAACATTCCATTATGAAGAGGCTTGTTTAAGCCCATATAGTGATCAAACCAATTTACATACCCGACTAGGTTTTGCTTTAAAATACTTTGGTAGAGGTTACATATAAATCTCCTCATCTAAATATCCATGGAGAAATGAATTATTGATATCAACTTGGTGAATAGGCCAATTGGAAATAGCAGCTATTGTTAACAAAATACAAATTATCCCAAACCGTGCAACAAGAGAAAAAGCACTGTGATAATCTTCTCCCTCTACTTGACTATATCCTTTAGTGACTAAATGAGCTTTATAACATTCCACACTTCTATCAACTATATACTTGATCTTATACATCTACTTACATCTAATGGCTTATTTATGTTGTGGCAAAGAAGTTAATTCTCAAGTGCAATTATTTTCAAGAGCTTGAAGCTTTATTCATAGCCTCAACCCACAACTCATCTTGAGTTGTATGAGAATAAGAAGATGATTCTTTAGTTGTTAAAATATTAGCTAGTGTTGACACATACTCAGGTGGATAGGAAAGAAAGGATTGAGACGGAAACAAAAGGATATTTGACTATGGAAACATGTTGATGAAATGGGTTGCTTTTTAATAGGTTGGATGGTAAAAAATTATTTATAGTATGAACATAATCTTGTAGCTATTATGGTTTATGTATGACTTTGGTGGAACAACGTTGAACGGGGTTAGAATAAGGAAAATTCACAAATGAAGGAATAGGGTCAGTTGCAAGTAATAAATGGGGATTGATCATAGGTGAAGAATCATGAAAAGAAGATGATATGTTTGAGTCAAAAGTAATGTGTGGTAAAATTGGACAAGTAGAAGAAGAATTTGGTAATGATGCATCAAGTTCCTTCGTAGGGAATTGCCTTTCAAAAATACAACATCTCTACTAATAATTGATTTCCTATTGATCAAGCCAAACAACTTATATGGTTTTTGCCCTTGAGCATTTCCTAAAAATACATACTTGATAAGGAGGATTTCTAAAAAATACATATATGGTTTGTGAAGGTACATGATATAGTCTCCTCTCCATAAATCTATATGTAACAACTCAAAGGCAAAACTTGATGCATACTCACTTCTTAAAAATGGTAATTGATGTGATTTTGCTAATTGACAAGTAACACAAAAGAAGTTTTTAAAGTCAGAATGTTTACAACTTGCTAAATATTTAAGCTTAAACATAGAAGAATGTCCTAGCCTTTCATGAAACAACTATAAATCACAAGATGAAACAATAAATGTCTAAAATGTATCTTAACTTTTGCAAGAAAAAGAATTAGACTGTTTAACTTTATTTAGCAATGAATGGTGAGAATTAGTGTCTGTAGATTGCAAGATATATAAGCCATGATGTGCATCATCTTTAGCAAAGGAAACATTAATGTTTAGGTCCTGAAAATAACATGAGAACTTGTCAATTCTAATGACTATAGAATGTTTCGATAATAGCTTTTTGATTGATAAAAGGTTGTGTTTAAAATCAAGAATAAGAAACACATTATACAGGGTTATTCGTTACAAAGATTGGTTTAGAAAGATTATATTTTTCATGTAAAAGGTCCTCAAAAGGAGTCATGTGATCACTTGTACTTGTATCAACAATCCAAGAACTACTCTTATTATTTAAAACAGCTAAATGAGTCATAGATTGAGGAGTACTTGCAAAATGGACAACACTCACACTTGATTCATCATGCACATTATTATTTTGGCCTTTCATCATTCGCATCACTTCTTGACATACATTTTGCAAGATTTGTGGCTCAAGCAAATTAGAATTATGAGTATCCATTACATGATTAAAATAAGCAGCAATTAAACTTTATTTATTAGTTTGACAATTTGTTGCTATCGATGGCTTGAAATTACTCTTCTTACTTTTATTTCTTTTATACCATTCAGGATACCCAATAAGTTCAAATCAAAACTCTATATAATGACCATCCATGTTACAATTCTTGTAATGAAGTTTATTTCTTCTATTTTCTTTACATTCTCCAACAGGTTGTTTGCTACTGGTTTTGTTTGCTAAAAAGGTTGACGAATCACTGTCATTCCCAATTATTGAAGTCACATATCTTTGCTTTTCAACTTGTAACACCAAGTCGAATGCTTGATTAACATTGGGTAAAGGATTGGAAGACAAAATTTGGTTCTTAATCGATTCATAAACTTCAGATAATCCCACTAGAAATTGCATTAATTTTGAACAGATTGACTATCTTATCTTGCATTTGAAATTTCATGTTGCAACTAAAAGATTAAAGGTCCATTGGTTTAACCATATTGATCACATACTTCTATCTTTAGTCCCATAGAAGATTGAGCATATATAAAGCTCTGTGAAAATTCACTATTCATGGAATTCAATAACCAACATCTAACCATATAATCACAGTGAGTCCTTCTAATAGAGTCACTCAAATTGACCTCAGGTTGGGACAACATTTCATCTATAAACCCAAGCTTTAGTTTTTCTCTTAAAGCCATGCGAACTAATCTACTCCAAGTAAGAAAATTAGTTCCATTGAAAACTATGTTTCCTAATACCATCCCTAGATTATCAAAGCAAGACATATATAAAGGATCTATATTTTCCAAATCTTGTTGATTATTGTGATCTCTAGGAATATTCGTGATTGCAGAATTAAAAACTAATCAATCTTGATCTATTGTCCAAGAAGCAATAATTCAGAAAATAAAGAATTGTTACCATTTGATGCTCTGATACCATGTGGAATTCACATCTTCGCCTACTTCCATGAATGTTGGAATTCGGATGATAACAATATTAAGAAATGAAAATGAAATAGAATGAAAAACAAAGTTTATATTCATTATTTTCAATAGGATAGAGTAAAACTACAGAGGTCCACCTATTGCTATATATACTTCTTCTATTTACAACTAAGAAACCTAACTAACTAACTGGTCTATGTGTCATATTTATTTTCTAATAAATAATTATAGAATCTTCACACATATCAATATTTTAAATAGATAAATTAAATTTTTTTTTGACAAAAAGTAATTGAAAAATCATTTCCATTTAGGATTTTGGAAGAAACCTTGTGCTATGCTTAATATTAAGTTAAGCAGATGATTTCTAGACATTACAATTGCTATATGATATAAAATATTTAATTTTTGTCATTTCTTTTAGTGATATTTCTTATACAAAACTGTGTGGCAAATCAAAGTATTAGATACTCTATCTATTTCAAGTTTTAAAACCTTGCAAATTGATCATTGTCTATTAGGTTACATAAACATTCAAGTTTCCCCAATATGTAAATTGAGTTAGAAAATGCTCTTATATTCTTAGATAGCTTTTTGGCAAATCAATAAATGCAATGTAGCTATTTTAACAATACCTTCAATTGAGAATATGAGACCGAAGAATGTGTTTTTATATGTGGTCTTGCTTGCAGATCCTTTTTTTTTTAAGTGTTGCACTCTTAATAGAGGTGTTACTAAAAATAGGTGGACTATAGATTATGTTATATATTTTTAGCTTTTTTTACTTGATTCTATAATTTAATTGGAAATGTACACTAATACAAAAGGGCAACTAAATGAAATGAAAGCATAGTTCCTCTAGGCAGAGTTTATGCATCTTATTTATGTATGCTTATCAATTTAAGCTCCGAGTCAAAAATAGAAGGGAAACGAAAGCAAATTCTTTATTAAGTTGAAAAGTGCCAGCCAAGGAAAGAAATTAAGGATGATAAAACTTTGAGATGCCTTTATAAATTATGATGAATATGCGTAAAATTAAAAAGCTATAAAAGATGTGATGGTAATTTGACATTGAAAGAATGGAATGAGGGAAAGTGCTAAGTTAAGGTTAAGAGACATTTTCTGTTTGGTGTTGTAATTAGGGTTTCATGTCAGAAGGCATCGATGCGGCAATTTTGAACTTTTGATGTAGTTTCCATCCTTTTCTAGTCTTATAGGATATTCCATTCTTATTATCTTTTCAATTGTTGATCTTTCCTTTATAACCAGGACATAAAGGCCAACTGAAGAAAACCCTTTGATTTTATAATCACATTTTTTTCTTTTTCTTCCTTTTTTTTTTTTTTTTAATTTCCACACTCGAAACTTGGAACCAAGACTATCGTACATTTTCAAGCTTCATGATTATAAGAGCTTTAACTTGTTTTAAATGCATACTCTTAAAAGTTTATGTGACAAAGTGGTCTTAAAATTTTTATCCATAGTTTCCTGAAAGCTAATGGCCAAAACTCTTTTGCAAGTAAAATTTTTCTGGTAAACTGTTCTCCACTTATGAAAAAAGAGGGGAAAGTTTAGTATAAACATAGCTGAGGAAGAAAGCTAACAAAATTTTCTTTCAAAAGCTAGTGCCATTTTTATTTTACTTTTTTACTTTCTCATCATTTAAAGTAGACCAATATCAACACCTTTTGGAAAATGCTTTAATCTTAAGCAGCAAGATAGCATTTCCATACTTGTACTTACAGAAGAGACAAAAAAGAAATGATCATTCACATCATGCCAGTCCTTTTAGTGGAAGGCGAATTGCCTGATTGTAACTTGATTAAGGAGTAGTAGGCGCCGCCTTGCCCCCGCGAGATGAGTTCATTGTGTGATCCTTGTTCTACAACTTTTCCATTTTTTATGACTGCAATGGAGTCCCATTTTTGTATTGTGGAGAGTCTATGAGCAACTACTATGCATGTTCTATTAACCATCATCTTTTCTAGAGCTTCTTGAACTAAGTTCTCCGATACACTATCAAGGGCACTTGTAGCCTCGTCCAACAGAAGTATTGATGGATTCTTTAATATGGCACGAGCTAGGGCGATCCTCTGTTTTTGCCCTCCTGATAGCTGGACTCCCCGTTCACCACAGTAGGTATCGTACCCACCCTTCATTCCGCTGCAAAATCAATCCTTTTGCAGTGAGAAATACTACTTTACGTTACATACAAGGATTAGAATGTAGAGTAGTCATTCTACGATCATTCGGGTTACAAACACTAATCACTTTTTATGTAAATGTATTGTTCACATTCTTGTTACTTGAGTTGGGAGTAGTTTAATCATTCCACTACGCTGTTTGTCTGAGTACAGTAGAAGGGAAAGCATTTGATGTGTTGTGTAAGAAAAATTTCCATACCTGATGAATTCGTGCGCGTTGGCCAGAACTGCAGCCTTTTTTATTTCAGATTCTTTCACGTTTTCTTTCCCGTATGCTATATTCTCACGAATAGTTCCAGCAAAAAGGGTTGGCTCTTGACTAACTAATGCAATATGAGACCTTAACAATCTTAGATTGTAACTTCTTATGTCTTGCTCGTCGATGTGCACAGAACCTTTCACTGGATCATAGAATCTTTCAATGAGTGCAATGATAGTAGATTTTCCAGAGCCACTCTGCCCAACTAATGCCATTGTCTTACCAGCTCGGATTTTGAGGCTGAGTCCACTGAAGATCATCTGATCAGACCTTGCTGGATATGAGAAAAACACGTTTCTCAACTCAACATTACCCTTGATTGATTTCTTAGCCTCTAGCCCCCTCATATTTTCTGGATCAATCTCAGTTCTCTTATCCAGGATTGCAAAAACTGAACGGATTGCGTTACTTCCTTTTGATAAATCAGAAGTCATGCTTCCAGCCTCAGCTATGATGTAAGCAGTGAATACTAGTATCAAATATGCTTGGAAAAGATGCTCTGGAGTTATCAAGTTTTGAGTGAGTAGCCTTCCTCCATACCAAAAAGATAGAGCAGAAGAAGCCGTGTTGAAAAACTGGGAACTGAAGAGACCAACACCTGCATACCAAGAATGCCTGATGCTCTCCTTCTTTGGTCCATTTAATGTCTTTTCAAAAAGCCCTAGCATCCTCTTCTGAGAAGAAAAGGCCGTTATGGTCCTGTGGTTTATGACCGCTTCACTTGCTTGTTGACTACCTTCCTTTTGAGCCTTTTGTGCTTTCCCTGCCATGCTCTTCATCAGTATGCTCCTAGCATAAAAACTTCCTATGACTAATGGCTGAATCGCTATCATCACTACCGTTAGTCTCCATGTAAGCACAAGCCCAAAAGCATAAGCAAAAGAAGCCCCAAAAATAGCCTGCACAAGTAAGGACATCCTGTCCCCAACAAGTGAACGGACCATGTTGGCTTCAGTGGCTAATCTTGCACAAATGGCTGCACTGGTATTCTCATCTTGATCAAACCACCCAACCTCAAAACTCATGAGCTTGTCAAGTAAGCTTTCTCGCACTCGCTTTGTCAACCTTTCTCCCATGATAGAGAAATTGTAGTGTTGGATGACACCAGTGAAAAAGTTGAGAGCACCTATTCCTAGAAAAATGAATGAGTATTCCCTGGATTTGGACTTCATAACAGACTTATCTGTACGGAAGTAATTTGATATAAGTGATCCCACAATGTAAGCATTTATAGGTTGAACAGCTCCTGAGCTAATTGCAGCCAGGCAACCAATGAGAGCTCTTCCCCACTCAGGCTCGTTCATTTTCAACAAGCGCCACTGTGAAGGAGCAGGAGAGGATGATTCATCAAAGTCTTCTTGAATACTCTCATCGGGGTCATATTGGATGGAATAGGAATAAGGTGCACTAATGGAGAGACCTGGACTAAGTGGGTAGAGTGCTGCTGGAGTGGTCTGAGGACTTGACCATATACTCATTGGGCTAGGAGCAGCATGCCTAGAGAAGGGACTTCTGGTCTCTGTCTGGTAGCTAGGTTTACTGGCATCTGCACTTTGAGAGCTCATTTGTTGCAATTGTACCATCCGACGATATTCTCCACCCTCTCCATCACTCATTTGCATAAGTTCGGCATGAGTTCCTGATTCGATTACTTTTCCAGCTTGAAGAACAACAATCAGATTTGCCTTGCAGATTGTTGACAAGCGGTGAGCAATGATAATTGTTGTCCTTCCTATTGATGCTTTGTCAATTGCCTCCTGTACTATTCTTTCAGATTGAGCATCAAGTGCACTAGTGGCTTCATCAAGCAAAAGAATTTTAGGTTCTCTGATTAGGGCCCTCGCTATAGCAATCCGCTGCTTCTGCCCACCAGATAATTGGAAGCCAAATTGTCCAACCTAGGAGTCCATGCAAAGTATGAGTGTCAGAATCAAAATGCTGTTTGAATTGCCGGAAAGAATGATATTATAGGCATAAGTAGTCACTTACATTTGTTTCATATCCATCAGGTAACTTAGAAATGAAATCATGTGCATTTGCTGCCTTAGCTGCTTCCATGACATCTTCCATCGAAGCTCCTTCCTTACCAAATAATATGTTCTCTTTTATGGATGTAGCGAAAAGCACCGGTTCCTGGTTAACAATTCCCATTTGTGCTCTTAACCATTTTAATTGTAGCCTCCTTATTTTGTGTCCATCTAAGAGAACTTCACCTTCAATGGGGTCATAAAATCTTTGGAGCAGTGAAATGATAGTAGACTTGCCAGATCCACTGCCTCCAACAAGACCTACACTCTTCCCCGCTGGTGCCCCGAAATTAAGCCCTTGTAGGATTGGAGTATCAGGTCTTGATGGATAGTTGAAGTAGATGTTTTTAAATTCAATTTCTCCTCTCACATATGATAGGGCCTTTCCTTTTCTATCTTCCGAGTCTATGGAAGGAACGCGATCAATCATTTCAAATATTCGAGTGGCTGTTATTGTTGCTTCAGTAATGGAAGTCAAATTTGGGAGAGCACTCAATACACACCTAAAATCACCAATTAGAACTGGCTAAGGAAACTTAAATTGCCGCAAAGTTGAACAAAGATCTAATGGAGTGCCGGTGTTAAAAGTATAATATAAGAAAGCCTACATCTATTACACCCTTAGATCAGTTGGTTATGCAGCTAAACGCAACATGGTATTAGAGTCGAAGGTTCAAGACAAAACACCTTCACACTCATTTTTGTTAGGGCCGGCCGCACGAGTAAGTTAAAAAAGGAAAAAAAAATATATAAGATTTTACCCTGATTCATCTGTTAATTAGGATTACGTCAAGTAGAGAATTTTACTATAATTAGCACCTCACTTTCTTATTTTTCATCACACAATTACAAGTGAAAAAAAAAAGAAAATATATAGAACAACTATTCATGAACTTAAGCCAAAACTTTTAATAAACAAATATGAACTTAATTGTTAAAACTTCTCTAGACTGCTCCATTGAGACCCTAGTCATGTGCTTTCCTGTCATAGGAATTATGAGCCACACCCCAATAATTTTATCCAGCCTTATTTAATTAAGTGGAACAACTAATGGGTTTCATTCAAAATCAACCAAACCACATTGGATAAGCTTAACCTCTTACATCGGCTAGCTGTTAAACTAAATCTATCATGCTATTAGAATATGAGGTCCTAGATTCAATTTCCCTCGTGTCCTTTGACTCCGCATTTCATTATTTTCACACGATGGATCATGCTCAATGTCTAAGCCCACACGTGAAAGTGAAGTGTCAAAGTATAAAACACAAAATTTTACACCTATCTACATACTTTAACTTTTAGATTAGGAGTTAAATTCAACGGTTGGTAATAGGAATACTCACAGGCCTCCCATGATGACGCAGATTCCAGCTACAAAAACTGTTCCACCCTTTTCACCTTTTTCGCTGACCAAAATAGTCCCAACCCATGCCTGAAATGCCCAGCCAACATAGATAATCCCCATGCTTCCCATCAATAATCCCTTTGCAAGACCTTGATTTACTCCAAGTTCCAATGTCTTCTGCAGTGCATTGCTGAACTTCTCAAGTGTTTGATATTCCGCAACATAGGAATATACAATCCTAATGGAAGAAATTGCTTGTTCTGCTATCCCACCAGCTACTCCATATGACTCTATCATCTTCACAGCAAGGCCCATCATGATCTTCCCTAATACAAGTCCCGGAACTATGAACAGAATTGAAAATGGGAGAGCTGCTAAGGTAAGTTTCCATGACAGGATGAAAGAAACCAATAGGCAGAAGAAGAACGTTGACGTGTAAGTCAGGCAGTCAGGGATCTGCAAGGAGGAAAACAAAGTTAGAAGTGCTCAATTAATCAATCATGACAAAATAATATACAAGCAATAGAGAATAGCTAGTCCCGAATAATACCTTCTCGCAAATTGCAACTTGGATTGAATTGGCATCTGAAGAAATAGTTGAGACAACTTTGTAAGTCGTTGAATTACCAGCTTCTTGTGTATCGAAAAAGCCAACGTCTTGTCTGAGTACTGATTTCAAGTAAGCCATTCTCATCCTGGAAGTCTGCCTTTCGGCCGTTCTTGCCCAACAAAGTCCTTCTATATAAGTAAGAAAAAGCAATGATTTGAGTAAAAGCTTTTTGTGTAGTAATTCATTGAGTAATTGAACCATGTTATTAGACAGATGCAACTTACCAACAAAAGCCGAAATTCCGACCGCAATTGCAACATAAAAGAGTTCAAGAGCATACTGGAAATGGGACAAATCATGTTAGTGGTAGATCCATAAAATTCTAAATCACAGTGAAATCCATCGTACTTCCATCTCCATCCCATTTTAACCTGACATTCTTGAATTTTAGTATTCCTATAATCGTGTCCTTTTTCTTATTTTATGATCGTGAGACATACAGATTTTGGCTCTAGTTTGGATTAATATTATGATGAGTACTTTTGTTTAAAATTTCTTCTACTTGAAGGCATTTTTACTCTGGTTACAATAAGAGCTTTTTATGGATCAATTTTGTAACAATTTTTATCTTAATAGGGTGGATATGTTACTGGATTGTTTATGGCAACCTCCTTTATGAGTTGGAATTGATATGCAGTGTGCTAAAAGAATTTGAGGCACATTTATTTTATGGGAAATTATTGGAATAAGCGGTAATTTAGCAATTTAAAAAGATCTTAGGATAGAGATTTTAAAAAAAATTGAAAAAAATTCTAGCATTAAAAGATTAATTCATAAATTATTTAATAGTTTAGATTTGACACTTCCTTTTAAATTACCAACAAGTTACATATTCTAATGAGATCTCTTATTTTGTGAAATACTTTTTTTTTTTTCCTCTTTCTCTCCTGGAGATTGACAAAACAAAAATATAAGGATCGATTAAATATTGTTATAGTATACAGGAAGCTATAGCTATAGTTATTAGTGACTTTTAGTGTCGATTGATATAAAATGTAATATTGATAGTTGTAAGTATATAGTAATATCTTACGCTAGTATTTAATCCTATACTTGTGTAATCTCTTTAGATTATTATGCTAATATTTAAACATTGCAAAGCTGATAACCAACGTGCAATAAAAACCCACAAATGCTTTCGGTGAAACAACTATAACATGGATAGCCAAATTTTCATACATCACCCTCAAATCACCCCGAAAAAAAGAAAAAAAGAAGGTAATCTTTTCTCATAAAGTTTCAAAATAGTATGTTTAGATTTATTCAAACAAAAAGTTTAAAATTTGATAGTAATGGCATGCTTACCTTATCGACGATATCATCCGACACAGAGGTATTCTTCCTACCGTATTCATTTATCACTTTGCTAATGACAAACATGGTCATAGGATACTGCATTCCGTCTCCAATGCTTCCCAAAGTTCCCAACAACATCAACATTTTGTCTACTCTATCAGCATAATGGAACATACTATTCTTCTCCCCCATCTTCTATCTCCTTTTTCTAAGTTAATATTGTCTATCTTATCTAAGTTAAAGATTTTAAGTACAACACACCAACTACTTGCCAGTAAAACAGACTAAGTTCTACTTATATAGTAACTTTGTGCCGTTTGTACCACTTATTTACAGGGTGTTATTCCTCAATTTGACTCTTTCTCTTTTAGCCTTTTTTGGGCAATGAGCTATGCCAATTGGAGGAAACTAATCTGATTATTTAATGAGCCGGCTCTGTCTGTAGCTTTGTCATGACAAATGAAATTTTAGCTTCCTAAATTCCAAACAGCACTTGCCAAGTAGATTCTCCTCTTTCCTCGTTGTTTTCGTGCTAAAAATTCTGGTTCTGGGTACGTACAACGGTACAAGGAATTGCTGTCCTTATTTTGCTTACGTAATCACATCTCAGGATCCCGTGTTTTTGTCGATTGAAAATGTCGCTGAAAACCTCAAGAAGTTTTTTCGAAAACCTCATGAAGTTGGCCAAATGGTTAACCGTCAGGTCAGGCCGGATCTAGATTATTGGTTAAAGACGGAACACAAGACATTAACAGAAATAAATGAATAAAGAGAGAGTATGATACACGGATTTACATGGAAAGTTACAAATGAAACAGAGTAAAATGCTAATGTTAAGTGATAATCATCAATCTCCTTCTCAACAAACAACGGCAACAGTTCCAGCAACAGCTCCGCCACACGCAATAGCAACAGCACTGCAACAGATCATAACAACATTATCTTGCTCCTAGTTTTATGTAAACTAGATAAACATTACCCTAACAAATCTGCAATCATGGATATAATCAATGTATTTATGTTCAACAACAATCAATGAAAAGTATGTAACAGCTTTAACAAATTGTGTTGCTTATTTCACTTGCAACTCTTTTATGGTATCAGAGCACTCGATCTACTCGAACACTTAGCTCAACGATCAAACCGCTGTTCACCATTCACCATGACAACTGAGGACACACCAATTGTCATCCAAAACACCCTATAACCCACCCAACCACTCATCATGATCACAATCCACAACTCCATCAAGCTTAACACCACCAACTACCTCTCCTGGAAAACCCAAATTGAAGCCATCCTCATTGGCTATGACCTCCACAAATTCATTGATGGATCACACCCATCGCCACCAACCACCATCACAACAAATGACACCACTTCTCCCAATCCCGCCTATCACACATGGCTCCGATAAGATAAACTTCTGTTTGGAGCACTCGTAGGCACCCTCTCATCCAATATCATTCCCCTTATCACACAATCAGAAACTTCTCATCAGGCATGGCTAATCCTTCCTAACACCTATGCCAAACCTTCTTAGGGCCATATCAAACAACTCAAAGAAAATTTGAAAAATATCACAAAGGGCTCTCAACCCATCACAGACTACATGCAATCCATCAAGCTTTGTGCCGATGAACTGGTCGCCCTTAATAAACCTCTTGACCCCGAAGACTTGATTGAAAAAATATTCAATGGCCTTGATAAAAACTATCAATCGGTCATTGATGTTGTCAACAGTTGTGACACCACCATCTCCTTCGATGAGCTCTATGAAAAACTCATCAACAAGAAACTCTCCCTCCAACACTCCTCCCTGCCTACCTCTGTTTTGTCAGCCACTATGCACTTCTCACAAGCACGTCCAAACCATTGGCTTCCGTGCAACTGTGTTCCCCGACTTGTTCTCTCATCTCTTTAGGCTGCCCCCATTGACACTTCGCCAACCAAACCTCTTCCCATTAGAGATCCTCGCTTAGCTTGACCCTTCCTTGCCAATGCTAGTGGTGTCGTGAATAAGGGCATGTTGTCTCCTAATGTTCTCTTTCACCAACACTATCCTCAAGCTCGACCGCCCTCTTGGACTCCCCTATCTACTTAACCTTCACATCTTCCACCTTGGCCAGCACAAGCACATGCTGCCTCCACCACATCTACCAGCAACTTTTGGCTACTAGATAGTGGTGCCTTTCATCACGTCACCATCGACCTCAACAACCTTGCCATTCACAACTCTTATGTTGGCACATATGAAATTCTCATTGGTGATGGCTTGAGTCTCTCTATCACACACACTGGTTCCAGTTCTCTTCTTACTCCCTCTCGTTCCTTTACTCTTTCTAATGTGCTATGTGTTCCCTCCATGCAACACAATCTCATTTCCATTTCTCAAATTTGCACCACCAATAATACCTCCATTGAATTCTTACCATCTTCCTTTCATGTGAAGGATTTACGTATGGGGGCAACTCTCCTCAAAGGTCACTCTAAGGATGGCATCTACGTTTGGCCTTCTTCCTCTTCACCACTCTTTGCCTTCTCTAGAGTCACCACATCTCTCCTTACTTAGCATCATCACCTTGGTCATCCTTCGCTGCCAGTTCTCAAGCATCTTCTTTCATCCAACAACTTAGCTATTTCCAATTTTTCTAATTCGCAACTCAATTGTAATTCATGCTATTGCAATAAAAGTCACAAGTTGCCATTTTCTTCCTCCATGCTTTCCACTTCCTCCCCGCTTGAAGTTATATTCACCGATGTATGGACTTTCCCAATTATGTCTATTAATAATTTCAAATACTATGTTATTTTTGTTGATCACTTTACCAAATATACATAGATGTTTCCTCTTAAATGCAAATCAAATGTTCCTACTGTCTTCATGCGCTATAAGAAACTTGTGGAACAACACTTTAATCAATCCATCAAAACACTTTACTTTGACAATGGCGGTGAATATTGGGCTTTATCCTCTTATTTAGCAACTCATGGCATCTCCCATCTTACCACTCTACCTTACACACTGGAACACAATGGCTACTCCAAACGTCGTCATTGTCACAAAGTTGAAACCAGTCTCTCCTCACTATCTCATGCCTCCATGCCCCTCACCTACTAGACCTATGCTTTTCTCACTACCACTTACCTCATCAATCGTCTTCCTACGCCTATACTCAACAACATGTCTCCCTTCGCCAAACTCTTTGGTGTCACTCCACACTACGAAAAACTCTGTAGCTTCGGATGCCTATGCTATCCATAGCTCCGCCTATACACAACTCATGCGTGTTCGTTGGCTATTCCTCCACTCAAAGTGCCTACCTCTGTCTCCACATTCCCACCAATAGGCTATATGTCTCTCACCATGTCCGCTTTGTTGAATCAGTGTTCCCATTCACCACGTCTTATCTTAGTCAATCTCGAGTCTCACACGCCTCCCTTTCTGACTGGTGTTCCATCACGCTACCTCTCCTTGCTCAACCCAATGTTTCAAAACTAGGATCTTTCTCGGTGCCCTCTTCCTTGACTCAACCTCCTTCAGCCCTTACTGATCTCCCACTCACCTTACACTCTTTACAACCTTCACCGCCTTCTTCACCATAGGTCATCATGACTCGTTCCAAACATAACATTCACAAACCCATCTAAAAACTTAATCTTCTTGTGGTTGTCCCACCTTCTAGCTAAGAACTTTATACCATCACCCAAGCTATGAAAGATCCCAAGTAGTGCACTGCCATGTCCAAAGATTTTAATGCTCTCATTTGTAATGGCGCCTAAGAACTTACGGCCCCTCATCCAGCTCAAAACATAATTGGTTGCAAGTGAATTTTTCGCACTAAATATTTACCTAATTGCTCTATTGATAGGTACAAAGCATGACTTGTTGCTAAGGGTTTTCATTAACAACCCGGTGTTGATTACATAGAGACATTTAGCCCTGTCATCAAGTCAGTTACAGTTCACCTCATTCTAAGTCTTGCTATCAATCATGGCTAGTCTCTCCAGCAATTAGATGTTAACAATGTGTTTCTTCAAGGACATCTTACGGAAGATGTATTTATGTCTCAACCTCTAGGCTTCATTGATCTTGATCACCCTCAACATGTTTGCAAACTTCGCAAAGCTATCTATGGGCTCAAATAGGCTCCTCGCGCTTGGTATCATGAACTTCGCCAATTCCTCCTCACCTATGGTTTCATCAACTCAGTGGCTAACTCCTCCTTGTTCATCCTTAACTCTCATGGCACCATACTTTATCTTCTTGTCTATATTGATGACATTATTGTTACAAGTAATAATTCACAGTCGGTAAACAAGTGCATTCACCAACTCGTGTGTCGCTTCTCACTCAAGGACATGGGTTCCCTAAAATACTTCCTTGGTGTTGAAGTAATTAATCTCACTAATGGTCTATTTCTCAATCAATGGAAGTATATTGCTGACATTCTTCATCGATCTCACATGACTAATGCCAAGCCTACCTCCACACCACTAGTGGTCACACCATCTCTCACTCTTCATGATGGCACATCTTTAACTAATCTTATTGAATATTGACACATTGTTGGTAGCCTCTAATATAAAACTCTCACTTGTCCGGAGATTGCGTATACGGTAAATAAGCTCTCTCAATTTATGCATTGTCTAACAACAACACATTGGCAAGCTGTCAAACGATTTCTCCGATATCTCTGTGGTACCTTAGATCATGGCATTACACTTCGCAAATCCACTTTACCTGTACTACACGCATTCTTTGATGCTAACTGCGTTGGCAACAAAGATGACTATACCTCCACCAGTGCTTACATCGTCTATTTGGGTTGCAGTCCTATTTTGTGGAGCTCTAAGAAACAACGGACAGTAGCTCGCTCTTCTACTAAAGCAGAGTACCGTGCCGTTGCTACTACAACAACTGAAATGAAATGGATCTGCTCTCTTCTCACTGAACTATGCATTCAAGTTTCTCATCAACTAGTCATCTACTATGACAATGTTGGCGCTATGAATCTTTGCTCCAATCCCATGTTTCACTCTTCGTATGAAACATATTGCACTAGACTATCACTTTATTAGAGAGCAAGTTCAAAATGGCTCCCTTCGGGTATCGCATATCTCCTCCTCTAATCAACTGGCTGATGAACTCATTAAACCTCTCTATCGTTCTCAATTCAATCATCTGAAGACTAAGATTGGACTAGCTCCACCACCATCCATCTTGCGAGGGCATGATAATCATCAATCTCCTTCTGAACAAACAACAGCATCAGTTCCAGCAACAACTTTGCCACACGCAACAACAATAGCACCGCAATAGATCACAACAACAGAATAGCAACAGTAGATCACAACAACATTATCTTGCTCCTAGTTTTATGTAAATTAGATAAACATTATCCTAACAAATCTACAATCATGGATGTAATCAATGTATTTATGTTCAACAGCAATCAATGAAAAGTATGTAATGGCTTCAACAAATTGTATTGCTTATTCCACTTGCAACTCTTTTATTAAGACTAAACAATCGACTAGTATAATGGCAATATTGCAATTAGGTTCACTTAGAAGAATAAAACCCTATTTCTTCTAATCGAATTCTTAGGGTTTTCTAGTTTTCTCTTACATTATTCAATACATTTAAAAGCATGCACATAGTATTTAGAAAAATTGACATCTTAATATATAAGAATAGAGCACTATTTCCTTTAACCAAGGAGGAGTTTCTCCTTTCTCTTACATTATTCAATACATTTAATAGCATATATATAGTGTTTAGAAAAATCAAAATCTCGATATACAAAATAGAAAATAACTTAAACATCTAAATAAGAAGTTGCAAAAGGCTCCACGATCACCTTGTTCAACCATAAGACACGGCTTAATTGACTGGCCACCGTGACAAAAGTCAATGACCACCTAGACTGATCGGCTACTTCCCTTGTTTGCTTTGTTAGCACTCTATCATATGCACATCTTCACCTTTTGTTCATTTATTTACTTAAACACTCCTTTGGACCTGACTTTTATGTAAATTAAATATATAAACTCAACATTAGCATCTAATGAAGTCAATTCAATAACTACATATTTAAAAACTGAAATTTATAGATGCATTATGAGTCTTTATACTTCTTAATTAACACCCCTTTCAAATTGTGATTAGTATTTTATCCAAAATCTATCAAATAGATTTAATTAATTAGAGGTGAAATGAGTTCATGGTAATCGAGTTCTTCATAGGCTCTATACCACAAGTTGCATGAACTTCAGGTTTCTATCTGCAAGACCAATTTCGATATCCAAACTTCGATGTGTATTTAGTGTTGCTTATGTATATAATGATAGCCGATCCAGGAAACTTTGTGCTCTCATTCATAACAAAGTAAATATATAAAATAGGCCAAAATTTGATAATTTTGAGGCATATCATTGGTTGAATCGTTTTTTTTTTTTTTTCTCAGTTTCCCTCTGTTGATCAGTTGAACGAAGATTTGGTACCCTTGATGATTTGGTATCCTTGATTTCGTTAGTACTATAACTCTTTTGCCTGCGCTTTAGCATCTCATGTCAGAAGTATAAAAACAATTATAAAAGTTTAGTTTAGATCAGTTTCTACTAAAAAATTATAGGTGAGCATTGAGGAAAACGAAAAATTATATTTTACTGGCTCAAGTTACACCTGATTGTCCACAGCTTCTTTATCAAAAATGAAGAAGAGGAAAAAATGTTCACGTCATTCAATAATTCTCCTATTTCCTCTTTTGGGACCACCTGGTACTGTTTGGTCCCCTGTTTTACGTCCTAGTTTTTCAACATGTGTATGCCTTCGAAAAGAACCCATGTGATTATGTCACTGTCGCCTAAAGTTGAAATTGTCAGCTGGAGCGATCCATTCAAATTTTCGCCTTGTAGACAAGTTATATTCTACGGTAATATCTTTGCGATTCGATGTTTCTTAGGAGTTTAATTCCCTCTTTTTTCTTAGTTTTATACATTTTGACTTTATAAATGAATCTGTTTAGCTTCCTTCCAACGGTTTTAAACAAGGGGTTTTCTAACAATATGAAAATGATAAATGAATATAGAAACATGTGAAATAGTTATTCTTGTTGTCAAGTCTCTATTTTGAAGGACATGATAATGTTAATATTGCTTATTAACATGATAAGTTCATAAGTTATTGTTTATGGTTTTATGCAATAATTGAGCTTAAGTATTTAAGTAATATTTAAGTAATTCATATAATTTTAATTAATTAAGGAGTAGTCACAATATTTTTAATTAATTAAAATTGTATATATCAAGGCTGATAGGATCGCATGTAAAAATAAACATTAGTTGTGATTAGGAAAATGAATATTATATTGCATATTATATGCCATATAATAGATCTTATCTCATATGAATTTTTATCATGTTATGTATGATTAATTATGATAAAATATCAAATTATATTTTCTAATTTACCTATAAGGATTAGGAAAAAAAATATGATTTGATAGTTTTATCATAAGATTTTAGATTAATCTAATTGAATTAGAACTTTAGCTTACATGCAAGTTTTATTTTACTAGATTCATATTTCAACATGATTTTACATTGCTAAAACATTACATATCTTAATTAGCCTAATTTTTTTTTTTTTTATAACATGAGCATATATGTTTAATTATTGCAGCAATTCGACCTGTCAATTTTTTTCATATGCGATATGATGTTCTTGAACTTAAAGGGAATAACTATAAAGTTTAGAAGGAGAGAGTTCTTCTTCATTTGAGATGGATGGACATTGATTATACCATAAGGAAACTAGAGCCTCATGTAATAATTGCTTGTCAGTTATGTTCATAAAGACTAAAATTTTTGTTGATATAAGGGGCTCTATTAAGCAATATCAAAAGGTCAAAGATTTGCTAAAGGCCATTAATGAGCAGTTTGCTACTTCAAATAAGGCTATGGCTAGGATCCTAATTATAGAGCTTTCGACTCTAAGGCTCATCGGCATTAAGGGTGTGTGTGATCATATCATGTGCATGAGGGACATTGTGGCCCAACTAAAGTTGAGTTGTTAGAGCCTTTCCTGGTTCACTACATCCTTTGTACTTTAACTTAGGAGTATGGTCCATTTGAGATATCTTACAACACGCATAAGGATAAATAGTCAATCAATGAGTTGTTGACCATGTGTGTTCAGAAAGAGGGCAAACTAATTATGGAGGAAAAGGAAAGGGTGAACTTAACTACTCATAAGAAGAGCAAAAGTAAGGATCAGGCTAAAGACAAAGGGAAAGGGAAAATCCTTCCCATAAAGGACATAAAGAAGGAAGCTATGTGCTTCTTCTATAAAACAAAGGGACACATGAAGAAACAATGCTCCAAGTTCATGTAGTGGCTTAATAAGAAAGGTACTCAATTTTCACTTGTTTGTTATAAATCTAATATGATTGATATTAATCATAACATATGGTTGATTGATTCAGGTTCTACAATCCATGTGACCAATTCATTGCAAGATTTAAAAGACCTACGGATGCTAGTGAGAATTGAGAGTAGCATCTATTCAAGTCATAAGATGTCCTCACATGTGGAGGCTGTTAGGACGTGCAACTTAGTTTTAAGTAATAGTTACATTTTGAATTTGAAAAAGACATTTTCTATCCTTAATTATTCTAGGAATTTAATTTCTAAACTTGTATCAGATGGTTATTTCTTTAACTTTTCGTACTCTAAACTTAATTTATTTTATAAATATGATGTTATTGGATATGGTACTTTGTTTGATGGTCTTTTTCTTCCTAATTTACGAAATGATGATAACTATAATATTATGCACGTTTTTGAAAAGGTTGGCACTAAACGATATGTTGTGTATAAAGAATTCTCTATGTTGTGGCATTGGAGATTATGACATATCTCCATTGATAGAATTAAAAGGTTGGTGAATGATGTGATACTTAGTGTTTTAGATTTCATTGACTTTGAGACTTATATAAGTTGTATTAAGCGAAAATAGAGTAACAAGTTAAAGAAGGGTGCCAAGAAGAGTTCTAAATTATTGGAAATCATACACACTGACATTTATAGTTCAGACATGGATGCATATCGTAATAGGTATTTTGTCTCTTTCATAGATGATCACCTATGGTACATGTATCTCTACTTGATTAATAACAATAATGAAACGCTAAATGCTTTTATAGTGTTTAGAGAAACAATGTGGAAAACAAATTAAAATTGTGAGATCCAATAGAGGTGGAGAGTACTATGGTATATACACAAAGAGTAGACAAGCGACTAGTCCATTTGCGAGATTTCTTTAAGAGAATGAGATTGTTGCCCAATACAGTTTATCTGGTTCTCTAGATCAAAATGGAGTAGCTAAAAGGAGAAACCAAACATTGTTAGACATGGTGCGGAGCATGCTTGCAAGCTCCAAGCTTCCTAACTCATTATGAACTGAAGCTCTTAAAACAGCTGCGTATATATTGAACTGAGTTCCAACCAAGGTTGTTGAAAATGTGCCATTTGAGTTATTCAAAGGGTGGAAACCGAGTTTGCAACATGTATGCGTTTGGGGATGTTCGTTTAAAGTAAGAGTCTACAATCCATATGAGAAGAACCTAGATATTTCATTGGATATGCCAAAAAGTCTAAGAGATATGGATTTTATTGTCTATCTCATAGTGCTAGGTTTATGGAATCAAGAAATGCAAAATTTCTTGAGAATGACTTGATTAGTGGGAGTGATTGATCTTAAGGACCTAGTTTTGAGAAAGATCATACAGATGCTTAGTGTGCCACTTCAAGTAGTGGGCTGATCGTTGTTGTTAACAACACGCCTCCAGCACAAATGCGTGTTAAAGAACCAGTCTTGAAGGTACCATAAATTGTCGATCTTGATCTAGTAGATGCTGAAGTTCAATAGATGTCCAAAGCTATTGAACAATTGGCTGAACAAAATGATCTTATTCCTTAAGAGAATGTTGATGCAGCATTAAGAAGATTTACTAGAGTAAGGAAATCAACAATTCCTAGTAACTATGTTGTGTATCTGCAAGAGTTTGACCACAATGTTAGAGCAAAAAATGATCTTGAGACATTTTCATAGGCCAAGAGTTTTGAGTATTCAAACTTATGGTATAGTGCTAAGAAAGAAGAGTTGGATTCGATGGCATCTAATAGAGTTTGGAGTCTTATTAAGTTGCCTGACGGTGTAAAAGCCATTGGATGTAAATGGGTCTTCAAAACAAAGAAGGACTCACAAGGCAATGTTGAGAGACATAAAGTGAGACTCGTTGCTAAAGGATTCACTTAGAGGGAAGGAATTGACTACATGGAAACATTTTCTCTTGTATCTAAGAAAGATTCTCTTTGTGTAATTATGACATTGGTTGCACATTTTGATTTGAAGTTGCACCAAATGGATGTGAAAATGGCCTTTCTTAATGGTAATCTAGAAGAAGAGGTTTACAAGAAACAACTTGAAGGATTCTCTACTAGTAATGATGAGCATTTGGTTTGTAAGCTTAATAAATCCATAAATGGATTAAAATAAGCCTCCTGTCAATGGTATTTGAAAGTCCATGGTGTCATCATTTTATTTGGCTTTGAAGAGAATATTATGGATCAATGTATATACTAGAAGGTCAATGGGAGTAAATTTTTTTTTTTTTTGTGCTGTATATGGATGATATTTTATTTGCAACCAATGATAAGGGTTTGCTATATGAGGTAAAATAATTCCTCTCAAAGAACTTTGATATAAAGGATATAGGTGAGGCTTCTTATGTCATAAGAAGCCCAATGTATGCTCAACTTTGTATTAGACCAGACATTGTATTTGTTGTTGGGACGCTAGGGAGATATTAGAGTAACTTAGGAGTTGACCACTGGAGAGTTCCAAAAAAGGTAATGAGATACCTTTAAGGAATAAAGGATTACATGCTCATGTACAGACGAATTGACAATCTAGAGGTCATTGGATATTTTGATGCGAACTTTGCTGGTTATGTTGATTTACACAAATCAACATCTAGTTATATTTTCATGTTTACTGGTGGAGCCGTGTCTTGGAAGAGTGTAAAGTAGACTTTGACTACTACTTCCATTATGGAGGCTGAGTTTGTATCTTGTTTGGAGGCTATCTCACATGGTGTATGGTTGAAGAGTTTCATGTCTAAGCTTATAATTGTTGATTTTATTTCTAGGCCATTGAGATTGTATTGTGGTAACTCAATTGTTGTATTTATGGCTAAAAACAATAAGAGTGGTAGTTAGAGTAAGCATATTGACATCAAGTACTTAGCCATAAGAGAATGTGTTAAGGAAAAGAGAGTGATCATTGAGCACATTAGCATTGAATTAATGATAGTTGATCCTTTAACTAAAGCCATGCTACTAAAGAATTTTAAGGATCATGTAGTGAGAATGTGACTTGGTTCCATGATGTAATCTTTCATTAAACATGCATTTGATGTTTCAATGAAACTCTTATTCAGTTGATGTTTCTTTTTGGTTTTGTGTATACATTTTGCCTATTCATTTGTTTTAAGAAATGTCATTAAGTTTAGACTTAAAATGAACATGTGGTTTATTCATTAAGTTTAAGAGTTAGTATTGAGAGACTTGATATATTGTAATACATGGAAGATAATGCCCGTTATAAGAGGACCTATCGTCATGATTCATATATTTTGTTTCTTGTTATGTTTGATGTTGGGACAAGTAGACCAAGTGGGAGAATGTTGGAATTTCCCTTTTGATTTCAACCAAGATATTATGCTATTTTATTGGGAAATCGGTTTGTAATGTGGTCCATTTTTAAAATATGAGTAAATCCATATCCATGCAAGAAAATCTCGCATTTAAGCTCAGATCACATTGGTTAAGATCTATGATGGGTAGAGATATATAAATGACGTGATCTTTTAATTAGGGTCCCTAATTCTACTCACTCACTTTAAAAAAATATACCATCATTTTGAGTGAACAAGGGTTTAGAAGCACCAAGCCAAAATTGAACAAAATCTGGTGCGTTTGCAAAGTAATGGCTAAAGGAATGTATACGATTTGATTTTTGCTTTTGCTTTTGTTCTTGAACTTTCATTATATTGCTGAACATGATTAAAAATACATGATCATCTAACAATCTGATCAATTTTTAAGATCCTCTCTTGGTTAGATTGGCGTAGCCAAAGTCTTCATACTTAGTGCAAAGGATTTGAACCATAGGTTGTACTTATTCCAATAGTATAATTTATATCTTTTAGAATATTTCATTCAAGGAAAGACACCCTAATACATCATATGTTTCGAATGCCGTATTTTTATATTAGTGAAAAGCATTTTCTTTGCAGGGATTGGAATTGTACTGCTACTAGGCACTACATGAAGTGTAAAGACGGTAGGATGAGCCAGATACGAACTCTCATTTGAATGATAATGACTAGTAAGCCCACAACCAGAGTAGATGCAATGCAATTGACTCTACTTTATCTTAAAAGTTAAGTTACCCCATTAAGCATCAAGAGTCATATGAAATGTCAACTGTCGATCGACCAAAGATATAGAAAAGGATTCAATTCGCAATGATTACTTCTTAATAATGCTTTTGCAACATGACTAATGTAATTTGTGATTTTGTTAATTTCTATGATAGAGTACAAGGATTAAATTATATATATTTGAGCATACATGAGCACAACAACTGTAGTTTATAATTGAATATATATGGATGAAGACTAAGAGTTTACGATACAATCATTTCCCTTTTTTCAACACAAATTAATCACCATCAAGTTAATTCTCCACATAACAAAAGACAACAAACATCCTAAGTTCAATCAAAACTTTCAGGAATATCATAAAAGAAATATAATTTTTCACCCAACTTTTGAAACTCATGTGGTGGCAATTCTGTTGAAGCGAAGGCTTCTAAGATGTCCCTTTGCTCTCCTTTCCTCAGCCATAGCTTCGTCAAAAGTCAATGTACGTTTCATCGTATTTAGAGAAAAGATCGGCAAGAACCTTCGTGTCATTGAAGGCTTGATCTGACGAAGAATAATAGGATTTGAAGTGAAAGACTTTCTACTAAAATATGCTATGACAAATGGAATGCTAGACCCCATGAAGCATGCACCAATGGCCACCCAAGCTTTCTCTTTTGATATGACTGTGTAGAGACCTGTCGTGAATGCCACCATTGTTCCACCAAGTGCAATGTATAGAAGTTTCTTACTATACATGATTGCGCTCCTCAAAAAAGCAGCATCGGCAAGCATAGAAGAAATCAAGATAAACACCACAGACAATGAGCATGCCACTGCTAGTACATCAGCCAACACAAATGCTTGAAGGGATGGCTTGTGAATGAGAACAGATTCTCCTATTTTTCTACGGTGATCATCATTTGGTACATCATTAAAGTTACATGGTGATGGTGATATTGGTAATGATGGTAATTTTGTCATCGGTTCACCGGGGTTACGGTAATTGTCATCATCAGACGATTGATAACCCCCAGGTAGAGTAAATGCTGCTGCAAAAGTCAAGGTGGCGATAAGCACTGCCACCAAAGATAGCGCATTGGCCATTCCTTTTAGATCCGCTTGGGGTTGATCAAGCACACTAGATTTCTTGGTAGTAAGCTTCCATTTTGGTGGCTTTCCATCTTTTCTTACGGTGAAATACTTTAAGTGGTTGTGCAAGTAAATCTATACAAGAGTAAAGAAAGTCGTTGATTGATGTAAGAAATATACTCACACAATGGTGTGATTACTCTACATTCTTGTAACGAACAAAACAGAGAAAAGGAAAGCAAATCTAGTATTACAGATGTATTATTTGAATAAATGAGTGAGCATGACTAACCTTTTTCTCTGCAGCAGGCCACTCTTCTTCACAAATATCCCAAGCTGTTATTCCTTTTGCATTTTTTGCTCTAATATTTGCTCCAAAACGTAGAAGCTTCTTCAACATCCTATAGTTTTGGTTCTTAGCTGCTATATGCAATGGTGTGTTACCCTCATTATCAGGTTCATTAACTAGCTCAATGAGTTCATGAATTTGACAAATCTGTTTGGGTTTTAAAGCACCACCACATATAGATAGATGCATTGCATTCCGACCCTTATGATCACAAAGTTCAATCGTATCAGGACAATGCTCTAGGATCTCTTTCAAGAAAACCAAGTTCCCAGACACAGCAGCTTGAAGTAGTGGTGTCCAACCATCATTGTCTATCTTATAGGAAGTGGACGGATCTCCTTGCAATAAATAACCGACTAAGACTTTATCTTTAACTATTGCTGCTGTAAAATGTAGAAGTGTCCTTCCTCTTTCATTTGGTTTATTCATCATACAAACACTAAAAGGAAAACTAATTGATGTTTCAAAGTTTATCAAACTCTTTGTACATTCTGCAGTAAATGAAAAAAACTGTATTAGCAAATGCTAGAGTTTTGTCAATAGGGTGTAAAAATGTATTTAATTCCAGCATTAAGTAGCCAATTTAGTAGCATTTCGGCTCAACAATCGTTACTTTGTCAGTACTAAATTTCTATACACAATCGAATTAGACTTTTCTTCGGAGAAACAATATTATAGGTTAGGTCTTTTGACGAGGGCATGTATGGTCTAACCGTCCTTTATCCAAGTTATAAAGATCGGGTCCATACAAGAACTCTCTTGTAAAGAATCTTCAATCATGCCTCTCATCTCATTGTGTTCTCTATAGTTTAGGTCTCTTTTATACAACCTTCCTTGCTCTTCAGTGTTGGCATCCACATCTTTTCCAAAGCAAGTCTCCAATTTAGTAAATTTCAGTTTGAGGAAGGTGACTTTCTCTCTCCATGGTTCGGCATTTGTGTCCTCTATATAGATGACTTTCTTAAGCTAATAGCTTCTAAATCAAAGAATGGGCTAATGTCCATGCTTTAAAATCCACGAGACTTGACCTAAGGAAAAAGGACTTGTTAATTTCAAAAATAAAAAAGAAGAAATATGGAGCAAAAATCTAAAAAAAATAAAATAGTTTGTTGCTAAAATTCACATTAAGAATGAGCAACTTTAATTAAAATCCATAATCTAAATTTTAATTTTAAGTGAGAGATTACTTTTAGTATTTGAACTTTTGCCAAGTGTGACATAGATGTAACAATCCTGATTTTTAGTAATTTTCCCTAACTTTAATAAGGGTAAATGGAAAACTTAATTGTATAAAGTACTCAGTATCCTACTAGATCAAATAGGTTCTAAAAAAGTATTATGGATCACAGGATTGGTTTTGGATATTAATTTTTTTGAACTTGCTCTCATAGGATAAAATATGGGTATAAGAGTTTCCTACTTTGTACCTATTCTAGAATTTATATTTAAAGGTATATAAATTATAAGTTTTATGATGTCCTATACCTACCATATAAAAAATTATTAATAAAAAATAATAATTGACAATACTATATTTTTTGGCCTTTAAATGTTTTAGTAAAATGAAAAGGAGTTCAAGCCTATAAATTAATAACCATAAACAGCTAAATCTAATGTCGCTTTTTTGACTTTACGCTTTCCATTTTTTTCCTTGTTCTTTTTTATTTTCTTTCCAACTTTATGTTTTTTTATTCTTTCCCTTACTTTTTCCCATTTGTTGAGTAGATTCACATAAATTTGAAATAATAAAGGAAAGAAAAATTACTTTTAAATTTTTTTTTTATAGATTTTGTTATGAATCAATAGGTTTTGCATATAAAAATCTTATAATATTAAATATAAATTACTTTTTTAATATCTTGTAAACTTGAAATTTAAAGGAAGAAAAGTAAAATTTACTTATTCTATAGAGTATCTTTATAATTTTTATAAGGTATAGGTTTTAAAGTAGTTTTATGATGTTACAAAGTAGGTTTTGATTTCAAAATAATTTATATTTTATAGGGTATGATATGTATAGAGTATCATATCTTATCATCTTATACCTACTTATCTCTAAAAAAATAATAGTTATTATTGCACTAATGTAAGACTCCCCCAAAAGTCTACCATCCGATTCTTCTCTAGCATTAATTTTCTTGCGCGCTCTCATAGTTTTTAAATTATATATAGTTGAACAACCAAAAATAAGAATGAACGCTATAAGAGATTTTTAATTCAAAGTTTTGATCTCATCACGACGACATCTAAACTCGTCCTAAAAATACATCCCTAATGATGTACCATATACATTGACGAGAAGGCAATCGACAAGGTAAACATGCGTACCATGGCTTCCTGCCATAACAGCTGCATGCAAGGGGTTTTGTCCATCCGGTCCACTCACAGCCCCATCCAAGAGCTGTTGAACAGCTGCTTGTTTATCTAAGTCTTCATCACCATTCTTGCACTGCTCCACTAAATAGTTGACCATCTTCTTCAAAGTTGTATCAAAACCCCACTCAGCACAGACATAAAGAGGACTTTCCTTCACATCATTTACAACACCAACCGACTCTTGATCCTCTTCCCACAAGATCAGACCAACACCTTCCTTCCCGTTCTTTACAGCTTCATGCAACTCGGTGTTCCCTTCCTTGTTCACCATTCTCAAAAGCTGCTTGAGTTCAGACCCAACTTCTCCACCTTCCATGCTGGCGATCTGTGGGGTCACTGGGGTGTGTATCGTCTTGCAACTTTCTATCCCTCTATCTGGAGTGTTTTTGAACTTCAAGAGTATGTGTTCCACGACTTTCTTGTGGCCGTTTCGTGCTGCGAGGTGAAGAGGGGTGTTGCCTCTGGAGTTCCTTTTCCTAGCCAGGTCCCGGCATTTTTCAAGCACCTTTCTGGTGAAATCTGCTTGACCATACTTGGCAGCTATGTGTAACACATTGTTTCCCATTTGGGTGCAGAGGCCTTTGATTTCACCTCCAATAAGATCTTCAATAATATTTCCCTCTTTCGCTGCTTTGTACATTCTTCCATCCATAACCATAACTTCTTATTTTCTGTGTGTTTCTTTTTGCCTGTGTGTGTTGGTTCCTATATATATATATATGGAATTCCTTATAAAGGAGAATTTTCCTTGACGTTGCCGTCTTTTCTTTATTGACTACTTGTTGATGTACCGGTAAGGTATGGAGGAAATCTATTGGCAACTGGAAAACTAGTTGATATCTTATTTGTAGAATATGAATGCATGATGCTGTCTGGCGATCAGTCCGAACAACAAGCAACCGTAAAACCTGTTGCTGCATCTGGGTGCGCACGTGTGCTGTGCAATATTAGATGATGTAAAGAGAAATTACTAAAGCAAGTTGCCCGTTGCCTTGCCTATGCAGGAGGATCACCGGTCGAAGATATCTACACGAGACAGAAAAAACATATACGTTAAACGGTTGTGCATATATATATATATATGACAACTGGCGAGCTTCTCTGTGCCAAAGTCGTTCTATTGACTTTCGTAAAACGCGTGTTGTCTAAGCAAAACTTGCCCAAGTTAGGACGACAAGTTGAAAACATCAACATGAGAAAATGATTATATACGTATAATGCCAAGAATATAATTGTGTATAGGTGATTAATGCTTTTATTTTTTTTAATAACCTTTTTTTTCTTTTTAATTTAAGCCATTCACTTAAAGTTTTTTTTTTTTCCTTGGGCCATTGTTTTTTCAAAACGACTAGAAGAAAGTCCATTTGTTATGTCTAATAATAACTCCATTGTTTCCCGTAATGACAATGTCAATCTAATAAACATCTAAATTGCTAATAAATGGATCCAATTAAAAGGTTTTAACAAAATTAATACCACATGATAGAAGCCATATATGGGACATTATTTGAAGTAGAAAGTAACACTTCAAAAACACACAATTCTCAACGGAGTAACACATTAGAGATTCAGGATGAAGCCTGACTAAAAACATTGAAACAAAGTAAGAAAGGAGTTACATTGTCAAAACACCAAAAACAATGCTATATGGCTTTGGAGTCACATTAAACCTAAAGAAAGAAGGAAGAAAGTTTGATGAACGATTCCGAAGCCAATCAAGGACAAGCATGCAGGCTTCTAGAAGAACTAGAAAATTTTAAAGGTACCAACCATAACATAATCAACAGGATTTTGAGAAAGCATTTAAAGCTATGGCTTGTGGGACACAGCAAAGCTCTTAGAAATAGTAGGATTATTTATAAGTATTTAAGATGCTTGTCAAGCCACTGTAAGTAGAAGACTTTGGGTGACGCAGCGAGGAAAGTGTAAAACCGAGACTAATTTTAGGATTGTAACTCTAGAATAAACAAAGACGAATCATAATTTATTCGGGAATTAACTCAATTACGCACAATTGAAGATTAAGAGAAAGCCATTTCTCGAAATGTGTTTCAATGATAAAATAAAGCATAACCTTAAAATAATCTGACAAAGGTATATATACTTCCTCGTAAAAATATCTAAAAGGGGAAAATATAAACGTACACGTGGAAATAAATATTAATATACACGTCTATTCTCTGTCGTATACACGGCCGTGCCTCAAGGCCGTGTATGTTCCTTGGCCATGCTCGAACCTGTGTATGTTTCAGTGAGGATCCTGATAGAACACACGGCCGTGCCCTCTGGCCGTGCCTGTAGCCGTGTATGCTTTTGTGAAGATCCTAACGCGATACACGACCGTCTGTCCACCCGTGTGTCCACCCGTGTGTCAACCTGTGTGTCCACCTGTGTGTCAACCTGTGTCCGCTACGATGTCTGCATCATTCTCTCCCACCAATGAAGAACTCAACCCCGAGTTCTCTTCTGGATAAAGGGGTTCGTCATCTGCATATAATGGGGACAAATTAGCCACGTTGAAGGTCTTGGAGATTTTCATGCTTTCCGGGAGTTCAACCACATAGGCGTTGTCATTGATCTTGTTGACAATATTGTAGGGCCCATATTTCTTCGGCTGCCACTTGCTATACGTTCCCATAGGAAAGCGTTCCTTCCTTAAGAACACCATCATTGGGTCTCCCACCTCGAACAACTTCTTTCTCCGATGTTTGTCGGCGGCTTTCTTATATTGCTCATTTACCTTCTCAATTTGTTCCTTTACGTCTGAAGCCACTGTGTGGTATTGTTCCGCCAGGTGCTTTGCCGCCACATTGGTCTCCACACCCTTAGGTAACGAAGCTAAGTCCAAGGCGTGAGAAGGCGCCTTGGTATAGACCACTGAAAAGGGTGACCTTCTGGTAGTTCTATGGATGGAATTATTGTAGGCGAACTCTACTTGAGACAGTGCCAGGTCCCATTGTTTTGGCTTCTCTCAACAGATGCTTTGTATTAGATTTCTAAGGGTCCTATTCGTCACTTCGGTTTGCCCATCGGTTTGGGGGTGGGCTGTGCTGCTAAAGTTAAGGGATGAATTGAACATGTATTAGAGCGTCCTCCAGAAATGGCTAAGGAATCGGGTGTCCCTATTAGAGGTGATGGACTTGGGAACTCCATGTAATCTGACCACCTCCTTAAAGAATAGCTTGGCTACGCTCTGGGCATCCGACGTCTTCCTACATGGGATAAAGTAAGCCATCTTGGAAAACCTGTCCACAACTACAAAAACAGTGTCAGCACCTCGTTAGGTACGAGGCAAACCTAACACGAAATCTATGGATAGATCCTCTTAGATATTCTCAGGTACGGGTAACGGAGTGTACAACCTAGTATTCTGAGAGTAACCCTTTGATGTCTGATAGATGTAACATCATTGCACTATCCGACTTACGTCCCTTCTCAACTGAGGCTAATGGTATCTTGCAGCCACTGCTGCTAGTGTTTTGTCCCGCCCCAAATGGCCGGCTAATCCTCCTCCATGGAGATCTCTAATCACCTTCTCTCTCAAGGAGGATTCAGGGATGCACAGTTGGTTACCCCTCATCAAGTAACCTTCCAGAATGTAATAACTGTCATTGGGTTCCTTATTGGTGCATTTTCTCCAAGTAATTTCGAAATCTTCATCCGTCTCATACAGCTCCTTCAACTGCTCAAATCCGACCACCTCAGCTCTCATGGTCACTAGAAAATCCGCTCTTCGGCTTAACGCGTCGGCCACCTTGTTCTGAACCCCAGATTTATGCATCAGACGAAACGGGAATTTATGCAAAAACTGTATCCATCTGGCATGCATGTCTTTGCAAATGCGGGTCTGATTACTCAGGTGTTTCAAGGCGACACAATTTGAGTATAAGATAAACTCTTTGCCAACCAAATAGTGCTCCCACATCCTCAAGGCTCTAACCACGGAATAAAATTCTTTATCGTACGTGGACCATTTTCTCCTGGCCTCGCAGAGCTTCTCACTATGGAAGGCTACAGGTCTCTTCTCCTGAGAGAGTACCGCACCAATACCTACACCATTGGCATCATAGTCAACTTAGAATAGTTTGTCGAAGTCCGGTAAGGCTAGCACTGGCGCACTACATAGTCTCTCTTTGAGCACTGCGAATCCTGACTCAGCTTCCCCGTCCTAGTGAAACTTTCCTTTCTTTAAGCACTCAGTCAAGGGGGCCACCATTGTGCTAAAATGCCGTATGAAACGCCTGTAGAATCCCGCTAACCCCAAAAAACTTCTCAACTCGGTGATGGTCTTGGGTGAAGGCCAATCCCTAATAGCTCGCACCTTATCCTCATCCATCGTAATCCCTTCACTACTCACTATGAAACCTAAGAACAACAACCTCGGTGACATGAATACACATTTCTTGAGATTAGCATAGAGCTTATTCTCTTTCAGTACAGTTAAAACATGCTTTAAGTGCACTAGATGTTCATCTCGAGTCTTGCTATATATTAGGATATCATCAAAATATACAACAACGAACCGACCTATAAATGGTTTAAGTACCTGATTCATCACGCGCATGAAGGTATTCGGTGCATTGCTGAGACCGAATGGCATAACCATCCATTTGTACAACCCATCTTTCGTCTTGAAGGCGGTCTTCCACTCATCCCCAGGTCTGACCAGAATTTGATGATACCCGCTTCTGAGATCTACTTTGGAGAATACTACCGCTCCACTCAACCGATCCAACATGTCCTCAATGCGAGGTATTGGGAATTTATACCCAATTGTGATCTTGTTGATCGCCCGACTGTCCACGCACATCCTCCAACTCCCATCCTTCTTGGGCGTTAGTAGCGCTGGTACGGCACATGGACTCATGCTATCTCGAATAAATCCTTTGTCGAGTAAGTCCTGGACCTTTTCCTGTAAGACTTCCATTTCTTTAGGACTCATCCGGTAGTGAGGGAGGTTGGGGAGACTAGCTCTAGGCACCAAGTCGATGTGTTGCTGGATGTCTCGCAATGGAGGTAGTCCTTCCGATAAGTCTTCCGGCACTACTTCTTTAAATTCCTCTAGTAACCCCTTCACTTCCTCCGGAGTCTCTGCACTACCCATGTCCTCTCCCGCATTCTTCACTACGAGAGCATTCATCAAGCGAGACTCCTTAATGTCCTCGGTCATTTCCTTCTCTGATTGTGTGATCGTCAGAAAAGACTTTCTTTCGGCCTTTTAGGTCTTGGGTCGCTTGTCCGTTAATGGTAGTAGCGTATACTTCACTCCCTCCTTCTCCAACCTATATTTGTTCTCCTTCCCGGCATGTTGGGCATCTACGTCAAATTGTCGGGGCCATTCGAACAACAAATGACACGCGTCCATATCGACGATGTCGCAGTATGTCACATCCCGATATTTGCCTATTGAAAAAGGAACTCGACACCTCTCTTTCACCTCGATTCGCTCTACCACTTTAATCCATCCGATGGTGTAAGGACTCGGATGCTTCTCTATAGGTAATTGGAGTTTCTTCACAACCTCCTTTTCGATGATATTCTCACAGCTCCCACTATCAATAATTAGGTCAAACACTCTCCCACCAATCATGCACCTAGTGCGAAATAACTGGTGTCGTTGTGAACTACCCTCTTGTTTCGGTGCTAGCATCATCCTCTTAATTACATAGTTAGGTTTCATCGCATCATCACCCTCTTCATAGTAATCTTTGTCACCGTCTGGCTCACAACACACTTCCTCCTCCTCTTGCCTTTCGACAATGTTTACAGTTCGTCGATTCGGGCACTCATTGGATCGATGTCCCGGCTGATTACATCTATAGCATTTTCCCAATATCGGCCTGGCATATGGATTGTTTTATCTTGGGGCTTTTTTGCTCTCCAATGGCCTCTTTCCTTTAGCCTTGTCTTCTTTTCTTTCCAGGCTTCCCATTGGCTTTTCAACAACTCCTCTAGGCCTTTCACCGATCCCCCTGCTGCTACTGCCGAGATTATCATAAGTGTAGTTTCATTTATCTCCTCCCAACCTTGCGCTCTGCTCTTGGATCATCATTTCAGCCCGGAGGGCCAAGTTCTTAGCTTCATTCACGGTTCTGAACACCGTCACTCCTATCTTATCTATAACATGGGGCTTCAACCCGTTTACAAACCGTGCCACCTGTTGACCCTCAGTCTCCCCCAGATCGTTCCTCTCCGCTAATCTCATGAATTCGGCGGTGTAATCATGCACCGTCCTCTGCCCTTGACGGCACCGTTGATACTGCTAGAAAAGAATTTACTCGTAGTCGGGTGGTAAGAAGTCTCTCTGCAACAAATTTCTCATGCGGTACCATGTTCTAATAGGTTGCCGCTCTTCCCTTTGCCTACGGTTCTGCAATCGATCCCACCATGCAGATGCCCCGCCTTTCAGTCTACAAGCAACCATTCTTACCCTCCTATCCTCAAGAACCTCCATATAATCAAAGAACCTATTGACCTCCGCTAGCCAATCCAAAAATTCCTCTATATGGAAATTTCCATTAAAAGAAGGAATTTTCTACCTTAAGACGGAAGTCTCCGCCATCGGCATGGTCGAACCCCTGGTGGTTTCGTCGATACCCGCCACCGTACGCTTGATCATTCCGATCATCCACTCCACGGTATCTAAAATAAAGCATAACCCTAAAATAATTTGACAAAGGTATATATACTTTCCCGTAAAAATATTTAAAAGGGGAAATATAAACGTACACGTGGAAATAAATATTAATATACACGTCTATTCCCTATCGTATACATGGTCGTGCCTCAAGGCCGTGTATGTTTCTAGGCATGTGTCGAGCATAGTACACGGCCGTATTCCTTGGCCGTGCCTGAACCCATGTATGTTTCTGTGAGGATCCTGATAGAACACACGGCCGTGCCTGTAGCCGTGTATGCTTCTGTGAAGATCCTGACGCGATATACGACCGTGTATCCACCCGTGTGTCCACCCATGTGTCAACCTGTGTCCGCCACGATGTCCGCATCATTGGGTTGAAGAAAGATCGTCTCACAACATATCAAAGAACACAATTCAACATTAACTAAGGATTTGATGACTTAAATACAAGTATATCCTTTAAATTTTACCAATGCCTGGAATGCCATATTTTCGTTGCAGCAAGCATTCTCTTAATAGGGTTTGGAATTGTGCTGTAACTGTACATTACATGAAGTGGAGAGAGGGTATGGTGAGCGAGTTGACAGTTAATTGCTTGCAATAATTGGTTCATAATGAATCTTCGTTTGCTCGCCATTTTTGGAGCGTTGGCCAAAAATGTTGCCAGACGACCGGCACATTCCGTCCTTCTGAGGCCACCGTCAACATAGTAATGTATGGCAAGTGCATGGAATGCTGATTTTTTAGAATATGTTATACTTTACTAAGTTTAAAGTAAATTAAATCATAAAAAAATTATATAATTTTTTAATTGAAACATTCTTTTTTTTTTCTTATTTAAGTAAAGGAGAACATTGTATAAAATAGTAAATGCTACATTACCTAAACAGTGTCACCTTGTGTAAATATTAACAAAATTAAAAAAAAAAACATTTTGTATAATACACAAGTGTTAGTTATCTTGAAAACTATCTATGTATGTTAAAAATTATTGGCATTTGTGATGTGTAATAATGAATGATTTTTAACTCTTAGAATCACTGTATAATTTTGCGATGTGTGCTAGATTTTGAAATCCGACAAATTCATGTGCCCCAGCTAATGTAGAAACTAGAATACATCTTAAAGCATAGGTATTTCCAAATAAAGAACATTTGCTAAAGTAAAGTTGGTTGCTTTATTGGCATTGGGGAGAAGGGGATGTCGTATAGTTTCTTCAATCACACTGGTAAGACCATTCACAACAGCAATTTGAAGTGTAAGAAACTCTTATGCAATCAAATACTATAGTAATCCATATCTTAATAATGCCCCTTCAACATTACTAATCCATTTTGTGGTTTCATTAATTTCAATGATAGGTGGTACAAGGATCAAAGCATATATAGTTGAGCATACATGAGCACAACATTATAGTTTAAAATCGAACACACGTGTAAATGGAGGATTACATGAGTTTTATGAAACAATCATCTCCTCAACACAAGTTAATCACTAAACTTACTTCTCAACATAACAAAAGACAACAAGCATCCTAATTTCAACCTAAATCTCTAGGAATATCATAACAGATGTGAAGGTGAAGATATCCCTTTGTTCTCTTTTCCTTGTCCAAAGCTTCATCGAAAGTCTGTGTAGGTTTCATTGAATTTAGTAGAAAGGTTGGCAAAAATGTTCATGTCATCGAGCACTTGATGTGATGAAAAATATTAGGATTTAAAGTGAAAGACTTTCCATGAAATATGCTATGGTAAATGGAATGCTTGACCCCATAATGCATACACCAATGGCTACCTAAACTCTCTCTTTTGATATAACTGTGTAGAGACCTATCTTGAGTGCCACCATTGCTCCACCAAGTGCAATGTACAAACGTTTCTTATTATACACGGTTGCACCCCACAAAAAGGCAGCACTTACGAGCATAGAAGAAATCAAGTGAAACACCATTGACAATGAGCATGTCACTGCTAATACATTAGCCAACATGATTGCTTGAAGGAATGGCTTGTGAATGAGGATGGATTCTCCTATTTTGCTATGGCTATCATCATCTAGAACCTTCACCAATCATAACACCTGGTAAGATGGACTTCTGCATCTATAATTCATTACATACCTTGGCAAAGAAACCGACGGTTGATCTGTGATTATCTCATGGGGGAGGTGTCAAGCTTGATTGGTCTCCCTTTATCTTTTGTTATAATGGAAACTTTTTCAAAGATGAAATCTTGCTCCCACTATTCAAAAGAAAGACCGGGAAGACGAATCCAAACCGGGGCCAACTCTCCCTTCTGTGCCACCTGACCAAAAAAAAGTATGGTCTTTTTGAGAAGAGGAGCATATCTACTTTGAAGACCTTCTGGAAAGTAGCCTATGAAAGAAGCATACCCAACCAATATGAGCCTGTCCGAGACTTGCCATTCCCGAAGATCTTTGAGCGGATGAACTCTCTTCTGAAAGACCGATTCTAGATCACAGACACCTAGTACTTTTTTTCCTTCTTTCAAGCGATCGAGCATTGACTGGATCTTTCTTGCTAGCTTCGCTCATTTTTCCACCCACTAATGAAAAATAAAAGGCTTTAGAAAACCGTGGCATTTTCTTTACACACCTTATATCGATGCTAGCACTAACTTCATTGATTGAACATTAACAAGATGGACTTGTTGCAAATTTACTTATATAGATGATTTAAATGCTTCACTTAAATAAAAAAAATTACTTGATGGAACTCTAAAATATATTTAGAACACTTAAATGACTCACTTTCATTTTATAACCCAAAATGTGTAATAGAAAACTTAGTAGGTTGTTAGGGAGTTATATTAATTTAGTTAGTTATATAGAGTAAAGGTTAGTAGGGATTATTAGTAAACACTATAAATAGTCTAATATGGGAAATGAATTGAATCCATTCTTTCACTCAAGTAAATCAATAATTCTTAGAATTCTCTCTCTCTCTCTGTAGAGATCACCTGTCTCTATTGAGATTTATTGTTTTTTTTTATTAAATTCTTATTTCCCCAGTCAACTAGGTGATGAGTGATGTGAGGTAAGTACATGTTGGGCCCCTGAGCTCCGCCTATCCACTCCACATAGTATGATATTGTCCGCTTTGGGCCAAGCCCGCACGGTTTTGTTCTTGGGCTCCTTCCCAAAAGGCCTCATTACTATGTGGTGGGTGTGGATGCTTATATATTGCTCAATTTCTTCTTAGCTTTCTAATGTGGGATATTGGATTGACATCTCAACAAACCTCCCCTCAAGCCAAGGATCACACATCATCACGTACAACACATTACGTGGCCTCCCCTTGAGCGATAATCCACATCGATCCGTCTATCATCTTGCACCGCCGTTACTCAACGGGACACGCCGCCTGACCACCACAATATCAGGAAGACTTTCGACACAAGGCACACCGAACACGGATCCATCTGTGAGCTCTGCTTCAGCACCAGGCTCTGATACCACTTGTTGGGCCCCTGAGCTTCGCCTATCCACTCCACATAGTATGATATTGTCCGCTTTGGGCCAAGCCCGCACGGTTTTGTTCTTGGGCTCCTTCCTAAAAGGCCTCATTACTATGTGGTGGGTGTGGATGCTTATATATTGCTCAATTTCTTCTTAGCTTTCTAATGTGAGATATTGGATTGACATCTCAACAGTACACTTATCAAATTTTGTAATATGGTGAATTAAATACGGATATCATTCTACAAGGATTACAAGTACTAATACTAACCTATATCCTATTATCTAATCGATAAATTGTAAAGATTAATTGATCTAAAACTTATAACTAAGTATTAACTAATGAACTAAAGATTAAATTGAAGAAAAGAAGAACAAAATAAATTATAATTAACTTCAAGATGGTAAAACAAGTATTTAGATTTTGTTTCCCTTGAGATTTATTATGTGACATTAATAAAATTTATTCAAATCCTTCTTAATTTTATTGATCAGGAGAATTTTTAAATTAGTTTAATAACTTTCTCAATCTTATTAACCCTAATATTAAAAATACCTATTTCAATTCCTTCATAATAGTATATTTCAAATATTGTATTAAGAATAATGAATTCCCTAAAAACAAATTAATTAAGTTTAGAAAAATTATGTAGCTTATCTCTAAGGTTACATCAATTCTCTTCAAACATGTTAGATTTAATTATACATTAGATTTCTCAATCATAATATATAATATTAAATAATTGGAATAATACCTTAAAAATATTAATCTAAACAAAATCAAGAATACATGTATGAGTCAAGAAATCTAATAATTCATTAAATAATAATAAATAATCACATAACAATCCTAAATTTACAAGTCTAGATACTAGGAAAATTAAGCTCTAATCGTACTAAAAATAGAAATCCTCAATGATGTAAAAGCATGCATCATTAAAAAAAACCTTAATTCTTGAAGTGTAGAAAAACATTATTCTATTCTCTCAAAAAACCTTTGAATAAATAAAAAAAGAGTCTTCTCCAAGTTATAAGGTTAGGTCCCTCTTGGTGTTAAAAACTTTGTTTTTAGGCCAACACACTATCTAATATGGTCATGGTTTGAGTCTTGTCAAAATTGTCGATAAAAAACTTAGAAACTAAGTGTTGCAGTTGACACGACCTAGACACGATTTTGTTTAGAGGTCGTGTGTAAGTAGTGCTTAGAAATAATTTTTTTCAAGAGATACACGACTAATAAATACAGTCGTGTTTAACCCCTGTGTAACTCTTGGCTTTTAAGCTTCAATTTCAACACAATCTTGACATAGTCATGTCTGTTGCATGTATTATCTTCAAAAATTTATAACTTCTTCTATTTAGCTCCAAATTTAGTAAAATTGGATTCCTTTTCTTCTTTTTTAATTCAATTATCCATCAAAGCCTTAAAATCAAAATATTACTCAATTAAAATTAAAATTCTTCAAAAACACACCAAAATAAGGAAAAAATACTTTAAATCTCACTTAATATATATATATCTAATTAAGTACCTATTAAATTTTCCCACACTTAAGTGTTTGCTTGTGCTTAAGGAAACTAATCAAATCAAATAGTAAGGCAAGAAATAATTAATCAGCTTACCATTTAAGAAACCAATTACAAAAATCTTATTTAACCGTGTAATAACTTAAGAAAAAAAATCTTAATTAATTTGTAGTTTCAAAAGAAAATTAACAACAGCTTGTATTCTTTTTTTTTTTTCCCTTAACCAACTATCTTAAACATACGAAAGATTTGAAACTTGAATTATTATTATCTTAATCAAGAAAAAGTCATGAACACATACTAACTTCACTAAAATGTATACACCGCCCTTTTCAAATTTGCTAAACACTATAATCTAAGACAAATACATCCAATTATTCCTTAATCATTCCTCTAGTATATTTGATGTATGAAAGAGCTTTTGTTTTTATTTTTTTTTCAATTTAAAAGTAGTTTCATCGGTTAGTAAGTTTGAGGCAAGATGATCTTAAGTTACTAGATTTTAAGATATTCCTTATAACCATCCACTACCTTTATTGAATAGAGTTTATTTACTCATGTTTGGCTTCCATATGAACTTTTTTCTTAACCCTTTTAGCAAGCTTTTAGCTGATAATGTTGAGCTCATCACTCAAGTTAACAGATATTAATCCACATAAAGGAGGCACCCCATAAGCTTAATTACTTAAGTCAACGAGGCTCATGGCTAAACTTTGATTCAATTAATTTATCCTCTTTATCTATTTCATGTCTAACTATATTGAGTTTTAAAGAAGTTTTCAAAAGATAAGTATCAACTATTTACTTCTCAAGGATTATAATGCTTTAAAAATATCCAAGGGGGAAAATATTCATCGAAGTTTAAAAGAAATTCATAACTAACTCTTAACTAGTGATGTTATTCAAAATTTTAAATCTTAAAATTCAAAGATAAATAATAAGTAACTCTATTCTACAAAGATTTTATTATTAAATTTAAGTAAAGCATCAATAAAGCACTTATTAATCAAACGCTCAATATTATAAAAAAAGTTATTATATACCAAATTGAAAGTTAATTTAATGGTTTCTAGGTAAAATAAACAAATTTGATTTCTCAAATAACTACAAATTTTATAACCTCCTTCCCTACACTTATAATCGTACATTGTCCTCAATGTACAAATAGAAAGAAAAACTTGCAAAATAAGAATCAAAGAAAACAAAAATTTGAGGAAGGTAGTGGAGAAAAGAACTAGTACTCTATTAAATATGGCATTTGTTCCATTCTAAAATAAGCTCAACATGTAAAATGGTTGATTTTGAGTGTTTTAAACATGTAAAAGCTATAAAAATGCAAAGAGGAATAGAAAACTAAAATAATTGTTAACAAAAAAAATTAATACAATTTGGTTTAGCAAGTCACTTTGGTCTCATTAGTTACAGTAAATAAAATAAAGATAAAGGAAATTAGTCACTATAATCATGATTAGAATCTTCCTCATCTCCTTGTGTGCATACCAAGAAAATTAAAATAATTAATTTAGGTTAACATGGCTAAGATATGACTATGTCTAAAGACTGTGTATCTTTCGTAAATAATTAAAACAAGGCACCCCCGATGTGACCTTATACATGGTTATGTCTAAAGTTCATATAACTCTCGTAAATAATTAACATTCTTTGGATGTTTTGATATAACCTTAACATGATCGTGTCTATAGGTCGTGTTTCTCTTGAAAAAAAAAAATTAATTTCAAAACCCCATTAGACATGACCTAAACATGACCATGTCAAAAGGTTACGTAACTATTGGAAAAAATTATTTTTGATAAATAGTCTTGACACAACTTCAACATGCTCTTGTCTAATGGTCATATGGTCATGTCACATTTGGAGAACATATTGGTATTCAATATGTCTTGGACAAGATTATGTTTGGTGTTTGTGTAAGCTAGCAAAATTTGGCTTGCTTTTTTTTTTTTAGTAACCAAGTGTAAAAACAAAAATAAATCTAATTACACCAAAGTATAATAATAATAATAATAATAATAATAATAATAAACAACTTGGGTTGCCTCCCAAGAAGTTCTTTTGTTTAACATTGTTGGTTCGATGCTCTTTTGCTAATTAGGAGGACGACCATGAAAATTTTAACGTTCAAATTGCTTGAATTTATCCAAACCTTATTGTTTGTCATGAATGAGACACCACTAAACTAGGTTTGTGTAAATGCCATCTTGCATACAAGTGGAACCAAGTAAGTTAGAAATATTTAGGAAATAACTAGTATCGTTACTCTTATGGAGTTAAATCATGTCAGATGTCTTGAAAGGTCTTTCTTCATCCCTAACTTTTAGAGTTAATGTATGATTTCCTACATCTATAACTGCCCTAGTAGTAGCTAGGAAAAAGTGACTTAAAATTAGTGGTACCTTAATGTCCTCATCTGTATCTAGGATTACAAAATCCATTAGAAAAATGAATGTACTTGCTTGAACCATCACATCTTTAATAATGCCGATGAGATACCTAATAGACCTATCAGGTAATAGAATACTCATATGATGTGGCATTAAATTTATACTTGTGCCTAGGTTAGCTAAAGCTCCATTTATTGATAAATTGCCAATATGACAAACTAAAGTAAAACTCTTCTGATCCTTCAATTTTCGTGCAAACTTATTTTGCATCATCACCAAGCATTTCACACTTAATATCACAATAGCTCCATTTATTGATAAATTTCCAATATGACAAGCTAAAGTAAAACTCTTCCGATCCCTCAATTTTTGTGGCAGCTTATTTTGCATCAGCACCAAGCATTTCTCACTTAATATCACAATTAATATCTCTTCTAGCTTTCACTTGTTTGAGAGTAATTCCTTCAAGTACTTGAGGTACTTAGACATTTGAGATAGGGCATCAGTAAAGGGTAAGTTAATTTATAATTACTTAAAAATTTCAAGTAACTTAATAAATTGCTCGTTAGAGTGGTCTTTTTTTAGGCATTGAGGTTAAGGTATGGATAGTTTGTATTCCTTCACTTTTGGTGACTCTTCACTCTTTTTTTCCTTAACTTTCGCATCTTTCTTTTCCGACTCTCTATTAATTTTCTATTTAACTTTCAATTCCTTTCCACTTTTAAAGGTTACTACTTTCATATGCTCTATAGGATTAGTCTTAGGGTTTCCTAGTAGTGTCCCTTGCTATCTTTCAACCATCATCTTTGCAAGTTGACCCACTTGATTTTCCAATTTATGAATGGAGGCTTCTTGATTTCTTATAGATGTTTTAGTATTCTACAATTTAGCTTCATTAGCTTGAATATATTTAGTTAAATGTTCTTCCAAACCTGATTTCTTCTCTTATGGTAGGGGCTACTAGAATCTTGGTGGAGGTAAATTCATCCTCTATTGATTTTGATTTTGGTTGCTCTATCAAAAATTTTGGATGATTTCTCCATCCTAGATTGTAAGTGTCACTATATAGGTTGTTTTGCAGTCCAGAGGGGTTTCCTAAATAATCTGCTTATTCTCATTGATGTTAAATCCCAATTCCCTCTACATTAGCTTCTCTTGAATTACATTGGAGATTGATGGAAAGTGCATCTAATTTCCTGCTAATTGCATTAACCTTATTGGTTAGAGTTGTCATTACATCTAATTCATAGATATTCGCTGCCCTATTCCTCACCCTAACACCTTCCCATCAAGAGCTATTCATCGTTATGTCCTCAATCAAAGATTAGACCTCTTCGGGTGTTTTAGTGTTTAATGTTTCTCTAGCTGATAGGAATCATACATCTGCAGGACCCATAACCAGAGTGAGAGCCAAAGGATTACAAAACTTGGCAATGAGGATACTTTTTGCACAATTAGACCTTGAAGACATTTGTTTAGTGTCTTTGTTAACTTTATATAATTGTTTTGCATTTCATCATACACATTTGTCGGTATTACAAGATAGTGAACAAACACACTAATGCTTAGTGTGTGAGTTATTCATGGACCTACAAAACCTAGAAGAAACAAGCCATACATTGTTCCATTTAATGTGGAAAACTGGTTAGGCACTTGTTCCAATTGATGTGGGGAAGACCGGCTTTTGTAATATTTTATCTTGTTAATTTTTCCTTATTTAGAATAGGTATAAATACTTGTAAAAGAGGAGGATTGACACACTTTTTAGATATATTTTTAAAGCTACATTCATGTGGAGGGACCTCTCTTTCATGCCTAAAACACTCTTATCAATCCAACCAAGAATTGTGGCGAGTTGTCTTATTGTTGTTGTGCGTAATATCAATGATTTCAAGTCTATTTCCTAATTCCTAATAGTGTGTTACATCTGGTAAGCAATTGGGATTCTCATCTTCTCTCACTTTCATGCAAATTAGGGTTCACACCAATTAATTGTGAAATTGTCACCTTGTTTCTTCCATCCTTGTTTTAATATTGTAATTAGCTTTAGAGAACATCATAATTTAGTATCAAAGCCACGGTTTGAGAAGGGAATTCATGATTTTCAATTTGTGGATTTAGGGTTCTTGTTGTGCCATTCAGCAATTGTTGTTGTGTGAAGTGGAATTGAAGGCATTATGTTGATTGTGTCATGATTATCTTTGCTTGTTGCGGATTGAAGTGGTGGAATTCAGATTTGCAATTTTCATCTCCTTCTTGCCATGAGATCCTAGCTTGGAAGATTGGGGAGTCATTTCAATTTGATTTCATAATTGTTCTTGTATAGTAATTGTGCATTAAATTTCTATGAATGCACTTTGACTTGGGATTGGAAGCATTTGTGCCACGATTGTGAGTGTTGTGCTGTGTGAATATTGTGTCATGTATGTGTAATTAAGTGTTTAAGGGATTTTGTGTGTTGACCATTTGTGCAATGGAGTGTGTTGAGCATTGAAGAATTTGTACCTTATTGAAGTGAATTTATGTCGTAGGTCAAGTGGTGCCATGAGGGTGTGGTGCTTAGTTGTGTATGTAATTGTACCTTAAGGTGTGTTGATCCTTGAGGTTATATTGTCTTGTGGGAGTGTGTTTGTGTTTGAATCAGAAAGTGTGCGTATGCTGTGGGTGTAAGTGTGTTGTGCCATGGAGGTGTTAGTGTGAAGTGTGTGTATACCGTGTGTGTAAATGTGTTGTGCCGTAGAGGTGTTGGTGTAAGTGTGTGTTGTTGTTATGACGTGAGTGTAGTGGATTGTGTTGTTGTTGTGAAGGAGTGACTGTAAGTATAAAAAAAAAATAAAATTATCAAGGTGTAAATAAAAAACCATGTCAAATGATAGTGTAAATGGAAGGAGATTATCATGCTTTTAGGGAGGAAAGGGATGATAATTTTGAAAATGAGCCTTACCCAAACCATGAGTTTAGGTCACCTTGAAGCATGGAATATATAAAGTTGTACATGCCTTAATTTACTAAACGGGGTTCTGCAAATGATTATTTAGATTGGGAGGATAAGGTAGAAGGCCTATTTGAGTGTTATGAAATTAATGATCACACTCAGGTTCGTCTTGCAGTAGTAGAGTTTACAGGCTATGCCGCCTTATGGTGGAAGAATCTTGTAGCTAGTAGATAAAGAGATGGTGAGGTTGAGATACATACCTGGCAGGAAATGAAACGAGTTATGAGGAGGAGGTTTATATTAGAGCACTATAGATAGGAGTTATTTATGCGTCTCCAAACTTAAGGTAGGGAGGAAAAATTGTTGACGAATATATATAGGAGTTTGAGATACCGATGATCAGATGTAGGTTAGTCGAACCTCCTGAATAGAGCTTAGCATGATTTATGTCAAGGTTAAAGTATGAAATTGCCTATATTGTAGAGCTTTAGAGGTATGACACCCTTGATGAGGCCATCCAACTAGCTGTGAAAGTGGAGAGATAGAGGCAATTTAACCCATTTTGAGCAGCGAGTAACGGGTATGGAACTTCTACAAAACTATACGGTTCTAAGAGTAAACAAGTTGATGGAGGTGGATATAGTAGAAATGTGGAAACGAGTCCAGTAGTGCCGGACAGTAAAGGGGAGAAAGAGTTAGTGGGGAAAGGAAAAACAATTGTAGGGAATGATAATAAATAGTTTGTAGCTGAGACATCAGGAGGACGAAGTCGTCAAGTTAAATGTTTTAAATGTATGAGTTTTGGACATATGGCTACTCTGTGTCCAAACAGAAGGGTTATGACTACTATGGAGGTAGAGAGTGAGGAAGACAGGGAAGATATGCTTGAGGCCACAGATCTATCAACTGTATTAGATGAGTATTATGGTGATGAAGATGTTGAAGTACATGAGGATAATGGGAATTATCAATATTTATCCATTAATATACTACACAAAACTAGGACTACCTTTTCTACTAATGATGATGAGTAGAGGGAAAATTTGTTCTACATCTCTTGCAGGGTATAAGGAATTTGTGTGCTCTTATTATCGATGGAGGTAATTGTACTAATGTTGTAGCTACCTCATTAGTGACTAAATTAAAACTAGTCACAACCCTACATCCCCAAGCCTTATAAATTGCATTGGCTAAGTAGACAGGGTAGTCTACATGCCATTCAAAGGGCTAAGGTGCCTTTCAACATAGGAGATAATACCATGATGAGATTATTTGTGACATTCTTCCTATGTATGCATCCCATATATTACTTGTAAGCCTTAGTTATATGATAAGAGAGCTTTACATGATGGCTTTAGGAACACTTATGTGTTTTAGAAAGAGGGCAAGTGTATAGTGTTGAATCCTATGTTACCTTCTAAAGTACAAGAGACACAAAGGTAGATAAATAAGGCTGGGAAGAAGATGTTATTGGTGGGTCAGTATGAACTGGAGGAGGCTATAGCAGATGAGAGTCTAGTGTATCTATTGTAGATGAGGTATGTACTAGAGATGGATGGGTGTGAGCAATTGCCCCTTATGGTAACTTAGGTATTGGACGAATACAGGGATCTTTTTACAGATGAATTGCCTGAGGGATTGCCACCTCTAAGAGGTATTGAGCACGTCATTGACTTTCAATTGGGATCGATTTTACTAAATTGACCTGCATATTGCATGAATCCTAAGGAGGCCAACGAATTGAAGCGTCAGGTGGATGAATTGGTAAAACGGGGTTTTGTTAGGGAGAGAATCAGTCTTTATGCTATTCTTACCCTTCTTATTCCTAAGAAGGATGGCACATAAAGGATGTACATTGATAGCCAGGCCGTCTACAAAATCACCATCAAATATAGGTATCCCATTCATAGACTTAATGATATGTTGGATGAGCTACATGATGCACATGTATTCTCCAAGGTGGATCTTAAAAGCGGATATCACCAAATTCAAATGAGGGAAGGAGATAAGTGAAAGACCGCTTTTAAAACATGATATGGGTTATACGAGTGGATGGTCATGCCATTCAATTTGGCTAATGCCCTTAGTACTTTTATGAGCCCGATGAATCATGTAATGAAGGAATTTCTGGGTAAATTTGTTATTGTTTATTTTGATGACATTTTGATTTATAGTAAAAACCTAGAAAATCATGTGAAGCATTTACAGGTTGAGTTTTTAGTACTGAAGGAGCAATAATTGTATGCTTATCTTCATAAGTGTTTTTTTTTTTTTTTATCAAACTGAGGTAACATTTCTGGGATTTATTATATCTTGTTCTGGTATCAAGGTGGATGAGGAAAAAGCGAGGGCTATTAGGGATTAGCCAACACCAAAATCGGTTGCTGAGGTAAGAATAAACATGGATTGACTTCATTTTATAGACGATTTGTCAATAACTTTAGTAGTATTGTTGGTCCGTTAACTAAATTGACAAAGAAAAATGTTCCTTTTATTTGGAAAGAAAAGGCTTAAAAGAGTTTTGAGGAGGTGAAAGCAAAATTAACTAGTGTTCCAGTGTTAGTTTTACTTGATTTTGACATAATTTTTAAATTGGAGTGTGATGCCTCAGGGCTAGGGATTAGTGTTGTGTTGATGTAAGATAAGAAGCCCATTGCCTATTTTAGTGAAAAATTGAGTGGTGCGCCTTTAAACTACTCAATATATGATAAGGAGTTCTATTTCTTAGTGAGGGTGTTGATGACATAGCAACATTATCTTCTTCTTAAAGAATTCATTATCTATATAGATCATTAGTCTTTGAAACATTTCAGAGGTTAGCAAAATCTATTAAAATGCCAAGCCAAATGGGTGGAGTTTCTAAAGAAGTTTTCATATGTGATTAAGTACAAAAAGGGAAACACGAATGTTGTAGTTGATGCTTTGTTATGCAGGTATGTACTTATCACCTCTCTACAATCGAAACTGCTTGGGTTTGAATTAATGAAGGAACAATATTTGCATGATAAATTTTTGAAACTAATTGTTGAGAAATGTTCTAGAGGAAAGATAGTTGATGGGTATTATATGATTGATGGCTTTCTGTATAAGGCGGGAAAATTGTGTATACCCTATGGGTCTATTAGAGAATTGTTGGTGAGGGAAGCTCATGCTGGAGGATTATCTGGTCATTTTGGTGAAAAGAGGACTCTAGCTTTGTTAAAAGAGCATTTTTACTAGAGGGCTATGATGAATGATGTCCATAAGGTATTGGAAAGGTGTGAGGTTTATAAGAGGGCAAAAGGAAAGAAAGGAGTTCAGGGTAAATATATGCCATTGCCTGTACCTACCTAACCCTGGAATGATATTAGCATGGATTTTGTTTTAAGTTTGCGTAAGACACAGAGAGGAAAGGATTCCATTATGGTTGTTGTTGATCGCTTCAATAAAATACATTTTGTGCCTTGCCACAAAACGAATGAAGCACTCTATATAGCTAACCTTTTTGTGCAGGAAATTGTAAAACTACATGGTGTTCCACATAACATAGTGTCTAATAGCGACACTAAGTTTCTTAGCTTTTTCTAGAAGACAATATGGAGAAGACTTGGTGCTAAACTCATGTATAGTACCTTGTGCCATCCCCAGACAGACAACCCAATAAAGGTTGTTAATCGTACTCTTGGTACCTTACTAAGAGCAACGGTTGGTAAGAATCTTACTGATTAGGACTTGTGTCTCGTTATTGTTGAGTTCGCTTGTAATAGGTTAACTCATAGTTTTACTAGTAAGTTTCCCTTTGAAGTTGTGTATGGCTATAATCCTACTCTTCCATTAGATTTCATAACTAGTTTGACAACAAAGAAAGAAAGCTTGAGTGGAGTAGAACGAGCCAAGGAGATTCAGAAACTTTACCAAAGGACGACTAAACATCTTCAGAAAACTCAGGAACAGTAGAAGCTTTAAGGTAACAAAAACAAGAAAACCAGAGTTTATAATCTAAGTGATCTAGTCTGGACTAATCTTAGAAAAGATAGGTTTCCTCACAAAAAATTACAGAAGCTTTCACCTAAAGCAGATGAACCTTTCAAAGTTATCAAGCGCATCAACAACAATGCATATAGGATAGAACTGCCAGGAGGATACGACGTCTCTACTATATTTAATGTTGCAGACCTATTACCCTATTTACTAGATAATGTTCATGAGGACCTATCAGATTTGAGGGCAAATCTTCCATAGGCTTAAGGAGATGATAGGAATCATACATCTATAAGACTTATAACCAAAACGAGAGCCAAAGAATTATAGAACTTAACAATAAGGATACTTTTTAAAAAATTAGATCCTGAAGACATTCATTTTGTGTCTTCGTTTACTTTATATAATTGCTTTGCATTTCATTAGACACATTTATCGGTATTACAGGATGGCGAACAAACATACTAATGCTTGGTGTGTGAGTTATTCATGGACCTATAAAATCTAGAAGAAATCAGCTATATATTATTCCATTTGACATAGAGAACCAGCTGGGCACTTGTTCTAATTGACGTAGGGAAGACCGACTTATGTAATATTTTATCTTGTTAATTTTTTCTTATTTAGAATAGGTATAAATACTTGTAAAAGAGGAGGATTGAGACACTTTTCAAATATATTTTTACAGCTACATTCATGTAGAGGGACCTCTCTTTCACACTTAAAACACTCTTATCAATTCAACTAAGAATTGTGGCGAGTTAGCTTGTTGTTGTTGTTATGTGTAATATCAATGATTTTAAGCCCATTTACTAATTCCTACTAGTGTGTTGCATCTGGTAAGCAATTGGGATTCTCATCTTCTCTCACTTTCACACAAATTAGGGTTTATGCCAATTGATTGTGAAATTCTCATCTTGTTTATTCCATCTTTGTTTTAATATTGTAATTGGCTTTGGAGCACATCACTACCAGTAGCATCTATCATTTGCTTAGTTGACAAATTTTGATCATTATAGAAAGTTTGAATTTGCATCCATAGAGGGAGGCCATGATGTGAGCATCTCCTCAACAACTCCTTATATCTTTCTTAAGTGTCGTACAAGGTCTCGGCCTCCAATTGAGCATAAGATAATATGTCATTTTGAAGTTTAGCTATTTTAGTACGTGGGAAATATTTTCCAAGGAAGTTTTGAGCTATATCATCCCAAGTAGTGACAGATCCCCTTGGAAGTGAATTCAATCATTGTTTTGCTCAACCCCCTAATGAGAAAGGGAGAAGTCGCAATTTGATTGCATTGTCAGAATCCCCACTAATCTTAAAGGTATCGTAGATCTCCAAGAAATTTAATATGTGAGCATTGAAGTCCTCATCTTATAATCTATCAAATTAGACAAACTATTGCACCATTTATATGATATGAGGTTGAGTATGAAAATTGTTGGCGGCAATAGACAACTTAACGATATTCAAGTTAGCTCTGACCAAAGAGGGTTTAGAGTAATTGGACATAGTTTGCTGTTGCTTTTGGTTTTCATCACCTATAATTTCCAGCTTCTCCTCTTCCTCTTCTACCTTAATTTTTAGAGGAGAACTTTAATTTAATTCCTCTACTGTTTGCCTAGCTATTTTATGTAAACGCATGATTGTCCTTTTAATCTCCAGATCAAAGATTAGCATGTTTGATGGAGTATTTCTGATCATGTACTACTGAAAAAGAAAAGAAACTAAAAATAAGAAAAAATGGTTAAATTAACAAAGTGATCAGTATGCTTAATATCGAAACACCCGGCAACGGCACCAAAAACTTGATGCTAGGCATTTATTCCTATCAAATTTTGTAATATAGTGAATTAAATATGGATATCATCCGATAGAGATTACAAGTACAAATACTAACCTACATGCTATTATCTAATAAGCAAATTGTAAATATTAATTAATTTGAAACCTATAACTAAGTATTAACTAATGAACTAAAGATTTAATTGAAAGAAAGAAAAAAAAAAAAGATCATAATTAACTTCAAGATGGTAAAATAAGTATCTAGATTTTGTTTTCCCTAGGATTTATTATGTGACATCAACAAAATTCATTTAAATCCTTCTTAATTTTGTTGACCGGTAGAATTCATAAATTAGTTTAATAACTTTCTTAAGATTACTAATCCTAATATTAAAAAAGCCTATTTGAATCTCTTTATAATAGCATATTTTAAAGATTTCATTAAGAACAATGAATTCTCTAAAAACAAATTAATTAATTTTGAAAGAATTATGTAACTTATCTCTAAGATTACATCAATTTTCTTCAAACATATTAGATCTAATTACACATAAGATTTCTCAATCATATTATATAATATAAATTAATTAGAATAATGCCCTAGAAATATTAATTTAAACAAAATCATGAACATATGTGTAAATCAAGAAATTTAAGAATTCGTCAGATAGTAATAAATCCAATCACATAATAATTATAGGATCCATAAGTCTAGATACTAAGAAAATTAAGCTCTAATCATATTGAAAATAGAAATGCTCAATGATGTAAAAGTATGCATCATCAAAGAAATCAAAGAAAAACCCTAATTCTTAAAGTACAGAAAATTATTCTTCTATTTTCTCAAAAAACCCTAAAAGAAAAAAAAAACCGTGTTCTCCAATTTATGAGGTCGAGTCCCTCATCTTTATATAGTGGGCATAAAAATCTTTGTTTTTCAGCCAACAAGTTGTCTAACATGGTCATTCTTTAAGTTATGTCAAAATTGTCGATAAAAAACTTAGAAAACGGACGTTATAGTTGACATGGCTTAGATACGGTCATGTCTAGAGGTCGTATCTAAGTTGTGCTTAGAAATAATTATTTCTAAGAGATATACGATCAATAAACATGGTCGTGTCTGGCCCACATAGAACTTTCTTCTTTTAAGCTTCAATTTCAACACGATCTTTACATGGTCATGTTTACTGCTTGTATCTATCTTAAAAAAAAATCATAACTTCTTCTATTTAGCTTCAAATTTAGTAAAATTGAATTCATTTTCTTCTTTTTAATTCAATTATCCATAAAAACCTTAAAATCAAAATATTACTTAATTCAAATTCAAATTCTTAAAAAAAATCGAGCTTAACTTAAAACTCAAAATTTTATATCATTTATGTAAGTATTGCATATACGGGTATTTATATATATATATATATATATTTATATATATATCACATCATATAATATCAATATGTTACAAGTATTGATATACACAATAAATATATGTCATAATATATATTTATAATTAATATATATGAAATATAATATTATATATATTATACTATAGATGTTTATACATATATGTGTATTATGCTTACATTACATACATGGGTATTTATTTTATATGTTATGAAATGATCTATTATATGATGTAATGGGGAAATTGCAAATAAACCCTCCTAAATTTTGATGTAGGTGTTAATATACTTCCTAAACTTTCATGTTATCTTACTTAGTTTAAAGAAGAAAACCATCTAAAAATTATGGAGTAAATTTTATATTTGATATCTAAATTTTATTTATTTTTATAATTATTTATTTGAAATTTACAAATTTTAATTTGGTATTCAACGCAATTATTTTCAACACATACTTTAAATAGCCTATCACAAGAGTACCCCCTTACTAGCAAACACCCCCTCCTTTGGACAAAATTAGCTTATCATAATCAAGGATGGCTTATGCCCTTTTACACAAAAGACTTAAAAAAACTGGATTTTGAACATGAAAAATATTAATAAGAGTCAAATTCATACCAAATATGAATTACAATTCAATGCTTGCCCTTTCTATGGATCATTGCCACATTATGATTTACCCATCAAAACTTCTTGTTCTTTTTCTACACCTTATAGGTCTTAAAATGATTCTTGTCATTACAAACACTTATTGTCACATCACAGTCAACATACCAATCATGAGATTTAACCAAAGATACCATACGGAATTAAGCTGCCCACTTGGTGCTAGCCTCAACATGTAATCAAAGTAGGATTTTCCATATTTCATCTTTCATGCACTTGGTATAAAACTGAAAGTTCATCTTTCATGCAAAATTGAAAATATTTATATATTGATAAACATATCTTCCATGTGATTATTATTCATGTACTTCACTTCAAGTGCTCTACAAATTCCCCTTAGTCATTTGTTGCTGGTGAATGGATTATAAAGTCATCAAAAAATGTATTCAAAATATGGCCTTAAGATAACAATTTATACACCTCCCTCTTCTTCCTTTCAACTATGATTGTTTTGGTGTTATCCAAAGAAGGTGCCTAACTTAGCCAAGAAAATACGAAATCTTTGATGCAATGAGAAGGAACATCATCTTGTCCTCATAGCAAATGAAAAATTAGTGCCATTAGAATGGTTTGAATTGAAGGAGAGAGAAAAAAAATACAATGTTAAAATCTCTTTGATAGTCTCTCATTAAGTATTGAGTTTTATAAAATAAAATATGAATAAATATCTATAGAAATTTCCTACATATTAAGTAGGTTTTGAGATGGTACACTTGAAAAGACATTAGTCATTTTTGAAATGATAGAAATATATCAAACACATGATTCATGACTACTAGAGTAAACTATTTCTGCATTTTAAGAAATTCTAAGAAGTGCCTCTACTCCTATGAATGAGAGTTACTTAAACCTCATGGATTAAATCCCACCAGGTGTAGAAGCACCTACTCGTTTTTCTTACTTTTTTCACCACAAATGCACCCTTTGAGAAATGAACCTAAAAAGCCACTTAGTTAATACCAAGACTCACAAGAATTCACTTGCCAATACACTTGTATATACTATCTTCATTTTAAAGATAAAAGGAGGCTTTTTCATTGCTTTCTTACTATTTATCTTCGTTCGACTCTTTGGATGTCAAAAGACAAAATTCACGTTGAATGTTTTGATGAGATACTTAGTTTATATCATGCTTAAAGTCCTCTAATAAATGACTACATCTTTCATATATCAAAGTGTGTCCAGTCTTATTGTTTCTCTGTTGAGACCTTTCGGTCTTCTAATTGTTCCACATCTTCTCATGAGAGTTTTCACTTATCACTCAGTTTCAATAAAGTTAAAATTAAAAAAACACTGGGTGCATTTATTCTTTGGTTTTGCAAATTTTGTACTAGCAAAAAAGTCAAATGGGATGTAGATTTCTTCTTATGTGATTGTTGGTATTGTTGCTAGAGTTGCATTTATAATTTTATTAATGATGGGCTTTTATCATGGAAGAGGATGTTTAAGACAAAAACATATACTAGAGGATGGTAATGCACGAACTTTTCTCTATTATGCTTTTGAACCTTCATTGTCATATATGACCACAATCAACTCCTTCAACATACTTGGGAATGATGTACCTTGTCTCTTCATTGGCATATTGTTGTGTAATTGGTAATGTGTACCTTTTCAATTTATGTAATTGCAAATAGATGGTTGTTAGTTTTATCAATTACATGAGGCCTCTATCATTTAAATGAACCCCAAGCTTTTTATGCAGATATTAAGTGCATTGACATACAAACCGATGCATTCACCTTAAGGCAAAAAAAAAAAAAAAAAGGAAACAACAAATAACTTTCACGATTCTAATAATATTGGAGAAGGTAGCTTTGGCCCAATTTATAAAGTACTCTATGGAGTATACCCTACTGCCTACATTGCATCCAAAAAGGGAAGAAGCATTGAAGAATATATTTGCATCAAAGAAAAATTTTAGCCAATAATCATGTCATCAAAACTTTATTGTAGGGCATTTTGTTAGATGGCACTTTAATTGCAGTGAAACAACTTTCTTCTAAGTTAAAGCAAGGAAATCGTGAGTTCTTGAACGAGATTGGGATGATTCCTACTCTCTAAAACCCTCATCTTGTAAAGATTTGCGAATGCTGCATTGGAGGAAATGAATTATTATTAGTATACGAATACATGAGAAAAATAGCTTGGCTCATGCCCTTTTTGGTAACATCCATGCACTTGATATGCTTCTTATTTCTTTGCAAGTGGAACAACTAATTTATAATCATATTGTCCTTGTTTTCCTTAAAAGGTCCAAAAGAGTTTCTATTGAAATTAAATTGGCCTACAAGACAAAAGATATGCTTAGGCATTACAAGAGGATTGGCATTTCTTCATAAAGGTTATGCATAGAGATATTAAAACTACAAATGTGCTACTTGATAAAAATCTCAACCTTAAAATATCATATTTAGGTTTGGCTAAGCTGGATGATGGGTTTAACAGACATATAAGTACATGGATTGTTAGAACATGGTGATACTTCACCTTTATCTTTTCATCTTTTCATAAAGCACGTTTTTCTTTAGTTCTACATCCTTTAAACAAATTAATTGATATATATAGAATGATATACTCTAGTTTTTGTTATACAACCTATTGAATTCTAATAAGAAAATTCATGTTGTAGCGGATACATGGCACTTGATTATGCAATGCATGGTTATTTAATTGACAAAGTAGATGTTTATAGTTTTGGAGTTGTTGCTTTAGAGATTTTTTAGTAGTAGGAGGAGTTCAACTTACCAGTAAAAGGAGTGCTTCATGCTTCTTGCTTGGGTAACTTAATTTTATATTTTTCCTTCTATATATCGAATTCTAGTTTCCTAATTAACCTAAGAAAATAGAGCTACATAAAACAAATCCAAAACAAGTTCAAGGAGCTAATGATCGAAATAAGAAGGTTTTGTAGAAAATAAATGTATGGCAAGTTTTTGAGGAACTAACACTACGCTAGACATCTCCCCTTTTGGTTCTTTGACTAATTTATGATATAAAGGCAAAGTTATTGGTAGCATATTACCATCCAGGATGGATGTTTTGAATTTACAATTAATTAATCTAAAAATTTAAACTAGTTAAACATCATGTCCCCTTATAGTGACTTTTTTTTTTTTTTGACAAATCTCTTATGTTAATAGATTAACACTCCCTCTGAGCTGCTAGGTATAGTATGGACTAGTTTAATAAATGAAGTACAAATAAAACTACTTTAAGTAGATGGAATTAAAATTCAACAACAAGTGTTTAAGTAATTAGTTCAATTACTTTCACACTTTAATGACTTGTTTGAATTCAAATTCTACTACTCAAACTTTCCTTTCTTAGCCATGACACACACTCTCTACGGTACACTCACACACTACAACACGACAACAAATTCAAATGAACACCCTTAATGCACTTTCCACAAATGTTAAGATTCAATTTCAATTTCAAATGAAATGTAATCAATACCACTCAATAACTACTTTAAGCTTAATGGATGTGTTTGAATTTCAAATGATTTCCTATTTTCCACTCAAATTTAAATCTGGAAATTGCAAATTGTTCTCCCCAATTCCGAATTCAACAAAGGTCACACTTCTCTTTTTACCACAAAATATTGTATTTCTAATTCCACAATCAAATACTAGGACATACAATTCTTACTCCCCTTCCCTTCACGGAAAATTCAATAACAAAGAAGCTACAGCAAGATATCCACTTTGCCACACACACAACACTACAACACATGGCAATAATTTCAAAAACAACACTCTTCTAGGCTTCAAATTTCACTTCCCTCAAATGATCACAATGATGATTTCCCTTAAACCACTCACGGCCAACTTAAGGTGACAAAGAGTATGGTAAGTACTCCACATCTACAACAATTAACAACAATGAAATCACTTCAACAACACAATTGAAATAACTCAACTCTTCAATACACAATTTCGGATCAAGGTGAGAAGAACCTTAAATTTCTGAATTCAAAATCAAATAACCCTTCTCACAACCTCAAGCTTTGATACCAAAAAGATGATGTGCCTAAATAGGAATTAAGCACAAGAAAAATAATCCAACTAACAATCCCCAAAAGACAAGGTCAATTCGGTTCAATTTGGAGCAATATTATTGCGTGAACCCAAAATGCAATAGTTGATCCGAATGATATATTCCATGAAATGAAATATCACAATGATATATTCCTCAACGAAGATCACTAATACTCTTGAATACCATGTGAAATAATACATAAGTTCAACAAGAACAATGACTGTAATTCTACCTTCCAAAAGGATTGATTTCATGGTTCAATGAAGCAAATATTGATGGTAATTAACAAGTGCTAAAAACCAATCAATTAGACAATAATAATTTGATTACAAATGCAATCAAATCTAACCAAGAAAGCTTCAATCCAACCCTAGATAGGACTCACTAGAGAAGAAAAGAAACACAACAAATAGAAATTGATATAACTCATAATTTCTTCCTGTTGCACTCACCACAATTCCAACTCTTGGGATTGAAATTGATAAGAGGAATTGAACTAAGGAAGAACCCTAATTCTCTCATGTAAAAGTGTATGTCTATTATGAAAAATTCTTCCTCTAAAACCCTATTTAAGTAAGTATTTACACTTGCTCTCTTTAGGGTTAAAAAGCCTATAAAATTACAACTATACCACTTTTAAGATGGCCGGTCCTAAATGAAAATTACAAACAAATGAGAGTGTCCCAAAAGAAAATTACAATATAAAATGGTCCAATAATAATTACAAGGTACAAAAATAATATAAATCTTCAAGAGTTAATGCTTCGAAGTGAAATAAATTGCTGCGGGCCTTTGGAGGCAAATTTGATGATGTCCCGTAGCCATCAACTAATGTAAGTCGTTTAGCATCCCATGGAGAAATACTATTGTACCTGTAAGATTATTACACAAATATTTATTAGATAAAAGAAATAAAGTGAAATATGAGCGATTTGGATAATCATCTAAATCGAGTTCTAAGAGCATCTATGGTGCCGGAAAATTTTCCATCAATATCTTATTTCAAGATTTTTTTTAAAGTAACATTATTTTAATTGATTTCCCCTGTCTTCCACTAACAACATTGTAGCATCTCAGCTAGCCTCTCCCTTTCCTCCAACCTTACTTCACTTGCTCCTAAATTAAAATCAAGACCCTAAGTCCCCTCTTACCTTAAACCCATAAAACTTGAGCCCTACCAATTCTTCAAATCCTAGGCCCCTTATAACCTTATTCTCATGGATGCTACCTATGCTCCCATATGTTCATCCCCTTCTACCCTTACAATAAAGCAACTTAGCTCGTGTCTATAAATGTATTCACACTAGAGCACTACCCCAGTCATTACCTACTACACTTGCCCTTACCCCACCCCTTCTCTTCTCACTACCTCTACCTTTTGAGATCTATCTCTCTACCTCCTCATCTCAACCCTCACTACGTACTCCCTAAATACTCACCTAAGCAAGCATCACAAAGCACAAATCTATCCTATCCTTAACCTTCAAACACAAAAAAACAAAACTTGGTCACCGGTTTCTCCATAGGCCTACTTAAATGTTGTTGGTAATATTAAAAGTTTCAAAATAAATACAATGTAGAGGGATAAGTGGTGGTTTTAAAGTACAACTTGTTGCCTAAGATTTCTCTTAGTTGGAAGGAATTAATTACATCAAAACATTTAGGTAGTGTTTGGTTAGTAAAACTGAATAATACAAGAAAAACCGGATAATACCGTATGAGGAGAAGAGTGCAGTATACTTCTCCTATACTACATTTCCTTTCTTTTCTTTTTTTTCTTTTTTTTTTTTTTTGCATCAACATGAAAACTCACAAAAGAGAGTTTTAGCATGAACAAAGTAGCAAAAGAAATTCATAAGGTTATTTTTTAGGTTTTAAGAATTTACTTATTTTGTTCTATAAAATAAAGTTTTGTATCATTATGCATATGATATAAATTTTTAAAATTTTATCCAATACCTTAAAGGTTCTTTTGTCCGGTAACATAATTTAATATACAAACCAAATAAAGGATTGGGATTTTGTCCAATTTAGTATTATAAAATAATGGCAACCAAACAATACCTCAATCTTATTGTCAAACCCACCACTATTTTCTTTGTTCTTTCTCATTTTCTCTCTTCTCGTTGAGTTATTCATTAACTTGATGTTAGGAATGCTTTCTTCATGGTCATCTCATTAAAAAGGTCTTCGTGAAATAACATCCCAACGTCGTACATCCCTACTATTCCAATCTTGCCTATCAATTGCAAAAGTTTCTTTAAGGTATAAAATAAACTCCTTGACTCTCGTGCTGAGCTCTAGTGTCTCTTTAACTACATTTGCTAATGCAAACTGAGTTAGATGCTCAAGCCCTCATTTATCCACCAAAGGGTATGGTATCTTTCTTGGGTGCAATCTCATCTTTTAACATTATAAAAATTGCCTATCGTGTTGCGGTACTTAGCATAGCTGATACCATGCTTTAGCCAACATTATAGCAAAGTTTACTTGGATTTCTCATCCTACTCATGAGATGGTGGTCCCCATCAAGTGCATTATTCCTATGTATAATCATCAAAACACGGGGCCTTCCATTATGATATTATGATAAATTTTATCGAGTAAATATAAGACCACACTTAATCTAACAAGTTTGAGATTTTAGATGAGATGGTTCAAAAGTTCATCATCTCAATCACAAGTGAGTAAAAAGTGTTTAAGTGATAAAAGGCCATGACTAATATATTATATGCTTAAACTATTAGATTAGCTGATTATTTTTTCTTCAAATGTAAACCAATGATATTTGCAGACTAAAGATGTATTTTAATGTTTCTATTGGCAGGCCCAAAATTTACAAGAAAAAGGTGATCTGCTAGAGTTGGTAGACCCAAGATTAGGTTCTGATTTCAAGAAAAGGGAAGTGATGAGAATGATTAATGTAGCTCTCTTGTGCACTAATGTCTCCCCTGCATCAAGGCCTGCAATGTCTTTGGTTGTGTGCATGCTGGAAAGCAAGATTGCTGTTCCATCATTCGTTCCGATTGTCAGTGCCACAAATGACAAAACCTTAAGGACGCATATGGAGCACAATGAAAAAGTGATGGGAAATGAAAACATTACAGCAAGCAGGTCAAGTAGTGTTTGGACCACCGAAAATATGACACAAAATACCCGAACTGATGGTCCTTGGATTCCTTCCCCCATATCTGGAAATGATCTTTATCCGTTAACTTTGGACACTGATTATCAAATACCTAGCAACGGAGAATGCGTTGAGAGTACCACGATTAATTTTCACTGATCTCTTAATCAATCCTTGAGAAGTCATTCACACTCTCCCTTTGGTGTCATTGACATAAGAGATGTTTATGTAAACTGCATCTGAATTTCCTATAAATTTATTTCTTTGTAACTTGCTTCCTCAGGAAAAATCCCGGTTTCCCTGACGATTACTGACGTATGCTTTTTTGGTCACAGAAGAACTATGACTGCATTGTCTATTTTGTAATCATGAATATTGGTATCAACTAGAGGATGAAACGTCAAATTCCTGTCAGATCACTCTATTTACTGATGTCACTCACTTCACTGTAAGCCCGAACTGACTCCTTCACGTTAGCTCCAAGATCACAGACCATGACATGCTCATGTCCAAAATGGCCGGAACGCATGCTCCCAGTCCTCGATGCTTGGTCAAATTGTGGCTTGTGTTCAATCTGGTGCAATGCTTCCTGATGAGAAAGCTACAGTGGAGCACTACAGGAATGAAGCTCCGGTTCAAGATAGCTGTTGTAGATAGAATATTTTTTGGTTGCATCTCATGCCTTGTTGTGAAATATATATATATATATATATATACTGGTCTCTTATCTGTCTCCTCGACAAAATTTATTTTCTCGCAGCCGAACATAAGCTGTGTTCCGGTGCTGGTGGGATTTTGAAGCCACCGTCTGCCAATATCCCCTTAGCTTTGAAATCTCGGCTTAGGTGATTGTTGTATTGAACAAAATTATAGTTTGAACTGATCGAGATCATTACCTTAATATTCACGACTTATAGTTGGCACTTGGAAAGTAAACACCGAGAGAGGAGATGTACTGAACGGAAGTAGGCAAAATTGAAAAGTAAACATATTTATTATATTATTCAATTCATGTAAAGTAATTTAAACAATTATTTTAGAATAAAATCAAAATATCAATTATACCTTTAGTATAAATAATAAAATCAAATGATATAATTTATAAAAATAAGATATTTATAGTAAAAATAACAAATGAACCATTAAATAGCAATTTATGAGTTAGAATAATGAATTGCTATTTAATATTTTAAATAATAACAATTTATTGAGAATCATTATTTATTATCTAAATTAAACTAAATATCATAATAATAACTTTAATATAAGTAAACATGTGGTAAAAGTTGGGAAATATATGAAGAAGATGCATACATATTTTGTCCTATGTCCCCCTTAATATCTGTTACTCTTAAAACTAATGAAGACACTTTTTTACCCCATATAAAAATTATAGACTTTAAAATATATATAAAAGGACAAAGTATAAACACTAAATTGTTAAATTTTGAAAATTGAAAAATATGTATAACATTTATCATCTTGCATGTCTCCAAAACTTCTTCCTTAATATTTTTTTGACGAGGTTCAAATTTTTGTCTTACCTAACAGCATGCAATTTAAGATGGTAGGTCCTGTTTGCAATTTATTTATAACCCTATGTACATTCGAGGAAATGTTACCCCTGTACAATTTTGCTGCAACCTCAACCGAAGGAAACTCGAACCAGTGTACACCTGGGTTGCTAACTTTTCCTCACTCTTATTGGCTTCCCCATAGCTTTGCTTTACAACCACTCGCCAGTGTCTATTCAAGTGATAAAAGAATATAATCGAGCAACTGATAGTGCTTGGTTACATCAAATCATATTCTTCTATATATCTAATCTCTATCTAGATATATACAATATATCTGTTAATAACGTGTGAAATATTTTTATCCTGTCAAATAGCTAGTTACTATATAAAGTGTTGCCAAAGCTAAAAATAATTAAGCAATTGATTGAAAAATACTGATCAGAGAATGGACACCTAATTATAAGATTGGTTATACTTTCTTCTTTTTCTCTCCTTCTGTTACAAAAATCAAAACTTTCTTAAACTTTAAAAATTCATAATTTTTTCATCCTAATTCTAAATAAAAAACTTTAAGTATTATTACGATCCTTAAAAAGAGCACTTCGTGTTAAGACTATACTTGTTAGGTAAATTTAAAACTCAAAATTTAGACAAATTTAAAAAAAAAATTATATATTTAATTTTTATATTAAGTTTTAATAAGTTTAACTACTAAAATCAACTTTAAGCTTATTATTTATTCATTACTAAGTGAAATATTCAAATTAATACGATTTTTGGAAAATTATTTTAAGTTTTAACATAAAAAAATCGAGATGAATAAAAAACTCTATTATATATTTATATATTATTTATAATATAGTTATATATATATATATATGATTTATTGTATTTGGTTGTGAATTTTTTTTTCTTTTTTCTTTTTTTCCCTTTCGTCTTCTTTCCTATGGTTTCCTTTTCTTTCTTTTTTTCTTTTTCTTTTTCTGAGAGTGACCCTGCCTTTCTTCTGTTTTCTTTTTCTTTTCCTTTCCTTTCTTATCCACTAAATATATGTATATATATAGGATATAAATAAATTTAATAATAGCTTATAAAAAGAAAATTTAAATATAACATAAAATATATATACATATTCAAAATTTAAATACATATACATAGATATATTAATTATTAATCGCATGAATATATATATGTATATTTTGTATATGTATGATTATAAAATTTATTATTTTTAAATTATTGATCACTATAAAAAAAAAGAAGAAGAAGAAATGATAAGGAATTTAGGAGACAACTTCACCTAATTTATTTATTTATTTATTATCTTCATTTCCTTTTTTTTTTTGTCTTCTTTTCTTAACTGAAACATCTTTAACTATATTTATTTGTATATAGATATATATTTTTCCTAAATCAATAAATTTATGTATAAAACACAAATAAAGTTTATATAGGGGTTTAAGATTAATATATGAGTATAATTTGATATAATGTATTGGATTATTTATTGATTTCAATTGGTACAGTGTAATAATAATAATAATAATAATAGAAAAGGAGTTAGATTAAGACAATAAAGTAATGAATGGGAGTGTGGTGTTTATTGGTTGTCTTATTTTTACAAATTTTGGGATTTTGGTTTTGATGATTGAGAGATGGAATGAATGGTTGGTGTGGAGAGATAAGTTGAGAACATTGGAAGGGTGCACATTTAGTTACCTTGTTTGGTTCTTGAATGTAGAGGATTGAGCACTTGAGTAATGGAATAACTTGGTTGTTGCAGATGAACAAGTACTGTAGATTAATCCTGGTTGGTTGATTTAATAGTTGATGGGATTGGTTTATACTATATTATTATTGATTTGGTCTCGTATGTTGATTCATTTTTAAAATTTATTTCTTTATAATTTTGTTTGTCTCATTCACTTGATTTTATCTGATTAGTTTGGTTTACCTTGCTTTATCTATAATGTGTAATGCTTGATTCTTGTTGTTGTGGTGAACGTAAATATAAAGTGTGCATTTTTTTGCTTGTGGGGTTGATTTGGTTTCTTTTTGCTTGTCCTTAGAATTGTGTTCCTTAAATGCTTTGATAGTTTATTGTCTTAAATGTGGATTAACTTGTAACTATATATTGTTTGATCACCACAAACCAATTAATTAATGGATTAGACCTAACTAAAACTGGATATACATTGCACGAGACATTGCATGAAATTAAAGGCCATCACTACTAAAGGGCACATCAGAAGTAATTGAATAAGATTACTGTTCCACCAAAAGTGAATTAAGTGATTAGGAGATTATCACGCTTTGACGGCTCCAAGTCTAATTTGTTATTGAGGATATTTATTACTCAATGTGCTAATTACACCTGATTTTTTGAGATTAAAATTAAGAAAAAATTTTTAATAAAGAGATAAAAATTAAATTAATTGGGTTATGAGACTTAGGCATTAATGGTAGTGATGAAAATCCCTAACCCAAGGTTAAGGGGGGGAGGGGGGGGGGGGGGGGGGGTGCGTAAACCCTAGATTTCATGTTAGTTACCAAAAGACTGCATGTGATGTTGTATTACATATGGTTGCTCATGTATAGCATATGATTAAGAACTTGTGTGAATTGTTTGTGCATGAGTAGTATCGAGAGTATTTCACTTCGATCTCATTAAGCCATAGTATGCTTATCCCTCAATAAACTGTTTTGTAGGAAAATTTCAAAATCTTGGGATGGGATAAGATGTAAGGGTAAGAGTTAGAATGACCTTCTTCTATAGATTTACGTAAGTTTCGATTGTGGGATGTTTGTAATTATTTTAAATCTAGTTATGTGAGACTTTTAGTCTGTATTATGGTAAGACCTGAATGAGACCTACCTTGAGATACTATTGTAATCTATTCCAATGAATACGAAATAGTTGGAATGAAATGGTGGAATGCCGAGGCATTTTATTCTTAGGAACTCAATATAGAAATGAAATTTGTAGATCTTATATGTATTTTTCCATTTTACTATTTTGGTAGGGGATTCCAACCTCTGCAATCTTGGTCGACCGTAGAACATAGGATTCCGTAGTTATATTCTTATTATATAACTATATATAATATGAATAGTTATAATTGATTAAATAATTATTTAGAGTCTTGCGACTTTTAATTCGCAAGGCAGTTATTATGTAACGGATGAACACATATCATGATAATTTTTAGTGAAAACTTTCAGGCCTCCATTTGGGGCATGATAGTTGGTTCGCATGAAAATGTTAGGATGTAGGTTATACTCCCCTATGATAATAAAGCACATAGATGGGTGAACCAAGATAAAATCTTGTGTCTTTATTATAGTGGAATCCTCAATTGAATATAATTCTAATTAACAGATGAACTACGATAAAATCTTATACCTTTATTTTTCTTTATTTTTTAACTTTACTTTATTATTTTGTGTGCACCAGTCTTAACTGAGAACCTGTCAGTTCAGTGGGTTCACATAGTAAACCGGCTAAATCTAGGTAAAAAAATAAAAATAAAAATTAGGAATGGTTAACATCATTTGGCTTGGAATTGAGGGACCCTAAATCGATCCTGATTCTTTTTTTTTTTTTTATTTGGGAACTGATGGATCTAGAACGGTTTGGCCCTTAGTGAGACCTCGATCTCATGGATGAAGGCTAACGTTTTCTATTGGAATAGAGGGATGTGCAGATCAATTAAACTTTTCACTTTGCCATCTAGAGATAGTTTGTCGTGAGTTAGGATACGGAGTTGGAAGAGAATGCCAGTATATCAGCTCATCAAAGGCCAAGAGAAGTTCAATCGAACAGAAAGACACTTATGCTATTGATTGATTTAGTCCCTTGCAGGGCTTTGAGGCTTGAAAACTTGGTTGCCCTTCTCCGATTGAAAGATTCCTGGAAAAAAAGAAGGCCTTGAGGCGGAGGATTGTACCTGGAAATGGAAGCTCTGTCTCCCTCGCACTATATTTGGAATTAGGGGCTTTCAGAATTTATTAGAGTACTGGGCCTGGGCGCAGAAGGAATCGTCCCACCGCCTTGAGATTTTGAATGAGGGGCCTTGGAACGGATTCACATCGTATTCATTACTGAATATCTAGTGGCGCAATTGGCCACCAACGACTCGCTCGCCCTCCTATGTCTAAACGAAAGAACCTTTTAATATTTATCGTGGTAGGCTTAGACATTCTTTTATGTTGTTTCAGGCTTTAAGCTAACCTGTCATGGTATCAAGACAGGCTGTAAGTACATTAAATATAAGGACAAAGTGGATGCATGTAATGATTACTTATAAAATAATCAAACGATGCATTGACCCCGTTATGCTTATATGCGAGACTAAAAATATTTAAATAAGAAACTTCTTGTGAAGGCGTTTAAAAGTTGATTTAAAATCCCAGTTTTTTTATTTGCATAGCGTAAACTCGTTATTGCGCATAGAAATGTTGTCACTAAATACAGCAAGATTTGGGTTCAGGGATTCGTTACTACTATTGAAAGTCGTCATCATCCTGCTGTTTAGCGTGTCTAGCTTGGTTTCTGGAGCGGCTCGTTTGCCTGACGATGAAGGTAAGTGGACATAGAGATAGTCTCTTCAAATTTCAATTGTAGTGTTAATTGCTTGAAATCATTAAGTTGAGTTACTTGAACACCTCTCATTTTCTTAAGATTTGAGCTTGGAACTATTCGAATACTAGCACATTTGTCTAGCTTAAGCCCATTGATATTAGATTTGATGGGCAGATGAATCAACTTGGATGCGATTGGTTTTTGTGTTTGTTAGTAGAAGATGTATATATTAGTTGCTTCCTGTGGTAGGTTGTGGAAGATAACTTGAAGCCGACTTACTTTTTAGTGGTAGCGATTTGATAGTAAAGATTTAAAAAATTTAGTGTCTAAAGTTTCATATTTTAAGAATTTAGTATATGTATTTTGAAATATGATATAACATAGTATCTTTAATAGGTATTAAATTTAAAAAAAAAAAAAACCTTTTAAGTACTAAATTATCTAAATCCAAAAATATAAATACTCTATATGCATTTTGCTCTTAAAATTGCTATGATGGTATTTGAAAAATTTGAAAATGATGACTATAACAAAAGAAGTATGGAATATCTTAGCATGACAAGGTAAGATATTTTTCATACGCGTGATGTGAACTTGTTAATCACACATTGACATGTTGTCACTGAAATTAGCTAGAGTTGAGTTTTGTAGTTCCTCACTACTATTAAGAGTTGTCATCCTCATCATCCTACTATCCAATGGGTCTAGCTTTGTTTCTGGAGCAGCTCGTTTGCCTAAAGATGAAGGTAAGTCAGGATGGAGATAGAGAGTCCCTTGAGTTTCTCTCATAGTATTAGTTTTCTGACTTAAGTTGATGATGTTTGAACAAGTTTTTGACAATTAGGGGCTTAAATTAGATAAGTTACTTCAACTTAATGCCTGCCATTTTCTTAACTTTTGTTAATTGAATTTGAGTCTATCTTGAGGTTTGAGTTAGTCAAGTAGCATATCAGTTTGGCACTCTAGCTGAAGTTTTTGAATATAAGATTTGATGGGCTATCCTTGTGTTTGCTCACTGATGTTGCATATATTGGTTGTGTCTAGCATAAATAAGTATTTTTTTCTTTCCAAAAATAGATTTAATTTTTTTATTAGTATTTATAGTCATGGTTTACTATTACTGCTCATGACTGCATCTAATTATTACTGATTGCGATGTAGATTAAAATTATGGGATAAAGGCATACAAAATGTCTCTTTCTTTGGATTTGAACAATTTGGTAGTAAAATTTATTCTTTAAAAATTTAGTGTATGTACAACATAATGTACATAATGTATCTATTTGATACTAATTTTTTTAAAAATGAAACTTTTTAAGTACTAAATTCTTTAAATCCGAAAATATAGATACTCTATATGCATTTTTCCCTTAAAATTGCTTTGATGTATTTAAAAATGATGGTAAAAAATAACAAAAGAAGTATGGAATATCTTAGCATAAGAAGCCACACATTTAAATTGAACTTGCATAGCATTTGAGTTTCATGATAAATTCGGTTTAGAAAATATGTCTTGGTTTTTACTTAATGCTTATATGCATTATATATGTAACATGTGTCAGTGCAAGCATTGAAGAATATAGGGAATGCCTTGGGGAAGAAATGGGATTTCAACGTAAACCCCTGTGGTCAACAAAATGGATGGTCTACTTCCAAAGAAAATGATTCCATCGCCTGCGACTGTTCTTACGTTGAAAGCACTACTTGCCATGTGATTAGCATGTGATTCTTCTCTCTACTCCTCTTAAATGCGTGTTACTTATTTTTATATGTTGAGTCCTAAGATCTATTTGATTTTTAATTGCATCCTGCTAATTAATAAGATATTGTGGTATGTTTTTTTTTTTCTCAAATTGATGTGCTAGCTAATACTTATGTACACATTGCATATATTTATTTCAAATTTTACAAATAAATTTGTTGGCAATGGTGAACTGAAGGCAACAACAATCACTGCCAATAGTGAAATGATTGTTAATTTCAAAATTCCTTATAGAAAATTCTCAATTGGATAAGTATTGTTCTTATTTATTTATTTATTTATTTTCAATTTCTTTGTGCATTATCTTTCTTTATAAAATTATTAAAGTTGTGCTGGTGATTACAAAGAGCAGAGTTCTAAGGTTTCAGGTTCCTCCGGGCTCTCAATGTGAGTTTTTATTTCATAATTTTTAATAATATATGTATTATATATTTTTCTCAAGATATTTTTTACCCAAACTATTGTTATTTATTATCTTTTTGAAAAAGAATTCTGTAATTCCCAGCCTTTTGGTTTTTCTGACAATTGTGAGAGAATAAAGTTAGCTTTGGAGTTTAAAAATCTTTTTTTCTTTTATTTTTTTTATTACGAGAAAAGCATTTTATGATAATTGAAATTTTTTTCTGTAAACAGAGTATTGAAACGTCAGTCTCTCCCGGGCACACTTCCAAGCACTGCACTGCTGCGACTTCCATTCTTGCAAGAATTGTAAGTTGACTCAACTTTTGCTTTTAATTTTATTTGATTTTAGGAATCTTAACGGAATTGGCCGTTATTTTCCCTGCAGCGACGTCACTGATAACTATCTCAACGGCACTATTCCCTCTGAATGGGGTTCTATGGCATACCTTGTGAATATGTAATCTCTTCCTACATCTCTCTTTCTCTATCCTATTTACATAATAATATGTAATGCCATTTGTGATCTAAATTCAAAGCACCGCCATGATAATCTGCAGTAGTATTTACATGCCATGTTTCAACATATGGCGGTTTTTGCAAAACATGAATAGAAACTACCTCTACTATTTTTCTAATATTGTTAGGACCTCTTCATCCCTCATTGATACATGTGGCATACAGGTACCTGTGGATCTTTTTATTTTTCCCTGATCATTTGAAAAAGAAAAGAAGCCTACAAAAAGGCAAATCTTTTGGTGATGGTTTGGGAGGCAAATGCACTTTCTTAAAGAGTTTGGAGTTGTAATGGCACATGATAAATAGTTTTGGAAGTGAAATTGCAAGTATTACTTAGACAAACTTAGATGTAACATAGACAATATTGTGCTAAATGTATGCAGGTTTAATTCTCTCTTTCTGTTGATGCAGTTCTGTCATGGGAAACCGATTAACTGGTTCCATCCCAAAAGAGATTGGAAATATATCTACACTCAAAAGCTTGTGAGTCAACTTAAAATTAGCCATTTGATTTAATTGCAATTTTGAGAATTTATCATATGACATGTTCATTTAATCCATAATTGTAGTGTGGTCGAAAGTAATGAGCTCTCCGGAGTTATTCCATCGGAATTGGGAAATCTAAAGCAGTTACAGAGATTGTAAGACCTCTTTACCTTTATTTGGGTATCAAATGGAAGGAAAAAAAATTGAAATATTGCATGAAAAAGCTAAGTATTATTTCTTTAGCACCTCTACTTTTATTGCTACAGGTTCCTCAACTCGAACAACTTTACAGGGCCATTGCCTAAATCATTTGCGAATTTAACAAGTCTAATTGACATGTTAGTTTTTTATTTTTAAGAATCTTTTTTTTTTTTGGTTCACGTGTTGGTATATCCATACTAATTATCTTGTAATGGGAAATTTTAAAGGTGGCTTAGTGATAACCAATTCAATGGGAGGATACCAGATTTCATCCAGAATTGGATGAATCTTGATAGACTGTGAGGGACTTGCTCTACATATTATTTTGTGAGTGATGATTATTTCAGTTCCTTCTTCGATTTGACATTGGTTGTATTTTAATAGAGTGATACAAGGAAGTGGTCTACAAGGGCCGATTCCCGTTGGAATTGCAGAGTTGAAGAATCTCACCGACTTGTCAGTATAGCTTCTTAATCCATTCTCCTTATGATTTAAGTTTTTTCAATAACACTAGAATAGATGTCTCTTCTCAGGAGGATTAGTGACCTAGAAGGAAGTGAAGCTGAATTTCCTCAAGTCGGCAATACACAAATGGTGACATTGTGAGACCTGACAAATGCTGATCTTAAACTTGTTGCAAAATAACTATGTTACTTGAGTTAGTTTGATGGATGGATTATTTATTTTGTAGGGTTCTAAGAAATTGCAATCTTATTAGTGAGCTTCCTGATTATTTGGGAACAATGACAAACTTACAGACCTTGTGAGTAAGCGATGGTTCTGAGTAAGCAATGGTTTTTTCTTTTTCTATTTCAAAGTATTTGTTTATTTAGGAAGATTCAAAGTGTAAATATTCAATTTTTGTGCACTTGCTAAGAGAAAAGATGGTTCTTGGTCAATTTAAGTGAACTTGTTGACATGCACTTTGTTGAAAAACCTACAGGCTATTGATGCTAACTAAAGATGCTACTTGTAGCTTTTCTACACATTCTTTCAGTTTTACTCCTTATTCCTACCTCCTCCTCAAGTAGTCAAGTGTATTTATGGTAATAAGAGAACAAAGGAAAGAAGCATGAAAGTTGGGTGTCGTTTGGTTAGCTAAGGGAATTACTATACTAGGGGATCACTATTACCTTGAAATGATTGCTTATTCCATATAAATAGCTATCACCAATGAATAGCTCTTGTTATGTTTGCTTCGTAGGATGTCATTAGGTAATAGAAGAAAAATAAAACTAGAATAACCTTGGTTTGGTTGATAGATTGAAAATTTGGTTAATGGATTGAAAAACATGCATGCCGTTTATAAGAAAAGCATGCAAGGAGAATCCTAACATAGTTTCAACTTCTCTTGCAGAGACATCAGCTTCAATAAACTAACTGGTGAACTTCCGAGTTCCTTTGACAACTTAAGAACGGTTAAGTACATGTAAGTGTTGCAAATGCTTTGTTACATTGTTTCATGTGGCAATGGTGAAAGTTTAAGCTGTTCAAAAGGAATCTTTTCAAAGTGCTTAATATTAATCTGATAGCTGGTTACTCTGAGACCGTGTCCTTAATTTGTAATTGAGTGTAATGAATGCAGGACTAAGTTTCAATCTGCTTCACTTAAGATATTGTTGCTAAGAACACTCTTAATAGATTACTGTTTTCTTTATTGTAGCTTAAAAATATTTCCTCATAAGAATAAAAGATACATAAATTTAATAAAGAAATAGAAGATAAGAAAGTAACGATTAATCTAGGCATTGAGCAAAGACTACTAGCAAAGGCTTAGATCCTACACTAGTTTCACCAGTAAATTTTTTTTAATTGTTATTTTATCCAAAGGCAAGGTATGTTATGAGAATTTTTAAGCTATGTTGATCTCAAAGAGTTTAGTGACTTAAACCAATAGTTTTGGTACTTTTTATTATTCATTAGTTCATATGATGATGCTTTCTATCTCATTTTTCTAATCATTCCGAGTTTCACATTTTTTATTCAGGTACTTGAATGATAATAAGTTCACAGGTCCAATGCGTGATTGGCTTTTGACCACGACGAAATACATGTAAGCTTCATCTCCAGCTACTTTACATTCGTCTTTGTAACATTGTTTAAAATTACTAAAATTGCACTTATTAATTGATGTACCCTTGATATCTAGCAAAAGCAGCAACTTTCTCCTTTTAAAAAAGGGACAATATATCACTAACTCAAGTTTGGTTTTTTTTTTTTTTCTTTTTCAATTGAAGTTAAAAGTTTTTAAATTCATACTTACCTTAACTTTCACTTATTAGATATAATATTTTACCTCTCATTTTTTGCTTTTAGACTCTTTAACCAATGAGTATTTGTCAAGTTATCATTTTATGGATGATGGGATAGTAAAATTTATAAATAAACTTCAATTGGATAAATGATATTTAACAATGTGAAGCTTTAGATGTAAAATTGAAAAATTACGTGAAGCATAGTTAGTGATTTTGCCATTATCCCAAAAAGAAATTAATCAATTTTGATTTTGATGTTGTTATATAGCGAAAAAGAGAAAGCAAAAATGATGCTTTTGTTTGATATTTAGTTTATGTCACTTGTAGTGTTAGTATGGTGAGTCAAACTGTTGAAACCATTTTATATTCTCCAATAGAAGCTAGCCGAGTAGCAAAATTATCAAGTGGCATTGGTATTATAAAAGAGTCTAAGGAGTCAATGATACATTCCAATATTTACTTTCCTTGAGGTTAGGGTAGTTATGAGCTAAACCTCTCAAGTTGAGGACTATTGATGTTTGTGTCTTTATATCCAACTTGAGTTCTTAAATCTAACTTAAGCTAGTAATGTCACATCCTAAAGGAGGGTATTGAAGTTTCCACTAAAAGTTATCATGTGACATGTGCACTCATTATATATAACTACTTTGTAAATCAAAGGTCGCAAGACTCTAATTAAATATTTAATCAATTACAACTAATCATATTATATATAATCATATAATAAGAATATATAACCATGGATTCATATGTTTCATGGTCAACCAAGATCGCAGAGAATCAGAATTCCTTACTAAAATAGGATAATGGAAAAACACATATAAGTTCTATGGATTTCATTTTTATATTGAGTTCCTAAGAATAAAATTTCATCTAAATAATCTATTAATACACATCTTATTATAGCTCTCTTGATTCTGGTAGCTCTTATCACATTATCTCTTATCTTATTCCAAGATTTTGAAATTTTCCTGCAAAACAATCTATGTAGAGGTGAGTACACCATGGCTCAGTAAAATAGGAATGTAATACTCTCAATACTACACATGTACAAGCAATCCCAAACAAGTTCTCAATCATATGCCATGCATGGGCAATCATATGTGATGCAATCATCGCACACGATATTCTAATAACCAGCGTAAAGTCTACGGTTTATACCCCCTTAACCTTGGGTTAAGGATTCACATCACTATCATCAGTACCTAAGTCTCATAACCTAATTATTTTAATCTTATCTCTTCATTAGAATTGATCTTTTAAATTTAACCCCATAAACTCAAGTGCAATTTAGCACACCAAGTAAATAAACATCCTTAAGGACAAATTGGACTTGGAACTGTTAAAGACATGATAATCCCTTAATCACTTAGTTTGCTCCTGGCGGAATAGTAATCATACCTGATTACTTCCGGTGTGCCCTATAATAATGATGACCTTTAATATCATGCAATGCATGTCTAATTTTAGTTAGGTCTAATCTTTTAATTAATTAGTTCAGGGTGATCAAATAATATGTAGTTACAAGCCAATCAACATTCAAGATAATAAACTATTAAAGCATTTAAGAAACATAACTTCAAGGGTAAATAAAAAGAAACCAAGTCTATCCCACAAGCAAAACAATTTACACTTTATTTACATTCACCATAACAAGAAGAATCAAGCATTAATTACAAGTCATAAAAAAAGCAAGGAAGACTAGACCAACTAGATAAAATCAAGCAAATGAGACAAACAAAATCATAAATAAATAAATTTTAAAAATGAATCAACATACGAGACCAAATCAATAATAGTATTTATACTTCAATAATAGATGCCATATTTTAACATTAATAGATGACATTTATGATAGCATATATTGCTTTTACCCACAACTAGATCTAGTAGTAAAAATCAAATTTATAATTTTTTTTCTTTAAATTCGTATGGATTTAAACTCAAATTTAGAGTTCGAAATTTACCTAACAAGTGGAGTCTTGATGCGAAGTACTCCTTCTAAGGATCGTAATGGCTTATGGTTTTTTATTTGAAGTTGGTATGAGAAAATTATGAATTTTTTATGTTTGGAGGAGAAAATGAAAGTCGTACCAAAGAAGGCACAAGAAGAGAAGAGGAAAAGAAAGGAAAGCAATGGAGAAAATGAAATGAGAGAGAAAAGAGAAGAATTTATAGGAAAAGAGATTTTAGTGGATAAATATTTAATTATGGCTTTAGTTAGTATGTGTATTACTATTTTATTAAAATATTATATTTTTATACAAAAATTTATATGTATATTAAATAAAATATTCTAAGTATAAATATATACTTAAAAATTCTATTTAACTATCATAAATCTAAAATTTTAATTTTTTACTTCCTATCTATTATATTTACTTAACGATTTTCATTTCTTTCTACTTTTTCATTTTAAAATCTATTATTATTTGTTATAGGATATCCATTATGTATAAATTATTAAAATAGTATTAATATATTATAGTGATTTAAAATATTAATTATTAATTTTCTTAACATTTTAGAATCGCAAAAATGTTATTCTGATTATCTTATTATTCCACTTATTTTCTTTAATTTTAGTGTAAGTATTGAAAATTTTTGGAGTGTTACAAATAAGCACTCAATATTTCAAATTCAATAGACGAAACTCTTTGGGTTTGGTCCATGACATAAAGGTTCAAGACTCCACTAAAAGTAAGGAATTCTTGGAATTCAGAAGGAAAGACACAATGGTTATTATCTCGTCTCTCCAAATTCTCTACTATGTTTCAAGAACTAGACGAACAGATGGGTTTACGACCAATGTAGAAACGTATTGTCTTATTTGGAGTTAGGTGTTATGTTCCTGTTGAAATTATGATAATATTTGTTGTGAGTGTCATACAAGAAAACCATCTCAGTTGGGTTCCTACGTGACATGCTGATTAAGTTTCTTGCTAGATTTTCCCTGGAGAAACTAGCAGAATAAGTGCCATCTATAGTGGGAGAATTATGACCAGGATAAGTAATTGTAAAATCGTATTTATTGGGCCAATAAAATTAAACAAACTAACAATTATGGCCTTTGACCCCTGTTTTCACCATGTGCTTTTTGTTTCTTGAGATTACAAATGGATCTCCTATGGTGAGATGACTACATCAGAGAGAACAAATCAATTGAAGTTGGCATATCTGGATAAACCTGTATATTCATATACATACACTGTAGATATTAAAATTTTAATACTACTCTTAACAATCAAATGATGTAGTCACAATGAAATAACTTAATAATCCACTTTAGACCATTTTGTTATGCTGTTTTAAGCATATTTTCAGCAGTTTCACTTCACCGGATTGTGATGAAATCAATTGCACCTGTTGTCATGCAGTGATCTTTCATACAATAGCTTCACAATCAATAGAAGCTCATGCCCAGGAGAGTCCGTGTATGTATAAGACACTTGTCTCTAAATTTAATGGTAATGCTCTATGGATAAGCCAATAACTACAGCACTTGTCAAGCTGACTTTTGGGTTCCTTATTCATTTTCAGGAATTCATTCAAAAGCGCTTCGGAGAGCAACAATGTGTATGTCTCAGACTCGTTGTCTCTTCAATATTTCAAAACTATGATATCTTATGTTTAGAATAAAGCTAACAATTGTTGTGGCGATGCTGACTTGTCTGGTATTTTTACTTTTGAAGTAGTGGAAATATTTCATGTTTGGGTGGCATGGATTGTCCAGAAAGTGAGTTCAAAAGCCAAATTTTATTGAATTTTTTAAACTCTTACCGATGCATTATGTCACTATGCTGTTAATATTTTTCTTACGGTGTATGTCTACTTACTTTCCAGATTTAGAATCATCTAGTCTACACATAAACTGTGGAGGTCCAGCAGTTTTTGTTTCTGATGACCGTATCCAATATGCTTCTGATGAAGATCCAGGGTCACCATCAACATTCGTCGTTGATAACAAGTTCAACTGGGCCTATAGCAGCACTGGTCGATTCCTAGATAGTAAAGCAAAAACAACTTACATCACATCAAATACATCAACAGTATCAGTGAAGAATCCGCAACTCTATATGAATGCACGTATTTCTCCCATCACCCTTACCTATTATGCCTACTGTTTGGTTAATGGAACCTATAAGGTCAGCCTTCACTTCATGGAGATAATGTTCATTAATGGTCAAGACTATCGTAGTCTTGGTAGGCGCATTTTCAATGTTTATATCCAGGTAAATTATGTCGCTTTATGCTTTCAATTGATGTGGAACTTTTCTTTTTGAAGCCTTCAATGTATTGGTTATTAATTTTGACAACAAGATTCATTCTTTTGATAATATCAGGGAAAGCTGGTACTGCAGGACTTCAATATTGTAGATGAAGCAAAAGGAGCTGGAAAACTGTTTATAAAAGATTTCCCGGGTATTGCTGTGACAAATAAAACTCTTGAAATACGTCTAATTTGGGCTGGTAAAGGGACTCGGGCACTACCTGTTGGAGGAGTTTATGGTCCTCTAATATCTGCTATTTCTATAGTTTCTGGTATACAATGCTCTTCCCTTTTTAACTCGACAATAATCATGTATAGAAAAGTCTTCTCCTAAAAAAAAATGACAACTCCTAATTATATTTTTTGACAATATCATATTATTGGCTTCTTCAAATGCAATGTCTACACTAATCACCCACCACATATGATTAAATATATATATATATAAAGTAAAATAATCATAAGGAGCTTACAAATAAATGACAGCCACAGAAATAAATAAATAGTACATTATGCCATAAGAAATTCTAATCTCTACTCATGTCGTGCAGATTCTAGAAATGGAAATTCATTATCTGCTGGTCTTATTGTTGGTATAGTGGCAGCAACAGCATCTATTATTTTCCTAATATTAGGAGTTTTGTACTGGAGAAGATGTCTGGGACATGAATCTACATTGGAACAAGGTATCAGTCAATCAACTTGTTCTTTTGTTGAGTGCACTTGTCTAACTAAAAGACTAATATTGTTAGTTAGGCTTGCAATCACCTAGTTTTGCATATTTTAGAATTTATTAGGGTAGGGTCAATGTGATTTTCACTTTTGTGTACTATATATATGTATTGTCCAATTGTTGTATTGGCTTCATAAAGAAGTTGTTAATGAAGTCAAACATTGAACTTGTTCGCAACAAAATATCAGAAGCAGCAACAGTTTACTTTTTACATGTCACTATGCAGAATTAAAGGGTCTTGACTTGCAAACCGGTTCATTTTCACTGCGACGAATAAAAGATGCCACAAACAATTTCAACGATGCTAATAAGATTGGAGAAGGTGGATTCGGCCCTGTTTACAAGGTAAGAAAGAGACCGGTACTTCACTGTCCTAAAAAGATGAGGAAAGTCCCGTTGATCAAATAAAAAGAAGGTCCTAAGAGCATCTAGTTGCAGGGTGTCTTGTCAGATGGGACAACTATTGCAGTAAAGCAATTGTCTTCAAAATCGAGGCAAGGGAACCGGGAGTTTGTGAATGAGATTGGAATGATTTCCGCACTTCAACATCCTCATCTTGTCAAGCTTATCGGGTGTTGCATCGATGGAAATCAACTTTTGCTGGTTTATGAATACATGGAAAATAATAGTCTTGCTCGTGCACTGTTTGGTAATACCAACTGCTTATTATGTTTCATTAGTTTTTTTTTTTTAAAAAAAAGGACCAAACTTTTCATTGCTGTATTGCCTTACAGGTCGCAGAGATCATCAGTTAAACTTGGATTGGTCAACTAGATACAATATCTGTATAGGAATAGCAAGAGGCCTGGCTTATCTTCATGAAGAATCAAGACTCAAGATAGTGCATAGAGATATTAAAGCTACCAATGTGTTGCTCGATAAAAGTCTTAACCCCAAAATATCAGATTTTGGTTTGGCAAAATTAGATGAGGAAGATAACACACATATCAGCACTCGGGTTGCTGGAACTTAGTAAGAATGCCTTCCCTTCTCACGTTTATACTTGATATGCTGATATGCACATGGGATTTTATGGGTACAGCCATAACTTTGTGACAATGCTTTCACTATAAAGAAAAGAGGAATGCCAATCACTAAGGGACCTTATGACAATGTTCAAAAATCAATCTAGTCCCTGCAGCAAACCGTGGGTTTAAAAAAGAGAAATTCTGGTTTTCATGTTTAAGTGCAATGGTTTAAAAGAAAAAGAGGGAAACATATTGATACGGCTCCCAGGGTTGCTAAACCTGTGTTGAGAATTTATAGATATAGGCTTGCTATGTCTAGCCTACGTCTAAGTAGTAGTTATGGCTGTGTATATAGTTTTATGGTTTGAGTGTGTGTTGTGAAACTTTTATAAATTTTTTGATTGGGTCTTTAGTCCTTTTTGTTGAAATGGCATGCCACATGCCATGTTCAGCGGATGTAGCTACCTTATCCTCATACAAGATTTAAGACTCAATTGATACTTTTAAAAGGCTTAGAACTAAATCAAAATAATATTGTGAAGGGTTAGGCTTTCTAATGCATTTATCCCAAATAAATCCATCAAGCACTCTTGGGCAGGTGAGCAAGTAGTAAACAAATTTTTACATGTAAATATTTGCTCATTATAATCCATCATAGTTCTTTTGGTTGCATAACATTAATGTTGTGTAAGTCAATTTCTTTTTCTAATTAATTGCATTCAGAATTGGTTTAAAAGAACCATATAAGGGAATGAATGAAACATGAAATTAAGCATCTTGCTAGTGAGCCTTTGCCCTTAACCTTGACATTTCCTTGATGCAGTTAATCAAATCTTCTAATGCAAAAAGTTAAAACGAACATTCAGCATTAGAGGAATACAGGAAGATGGAGAAAGAAAACCATATATCTCCTATTTTTCAACGAAATATTGTTCTTGTATGCACTCTTGCCTCTAGATAAGATGGGAACAAACAAATTGAGAAGTAAAACATCGTTGATGGAATAATTTATGTGATCTGAAACTACCTCGTAATGAACACTAGTTTTTTCAAGCTCTATAGAATGGATATTGTCTATTTAAGGCAGTTTGTGAAAGCCCTTTGACTTTAATTCCTGCACTATGATCCTTAGTTTCCTATCTTACTTAAGTAAGAATTCGATTTGTATGCTCTAACTTATGTTTTATATTGCAGTGGATATATAGCCCCCGAATATGCGCTACATGGTCACCTTACAGAAAAAGCGGATGTTTACAGTTTTGGGATTGTTGCCTTGGAAATTGTTAGTGGCCGGAGCAACATTACTAGGCAAAAGGCTGAGTGCTTTCTTCTTTTAGACTGGGTAATTGAATCTTAGCCTTCATGCAGTCGTCATATTTGAATTTCTTTCTCTACTTCAGGAGGAGTTATTAGATAGGGAAAAACAATTGCATTCCATATGTAGTTTAAGGGTTGGAGTTTTTGCAAGCTTAAAAAATAGGACACTTAAAAACGGAATAGACTATGGTGCTGTGCCAACGGAGATGGCACACTAATGGCTTTATAAATTAATCTTATAGTTGATAACCTATAATAGCAATTTTTATGTCATTTTACCAATAGCTTATATATATTAGGGATATTCATTTACAATTTGCAAAATGTACAGTGTTTTTGCGTTATCCTAGCACTTTTGTTCATCTACTACCCCACAGGTATTATATTAGTAATGTATATTTTGCAGTGGATTTCATCTTATTTATTTTAAAATATATCCCTAACATACGAGCTACTGCAACAATCAAATAGTAATTGCTGCTCTAGGTTAATGATGACATTAATTTATGAACTGCCACTAATGCACCATCCCTGTTATTCTTTTATTTTCTTTATCTAGTATTGAGTTGGTTTGTAGCATCAAATGTATCATAAATTCACAGAGAATTTGGTTTGAAATTTTCATATAATGAATGCTCGTCATAATTATATTTTCTAGGCCCGAATTCTGAAAGTGAGAGGAAAACTGATAGAGCTAGTTGATCCAAGACTGGGTTCAGATTTCAACGAAGAACAAGTGACAGTGATGATCAATGTAGCTCTACAATGTACTAGCGTATCTCCATCAGCTAGGCCGGCAATGTCTTCAGTGGTGAGCATGCTTGAAGGCAACATAGATGTTCCTGGCTTAGTTTTCGATTCAGCAGAGATCATAGTTGACCCTGTGAAGATTGAATCTTTGAGGATGCATTTTGGAGGAAGTAAAACTGATGAACAAGATAAAGTAAATGAAAATATGGTACATAGTTCGCAAAGTCAACGTGATGCCCCATGGACTGGTTCATCTGCATCTGCTTCTGCAAGTGATCTCTACCCGTTCATTTTGCATTCTTACAACTGGCAAAATAGCGAATAAGCAGTATTTCCTTGATATCTTTGGGAAAGTGGGGGGAAAAAACACTTTGGGTTGCTAAAATAGTGTCCATTTGATGTTTCAGTAGGTATCCTTGACTATTGTTGTTAATAAATGTGAATGTAATTACTAATATTGTTTCATTCAACCATGTTCGCTGCTAATTATCCCTTTCTTTTCCCCCGTGCCATTATGACTCCACGATCAACTTCTTCATCTCCTCACAGTTTGATAGTTTATTTATGTGTTGTACGGTGGGGGCATTGCCGTGTAGTGCTTGTGTAGTGTTTGGCAGTTAAAGTGTGTGGCTCATCCTAGTGGTGGGTGACACAGTGTGTTTGGCCGGTTGGTGTTAGTGTTTAGTAGCAGGCAGTGGCTGAGGCTTGGGATTACTATTAATTCTTTTCCCTATTTGGACAATATTGTATATGTTTAATTTCAACTAAACAAAATATCAGCTTTATACTAACTTATTTTATTTCTGATAATAAAGTAACTGTAATATCCCTATTACATTCAACGAAATGTATGTACTAAGAGTGTATAGATCCTAGAATTTAATAAAATAAAGTACTTTCAAATCCTTACATGGTCATTATGTCCTTACTTAAATTAACGAAAACAAAGAAAAAAAAAATAACATTGATGATAGCAAAATATGTAAGAACTAATATAAATAAAAATGAGAATTCTCTTTTAGATGATTCTTTTAAATTTAGTAGAACTTTTTGTATTTTTATTAAGAATAAAATAGTCATGTAGGGTTTAATAGCACATTATTTATAAAATTAGGATTTAAACACTCGGTTTTAAAAGTGCAATACCCCATGTGTTTAAGGGAAAAGATTATGATACTTTATATGAAATATAATCTCACATGAATTATGGGAAATAATTTGTATTAATTTATAAGATTAAATAATAAATAATATGTCAAAATTTAGTAAAAACTTTTGAGTTCAATGATTGAAAAAGTTTATTAACATTTATTAATTTAATTATTAGCTATTTTTAATTTAGTCCATTATAAATGATATTAAAGCCCACCTTCTAGCAGTAGGTGTCCCCAATTCAAGGATGAAAAACTTGGGGTTACAAAAGATATAAAACTATATGAGGTTAAGTATAGAGTAAAGGCGAGAAGGAGTAATTTGCATTTCGCCCCAAATAATGTCTATTTCTTCTTCCTATATTTTACATCCACGTTATGTACGTAACTTTCATGAAAAAAAGTTACTTGTATACACAAAATGCTGCACAACCTCCCACACCTAAAAGATGAATTGAGAGAATTTAGATTAAATGTCGACTTAAAGATCGTGGACTTTTGATATACGAAGTATCCAAATGTGAACACTTCTTATTCATTCAGGCTAGGAGGGTCAATTGAGAATATGATGCTATAGCCTATATACATAGACATTGCCTAGAGTAGCAGCTACGTTATTTGCGCTGCTTCTTCAAATAGAATAATCATGGTTTCGGTGGTATATAGAGACACCAACTCTTTTACATGTAGATTAAGTGGTTCCGTGTAAAAAGGATCACCTAACTATAGAATTAATATTCGTTTAATTAATAAAAATTAATGGATGAAAAAAAATATATTATGAGATATGTTTAATTAAATAATACAATCAAAACATTAAAAAAGAAGAAGAAGAAAATAACTAAAAAACCCAACCTCTTGAACGACCACTATGGGGGTTGCACAATTACCCCATGGGAAGAATTGGCCAAGGCTAAAATTAGTTAGTCAGTCACAACCAATTAATATATAGCCACCACTTTCATTGGTAAGCAGCCTAACCTAGAGTGATGGGTCGCATAACCCATCAGGGTTAAAAAAAAAAAAAAACCAATAGATTGAAGTTGGGTGGTGTGAACACCTTGTAATGTCGACTGCCTCTTGGACGTTGGGTGGTTGGGGCCTTTTAACCATTTTCTTCCTTTTATTGTATCTTTTATATTTTTTATCATATTATTTGATTAAAAATATTTATTAAATTAATAATCATGACTAATCGACACGTAGTTTTTAGTAACAGTGTTAGAGGTTGATGAATATACATATATAGTGTTGAAAATAAAAATACGAATATGTAAAGTGTTAAATAAAATTTGCCCAGTAATATTTTAGAGCAACCCTTTTAATTGGTACATTGATATAGGAAAAGTGAGCCCATGTGAAGTCTGAGTTTCAAAGTCAAAACACCATTTGCATGGTCTGACTTTATCATCTTACAAATTGCAAATAAACTTGTTAAACTATTTTTTTTCTTTTCCAACATTAAACTATTGATTAGATCATCTAAACTCTTAAAATATTAGTTTATTGTTTCATAACTTTTAAAACATCCTGAAGCATTTTTAAAACTCTTGCGCCTTATTGATTATGGTCATTTTAGAGACAACTTCAAGATTTTAATTATTTGCATATCCTAGACAAAATCCCAGCTTTAAAGTTTAAATATCTGTCTATAGTCTAAGGAACACAATAAATACGAGATCAATTTGCATGTATCAACTCTCTATTTGTCGGGGTATGCCTAGATTTGACAATCTTTTGTGTTGTAACTTGTAAGGCTTACCTGCCATGGCATCAGGACAAGCTGTAATTGCATTTAGATTATAGTTATTTATGTTCAAATTATACTATAATCATGAAATAGATTGCGTATAATCATTTTTTTTTAAGATAGTCAAACGATGCATTGAACTCGTATTGCCTAAATATAGGACCCAAACATTTAAATAAGAAACTTCATGTGAAAGTGCATGCCCAAAAGTTTAGTCTAAAATCCTAACATTGTCATATGCATAATGTAAACGACTTGTTGCACATCGAGATGTTGTTGCTGAGGGTTTAGCAATTCGTCAATACTATTGAAAGTCATCATCTTCCTGCTGCTTAGTGTGTCTAGCTTGGTTTCTAGAGCAGCTCGTTTGCCTGACATGAAGGTAAGTCAAGATACAGACAGTTTACTAATCAATTATGGTATTAGTTTCTTGACATCATTAGATAATAGTGTTTTAACGAGTTTTTGACATTTAGGAGCATGATTAGTTAAGTTAGTTTAACTCCTGCTAATTTCTTGAGTTATGTTGGATACATCTAAGTCCGTCTTGAGCTTATGTCATTTAACATGTTGAGATTGTTATGTAATTCTTAAGCTTTTAGATAACATAGCTGTTTTTGGTGAAATAAGTCATACATTTAAATCGAACATAAATCATATCAAATTCCATGATAAGTTCAATAAAGAAAATATAATTCAACTTGACTCGATTATATCTTTGTATTTTTGCAGATCTAACTTATTATGCGTAGAAGTCTAGAAGACAATCAACTTTCAAGAGTTCTTTCATCTACACTTAGAAATTTAACAAAATTACAAGTAGCGTGAGTCTCTTCATTGAAATTTCTGCATTCTCAAGAACACACCAAGTACCAAAGACAATGAATACTCATTTTGATATGTACTTTATTTCTACTTCTTCCTCTTCTATTGCTTCTTCAGATGGCTAACTCAAATAATTTTACTAGAAATCTACCTACGACATTTGCAAAATTAACACCATTAACACGCATGTAAGTTTCTAATGTCTATGTCTTTCATTGTTCCTCTTAAGAAATGTTTCTAATCAACTAGACTACAAGTTCCTTAATGATAATCAATTCACTGGAAATATACCTGATTTCATAGAGAATTGGACAAACATTGAAAAACTATGAGAGCTTTTCTTTGTTGCTTTTCAATTTTTTTCACAAGTTGCATATGATATTTGAGTTGACTGAAAAATATTAATGTTAATAGAGTAATTAAAGGAAGTGGCCTACAAGGGCCAATTCCTTCTAGCATTGCAGCTTTGAAGAAATTGATTGACCTATTAGTATGGCATTTCAATTGTTCTATTGCCATTTAATTTGTGCATTCAGGAAGTAAATTTTTCATTCTTATTTCAATTCAAATATATAGGAGAATCAGTGACTTGAATGGAATTGAAGCAACTTTTTTAGAATTTGGGAATTTTAACATGTCAACATTGTGAGACAAATGCCACACTGAAGAATTTCTTGAATAATGCATTCCCTTTAGGTCATTTATTAGATGAAGTGTTCTTTTTTATTTTAGGATATTGAGAAGCTGCAATCTCATTAGGAAGCTACCTTATTACATTGGAAAGATGACAAAATTACTTACCTTGTGAGCATGAGATATCCCCATTGCCTTATTCAAACTCACAAATGCAATTAATGATTATTATATATTATGCATCGTCAAAATCTTTTAACATGAAGAAATGTAGTTTCCATAGTTATATTTTAAATTTTCTCTCTAATTTATAATTCTCAGTTAAGTTCTTCCCTCTCTCTTTTAGAACCTCTCCACCTAAAGAGGTTTTATGTGGAGTGGAAGTAAAAGAAAGAAGCACTTTGCTTATTTTCAATATCAACCACCTTACATCCTTTGAAAGCTATAGCCAAATTATATCCTATTAGCTAATAAATATAAAAACATTATGCTTACAAGTTTAAGCTTCTAAATCAATTGTTTAAGGAGCTATTAACACTCCTTACCAATTTGAAGATGATGTGTGGCTACTATAAATATCTTTTCATTATGTTCCATTCTTTAGATGTGTAACCACTACATATATAGGTCTTGTGAGTACTCACAAGGGTTCCCTATAGCATAAATTAGTATACAACGTGTTTCATATGTCCTTATGATTGCTAAGACCTTTATAACTCGGTGACATGGACACTAGTCTCCTAAATAGGGTGGATTAAGTATGAATCTCCCCTTTCATGTTGTAATGATCGAAAAAATAATGTCGTCGTGATTGAATATGAGGAGAGAAAAGCATATGTTTGATAAGAGCCTATTATTATCTTTCTAAATTCTTTTATAGGGATGTTAGCTTCAACAATTTGATTAGAGAACTTCCAAGCAACCTTGAAAATTTGGCAATGAAAGGTTATAAGTAAGTTATGTAGACATTTCATGAAACCTTTTCAATGATAAATATTATAGCCATATGGTTTTATATTTTATTGGTTAACTTTTCGTAACACTTGTAGGTTTAGCTTTCAATTAAAACCTATCAAATGGAATAATAATTAAATAAAGGTAATATTAGTGTGCAAGAGTTTAAACTCAGGACTTTCTATTTAGTTCCATGATAAACTTTAGGTTTGCAACCAGCTAAGATCAAATGACAGTGGGTCTAAAATATATCATCTAGGCCATGATCTAATATAAATTAAGAGACTAAAATTGGAATGTTTATGAAGACTTCTCTAGCATTTACTTACTTTCAATTTTTTATGGCTTAATAGGTGGTATAAACGAAACAACTTAGATATAGTTTCATGATCCTAAAGTTCACTGAGTTAGACTAAAATAAATTACCAATAAGGAGAGTATAGGTTTGCCAATAACAACTTTAGAACCTAGAATTAGTTGTGTGGACATTTTTAAATGTATTTACCAATAGGTCAACAACCTTAAATAACAATAATAAGTGGCTTTGCTTGAAACAACTATGGAAATTATTTGAAGGCATGTAACAAAACCAAAATTATAGCTTTAGTAGATTATTTACTTTGGTTTTTCTTTTTTTTCAAAGAGATAGAAGATAGCACTTAAAGGATCCCTATGAATACTTTATAGGAAACTTGTTCTTGAAATAAAGTACTTAGGAAAAAGAGCATCAAGATTAAGTTTATAGAATGGTTTTAGATAAATAACTTGCTGTTGAAGTTAATGAATACAGTTTTAGAGAGGACATAGAAAGTAGCACTTGAAAATTTCACTATGAATGATGGAGATTTCCTATATATCTAAAAATTGTTTATTATTAAATAATGAATACAAAAGTGTACACTATTTCTAAAAGCTTGTGGTTGTAGATGTGATATGGCCTTTTATATTTTTATAGAACACTCTCTCTTACTTATGGGATAACACTTTTGAATAAAACCCATCAAGTGAGGTTGAAACTCCTAACTCGATTGGACAGTTTAAATAAATGGGGGTGAAAACCACAATGCGACGTCTCAATTTAACACCTTGTGTTTTGATACTATGTTGAAATCAATTCTATAATCAGCCAATCTAAAAGCTCAATCTTAGATCACTTAGCCATGGACCTGAATTCTATAATGAAAGCCTACATTGAGTCTAAAAAACTTATTGAGAGTTTTATCATGATTGGGGCTTCTTCAATCATTCATGCCATAACAATGGTCATAATGTTGAACTTGGTGCCTAAATTTAATTATAGAAATTATAAATACAAAAGGGCACTCATACACACACTTCACTCTCGCATCTTATACAAGGCGCATTGACTTATCAACTCATAATTCACTTTCACCTATACCTATCTTCACTTTCTTATATAAGCACTCTACTTCTCAATTTTCTTCTAATTCTCTCACTCACTCGAGATTTTCTTTTCTTTAGGTGCACACAAAATGGAAGGGATTACCTTCCTATTTATAGTTGTGATCTTCTCCTCAAATTGTGGTTGAGAAGATGACAACTATGGTAAGTTGCATAATATAAACTTTGTTACCTCTCCACAAGTTCCATCTACCTAAAGGAGAGAGATGAGGAAAAAAAATGACAGGTTTATCTTTTGGTTGATAAAGCATGGGAATGTCTAAAGGCATCTCCAAACAAATGGATTATGAAATGTGGGATTAAAAAGATAGATTATATGAGAAAGACTAGATGAATTTGTAAATGGTGACAGCAAGAATGAAAAAAATTCATGATAAATGACTGTTATATTGTATAATAGAATGTGTGGCAACTCTAAAGGCTCCACATTGATAAAGAGGTAGGATTTAGTCATAAGGGGAGTGGTACCAACATTCTTGTGCTCTTAGATTTAGTTAGGCTCCTTTTAGTAGTTGGAGTAAGCACTACAAGGAAATAGCAATTGGCTAAATCAGGAGAGTAAGGATGTAATTCATGCAACCTAAATAGGAGTAAAACCTATACTAGAAGCTCATCACAAATACTAATGTTCTATTAATTCATCTCCACACAATTGCTATAGAAGTGCCAAAATGTTGATATAATCTTCCGTGTATGAATTTTCATCTTCTTTGCTAATAATTGTGCTAATATATGTCATCATTCTCAAATAGTCACAATTGCTTCATGTAGGTATTTAATTAGGAACCTTTTTTCTAGACTATTGCCAAATTAGATCCTACATGGTGTAAACATCCCATTTTTGCCCTCATAATCAATTATCAATTTTTTCTTTTTTTTTTTACATTTTTTTCTAATTTAGCAAAAATAGGAAAAATATTCAAAAAATAAAATAAATCGAAAAAATACATCAATTTTGGAAAATAATTATAGAAATAGTAATAAAAGGGATTAAATAATGTTTACAAATTTTTGAAATTTCAAAAAATACAAAAATAATAAAAAATCGCATTGCATATATGCAAATTGAGAAAATAAAAAAATCGAGTAAGTAGGCTAGCCCAGCTAGTCCGAGTCACAGTCTTGTGTGCACGAGAAGGGGTCAGGTCACAGGTTCGAAACGCGATGAAGGCAGATTCCGCGTTTTGTAATTTTTTTTCCTCGCCTAGGACACGTGTCAGTAGCTGATTGGTTGGAACGGGCGTACGCGCCGGGCGTGTGATCATCTTCAACCTTCGTCCGAGATCGTCGCTGGTAAGGGAAAAATCGCATTTCGACCGTTTTGATTCGATTTTTTGCACAAATCCAATAGATCTTTAACTGAAATAGGATAAACATCATCCAATTGGAATCAAATCGCAACAAATCAAAGGATTTACACAAATCGGAGATGGGTTTTTCAACCGAAATCCGATTTGCTTCAATAGGAGGAAATCCGAGCTTATCCAGCTCGATTTCTTGCACTTATAAATAGAGGAGGAAGGGAGGAAACAGAAGCACGGATCAGAAGTGAGAAAAAGAGAGAAATCGAAGCCTCGCCGGATTCTTCCAAGCCGCGACCATTGATCAAGCACCGAACTACCACCAGGGGGCATTTTTGGAGAAATCCACCGCCGCGGTTAAGTTCCCCACCCTCGAAAACCTAGGAAACGACACCTCAACCTCATCGAAAGGCCACCGGAATGCCGTCAACGAGCTCCCTTAGCCGCCGTGACCGATCGACCCGACCCAACCCGCTTCAACCCGATCCGACTCAATCCATGCACCGACCCGGATTCAGGTAAGTCGATTTTTTTTTTTGTATTTTATTTATTTAGTTATTTTATTTATTTTTTCGAATTTATTTATTTATCTATTTGTTATTTATAATTCAAAAATAGAAAAATATTAGAATTTAGATTAGTTTTTTTTTAGGATTTAATTTAGGGCAAATAATAGAAAATAATAATAAAAATAATAAAAAATAAAATAATAATAATAATAATAATAAATTATAAAAATATAAAATAATAAAAAATGATAAAGATATGTTAGAAAAAAATGATAAAATTTAGATTTTTAGCTTAGGGTAGATAAAAGAGAAAACTTTTCAATAGAAATTAATAAAAATTAACAAAAATTATAAAAAAATTAATAAAAATTAAGAAAGATTAATAAAAATTTATAATAATAGAGGTGAGTTGAAAAATGGGGAAATAATTTTTTATCACTTAGAAAAATGTTTTTTTTATATAATAAATCCAAAATTGGTTTTTTCCTAAATAATTATTATTTTTCAGAAAATCAAATGATCAAGCTTAAGCTTAGATTTTTTTTTAGAAAAATACTAAAATGATAAAAACGTAAACCAAAAGTAATTTCATAATTAAAAATTCACAAACACATTAAAGTTTTTTAGGAAAAGCGAACTACGGCCTGTTTGATCCTGAATAGCAGGTACGTAGACACTCATTTAGGGCAACTCTAAAACGAATAAAAGATCATTTTCTTAGAATAATTTACTCAAAAACAAAAATAAAATAAAAGACATTTGGATAAGGTTTAGATTTTAGGATAATAGTGTGGTAACCTTAAGGTTTTAATAAGTTAGCCTCCGAACTCAGAAACTCTGGTTTTCCATTTCCTCTTTCACAAAAAAATGAAGAAAGGAAATCACGCTGATTAGTGGTCTAAATTAGGATTAATTTGCTCAGTTAGTCCTAATTCAATTTCTCCCAACCACAGTTGGGTGGCGACTCCAAAACAAAATGAAATTCCTAACTCAAGTCGATGGTCTACATTAGATGAGCATAGGATCTAGTATAGATCGGATTAGAAATAGAAAATAAAAAATTAGACTTGACACATCGTGCTTTTTTACTATATTCATTATGCTTAACATTATCTTAAATTATTTACTCCACTTGTGCCGATTCATTCTAATTCATTTGATCTAGTGATATTTCATACAACAACTTCATAATTAAAAGCTCCAGATGTCAAGAAAGGAGCGTGTATGTACTTCTTTTATCAAACTTAACACAAATGCTCTTGCAATATGGTAGTTTAATGCTTATAAATATTTTTGATCTAGCTTGATTTTCCTTTCTTGTATTGTTTGTTGTTAGGAACTTGTTTGCAAGCTCATCAAAGGGCAATCATCTATATGTCTTCAACACAAGTATATTGCTAAGCAATCATAATATGATACATACTTATTAATAATGATTTTTTTTAATTGCAATTTGCTTTCTTTTCTTGGTAACAGAACTGTTTCATGTTTAAAAAGCCTTCAATGTCCAAAAAGTAAGTTAATAATTTTCGTAAAAGAAGAACAAGATAGCTCTCGCTTTTAAAGGTTAATTGTTCTTCTCCTCATTATCTAGGTATAAGTAGTCTCCATATAAATTGTGGTGGAAAAGAGGCAAAGATTGGGAAAACTACATGCAATGAAGATACTAATGCAGCATCTCTTGCTTGATTCTTCTAAAGTGGGTTTAACTGGGCATATAGCAACACTGGTCACTTCATGGATGATTCTCTTTATACTGATAATTAAATTTGGTCAAATAAATCTAAACTCTTAAATAGAGAATCTAGAACTATACATGAATGCATGCCTTTCTCTACTCTCTCTTACATATTACGGTTACTACTTGATGAATGGGAATTACACAGTAAGCCTCAATTTCACAGAGATTGTTTTTACCAATGACCACAATTATACTAGCCTTAGCAGATGCATCTTTGATGTTTATGCACAGGTTGTAATCTTTTCATGCTCTCATCATGACATAACGTATGCATAAAACTTTTCTTTATAAGTTTTGCATATTCTTGAATGGGCTAACCTCTTAAGGACATAAATCTCATCTACATAAGAGGTGATTTTGCAATGGGGGATCACCATTGTTTTGCAAAGAACTAACTGATTGAACATTTTCAGGATAAGTTGGTGTTAAAGGGTTTTAACATTGCAGAAGAAGCAAGAGGTGTAGGAAAGCTAATCGTCAAAAACTTCACTGTCCCTATTACTAGTGGCACCCTTAAGATACATTTGTATAGAGCTGGGAAAGGCACAATTGCTATACCTAGGAGAGGATTTTATGGTCCTCTAATATCTACCATATCAGTTAATCAAGGTTAGTATATATTATATAATAAATATAATAATTCATATCGTATTTATAAACTTAAGCTTTTTAAATTAGGCTACTGCGGTACTAGTCATAGAAAAGTTACGGTTGAAAGTTGCACTACTTAAACCTCATGACTTTGGTCTGAAATAAATTCCACCGAATGCAAAAGTGATTTTTTATTTTTGTTGTTTCATTCCTTTTCAACACATACCTTTTCATATGTGAACTTAAAAACACATTGTTTGAAACCTATAATACTCATTTCTCAACAACCCTCCAAGCCCACTTAGCAATGTTATATACGATAAGTTATGCGTTATGGAAGTGTCACGAAGATTTTTTAATTTCCTTAGAGGGAATTCTATTTAACACATGATAAGCTATGAATAAAGCTTCATTCTATAAATCCATAGGCCACTTAGCATTTAAAAGCATTGTATGGACCATACCTATTAACCTTCTATCTTTTCTTTTGGCTAACCACTTTTGCTATTGGGTATAAGGTGAACTAGAATGGTGTACAATCCCATGTTCTTTACAATAAGAGGTAAAATTAGTTGAGAAATATTCCCATTTTTTTTCACTACAAAGAACTTTAATTTTCTTTTTCTTTTAAATTTTGCACCATAGAAAACTTATATTTCTTAAGCATTTCAAAGGCACCGTCCTTTGATTTAACAACTAGACATAGGTGTACCTAGAGAAGTAATCTATAAATGGGATGAAACATTTATTCATTCCTCTAATCAATACCCCATTTAATTCACAAACGTCGGAATGCACTAGCTCCAACATTTTAGTACTTCTTTCTACTTTAGGAAACGATTTCTTGGTGTATTTTTGTTTATATGCAAGTTTCGCATGTTTCATCTACATTATTCTTTTTTGTTAGGAGCCCTTGTTTAGGAATTGATTGTAATGATTTATAATTAATATGTGCTAGCCTTCGTGCCATAACCCAAAAGCATAATAAAAAATATAAGAGTGGACATCCACTTCTCATTACATTTTTGTCAATACATAATTTAAATATCCTATCACAAGAGTATCCCCTTCCCAACAAACACCCCCTCCTTCAGACAAAATCAGCTTATCATAATCAAGGATGGCTTATGCCCTTTTACACAAAAGATTTGAAGAAAACTAGATTTTTTTCTAATATCTAGAACATGAAAAATATTAATAATAGTCAACTTCATGCCACATATGAATTACAATTCAATGCTTAAGGACCTTTACCACGTTGTTATTTACCTATCAAAACTTCTTGTTCTTTTTCTACACCTTATAGGTTTTAGAATGATTCTTGTCATTGCAACCATGTATAGTCACATCACAATCAATACACCAATCATGAGATCTAACTAAAGAGACCATATGCAATTAAGCTACCCACTTGGTGCTAACCTCAACATGTAATCAGAGTAAGATTTTCTATATTTCATCTTTCGTGCACTCGATATAAAACTCAAAGTTCATCTTTCATGCAAAACTGAAAATATTTATATATTGATAAACATATCATCCATGTGATTATTATTCATGTACTTCACTTCAAGTGCTCACCAAATTCCCCTTGGTGATTTGCTGTTGCTGAATGGATTGTATGTCATCAAAAAATGTATTCAAAATATGGCCTTAGGATAGCAATTTATACACCTCCCTCTTCTTCCTTTCAAATCTGATTTTTTAAGTGTTATCCAAAGTAGAAGGTGAAGTATCCACCAAATTGGGTTAAGAAAATATGAAATATTTGATGCAATGAGAAGGAACATCATCTTATCCTCACAAAAAATGAAATCAATGCCATCAAAATGGTCCAAATTGAAAGAGAGGAAAAATACAATATTAAAACATCTCTCTAATAGCCTCTCACTAAGTATTGAGTTTTATAAAAGAAAATATGAATAAATATCTATAGAAATTCCCCACATATTAAGTAGATTTTGAGATGGTACACTTGAAAAAACATTAGTCATTTTTTAAACAACAGAAATATATCAAACTCATGATTCATGACTACTAGGGCAAACTATTTATGCCTTTTAAGAAATTTTAAGAAGTGCCTCTACTCACATGAATGAGGGTTACTTAAATCTCATGGCCTAAATCCCACCAGGTGCAAAAGCACCTACTCGTTTTTCTTACTTTTTTCACCACAAGCAAAAATGCACCCTTTGAGAATTGAACCCAATGCCACTTAGATAATACTAGGACTCACAATTATTCACTTGCCAATACACTTATATATACTATCTTCATTTTAAAGATGGAAAGGAGGTTTGTTCATTGCTTTCTTGGTATTTATCTTCATTCGACCCTTTAGATGTCAAAAGACAAAATTCACTTTGAATGTTTTGATGAGATACTTGGCTCGTGTCATGCTTAAAGTCCTCTAATAAATGACTACATCTTTCATATATCAAAGTTTTACATCAAAGTGTGCCCAGTCTTATTGTGTCTCTATTGAGACCTTTCAATCTTTTGTTCCACATCTTCTCATGATAGTTTTCACTTATCATTCGGTTTCAATAAAATTAAAATTAAAAATACACGGGTGCATTTATTCTTTTGTTTTGTAGATTTTGTACCAGCAAAAAAGTCAAATGGGATGTAGATTTCTTCTTATGCGATTGTTGGTATTGTTGCTGGAGTTGCATTTGTAATTTTATTAATCCTAGGCGCTTATTATGGAAGAGGATGTTTAAGATGAAAACATACACTAGAGGGTGGTAATGCACAAAGAACTTTTCATTGTTATGCTTTTGAACATTCATTGTCATATATGACCATAATAAACTTCTTCAACATGGGAATGATGTACCTTGTCTCTTCATTGGCATATTGTTGTGCTTACAGAATTCTATAGGTGTTTCATTCACCTAAAGAGAAATTCCTTTTCAATTTATTTAACTGCAAATAGATGGCTATTAGTTTGACAATGAGATCTCTATCAATTACATGAGGCCTCTATCATTTACATGAACCTTGCCAAGCTTATTATGCAGGTATTAAGCGCATTAACATACAAACTAGTGCATTCACCTTGAAGCAAATAAAGGAAGCAACAAATAACTTTCACAATTCTAATAAACTTGGAGAAGGTGGCTTTAGCCCAATTTATAAGGTACTTTATGAAGCATACCCTACCACCAACATTGCATCCAAAAAGGGAAGAAGCACTGAGGAATATACTAGCATGAAAGAAAAATTCTAGCCAATAATCATGTCATCAAAACTTTATTGTAAGGTATTTTGTCAAATGGCACTTTGATTGTAGTGAAACAACTTTCTTCTAAATCAAAGCAAGGAAACCGTGAGTTCTTAAACGAGATTGGGATGATGACTACTCTCTAAAACCCTCATCTTGTAAAGATTTATGGATGTTGCATTAAAGGAAATGAATTATTATCGGTATACAAATACATAGAGAAAAATAGTTTTGCTCATGCCCTTTTTGGTAGCATCCATGTACTTGATATGCTTCTTATTTCTTTACAAGTGGAACAACTAATTTATAATCATATTTTCCTTGTTTTCCTTAAAAGGTCCGAAAGAGTTTCTATTGAAATTAGATTGGCTTACAAGACTAAAGATATGCTTAGGCATTACAAGAGGATTGGCATTTCTTCATGAAGAATCAACATTAAAGGTTGTGCATAGAGATTAAAACTACAAATGTGCTAATTGATAAAAATCTAAACCTTAAAATATCATATTTTGGTTTAGTTAAACTGGATGATGGGGATAACACACATAAGAGTACAAGGATTACTGGAACATGGTGAGACTCCACCTTTACCTTTTCATCTTTTTAGAAAGCACATTTTTCTTTAGTTCTACATCCCTTGAGCAAATTAACTGATATATATGGAATGATATAATCTAGTTTTTGTTATACAATCTATTAAATTCTAATTAGAAAATTCATGTTGCAATGGATACATAGCACTTGAATATGCAATGCATGGTTATTTAATTAACAAAGCAAATGTTTATAGTTTTAGAGTTGTTGCTTCGGAAATTTTTAGCGATAGGAGGAGTTCAACTTACCAACAAAAGGAGTGCTTCATGCTTCTTGCTTGGGTAACTTAATTTTATATTTTTCCTTCTATATGTTGAATTATAGTTTCCTAATTCACCAAAGAAAAAGAGCTAGATAAAACAAATATGAAACAAGTTCAAGGAGCTAATGATTGAAATAAGAAGGTTTTACAGAAAATAAATGTATGGCAAGTTTTTTAGGAACTAGTGCTATGCTAGATATCTCCCCCTCTGGTTCTTTGACTAATATATGATATAAAGATGAAGTTATTGGTAGCATATTACCTTTCAAGATAGATGTTTTGAATTTACTATCAATTAATTTAAAATTTTAAACTTATTAAAGATCATGTGCCCTTATAGTTTTTTTTTTTTTTTGACAAATCTCTTATATTAACAGATTAACACTCTCTTTTAGTTACCAAATATAGTATAGACTAGTCAATCATGAAAGGATGAACTAAATGTAGAAAGTCCGGCTTATTATTGTATATTTTTATGTTTATAATATTCTTGCAGTAAGGGTAGAATAATCTTTTTACAGCTACATATGAAAAACCTAAGCCTATTGTATAAATACTCATTCTAAGCTACAATGTAATTAAGCTAATATTATAAATAATTATACAATTTTTCATGTATTAGAGAAAAAAATTGAATAAAATAATTTGGTTAAAATATGGTCCAAGTGGAAACCTCTTCCTTCCTTTCTCCCCCAAAGGTAACAAACCCAACCTATCCTTCTTCCAATGGCTTTTAATTCTTTCATTGGACCATGCTCAACCTAACCTAGCAACCCAACTCTACTTGACCGGTGACAACCTTGACAATGGTGAAAATCCAACTTGAAGCCCTACTTCGACAAGTGTCATCCTTTATCCTACTTCGACCACTTCGGTCATGCCTCAATAGCCATAACCAACGCACTGGTGACTTGATAATACACCAAACAAACACACTACTTCACTGCCAAATGGACCACTCCATCACCATTAGACAAAATATCTAGCAACCAACTCCACTACCACTAAACAAACCCAACCCATCTCTAGCAGCCCACTCCACCACTAGACAAACACACTAATGCCTGAACAAACACCACCACATGACCAGAATCGGTGCCTCTAACCTTCCCCATCACTCTTCTCCCTAACCTTTTACGTACACCATCCCCATAACTCCCCCAATTCATTGTGCCACCATCTCACCTCTCTCCCATGCCTCAGCAGTTACCATCACTCTTCTCACTCATTCCACTAACACAAACCTAACTAGTCACCTCCATTATTTCCTCCCAAATGCTACTCCCATGCCCCTCTCAACCACCCATCTTTCTCCCTACATCCACATTTTAAACTCACTTATCACCTACTATTTCACTTACAAATGTTGCTACTGTAGTCCTACCCCATGAAGTTACCCTTCTAACTTCTACATATTGGCTTCACGTAAATCACTTAGTGCAAGCTATCACTACTTGCCACAAGTTCCATTAACTTTCTCATGGAGACTCACAACATCTTGGTAGCCTATGATATGTGGATTGCCCTTTATTAACACATTACTGAGAAATAAATGGCCAAGAAAAGAAAATCAAATAGCAGTTGCTTTCTGTCCATTTGAAAAATAATGCTAAGGTAGACAAACTCTAAGAGCCATAATCTGTTGCTACCTTCTAGCCCCCACCGGTCGACCAATCAGCTCCACAAACCTCATTACACTTACCTTTTATGGCATTCACTAAGATTATAATGCCAATGTCACCAAACTCATTCATTCACTTATTGCCCACACATTTAAGAAAGTTCATACAAAATTCATTAGCTAAGAACAATGACTCAAGCATCATGATGATGACTACACCATTACCCCTATTCATACTACATTCAATACCCATACTACCTCATCTACCTCTTAGTATTAGGATCATCATTATAGTAGATTTGAAACTAAGGGGCATAGTTAATCCACATGAACTCTAATGAGCGCTGATCTACTCCAATTGCTCACACACCTAGCTCATTCATTCAATCTCCATTCATATGTTAGATATGCGATAAGTTGGGCATCGGCCCTTTGATGCTATTATATCAATTAGTCTTATGCAAATGCTGGTTCTAATTAGGTAAATAAAGGTGATAGTGCATCCATACATATATCTTATGTAGTTGACGTCACTGTCCTTACTATGGTCCTCTCTCCCCACATCTTGAAAATACCTTACACAATCCTTCTTTCAAACATAACCTACTATATGTTATTAAAGGGCATCACAACAATGACCGTGTTGCTAGTTTTGATACTCTCATTTCTTTTGTGAGAATTTGATAACAACAAGATCTTCCTACAACAACAAAGAAATGTCCTCTATTTAGTCAATCTCTTTGGTCCACCACCTACAATCCCTCTGTGTTAATTGTCATGAGAGCAGTTTATCACTCTTGGTTATATAATCTTTATAACAAGGTCCTTAATAAATTCACACAGTCTCCACCTTTATGTGAAATCATCTCCTTAGTGCTCTAGTTCATGTCTCTCTTGCAACATTGCAAATTCCACTCAACCACCATTCTTAAATTCATCTCAACAAGCATGGAAGACCCTAGACGTTATTTACACCGATATGTGACAATTGCCAATTAGATCAAACTTAAGATTTCACTATTATGTACTCTTTGTTGATAACTATACTTATCATTCTTTTGATTTTTCTAATACATTTTCTACCCAATTTTAAACACTTTAATTTTTTTTTTTTGAAAATTAGTTTTTTTTACTTACATTGAAGTGCACCATAGTGATGGTGAATTTTTAATCAATGTTTTCACTAAGTTTCTATGTGACAACAGCATTCACCTTCCAACTCTCTCGTCCTTATATGCCCTAAGAAAACAGTATAGTTAAACGTAAACATTGACATATCACTAACCTAAGATGAGCTATATACCTCAATACAAAACTCCCACTCAAATTCTCTAATGTTTCTCTTATGGCAACTCATAACATAATAAACCGATTGCCCTTAACAACTCTCAACTACTAGTAACTTCCTATATACCTTCGAGATTAAACTCTCCCTAATTATAACTTTCTATATACCTTCATGTGCCCTTTCTTCCTAACACAAGACTCCAAGCCTCAAATAAATTATCTCCCCGATCCCTTCCTTGCATCTTCCTTAGGTACATTACCCATCAGAAAGGGTAATGTTACCTTAACTCTATTTTAGGACGTGTTACATCAATTAACATGTTATCTTTTATGAATCTATCTTTCCACCTATCTTTACATTGTCTTCCACTAGCAACATTGTAGCATCTCAACTAACCTCTCCCTTACCTCCAACCTTACTCCGCTTGCTCCCAAACTAACATCGAAATTATAAGTCCCCTTTTACCTTAATCCTCTAAAACTCGAGCCCTACTACTTCAAAACCTAAACCCCTTACAACTTTATTCTCATGGATGCTGCCTATGCTCCTGTATGTTCATCCCCTTCTACCCCTACAATAAAACAACTCAACTCGTGTCTATGAATATATTCACACTAGAGCACTACCCCAATCACCACCTACTACACTTGTCCCCACCCCACCCCCTCTCTTCTCACTACCTCTACCTTTTCAGATCTATCTCTTTAACTACTCATCTCAACCCTCACTGCATACTCCCTAAATACTCACCTAAGAAAGCATCATAAAGTACAAAACTATCCTTAACCTTGAAATGCAAAAAAGAAAAATTTGGTCACCGGTTTCTCCATAGGCCTACTTAAATGTTGTTGGTCATACTAAAAGTTTCAAAATAACTACAATGTAGAGGAACAAGTGGTGCTTTTAAGGTGCAACTTGTTGCTTAAGATTTCTTATAGTTGGAAGGAATTAATTACATCAAAATATTTAGGTAGAATTTGGTTAGCAAAAATAAACAATATAAGAAAAACTGAATAGTATTATACAAAGAGGAGTATAATATAGTTCTCTTGTACTACATTTGAAGTGCATAATATGAAACATGAATTTTAATATAGATATAGGTTTTTTTTTTCTTTTTTTGCATCAACATGAAAACTCACAAAAGAGAGTTTTAGCGTAAACAAAGTAGCAAATGGAATGATGATGTCATACGGTTATTTTTTGGCATTTGAAAATATGCTTATTTTGTTCAATAAAATAAATTTTTGTATCATCATGCATATGATACAAATTTTTTAAATTTCGTCTAGTAACATGGTTCAATATGCAAACCAAACAAAGGATTGAGATTTTGTCCAATCTAGTATTATAAAATAATGACAACCAAATGATACCTTAGTCTCATTGTCAAACCTACCACTATTTTCTTTATTCTTTCTCATGTTCCCTCTTCCTGTTAGGTTATTCATTAGCTTGATGTTAGGAATGCTTTCTTCATAGTCATCTCATTGAAAATGTCTTCATGAAATAACCTCCTAATATCGTACATCCCTACTATTCCAATCATGTCTATCAATTGAAAAAGTTTCATTATGGTATAAAATATGCTCCTTGTGCTGAGTTCTAGTATCTCTTTGACTATATTTGCTAATGCAAACTAAGTTAGATGCTCAAGCACTCATTTATCCACCAAAGGGTATGTCATCTTTCTTGGGTGCAATCTCATCTTTTAACACAGTAAAAATAGCCTATCATGTTGTGGTAGTTAGCATAGCTAGAACCATGCTTTAGCCTACATTATAGAAAAGTTTTGTTGGATTTCTTACCCTACTCATGAGATAGAGGTCCCCATAAAGTGCATTATTCCTACACATAATCATTAAAACTTAGGATGTCCTATTATGATATTATGATAAATTTTATCAAGTAAATATAAAAACAAACTTAATCTAACAAGTTTGAGATTTTAGATAAGATGGACTTACCAACTATTACAAAAAATTTATGGAGAGGTATTCCAAATGAGTTACTCCTCTTACAGATTTACAAAAGAAAGATCGAGCGTAATCCCGAGGTGAGGAGTATCAGGCTGCATTTGAAGAACCGAAGTGTATCTTAGTTGAGGAGCCATTCTCCGCGCTACTTGACATCTTTAAACCATTTAAAGTGCACATGGATGCATTAGACTTTGCTTTAGGTGGAGTATTGATACAAGAGAGCCATCCGGTGGCATATGAGAGTAGGAAGCTAAATCAAACAAAGCATAGGTATTCAGCCCAAGAGAAGGAGTTGCTTGCAATTGTGCACTATCTCGGGACTTGGAAGCACTATTTATTAAGGTCCAAGTTCCTGGTGAAGATAGACAATTCTGCTGCCGACTATATTCTAACTTAACCTAAACTCTCTGCTGAGCAAGCAAGATGATAGGAATTCCTTGTAGAGTTTGATATGGAGATTGAGCATCCAAGTGGGTGAACTAATCAAGTAGTAGACGCACTAAGCAAAAGAGTAGATTTAGCTTCTTTAGCCGTAATTGCCCATTAGTTTGTGAGTCAAGTCAACACTAATATCTAAGACCAGATCAAGAAACACTTAGGCTAAGACCTATTGGCTAAGAATTTGAAGTAGTTAATTAAAGAGGGCAAAACTTGTAGATTCTAGATGGAAGGCGATTTGATCTATACCAAGGGTCATCGCCTATATGTTCCCAAGGTGAGGAACTTGAGGAAGGCGCTCACAAGGAAGTGCCATGACACTCTGTAGGCTGGACACCCCAGCCAATAGAGGATGATGAGCTTGTTGAAGCAAGGCTACAATTGGCTAAATATGAAGGAAGATATGATGAACTACACCCGTACTTGTCTGACTTGTCAACATGATAAAATTGAGTGTCAAAGACCTTCAGGGCTACTAGAGCCCCTTCTTGTACCTTCTCAACCATGGGAGAGCATCTTCATGAACCTTATCACTTCCCTGCCAAAAGTGGGGGAGTACTCATCAATTTTTGTTGCTGTTGTTGACAAGTTCTCTAAGTATGCAACCTTCATCCCAACCACAAAGAGCTCAAATGCTAAAGAGGTAGCAAGGCTTTTCTTCAAGCATGTTGTGAAGTTTTGGTGAGTACCCTAAAACATCATGAGTGATAGGGACGTTAAGTTTACAGGAAAGTTTTGAACAGAGTTGTTCAACCTCTTAGGTTATGAATTAAGCACAATCGCTAGCTATCACCCACAAAGTGATGGCCTGATAGAGAGATTCAACGAGTTGTTGGAGGAATACTTGCAGCACTTTGTGTCCACTAATCAAAAGAATTGGGTTGACTTACTAAATATCACCCTGTTCTGTTTCAGCATCCAACAAAGATCTTCCTTCAACAAAAGCCTTATTGAGATCATCACAAGTCAGCAACCACTATTACCTTACATAATGGTTGCACCTTACATAGGAAGATGCCCTAGAGCTTATCAATTCACTAAAGATTGGAACCAGAGTTCAGAAGTTGCCAAAGCTTACCTTGAGAAGGCTTCTAAGAAAATGAAGAAGTGGGTAGATTAGAAGTGCAAACCTACATAATTTAATGTTGGAGACTAAGTCCTCATTAAGCTTCTTCCAAAGCAGATCAAATCGTTGAGGAACAAGGACAAAAGACTGATTTAGAAATATATTGGACCAATTCCTATTGTTTTAAGGATTGGAAGAGCTGCATAAAAGATCGAGCTATCCATATGGTTAAAGGTCCATCTAGTCTTTCATGTGAGCATCCTAAAGCCCTACCATTTAGACATGGGAGACCCTTCTTACAACATATCACAACAACCACATGTCAAGCTCAAGTTTAATGTTAGTCAAGCTGTTAAAGATATCCTTAGTGAGAGAACTATCAGAGACCTTACCACTGGAGAAGAACACACAAAATACTTAATGAAGTAGAGAGATCAGGGAGATGAAGACAACAGTTGGGAGACAAAAGATGACATCATGCCAATATTAGAAAGAACATCAATAGCATCAGCCAGAAGACCTCCATCAATGGGTTGAAGCTCTAGTGCATATTAACGACGACATTGATAGATGTAAGTGGGGTGAGGGTGTTAGGATCACATTCATTATAGCACTATGTACATACTATATAGTAGAGGTTGGGTTTTGTTGTATCTTACTTAGAATAGTAGTTTCTATTTTTTTTATCATGTTGCCAATTCAACAGTTTTAATGTCTCATCTTGCAGAAGTTATAAACGCTCGTAAAGCTCTTTACGGATGTGTGAGTACTCTTGTGGATACAAGCTCTTGCTCATTACTTAGCTACGTATAACTAAGGAACCTACTTATACACTATTCCCCCGTATACACACTATAGTCATTTGTACATTTGATATTGATAAAAGTATGTGGTTATTCATTATGATTTTTGCCCGTCTCCCTTTTCTTATTGTTGCTTTTCTATTGTTCTTGCATGTTTCTTACAGACATACAAGCCAATCAAATAGCGATTAGGTTTGCTTACTACTATAGAGGCAGGATATTAAGCGCCACATGATCTTGCTATACTAGTGAGAGCCTAAGACTGTGACACTAGAGACTAACATTTATGCTACTGAACTACAAAAACCTTAGTTAACACCCTTATCTTTAATATCGAACGTTTACACCCATAAAGTTAAAAAGGAAAAAAGAAAAAGGTGCACTTAGGCCTTATTGGAGCTAAGTACACATGAAATAAATATAAATAGGTATATTTACAATTTATCTTATGTTTATTTATGGGTAAAATAACGTAAAAGAAGATCAAAGTTTGAAATTAAATTTAAATAGAATATCAAACTTTTGAATGGCTATATTAAGTCATTCATATAGAGAATCAAACTTTCAACTAATTAAAATAAAGAATCAACATTATAATAAGTGCTTCAAATAAATAACTAAAACTTGGAAAGTTGTAAAACAAAACTATGGTTTCAATCATCTCCTTAAACTACTTGTCAAAATATTAATCATTTATATTAATTATTTAAAATTTTGATTCTTTATTTGAATCACTTATTATAACATTGTTCATATATTTTAATCATTTATTAGAAATTAAGCTCAAATATTAATCTTTATATGTGTAACGTTCCTCTTTATTTATATGTCCTCGAGAGAAAACAACAAATAAGAAAAGGGAAACTTATCGCCCACGGATACTTGAGATTACCTTGTGCAAGAAATTTGGTTTCCTTCCTTTTCTAATAGGGGAACGAGTTATCTAGTTTCTCTTGCATCGTGAAGTACACCATTTCCGTTGACCGTCCAGATGCAATGTTATTTCTCCAGCTAATATCTTCCATATGTGCACAAAACTTTAAAGAAAGTTAATGATGGGATTTTGTTTATGTGCAAGAAATTTTCTTTTTGGGGCTGTGGTTAAGGATTCCTTTAATGGAAACTTTTTTTGAAGTTGTGACTCTCAAGGATTACTTTAGAAATTTTAGAAGAAAAAAAAATAACTTTAGAAAATCCAAATCCTGAATCTTAACATAACAAACAAACCTCCTCAAACCTTAATATGAGAAATACGATATGGTTTCAATAACAAGTGTTCTAAAAAACTTAATGGACAGCATAGTTTGCTTATTTTATAAATATTTCCCATAATATATAGTTTTTCACATGCTAATTGGTAATGTGCTCGAGTAAATTAAAAATAAAATAAATAAAAGCCAAGTACCTCGAGGCTCGGAGCACTCATTAGGACAATAAATAATCAAATGTTTGTATATTTTGCCAAATAATTAAAACTGACAATTATTGCTTTTAGGAGGGCGTGGGTATTAAATCAAAGGTTACATTTTGATTGTTATTTAGAGTTAGAGTTGTTACTAATTTGCTATTGAATGACTTGCCAATTACACTTAATAATTATGCAACATGAGTTTTAGAAAATAAATCTTTTTTTATTTTTATTTTGTTGTAATACATTTATAACATGCTATGATAGCTATGTTTTTATGAATTAAATGAAAAAAATAGCATCACTAATCAACCTTCAATCATCATTAAAAGGTGAAGATAGAGATTAAAGTTTAATCTGAATGAATTTTTTTAAATAATCTGACCAACCGTTGATTCAATTTAAAGAAATTAAACATCAAAATCTTGATAAACATTAAAGATGAAAATATTGCCATATTGTCGTACAAACTAAAGTAATATAATAAAGTTCAATATAAACGGATATCAATATATTTACATAAATCTCCTTGTAAGGAAGAATAATGATTAGCGTTTAGCACTATGAACAAAAATCCCCTTGCCTGTCTACGTACCATAAGTGGAAAAACATCATGGCTAAAACAAATTTTCCAATGAATTCCTCTTTGCTTCATGTTGCAGTGCCGCCGTTGGTAATTGTACTTCATACAACCTCATTCCGACAACAATAAACTTGGTATTAGTAATTTATCCAAAAACAAAAAAAAAAAAATCACCAAAACAAACCACCCTGCACATACACTTATGAAAGGAGATAGGAAAAAATTATTGCGTTTACATGCACATCCTTTTTACTAATGTATAATCAAGCTTGAAAAATGTGAACTATTCTCTTATATATAGCATTTAACAAGTGTGTTCCACTCATTAATTTTTTTTCTCCCAAAATTAAAGAGACCTTATTTTGATAAGCAAAACTTGAAGCGGGGGAAGAAAAGTAAGTAAGAGTTAGGACCAATTATATGAAAAATGTATATCATTTTTCTTTTTTTTTTTCATATATAAAAAAATGTGGATTCTATATACGGATCCTAAAATTCTACATATTAATACATTGATAAAAGATATACAAAAAGTAAATATTAGTTACACCTATCATTTTTATCGTCATTGGATATCAAGCTATGGCAACTTCTTCTTTTTGAGCTTTAACACATAGTAAAAGGGGTCCAAATCCAAGTGATGTAAAATTGGACTGCATGTGTAACTAGCTTTCTTATATATCAACATACTAACGTTACATTTAATTTACTATAATAGAATAATAATTCCTTTGATATATTTTTTTTTTAATGATAGAGATATTTTTAAAATGAAAGTTATTCTATAAAAAATAACTATTCCTCAAATTAAGAAATTGAATAAAAATTCTTTAACTATTTTATATTATATAAAAAAATAAGTATTCCTTGTAAAATAACCTTTTGCAAGCCAAATAAAAGAATAGCCATTCTATAGTAATAAAAATAGAATAACAATTTCAATCCAATCAAGTAAACACAATATAATGGAAGGAGTTGTTGCCTGTCGGAACCAAATCGTCCCCCGTCGATCAAACTATATTCCTTATTAGAGTGCATGTCATTACGATGTAACAAAGGTACATGATGATGTGATGGTGATATCGGCATTAATGGTAATTTTTTCATCAGTTCACCAGGATCATGGTGATTGTAAGTATCAAATGATTGGTAACCCGCAAGTAGAGTAAATGCTGCTGCGAAAGTCAAGGTGACAATGAGCACTGCCACCAAAGACAGGGCATTAGCCAATCCTTTTAGATCTTCTTGGGGTTGATCAAGTGCACTAGATTTCTTAGTAGTTACGTTCAGTTTTTGTGGTTTTTGTGGCTTTCCATCTTTTCTTACTGTGAAATGCTTTAAGTAGTTGTGCAAGTAGATCTATACAAAGTAAAGGAAGTTGTTAATTGATGTAAGAAATAAACTCGTATGACGATATGATTACTCTTACATTCTTGTAACTAGTAAAACACAGAAAAGCAAAGCAAATCTACTATCACAAATGTCTTCTTTGAGTAAATGAGTGAGCACAACAAACCTTTTTCCCGAAAGTAGGCCACTTTTCTTCACAGATATCGCAAGTTGTTTTCCCTTTTGCAATTTTTACTCTAATATTTGCTCCAACACGTAGAAGCTTCTTCAACATCCTATAGTTTTGGTCCTAAGCTACCATATGAAATGGTATATTTAAGATTGGAAAAGTAGGCTAAATGGACCGATTCACCTCAATCCGCATTAATCCTCTTCACAAGTGGACCAAATTTTTTTATCTAACCCCCCTTTTTTTTTAAAGTTAAGCAATTTAGCCCGCATTAATCCGCGAACTAATGAGTTAACTCACAATTTTTTTTTCATATATTTAAAGTTAGATATGTTAATATAGAGACAACTTGTGTTGGCCTATAGGTCAATGCAAGCTGGCCCTCTTCGGCTTGCTTTATTTGTAGGCAAAAAATTTGATATTTTTTTGTTGGTTAAACAAGCTAACCCATCCACCCTGCTTGCATAGCTCTAAGTGTGTTACATTCATTATCAAGTTCATTAACTAGCTTAGTGAGTTTCTAAATTTGACAGATCTATTTGGCTTTTAAAGCAACACCACATATAAATAGATGCATTGCATTTCAGCCTCTATGATCACCGAGTTTAAATGTACCAGGACAATGCTCTAGGATTTCTTTCAAGACAACCAAGTTCCCAAACACAGTAGCTTAAAGCAATGGCGTTCGACTGTCGTTGTTTGTCATATAGGAAGAGGACGAAACTCCTTGCAATAAATAGCTGGCTAAGACTTTATCTTTAATTATTGCTGCTATAAAATGTAGAAGTGTCCTTCCTTTATCGTTCGGTTTATTTGTCATACAACCACTAAAAGGAAAACCAATTGGTGTTTCAAAGTTTATCAAACTCCTTGTACACCCTACGGTAGATGTAAAAACTATATTAGCAAATGCTAGAGTTTTGCCAATAGGGAGTAAAAATAAATGTCTTTTAATTCTAGTACTAAGTAGCATTTCAGCTCAAGAATCATTACTTTTTTAGTTCTAAATTTCTATATACAACCGATTTAGAGTTTTCTCTAGCAAAACAATAAATAATTAGTGATCATATTCGTTAATGACCAAATAGAACATATTAGTATTTTTTTGTCATATTTCGAATTTAATGTTACAATTAATGAAATGAAGTAATATTAGAATAAATATTCACTATAATAAAATTCTATATGAAATAAATACTAGAATATAAATTTCTAGTTTATTGTTGATAAAAATCATTCCCAATAAATAATTTTTCTATTTTATATCTATTATATTGTAGAAAGTAAATGGACCATAGTGGTTTTTAGATCAAGGAGGGGGCTAATGTTCATGGTTTAAAATCCATGAGACATGGCCTAAGGAAAAAGGATTTTTTTTTCAATATTTAAAAAGAAAAAATAGAAGAAATGTGGGGGGAAAGTCTAAAAAAATAAATAGTGAGTTAGTAGCTCTCATTTGTTTCTCAAAATTCATAATACATCTTTAATTAAATTCCATAATCTAACCTTTAATTTTAAGTGAGAGAATACTTTCAATATTTGACCTTTTACTAAGTGAGACATAGATATGACACTCTATTTTTTAGTAATTTTCCCTAACTCTACTAGGCAAGCGAATATAATCTTGTCGTACAAAGTACTCATTCGCATCCTATTCGACACCAAATAGGTTTCAAGTAAATATTAAGGGTTATAGATTTTTCTAAAATCTGCTCCCATATGGTAAAGTGTAGGTACAAAATCTTCCTACTCTATATTCATACTGAAACTTGTATTCTAAGGCATATAGAATATAAGTTTTGTGGTATTTTATATCCACCATATAAAAAATTATTAAATAATATTAATAAATAGATAAATAAAAATATTATATTTTTCAGCTAATAAATATTTTAATATATATATATATATATATATAAGGAATCAAAGCTCATAAGTCCTCTCTCACTTTATGCTTTCCATTTTTTTTTCCTTATTCTTCCCCATTTTCTTTCCAACTTTATGTTTTTTTTTTATTCTTTTTCCCTACTTTTTCCCATTTGCTAAGTAAATTCATATAATCTTGAAATAATAAAGTAAGAAATTTTTTTTTTTTAAATTTCATAAATTTGGCTACAAGTCCATAGTTTTTATATATGAAAACTTGTAATATTATATATAGATTATTTTTTAATATTATATAAACTTTAAATTTATAAAGAGAAAAATAAAATTTATGTATTACATAAGATATCATATACTTCATAAGTTTTATAAAATATAAATTCTAGGAAAGTTCCAAGATATTATAGAATATTTTTTAGATCTAAATTTTAAAAATTCATATTTATAAAATAGAATATGCGTAATATCTCATACCTTATTGACCTTATACCCATCTATTACAAAAATGAACAAATTATGTTTATTTTTCATTAAAAATGGTATCTAAATAAGTTCAATAAAATTTTAGATGTCATTTACAATATAGTATATAGTATCTATTTTTTGAATAAATGAATTTTTCATTAAAAATGGTATCTAAATAAGTTCAATAAAATTTCAGATGCCATTTACAATATACTATTTTATTGAACTTATTTAGATACCATTTTTAATGAAAAATGAACATAATTTGTTCTAGGAAAATAACAGTTATCACTGCACTCGAGAAAGTTCTCTCTCCCCCTTTGCTAGCATTTGTTTAATTAGCGTCCGATTCTTCTTTAGCAATAATTTTCTCGCTCTCATACTTTATAAATTATATATAGTTGAACAATTACCAAAAATAAGAGTGATATCTATAATGGAGTTTCTAATTCAAAGTTTTTATATCACGGCAACATCCAAACTCGTCTTAAATACAGCCCAATTATATACTATATACGCATTGACGAGAGGGCAATCGACAAGACAAACAGACGTATTATGGCTTCCTGCTATAACAGCTGCATGCTGGGGGTTTTGTCCATTTGGTCCACTCACAACCCCAGCCAAGAGCTGTTGAATAGCCACTTGTTTATCTAACTCTTCAACACCATTATTGCACTGCTCCACTAAATAGTCGACCATCTTCTTCAAAGTTGAATTCAAACCCCATTCAGCACAGATAGAAAGAGGACTTTCCTTCACACCATTTACAACACCAACCAACTCATGATCCTCTTCCCACAAAGCCAAACCAACACCTCAAAAACCGCCTGAGTTCAGACCCAATTTCTCCATCTTCCATGTTGGCGATCTGCTGGGGTGTGTATCGTCTTGCAACTTTCTATCCCTCTATCTGGGGTGTCTTTGAACTCCAAGAGTATGTGTTCCATGACTTTTTGTGTTTCGTGCTGCGAGGTGAAGAGGAGTGTTGCCTCTGGAGTTCCTTTTCCTAGCTAGGCCCCGGCATTTTTCAAGCACCTTTTTAGCGAAATCTGCAAGACCATACTTGGCAGCTATGTGCAACACATTGTTGCCCATTTGAGTGCAGAGGCCTTTGATTTCACCTCTAATAACATCTTCAATATTTACGAAGAATTCATTGAAGTATATCGGATGAATGTCGAAGAACAGAATCATAACACAACAAAGAAATGTTCGCAGCAACCTGGAAATAATCTACGTTGATGCAGAACACTTGTATGAACAGTAACATTGTCACAACATTATACAACAGCAAGTACACTGCTGATGAAGAGTAATCAGATAAATAGTAATGTTGTTACAACCCGATATAAAAGAGAAAAACTTTATTTTGTGTTTCAACTGATATAATTAATACAATTCTTGAAAATGCAATTTCCAAATAGCATTATTTCTTATTTTCTGAATTCTGAAAGTGAGCTAACTTAACTTCATTCAAAAACATCCTATTTATAGTATTTTCCGTATCCTAACTAACTTGAGAATGGAAATATGCTCCAGTTGGCACATCTTATATCTTTTCATCCCCCTCAAGGTGGAACTTCAGCTTGTAAAAAATAAAATGCAATTGTGCTTCGGTCACTGACTTTGTAAGCATGTCAACAAATTGGAGCTTCGAAGGAATATGTTGAGTAACTAGAAAGCCTTTTTGAGTCTAATCTCTTGTGAAGTGAGTATCAATCTCCAAGTGTTTTGTTCTAGAATGCAAAATAGGATTTGCAGCAAGCATCCGGGCAAATTTGTTGTCACAACAAAGCGCAATGGGAAGTGGAACTTCAATTCCTAGATCTTGAAGAATGTACGAAATCTAAATCAATTCCTTTGTTGCCAATGCCATAGCTCGGAATTCTACTTCAGTAGTAGATGTGCCAACTGTTGGTTACTTCTTCATTTTCCATGAAATCAAGGATTTCCCAAGTAAAATTTAGTAGCCACTAAGAGACTTTTGATCCACAGGACATGACCCCTAATCTGAATCATTGTATCCAACCACATCAATAGAATTATCTAATGAATAGAATAGTCCTAGAGAATAACTACCCTTTAGAGAGTGTAACAAATGGTAAGTAGCTATTGTAATTGTGTCGTTCATGGATTAAACATGAATTTGTCATGTGATTTGATCTTCAAGTTAGACATTGCGCCTTCATTTGAACCAATAATTAAAATGTCGCCCACATAGAAGACTACTACAAATCCTCTTTCTATCTTGCAAGTAAAAAGTAAGAAATCATTCTTAGATTGAATATATCCTTATTGAAGTAAAAAATTGACTAATTTCAACATTCCATTGTCTCGACGCTTGCTTTAGTCTATATAACGAATGAATAAATTTACAAACTTGATTTGGCTTGGCTTTATGATATCCTTCTAGTGGTTATATTTCTTCATCTAAAATTCCATGTAAGATTGTATTATTGACATCAATTTGATATAATGGCCATGATTGTGAGGCAACAATAGCAATTAGAATTTTGAATGTTACTAGCTTTGCAACAAGTGAGAACGTATCAAGGTAATCTTCTCCTTCTACTTAACTATATCCTTTAGCAACCAATCTAGCTTTGGGTCTTTCAGCTAATCCATCGACTTTATACTTTGTTTTATACACCCATTTACAACCTATTGCTTTCTTTCCTAGAGGGAAAGTTATTAGTTCCCATGTATTATTCAATTCAAGAGCTTCAATTTCTTTTTTCATGGCATCTATCCATTCTTGTTGCTATGAAGCTTGCATATAATTGTGTGGTTCTTTGTTAGTTAATACATGTGCCAAGGAAGATGCATAATCATGGGGTAGCCTTGTCAAATAATCGGAATCTAAATATGGATAAGAGAGTGTAGTATTTTGTAAATGTTTAGATGAATCTAAATTTAAAAATGACACATTATGGATAACATAATCCTCTAACCATGAGGAAGTTTTCCTATCTTGCATAGATTTCCGTAACTTAAGAATATTTACTGGAATAGATGGACTAAGATCAGAAACATCAGATGATGAGTTTGGATCATGATATGTAGTAGGAATAGATGGAATATCATCATTAAACAAGTAGGGCATATGTCTAATAAAATATGAATTATTCTCAATATTAAGTGAAGGTGTTTGAAACAAAAATTATTCTTCAAAAAAAATAACATCCCTACTTACATACATTCTATGGGTTAAAAGATCATACACCTTATATCCTTTCTATCCAAAAATGTATCCTAGGAAAACACACTTGTTGCTTCTAGCTTCAAACTTATCCTTTTTGGGCTAACATTTGATATGAAACAAAGACATCCCATGACTTTCAAATGGCTATAATCTAGTTGCTGTCCAAAGAATAATTCATAAGGTGTTTTCCATTTCAGTTTTGAACTAGGTATTATATTAATTAGATATGTAGTAGTAAGCAAACAATCTCTCCAAAATTGTTTCGATAAATTGTATCCTTAGTGCTCTAACTGTTTCCACAAGATACCTATGCTTACATTCTACCCTTCCATTTTGTTGTGGAGTGTAAACCATTGCTCATTGATGAACTATTCATATTTTAGCAAACAAGGACTGACAAGCCTTAAACAAGAACTCGCTTCCATTATCAATTCAAATAGTTTTTGGCTTGCATTAAAATGATTATCTACATAGCAGAAAAAATTTTCTAATAATATAACCACTTGAGACTTGTTATGCATTAAGTATGTTTAAGTACATCTAGTACAATCATCTAGGATTGTAAGAAAATAATATGCTCCTATTAAAGATGAAACATGATATGCCCCCATATATGTATGTGGAGTAATGGGAAAGGAAGCATAGCATGACTATTGCTATGAGAAAAAGGAAGTTTGTGTCATTTTTCTTTATAATAAGCATCACGTATAAAATCAGAATTTTCAAAATTCTTACGAAAACTAAGATGCCTAAGCTTTGACATTGAAGAATGACCTAGCCTAGCATGTATCAATTGCAAAGAATCTATCTTATTACAAGTATTCATCACAACTTTCTGTACTATGTTGTTTATTTGAGTAGAAGCTTTCTTCTTGAATTTGGATTCCAGCATATACAATCTTCTATGTTCTATTGTTGATACTATTGTAACATCAGCTTCAGGTCCTAAAATTGGAAATACAATGAATCAATTCTAGCAATTAAATCATTATCCCTTAAGCTTTGTTTATGGAAAGTAGATTGTGTTTGAAATCAGGAACATATAGAACATCATGAAGAACTAATGATGCATTAACTTTGAATGTTCCTTTGAAAAAGACTAATTTACATTTTCCATTAAGCAATCTAATCGTAATTAGTTTGGAAAGCTTTTGCAAATCTGTAAGTAAATATTTATATGGAATCATATGGTCCATGGCAACCGCATCTACTATCCAATAATCATCACAATTATTATCAAGTTCAATATTGCAAGAATAGATTTAGGCCATACCTATGAACTCAACCATGTTGATCACACCTGTAAAGTCTAACAAGGATTTGTTTTCTTTCATCGTTCTCATTATTTCTTAGCACAAGGAATGGACCATCTTCTAATCAAACTAGTACTGCCTTCTTGGTTTGCAAGAATCATTATCAATTTCCAAAGGTAAATCAACTAGAGTATATAAACTCAATTCCATGTCTTCATTACTGCAATAAGTTGCCATTCCTGATCCCTTTTGGCCTTTCTTCCATTTGTACCAGTCACAGTGTCCAACCAATTGAAAACAATTTTCAATAGTGTGACCTTCCGTTTTACAATGCCTACAAAAGATTTTAGCATTTCCTTTTCCTCTTCTTTTATCCATTACACATTTATTCATTTCTTTCTTGTTTACAAAATATGCTGCCATATCAAAATCATTCCCTACAACCGAACTCACTTCTTTTTGCTTTTCCACTTGTTGAACAAGATAAAAAAGCATGGTTAACATTTGGCAATGGATCCATACTCAAAATCTGACTTCTAATTAGCTCATACAAATCTGATAACCCCATAAAAAACTATATTAATTTGGACATTGATTCATATTCAGCAAGCTTTATTTCTAATTCACACGTACAACAAGTCATTATCCCACAAGTATAAATAAGACTCATTTTTAACATATGCAACTCATCCCATAATCTCTTCAGTTTGTTAAATTAAATTCCTACTGTCAAGTTTCCTTGTACAAGATTGCATATTTCTCGTTGAATATGAAATTCTAGAGGTCCATTTAAATGTCCATATTGCTCCTTGACTTTGCACCACAACTCTTCTGTAGATTGTGTGTACAAAAATTTTTGCGAAAATTCCACAATCATGGAATTTAAAATCCAGCTCCTTACCATATAATCACAACAAGTCCAACAGATTAAATCAGTTAAGGTTTCATTGGGTTTCTTTATTGTTCCATCAATAAAATCATGTTTAAGTTTTTCACTAAGTCCAATCTTGATCGACTACTCCAAGATAGGTAGTTATTGCCATTACAAACAATGTTTCCAATTGCCATGTTAGGACTATCTGATCTAGAGATATATCACGAATCATAAAACACTTGATCTTTATTATGATTTCCAATATTGTTTGACATCTTGAACTAGGCCGCTCTGATACCATATAAAGAATTCGTTGAAGAATATTGGATGAATGTTGAAAAACAAAATCGTAACATAACAAATAAACGTTCGCAGCAGCCTGGAAATACTCTATGTTGATGCAAAACGCTCGTATGAATAGTAACATTCTCACAACGTTATACAACAACAAGTACACTATTGAAGAGTAATTGGATGAACGGTAATGTTGTTGCAACCCGATATAAAAGAGAAAAACTTTATTTCATTTTTCAACTAATACAATTGATACAATTCTTGAAAATGTAGTTTTCAAAGAGCATTATTTCTTGTTTTCTTCTAAAAGTGAACTAACTTAACTATATTTCAAAAAATCCTATTTATAGTATTTTCTGTATTCTAACTAACTTGAGAATGGAAATATGTTCCAGCTGGCACAATATTTCCCTCTTTTGCTGCTTTGTACATTTTCTATCCATAACCATAACTTTTCATTTTCTCTCTACGTTTCTTTTACGTACTTGGATCCTGCATATGGCATTCTTTATAGAGGAAATCTTTTCTTGACTTTACAATGTTATCTTTATTGACTACTTGTTGATGTGTACAGGAAAGGTATCAAAGAAATCTATTAGCTTTTCGAAGGAATTTAAAAAAAAAAAAAATAGTAGGCAACATAAATTGATCTTGATGATGGCTTGATATACTCTTAAAGATAAATGCAAGATGCAATCTTATCTCGCAATCAGTCCGAACAAGAAGCAACTGGTAAACTACTTGCTACATCTAATCTAGGTGTGCACGTTTGCTGTGTAATGGTATCAGATGATGTAAGAGAGACTAACGCAAGTTGCCTGCTGCCTACGGGGGATCGCAGGTCGAACAAGACATCAACATGGGATAGAAAAATACAGTGGGTACAAAAACATATATATATATATATATATTCCATTCATTATTTTAACAAATCAGTTCAACCGCTAATTTTAGTTATATATATTAAATTATTATTATTAATATATAAATTAATAATAAAATTAAAAATTAAATCGGTTCTATTAAAAATGAAAAGGTAAAATAAAATTTTGCATATGACTTGACCAGCGAGATTATCTATGCCAAAGTCGTTGTATTGACTTACGTTGCCCCTTAGGACGACAAGTTGAAAATATTATATATTAAATGAGAAAATGCTTATATACGAATATTGTCAAGAATATATAATTGCGTATAGGTGATTAATATAAAGATAGTCAATCATATTAGCATTTTAATTTTCATTTTTTTTTTAAATATCCCCGCTTTTTTAATTTAAGTCGTTCACCATTTAAGTTTTTTCCTTTTTTTTTTTTTTTTGTCTTTTCAAAATGACTAGAATAAAGTCCCTTTGTTATGCTAATAATTACTACACTGTTTACCAGCAATGACCACTATCAATTCAATAAACATCTTGTTTGTTTATAAATGAATCCATAATATAAAAAGTTTTAACAAAATTATTAGGGCATGATAGGACTTCCCTATATTAATATACAAGGGCTTTTAGTTAAAAGTAAAAATAACACATCAGACGCAAATTTGAATGAACTAACACACCAGAGAACTAAGGTGAAACATGACTAAGAACATCGAAACAAAGTAAGAAAGGAGTTACATTGCCAAAATACAAAGCAAACAATGTCAAAGGGCATTAGAGTCATAACAAACCTAAGGAATGAAAGAAAATTCGATGGACAATACCGAAGCCAATCTTAGACAAGTAGGCAGGCTTCTAGAAGAACTAGAAAATCTTAAGGATACCAACCATAACAAAATCAATGGGATTTTTTAGGAGAACAAATTATGAGGAAGCATTTGAAGCCATCGCTGTTGAGATACAGCAAAGCTCTTGAAAATAGTAGGATTGTCTATAAGCATTTAAGACACACTTTCAAGCAACTATAAGTAGAAGCCTTTGGGTTTAGGAAAAAAAGATCATCTTACAACAAATCAAAGAACACAATTCGATACCAACTTAAGAGTAGATGACAGATCAGTTTCTTTCTTTATTGTAATCAATGTCTTTATACTCAATGCAAAGTATTAAAACCATAAGTTGTTTCCTTTTCCAATAGTTTATAATTGCATTTGATTACTTGAATGCGAGTATATCCTTTAAAATTTTACCATAAGAAACACCTTCACACCAAATGCTTGGAATGCCATATTGTCACAGTAGCAAGCATTCCCTTACATGAAGTGTAGAGAGGGTATGGTGAGCCAGTTGAGAGTTCATTGTTTCATTGGATCCTAAGTTTACACTAACGGTCGCTTACTTGTATGACAGTGAGTGGCAAGCCCATGACCAAAGTAGATGCAATAATTAAGTCTACTTTATCTTGGAACTTAGGTTACACCCTCAATTTGATATTTAAACTTTACTTATTTTACAATTAATATATCAATTTTACACATTTTTACAATTAACTATCTAAATAGAGTTGATTTAGGTACTATAAACAACCTTGAAAAGTTTATAGATAATAAATAAATATTCTCAAAACTTTATATAATTAATTACAAAAATAAATTAAATTTAGGTACTAAATTTAGTCTTTACCTAAAATTATATATGTGTAGAATAATTTATTTAACTGAAACATCCTTTTTTTTTTCCTTTAGTAAATAAAGGAGAAAATAGTACAAAGTAACTGCTACATTACCTGAAGGATCTCGCCTCTACGTTAGATGGTGTAGGTCATGTGATTGGCAAATGCACATGTTAGTAGCCACACTATTTTAACACTATGGCCTACAATGTACGAATATATTGGATCTTGATAATTATACAAATAACTCTTAAATTCACTGTAATCCCAAAATTTATGCCCAAATTTCAAAATCGAACAAATTTATAAGCCACCAAATAATGTAGAAACTATAATACTCCATGCAACATTGAGCCTTCCACAAAGTATTTGCTAATAAAGAACATGTTTTAATATAAAGTTGGTCACTCCAACAGAATCAAGGTAATAATTGCCCTACAGTTTCTTCAATCACGTTGGCATGACCATTCAAAATAGTAATATGAAGTGTGAGAGACTATTCTACAATCAAATGCAACAGTAATCCATGTCTTAATAATGCACTTGCAACATCACTTAAGCTATTTGTGGTTTCATTAATTTATATGATAAGAAGTACTAGGATAACATTATATTAGTTGAGCATAAATGAGCACAACACAATAGTTGAGAATTGAATACGTGAGTATATGGACAAAGACAAGAGTCTATGGAATAGTCATTTCCTCTTTTTCAACACAAATTAACCACTACAAAGTTACTTCTCCACATAACCAAAGACAACAAACATCCTAATTTCAATATAAATCTCTAGGAATATCATAACAGAAATAAAATTCTCTTGTCAACTGTCAACATATGAATCTAGGGTGGTTGCAATTTTGCCAGACCGGATGCTTTGAGGAAGACAAAGATGTCCCTTTGCTCTCTTTTCCTTATCGATACCTTCATCGAAATTCTGTGTAGGTTTCATTGAATTTAGAAGAAGGGTTGGCAAAAACTTTCGTGTCATCGAGTGCTTAATGTGATGAAGAATAATAGGACTTGAAGTGAAAGACTTTCTACGAAAATATGCGATGACAAATGGAATGCTAGACCCCATAATGCATACACCAATGGCTACCCAAACTCTCTCTTTTGATATAACTGTGTAGAGACCTGTCATGAATGCCACCAATGTTCCACCAAGTGCAATGTACAGAAGTTTCTTACTATACATGATTGCACTCCGCAAAAAAGCAGCATCCGCGAGCACAGAAGAAATCAAGATATACACCACTGATAATGAGCATGTCACTGCTAGTACATCAGCCAACACGAATGCTTGAAGGGATGGCTTGTGAATGAGGAGGGATTCTCCTATTTTGCTATGGCCATCATCATCTAGCACATCATTAAAGGTACATGGTGATGGTGATATTGGCAAAGATGGTCCTTTTGTCATCAATTTGCTAGGATTGTGGTCATTGTGATTATCAGATGATTGATAGCCCCCAGGTAGAGTAAATGCTGCAGCAAATGTCAAGGTGGCAATAAGCGCTGCTACCACAGACAAGGCATTAGCCATTCCTTTTAGATCCACTTGGGGTTCATTAAGTGGACTAGATTTTTTTGTGGGAAACTTCCATTTTTGTGGCTTTCCATCTTTTCTTAGTGTAAAATACTTTAAGCAATTGTATAAGTAGACCTGTACAAGAGAGTGAAAAAAGTTGTTGACTGATATAAGAAAGATAGTTAAAAACATATGATATATAAACCCACATAAATTACATTAACAAATGGAAACTTACTGTCTGAACATTTAACAGTTAGATCAAGTTCAAAAAATAAATAAATAAATAAAATTTATCAGTGATTTAAATAAAAAATAAGTTTTTTTGTGATTCAATTAGAAGATGAACATTAAGTAATGTGATGCAAATACATAACGGCATTATGGCTTCAATGTAACACCATTAAATCTTGGTAATATAACACTTTAAATATACAAAACATTTATCCTTTGGTATGTAATTTTCACCATCATCTATTTGGATATAACATTATCTCTATTTACACCACTTTAATAATAATCATCCTATATAATTGCATCCTTTAATAATGTTTATCCTCAATTTTTCATCATTAAATAAAACTTAACCCCAAATGCTCATCCACTAGTGTATAATCTTTTGAATTAACAATGTAAGATATGATAACGTAAGCAAATTTGTTAATTCTACTATGAAAGCAACTAAAATAAAATCAAAAGATGATGTGATTACTCTTCATTCTTTTAACCAACATCTTGTTTGAATGAATGAGTGAGCATGACTAACCTTTTTCTCTGAAGCAGGCCACTCTTTTTCACAAATATCCCAAGCTGTATTTCCTTTTGCATTTTTTGCCCTAACATTTGCTCCAATACGCAGAAGTTTCTTCAACATTCTATAGCTTTGGTTCTTTGCTGCCATATGCAATGGTGTGTTACCCTCATCATCAGGTTCATTGACTAACTCCGCCAATTCCTGAATTTTACAAATATGTTTGGGTTTTAAAGCACCGCCACATATAGATAGATGCATCGCATTTCGACCCCGATCATCGCAAAGTTCAATTGCATCAGGACATTGCTCTAGGATCTCTTTTAGGACAATTAAGTTACCAGACTCAGCAGCTTGAAGTAATGGTGTACGACTGTTGTTGTCTTTCATATAGGAAGAGGATGGACCTTCTTGCAATAAATAGCGAGCTAAGAGTTTATCTTTAACTATAGCTGCTGTGAAATGTAAAGGTGTCATTCCATTCTTATCTGGCTTACTCATCATTCGGACAGAAGGAATACAAATTGATTTCTCAAATTTTATCAGACTCTCTGTACATTCTGCAGTAGATGAAAAAATTACATTAGCAAATACGCTGAAGTTTTATCAATAAAAAGTAAAAATTTCTTTTAAACCAAGCTGTTGTACTACTGAACATTAAATCAATACTGATTAAGAACTTTTGAACCTGATGGTTGTAAAGTATAGTTTGTCTATTGACTATTGGAATGTCAGATATTTCTCACTCGCTGAAATTGAATGAATCAACTTTGAGGGGTGGTTTGTTTCCCTTTTTTATCTATGTATGGGATTACTTATATCACAATTATTTAAATTGATTATCGATTTCTAATTTATTATTTGGCTTTAAACAATTATTAATAAAGATATAGATGAAACAGGATTCATGGAACTCTCTTAAACTATGAAAGATGTTTTTTCCTTTCAAAACTCACTAAAAGGCTATTTCTCCCCAACATTCTCTGTTGCTTCTTGACGTGCATGAATCAATCAGCCCAATTCTTCTCAAGTGAAATATTTTTTGCTATTTTATGTGAGGGCAAAGGATGGATGCCTCTCAGTATCATGGAAGTATCTTATCTTAGCTATAAAGACCGGGTCTATATAAGAACTCTTTCTTCGAAGAATCTTCAATCATGCCTGACAACCCCACTATTCTTTAATATTTTAGGTTTCTTCTACCCAATGATCTAAAAGAGTTACAAGTGAATTTTGTAATGCAATTTGTTTAAGTTGTTACTCTTTCCATTGATTGTTGTTGTACATAAATACATTGATTACATCTATGTTTGTTAGGATAATGGTTATCTGATTTACACAAAATTAGGAGCAAGTCAATGTTGTTGTGATCTGTTGTTGCTATTCTGTTGTTGTGGTGTTGTTGCTAATGTGTGTGGCGATGTTGTTGTTGTTGCTATTGTTTGTTGAGAAGGAGATTGATAGTTATCATGCCCCCGCAAGATGGACGGTGGTAGTACTAGTCCAATCTTAGTCTTCAGATAATGGAATTGAGAACGATGAAGAGGTTTAGTGAGTGCATCAACCAGTTGATCAAAGGAGGAGATATGTGATACCCGAAGGGAGCCATTCTAAAATTTTTCATGAACAAAGTGATAGTCTAGTGCAACATGTTTCATACAAGTGTGAAACACGGAATTGGAGCAAAGATTCATGGCTCCAACATTGTCATAATAGATGGCTGGTTAATGAGGAACTTGAATGCATAGTTCAATGAGAAGAGAGTAGAGCCATCTGATTTCAGTAGTTGTAGTAGCAATGGCATGATACTCTACTTCAATGGAAGAGCGAGCTATTGTTCATTATTTCTTAGAGCTCCACAAAATAGGATTACAACCTAGATAGATGATGTAGGCACTGGTGAAGGTGTAGTTGTCTTTGTTTCCAACCCAATCAGCATCGGAGAATGCATGTAGGACAGGTAAAGTGGAGGTGCAAAGTGTAATGCCATGATCTAAGGTTCCACAAAGATATCGGAGAAGGCGTTTGACAACTTACTAGTGAGTGGTTGTTAGACAATGTATAAATTGAGAGAGCTTATTTACCGTATACGCAATATCCAGACGAGTGAGAGATAAATATTGGAGGCTGCTAACAATGTGTTGATACTCAATAGGGTCTGTTAAAGACGTGTCATCATGAAGAGTGAGAGATGGTGTGACCGCTAGTGGTGTGGAGGCAAGCTTGGCATCGATCATGTGAGACCGATGAAGAATGTCAGCAATATACTTTCGTTGATTGAGAAAGAGACCATCGGCGAGATGAATTACTTCAACACCAAGGAAGTATTGCTGGGAACCCATGTCCTTAAGTGAGAAGCAACACGCGAGGTGGTAAATGCACTTATTTACCAATTATGGATCATTGCTTGTAACAATAATGTCATCAACATAGACCAGAAGATAAAGTATGGTGCCATGAGAGTTAAGGATGAACAAGGAGGAGTCAGCCACTGAGTTGATGAAGCCGTAGGTGAGGAGGAATTGTCGAAGTTCATGATACCAAGCGCAAGGAGCCTATTTTAGCCCATAGATAGCTTTGTGAAGTTTGCATACATGTTGACGGTGATCAAGATCAATGAAGCCAAGAGGTTGAGACATAAATACGTCTTTGGTAAGATGTCCCTGAAGAAACGCATTGTTGACATTGAGTTGCCTGAGAGACCATCCATGACTGATAGCAAGACTTAAAATGAGGCGAACTGTAACTGGCTTGATGACAGGGTTGAATGTCTCTATATAATCAACTCTAGGCTGTTGATGAAATCCTTTGGCAACAAGTCGTGCTTTGTACCTGTTAATAGAACCATTAGGTAAAAATTAAGTGCGAAAAATCCACTTGCAACCAATTATGTTTTGAGCTGGATGGGGGGCTATAAGCTCCCAGGTGCCATTACGGATGAGAGCATTAAACTCTTCAAATATGGCATTACGTCACTTGGGATCTTTCAGGGCTTGGGTGATGGTACAAGGTTCTTGGCTGGGAGGTGGGATGGCCGCAAGAAGATTAAGCTTTTGAATAGGTTTGTGAATGTTGTGTTTGGAGCGAGTCATGATGACCCATGGTGAAGAAGGCTGTAAGGGTGGTGAAGAGTGTGAGGTGAGTGGGAGATTAGTGAGAGGGGAAGGAGATCAAGCTGAGGAAGAGGGCATTAAGGAAGATCTTGGGTGGGAAACATTATATTGATTGAGGAGAGGTAGTGTGATGGAACATCAGTCAGAGAGGGAGGCTTGTGAGATGCGAGATTGATTAGGATGAGACGTGGTGCAGGGGAACACCGATTCAACAAAGCGGACATGGTGAGCGACATAGAGCCTATTGGTGGGAATGTGGAGATAAAGGTAGGCACTTTGAGTGGAGGAGTAGCCAACGAACACACATGGAGAGGAGCAAGCCTCAAGTTTGTGAGCTGTATATAGGCGGAGCCATGGATAGCATAAGCATCCGAAGCTACGGAGTTTGTCGTAGTGAGGAGTTGTACTAAAGAGTTTGGCGAAGGGAGACAAGTTGTTAAGTGTAGGTGTAAGAAGACAATTGATGAGGTAAGTGGCAGCGAGAAAGGCATAGGTCAAGTAGGTGAGGGGCATGGAAGCATGAGAAAGTAAGGAGAGATCAGTTTCAACTATGTGATGGTGTCAACATTCAGAGTAGCCATTATGTTCCGTTGTATGGGGTGGAGTGGTGATATGGGAGATGCCATGAGTTGCTAAGTACGTGGATAAGGCCTAATATTCACTGCCATTGTCAAAGTAAAGTATTTTGATGGAGCAATTAAAGTGACGTTCCACAAGTGTCTTGTATCACATGAAGACAATAAGAACATCATATTTGCGTTTAAAAGGAAGCAACCATGTATATTTGGTAAAGTGATCTACGAAAACAACATAATATTTGAAATTGTTAACAGACATAATTGAGGAAGTCCATACATTAGTAAATATAACTTCAAGCGGGTAGGAAGTGGAAAGCGTGGAGGAAGAAAATGGTAACTTGTGACTTTTATTGTAATAGCAAGAATTACAATTGAGTTGCGAATTAGAAAAATTGGAAACAGCTAAGTTGTTGGATGAGAGGAGATGCTTGAGAACTGGCAGCGAGGGAAGACCGAGGTCGTGATGCTAGGTAAGGAGAGACGTGACGAAGCTGGAGAAGGTAAGGAGTGGTGAAGAGGAAGAGGGCCAGATGTAGATGCCATCCTTAGAGTAACCTTTGAGGACAATTGCCCCTGTGCATAAATCCTTCACATAAAATGAAGATGGTAAGAATTCAATGGAGGTGTTGTTAGTGGTGCAAAATTAAGATATGGAAATGAGATTGCGTTGCATAGAGGGAACACAGAGTACATTAGAAAAAGTAAAGGAATGAAAGGGAGTAGGAAGAGAAGTGGAACCAATAAGTGTGATGGAGAGACTTGAGCCATCACTAATGAGAATTTCATTAGTGCCATCATAGGAGTTATGAATGACAAGGTTGTTGAGATCTGTGGTGACTAGGGCTGGTAATTGCGGGGTGAGTCCGCGGGTTGACCCACCCCGCCCTCAAAAATATGTGGGGCGGGCAAAAACATTTGACCCGCAGAAGCTACAGGCCATTTTGGCTCGCACCGGCTTGATCCGCGGGGCGGGGCGGGCAGTTCCCGCGGGCGGCGAGCCAACCCGCGAGAAAAAAAAAAGCCGATGCTGTGCAACTGGACGAGGAGGACGCCTGACCTGGACGACGTGCACGTGAGTTTGGTGAGGGAATGACAACTGACGACAAGACAACGCTGACGCCGCCACCGACTGAAATGATGAGACAGGACAGCACCGCAAGCTTCGGACTTCGGCAACGACTGGTTCACAATCACAAGAGGACTCCGCTTCGCAATTACACCCCGCACTTGATACAGTCGGCATTGCACCTTCTCCTTCGTACTCCGCAGCTCGACTTCGACAGGACACAGGACAGACACAGACAGCTCGACGTCGCACTCCGCAGCACGTGCACGCAGCAGCCCACATGGCCACACCCCACGCCTACGGTCCACACCCCACCACCGGCATCTTCCAATTCTATTTTCAATTTTTTACATAATACACTTAAAAAAAAAATTTGCAGGCCGTCGCGAGCCAACCCGCATTGGCCCACAGGGCGGGGCGAGCCGACTTTCCTGACCCGCCATACTTGCGGGCCAGCCCATAATGACCCGCGAGCCGGTGCGGGTCGGGGCAAGCCGGCCCATTTGGCCCGCATTACCGGGTTTAGTGGTGACATGATGAGAGGCACCACTGTCTAGTAGCCAAGAGTTGTTGGTAAATGTGGTGAGGGCAGCATGAGCTTGTGTTTGCCAAGGTGGAAGATGTGAAGGTTGAATGGACAGGGGAGTCTGAGAGGGTGGTCGAGCTTGAGGATAGTGTTGGCGAAAGAAAGGACATTAGGAGACAACATGCCCCTGTTCACGACACCACTAAAATTTGTGAAGGAAGGGTCGAGCTGGGCGAGAATCTCTGGTGGGAAGAGGTTTGGTGGACGATGTGTCAGTAAGGGCAACCTGAGGAGAGGAGAGAACAAGTCGGGGAACACAAGTGCGTGGAGGCCAGCAGTTTGAACGTGCTTGTGAGAAGTGCACAGTGGCTGGCAAAACAGAGGTGGGCATGGAGGAGTGTTGGAGGGAGAGTTCCTTATTAATGAGTTTCTCATGGAGCTCACCAAAGGAGATGGTGGAGTCACAGTTGTTGACAGCATCAATGACCAACCGATAGTTGTCATCGAGGCCATCAAGTATTTTCTCAATCAAGTCTTCTAGGTCAAGGGGTTTTCCAAGGGCGGCCAATTCATTAGCACAAAGCTTGATTGATTGCATGTAGTTTGTGATGGAGTGGGAGCCATTGGTGATGTTTTTCAAATTTTCTTTGAGTTGTTTAATGTGGCCCCGAGTGGGTTTAGCATAGGTGTTAACAAGGGTCTGCCATGCCTAATGAGAAGTGTCTAATTGCTTGATGAGGGGGATGATATTGGGTAAGAGGGTGCCTACGAGTGCTCTAAATAGAAGTTTGTCTTGTCGAAGCCATGTGTGATAGGTGAGGTTAGGAGAAGTGGTGTTATCCATTGTGATGGTGGTTGGTAGCAATGGGTGTGATCCATCAATGAATTTGTAGAGGTCATAGCCAATGAGGATGGCTTCAATTTGGGTTTTCTAAGAGAGGTAGTTAGTGGTGTTGAGCTTGATGGAGTTGTGGATTGTGATCATGATGAGTGGTTGGGTGGGTTCTAGGGTGTTTTAGATAACTTTTAGTGTGTCCTCAGTTGTCATAGTAAATGGTGAGCAGCAGTTTGGTCGTTGAGTTAGGGGTTCGAGTAGATTGAGTGCTCTGATACCATAAAAGAGTTACAAGTAAATTTTGTAATGCAATTTATTGAAGCTGTTACTCTTTCCATTGATTGTTGTTGTACATAAATACATTGATTACATCTATGTTTGTTAGGATAATGGTTATCTGATTTACGCAAAATTAAAAATAAGTTAATGTTGTTGTGATCTGTTGTTGTGGTCTATTGTGGTGCTGTTGTTGATGTGTGCAGCGGTGTTGTTATTGTTGCTGTTGGCGGAACTGTTGTTGTTGTTTGTTGAGAAGGAGATTGATAGTTATCATAATCTTCACCTTCAGCATCCACATTGCCTTAATTTGTAGACTAAGTCCCCCTCTTCGTAGTCGAATTTCCAGTTTGAGGAAGGTGACTCTTTGTCTCTCTATAGTTTGGCATTTACGTATTAGTAACTCTAATTAAATCTCGCAATCTCACATTTAATTTAAAATGTCCCAACATTTTCTACATTTAACTTTTGATGAAATTTGACATTGATGTGATACTCTATCTTTATAGTAATTTTCTGCTCCAATCATTGATAGTATGTCTTGAAAAATGATATATTTTAAGTCTTTAATAGATTTTACTCTAATTAGATATATTTGTAAGAGGATATCAAATATTTTAAGATGAAAGTATTTTAGCATGAGTTCCGCCATGATTAACTATTTTAGATTGGTGTACCATAACTAGTTTAACAAAGTAATATTATTAAATATATTTAATTAAATAATATAGTAAAAATGATATAAAAATACAAAAAAAAAATTGAAAGGTTGAATAATAATCTTATAATCACAATTATTTATGTCAACATGTGCAATTATTACCTTTAAAAGACATACAACTCTAAAGAAACACACACAATAGATGCAAGTTTAGAGATTCAAATGGTTTCAAGTTAAACTCAACATTTACCTTAAGTCAACATCATTTTAATCATGTCAAGTACAATCTTGAGCTTTGGCTATCAAACCAATCGTTGAACTTATGCATCTAAATTTGCTAGATTCGCTTGTCAACATATCAATTTCTTTTTTTCTCTTTTTATAACTGGATCTATGTTGTAATCGGAAGATTCATCAATCTTTCTAATTAAGTTATTCTATCAACAAACTTTGTGCTTTAGGTTGTGTTAAATTAAGATACATAACCATTTGATAGAGAAGCAGCTTTTGTATTATCCAAACGAAAGTATTGGAGAGACGCAATAAAAATTAGAAAAGAAACTCTATTAAATAATTAACCTCGATTCAAAATTCTTGCTATTAGTCATTGTTGCTCTGCCATCGTTATCACGTCTCTACTGCCACCCAAAAAAGATTTATTCTTATTATATATCACGTGTTATATATACATGTTGTATGAATACCAATAAAATTTTAATATACTTGATGTATAAGTATTAATAAGATTTATATATATGGATAGTTTCTAAAACAGATATCATATGTGTATTATACAGAATATATATTGTTAAAAGCATATTTATATTTATATACCTTGTATATATAATATATGATGTGTGTGTAATACTTAATTAACCTTTCCTCTTTCCATCCACTCTCCTTCAGTCTAAATCGCACCATCAACACTTATACCATGTTTGGCATAAGGAGAAGAATTAGAAAGAAAAGAATGTGAGGAAAAAGAAAATGGAAGGAAATAATTATGGGAGTATTTGATTCATTCCATGTGTTTGGATATTGAAGAGAAGGAAAATAGAAGGAATCTTAATTATTGTAAAAAACAAAATAAGATATAAGATAAAATTACCAACATAGAAAATATTTAAGAAAATGCATGTATAAAGTGGGATTGGTAATTACAAGTTCCTTTCCCCCCTTCCCTTCACTTTCTCTAATTTGGGGTGGAAAGAAATTGGGTAGGCCAAGTAAATATTTACTATCATTTTCCTCTCTCTCCTATATTCCCTGACTAGCCAAACGATAGAATGGAAACATTTACCCTCCTTTTCCTTCCATCCCCAATCATTCTTTCCTAGTTCTCTCATCCCAAAGAGTGTTTAAGTACAATTGATTAACTTTATAATATTGGAGTATATTAGAATTCATTATACATATAGTTATTTGCATTTGGTTTATAAAATAATTATTTTCTAAAATTTTGATTGCTATCAAATAAGGAATTTGCAATTTCTTCTTAAAATCAAATAAATAATTATTGTTTGGTCTTTTCCCTATATATTGTTTAATACCCTATCCATAAAACTCTAGCCCACTAATTAAGCCATAAACCATATAATACAAGCTAGACTCAATCATCACAAGCATGATTCAATGCTAACAAACCACATGACAAGAGGTTCAAATATATTCCTAATTTATTACTAATTTATTTTAAATGCAAACAAGCATAATAAAATTATTACTTATCAATTTTAATCTTAAGTACTTATAATTGCGTTTCTACTTTATTATTCTTTTCGTGCCGACCATAAGTCCTATCAAAGCCTTCGCATGTGACCTTCCTCCAAAGTCTTCTCTCCCCCTTCGCACGCATGTGTAACCATCCGACTCTTGCATCGTAATAATTTTCTCGCACTCATACCTTTTAAATTAATTATAAAGTTGTGGATCCAAATCTACCAACTAAAAATAAAAATGATCTCTATGATAGAGCTTCTAGTTCAAAGGTTTCATCTCATCACGGCAGCATTTATACTCGTTGAGCTTACATCCCTAATGATACACCGGACATTGAGGAGGCAAAGTGACAAGACAAAACATATATACTTACCATGGCTTCCCGCTATAACAGCTGCATGCAGAGGGTTTTCTCCATCTGGTCCGCTCACAGCCCCATCCAAGAGCTGCTGAAGAGCTTCTTGCTTATCGTCTTCAGGATCGCCGCTCTTGCACTGCTCCTCTAGATACTTGACCATCTTCTTCAAAGTTGTATCAAAACCCCATTCAGCACAGATATAAAGAGGACTTTCCTTCACATCGTTTACAAGACCAACTGACTCTTGATCCTCTTCCCACAAAATCAATCCAACACCTTCCTTGCCGTTCCTTAAAAGCTTCATGCAACGCGGTGTTCCCTTCCTCGTTCACCATTCTCAGAAGTTGCTTAAGTTCAGACCCCAGTACTTCTCCATCTTCCATTCTGGAAATTGTTGGGGTATTTATAGTTTCAGATCTCTCCATTGGTCTACCTCTGGTAGTATGTCTGAACTTCAAGAATATGAGTTCCACGACTTCCTTGTGGCCGTTTCGTGCAGCAAGATGAAGAGGAGTGTTGCCTCTAGAGTTCCTTTTCTCAGCCAGGTCCCACCAATTCTCGAGGACTGTCTGTACGAAATCTACATGACCATACTTGGCCGCTATATGCAGCACATTGTTGCCCGTTTGGGTGCGAAAGCCTTTGATGTTACCTTCAAGTTTATCAGTATTTCCCTCTTTTGCTGCTTTATACAGTTTTGTATCCATGGCTTCTTTTTCCTCTCTTTGTTTAGTGCTTCTTCTACGTGTGTGTTAGTTCCTATAGATGAGATCTTTTATTTACACAGGAAGGTACCGAACTGACTTTTCTGAGGACGAAGATTAAGAGAAGGCAAGACAAGATCACATGGAAGTCTGCTTCTTCGATGACTAGTTGTTGACTTGATGCACAGTCACGTGAAAGATATCAAAGGAGTTTCTTAGCTTTTTAAAGAAGATTTTTATTTGTTACCTCCTATCTTATTTGACCTAGACTTGATATATTTATGAAAAGTAAATGTATTTGTAGGTCCTCACAATAAACAACCAGAAAACCTGTTCCACCAGCATCATTGTTCCCCACATTTATTGTGCAATCTAGGGAAAGTGGAAAAAATGTAGCGCTAAATGTAAATATATATCTACCGAAAAAAAAAAAAAAAAAGAGGAGCTGGAACTTAATCTAAATGATTTTAATTTCTTTCCCTGCAAGATGTTTAATCTTTCTTTCTTTTTTTCTCTTTCGATGTTATCATGATGTCCAAATAAGTTAAAAGTAATAAACCTATACTCATTTAGAAATTTACAATGAGAGAAAACTTTTCCTATCTCATTACTGAAAATATCAAACCCAATTTGCTCAAACCAGACTAATAAATTAATGCTTCAGCCGTTAAGACTATCCTTATCCCTAACATCTTAGGATTTTTGTTTTTCTTTTTTTCTTTATAAGTATGTATGGATTATAATTATTTTGACACCAATACCTTTGATTTCTTTTTTCAAGATTATTTTAGTGATAACAATAAGAAAATAAATAATGAATTGAAGAGTCAATGAGATCAATATATTTGTCTAAATTTCAAATTTGAAGAGATTTTTTAGTAGAGAGCAACTTACACCAAAAAAGAAATTAGCATGAAATAAGCGTTAGTTTATTTATATATAGAGAAAAAGAAAAAATGAGCTAAAAAATAATAATAAAATTGCGGTTACAAGCAGCCATTAACGAAAATCAATAAAGTTGTTTTTATCTCGTTAGTTCTCTAACATTATTATTGGTGTGCTTAATTTGAATCAATGAAAATAAAAGAAATAAATGAAAATAGAAAGAAATAGTGTGGTTGATAAATTATGTAAAGAGTGAAAATGATTGAAAATGGAAGGAAATCAATAGAAAGTTTTTAAATTTCAATCGTTTTTCAAGAAAAAATAAAAGAAAATGAAAATATAATTATAAAATTTTCTTTTATAACAATTTTCAACGGAAAAAAAGAGGCTCATGATATCCTTAGCATTGATGCTATACTAAGAATATGGAGGATGTTCACCGATTGCATGATCTATATAGTTGAAGCCTATACAGTCTATAAAATATCTATTTAATCATGTATTTCTCAAACAAAGACGAGATGCCTTCACTTGACTTCGATAAGACTGCCTTTATGTTTATTTACAAAATCATTAAACTCAATTAAATATGTCCTAGTTGAACTGAAGAGCTAGCTTATTTTCATTATTTAACTTAAATTTGAAGTCTACTCTGGTTATGCACGCGATTCAATCCCACCAATTACTAAAAATGTCTTAAATTGATAACAAGTAATTAAATCGAATCCGAATAAATATTGAATCGGCTTTGAATGATTTGTAAATTCAACTTAATTCACTTTGTTTAAGAAAGATTGAAGTAGAAATTACGTGTCATGAACAATGATAACTAAGAGAGTGGATAAGTCAGAATTATATTGAATGCAAGTAATTTGTAATAATTATGAAATATACACAAATCATAGCAAACCTTTACTTGTTCAACTTGCAATTAGACTCTTGACGCGTGAAACTTCTTCATAACCTATGAAATATCTCTCTAGAGTTTTTTTTTTTTTTTTGTAACCAAAATAATTATTCAATGTAACTATTGTTTTTGCTGCATAATTATTATAATAAGATATTTTTTTATTTAGATCTAAAGTTTCGAATCAATTTTTAATCAACGAATAAAACTACACTAAAGTCTTATTTTTTATCTAGATTTTTTTTATTATTTTGTTTTTTTTTCTTTTTCTTTTTTGTCATCATAATATGGGTCTTAGTTTCCTTCCTCTATTGTGCATGAATTTTTTTAAGATAATGTCATCCATTTCTTATATAAGAGATTTGTTCTTTCTTAGATGGAATCCTTAAATTCCATTTTATATTTTATTTTATCAATACTACATATACTTATATTTAAATATGCTTTAATGAATTACATTTATGTTCTCTTAAGGAAAAAAAATATTAAAAAACGAGAAAAAAAAGAATATTTTAAGAGGATTCACTTGTTTTTGTTGAAGCTTTTGTCAATCGTTACCAACCACATATATTTATCATATTAACTGACGGTGTGATGTGAATAAGATGATGTGCAACTTGCTGTATCATGTAAATAGAACGTCTCATCGCCCAACTTGAGATGCAAATTGCAACCCTAGTTTCCACACTTTGACTCGGAACCTCATTTTGAATCTTCTAGTTCACGGCACGTTGCCTGCTTTTTGATGCATTTAATATTTTACAGTATATAATTCATAATTAAGATTAAAAGAAAATAAATAATATTATAATGATATAACATGATATTTTTTAAATTTAAAAAAATTCAATTATTGATTTAAAAATTTAAAAAAATTGAAGAAAAAAATTAAGAGAATTTAAATCCCTAAAGAATATTATATAGGGTAAATTTAAAAAAAATTCTTATATTGCTTGATGTGTATTTAGAAGAATTTTACTTTGAAAATGAATGTTTATAGGTTGAAGTAATAAAAAAATAAATAAAATTGGGATAATTGATTATAAAAAAATTATATTATTAATTATAAAAATAAATATAATAAATTTATATTATTAATTTTTAAATAATTAATTATAAAAATAAATAGTCTTGATTTCTCTGGACACATCTCACGGTCTCTGCATCAGCTAGCTAGCTTGAGAAGCCAGGCCCGTGGGCCAATTGTACGGCTCCAAGAAACGAAACAGGAGTCAGCCTTCATGGGCTAGTGCCGGGCCTATAGGGCGACAACATTATTGAAAATAATAATAATAATAATAAAATAAATTTTAAATATAAAAAAAAAAATCTTTTTTTAAGCTATTAATAACCACCCTTCCAATGCTTTTTTCATGCAGTCTTACAACTCTTTATAATTTCTGCATATTACACTTGTTTAAATTCCAGCAAATTTTTCGTCTCTCAAATTCTTCTAAAACACTTAATCTATTTCTAAGGAAAAGGAAAAAAAGAAATGAATGGTTTTAAAAAATAATCCATAAAATATGTCATGGCTAAAATCAATCATAAAGATATTTTACATAAAATTATGTCTTGAAGACATGATATCATTTGAGATGGGTTAAAATCATATTTTGGAGACATAAAATTTTAAGTAAAGTATATTCATGAGCAATGTACAACTTGTTCAACAACATCATGACGAGAAAACCCTAGCAATATTATTGGGCCGTACTCTTGTGACCAAAACTTGCTTTCCAACCTTTCATGAGTAAACAATATTGATGAGCAATCTACAACTTCTCTTTACGGGGAAATTACAAGGGATCAATATTTAAGGTCATATATTGGCTTCCTAATTTTTAACTTATGATGTTGACATCCAAGGTTCCTTCCAATCTGGTTATATTAACAATATTGCCTTGAATTGTTCCACACCAAGGGTTCCTAGACTTTACTCTAGAAATATATTTACGAGTAAATTATAAATATAGTCCATTATATTTACTTTATATACATTTAGTATCCTTATTTTTAAAATCATGAGTTTAGACCCATAAATCTTAAAAATAATAAATAAATAAATAATATTTTTAAACCACAAAAGCCTATTTTGAGGGTTGAAATGTGCTTTTTTTTTTCTTAAAATTTGGTGGAATGTAAATGCACAATGTAAAAAATAAGGAGGTGAAGTTCACACAAGCAAACATAAATACTTTAGCCAACTTTATCTTTTATAAAGATTGGAAAAAAACATTTTTTTTTCAATTTTATTGAGAAAGTAATATTCAAATCATACATACATGAAAGTCATGGTATCTTGAGCTTGATTGAAATGTATAAATCATTTAACATAAGTTTCTAGCCTTTAATTGTTCAATTATTAATTATCTCGCGAAAAAAACTTTGAATTCTAATTTTTTTATTATTTAATTATTTATTGAAACTTTTAATTTTAAAGTAGTTGTTATTCTTCCTTTCTAATGTTAAAAAAAAGGGTTAAATTACAAAAACACTCCCTTATATTTGTTTATATGCACTTAAAAAGCAAGGTGCACATAAAGTGTATTTAGATCTCAACAAGGGAGGTGCACATAAAGTAAATGTAAGGGAGAGTATTTGCAGTTTACCTTATATTTATTTATAGGGAAAGTAACACACAAGAATATCAAAGTTTGAAATTAAATTCAAATAGTGTATCATATTTTTAAATAGTTAAAATAGATAATCAATATTATATTAAGTATTTCATATAGAAAATGGAACTTTCAAATAATTAAAATAGACAAGTATCATTATAATGAGTGCTTCAAATAAAGAATTAAAACTTGAAAAGTTGTAAAATAAAACTATGGTTTTAATCCTCTCTTTGAACTATTTGTCAAAATATTAATCATTTATTTTAACCATTTAAAATTTTGATTTTTTTATTTAAATTATTAATTATAATATTGATCTTCTATTTTAATCACTTGAAAATTTAATCATCTATTTGAATTTGAGCTTAAATATTAATCTTTATATGTGTAACTTTCCTTTTTATATATATGTCCTTAAGAGAAAACAACTGATTAAAAAAAAAAAAGGAGACTTATCGCCCACGGATACTTGATATTAAAACCTTGTGCATGAAATTTGGTTTCCTTACTGTCTTTCCTTCTTTCCTTTTCCAATAGGAGGGGAATAAGTTGTATCTAGTTTCTCTTGCATCCTGAAGTATACCGTTTCCGTTGACTGTCCAGATGCAATGTTATTTCTCCAGCTAATATTTTCCATATAAGCACAAAACTTTAAAGAAAGTAAATGGTGGGATCTTGTTTATGTGCAAGAATTTTTTTTTTTTTTTTTGGGGTTGTGGTTAAGGATTTCTTTATCTCCATTTTTTAGAGTTATGGTTTTTGGGATAATTTAAAAAAAAAACTTTTGAAAAAATAACTCTAAAATATCCAAATTCGTTAAAAAAAAAAAAAAGAACTTTAAAACATTTAAATCCGTAATTTTAAGATGATAAACAAACCCCCTCAAACCCTAATACGACAACTATGATATGGTTTTAATAACAAGTGTTATGGAAAGCTTGACAAACAGCGTCGTTTGCTTGTTTTATAAATATTTCCCACGATATATAGTTTTTCACATGCTAATTAGTAATGTGCTCGGGTAAAGTTTAAAAGAAAAAAAAAAAAAAAAAAGCCAAGTAGCTCGAGGCTCGGAGCACTCATTAGCACAATAAATAATCAAATGTTTGTGTATTTTGCCAAATAATTAAAACTAACAATTATTGCTTTTAGAAGGGTATGGGTCTTAAATAAAATGTTACATCTTGGTTGTTATTTAGAGTTAGAGTCGTTAGTAATTTGCTGTTGATCGACTTGCCAATTATGCAACATAAGTTTTAGGAAATAAATCTTTTTATTATTATTATTTTGTTTAAAATATTTATATATAACATGTTTTCATAAATTAAATCAAAAAATAATAATAACAGCACTGATCAACCTTCAATCATCATTGAAAAGCGTGGATAGAGATTAACATTTAATCTGGATGAATTTTTTTTAAATAATATTCCAACCGTTGATTCATTAGAGTGTGAATATAAGGGTGAGGAAAGGGCATCTTATCAGCTCATTCCCCCTTGGTACCCCAATTTGGATGAAATATTTCCATCCATATATCATATCTTCATTGCTCACGAGTAACTCTGTCCGTGGAGTCAATTTAAAGAAATTAAATTTCAAAAACTCAATAAACATCAAGGATGAAAATATTTCCATATCATGGTACAAACTAGGATAATATAATAAAGTTCAATATATACGGGCATCAAAATATTTACATAAATCTCCTTATAAAGAATAATGATTAGCATTTAGCAATATGAACAAAAATCCCCCTTCCCTGTCTACATACCATTAGTGGAAAAACATCATGGCTAAAACAAATTTTCCAATGCATTCCTCATTGCTTCTTGTTGCAGTGCCGCCGTTGGTAACTGTGTTTGTTCTATCCCGGCCACATGCGGATGCAAAAGCAGATTCACAGACACAAACACTCATAGACCGCATATGTCGTCAGATGGAGCAATATGGCTACTGCAACAAGGTGTTTAATGATAATCTGAAACAACCTCATTCCGACATGCTTGGCCTAGGTCAAATAGCCGTCGAACAAGGTGCCCTACATGCTAATGCAACATATACCCAAGCACAAGGCTTGTTTGACTCCGAAACCCATCCGAATCTTAAGGAATACTATCGGAGTTGCGTTGCCGGTTATAACCGTGTGGTTGTGTCCTATGCTTCAGCGTTGAAGTACTTCGTTGGGGAACGATACAACCTAGTGGAAAATGCCGCGAAAAGAGCGGCCAAAGCTGAGTACTTATGTGAAGGGTTTCCGGGTTCCACCAAAATGTCAGGAAGTAACCAGGAAATGAGGATTCTCATTGCTATGACTGCGACTACTGCAGCAAGTATCGGTAAAAGAAAATCTTAAAATATAATTCTATATTTCTCTTATCTGTAATAAGTTTTTGTTTCTTATTTTATTATTATTATTATTCTTCTTTTTAATGAGTACCTTTGATTTTGAGATAAAATCAGTGAAGAGAAATATATTCTATATACAATTTCAGAAGTTAATTGTGATTTTTTAAAAGCAACATTTGGAAAGTCATTGACCCGTTATTAATAACTTATTATTTATAGAACTATTTCCGATAACTTCTTAATTATATGTCCAAGACACGTCTTTATATTAAAGAATATAGCATGATGTTGCAACTTTGCACAACTCAACATAGGGTGACACAACTTTTGATATCCTCTATATTTAAAAATATCATAGTATTTTAATTATTTTCATTTTATAAATATATTAGTCTAATAACCGCACGCATAATGCTGAGCTTTATCAATTTAATAATAAGATAACAGATTCTTTTTTTCCCGCTACATATGTGATGAAAAATCCTTTTTGACATTCCATGTTATTTGTCTCCACTACTATACATTCTTAAGATTGATCTTCTTGTATGCCCTTGTTCGTGAATCGACTTTTCATATATTGATGCATGCAATGATTGCTTAAGGCTGTTCCTAGGTTCGTTGGTTTATCGGAGGTGGTGGTTTCGGCTTGTCGTTCTTGGTGGCATTATTGTGTTTGTGTTTGTATTTGTGGTGGCATTATATGAGATCGAGTCCCTCTTGTCCCTTATATAGTGAGTGTTAAAACTTTATTTTTAGGCTAACACGCTATCTAACACGATCATATTTTGGGTCGTATCGAAATCATCAATCAAAAACTTGGAAAAGCGCTCGTTACAATTGACACAGCCTAGACAAAATCATGTCTAAAGGTTGTGTCTAAGTCATGCTTTGAAATAATTACTTCCGACAAATACAAGATCAATAAACATGGTTGTATTTATTTTCAATAAAGGTTGTGTCTAACTCGGCTTTTAAACTTCAATCTGGATATGGTCATGTCTATTGCTTGTATCTATTTTCAAAAATTTATAACTTATTTTATTTAGCTTCAAATTGAGTAAAATTTGATTGCTTTTCTTCCTTTTTAATTCAATTATCCATCAACACCCAAAAATTAAAATATTACTTAATTCAAATTCAAATTCTTCAAAAACACACCAAAGTAAGCAAAAAATACTTTAAATTTCACTTAATATATATATATATACACACACACACAATTAAGCACCTATCAAATTTCTCCACACTTAAGTATTTACTTATCCTCAAGCAAATTAATCAAATCAAATAGTAGGATAACTTATACTTAATCAACTTATTATTCAAGAAACTAATTACGAAAAGCTTGTTTAACCCTATAATTGTTAAACTAGCATATAGAAACTTAATCATATGCGGCAGCGGAAGCGAAATATATCCTTTACATACCTCTAGCCATTGCAAAGCGAATAGGTGTCCTGCTCGGGGGAGAATGATGTTGCGCCTTGGTTACGGTTGGTGCTTCTAAACCTTAACTCACTCAATATAGATGGTGTGTTTTCTGTAATGGTGAGCAGGATTAGGGACCCCGTAATACTCCTATTTATAACTCATTCCATCAATGAGTTGTTCCACAAAATCAGGATTTATTTGGAACATATCTTTCCTGATATAATGGGATATATTATTATTCCTGATTTAGTGGGATTTATTGTTCCCGATTTAGTAGGACAATATTGTTCCTTTATTATGGGATTCATGAACCATATTTAGAGGTTATTTGTTTCCAATCAAAAAGGAAAGAGAATAACCAACATTCTCCCACTTGGTCCATGTATTCCATAATTTATCTTAATGAGAAACAAAATTCATGAATCATGGTGATAGGTCCTCTAATGACGAGTATTATCTCCCATGTATTACAATGCATTGTGCTTCTCAATCTCATAGAACTTGATGAATAAACCTAATGTTTATTCTGGATCCAAACTTAATAATATTTCTCAAAATAAATGAATAAACAAATGTGTACACAATGCTAAATGAGAAAACATCAACTGAGTAAGAGTTTCATTAACATTAAACATAATCAAAAATTACATTATGGAACCAAGTCCCATTCTCATCACATGATCCTTAAAACTCTTTAGTTGCATGCCTTTAGTTAAAGGATCAGCTATCATTAACTCAGTGCTAATGTGCTCGATGACCACTTTCTTTTCCTTAACATGTTCTCTTATGGCTAAGTACTTGATGTCGATATGTTTACTTCGACTACCACTCTTATTGTTCTTAGCCATAAATACAGCAACTGAGTTATCACAGTACAATATTAATGGCCTAGAAATAGAGTCGACAATATTAAGGCCAGATATAAAAATCTTTAACCATACACCATGTGAGGTAGCCTCAAAACAAGATATGAATTTGGCCTCCATCATGGAAGTAGCAATCAAGGTCTGCTTTGCACTTCTCCAAGATACGGCCCCACTGGCAAACATGAAAACATAACCAGATGTTGATTTACGTGAATCAACACAGCTAGCAAAATCCGCATCGGAGTACCCAACAACCTCTAGATTATCGGTTCGTCTATATATGAGCATATAACTCTTTATCCCTTGAAGGTACCTCATTACCTTCTTTACAGCTCTCCAATGGTCAATACCTGGGTTACTCTGATATCTTCCTAGTATCCCAACAGCAAATGTAATGTCAGGTCCGGTATAGACCTGAGCATACATCAGGCTTCCAACAGCTGAAGCATATGGGATGTTTCTCATTTGTTCCTGCTCAAGCTCATTTTTGGGACACTGACTTAAGCTGAATTTATCACCCTTTATAATGGGTGCTACACTTGGTGAACAATCTTTCATCCAAAATCTCTCTAAAACTTTATTGATATAAGTTTCTTGAGACAAGCCTAAAATGCCTTGAGATCTATCCCTATGGATCTTAATGCCAATGACATAAGATGCCTCACCCATATCTTTCATATCAAAGTTCTTTGAGAGAAATTGTTTCACCTCATATAGCAACCCCTTATTATTGGTTGCAAGTAAAATATCATCTACATATAGCACAAGAAAACAAATTTTACTCCCACTGACCTTTTGGTATATACATTGATCCATCATGTTTTCTTCAAAGCCAAATGAAGTGATGATATCATGGAATTTCAAATACCATTGATGGGAGGCTTGTTTTAATCCATATATGGATTTATTAAGCTTGCAAACCAAGTGCTCACCTTCACTAGAAGAGAATCCTTCAGGTTGTTTCATGTAAACCTCTTCCTCTAGATCTCCATTAAGGAAAGCCGTTTTCACATCTATTTGGTGCAACTCCAAATCAAAGTGTGTAACCAAAGCCATCATTATATGAAGGGAATCTTTCTTAGACACAGGAGAAAACGTCTCTGTGTAATCAATTCCCTCCCTTTGAGTGAATCCTTTAGCAACGAGTCTTGCTTTATGTCTCTCAATGTTGCCTTGTGAGTCTTTCTTAGTTTTGAAGACACATTTACATCCAATGGCTTTTACACCATCAGGCAACTTGACGAGATTCCAGACTCCGTTAGATGCCATCGAATCCATCTCATCTTTCATGGCATTATGCCACAAGTTCGAATCCTTAGAACTCATAGCCTGTGAAAACGACTCAGGATCATTTTCGGCTCCAATATTGTAGTCACATTCTTGTAGATATACAACATAGTCACTAGGAATTGCAGATTTCCTTACTCTAGTAGATCTTCTCAATGCTGTATCAACATTCTCCTGAGGGGCAGGATCACATTATTCAGCTGGCTGTTCAACAGCTTCGGGTATCTGTTGAACTTCAACATCTACTGAATCAGGATTGACAGCTTATGATACCTCAGGGACTAAATTTTCAACACGCATTTGTGCTGGAGGCGTGTTGTTAACAACAACAATCAGTCTAATGCCTGAGGTGTCATATTGGGCATCTGAATGGTCTTTCTCAAAACCAATGTCTTGAGATCGAGCGCTCCCACTGATCAAGTCATTCTCAAGAAATTTTGCATTTCATGACTCCACAAACCTAGTACTATGAGATGGACAATAAAATATGTATCCCTTAGACCTTTCGGCATATCCTACGAAATACCCACTAATAGTCCTTGGGTCCAACTTCTTCTCATGTGGATTGTAGACTCTTACTTCAGACGGACATCCCCAAACGCGTACATGTCGCAAACTCGGTTTCCACCCTTTGAATAATTCAAATGGCGTCCTTTGGACAGCCTTGGTTGGAACTCGGTTCAATATGTACACAGCCGTTTTAAGAGCTTCATTCCACAAGAAGTCAGGAAGCTTGGAGTTTGCAAGCATACTCCGCACCATGTCCAATAATGTTCGGTTTCTCCTTTCAGCTACTCCATTCTAGTCTGGAGAGCCAGGTAAACTGTATTGGGCAACAATCCCATTTTCTTGAAGAAACCTCGCAAATGGACTAGTCGCTTGTCCATTCTCTATGTATCTACCATAGTATTCTCCGCCTCTATCAGATCTCACGATTTTAATATGTTTTCCACATTGTTTTTCTACTTCTGCTTTAAATACCTTAAAAGCATCTAGTGCTTCATTCTTGTTATTAAGCAAGTAGAGATACATATATCGTGAGTAATCATCTATAAAAGAGACGAAGTACTTGTTACGGTACGCATCCATGTCTGGACTACAAATGTTTGTATGTATGATTTCCAATAATTCAGAACTCCTTTTGGCACCCTTCTTCGACTTGTTAGTTTGTTTTCCCTTAATACAACTTATACAAGTCTCAAAATCGGTAAAATCTAAAGCACTAAGTACCCCATCATTTACTAACCTTTTAATTCTATCAATGGAGATATGACCTAATCTCCGATGCCATAACATAGAGGATTCCTCATTCACAACACATCGTTTAGTGCCAATCCTTTCATGAACATGCATAATAGTATGATTATCATCATTTTGTAAATTAAGAAGAAAAAGGTCATCAGACAAAGTACCACATCCAATAATATCAGATTTATAAAACAAATTAAATCTTGAATCCGAAAAGTTAAAGGAATAACCATCTGATACAAGTCTGTAAACTGAAATTAAATTCCTAGAGTATCTAGGAATATAAAATGTCCTTTTCAATTGCAAAATATAACCACTACTTAAAACTAAGCTGCACGTCCCAACAGCTTCCACATGTGAGGACATCTTATTGCCTGAATAGATGCTACGCTCACTTCCCAATGGATTCCGTAAGTTTCTTAAATCCTGCAATGAATTGGTCACATGGATTGTAGAACCAAAATCAATCTACCATGTGTTATGATTAACATCAATCATATTCATAACAAACAAGTGAAAGTTGAGTACCTTTCTTATCAAGCCACTGCATGAACTTGGTGCACTGTTTCTTCATGTGCCCTTTCTTTTTACAGAAAAAGCACACAGCTTCCTTCTTAATGTCCTTTGTGGGAGGGATTTTCCCTTTCCCTTTGTCCTTGGCTTGATCCCTCCTTTTGCTTTTCCCATGAGTAGTAAAGTTCACATTCTCTTTTTCCTTTTCCTCCATAATCAGTCTCCCCTCTTCCTGAACACACATGGTCAATAATTCATTGATTGACCATTTATCCTTATGTGTGTTATAGGATATCTTAAATGGGCCATACTGTTGAGGTAAAGTGCAAAGAATGTAGTGAACAAGGAAGGATTCTGATAACTCAACTTCCAATGCCTTCAATTGGGCCGTAATATCCCTCATGCGCATGATATGATCACGCACACCCTTAACATTGGTGAGTCTTAGAGTTGAAAGCTCTATAATTAGGGTGCTGGCCATTGCTTTGTCTGAAGTAGCAAATTGCTCATCAATGGCCTTTAACAAATCTTGGACCCTTTGATATTGCTCGACAGAGCCCCTAATACCAGCAGAAATTTTAGTCTTTATGAACATAACTGATAGGCGATTGGATCGCTCCCATTTTTCATAAAGACTTATCGCATCTGGAGTGCTGGTTTCTATTACTGTAGGGGGCTCTTCTTTCCTTATAGCATAATCAATGTCCATCTATCCCAAATGAAGGAGAACCCTCTCCTTCCAAACCTTATAGTTATCCCCTTTAAGCTCGGGAACATCACATCGCATATCAGAAAAATTGACAGGTTGAATTGCTGCAATAATTAAATGAACATGCTCAAAATTCGAGGCTAATCAATATATGACATGCTTTTACCAATGTAAAATCATGAAAAATATGAATCTAGTGACATAAAACTTGCATGTGGGCTAAAGTTTTAATTCAATTATATTCATCTTAATGCTTACAATAAAACTATTAAATGTAAAATCATGATAGAATATGAATCTAGTGACATAAAACTTGCCTGTGGGCTAAAGTTCTAATTCAACTAGATTCTTCTTAAGACTTATTATCATCATAGAATATGAATCTAGTGACATAAAACTTGCATGTGGGCTAAAGTTCTAATTCAATTAGATTCATCTTAAGCCTTACAATAAAACTATCAAATTATGTTCCCTTTTCTAATTCCTGTGGGTAAATTAGAAAATATAATTTGATATTTTGTCCACACAATATTTATTATCAATATGTGATCCTAAATAATCCTTAATATATAATTTTAATCAATTACGGATGTTGTGGCTACTCCCTAATCATTAAAATTATATGGATCACTTAATTATTAACTAAATCCTTAGGCTAAGAGGCAGGGCCAGGAGGCACGGCCGTGTCTTCAGTCAGATTCTCTCCCAAAAACACACACGGATCCAGGCACGGCCGTGTGTTACAACAGTTATACTTCCAGAAGCTAGCACGGCCAGAGGCACGGCCGTGTTACAACAGTTATGCTTCCAGAAGCTCACACGGCAAGAGGCACGGTTCGAGGCACGGCCGTGTTACAACAGTTATGCATCCAGAAGCTGACACAGCCAGAGGCACGGCTTCAGGAATAGCCGTGTTACAACAGTTATGCTTCCAGAGGCTCACACGGCTAGAGGCACGGCCCCAGGAACGGCCGTGTTACAACAGATATGCCACGTGTGTATCAAAAACCATAAGCAATATTCTATGAATATAGTTCTAACATTCTTATATTATCTAATTAGCATTTTATGTGTAATGACAAACCATAAAATATACACTATAAGCATACAATATCACAAATTCCATGTAAGCTGTCAACATCTGATCCCACATTGCGAAGAATAAGATTGCTATAGGTATTGCTTTTGGATTGTTACACATTAGGCTTGGTAACTTTCCTAGTTGTAAAATCTGTAATTTCTTTTCCACCAAAACTTTTATAGAATTACTTAAAATTGATATTAGTTTCTTTCAGCTTTTACTGCCTTTCTTCCTTCCATATTGACAAATTGTCACTTAACAGAGGAAAAAACAAAACAAGGACTAGAGCACCTACAGAATCATGGATGTCCCTTTCCGAAGAATATTATCATACAAATTTGCCAAACACTACAAAAACCATCAACATTGTAATTTACGGTTTCATGAGAATGAAGTGTGTGATTATCTTGCGGAAAACATTTTCTGGATTTTCTTTAATTTAAGGTGCAGGTATTCCAGCCATAAATCGTGTTAGAAGGATAATCACACAGAAAGTCATGTCAAATTAAAACAAAACCAAACTCCACAGAATTCAACAAAGCAAGGAAAAGGCATTAATGAAGCTCTGATACCAAATGTTAAACTAGCATATAGAAACTTAATCATATGCGGCAGCAAAAGCGAAATATATCCTTTACATACCTCCAGCCATTGCAAAGCGAATAGGTGTCCTGCTCGGTGGAGAATGATGTTACGCCTTGGTTACGGTTGGTGCTTCTAAACCTTAACTCACTCAATATAGATGGTGTGTTTTCTGTAGTGGTGAGCAGGATTAGGGACCCCGTAATACTCCTATTTATAACTCATTCCATCAATGAGTTGTTCCACAAAATCAGGATTTATTTGGAACATATCTTTCCTGATATAGTGGGATATATTATTATTCCTGATTTAGTGGGATTTATTATTCCCGATTTAGTAGGACAATATTGTTCCTTTATTATGGGATTCATGGACCATATTTAAAGGTTATTTGTTTCCAATCAAAAAGGAAAGAGAATAACCAACAATAATAACTTAAAAAACAAACTCTTAATTAACTTGCAATTTTATAAAATTAACGACAACTCTTATACTTTTTATTTAACCAATTGTCTTAAACATATGAAAGATTTGAATTCACTAATTAATCAATGTAAATCAAAGTTTACTCATATCATTTAACAAAGGATTCCCAAGACTCCAAAACTCAAATTATCATCTTCTTAAAGAAAAAGTCATAAGCACCTTATTAACATTGCTAAAATGTATACAACCCGTTCTTTAAATTTGCTAAACACCATAATCCAAGATAAATCCAATCATCCCTTCCTCTAGTATATTTCTTGTTTGAAAGAGTTATTTTTTTAATTTAATTTAAAATTAGTTTCGTTGGTTAGTAGGTCCCAAATTAGACGATCTTAGGCTACTAAGTATTAAGATACCCCTTCTATCCATCTACCATCTTTATTTAATAAAGATTATTTACTTACTTTTAGCCTTTACGTGAAATTTTCTTTTTATCCTTTTAGCGAGCTTTCAGCTGATAATCTCAATTTCGTTACTCAAGTTAACAGGTGTTACTCCATACAAAAGAGGCACTCCATAGGCTTAATTACTTGAGTCAATGAGGGCCACAACTAAACTTTATTCAATTAATTTATCCTCTTTATTTATTTCATCTCTAACTATGTTGACTTTTCAAGAAATTTTCAAATGATAAGTATCAACTATTTACTTATCAAAGATTACAGTACTCTAAAAATATCTAAGGGAGAAAATATATGTCAAAATAAGTTTTAAAAGTAATTCATGACTAATTCTTAACTAGTGATATTATTCAAATTTTTAAATATTAAAATTCAAAGCTAAATAATAAGTAACTCTACTCTACAAAGATTTTATGTTTCAATTTAAGTAAAACATCATTAAAGTACTTATTAATCAAGCGTTCTAGATTATCCAAATAATTTATCATATATCAAATTGTAAGTTAACTTAATGATTTCCAAGTTAAATAAAAAAAAATTGATTTCTTAAATAACCATAAATTTTGTAACCCCTTTTCCCCACACTTAAAACCATATATTGTCCTCAATGTATGAAAAAAAAAAAAAAAGCTAACAAACTAAGGATTAAAGAAAACAAAAATTTTGAGGAAGGGAGTTAGAAAAAAAAAAACTAGTACTCCCTTGAATTTAGCATCTATTCCATTCTAAAACGAGCTCGGCCTAAAATATGGTTGATCTTAAATGCTCAAAACATGTAAAAACTACAAAAATGCAAAGAGAAATTGAAAACTAAAATAGCAGTCAAAAGAAAAAAAAATTAGTACATTCTGGTTTAACAAGTCTCATTAGTTACATCAAAGAAAAAAAAAGATAAAAAAAATTAGTCACTGTAATCATGATCATAATCCTCCTCATCTTCTTGCTCCTCTGCTTCTTCTTCAACATTCATCATTTCCACCTCCTCACTTTCTCCATCTCCCTCTTCTTCATCTTCTTCCTCTTCGTCACTTTCATCATCATACAGTCCTAAGATCTACTCACCTATATTTGTATCAGTTGGAAAGTCAATATTAAATTATGTAGTTGCGTTGCGAGCAAACCTTTCCAGTCGATTTTGTCTTTGAAAAACTCTTGCAAGTTCGATATGATAACGATGTTGCAAATCTAAGACTTTCCTAAACTTCTTAATCATTTTATTCACCTTATCCTCAACTTCTCTCCTAAGGTGATCTTAACCCTCTACTAGTACTAGCTAATTAACTTAACCCTGCTCCTTGTTATTCCTCTATCTCAAAAAGCAAATGCATCTGTTTGTGGGAGTTCAATTTAATAGAAATTACTTCCTTGAGAGAGGTCATAAGAGAGGAGTTGTGTAAAGTTCTCATTATTCTAGTCAAGGTAGTGATATATGGGCCAAAACAAATGTTCCCTACCCTAGAATCTATGGCCTGGCAACATATAAAATAAAAGAATGGCTAAATTCACCAAGTATCTCTCGATCATACTGTAAAGGTAGAGAACATCATGGGTGGATACTACTCCTATACTCTTGCTCCTTCCACTAATTATATAAGATAGTAACTAGTGAATTAATCAATAGATGGGGTTACGGAGATGAGAAGCCTTAGAAGCCTTGAGATTATAGGTGCCTCGATCACTTATATTTCTCCAATACAACCAGTAGGGCACCCTTCTCGGTAGTTGGTATGGAAAAACTGCAAATTCTTGAAAATTTACATAATCACCATCATATAAACCTAGATACATACCAAACTCAACCATGGAGATTGACAAGGTTGGCTTCTTATTCCAGAGTTTAAATAATTCATAATCTCCTAAGAAATCCCTTCGTGGTCTAATTTATAAGTTGTTAGTAACTCTAAGGCCAACTCTTGGTAGACCAAAGCCTTCAATGAAAATAATCTCTCCCAAGCTCTGACTCCTATCAGGCCTCTTATCTCATCCTCCATTTGGAGCCTCTGGATAACCTCCTAATCGAGGTAGAGTGTTTGGCTAAAGGTCTTTTTCTTTAGCATTTTATATCTATCCAAATTAGTTGTTTCTATGAACTCAAGCATGGGATGATCCAGTGGTGGTGGTAAGGCCATTAGAACATTTGAAACAAAAGTTCTAGCTGAGGAAGTAAACACTCTTAGCTAACCTTTGTGTTGAACTGGTTGTTTAGCTCGGCTTTGTTTAGGTGCCATTTGTCTTAACAAAGAAGAAAAATACTTTAACACAAATAGCTGCACTTCTAATTCAGAATATATAGACTTACTACTAGGCAAATAAGGAAATAGATTTATGAATATAATCTAACTGCCTAGTGCTAATATTATCAAATAATTCAATCTAGGTCGATTTAAAATTTTAGTATCATTATCACCCTAATTATAAGAATCAAAACACTAGATCTTCCTAAATGTGACCATATACCGCTCATTAAGATTATGTGAAGGGAAAGTACTTAAAAAAAATATATAGTTCTCGAATAATTAGAAACATAGAAATGAACACAGCCTACACTAGGATAGACACAGTCATTCTTGTCTCATGTCTAATTTTGAAATTCAAACATATGATTTCTCAAATCTAGCCCATCAATATAATGCTACTAAGGGCTCCTACTAAATTTTTACCAAGAAAGAATGACCTAGACTAGCCAATATCTTCAGAAATTGAAAATGGCAAACAAACCCTAAAACCTAGTCTAATGCCGATTTGAATCATCTAAGAAAAAGGGAAAACAATAGAATCTGAGTGTCAAGATCATGAAACATACCTTGTGTGAGCAAGAATTCGATGAAGAATCTAGAAAAATGCAAGTGCAAAGTGCATACTATAGTTTTCGTGTTCTTGTTCGTGTTCGTGTTCGTGACTAACGAGAGAAGTATGTTTAAGTAAAGGTAATGTTTGTGTACGTATCTAACCTTTTTATATAAAGGGTAACACATTGGGTTGACACAAGCATGTTAAGCTCGTATCCATGCCTAGAAAATTAAAATAACTGATTCAAGATCAACACAGCTAAAACACAATTGTGTATCTCTCATAAATAATTTAAATAGAGCATCCCCAACACAACCTTAGACATGGTCGTGTCTAAAGTTCATGTAACTCTCGTAAATAATTATTATTCTTTGGATGTTCTAACACAACCTTGACATGATCATGTCTATGGGTCGTGTTTTTCTTAGAAAAAAAATTAATTTCAAAACCCCATTAGACATAACCTAAACCTAACCATGTCAAAAAGTCGTGTAACTCTCGAAAAAATTATTTTTGATAAACAATCTTGACACGACTTTAACATGCTCATGTCTAATGGCCATGTCAAATCCAGATAATGTCTTAGTATTCAACAAGTCCTTGACACGACTGTGTTTGATGGTCGTGTCAAACTCGCAAAAAATTAGCTTGCTTTTTTTTTAAGAAAATTTACTTAAAACTTGGGTTGCCTCCTAAAGAGCGCTCTTCTTTAACGTCATTACCTCAACTCATTTCTTTAATTTACAAACCTGGAATAAGGTTGAGATGAAATTTCTCCTTGCTATTTGATGCAAATTCCCCTCATCCAAAGTAGAGTTTTAGTCTTTGACCATTTACTTTAAATGTACCTTTTTCAATATGTGTGATTTCAATTGTTCTGTAAGGGAAGATACAAGTAACCATGAAGGGACCAAACCATTGAGACTTCAATTTTCTTAGGAATAACCTCAAGAGAGAGTTATATAGCAGAACATGGTCATTTTCTTTATATTGTCTCCATTGCTTGATTCTTTGGTCATGTTACTTTTTAGCTCTTTCCTTATGGAGCTTGGAATTTTCAAATGCCATAGCACGTCATTCGTCAAGCTCATTTAATTGTAGTTTCCTATGAGTACCTACACACTCAAGATCCCAATAGCTAATTTAATAACCCAAAAGGCTCAATTTCTACGAGTAAGTGGTAAGTTTTCCCATAAACAAGTCTATAAGGAGTAGTTCCTATCAATGTTTCATAAGCCATTCTATTTACCCATAAGGCATTGTTCAACTTGTTGGACCAATCTTTCCTATGGTGTTCCACAATCTTTTCTAAAATCCACTTAAGATTCCTATTGGCAACTTCCGCTTAACTACTTGTTTGTAAGTGATAAAGGGTAGCTAGTATATGGGTAATGTTGAAGCGTTTAAACACTTTGCCAAGCTACACATTGAAAAAATGTGTTCCCCTATCACTAGTAATTACTCTTGGGGCGCCAAATCAAGAAATTAAAGTTTTAAGGAACCTCTTTACTACTCGAGCATCATTAGTTGGTAAAGCTTGAGCCTTCAACCCATTTTGATACATAATCAATAGCTACGAAAATGTAATTATTTCCATTGGAGTTGGGAAATGGGCCCATGAATTCTATACCCTAGATATCAAATACTTTACATAATAGGATAGGGTCTTGTGGCATCACATCCCTACAGGATATATTTCCTGCATGTTGACTACTATCACAGAGTTCTACATACCTCTAGGCATCCTTGGAGAGTGTAGGCTAATAGAATCTCGATTCTAAGACCTTATGAGTTGTTCTATTAGCTCCATGATGTCCTCCAATCGGTCTAGAGTGATAATGCCTCAGAATTTGCCATCCTTCTTCATAGGATACACATTAACAAATGACTTGGCAAGCACAAACCTTAAACAAAAAAGATCCTCCCAAAATAAATACTTCACATCAGCGAAGAATTTCTTCTTTTATTAATGTGATAATTCCTTTGGAAGAATATTAGCCACAAGATAATTAGCAATATCCATAAACCATAGAGTTTCTTGTTCCTTTACCTAGGCTATTGCATATAATCATTCCTCTGAGAACTCATCATTAATGTCATGTTCCTTTAACTTCTCCAAATTAAGATTTTCCAATCTTAATAAATGGTCTACCGCTAAATTTCTAATGCCCTTTTTATCCTTGAATTCTAAATGGAATTCTTGTAGCAAAATGATCCATCTAATAAGTCACGACCTAGCATCTATTTTTGTTAGTAAATACCTCAAGGCAGAATAGTCAATATATACAATAACTTTTAATAGAATTAAATAAGAGCGGAATTTATCAAATGCAAAAACTATAATCAAGAGCTCTTTTTTAGTAGTTATGTAATTCTCCTATGCATCTATAAGAATCTTGCTAGCATAGTAAATTAGTTAAATGTGCTTGTCCCTTTATTGTCCTAATATTGCTCCAACTGTGAAGTTACGTGCATCGCACATCAGCTCAAAGGGCAAGTTCCAATCAGGTGTAATCATAATGAGTCTTTGTTAGTTTTTCCTTTAATAGATTAAATGCATCTAAGCAATCCTACGAGAAAATAAAAAACACATATTTCTCTAATAACATGATTAATGATCTAGCTATTTTAGAAAAGTCCTTTATAAATTATCTATAAAACCTTGCATGTCCTTAAAATGATTCTTACTGTCTTAATCGAAGTTGAGGATGAAAGCTTTGCAATAGTGTCAATATTGGCACTATCTACTTCAATACCCCTATTTAAGATTTTATGCCCCAATACTATTTCACACCAGCACAATACTTTCTCCAAATTAATCAAACAACTGTCAAAAGAATTACCAAAAATTGAGAAATCATCCATAAAGACTTCCATGATGTCCATGCACCTTTTAAACGTCACTAGTGTATTACAAAGTCCGAAGGGCATTCACCTATAGGCAAAAGTGCCATACGAACATGTGAATGTTGTCTTCACTTGATCTTCTAATACAATTGGTATCTAAAAATAGTCAAATAAACCATCTAAAAAACAATAATACATATGTCTTATGAAATGCTCTCACATTTAATCAACAAAAGGTAGGGGAAAGTGCTCCTTGCTCGTGACATCATTTAACTTCTTGTAGTAAATGCATACATCGCAACTTGTAACCGTACATAGTAGGATCAATTCATTGTTGTCGTTTGGGACTACTATCATCCTTCTTTTCTTAGACATTACCTACACAAGACTAACCCATGAGCCATCAAAAATTGGATAAATCGCCACCAATTTGTAACTTTCTTCCATCGATATTTTGTGAGTCTAAAATGAAGAACTAATCTCTTTTATGTATGATATTTTCCATGCAATGGCCTTTTGTTGTTCTTAAGCACCTTTAACAATTTCTCCTTTTGGTTTATTCTTAAGTTAGAAGCTATAATCATCAGTTGCTTAGAGTCCTTCTCCCAAAGGACATACTCCAAGTCATCAAGAGTTGCTCCAATTCTACTACTGATGGATCTTCAATGGATGGTCTTAACCTTGGTTCCTTCTTCATGTTGATTTGCTCGAACCCCTTCTTCTCATTAATGGAATCGTTGATAGTTAATTGAGCTACTACTTCAACACACTTTAGGTTTTCTATTTCCTCTACTCCCTTTTGTAAGCAGCACTTCAAAGGGTCCTTAGATAAAATCTTCTACACAAAATCAATAACAAAGAAATTAGTAGCATCCAAGAGATAACATGCATTGTCATGATTAGCAGATTTTCTTCATAACTTTGGGAATTTTAAAAGTTATTTCCCCATCTCCTACCCTTAGATAGTATTTGGTTTATAATACTAAACAATACAAAACAAAGAAAACAGGACAAAAAAAAAATTATACCACATTTAATATATTTAGTATTAGATTAAGATTTTTGTTCTATCTATTGTTTGAAATTGTAAAGTACTGCACTAAATATGGTATTTTTTACCATTATACCATTTGTACAATATCATGGTTATTTAATTACATTTTTAATATTATAAAAAATAAAATTTGAAGAGATTATTTAATTCATGTAATCAAATGAATAATATAAAATAATAAGTGTAAATCCATTGATTGAAAAAATTAATAATTCATATTATAAATTACAATAATTTGTGTTATATTTAATAATATAACACATTATAAATATTATATTAACAATATTTAATAATTTTCATAAAAAATTATAAATTATATTTAATAACCGTAATGTTAATTATATCAATATTATAACAAATTAATATATATTAAATTGCAATAATTTTCCTTAATATTTGATAACTATAATTTTAATTAAAGTACAATATTTTGATGCATAATGCAAATTCCAATAGTAAATAAAGTAAATGAATATCATCAATATAATAGGTGATACTATAAGAACTAGTATTAACAAACTAGCATTATCATCAAAATAAAGTTCAATACTCCAACAATTTTTTTTGTCCAGTACTCAAATACTTTTTTTGTACTGTATTTGATATGGTACAAATTTTAGCTATTTTGTCTAGTACTCTAACACTTTTTTTGTCCAATACTTAAACCAATTTTTCAAACCAAACAAAGGACAAAAATTTTCGTCCAATCCAATATCATGAAATATTGTGAGCCAAACGCTACCTTAAGATGAGTCTATCATCACTGACATCTATTATAGCCTTAATTGTAACTAAGAAGGGTCTACCTAAGATAAGAGATGCTTCGATGTCTTCATCCATATCAAGTATAATAAAATCCACCAAAAATATAAACTTTCCTAATTTGACAAGCACATACTCTATAATTCCCCTAGGGTATGTGATAAATCTATTAGCTAATTGCAAACTTATACATACGAGTTTTGGCTCTCTTGGCCCTAATTTTTTAAATAATTATATGGTCACAGATTGATACTTGCTCTTAAATTTGCTAAGGCCTTGTCAGTTAACAGGTTACCAAGTTTACAAGGAATACTAAAACTCCTTGGATCCTTCAATTTCTATGGTAGCTTGTTTTGAAAAATCACCAAGCATTCTCTACTTAGTATAACAGTTGAAAGCTCTTCCAACTTCCTCTTGTTGGATAATAAATCCTTTAGAAACTTTACGTATTTTGGCATTTACAATAAAGCATCAACAAGAAATAACTACTTAAACAAATCGAGAAACTTACTAAATTGCTCATCAGAGCTATATTTTTTTACATTGAGGGAAAAATATAGGTAATCTATATTCCTTCACTTTTGGTAACTCCTCACTCTCTTTTTCCTTAACTTCATCGCCATTCCCTGCTGACTTTTTACTAATTTTCTGTTTAACCAGCAACTCCCTTCCACTTCTAAGAGTCACTGCTCTCACATGCTCCTTAAGATTCAATTCAATGTTTCCTAGCAGTGTCCCTTATTACCTCTCAACCATCATCTTTGCAAGTTATTCCACTTGATTTTCTAAATTATATAGAGAAGCCTCTTAATTTCTTAAAGAAGTTTTGGTATTCGGCATCTAACCTCATTAGTTTGAATATATTTAATTAAAAGTTCTTTCAAACCTAATTTCTTCTCTTATGGTGAGGGTCATTAGAGTCCTAGTGGAGGCAAATTCATCCTTTGTTGATTTTGATTCTTATTGCTTCACAAGAAAATTGGATGATTTCTCCATCCTGGATTGTAGGTGTTACTATATGGGTTTTTTTGTGGTCTAAAAGGGTTTCCTAAATAATCCACTTGTTCTCATTAATGTTGAGTCCTAATTCCCTCTACATTAGCTTCTCTCAAATTACATTAGGGATTGACGAAGAGCACATCCAATTTACCACTAATTGTATCAACCTTATTAGCTAGAGTTATCACTACATCTACTTCATAGATACCTGTTGCCCTATTTCTCACCCTAGCACCTTCCCATTAACATCTATTCATCACCATGTCTTCAATCAATGATTAGACCACTTTGGGTGTTTTAGTGTTTAATGTTCCTCCAGCAGCAGTACCTATCATTTACCTAGTTGACAAATTCAAACCATTATAAAAGGTTTGAATTTGCATCTATAAAGGGAGGCCATGATGTGAGCATCTCCTCAACAGCTCCTTATATCTTTCTCAAGTGTCATACAAGGTCTCAAACATCAATTGAGCATAAGATGGTATGTCCTTTCAGAGTTTAGCTATTTTAGTAGGTAAAAAACATTTTTCAATGAATTTTTGAGCCATAGCATCCCAAGTAGTGATGGATCTCCTTAGAAGTGAATTCAACCATTGTTTTTCTCAAGTCCTTAATGAGAAAGTGAAGAGTCACAATTTGACTGCATCATCAAAAGCCCCATTAATCTTAAAGGTATCATAGATCTCCAAGTAATTTGATATGTGAGCATTAGGATCCTCATCTTGTAATCCATCAAATTAGATAAACCGTTGCACCATTTGTATAATATGAGTTTGAATTTGAATATTGATGGCAGCAGCAAATGGCTTGACAATACTCGAGCCAGCTCCGACCAAAGAGGATTTAGAGTGATTGGAAATACTTGGATGTTGATTCTAATTTTTGTCACCTATAATTTCCAACTCGTCCTCTTCCCATTCTACCTTAATTCTTAAAGTGGAACCTTGATTTAATTCCCTCACTGTTTGCTGAACTATTTTATGTAAGCACTTAGCTGTTCTTTCAATCTCCAAATTAAAGATTAGCTCATCTGATGGAGTATTTCTAGTCATGCACTAATAAAAAAGAAAGAAACTAAAAATGAGAAACAAAAAAATTTGTTAAATTAACAAAGTGATCAATGCTCTTAAAATCGAAATCCCCAACAATTGTACCTAAAACTTGATATAAGGCAAGTATACTTATCAAATTTAATAATATAGAGAATTAAATATGAATATCGTCCCATAGGGATTACAAATACTAATACTAACATATACCTTATTGTAAACACTACATTTTTTCCCTTTAAATCACAAATAGTGATCAATTTTGCAATTTTCCATTTTTTTTAATTTTTCTTCTATTTAGCAAAAAAAATAAAGGAAAAATATTTTAAAAAATAAAATAAATAGGAAAACATCCCAATTTTGGAAGATAATGGTAGAAATAATAATAAAAGAGGTTAAATAATTTTTACAAACTTTTAGAATTTCAAAATATTATAAAATTAATAAAAATCGCCACGCTTATGTATAATATGCGTGTAAAATAAATCTAAGAATTAGGCTAGCCCAACTAGTCTGGGCTTCGGCCTTACGTGCACGAGCGCGTGTGCATACGCAGGGTACTTGGTCAGGGGTTCAAAATGCAAGGGAAGCAATCCACGTTTTGCAATTTTTTTCTCTTTTCCCAGGACACGTGTCAGCTTGTGATTGAACGAAGGGAGCGCACGCATCGGGCGTGTGATCGTCTTCAACCTCTGTCAAAAACGATCGTCGGTCGTAAGAAAAAATGGAATCCGGCCGTTTTGATACGATTTTTTTGCATAAATCCAACAAATCTTTAACAAAATTAAGATAAACATCATTCAATTAACACAAATCGTAACAAAATCAAAGATTTAAACAAATCTAGAGCAAATCGAATTTTGGTTCAACCAAAGACACGATTCATGCCTATTGGAGGGAAATTCGAGCTTATCCAACTTGATTTCTGATGCTTATAAATAGAGCACAACATGGGGAAGCTAGATCATGGATCAAAAGTGAGAAAAGAGTGAAAAATCAGAGGTTTCAAAGCTTGCTGGAGTTCCCCCTTTGCCGCGACCGCCAACCAAGCCATGAACCACCACTTGGAGGCATTTATGAAGAAATCCACCACCACGGTTGAATTACCCACCCTTGGAAAGCTTAAAAGCAACCTTCAACCGCCTTTGAAAGCCACCGGAATGTCGCCGATGAGGATCCTCTGACCGACGTGACTCGATCCAACCCGCAACCCACATCTAAGTTAGTTGGTTTTTCTTATTTTTCTATTTATTTATTTTATTTCATTTATTTATCCATTTAATTTAGATATTCATTTATTAGAAATAATTTTTTTTAATAGTAATCCAAAAATTAAGATTTTAATTAGTTTTTAGAATTTTAATAAATAAATATGTCTAATTTAATATAAAATAATAAAAAATAAAATTTAATTTAATTATTAAATTAGAATTAGATAGATTAATAATATGAATTAAAAATTAATAATGAATTATTTTGTCACTTAGAAAAATCCTTTTTTTTTAAAATAAATTCAAAATTGGTTTTCCTTAAATCATGACTTTTAGAAAATGAAATAATAAAGCTTTGGCTTAGGTTTTTTTTTTTTAAATCTTGAAAATGATAATGAATGTAAACCTAGTGTGTTTTCATAATTAAAACTTCAACAAACCCGCTAAAGTTTTTTCATAAAAAGCGAACTACAGTTTATTTGATCCTAAATAGCGGGTATGTAGGCACCCTTATGGGGCAACTCTAAAAAGAATAAAAAATCATTTTCTAAATCATTATTAGTATAATTGTTATATCGTTTTTTAATATCTTCTTTTTTATGAAAAAAAAAAAAGAGTATCATAACATAACTCAAATTTCAGAAGGGTAATGTGGTAACTTTAAAGTTTTAATAGGATAGCCCCCAAGTAGAGAATCTATGGTTTTTCTTTCTTCTTCTTCTTTTTTTCTTTTCTAAAAAAAAAGAGAGAGAGAGAGATTTCGTCGAGTAGTTGTGTAAATTAGAATTAATTCGCTCAATTAGTTCTAATTCAATAATTTTTCCCAACTTTAGTTAAGTGGTGACTCCAAATAAATAATAAGATACCTAGTTCAAGTCGAGGATTTATATTAGATGAGCATAGGATCTAATATGAATCAGATTAGGAACATAATGAAAAATTTAAAAATTAGACTCGATAGGATGGCGACTCTACTAGGGAATACAGTAGGCTAGCTACCTAAACCTTCTGAAATGACCATTTCTAGATATCTTTTAACTGTTACACTGTCGAATATTACTAATACTAACCTTTCAAGGATTTTGATGAGGTTTAAGGTTTATTTTTACTACTGTTGAGTCTACATGCATGCAATCGTGTGAGTAGATACAGTTAGACCCAGGCTGTCTTAGGACCTTGGGGGGCCATTGTGTAGGTTCTGGGCGAAGTGATATGATCACCGTTCGGGGCTAATTAAGCTACCCCACCCAATGCTTCAATATGGCCTGAGATCCATTTCTTCGAGAATGCGGGAGGCCATAGAGCTTGGAGGCCTGTTAAAACCCACCTATCTACATACATGAAGTCATAGGCTGGCAAATGATTAATGATATAATTCCTTTGTTCCTTTTCATTTTTTGATGTTCAAATACATTTACTTGTAACAGAATCAATGATACTTTTTAAAACATTTCATGTGTAATTAGAAATTTCTGTTGTAATCATGATAGGTGGCCAGTCACACAATCGACCACCTCCTCCGCAAGGAAATCTGAGTCTACAAACCTTTGGATCCAAAATTGGTACTAAACCATTAGTTTACTTTGTATGATCTTGGGGAATAGGCCTTCATCCAAGAAAAGATAAGGCCCATTCTATCACTAATGAAGATGGAAATGAACCTACCTCTGATTCGGGCTATCTTACACCTCTGGGAAGTCGAGCCCGCAACTTTCTTTATTGGGCCACATGAGATCACACCAACTTTGAAAGAATATACCTAACTTCTACAGGCCCCATCACTTACCAACGGGGTATATGTGCCAGATCTTGAAGCTAAGTCAACTAGTATTTTCAGTAAACTCCTAGGCATTCGCATGACAGCGATCAAGTGGGCATTGGGAAACAGCAATGGATATTGCCTCCGGATAGACGAACTAGAAGCCTGGTTCATAGCTTGGTGTGATGATGGGAGTAGGAGGGACATCTTATGCAGAGATCCCAAGAGTTACAAGCAAAGACAGGTTTATGCTTTCATCCTGACAGCATTTACAACTATCCTTTTTCCTACTAGGATCTTTCACATCCACTATAGAGTCGCAGAGCTAATGTCCCAGTTCTTGGAAGGAAAGTCTTATATCCCGACTCTACTGGCTGGAAAGACCCGAAACCTGAAGTTTGTGAAGAAGAAGGGTCACGGAATCCTCCACTCAAACATTAACCTCATCTTAATATGGTTTGTGAGCCATCTCAAATGCTTCAGGTTGAACATGCTCAGGAAATCTTTAGCCCAGCAAGTAGACCTTGTGGATTCCTGCAGAGAGAGGATAAAGCTACCCGATGATCTTACCAGCTATAGTTAGGTAGAAGTACTCAAAGGTTTCAATGCCAACGACATCCTCTAAACCGCCAGATGGAGCTACTGCGACAAGGTCATCCTAACATGCAAGAACTTTCGAGCTGTTCCGTTGATCGGTATTAGTGGGTGCACAGGTTATCATCCGAACTCGGTGGTCCGCCAATTTGGTACTATCCAAGACAAAGTTTACAGACCATCATTGGAGGGAATCACGTTTGAATACCAAGATCCAAGTTAGTTGGTGGCTGAGAAGATTGCTAAACTAGCAAAGGTCAAAGCCTTATGGGAAGCCGGGATTGAGAGCCCTAATGTAGACCTCAGAGACTTGGATGGTGAAGTAGGCAAGCATCGAGCCACAAGAGAATTCATGATCAACCAATTATACCAAACAGGAGAAAGGGCGTATCGAGTTCCAAATGTCACTCAACCTATGCCGAACAACATGGGTCCAGAAATGAAAACCTATATGGAACAAGTCAAAGCTCGGATGGAAGTTCACTTTGAGGCTGCAAACTACAAAAAAGATGTCTAGAAAAGTAGATTCAAGGAATCTAACCAAAGAAACAAAGCCTTGGAAGCTCAACTGAAGAAGACTCAAGCAAAAATCAGATAATTGGAAGCTATCATTGACAAAGAACTGGCACCTACGCAGCCAAAGAAGAAGAAGATTAGAAACTAGGAAATAGACCAATATTGTATCTTTCTTATTCTATATACTGAACTCCAAGTTTGCAATATTAATAAAATTTCAGTACTATATCATTAATCAAATGCTGGCCCCTTTTGCATCCGTGTGAGCATCTTGTTTACATAATAATAATAATAATAACAATAACAATAAAGAAAAGAACAAAGCCAAGAAAATTAAAGAGTTACTAACAATAAGAGATCCTTTCAAGGTCCTAAAAGTTACTTTTAAATGGTTAGCTTAACCCAAAACTCACAATCACTTACTTTGAACATAAAGCTAAAGACCTTTATAACTTGCTCTTAATTTGAAAGACCCCATTCACTTCAAAAGGTCTCATCATATGTTAATTTAGCCTCAAAACACAAAACCTGCCAACTCTCTCCAATCCTAAGGGTTACACTCGAACTTTCTCTCCATCGAAAGTTATATAAAATAGATACAGAGACAATTGATTTGTAGGGCACACTTTTAAAGTGGCTATGGTCAATTACCAACAAAGGCATAAAGAAGACTATCCTAACCAGCTTCCTAAGAGAGCTAAGTTAAGACTAAATCACTTGATAAGGGCACATAACTCCCAAAGACATCATGAGACATGGTAAATATGGGCAAATAGGGTAAAATGAAAGGATATCTCATTTGTTAGAGTGGTTTAGGATGACAAAAGGTGAACCATTTCCCAAACACTAACCTTTAAACACTCGAGAGTCGAGTGTTATTAATGTGAGGTTTTGGACTCATTCCTTAAAGGAGGCCTTTCTTGAATTTAATAAGTTAATCAAAATAATGTTAGGCATTCATTTTGTTATCCTAAACACAATAATCCTTTGCCAACCCCATTTGAGCTTATATAAAAAAAAAAAAGAGAGAGAGTTTCAAATCTTAACCATGTCTTAAACTACCCTACAATGGGATGATTAAGAAGATAAGGACATCAATCAAGAAAAAGGAATTAACTAAATAGTGCTTACCCTAGTTACAACAATTCAAAGGTAATTTTTGCCGTAGATAATCTATTTCTTTTGACGAAGAAAAGTCTACATTTTGAAAAACACACATGACCCACAAGAGATGATCACTATTAGGTTCAAAAGAAAAGGAAAAAAGATGGAAAAAGAAAATGAAAGAAAAAGAAAAAAAAAGAAAAAGAAAAGAAAAGAAATGAGAAAAGCCCAAGAATATAATTAAACCTATACACAATAAAAAAGCCCAACAATACTTGAAAATACTCGGGGCTAAATACAAGAACCCAGACATTATAATTCAAAGATATACCACCCTTCTTTAAAAACTTCTCCAAATCATTGAAAATAATTTATCTTAAGAAAAAATTCCTGGGGCAAGTGCTATTCTAGTTTTTCTCAAGGTTTCTTAACTTGTAAACCCAGGTTAAAATGATGATTCTTTCAAAATAAGACCTTAGCATTGGTACTTTTTTTAAACCAAAAGCCTATTGCATTACAAGTCCCAAAAAGGCCTAATAGATTGAACAAAGCGTATTACTTACAAGAAATAACATAATTTTTGGAATAAAAGTCAAGAGTGACGTCTAAACTGAGAGATTATAAGGAAGTTCACTTAGATTAAACTAATTAAGGTTGAGATATCTATTTCCAAATAGAATGAGAGAATTTAAAGTCATTCCCCATTGGCATTGTTTGGCTTAAATTTTAAATATTGTTGCCCCCTAAAAAGGAGATATGAGTCTTAATTGCAAGAAACCCTTCAAGAGATGATTAATTAAGCTAAGACACCACTTTTTTCTAAGAATAAACCAAACCCTCCAAGTAAAACGAGGCAAAAGAGTAAGTGATTATTAAGTAGTAGGGGAGGCCTACCCTTTATTTCTATTTTTTGGAACCCTGTCAAACTCTTTACTTGCTAGCAATGTTTAAAAAATAAATAAATAAGTAGATAATTATATGAGAATAAGAGAAAATTTTTCAAAGTTTGCTAGAAGATACTTTAATACCTTGTCACCTTATTCTTAAGTTTAAAAAGAGTAATTGTCTTGAAGATTTTTAGAAAAGCTTTAGTTATCATGTGTTCAAAAGTTTAAAGTCATTTTAAACTCTTGACTATTATTGGAAAAATAAGATTCTCACTTAGGAATTCATTATCAGTTAGTTAGCTCATAATAGGGCACTTTCCTAAATTTTCTCCTTCATGGTTGCTAGTTTAGTGAGACGGTTTTGATCATCGATTAGTCAGCTCATAAAAGAACTTTTCTAGATAATTTCTTTTTAAGATTGCAAATCTAAATGAGACATTTCTTATCATCGATTAGTCATCTCATACGAGCACTTTTCTAGATAATTTCTTTTTAGGATTGCGAGTCTAAATAAGATGCTTCTTATCACCGATTAGTCGTTTCATAAGAGCACTTTTCTAGATAATTTCTTTTAAGATTGCGAGTCTAAATGAGATGCTTCCTATCATCGATTAGTCGGCTCATAAGAGCACTTTTCTAGATAATTTCCTTTTAGGATTGCGATTCTAAATGAGACATTTCCTATCATCGATTAGTCAGCTCATAAAAGCACTTTTCTAGATAATTTCTTTTTAGGATTGCAAGTCTAAATGAGACATTTCTTATCATCGATTAGTCATCTCATAAGAGAACTTTTCTAGATAATTTCTTTTTAGGATTGCGAGTCTAAATAAGATGCTTCTTATTACCGATTAGTCGTTTCATAAGAGCACTTTTCTAGATAATTTCTTTTAAGATTGCGAGTCTAAATGAGATGCTTCCTATCATCGATTAGTCGGCTCATAAGAGCACTTTTCTAGATAATTTCCTTTTAGGATTGCGATTCTAAATGAGACGCTTCCTATCATCGATTAGTCAGCTCATAAAAGCACTTTTCTAGATAATTTCTTTTTAGGATTGCAAGTCTAAATGAGACATTTCTTATCATCGATTAGTCATCTCATAAGAGCACTTTTCTAGATAATTTCTTTTTAAGATTGCGAGTCTAAATAAGATGCTTCTTATCACCGATTAGTCGTCTCATAAGAGCACTTTTCTAGATAATTTCTTTTAAGATTGCGAGTCTAAATGAGATGCTTCCTATCATCGATTAGTCGGCTCATAAGAGCGCTTTTCTAGATAATTTCCTTTTAGGATTGCGATTATAAATGAGACGCTTCCTATCATCGATTAGTCAGCTCATAAGAGCCTTTTTTAGATAATTTCCTTTTAGGATTGCAAGTCTAAATGAGACGCTTCCTATCATCAATTAGTCAGCTCGTAAGAGCCTTTTTTAGATAATTTCCTTTTAGGATTGCAAGTCTAAATGAGACGCTTCCTATCATCAATTAGTCAGCTCGTAAGAGCACTCTTCTAGAACATTTTTTCTTCAACAGTCATTAGTCTAGCAAGACGCTTTCTGTTATCAAGTGGCCAACTCATAAGAGCGCTTCCATAAACAACCTCTTCTTTACAATCGTGAAACATTTTATCAACTTTCCTTTCGGATTTTGATGGGAATCAAAATGTAACAAGACCTATCATTAGGACAAAAATTGAAGGATTTCAAATCTTGGCAATGAGGGCCCATTTCAAGCAGATCAACCTCGGAATAAATTATTATCTAACCTCTTTTATCTTATTCATGAATTGTATATTCCAACAGGTATGCTTATTTGGTTTCACAAGACGATGGATAAACTCACTAAAACTCAGCTTGTGGGTTATCTATGGACCGACCTGAACCGGCGATGAGTTGAACCGACGGATTCCATCATGAAGCTAGCCTGCCGAAGATTATTTTCTTTACTTGTAATTTATGTTTGAACCATTTATTTTGTAAGCTTTATGGGACATTTTATTTGGTTGTATTTTACCTTTAGGACCGGCCACCCTATAGTGGCATAGTTGTGATTTTTTAGTCATTCTAACCCTAAAGGGTGCAAGTATAAATACTTGCAAATTAGGGTTTTTGAGGAGCTTTTTGATATTGGAGAAAAAACACCCCTTTTGCCGTGAGAGAGAGTGCCTCTTTCAAGCAATTGCTCTTATCAATTTCCTTAGTGAAATTGTGGCGAGTAGGCTTGGATTTGTTGTGTGTTATATCAACAAATTACAAGTTGATCCTAATTCCAAACTAGTGAGTCATATCTGGTGAGGATTTAGTTATTTTATGTACTTTTGTTCTTATGAAATTAGGGTTCTAATTTCGAAATTTGAAAGCACCTTTGAATTGAATTGGAATCTCATTTCATGTTCTATTGTTCATCATTGAAATCTAGCCATCGGATGTTCTTTATATCCTTTTGATTTTTCATCAACATATTCGGAATTTTCTTTTGGAATATTGAGGCTTTTCCTTTGTTTGTGGCATGGATGTTCATTGACAATTCATCCCTTTTTAGTTGATTGTGCTTGACCCCCCTTTAGGCACATCATATCATCAATTAGTCAACTCGTAAGAGCCTTTTTTAGATAATTTCCTTTTAGGATTGCAAGTTTAAATGAGACGCTTCCTATCATCAATTAGTCAGCTCGTAAGAGCACTCTTCTAGAACATTTTTTCTTCAACAGTCATTAGTCTAGCAAGACGCTTTCTGTTATCAAGTGGCCAACTCATAAGAGCGCTTCCATAAACAACCTCTTCTTTACAGTCGCTAGTCCTATAGGACACTTCCTATTATCAGTTAGTTCACTCACAATAACAATCTCTAAAATGTTTCTTATCATCGATTAGTTAGGCCATAAAGCACTTTTCCATATGATACCTTACTCCAGATTGATAGGTTGTTTAAGATCACTCCTCAAGCAATATTAATCATCACAAAGCAGTTGTGGGATTATTAGCTCATGGAGCATTTTTCCTACTAGAATCAAGTTAAGATGACCAGCCAACTTTGGCATTATCCACTCGGTCTATCGGCCAAAAATGGCTTCTTTCTAGTCTTTATAGTTAAATTTTTCAAACTTTACTACAAAAAGGGGTAGTTATAAACACCCAATTTTTTCCCTTTAAATTACAAATAGTGATCAATTTTGCAATTTTCAATTTTTTTAATTTTTCTTCTATTTAGAAAAAAAAATAAAGGAAAAATATTGAAAAAATAAAATAAATAGGAAAAACATCCTAATTTTGGAAGATAATTGCAGAAATAATAATAAAAGAGGTTAAATAATTTTTACAAATTTTTAGAATTTCAAAATAATATAAAATTAATAAAAGTCACCACGCTTATGTATAATATGCGTGTAGGGAGCGCACACGCCGAAAGCATGATTGTCTTCAACCTCCGTTCGAAACGATCACCGGTCGCAATAAAAACGAAATCCGACCTTTTTATACAAAAAAAAAATAAGATAACATCATCCAATTAACACAAATCATCACAAAATCGAAGATTTAAACGAATCTAAAGCAAATTGAATTTGGGTTTCAACCAAAGATACGATCCATGCCTATCAGAGAGAAATCTGAGCTTATCCATCTCGATTTCTAGTGCCTATAAATAGAGCACGACGTGGGGAAGCTAGATCACGGATCAAAAGTGAGAAGAATGAAAAATCAGAGGTTTCGAAGCTCATCGAAGTTCCCCCTTTGCCGCAACCGCTGACTAAGCCACAAACCACCACTTGGAGGTGTTTCTGAAGAAATCCACCACCACAGTTGGATTACCCACCCTCAAAAAGCTTAGAAGCAGCCTTCAACCGCCTTTGAAAGCCACCGAAAAGCCGCCAATGAGGATCCTCTAATCGACGAACCTAATCCGACTTGCGACCCGCATTCAAGATAGTTGGTTTTTCTAATTATTTTATTTATTTATTTTATTTCATTTATTTATCCATTTAATTTAGATATTCATTTATTAGAAATAAATTTTTTTAATAGTAATCCAAAAATAAAAAATTAAAATTTTAATTAGGTTTTAGAATTTTAATAAATACATATGTCTAATTTAATATAAAATAATAAAAAATGAAAAATGAAAAAATAAAATAAAATAAATAAATTTTAACTATTAAATTAGAATTAGATAGATTAATAATATGAATTAAAAATTAATAATGAATTTTTTTTCACTTAGAAAAATCATTTTTTTAAATAAATTCAAAATTGCTTTTCCTTAAATCAAGACTTTTAGAAAATGAAATAATAAAGCTTAGGCTTAGGTTTTTTTTTTTTAAATCTTGAAAATGATAATGAATGTAAACCCGGTATGTTTTCATAATTAAAACTTAAACAAGCCCGTTAAAGCTTTTTCATAAAAGTGAACTACGACTTGTTTGATCCTAAATAGCGAGTACATAGGCACCCTTATAGGGCAACTTTAAAAAAAATAAAAATTATTTTCCAAATCATTATTAGTGTAATTGTTATATCACTTTTTAATATCTTCTTTTTTATGAAAAAAAAAAAAGGGTATCATAACATAACTCAAATTTCAGAAAGGTAAGATAGTAACTTTAGAGTTTTAATACGATAGCTCTCGAGTCGAGAATCTCTGGTTTTTCTTTCTTCTTCTTCTTTTTTTCTTTTCTAAAAATAAAAAAAGGGAGATTCTGTCGACTAGTTGTCTAAATTAGAATTAATCCGCTCAATTAGTTCTAATTCAATAATTTTTCCAGCTTCAATTGGGTGGTAACTCCAAATAAATAATAAGATTCCTAGTTCAAGTCGAGGATCTATATTGGATGAGCATAAAATCTAATATGAATCGGATTAGGAACATAATGAAAATTTTAAAAATTAGACTCGACACCTATTCTAACTAGTAAATTATAAAGATTGATTGATTTAAAATCTATAACTAAGTATTAACTAATGGACTAAGATTAAATTGACAGAAAGAAGAGCAAAACAGATTATAATTAACTTTAAGATGATAAAATAAGTATCAAGACTTTGTTTCTCCGGGGATTTATTAGTAACATCAACAAAATTTATTCAAATCCTTCTATAATTTCATTGACAAAGAGAATTCCTAAACTAGTTTAATAACTTTTTCAAGTTTATTAACCATAATCTTAAAAATACCTATTTAAATCTCTTCATAATAGCATATTTCAAATATTGTATTAAGAACGATGAATTCCCTAAAAATAAACTAGTTAATTCCAAAAGAATTATGTAACTTATCTTTAAGATTACATCAATTCTCTTCAAAGATGCTAGATTTAATTACACATCAGATATATAATATCAAATAATTAGAATAATACTCTAAAAATATTAATCTAAACAAAATCAAAAACACATACGTGAACCTAGAAATCTAATAATTCATTGAATATCAATAAATCTAGTCACATAATAATCTTAGGATACATAAGTCTAAATACTAAAAAAATTAAGCTCTAATTATATTGAAAATAGAAATCCTCAATGATATAAAACCATGCATTATCAAAGAGATCAAAGAAAAATCCTAATTTCTCAAAGTACAAAAAAATAATCTAGTCTCTCAAAAAAACCCTAAAAAAATTGAATTCCTTTTCTTCTCTTTTAATTCAATTATCCATCAAAACCCTAAAATCAAAATATTACTCAATTAAAATTCAAATTCTTCAAAAACACATGAAAATAAAGGAAAATACTTTAAATCTCACTTAATATATGTATATATATATATATTATCCATTGTGTGTTTTTAAGTATAAATAGTGTTTGAAAAGCTCAATAATTAATTAAAGTGGTACCTGTATTAAATATGAGTAAAAGAGAGAGAGTTGCAATGTTTACAAGAATAGTCTAGACCATTTATGAAATGATGCGAACTAATCCTTAAATGAGCAAAGAAAACGCCTATCAAAGAGAAAAGGTCCAGACCGTTTTCTACAAATTTTTCCCAAACTTTGTGCTTAAAGGAGATGTGACTTTTGATCAAATCTTTGAAGATTTCAAGCATCATGGTTTAAGGTATAAATTAGTTTACAACTGATCCAAGTCCAATCTAATAGATAAAGATTCAAATTTGAAATATTATGACTTTTGAGAAGAGCCACCTTTTTGAAAAATGTATAAGATATTCAAATGTGTTGCTTCTCATTTTACTGTGTTTTGACCTAATTGTTCCACCATTTTCAGCATTCTCCCTCTAAAAAAACTTACTAAAAACATAATATATCTTATCTTTATTTAAGAGTATGATTTAATACTTAAAAATTACTATTTTAGTATCAAAACTTAATTGTATCCTAGGAAATTCCACATTCAATGTTTCATTTCATAGCGAACATTGTGCAAGAGGCATAAATTCTTTTAAAATTTTGGCTATATTCGTGTTTAAGTCGTAAATCTTATTATTTTACTAAGCTAAATTGTACAATTTCCCAACAAGCCTAAGTTCGTGGTGGTCTGAGTTTGTAGGTTTATCTCATTTGGTGGTTAGGCTCGCTGATGTGGTGGGGTATGTTGGTGGGTCCATCTGAGTTTGCTAGAGTGGATTGGTGATATGGTGCCTGCCATAAGCAATTGCTATTAAGTAAGAAGGGCACGAATAGAGAGGAGTCATAAAAGTATTCATGGAGGAATGGTTCTGATTTGCTATTTAGGGTATTATAAAATAGAGATTTTTTTATGAAATCGTTATTATTACTATCCGTTTACTTCATTCTTTCTATATTCCATAAAATAGATTTATTATATTACTTATTTAAACATAATAGTTGTTCAAGAGGGCAAAAAATCTTTTTCAATATTGAATAACTATTACGAAGAGATATAATAAAAAATTGTTACAAATCTTTTCTCTCAATATTTTTCCTATAAAAAACTCATAGCTTTTTAATAAATATTTTCCTAAATTTAGTATACAAAAAACACCACTGTCGAGTCTAATTTTTGAATTCTCATTCCTAATCCGATCTAGACTAGACCTTATGCTCATCTAATATAGATCATCGACTTGAGTTAGGAATTTCGTTTAATTTTGGAGTCACCACCCAACTGTTGTTGGGAAAGATTGAATTAAGACTAATGGAGTGGATTAGTCTTAATTTGGACCACTAGTCGTCGTGATTTCCTTTTCTCATTTTGGTGAAAAGAGGAAAGTGAAAACCAGAGTTTCTAAGTTCGGAAGCTAACCTATTAAAACCCTAAGGTTACCACCTAATCTCCTAAAATTTACTCCTTCTAGAAATGTCTTTTATTTTATTTTTGTTACTTTTATTATGTTTTTGAGTGAATTATTTTAAGAAAATGATTTTTTTATTCTTTTAAGATTGCCCCAAATGGGTGCCTACGTACCTGCTATTCAGGATCAAACAAGTTGTAGTTCGCTTTTCCTGAAAAATTTTAGTGTGTTTGTGAATTTTAATTGCGAAATCTCTTTTGATTTATGTTTTTACCATTTTAGGATTTTTTTTCTAAAAATCTAAGCCTAAGCTTTAATTTGATTTTTTTGAAAATAATAATTTTAAGGAAAAACATCAATTTTGGGTTTATTTGAGAAAATAAATTTTCTAAGTGATAAAAATCATTTTTTTTCTATTTTTTTTTTTACTTATTTATGCTATTATAAGTTTTTGTTATTTTTTTATTAATTTTTATGATTTTTATTAATTTTTAATTTTTATGAATTTTCATGATTTTTATAATTTTTTATTTTTTATTAATTTTTTATAATTTTTATAATTTTCATTTTTAAAAATTTTCTCCAAGATTTTTATCTACCCTATTCTAAATCTAAAGTTTTATTATCATTTTTCTAATATTTTTATAATTTTCTACATTTTTATTTTTATTATTATGATTATATTAAATCCTAAAAAATCTAATTTCTAACATTTTTCTATTTTTTGAAATATAAATAACAAAAAAGTAAATAGAAAATAAATAAATAGAATAATTTGAAATAAATAAAGTAAATAAACAAAAATATTAAAAAAAAATCGAAAAATCCGACTTACTTGGATCCGAGTCGGTGCGCGGGTCGGGTCGAAGCGGGTCGGGTCAGATCGGTCGGACACGGCGGCGGGGAGTGCTCATTGACGACGTTCCGGCGGCCTTCTTCAGCGGTTGAGGTGTCGAATCCTAGGTTATCGAGGGTGAGGAATCCAATGGTGGCAGTGGTTTGCTTCAGAAACGCCTTCTGGTGGTTGCCCAACTCTTGCTCGGCGGTCGTGGCTTCAAAACAACTCCGGCGGACTTCGATTCTCTCTTTTCTCTCACTTTCTTTCGCTTTTAATCTGTGATTCAGCTTCCTCACTTCATTCTCTATTTATAGGCTTTCGAAATCAAGCTGGATAAGCTCGGATTTCCACCGATCGAGGCAAATCGGATTTGCGGTTAAACGAACCAACTCCGATTCGTGTAAATCCGTCGATTTGTTGAGATTTGATTCCAATTGGATGATGTTTATCTCAATTCTGTTCAAGATCTGTTGGATTTGTGCAAAAAATCGAATTAAAACGGCCGAAATTCAAATTTTTCCCCTGACCGGCGATCTCGGACCGAGGTTGAAGACGATCACGCGCTCAGTGCATGCGTTTGCCCCAACCAATTAGATGTTGCCACGTGTCCCGGGTAAAAGAAAAATTTGCAAAACGCGGATTCTGCTTTCCCTGCGTTTCAAACCCCTGACCTCGCATCCGCGCACGCCTATCTGACCGTGGTTCGGACCAGCTGAGCTAGCCCATTTTCCTAATTTTATTTATTTCGCAAATTGCATATATGCAATGCGATTTTTTTATTTTTTTTATATTTTTTGGAATTTCAAAAAATTTTAAAAATCATTTATTCTTTATTATTGCCATTTCTGAAATCATTTTTCAAAATTGATGTGTTTTCCTATTTATTTTTATTTTTTGAATATTTTTCCTTTTTTTGCTAAATTAGAGAAAAATTGGAAAAAATTGGGAAAAATTAGAAATTGATTATTATTGATTCTTAGGGCAAAAATGGGGTGTTTACAGTTGCCCCTCTTTGTAGTAAAGTTTGAAAAAATTAACTACAAAGACAAAAAAAAAAAAAAAGACACCATTTTTTGCCTCTTGGTTAAATAGATAACGCCTTGGTTTGGCTGGTTATCTGAAAATTGGTTTCTAGTGGGAAAATGCTCTAAGAGCTAATAATCCCACAATTCTGAAATAGTCCTAACAATTTAGAGTAATGTTCCCTCCAAAAAAGTACTCCATGAGCTGACTAATTGGCGATATGAAACATTTAAAGCATTGCTTAGGAGTGTAGAATAATTGATGATAGGAAGCGTCTTATCAGACTAGCAACCTTGAAGAGAAGATTATCTTAGGAAGCGTCCTTATGAGTTGGCCATCTGTCAACAGAAGCGTCCAACTAGACTAGCGACTGTTTGGAAAAATACCTCCGAAAAGTGCTCCTATGAGCTGACTAATCGGTCATCAAAAGTTTGAAAAAGTGCTCCTATGAGCTGATTAATTGATAGATTCGAAAAGTGCTCCTTTGAGCTAACTAATCGAGGAATTCAAAAAGTGCTCCTTTGAGCTAACTAATTGATAAGGTGTCTAGGAAAGTGCCCCTTCTTGGGCTGATTGACCTATAGCGGGAAGTGTCTTTCTTAGACTCACGACCCTGGGGTAAATGTCTCAAAAAGTGCCCCTATGGGCTGACCTTGAGACAAGATATTTAGGAGAGTAGCCCATTGTGGGCTGACTAACCTATAGCATAAAGAAATGTTTTCAAAAAGGTGCCCTTGTGAGCTGACCTTAAAAGAGGATGTCTAGGAAAGTGCTCCTATATGGGCTAACCAACCTATGATAAAAATGTCTCAAAAAGGTGCCTTTATGGGCTGACCCTAAGAGAGGATGTTCAAGAAAGTGCCCCAATGTGGGCTGACTAACCTATAAAGAAATGTTTTCAAAAAGGTGCCCTTGTGGGCTAACCTTAGATCTAGGAAAGTGCCTCTCTTTGGGCTGACTAACCTATTAAAGGGGATGTTTAGACAAGTGCCCCATTATAGGTTAACTCATCTTATGCTTTTGAATATGCTTCTATTGACTGGGCTAAATGATGTGATGCTTTTCATGATATGCGGATGATAGTCATTTATTTTTTATGTTTGCCAATTCATCGTGGATAGCAACCAAACAACCGAACCTTCGTGCTGGTTTGCTTCTGCTTCACTTTTGTTATCTTGACATAGGGTTGAAAATCTTGATGTGCTTCCTTTCTTGTGCGCATAGCTCTTTTGATGGTAATGTTACCCTACTAATGCACTAAGTTTTAATGCTTAAGAGTAGATAGAATTATATTACAAAATTTATTGAGATTCATTATCATTTTAGTGTTTATCATTCATTGGTGAAGTGATGGGTAATGTGTTTAGGAATATTTGTTGTAATGAGAATTGGTTGGGATTATTGACCATTCAAGGATATTAATTTTGCTTGTAAAAAAAATAAAAACTTGACTCAACGAAATTTGTATTGAACATTGGCTTTCATAAACATTGGCAAAATTTCAATTTCCTTGCCTAATGATAGTACATCTTTACAGCATCTGCGTTAATGGGGTCTCTCAATTCCAGACCATCCATTTGAGTCAGTATCAAAGCACCTCCTGACAGAACCCTTTTCACCACATAAGGGCCTTCATAGTTTGGGGTGAATTTTCCTCTGGAGTATTGGGCATTCGAGAGAACCTTCCTTAGCACCAGATCCCCTTCTTTGAAGTATTAGGGCCTCATCTTCTTGTTAAATGCTCGAGCCATCCTTTGTTGGTAACACTGGCCATGACATAGTGCAGTAAGTCTTTTTTCATCAATCAGATTTAGCTGATCAAGCCTCTTCTTTACCCAGTCTGATTCGGTTAGCTGAGTTTCTGACAGAATTCTGAAAGATGGTATTTCGACTTCAACTGGTAGCACTGCTTCTGTACCATATACTAATGAATATGGGGTAGCTCCAATAGATGTTCTTATTGAAGTCCTATAAGCCATGAGAGCAAACGGCAACATCTCGTACCAATATTTGTAAGTAGTTGTCATTTTTTTTATGATCTTTTTAATATTCTTGTTAGCCGCTTCTACTGCCCCATTCATCTAAGGTCGGTAGGGAGTTGAATTTCTATGGTTTATGTGGAATTGTTGACATAAACCTGTCATCGATTTGTTGTTAAGATTGGTACCATTGTCGGTGATGATGGACTCAGGAACTCCATATCGGGCTATTATGTCCCTTTTCAAGAAGCAGACTATTACCCCTTTTGTGACATTAGCATATGACGAAGCTTCTACCCATTTGGTGAAGTAACCGATTGCTACCAATATAAACCTGTAGCCATTGGATGCTGTCGGAGTGATTGGGCCAATTATGTCGATTCCCCACATGGAGAAAGGCCATGGTGCTGACAATAAGTGCAACTCGTTGGGCGGAGCATTTATCCGATTTGCGTATACCTGACACAGATGACAGTGCTTGACATATTTTATGCAATCCGATTCCATGGTTAACCAATAGTATCCCAACCTCATGATTTTTCGGGCTAACATGTAGCCATTCATATGAGGTCCACATACTCCTTCATGTGCCTCTTTCATCAGTTCGCAGGCTTCATTTTTATCCACACATCTCAACAAGGTGGTATCAGATGATCTTTTGTAGAGTATAGACCCACTTAATAAGAAATGGCTTGCTAACCTTCTGAGTGTTCTTTGGTCATTCTTGCTAGCCATTTCAGGGTATTTACCTTCTTAAAGAAAGGTCTTGATGTCGTGATACCAGGGCTTGTCATCTTGTACTTTTTTTATCGTTAAACAGTAGGCGAGCCGATTTTCGATGTCTATTTTCATCGGTTAGACTTCGGCTCCCCCTGTTATCTAGATCATATATGCTAATGTGGCGAGTGCATCTGTAAACTGATTCTGAGTTCTCGAGATATATGTGAAAGTGATTGCCTTGAATTCTTCTATTAGCTCTGTCAAATGTTGATGATACGGTACCAGTTTGGGGTCTTTAGTCTTGTATTCCCCTCTTGTCTATAGTATGATGAGTGATGAATCTCCATATACTTCTAATTCACGGACTTCCATTTGGCAGGCCATTTTGAGGCTAAGAATGCACGCCTCATATTCCGCGATATTATTGGTATATGGAAATGTGAGTCTTGTCGCTGCAGGGAATTGTGTGCCGTTTGGGGATATCAATACTACCCCGATCCCGCAACCGAATACGTTGGCAGTTCCGTCGAAAAACAGTTTCCACTTAGCGTTCTGCTCTATCCCAAGATCTTCTATCGGTATATCTTCCACTGTTAATATATTTTCGTCCGGGAATTGGGCTTGTGTTTCTTGGGAATCTGTCTCGACAGGGTGCTCTGCCAATTGGTCGGCTAAGGCTTGCCCTTTCATCGAGTTCTGATTTATGTATGTGATGTCAAACTCGGATAGAAGCATTTTCCATTTAGAGATTCTCCCTATCAAAGCTGGTTTCTCTGCCAAGTAATTTAAGGGATCATGCCTTGTCAGCAGCTCAATATGATAGTAGAGGGTGTATTGCCTTAGTCGGTGCATGACCCAAATTAGAGCACAACAAGTCTTCTCCACCTCTGAGTACCTCTGTTCCCCATCTGTGAATTTCTTGCTCAAGTAATATATGGAACGCTCTCTTCCCTCTTCATCTTTCTGCCCCAGCACACAACCCATGGATTCAGGGAGTATAGTGAGGTATAAGAATAAGGGCCTTCCTTGCTTCGGGACTATCAAGACCGGAGGTTTTATAAGGTAGTCTTTGATCGTCCTGAATGCTTCTTCGCATTCGTCGTCCCATTCTATGGTGGCATTCTTTTTCAACAGACGGAATAGTGGCCGGCACTTATCGGTGAGCTATGAGATAAAACGAGCTATATAATTCAATCTTCCCAGCAAACTTCTTACTTCTTTAACGGAGCGTAGGGAAGGTAACTCTAATATAGACTTTACCTTGTCAGGATCGATTTTAATGCCTTCCTGGCTTATGACAAACCCTAACAATTTCCCCATTGTGACCCCGAAAGTGCATTTCTCTAGGTTTAACTTGAGTTGGAATTTTCTTAGTCGTTTGAACAACTTCCTCAAGATATCTATATGGCTTTCTCCTTCTTTAGATTTGGCTATCATGTCGTCAACATATACTTCGACCTCTCGATGCATCATGTCATGAAGTATCGCGACCAAGGCTCTCTGATACGTTGCCCCGGCATTCTTCAAACCGAAGGGCATGACTTTGTAACAGAAAGTTCCCCATGTTGTGATGAAAGTCGTTTTGGTTTTATCTTCTTCAGCCATTTTTATTTGATTATATCCTAAGAAACCGTCCATAAATGAGAAAAGATGGTTTCCCGCAGTGTTATCCACTAGAACATCAATGTGAGGTAGGGGGAAGTTATCCTTTGGCGTGGCTTGGTTTAAGTCCCGGAAGTCTACACATACGCGTACCTTTCCATTCTTTTTCATAACGGGGACTATATTCGCTACCCATTCTGGGTAATCGGATACTTCAATGAGCCCTACTTCTAACAGTTTCTTGACTTCTTTCTTAATCTTTAGCAAGATGTCAGGCCTAAATCTTCTTAGTTTTTGTTTTTTAGGTTTGACATCTTCTCGTGTGGGAAGCTTATGAACCACTATTGATTGGTCTAGCCCTGGCATGTCGCCATATGACCAGGCGAACACATCTGCATATTCTGTTAATAGCTCAGTTATCTCACACTTTTGCTCGGCACTTAAACTAGTCCCGATTTTTAGGTTTTTAGGGTTTTCCATGCTTCCTAGATTTACTGTCTCCACCGGCTCGTCAATTGAAATTCCTCTTTGTTCATGTTTTTGCCAATTTTCTTGTATTATTTCGTGGTCAAGGATATCGCCTTCAACAACTGACCCAGCAGCGTTGGAAACTATATCAGCGTTTTTATTTCCTACCCGCGCGAAATATCCCTGATGTTCGATGGTAGGAGATCTGGGTAAAGTAAAAATGAAAGCATATATATAAGCGAAAACAAACTGTAATTGAATTAATTGAAGAGTCTAAAATTTGTTCAATAATCGTTCTCTACTTTTGAGCTAACCTAGAGCTATTGATAGGATAACAAAACCAATTATTCAGAGTCGGATGCTGATTGGACGTGCGAGGGGTTGGGCTCCCATTGCTGACGTCACCTTTGCTTAGCCGAGGCTCTTGAATGATATTTGTTTTTCGGAAAGATTGTTGGAGGGGTGGAATGCACATCTGGGTGTTGATTGGCTTTTCCTTCATTCTGCCTTTGACACCTCTTGCTTGTGCTTCTTCTTCGGCTGTAGGAACGTTACCTAGTCCAAACGTCCCTTGCTGCCCTTCCTTAAACTGATGGCCCTCCTTGCTGGTCACCATGTTCACTTTATTAAAAATTTGTAGACCAAGGTCTTCTGAACCTTCCTCCCCAATATATGGTATGGCAGTCTCTTTGTATATGGCGTAATCTTGCTCGCCCAGCACGGTGACTATCTGCCCATTTGCAATAAATTTGACCCTTTGGTGGAGACTAGAGGGGATGGCTCCAGCAGCATGTATCCAGGGTCTTCCCAAGAGTAGGTTGAAAGATCTTGGGATGTCAAGGACCTGGAAAGATATGTGGAATATTTGTAGACCAATCTCCACTAGTAGGTTTATCTCCCCCACTATATCTCTTTTTTACCCATCAAAAGCTCTGACCACCGTTGAGCTAGGTTTTATGTTACTTGGATCGACCCCCAATAAGTCGAAGGTAGCCAATGGGCGAACGTTGAAGGACGATCCGTTGTCGAGGAGTACCCGGGAGACAATTGTGTTGTTGCACCTTACCACTATGAATAGTGGTTTTATATGTTAGTCTCCCTCCTCTCCTAGCTCTTCCGGAGAGAAAGATATCTGGTCCATTATGAAAATAAAATCTGCCACGTGACCTATCTTGTCTGTAGCGATGCCTTCTGGGACCTGAATCTGTTTGAGCACTTTAAAGAGTGCTTCCCTTTGGGGCTCAGATGCTGTAAGAAGGCCCATGAGTGATATTTGTGCTGGAACTTTATTTAACTGTTCCATTATCTTGTATTCACTTGCCTTCACCATCTTTGTAAACGCAGCAAGCCCATCTTCCTCTTCCTCTCCTTTCTCCACGTTGGGCTCTTCGGTCGAGGCTTTATATTTTGGGTCGTATATTCTCCCAGAGCAGGTGATTCCTCCCACCATAGGAGGTCGCTTTTGTTCGAGGGTCCGATAGTCGAAGGGTGCAGCCTTATAAACTCTCTACCGGTATCAGGACATTAAATACATATCTTTTCTTCGGGATCTGTATCTCGGTTGACTGTCCCTCATAGCATTTTATAACCCTGGGCTTCTGATGAGAATTGATCATGTTTATAGTCTTCTCTTCTTCCTTCGGCGAGTTATCCTCTTTCTCAAACTCTGGCCCCCATCCGCTAGGCGGCCCATACTCAGTTGGGGTGTAAGAATAGTTCACCAAGTATTCAAACCTCCCATGTGATTCTCCCAAAGTGCCGACGGTTGGGTCTCCGGCTAACCATCTTCTTTTAATATGTGACTTTGGGGCTTTCCCTGGAGCTTGACGGGACTGCTTTTTCTGTTGGTCCGTCGTCTTCTGCTTAGGGGCTTCCTTGGGAGTTGACTCCTCAGATGTGATCATGTTGATGGTGGGCTTATGATTGGGCAGTGAATTGGTGTTAACATTGGGTGCTGGGGTGTTCACAAAATCTAGCTGTAGAATTCCTACGTCGATTAAGTCCTGGATTTTGTGCCGGATCCTCCAGCACCTATCTATAGAGTGGCCCTCTTGGCCCATATGGTAATCACATTTAAGGTTTGAGTCGAAATTCTTGGGCTTGTACCGGTCATTGGGAATCTCAAAGCTGATCAAATTGTCTGCCCTCAGCCGAGCGAAGACCTGGCTGAGCGGGATGGGAATTGGAGTGAATTGCCTTGGGACCCTGGTGGCCTGGGTATGACCTATCGATGATTGCTGGGCTGGAGTACTCGTGGTCTGAAATGTCACACGAGTTCCGGCCTTTTCTGCCTTATCGGAATGGACCATGCTAACGGTAGACTCTGTGGTTTTGTTACCTCCTACGGGCCTCTGTGTTGGTGTAACCCTGGGAGAATCCATTATTTGGAGTCTGCCGGTGGTGATGGCACTTTCGATCCGGCACCTTGCAGCTACCACCTCTGCAAAGCTGGATGAGGTCTGGCCTACCAAATGTGAAAAGTATGTCTTGTCTAAGGTGTTGACAAATATGGATGTCAACTCCTTCTCAGAGATTGGGGTTGCTACTCTGGCAGCCTGGGCTCTCCAACGCTGAGCATACTCCTTAAACGGCTCAGTATGTCTTTTCCGGAGACTCCCCAGATCAATCACGGAGGGGGCGACCTCAATATTGAACTTATACTGGTCATAGAACACCCGGGCTAGCTTTTCCCATGTGTTGACATGATTGAAGTCCAAGTGGGCGTACCAGACCAATGCAGGGCCCGTGAGGCTGTCTTGGAAAGTCTAGATCATGAGTTGGTCGTACTGGGCATACTTGCTCATTTTTCGGGCATATAGCCTTGTATGCATTTTAGGGCACCCCGTCCCATCATACTTTTCAAACTCCGGGGTATTGAATTTCTTAGGGTATACCTCTTTCCCGTATACTGGCAGACTGGTGATTCCGGCTTGCTCAAAACCATCAGGACCCTCAATTGTTTTCATTTTTTCGTGGAGCTGCTGGAAGAGTCTCTTCTCCATCTCTTTCTGTCTCTCTTCCATCTCTCTTTTCAGGTCATCAGAGGTTGGCCCCTGGTTGATTCTCGGCTCATATTCAAAGGCCGGGTTGAGGTGGGAATTGATTTCTTCATACTCCGGAGGCTGACCCTCCACTGCCTTACCTTTCCTGGCCCCCGAATGCTTTTCCTGGGTTAGCTGAGTGGTGCGAAGGAGGCCGATGCTTTCAGTTAAGAGGTGGACCTGGGCAACCAATTGTTGGACCGTTTGTTCCAGGGATACGATCCTAGAGTCTGAGGCAACTTCGATATTTGTGTTGTTGCGGTTGTCGCTACTGTTGGCCATTTTTGCTCTTGAACGTGTGCAAATCGAGCTTCTAGGAGGGTTCGATTGTTTAGGAGCTATCTTGATACCTGGCGCGCATTTTTCTTTTTTTAGTATGATGTATGCAAATGCTATGCATGTGTCACACGGATGCTAAAAATAAAAGGGTCAACAATTGATTGATGATGTAATATTGAAACTTTATTTTTATTAATATCGAAATATTTTCGGAGTTCGATACTCAAAGAAACAAATAAAAGATTACAATGATGATCTATTTCCTAGCTTTCTTAGTCTTCTGTTGTGGAGACTTAGTTTTCCCGTCGATGACGGTTTCCAATTCTTCGACTCTGGCTTTGGTCTTCTCCAACTAGGCTTCCAAAGCTTTGTTCCTTTGGTCGGATTCCTTGAATCGTCCTTTCCAGATGTCTTTCTTATAATCTGCAGCTTCAAAATAGACCTCCATCCAGGCCTTAACCTGCTCTAGGTAGATTTCTAGTTCTGGATTTATCTTGTCTGGCCTTGGTTAAGTGACATATGGGACCCAGTACGCTCTTTCCCCTGTCTAGTACAGCTGGCAAATTACAAATTCTCTGGTGGCTCGGTGCTTTCCCACTTCGCCGTCCAGCTCACCGAGGTTTACATTCGGGCTTTCAGTTCTGGCTTCCCAAAGTGCTTTGACCTCTGCCAGCTTAGCAAACTTTTCAGCCACCAACAAGTTCAGATCTTGGTACTCGAAGGTGACTGCTTCCAGCGAGGGCCGATAAACTATTTCTTGTATAGTACCGAACTGGCGGACCACTAAATTGGGGTGATATCCGATACATCCACTGATTCTGATCAAAGGCACGGCTTGAAAATTACTACAGGTCAAAATAATTTTGTCGCATCAACTCCACCTGGCTGTCCACAGAATATCCTCGGCACTGAAACTTCTAAGCACTTCTACCCAACTGTGGTTGGTAAGGTCGTCGGGTAGCTTTATCTTTTCTATGCATGAATCCACAAGATCCACCCGCTGAGCCAAGGTTTTCCGGACCATGTTCAGCCCGAAACACTTAAAGTGGCTCACAAACCCTATCAGCATAAGGTTGATGCTTGAGCGGAGGATCCCATGGCCTTTCTTCTTGAGGAAGTTTAAGTTCCGAATCTGTTCAGCCAATAGAGCCAGGATGTAAGATCTTCCTTCCAGGAATTGGGTCACTAGCTCTGCAACCCGGTAGTGGACATAGAAAGTTCCGGTAGGGAATAGTATGGTGACGAAAGCTGTCAAGATGAAAGCGTTCACCCTTCTCTGTCTGTAAGTCTTGGGGTCCCCACACAGTATGTCTTTTCTATCCCCATTATCTTCTCGGGCAATGAACCAGGCTTCCAAATTGTCCATCCGTATGCAGTATCCATTACAATCTGCTAAGGCTTTGTTGACTGCTGTTTTGCGGATACCTAGTAGTCTGCCAAAGGTACCGGCTACCCCGGCCTCGAGATCTGGCACATAGATTTGATCGGTTAGCACCGGAGCTTGTAGCAGCTGGGTATACTCTTCCAGGGTAGGGGTGATTTCATGTGGCCCAATGAAGAAGGCTGCGGGCTCGATTTCCCATAAATGGAGCATGGCCCGTACCAAAGGCAAATTCACCTCCATTTTTGTTAGTGAGAGGATGGGTCCTATCTTTTGCTAGATGAAGGCCTGCTCCTCTGGATTGTACAAGGTAAACCAGTGGTCCAGTACCAACTTTGGGTCCAAAGGTTTATATACCCGAATCTCTTTGCGGAGGAAGCGGTCGACTGTGGTACTAGCCATCTATTACAACAAGAAATTTCCTAATTACAACCAGAACTATGAAAATATTACAGGGAAATAGATCCAAACTCCATGAACAACACAACAAATTATTATATCATCGTCAATTGTCAACCCATGACTTTATGTATGCAAATAGGTTGGTTCTAACTGGTCCCCAAGCTCTATGGCCTCCCGCATTCTTGAAGAAATGGATCTCAGGCCATATCGAAGCATTGGGTGGGGTAGCCTAATTGGTCCAGAACGGTGATCAACTCACTTCGCCCGAAACCTACACAATGGCTCCCCGACTTAAGGTCCTAGGACGGTCCGGGTTCGACCGCATCTATTCACACAAATGTATACATGCAGACTCAAAACTGAATCGTAAATCTAGCTAATTCCTGAAAAGTTAGCAGCAGAATAATTGAAAGACATTTCTTAAAGAAAAATGAAAAACTTGAGGAGATTCAGGTGGCTAGCCTACTGGAATGAGTCCCCAGTGGAGTCGCCATCCTGTAGAGTCTAATTTTTGAATTCCCATTCCTAATCCGATCTAGACTAGACCTTATGCTCATCTAATATAGATCCTCGACTTGAGTTAGGAATTTCGTTTAATTTTGGAGTCGCCACCCAACTGTTGTTGGGAAAGATTGAATTAAGACTAATGGAGCGGATTAGTCTTAATTTGGACCACTAGTCGTCGTGATTTCCTCTTCTCATTTTGGTGAAAAGAGGAAAGGGAAAACCAGAGTTTCTAAGTTCGGAGGCTAACCTATTAAAACCCTAAGGTTACCACCTAATCTCCTAAAATTTACTCCTTCTAGAAATGTCTTTTATTTTATTTTTGTTACTTTTTATTATGTTTTTGAGTGAATTATTTTAAGAAAATGATTTTTTTATTCTTTTAAGGTTGCCCCAAATGGGTGCCTACGTACCTGCTATTCAGGATCAAACAAGTCGTAGTTCGCTTTTCCTGAAAAATTTTAGTGTGTTTGTGAATTTTAATTGTGAAATCTCTTTTGATTTATGTTTTTACCATTTTAGGATTTTTTTTCTAAAAACCTAAGCCTAAGCTTTAATTTGATTTTTTTTTAAATAATAATTTTAAGGAAAGACATCAATTTTGGGTTTATTTGAGAAAATAATTTTTCTAAGTGATAAAACTCATTTTTTTTCTTTTTTTTTTTACTTATTTATGCTATTATAAGTTTTTATTATTATTTTATTAATTTTTATGATTTTTATTAATTTTTTAATTAATTTTTAATTTTTATGAATTTTCATGATTTTTATAATTTTTTATTTTTTATTAATTTTTTTATAATTTTTATAATTTTCATTTTTTTTTAATTTTCTCCTAGATTTTTATCTACCCTATTCTAAATCTAAAGTTTATTATCATTTTTCTAATATTTTTATAATTTTCTACATCTTTATTTTTATTATTATTATTATATTAAATCCTAAAAAATATAATTTCTAACATTTTTCTATTTATTGAAATATAAATAACAAATAACAAATAAGTAAATAGCAAATAAATAGAATAGAATAATTTGAAATAAATAAAGTAAATAAACAAAAATATTAAAAAAAATCGAAAAATCCGACTTACCTGGATCCGGGTCGGTGCGCAGGTCGGGTCAATTGGGTCGAATCGGGTCGAAGCGGGTCGGGTCGGATAGGTCGGACACGGCAGTAGGGAGTGCTCGTTGACGGCGTTCCGACGGCCTTCTTCAGCGATTGAGGTGTCGAATCCTAGGTTATCGAGGGTGAGGAATCCAATTGTGGCGGTGGTTTGCTTCAGAAACGCCTTCTGGTGGTTGCCTAACTCTTGCTCGGCGGTCGCGGCTTCGAAACAACTCCAGCGGACTTCGATTCTCTCTTTTCTCTCACTTTCTTTCGCTTTTGATCTGTGATTCAGCTTCCTCACTTCATCCTCTATTTATAGGCTTTCGAAATCGAGCTGGATAAGCTCGAATTTCCACCGATCGAGGAAAATCGGATTTGCGGTTAAACAAACCAACTCTGATTCGTGTAAATCCGTCGATTTGTTGAGATTTGATTCCAATTAGATGATGTTTATCTCAATTCTATTCAAGATCTGTTGGATTTGTGCAAAAAATCAAATCAAAACGACCGAAATTCGAATTTTTCCCCTCGTCGGCGATCTCGGACCGAGGTTGAAGACGATCACGCGCCCAGCACGTACGTTTGCTCCAGCCAATCAGATGCTGCCACGTGTCCTGGGTAAAAGAAAAATTTGCAAAACGCGGATTCTGCTTTCCCCGTGTTTCGAACCCCTGACCTCGCACCCGCGTGCGCCTGCTTGACCGTGGTTCGAACCAGCTGAGCTAGCCCATTTTCCTGATTTTATTTATTTCGCAAATTGCATATATGCAATGCGATTTTTTTTATTTTTTTGTATTTTTTGGAATTTCAAAAATTTTTAAAAATCATTTATTCTTTATTATTGCCATTTCTGAAATCATTTTTTCAAAATTGATGTGTTTTCCTATTTATTTTTATTTTTTGAATATTTTTCCTATTTTTGCCAAATTAGAGAAAAATTGGAAAAAATTGGGAAAAATTGTAAATTAATTATTATTGATTCTTAGGGCAAAAATGGAGTGTTTACAACCACTATTCAATGTTTTCTTTGAAACAAGATCGGACGCAAGGATAACCAATCGACAACCACCTTGCCTAATAGAAAAGAAAATCATGCATGTTGTGAAGACCACAAATATTAACTTGTCTATAATTAATGATAATGTTTTCTGTCTTATCTAAATTTCACATAGATTATGTATACCTTCATAACTCACAAGATGGAAATGTTAGGTATACCCTTAATCTATCTATATTAATAATATCCTCAATCGGAAGTGATAATATATGAAAAATTGATATCATATTAAGATTAAAGAATGTAACCGAGTTGGGTTTTGGATGGGTTCCTCCAAACTTGAACCCGACCTGATTATAAAATATATGTCCAAGAACTCGGGAAGACCCGATTGGATTTTTATAATGCAAACCCGAACCCATCGATCGCTTTGCTAATGGCATCAACAGAGATGAGAGAAGAGAGTAGAGACAAAATGGAGACTTGAGAGTGCAAGTCATCGATGGCTAATCACCTCACCGATGTTGTCAACAGAGTTGAGAGATGAGAGTATAGATAGAGTGGAGATTGGAGAGTTCAAGCCGCAAGCCAACGATCACTAATGCCAAACAGTCAATAGAGTCTAGAGATGAGAGAAGAGAGTAGAGACAGAGTGGAGAGTCTAAGGAGTGGGGACGAGAGAGTGAAGAGTGCAAGTGGGTGGTTTGTTGTGGTGTGCTAGTGCTACTGCTGAAGGAAGATGAAACTAGGAGATGGGTGTGTCTTTATCATCCATTGTCAACTATGTTTCCTTGTTTATGTGTTGAAGGTTTGGACTAGGACAGATGAGTGAAGAAAGTAGTTTCTTGAAACTACTGGTAAAGGTTTCCTTATGTATGTGTTAAAGCTCATGTATACATGTAGTCATGCATGTTTAGACGCTCTATGCTAAAGTGAAGTTGAAGTGGATGACCAAACCAGAGTCAAACGGGCATTGGCAAGGCAACAGTAGTGATAGACCAAACAAGAGTTAGACGTCACGAATTGATTAACGAACGCAAAAACCAGATGAGAGCGAGACCAATTGAGTTATACATGTACTGTTACCAATTGATTTTGTTTGGTGGGAAATTGTTAATAAATTGTATTATATATAAATATAAAAAGAATAAAATAAATTGTATTCATTAAAAATTATATTGTTAATTTATTATTTTTATTTGGTCAGATTTTTCTATAGGTTTTTTTTTTCTACATCTTATAACTTATCCCTAAACCCTATTGAGTTTTATTTCATATCCCAAAACCTAACCCTAAAATCTATAGGGTCAAACTCTATAGAGTTTTTATCGAGTCAGTCGAGTAAGTACCCTATTACGAGTTGTCCCAATTGCATCCCTAATCGAAACTTGTATATAAAATACTTTCCTATGTGTCACATTCCTAAATACAGGGTATTGTTAAAATAAGTAGGTTAAAAGTTCATTTATCATATGTTCCAAAAGATGGATGTACATGTGTGTAATTTAAAGAAATTGATTGTAAGAGAACCCAAAAACACAAAAGAATCAAAATATTACCATATAACCATACCGGCAATACTAAGATTATATAGCTCTATTGGTATTTTCAATTGGTATTTGTAAAATGGAATAGGGTCTGGTTAATCAATGTAATTAACATATGTTTCTTCTTATGGCAAGATTTGTAATCTAGATAGATATTTATTGTTTCAAACTTATTATTTTAATCTTGATCAATCACTTGTACATGCTTGATTTTTTTGGATTAAACTAACTTAGTTATATATCTATCCAATCTGGTAATCCTAAGGATAGGCAAAAAAAAATCAAATTGAACTAATTTACAAACCAAACCAAAGCAAAAACATAGTTTTTTTTTTTTTTTTTTTTTTGCAATTTGGTTTGGAAATTTTCCAATCTAAACTAAACCAAAAATTTATAGTTGGTTTAGAAGGTTAATGCAAACAAAATCGTAAAACTAAACCAAACCATTTTGCAAAAAATATAATAATATTTACTTATAACTAAAAAAAAAAATTGTTGTAACATAACATTAAAATGAATTTTTAGTTTATATCTTTTAAAAATATGTGCATTTAAATTTTATGATCATGATTTAGTAAATATGTATATAAGTTGACTCAAAATTTATATTATATATTAGTTTAAAGAATAAATTAGTTATACTATACATTTGAAATTTTTTAGTTACTTAAATGAGAACATTATCAATCTCTTATATGATATCAATATATAATATTATTAAATAAATTTAGTATTTGTTCATATGAGATTACATGTGAAGTATGTATACTTTCTTAAAAAACAAAATATAGTTTAATTCATAAACTAAACTGAACCAAACCAAACCAAAATTTTATAGTTTGAAAAAAAAATCTAAAATTGATCCATATGATTCGGTTTAAAACAATAAAAAATTAAATCATATTTTTATTATTTGATTTGGTTTAATGAAAAAACCAAACCAATTCGCCTACCCCTAGGTAATCCTAAGTATCACTTTTGCACTTTTTTTGTTTTTGTTTTTTTAATCTCTCCCTTTCATGGGTTGTGTTATTCGAGCCATTTTCTTAGCCTATTACTTTATCGTTGGCCATATTGATATTTTTTTTTTCCTTCTTGGACCATGTTATAAATTTTCTCCCCTTTCTTCTTATGTTCTTGCACCTATCCAAAAAAGGTTGTAAATGCTCTTATACAAATTACTCATGCGCTACTTTCTAGTAACCTAATCCAATCATAGAAATACCATATTGACTTTACTTGTCTCTCTCAAGAAAAGTGTTTGTTATACCATCTTCTCTATAATATTATTGAAGAGGTGGCGTTTAAGGATTTAAAGAGTATATGGTAATATTCTATTTTTATAAGCTTCATTGAAGTAAAAAAATGGCTATAATTGGAAGAAGAAAAATCCCGTTACATTATATAATCACCACTCTGTGATAATTACCCTTAAAACTTTCATGAACAAAATGTAAAATAATCTAAGGAATTTGACTCTTTATAAAACCGAAATGATAAATACAACGCTTAAAAACTTGAATAGAGCAACAAGTCATTAGTTAGCTTTACATGGTAATATTCATTCAATAAAATACAACATGATAAACACACATACACACACACAAAAAAAAAGCCCATTTGTACGGCCCAAAAACCCAAAAACAAAATAGTACAACTATTTCTCATACCAATTTGAAATGAATTTAATATGATTACCTTCATAGAGTAGATCCTTTTTTTTTTTTTTTCATTTGAAGTAATATTGAAGACACTTGTCTTCTTACGTGTTTATGTTCGGAAGAATCTAAAGTTTGCAGGCACGATGAGGTGACTTTGTAAATTCTGCCTTGAGGTTTCTGTTCCCTTCATACCGGAAGTCTATAAAAAGTCATTTAATATTCTTTCATATGTTTATTCGTTCCATTATATGAAATTGTGATAATTTGTAAAAACAATTTATTTTATATGGTTTACTAACTTTTGAATTATTCCAATTGATCTGAAATAAACACGTGAAAATTATTAATATATATATTGATTAGTTTTGGCTAGAAAGAGAGAGAGAGTCGCTTTCTATTGCAGAACCCCTGTTTGTGTCAAAGTTCAAACAGAGTCTCAGAAATTTTCAAGAACTTCCTTTGGAGGCAAACCTAAGTAACGTACCACCAAACCAAACCTTTCTCATACATATTTGTTCTTCTCTCAACTTCCGACCTTCAGGACCAAGCCACAATCCTTACATATTAAAAAAATGACCATATGAGAATAAAAGAAACATAATATTACCATCCAAGTATCTTTTCTAAGTCCAATGTCATTTTCTATTTTGACAACCACCTTGTATTACTTACTTCTATTAGTAAATAATTAACATGCAAATTCCCAAAAAAAAAAAAAAAACACACATTATTAATATAATACACCCCTTTATATACCATCTATACGTTTGGTCTTTTATTTTAAAATTAAGTAATTAGAGGTCCAAATGTTTTAAATGGTCCTTTCATATCTCTATATAATAATCATAATTTATTAAAACTAAAACACAACATAAAATCAGAAAAGAAAATCCCTTTTTTATTATTTTTATCATATTCAAATGTTGGTTTCTATGTTTCTGTTATTTTTAACAAAGATGGAATAGTCATATAAGAATATACAAGCACATTTTTTAAAACGCTTAATTTTAAAAGTAAAATAATAAATTCAGATGGACAAAAATAAACTCGGTATTAGTAATTCACCCAAAAAACAAACCACCCTGCGCATACACACCTTCGTATAGTCTTATGTCTAGCCCAAATACTAAGCAAGTTTTGGTGAGTGAAAGCAACTTCAAACCCCCAACAAATACTTCCTCTTTCCACTTCGTCTAGGGTCATGCCCAAATGAACTAATTGAGGAAAGGGGGGGAAAAAAAAAGTAACGAAAGTCTTTTCCTAGTACTCCTCATATTATCCTGGGCAAGTTCATTTGGGTTTGTTGATCTTTTGATAATAAACACGCAATGCAGCTGCAGATATCGCCGAGCTTGCGGCATGTGACGGTGTTTCCTGGGAAAGGAGTGAGGGAATTCATCAATGTGAAGGTTGGACCGAGGAAGATATCTTATAGGATGATGTTTTACATGTTGTTGTTCTTCACGTTTCTTCTGAGGTTCGTGTTTGTCATGACAACTGTGAATACCATTGATGGAGAGACCAAGTGCTCCACCATTGGTATGTTTTCGTTTATTCTTTTGCTGCTTAATCTTATCTGTCTGGTTCATTTGATAATATGTGTGTATATTCTGAGTAATGACTTCAGTTTAGAGTCACAAGGTAATGTTGCCAAATGATAAATACTTTTTTTTTTCCTTAATCCATAATTACTTTTAGAAATTTAAAATTTATTTATAAGTATTGAGAATTATTATTAACGAAATCTTATTATTAAAAAAAAAAAAGAAATATCTTCACACTTGTGAAAGGAGAAAGGAAAAAATTATCGCATTTACATGCATGCCGTTTTTTTTAATATATAATCAAGCTTAAAAAATGTGAACTATTATATATATATGTAAAACAAGTGTTCCACTCATTAATATTTTTTCCCCCCAAAAATTAAAGAGACCCTGTTTAGATAAGCAAAACTTGAAGCGAGGGAAAAAGGTAAGCAAGAGTTAGAACCAATTATATATGAAAATTTTATATTTTTTTCATTGATTATTATATATATAAAATTATATATATATATAGAAAATGCTGATTCTACATACGAATCCTAAAATAAAGTATAACCAGTGCTATCGTTATTGTTATTGGATAACGAGCTACTGCAACTTTTTCTTATCGAGCTTTTAACACATAGTAAAAGGGGTCCAAGTCCACGTGTTGTAAAATTGGATCGCATGTATGACCAGCTTTCCTATATATCAACACACTTATGGAAGGAGCTGTTGCCTGTTGGAGCTGGATCATCCGGGGGCCATCTAACTATACTCCTTACAGGAGTGCATGTCATTACGATGTAACAACATGGGAGGCTAAAGCACAATAGTCCAAGTAAATTCGTAGAAAATGCATGTTTTACAAGCACAGTGTTTTATGTAGTACCATTTAAAATTTAAAAGATTTCTTCTCTTTTTTTGAAAAGATGATGATTAATGAGTCAAAATATAACTTTTGCAATCCATGCAATTATTGATCGTAGGCCCAAGGGGATTAAATCACTTACCATAATGCAAATGAAAAATAATATTGCTTTTGATGAAATGATAATATTAAGAATAAACCGTAAATAGCTTAAGTATTTGTTTAAAGTGTGCTTAGATTTCTTATCTTCGAAGTTAAATATTTAAATTTTAAAATTTTTTAAAATCCACTTTTAAATATTATATTTACTCTTTTACCCACTAGATAAAATAATTAAATTAAAACTAAAAACATTTTTTCATTATTTTTTTAAGGATATAATGGTCTTGTAAGGAAGGAAAAAAAGAAAATACTTTTTAAGGTTTTCATATTTAAGCACTTAGTTTCAAGGAAAACAAAGTTAAGTACACATAAGATAAATATAGTGATATCTTTTAAATTTAATCTAACATTAATGGTTATCTTTGACATAAAAAAATTGAGAAAAACTTCTAAAAAGATTTTTATCTAGTAACATTATATATATATATATATAACTAGATGAGTTCATCAATATCCATGTTGTCATGAACTTATTAATTTTTCAAGAGAAATGACTAAAAGTAAATGGATAACTCTATTGTATAAAGTATCTATCCATACCTTACTTAATAGAAATGTTTTAAGTAGGTATTAAAAGTCACAAAATAAATTCTAGATATAAATTATCTAAAAGTTGCTCTCATGGAATAAGGTATAGAAATAAAGTCTTCTTACCTTGTACCCATACCAAAATTTGTATTTTAAAGTATATAAGATATAAGTTCAATAATGCTTTATATTCACCCTATAAAAATTATTAAATAATATTAATAAATAAATAATAAATTATAAGAACATATTTTTCAACCAATAAATATTTTAGTAAAAACAAAAAAAAAAAGAATGAGTCAAAACCTATAAGTTAATAATCCTAAATAGAATCTAATGCTATTTTTCTCACTTCATGTTTTCCATTATTTTTTCTAATAGAAAAAAAATTATAAATTCCATAAAATATCCTATACTTTGTAGATTTCTAACATACAAAAGGTGGTCCTTGAGTGCTATAAGATAAGTTCTAATTTCAAAATTTAGAAATTTTTATCTTACAAAATGAGTCTCACATGTTATTTATTCTGCACTCACTCATCCTTGGAGATGACTACCAAGTATTACCAAGTTCTTAGAAAAGGGTTAGTACACAACATAATCGTAAAAAGGGCAGCTAGTATATATAAACATGGTCAATGTGAATTCACAATGTTCTTTTACATTATTATCTTAAAATAAATATTTCCCTCGATGATGACGTGGTGAATGATTAGATCGATATGCTTGGATGGCTTTTAAAGCGGCTTTTTGGAGGCTTTTTCAAAAAGCTCGGGAAAATAAATAAATAAATTACATCCCCATCATATATTAAAAATACTTTAATACACCCCTATAAAATTTGAGACGCAATTTATTTTTTCAATGAACTTCTTGAAAACTGCTTGCTACGCCTAACATGCGAAATGGGTACCTAAGATGTTATTCGCCTCATCATCTTTGTCATATTTACCGGTTACTATTTGAATCATCTTTTAATACTTTCATTATATTTAATATAATCAATGTAACAGACATATATGGCAAACAGTCCAAATATTTGATTTCAAATTAAATATACAGATAAGGCACAAGGCCACCCAAGCATTGTGATTTTTGAGCTTTTGTGATTCCGTTATGTATGGACAGAGCAACAATTTGGGTCTGATATGTACGAAGAAAGCATGAAATTCTCTAAATTCTGAGAAATCTAGTGAAGCAGACTTTATCACATGTCCTGCTTACTGATAAATCCTCAAAACTTTTTTGTTAGGTTGCCTGGGAAGAAGACTTCGACCGAGGATTTTGGGAAGACGGCATGAACAACCTGTATGTAATTTATCCTTACACATTAATCTAGAGATTATAACTAAATAGAAAACAGTCATCATAATGTTCTTATATTGTTGTGCAGGTGCCTGAAGTAGTATACCAGATTTTAGCAGTACCAGTATCCGAAGATGAAGTGAGAGGAAAAACCGAAATTCCACAGACCTTAGAAGACTTTGTTGCTGAAATGAAGGCAATCAGACCAGATGCCAAGACCTTTGCTATAAAGCTTCGAGAAATGGTACTGCATCGTGTCCTTTTCACATGCTTATTGATCCTCCTGGACAGTAACATTAATCCTTAATGTCATGATACTGTTATATTGATGTAGCTCCATCGCATTTATGTGTTGTGTGGTGCAAACTTGTGGATATGTGTCATTTGTTAGGTATCTCTCATGGAGCAGAGGACTAGAACAGCAAAAATCCAAGAATATCTGTACCGTCATGTGGCCTCGAGCAGCATACCAAAGCAGCTACACTGCCTGACCCTGAAACTAGCCAATGAGCACTCCAATAATGCAGCCGCTCGCTTGCAGCTTCCATCAGCAGAGCTTGTGCCTGCCCTTGTAGATAACTCCTATTTTCACTTCATCCTGGCCTCTGATAATGTGCTAGCGGCTTCAGTTGTTGCAGCTTCACTTGTTCAGAATTCACAGCAGCCACATAAGACCGTGCTGCACATAATAACGGATAAGAAGACTTATTCTCCGATGCAAGCATGGTTCTCCTTGCACCCTCTATCTCCTGCAATAATTGAGGTTAAGGCGCTGCAACATTTCGATTGGTTTGCTAAGGGTAAGGTTCCTGTTTTGGAAGCAATGGAGAAAGATCAGCGTGTAAGGTCACAGTTTAGGGGAGGTTCATCAGCAATCTTGGCAAATAATACTGAAAAGCCACATATAATCGCAGCTAAACTCCAGGCATTAAGTCCAAAGTACAACTCGATGATGAATCACATAAGAATACATCTACCTGAGGTACTAGGCTTATGCTTCTTGTCTCTCTTTATAATGTATACAGCACTTACCTCTGCTGTCTTCTTTCCAGCTGTTCCCAAGCCTGAATAAGGTAGTTTTCCTAGATGATGACATTGTGGTTCAAACCGATCTAACAGCTTTATGGGAGATTGATATGAATGGGAAAGTTAATGGAGCTGTTCAAACATGTAAAGGTGAAGATAAATTTGTGATGTCAAAGCGCCTGAAGAGCTACTTGAACTTCTCACATCCTCTAATACGAAAGAACTTTGATCCAAATGAGTGTGCATGGGCATATGGCATGAACATATTTGATCTAGAGGCTTGGAGGAAGACAAACATAAGTCTTACATACTATCATTGGCTTGAGCAGGTAAAAATCATAGTCGAGATGCAGTGAGTAATTTACCTATACTCCTATTAATTTATTTAGAAATAATATGGCGATCACTAACTGAACTTTTAAGTGTTTTTCAATTTCACACTTGAACTATTACATTGCTAAATATCCTTCTCAACATTACATAATTGAGGATATGTAACTTACAATTTAGGTGACTAACAAAGACACTTGCTCTTGCTTTTCACAGAATCTGAAGTCCGACCTAAGCTTGTGGCAGCTTGGGACACTACCTCCTGGTCTAATAGCATTCCATGGTCATGTTCATACCATCGATCCCTTCTGGCACATGCTGGGACTTGGATACCAGGAAAACACAACTTTGGCTGATGCTGAGAACGCAGGAGTAATCCATTTCAATGGCAGAGCAAAACCCTGGCTAGAGATAGCCTTCCCACATCTTCGGCCATTGTGGGCAAAGTATATCGATTTCTCAGATAAGTTCATAAAGAGCTGTCGTATCCCAGCATTTTAGACAAACTTGAAGAAGATCCCATCAGGTGGCATGAGTGACTGAGAGAAGTGATTTTATATATTGGATCTGATGAGAGAAAAAGGAAAGTCAAGATGAAGTTCTTTCAGAATTCAAGACCTGGAAATTCAGAATGTCGAGATGATAACAGATTCCAGCACCTGTGTTTTTTTTTGGATTCTCAATTCCATCTTGCTGAGTTCCTTCTTAATCAAAGCTTTCAATCTTTAAGTTCTATGTACCTGTCACTAGGATTTTTCAAGCTTTCAAATCTATAGACTAGTTCACAAGTAAGCATAAAATTTTTTAAGTTCTCCAATGTATATAATAAATTCCATAATTCCGTGCCGTATCTATTATCTAAACTTCATGCCAATATAATACCTGAAAAACTAGAATAATTTTTCGGCTAACATGAGCATATATGTATGATCGATAAAAGATTGTCGAAACTGAATACCAAAAATATTAACTACATATTCCTTCATCATAGATCAATCAGTGAAACTATAGTAGAGCGTAATAGTAAGACAATGCTTAGCATCTCGAGTAAATCCAGAATCAAATAATGCCTAATCCATTCCTCATAGAGCAAGAGTGATTAAGTCATCTGCAAGATGAACATGTAAACATAAACTGAACATAGTTTATTACTGCAGGTGGTAAGTTCACTTTTTCCCAGTTACATTTGACACCAAATCTCTCAAAAACTTTGCAGACTTTGTGATGGGCGAATTAATAGCCATCAAATTGTAGAGTACATTTTCTACTTCACCAATGGACGGGCGAGACTTGAACCTTGAAATCACCTGCAAGTTCCCCTCTTCTTCAACTAGAACAGCCCATCTCTCTCCACTCAAAACTCCATCTCTCACACACTTGAATACCACTCCTTTTCGCTTACTTAATATCCCTTTAACCTCCAAACCCATGAAGGAATATATGACCTCAAATGACCCCAGAAAAGTCCTCATCTCACCAAAATTTTCCTCCTCCTCAAACCCCCATTTGGGATTAAATAGTACCACCGGCTTTGGATAGAGCCGATCTGTAAAGGCCTTGATAGCACCCAATTGGGAAGACTCCGGTGCCAGAACAACAACGACATCAATAGAATTAGAAATTTTGGCATCATCATCGTCCAATGATGCTACGTCCATATGTTCTAGTTGGCTCGATGGAAGCGAACCAATAGCTTTCCTTGCGACTCCCGAATTCGGCCAGACCAACAAAAATCTGACAGGAGCACTTTTTCTTCTGATGGGCAAGTCCTGAAACACATCAGAAGCAAGATGGGTGATTGATTCAGGGGAGTCATCAATGACTGGAATTTCTACGCGGAACCTAGGCTGCTTTAGCTTCTTCAGCCTACCAACCAACTTGGGGTTGTTGAGAGGTTTTTCTAGAGTGGTAGAGAGGCAGGTTTTGGCTTGGAGGATGGCTTCCTCTTTCGAGGACGGTGGGTCAGAAGAAGAGAGAGAGGATAGGAGAGAAAATGCAGGGAAATTGTGTTTGCAACGACTTTCTGGAGACGATAAAGTGATATAGGAGTAATGGCGTGGAGGGAACTGTAGAGATACGAGAGAAGATTTCTGGAGTTGATATGCAGTTAGATTTGTGTAATAGATCGTCTGTCCATGAATGTTGCCAAGGGTTGAAGCCATTTGAGCTCTTAAAAGTACGAATATCGAGTATTTCAAACGGAGCAGGACACAAAAGCTTAAATACGGATAAGGTTTCTTGGCATTTTCCTAGCCCGACAAATCACAGCTTGACAAGTCAACAATACAGTGAAATTTACGTAAACCATTATCTGAAGTTTATATAGCTTTGTCGGTTAATAAGGTTCTTAATATTTCTTCGGAAGAATTTCTATAAAATTGAGAGGTTCGTTTCCTTTTTAGAAATCGACTCATTTTCATGAATTGACCCAAAACTTGAGAAGAAATCCATCGAGTGGAATTGCGTGCTGTTTCTCAGACTCGAAAGCAAACCAAGCTATGGTGTTTCCAGCGTTTTAATCCAACTATGGCAATTGTAGCAATGATGAAATATAATCAAACCACCTTGAAGGACATAATTTCCCACGTTCAAAGGGCCATTCATCGGCACTCTCTTCTATCTAGCCCATTATACTTTACCACAAGAGTTTCAATGAGATAAGTTTATTCATAATAATTGTTCAAACTCAACTCGAATATACTAAAATTGATCTCTAGCTTGAACATAAACTACTTAAACTCAAACTTTAATTTTATAATATTTAACTCTATGACTCACAAGTCTAATTGCATTCAAGTCAGACTTACATGTTAACCATGTTAGAGTCAAACTCTATGTAAATAACTATTATACAAATATATAAATAAAAGAAATGAGGATGACAAAATCAAGGCTAAAGAATTTAATTTAATCAAATCAAGCTCGATCTTTCAAATTTCAAGTTAAAGCATGTTTCTCAACGCTACTCATTTATAGCCTAACTACCATATATGAACAGAAAGGTACACAGCAGGACACTTTTTTTTTATACATGGCAATGTGCGGTTAAAAACATATCCAAAAGCAACATTTGGTGATAGGAAAATTTTCTCCCAGCTTAACCGGCATCCAGAAAGAACTTGGAAAAATGGAAAATCAAGACTGCAATTACTTATTAAAATTTACATGCGAACACTAAACCATTATGAAGTTCAGACAGCAGGTACTGACGATCAGTGACCAGGTCCTAAAAGCAAGACTTAGGTAAAAACTAATTTGAGTCAGCAATGACAAAATGAATACATTTTGAGGTAAAACATGAGCCCAGGTCAGGCACATTTCTGGCCGTTGCCGACTTAAGCAACGGGAGGACGAAGCACGTGATCCTGGGAAGTATCCACAGCAGCAGGAGGCATGAACTGCCACATGGCAACTCCTGGGTAACTAATAAATGGTACCATCTTATTACCAGCAGCTGGTCCTTGGGGTGCATATGCAGCAGGAATCGCTGGAGGGGGAGGCAGGAAGCCAGGTTGTGCATTCGTAGTTTTCAGTTGCTGCTCTAACTTCTCTTTCTCTGCTTTTAATCTCTGCTTCTCATCACGAAGTTCATTCTTCTCAGCCTACATGCACAAGAAAAAAGGACAATTGAATGTGACATACATCTTTCTTGACCAATATTTCAGGCTTAAGAAGAATTTAGTGCCAAAGGCAATTGCAGTATGCCAACCAAAAAAAAAAAAAAGCTGCTTAAAAATCAAGATGCAACACTAAACGTCAACTTGGATTTAAGAAAATAAAAAATAAAATCAAGAAGACTCACTTTCAACTCTTTAATTTTCTCCTGAAGACTTGAATTTAAATCCTTCAACTTCTGGGCATCACCGCGCAGCTGAGTAACCCTTCGCACCGCATCAATCAGTATAGCAGCCTTATCTGTCTTAGGGGCTCTTCCAGGTTCCAAGATAGAACCCAACTCCATAAACCTAGGAATCAAACCAGATATATATGTAAGTTCTTTCTTTGGTGCATTTCCCATCAAAGGAGAATGGTATCGAATTTCCTTCAGAGTATTTCTTTCATGTGCATACAGATATGCGTTTATGCTGAGAGCAGAGAGAGAGGAGAAAAACTGGGAAGACATACTTGTCATTCAATCTGTCTCTTCGCAGTTTCTCCCTGCATGCTTTTGAGCTAGAGGAACCACAACTTTCGGATCTAGGCCTGCAGCATATTGCATAAAAGCAGCAACACAGAGAGATGGACATTTATCAGACTTCATCAGTAATAAGCCTCCTGGAAAAGCTACCAAGATGCTTCACAGGTATATATAATCAAACATTAATTGTATGTTTACTTTGGGAAATAGCTATTTCATTCCAACCCCCCTCCTCATTCAGTATGATTTGCTCTTATGAATTTACAATGTTCACTTGCACTTTAAACACTGTAATAGCCATTCTGTATAAATTGCTATTATACAAAATAATGAATAACAATTCATACCCTCAACCTCATGAATTAATGGTTTTTTTTGTCATCTTCTCATAAATGCCCCTATATTGAAAATACCACCACCACATCCATTATATAATATAATAAATATTTGTTCTAACTAATAACATAATAGATATTTTACTTTCACTACTAATTAATTCCATACTTTTTATTAATATCAACTAAATAATATAATAGAAATGTAAAAGTTGTTACAACTCTATTACATTCCTATTAAATTACAATTCAATTCTCCCTTAATTCCATATGATAAATTGAATGGACAGCAAATAAATTGTGCTGGCAAATACATTTTCAGAGAGCAGGATAAAATACACTTTCACATCCCATTAAATGCTAGAGAGTAAACTAGTAATTCAACATAAGAGCTGGCAAGTAGCACCAATGGAATGAAAAGAGGTACTACAAAACCATTGATAGCTAACGCTGCACAACAACTAAGATAGTATCACAATAAACATAGATTTTCAAAACATAAAATTCTGCAAAACTAAGAGAAATAACTAAATTCTGCCAAAGGCTTTCAACACCATCCCTAACAGAGAAATGCAATTGAAAAAATAAAATAAAATAAAATTTACTAACAGTGCTACAAAAGCAACACATAATGGGTGAAACCATACCGCTTTTTTGAGCCATTATCCTTGAAGCAGTCTGAATCTCCAAGAGATCCATCAATTTCCCCACTGAAGATTACATGGTATAATCACAAAGTCAGAGCATCATAAAAAAGAAACACAGAAAATTTTACCAATGGAATGGTCAAATATTATGACCTAGCAAAGCATAGCACTAAAAAGAATATCCATCATTCAGACTGAGATACTACAATGATGCTAGTTCTTACAACTATCTATCCTTCTGTAAATACATAATTTATTCATATGACCAAATTTTAGTCATCTCTGCAGATTCCAAATCCAATCTGTTGATAGGTCATTTCAACCTAGGCCCAAGTCCAGCTTAAGCCTAAGCCTGGCTTCAAACTAGAGGCACGGCTAGGAGTCCAAATAGCAGCCTGACCTCCCTTCCCATATGGCCTTTTGACTTGGTTACCTATGGATAAGGCTCACTACAGGCCATTCCTCCATTATCCGGATACTTTATACGTGTCACAGGAGACATGTCCCACATTCTCTACTTTTAATCAACCAACAACATCTGTAAAGATTCAGGACCGTCTACAGGTAAAATAATCTGAACCTTAAGCTGTCTTACTCTCCTTTAATTTGAAGGTCAAAGTGGTTACACTGGACAGCCCTGGCACCCGTAGCTTATTGTTTGAATTTGTTTTGTAGGTCTTTACACTCCTAAATCCACAAACAACACAATTACTAAGTTCACATCCTTAAACTTACTGTAGTTAACTTAATTCAAAATCCTGGTATCTTAAGTAAAAGCTTTTTGGGCATGCAGGTGAGCTGCAATTAGGATAAAATGTCCCAAACAAACCGGCTGTTCAAAGCTCAAAGTCATGGAGAACCAAAAATGAAATCCCAACGATACAACTAATTCCTTTAAGAAGGAGAATACATTTCATCCAATAACAGGTTTCTCTAACCAGCGAGGGCAATGTAATCCCTATTTTACAGCCTCTCTCGCAATGAAATCAAAACCGAACCTCCAAAAATGTGCCAATCTCCACATTTCATGACCATTTCACCTAAATAACCAAATTAAATGCACTTTCCTAGTACAGCCAAAGTTGTTGTCACCAACCAAAACCCTAGCCCTATCAATTAACTCAAAAATTGTACTAAAAATCACAACAGGCTACAATCAGATCAATAAAGCTACAAGCTTAACAATCAAAGAAAAAAGAAAAACCCTAGGAAGAACCAACAATCAATCACGCACCACATTAAACCAACGAACAGACCCAAATCCACGGAAACCCAAAACAACTCAAGACACAAAAAAGAAAAAAAAAAAAAAGAAAAACCCTAATTCTCCAGACATAGAGATGACGCCTCAAATAAAAAAAATACATAAATAATTAGAGAAAGCTTTGAAAGTACCTGACGTTGGAAGAGCCATTCAAGGCCTGTGGAGGCCAGGAAAAGCCTGAATTGGGGACATCAGGGACAGGCATGTCGTCGATCAAAGAGTAATCGAAGAGCCAATTGGTGTTTTCATTGGAAATCATTGCCGGAAAAGATAAAGAGGAAGTATTTTCCTGCGAATTTGGACAGAGTAAAAATGTGGGATTGTTTTTTCCCGATAAGCAAACAAACGGGGTGAAGTGGTTTTGTTGAATAGATACGCGCACACCGTTTTATCGGGAAATATTAAAAAAATTTAGATGGTGCGCATGGGATCGAGGAAACGCGGGTGGTCACTGGTTCGGGGTTTTCGTTGTGGGTCGGGTGACACCTTGTTTGGATAGTGGATCAACGGATGGAAGGAAAATGAATAAAAAGAAAATTTTAAAAAACAAATGGAAGATGGGTTTTTTATTTTTAGTTTTCTAATGTTGTTTGGACAGATTGATAAAGTGAAGGTATTAAAAGAAACAGCGATAAATTTTTATAATTTAATGATATGAATATTAATTTTTAGTTGGATTGATAGATTAAATTTAATTTTTTTATAATTATTAAATTGACCAATATGTCTAAATTTTACAATGTTATTAAAAAAAAAAAAAAAAAAAAAAGGAAAAGCATAAGAGGGCACAATCCGTGAAACACATAATTTACAAAATTCAATGCACCTTCCTTTTTCAAATTGCTAGAAATTTGGAGTTTATATCTAATCTAAGGATTCTCATAAAAATTTTCCTTTCATTATCTACTCCTTCCAAAGTACTTCATCAATCAAATATGGAAAAATGCGTGATTGACTCCAGAATCTCTCCCTCCACTTTGTATTTCCTTTCCAAACAATTGCTTCTACCATTTCGTTCTACACTATAGAAAAATTATTATATCCTTTAATTGTATTTTAAAACTATAATAGTAATTTTATAAAAAATATTGATTAGATATTTATTACTTAGGTCTATAAATAATAATTTAATAATAAAATTAATTTTTTTAAATACTCTTATTAAAATCAAAATCAATAAATATCAATCTCATTACAACTTTATTTTATTCCTTAATTTCACTTAGTAAAATAAACGTAACTCAAGCTAATTCAATGAGTATGATAAATACAAATGGCAACAAGCAATTTGAGGTCATATTAATGTTGACCTAATGTTGTTAATGGTTTGTTATTTGTCATCCCAAAAATGACCCTTTAGCTTATTAGATCATATTGTATTAACCTATTTGCTAAATGAGTTATGCTTGAATGGACGGGTTTTGACCTGCTAATTTATTTATAAAAGCAAACACGGTCCATTTCGGTTCGTAGTACAGATCCATCCTTTTTCTCACGCTATTGTCTTTATTTATAACTCTTGTTTGATATGTATATTAGCTGAGGACGCACCCATAATGCGAAAGCTCAAATTAAATAATTGGTATTCCAATCATTATTGATGTCGAGTAAAAATGTCAAACCACATCCTCTCAACTTTGACGTAAGGATAAATATATTTTTAAATTTTTAAATATTATAAATAACTTCCTTAAACTTTAATAAATTAATAAATAACCCTCAAAATAATAAACAAATCCCATAAACTTTGACCTCGATGCAAAATTATTCATGAATTTATCAAATTATACTTTAACACCCCTTAAACTATGAACTTAATATATTTTTTTGAACTAAAAATAAATAAATATCATTTATGTTGACAATTTATCAAAATTCAAGAATCTTATTTGCAATGTTTAAAAATTTAGAGAGCATATCTACACCTATATTACACTTTAAAAGTTTAAGATATGTATTATATAAGACCAATAATTTAGATAATGTGTTATTTGCATTTGCTCAATAAATTTAGAGTAAAAACATAGGGATGTCGTCATTGTATATTTCATACCCTACACATAACTTCTTCTTTTTTTCTCCTTTATTAATGCATCTAGAATCATTTCACAAAGTATACCATTAGGTTAAAGTAATCTTCGTTGGAATAACAATATTTAAGCTCCAAGTCGAGATTAACTACATTGTTTAAATTTGTTTATGTTTAAATTATATTTCTTTAGTTAAGATCATATTTAAGCTTGAGCTTGGTTGGGACAGTTAAAATTTTATCCAAATTCAAATTTAATTAAGCTCTCGAATTTGTTTATTTTTCTTTTTGGCAATAAAGAAACTTTTATTATAGCATCGAAAAAACACAAGATTGAATAGAACGGGAACCTTACCTCGTTAAAATAAAGAACAAATCTAAAATTAAAAGACAATATTACAACTAGTTAAGATGTCAAAGAGTATGAGAGTACTATTGTTCACATCCGAAAAGAGTGAATAGAAGGGCACTTAACTCGTTTTGACCTTGACACTTTTTTATTTGTATTACTTTTAACCCTACTTGATGCTTTTTTCCATGCCTCTTCTATTTCTTCCAAATATTTTGTAAAATGATGATATGAAGATAAGATTGCTAAAGATTCCTCATCATCTTCAACCTCAATCTCATTATTCACAGTTTTATAATTTGTAGCAATCCCACTTTACTCGATAGTTTCTTTTTTTAGAAGACTATCCTCAATTAATAAAAAATTATTACAGTAAGAGAGATCGTAACGTTATATTCCTTAGCATTTGCCATGATAGGAGAAAAGTTGACTTCATTGACATTATCTTCCAAAAAAAATAAATCATTACTTTCCAACCATGTGAAAACTCTAAAGATACATTGTTTACCTTAATAAGAAAAGCGTAAGTAGTTTTAATTTCCAAGTCCCCTTTCAAAACCTCCCTTGACTTTGAACCCTTATCAGTGTCATGTTCTAATGCTTTAGTTTTAGAAGGACTAGCATCATTGATAATAGCTTCAATATTTTTAGATGTGGAAATATCTGTGGAAGGAGAATTATCAATTTAAACTACTTTACCTGTATCGTCATAGATGTTTCAATTTTAGGAATATAGTTATGGTAAATTACGTTATGTTTTGAGTTTTGATCCACTTTAGTTTTTGCTAACTGTTTTTCTTTTCGAGTGGCAGTAGTAGCATTTTATTCATTTGGAGATTTTTTATAACACTCCTCAACACAATGAGCCATTTTAAAACAAAATGAACTATCTTTTGGCAAATTCTTAAAAACAACTTGTTGATAAAACCCTTTGCTTTTCATTTGCTATGATCCTATCCATATACGCTCTTTATAATTCCCAGATGCATCCGCCTCTACCAAGACTAGGGCCACTAAAAGGCCTTGAAAGATTTGTAGTAGGTTTATCTAATTTCAAAGGAATCGCAAATGTAGTTGCCAATGCAAATGGCATGGATTTTTCAAAGCAATGAACTGGGAGATAAAGAAAATTGATCCATACTGGGGCAATAGGTGATTCGTAGGTTAAATGCGTAAGTGGAAACCATTTCGCTACATGCATAATCGAGGAATTGATGCTCTATGTTGTTCTTTCTCAAATACGTGTATAATCTTCCTGAAGCACTAGATGAATAAGAACTCGTTTTCGATTTAGGAGCCCAATATCAATAAGATCCTTGAATCCTCTAGCCACAAGAAACTCTCTAGTTTCTTTCATTGTTGGGTGAGAGTAAGTAAAAGAACCAATCAAAGCATATTTGAGGGGGAAGCAAAGCTTTTGATTTTCATCTTTTGATAATATCACAGCTAGCTCATTCCTAAAAGTTATGACTTTTTCCAAGCCAAGAAGAGGTTGAGTGGATGAGCTAGTGGAGCCCAAAATTGAGGCAAACATCTTTTTTATGGCTCTAAGAAAATTAGAAATTTGCTTGGATGAATCTATAGGTGCATCCACTTTATCCAAGGCTATTCCATCAATTCATGCACCATGAAGCGCAAGGAAAACACGCTACTAGTGAAATGAATAAAACGTCACACAAAAGGGCACACTGATTTGAAGCTCAAACCAATCAGAAATGAAGATCTGATGACAAAGCTAAACAAAGCTTGAATCTTTAAAATGATTACAAGCAAAAAGAAGGATTCGGAGAAAAGAAAAAGAACCAAATCTAAGATTATTAAAACCGGGAGGACACAAAGAAACAAGGACTAAAACTGACCAAAACTTTAAGGAAACCAAAGAAAATAACCTTAACGTGAAGAAAAGAAAGCAAAACGATGAAAAGTGACTAAGAAATAAACTATAAAAGACAGATGAAAAACCTCAAAATTTTGAAATTTCCGAAAATGGCAAAAGAGAATGATTTTAAAGAAAAAAAATTGGAGTTTGTTGATATAAACTTTTTTTTTTTTAATATTAATATGAATTGCTACTAACCGTAGAGGCCACGAACACCTCCAAAAGGTGAAGAACATGGGTTTTAAGGGCAAGTAGGTTCTAGAGAGAAGGGAGAACTTCTCTGTAACAAGGAAATATATTTTACTCAAATTTGTTGAATTTAAATATTTAGATATCTTAACTTAGCTTCTTTTAAATAAGTTTTCTCGAAGAGCTTCTAATTTGTTTTAGTAGTCACCGCTACATGATAAGATTAGGAGAAAGGAAGTCTAAGGGGATCATGCAACCCATCACTATAAAGGGTAGCCATCAATGGTCATAATTTTCTCTTCTTCTTTTTTTAACTTCAACATTTTCAATTAGGTTCCCATGCATCCACTAGCTACAAGAGAACATGTAACGAAGAAAAAAAAAAACTACGTATATATATATAGAAAAATGAACCATTTGCGTTCCCATCTTTTCACATCTAAGTTTTATACAATCCATCTTTCAATATAATATCTAATTTTCTTCTGCATTTGAAAAGAAAAGAAAAGGAAAGAGAGAAAAGAATAGACAACCTAATAAACATCAGGGAAAAGAACTCAAAATAAGTAGGGAAAAAAAAAAAAAAACTCCAATAGAGAAGCACGATCACGATTCCAAGCATATTGTAATCATTTAATTTACAAAATAGTTCGACTGCATCATTCAAAAACATAAAAACAGATATATTTAACAAACGGGAAAATGCAATAATTTGCATGTTTGAACAGCTAAGCCTTTCACTTGAGCTAAAAACGTTTTCGTTCACAAGTTCTTCAGAGCACTTGTCGAAGCTAGAAAAAAAAAATTAATTAAGTTTTCAATATTAATTATATATTCAATGTAAAAGCAATTATATAAAAAAAAAAGAGATAAAAATTCTCCTTTTCGTTATTAACGAATACCTTCAAAACGTCCCATGATTTTTAAAAGTGGTTAGGTTTCTCCGAGTAAAGATGGAATCGAATGAATGAAACCATCTATTGTTTTCCTTAGTTGAATTGGATTAGCCCCCACAAGCTTGTCTGGCTCGGCTCCATCCCTCATCATAACAAAAGTTGGCATGGCCTTTATGCTCCATTTAGCCGCTACTTGCTGTGTTTACACATGACAATGTCACACAACTGGGTGTAGAATATAGAATAATATGGATGGCAACAACAAAAGTTTTTTCTTTTTAGAGGAGTTACTTTGTTATAATTTATTGATAAATGTTAAAAGGTTCCACATGAAAGCATGTTATTCTCTTCAGTGGGGAAATAAAACAAATAGGAGAAGGAGCTAGTTGCCCAGCCAGCCTAGATATGAAATATAGGAATCACATATGTGATAATTTCAAATGCCGTATTGAACAATTAGTTGCTATAAATAAATCTTTTAAACTTCAAATCATGTTTTATATCTTCATAATTTTTAAAAATATATAAATAGTTTTCAAATCATTATTTAAACTCTAAAATCATTGCTAAAATATTATAACTAGTGGCGGTTTTTAGATTTTAGTAATTATTTATAGAATATATATGTATTTTTAAGAGATAAAATCATACTTTAAAATTTAGAAAGTTTTTATACAAGTGACCAATAAGTTAGGATGACACATTACTTGCAATTTGCACATCATATATATGGGATTGTCATTAAATTTTTAAATGATGAGCCCAAAATTATTATTAAAAAAAAAAACCATACAACTTAAAAATAATGTGATCGAGTGACTGAAAGCTGTAAAAGTTAGATAACTTACGACCTTCTAGCTATAAGGTTTCCGATAATATTATTTTAATTCTCAATATTTTTACATAGTGCCATTTAGGTCAATTTATTCTAATGCCACTTGCTCATGGCCCACGTAATATTTGCCCACATTATATTAAATATAATAAATAAATAATGCATTTCAAAAATTTTAGAAATGAATTACTTAAACATATAAAAGCAAAATGGAGAAAAAAAGTAGAAATATCGAAGGCTTGACATAAGATAAAATTATGATTGTTCAATTAAAGAAATATGTGGTTTTTCTTTTATTACAAAAGAAACAAATGCATGCACATGTCACGATCCGTGACATCAAGAAGGAAGTGAGGGATTAACTTGGACATAAAGTGTACTGAGTGGTATTGGCATGATAGTTTGTTTTAGGGAGTTAGGTTCTATGAAGGTAGATTTAGCCTCTCATGAACAAACTAGTTGAAAATTGATCCTGCTCTCTTGATGATGGTCATGGTAGGCCAAAACCAATTGAGATGGTTGGTCCCTAAAATCATAAGGGAGATTGTGGCAAAGCCGGATGAAGGCTCTCTTGATGAGAAATTGGCTTAGAACAAGTTCTAGGTAAACATGAAGAGCAAGCTAGCTCGCTATCCAAAAATGAGGCAAAAGTATAAAATAAAGGATGGTCAAGCACTATACGAAATCTCTAAGAGGAGTAAGCCTCCCATCCTGTGAAAAGTGGTATCAGAGTATAATATTCCAAACTTTATCAAGCCACTTAAATGCTACATAAGAGAAGTAAAAAAATTGTGTATAGGTAATCTTATTAACAAGTGTGAAAAAAACTTAAGAGGAGGGGTGATCACCAGGAGAACATTGTTGTGAAAGGAGAGGTAGTTATGTCACAAGTTAAGACTTTTGTAATAAAGTGCAACCCAAATAAATACAAAATAAAGAAAAGTGCAACTGTAAACCGCCCTATCGTTGAGCAACTCAACAATAGGTGATCTTAGTGGACATAAAGAAGGGTGAGGGTAAGAGAGGAATGCTCGTGAAAGCCTAGAATACTAGCTGAGGTGATCTTGGGGTAGAGTTTGATAACAAATAAAGGAGGGTAATAATTAGTTAATGTAGTACAATAGTAGACTACTCTACCATTAGGCAACTTAAGAAGAGGAAATCTTGGAAGACAGAAGGAGGAAGTGAAGGCAAACGAGGAAGGCTCGTGAAAGCTCGTAATCCTAGCCAGAGAAGACCTTAGAGAAGTTTGTCAATAGGGAAGGGTGGTGTTCTATTGGAAAAAAAGGTAATGACTAGAAATTGGCCTCATGATAAAGGCATTAAAAATTTAGGTAAGAGAAAATGTCATGATCTATGACATCAAGAGGGGGGTAAGGGATAAACTTAGGTATAGAATGTAGTGAATGACGTTGGTAGTATAGTTTGTTCTACAGGGTTAGGTTTTTTTAAGGCAAGTTTGGCTTCTTGTGAACAAACCGATTGGAAATTGATGCCACTCCCCTAATGATGACCATGGCAAGTTGAAATCTATTAAGAAAGTTAGTCCCCACAATCATAAGGAAGACTATAGCAAAGTCAGATGAAGGCTCTCCTTATGAGAAATGAGCTTGGAACAAGTCCTAAGTAAATAAGAAGGGAAAGCTAGCTCATCATCTAGAAATAAGGCAAAAGTATAAAATAAAGGATGGTCAAACGCTATGTAAGATCTCTAAGAGAGATGAACCTCCTGTCCCTTGACACAAACTTATATTTTGAATTACAAATAGTTTTGAGGGTTAGGCATTTAAATTTTACAAACATTTCTATAAGCAATATTGCCAATTAATCAACTATATAACCATTATAAATACCTAATTCCTTCATAATTTTGGAAAGAAAATCCTAGAAGGCAATCAATTTAAAAGAATAGGTATTCATTTCCAGCCGGATATGACTTTGTTTGGATGGTGTGGTAGTACATAAAATCCTTGGAAACATATATTCCCTCCCCTATAAAAATAGGTTTTCTAAATTTTCATCCAAATATACCTTTATTAAAGTCAGAAATTACACCAATACCTTTAGTAGTATTAATAACAATATTCAATAATATGAATAATTCAAATTGATAGTAATAATCAAGTAATTTATATTTAATTAGATTATTATTGAATGATTAAATAAATAATAAAAGATAATAACTAGATAATTATTTAATAGTCAATGATAATTATTAAAATATAAATAAATAATTGATTGTAATAATTAATATAATAAGATTACAAATGAATAATAGTCAAAGCAGCTTTTGTAATAGATTAGTAAATTAATTAATTAATTGCGAGATTTAATTAAAAATTGATAACAACACTGTTATCAAAGGGAATATATATTTTATATTATTGTTATGAAATGATGATGATGATAATAATAACAATAAGTATTCTTATAAGAATGGCTTTTTATTAGTATTTGATTAATTATAATTACTTTAATCAATTTGTGTTAATTTAGTTGTTAGTTATTTAACTATATATAATAAAGTAAACTTTATTATTAAAATAATTAGTAGGCAGTATAGGGTCTACGCGTATTTGGGGATTCATTTTGGATGCTCTCCTGCTCCAAATTAAATGTCTACTGCGACAACTTTACATGATGAAGGTAGCATTTTTCCTCTTTGACCTGAGCTTCTTAGCAAGACGAGCCACATCTATAATCTATTCCATACATAAGACATGTTATTCTTAATAATAATAATAACAACAAAGAAGAAGAAGAATGCTTGAATGTTCTTATAGTATCACATACTTTCATAAGGATCTAATTAATTAGAATGAATTAGAAGATGAAAGTTTCCGATCGTTGTGTCGAGTCAACACGTTTCAATTCAAATGAATATCACATGATTTTGTAAGGGTCTAATTAGAATGAATTAATTGATGGGTAAATCCTTATGCTTTCCTTTTTTAAGCTAAAAGTTTAGGAAAAGGGAAGTCCATCACACATCTTTAAGGCTAGGTCAAGCCACTGGTGACTTATTGGGAAAAAAAGGTTAGGAAAATATCACTACTTAGTAAAGGTAGTTTAGTATTTAAATTTTTAAAATTTGCGATTTAATACTAACAATATTAAAATCTAATGTAGTGTCTTTGCTTGGGAAAATTAGTATATAAATTTTTAAATTGAGACACTAAATTGAATAAATTTTAAAGTTACAAGTATTAAATTATAAATTTTAAAATTTTGGATATTAAATTACCTAAAATGAAAAGTAGAGACACTTTTCTAACCTTTATTTCACTTATCCCTTATTAGATTTAGGGATTACCAAATTGCATGCTACAAAAGAACAATTGTGTGAGGCAAGATTTATGATTATTTTTGTGGATAAAACTGTTTAAATAAGAGTTGTAAGTAAGTTAACCCTACTCTTAAACTATTTGTGTTCAGGTCAATATTTACTCAAATTTGATCAAACAACAATTCATCCAATTTTGTGTTTGAGCCACTCAAGTAGTTTATTGAATCAATCTTGAACTCTATAATTCATAATATTTAGCTTAATTAACTCACAAGCCTCATCGAGGTCAAATCTAACTTAAATGTCAATTGAATTCACGTTAATTAACAAAAATATTTTCTAAACAAATCAAACCTAAATGTGCTTAAACGAGTCAAGTTCAAACGAGTCAAATGGTACTTCAAATCAAACTCGAAATCAAACTTAAGTTCAATACTTTATTGACTCAATTGGACTCATTTACAATCCTAATCTAAATCTTAACCATTAGCACCAATCTTCTTGAACTCCCATGTAGTTTTACTAATTCTTTAATAAGTAGCATTTCACATGTTGTTCCTTTTTTATATATACAAGAGCTTAAATCCTACGCATTAACGCATCAATAGAAGATCTATCCAAAATTAGGTGCAACCGTTCTTACTTTCTTCTGATCGAAAGCACTTAACAGGAGCGCAAATTACGCTTTCCTCGTTAGTTGGAGGCAAAAATACACTTTAACACATAACTATTCTTGACTAGAATCCTCCATCTTACCTTAACATCATCGACATCAACCACGAGGAACATACAGTTTTTGTAATTCTGGGCCAACTCTTCAAAGAAATGATTCATTGCCAATGAAGGCATGCACCAAGAGGCAGTAAAGTGAACCACAACCTGCAGCACGTAGACGCAACATCGAAGCCAACATCACCTAACATGTACATACATATAATACACACGAGAATTCCAACATTGTGCATTTTCTTTCTCTTCAAAGGTATTAACCCATCGATTAGGTATCTCGTGCATCCTTGATTCATACATGAAGTAATTGATTAAGATAATAACACTTTTATAAGACCTAAAAACCATTTTTGTATTATAAATATGAGAAATAAATAGATATATTCGATTATACTTATTTTTTAATATAATTTTTATGATGTTTTAAATTTTTCAACATATAAAAAATTTGAACACATATATAAAGAATGGAACCATCTACGGATCTCATTGTACTTACATCTTAAAATTAAAATGTATTGAAGTTATATCTATCTATAGAAGCAAAATCACTATCTTTTTTATTCCCTAAAATAGTCATAATTAAATTATCTACCTCAACAATATGAATACCCCTATACTTGCGCACCAAAGAAGAGAGGGAAAGACTCACCAGACAGCCTCGATTGGTTGCTTGTGAGATGAGACTATTCCAGGAATCCTCTGAGACAACCTTAACGACTCTCGACTTCCTAAGGAATTGTTGTTTTTGTTGTTGTTGAGAACCACCTTTCATGATAGGATACGGACTGTCTCTCTCCTCTAATTAATTTCTTTCTTTGTTGTATGGGTATACCGTGTGAAACAAGAAGGGTCAGTTTATATTACAGAGAAGAACATGATGAATTGATATCTATGGCATGATTATTGTGGTGACCGTGTGGGGTAGGGTTCATGTTTGATTTATATAAAATGATATCGATTTTGAATACAGGGAACGAAAAAGATATTGAGAAACCTACTTTGCCAACCTAGATACCTATTTCTCAACTTATGTGCAGTGCTTTCCTTTGGGGGTCAACATCTAGATCTTGATCACGTTAATCATGTTTTGCTTGTTTAATCAGTTGTAATTTTTCCAGGATGCTCACGTGGATATATTTCTGTTATTATTCTTTACGAACCAAGACAAGGAAGAATAGTGTTTTAAACGAATTGATATTAAGTTTTACTAATATAATGGGAGGTGAAGTTGGTAAGTAGTTCACTTTATTTTTTTCATTATATTAGACGACTATGCACTCACAATGTATTTCTCTAAAATAAACAATATAAAACATGATATATGTTAAAAATAAAAATTATCATAAGAGTTGGAGACCTTTTCAATTTTTATACTCTATATATTGAAATTTAGTCTCCTCACAGAGATCAAAGAACGGAATGTATAAGAAAATAAATATCAATAAAGTAAAGAGAATTTATTAATTTACTAAAATTAACTTTCAAACTATTTATAAGATAAGAGCTATACTTTTAATTTTGAAGGGCTATTAAAGGAATTCACTACTAAAAAAATTAATTTTTCGGAAGGATAATACCAATCACTATCAAGTGGGTGTGAGTGTGACCATATATGTTTTCATAGTTATTTCATACTCGCGAAAGAGGAACACAAGGACTAGATTTCAATATTTGTAGAAGTTTCAGCTGAGTGAGTTTGAAGGGTTAGTCTTGAATATTAGTGTTGTACTTGAATGATTCTCATAAAGAAGAGATGATATGAAGAATGATAAAAATACAAGGAATAAACACTTAGCCTAATACTATATTTGATTGATGAAATGAATGAAGGTAGGAATATAATTACAATTCATGAATAATATAATAAATAAATATATACAGCTTAAAGAAGTATTATTCATCGATCACACTTTTGGATTCATTAAACATCTTCATTTAACACTACATCATTCTCCTTATTCATGGATTTTACTTTTGCTTTGGTATCTCATTTAACTTGACATTGATATTAAGAAATTAGTGAATTGATTTTAAAAAGAAAAAAAAGAAAAGAAATTCTTAAGGCGTTAATATTTTTTATTAAAATAAACAAAGTAAACTATAAAAAATAAACGAAATTAAAGAAACAAACTTTTAGTTTTACCTATGTTTTTTTAACCTTATACAAAACTTTATGGTCATATGCTTTTACCCAATAATTTTAAATAGTATTTAATTAATAGGAATTTAGAAAATGTACACACTTCACTCAACACATACTTTAAAAATTTACTGTTTATCTTAAGTCCAAATGCACGTAGCTTTTTCTTGCGACATTTGTTCTCTACAAGCTTCATGCAATGACATGTCCACGAAGACCTAATGGAGGTAATTGCAAACCAAGTACCATATCATGAAATCGGCCCACCATGGACATGTAAGAAGGATTGGTGGGGTTAGCACAAACATGGGGCCAGTCGGCCGGTCGGCCCATCCCTTTTTTCTTTCATTCTCTACATATTTACTCCAATTTCGTAGAGTCAGTTTGCTTTTACTTTTTTTGTTTTTTCCGTTGATTAGGTTTTAAGGAAAATGTTCAAAGAACCGAAAAAATCACACTGAAAAGAATCACGATTTTAATGGTTTAATGCACCAACTTGGTATACTAGTATTGAGTCATATTAATCTTACTATATTTTGTACTAAGATTTATTCTATTAATCGATGCTCCAACTTTAGTATATGTAGCAACCTTGTCAGTTTAATTAATGATCTCTCTTATGTTTTTACCCTTTTTAACATTTCAATTTATTCAAAAGTCCCATTGAATCATATGTATTAATATTGTCATATATACATTATAATAAATATAAATAGTATAAAGGAAGGAATTGAAAATAGAGCCCATATTCTAAAGTGAACAGTGAACACTGCTTAGTCAATGACCAGATTATCCTCCGTAAGGATATCATACCGGTGGCCACAATGACAACGCAAAAGGATATAACAAAAAAGCTTCACAAAAGCTTATCCATGTCAGCTTGAATGCTCAGAACACTTTTACACTTCGCTCCAGTTTGCCAGAATGGTACATCTAGCAAATTTAAATGGCATCTCTGAAACAGCAATACCTACTCCAAAGCTTCCTAGTGTTCAGAGGACTCAAAAGAGAGTGAAAACAGTGACAGCCTTCAGCCAGAAAGTAGAGAATCCATCACAGTATTCACCATTTTTGCAAACTACGAGAAGGGTTGCTTTGGGCCTAGCCTCCATAGCTCTTCTTGGAAGTTCCGGAAATGGAGATTCTCTTGCTGAAGATAATAAGTATTGGATTGATGGACCAATTCCAGTTCCCCCTATCTATAACAGTGAGTCTTTTGTTTTGCCAATTGTTATTTCCGAAAGTCCTGAATTCGAATTCCTACTTTATGTTCGTCAGTCCGTTTAATTAATTATATCTGATAAGCCAATCAATATCTCAACAAAGGCATGAACAAGACATTATTAAAGATATAGTTTGGATAAATGTAAATACATGTCTTATATTTGCTCTATATATATTTAATTCTCTATCTTTTTAATTGAACTTAAAAAGCATTCTTCGAAACTCCTATATGATCATTTTGCACTTGATTAAAATTGAAAATAAAATAAAATAAGTATAACAAAATATTCAAAGATTGGAAACGGGTTCTCTTTTTTGTTTTCCTTTATTTTTTTTCTCATTTATATAATTTTTTATTATTTTGATTAACTTTTTTATTATTTTTATCACAATATAATAGTTATGCAGAAGTATGAAAGCACGTCTACTCTTAGTTCTTTTAAATTTAGCAACCTTTATTATCCAATCTTCTGGAGCATATTGCTCATGTTTGGAATATTGAATTCTATCCATTGTGATGGATAAATGGATAGGGATATCGAACGAGAAGACGGGTACTCGTTCATTCGTGAGGAGTGGAATTTATATGGCGAATATAGGAGTCAAGGGAAGCATGTACAGGCTGAAAAAATATGCATTTGATTTGTTAGCGCTGGGGGATTTAATCGGACAGGATGCTTGGAACTATGTTCGGAAATATTTAAGACTCAAGGGCACGTTCATGTACTACGATTTCGACAAAGTGATTTCCGCTGCTCCTGTTGCCGATAAGCAGCCTCTCACTGATCTTGCCAACAGATTGTTCGACAATGTTGAGAAGGTAAAAAGTTTTGGTATATGCATGTGATGTGTCCAACTTTTAGAATGTAAATCCGATTGGAATTTGAATTCAGGAACTCCCGACTCCGATGATAGTTAGAATCTAATACGGTGTTATATCATACTTCAATGATCTCTATATTTTTTTTGGGCAGCTTGAAGAAGCTGTGAAGAAGCATGACTTGACAGAGACTAAATCCTATTATCAGGACACCAGTGTGATCCTCCAGGAGGTCATGACCAGAATGGCATAAGCCTAAAGCATTTCCTGAAAGTTAGTCTTGGAAGAAACTGATTGGTATTTGTATGTCCATTCGGCTTGGCAAATCATGGAGAAATAGAGATATTTTCGATTCCTCTTCTCAGGCTTTGACGTGCATCCAAAAACACAAAGGAATGAAATTGCGATTCTAGATGTGCATCTATCTTTCGATTGGAATGAACTCTGAAAATCTTGAACGTCCATTTCCAGCTCCGTATCTCAATCTACATTCACTGATTAGAAACTATAGTCATTCTTCCATTTTGCTGGTTCCTTAATTATTTGGTACAGTCACAAGAACTAGTACACTTGCTCGCACTATTTTTCATGTAGGTGGGACTAACAAGACAGTTCCGTCAACTGAACTAGTAAGGATGAACATAGTCCTATCCCATACTGGTAGCAAAAACTAACCCTCCCATGTCTCAGTTCTATGTCTTGAAATCTTGAACCAAAAGTTCAATAGGATGAAGTTTCATGCACTTTCCAATCACTTACAATTACGTATGAATAAAAGAGCAAAAAGTATGATGCACATTAAATATTCTTCTTATGTAGCAGCATATAACTGGAGGAACACGGACAGAGATACAATTTAAAGCAGGAAAATATAGTTTTAGTTAACACTGGTTCAATTGGCAACTAACTCCTATTCTTGGTTCTAAACTCTTGGAAGGTTCATCAGTCCTGATCAAGGTCAATGCCACTAAACTTAAACCAGCCTACCCAGGCAAATTTCTAAGCAGGGCTGTTTATTTTTAAGACCAAGTGTACAATCCCATCAATTTCTACCGTTAAGTAATAAATATAAAATTTACATTATTTTTACAAGCTTAAACTTTTAAATGAAATACTTAAATTGTTAGCCAAAACATAGTATCAAAGTAAAAACTCGTACCATATTTATAAATTTAAACTTTTAAATCAAATAATTATAGTGCTCACTATAACATCTACATTAAGATATTAATTTACAATTTATTTCTTACTAAAAAATTTATAATTTTTAGCTCTTAGCTAAAAAATATTTATCTCTTCTTTAAATAGAAGAGTGTATTAATGTAGTTTAATGTGTTTGAAACATTAGGTAAAAGATAAAACTTAACTATCATGCAACCCTTCATTAATGAAGCATAGAATTTTGGTTTGGTAAAAATTGATAAGAAGATTGTTTTAAAGCACTATTACTTATTTTACGAAAAAACAAATAGTATATTAAAATGTGAAAAAATTTGTATTTTAAATTATTCTCAATATAACAAGATACTTGTTATGGTTTGAAAATAAGGAAATGGGTTTACTATTTACATCCAATCACAGATTCTGCTGCAAAACTCTAACTTTGAATTCAAATTAGTTCGTGAAAGTAGAGATCCATGTAAATCAATCTTTTATTCATCAAAAAAAAAAAGGGGGTTCCCTTGCAAATGCTCATGCAGTCTTATGATTAATTAAAACATTTGCGTCATTGAATTTGATTGAGATTATCAATCGAACTGATGATCTATGTAGCATTGATCACTATCTACTATTTGAATAGAATCCATATATCCAGTTGGTAAGCCATGACTCCAAACTTTTTCAAGTGAAGTCGGTCGGAGTGCATGTGCAAGTAGTTCCTATTGTATGGCCTAAAATGGGTTCTTAGAATATGTGCTGTGCTGTATCTTCATATAGCCACAAAAAAAGAGTTGTTTTGTTTCGTGCATTATCTGGTGAAGCCCATTACGCGGCAAGGGAATGCATGCAAAATGACATACCAACAATGGAGATGCGGGGTATCGATCCCCGTACCTCTCGCATGCTAAGCGAGCGCTCTACCATCTGAGCTACATCCCCATACGTGACAGCTGTCAAATATTTTTATATATAATCTTTTAAAAATTGTGGGATGTTTCTTTCAGATTATGTTCTGTAGTAATTGTGTATATATTGATGGCAGTCTTTCCCCCTTTTCTTTTTTTTTTTTATATGCTAGCCACTAAAGAAGAAATCAATTGGCATACACGTCATGGATTTGTGCAAATTTAGTCCAGAGCCTTTGGGCATACTAAATCTAATTATTCGAAATATGAAAGTTAAGATGATAGAATTATAATAAGAAATAATGATTGGATGGATTTATGTATTAAAAAAATAAAAAAAAATTAGGAGTATTCAATTTTTAAAAAATTTGTAGTGAATTTGATGGAAGAATTGTCAAAATATTAAAGACTTACCATTTTTTCTCATCATCAATTGAAAGGAATAAGTGACCTACCATGTTTGAATTGCATATGCCCACAAAGTAGGTCATCTTTTCCAAGTTTGTCATTTCACCGGAAACAAAAATTATTTTTCATTTTAACTTGTGAACCCACAATCGTATCTTACCTCCCTCTTATATGTAAATCACTGAAGAGATATCCTTTTGGTAGAACACAAGTATTCACGCCGCACTCGTGCACTGGCTAAGTGTTTTTGTATCCATATGTCCTGATATTATTAGTGGATATCAAAGTATATGTATATGCACCCGTCAAAACTCCATTACACTTAATACCTACGCGCGGACTATAAATAAATAGAACTAATGTTGGGTTATGCTTAATATGTAGAAAATGACAGATGCAAAGTATAGTAACCTAAACTACATGTGCATCAGGTTTGTATTTTATTATCTGTCATTGAGTTCATATGAGCCTGTTGGTAAGCAAAATATTCAGTATTCAGCGGGTAAGACTCATTGTTCAAATGTAGTGGCAGTGCCTTCAATTTACACTAATCAGATTTGCTGGAAGATCCATCCTTTCCCTGCTTGGTTTCTCCTTGCGAAACGCTTTTAGGGATTCTGATTTCTAGGAAGATGTCGTTGCTTATCTTTGCCTCTAGTTTTCTCCAGTCTGCATCTTCTGGTAACTCAAGCCTCCTAACATATCCATGTTCCCACCAGTTGCCAGTTCTCCAGTCTTTGGACTCTCTCTGCTGCTTGAACAGGGCACTTATTTCCATAACCTTCCCATTATCTATGTATATATGAACATTATTCTCACCTGTGCCAGCTTGAACACAGAACTTACATGAGAAAAAAAACATGATTCAAGGAAAATTACTTGTCTATTTGGAACAATTTCCACTATTTTGAAAACCCAGAAGACTGCTAAACTATCAAGAAATAGTGTTCTCTTTCTGTTTCCTGAGATGCTTCATATCAATTTTTTAAGATACTAGGAAAATTTTGAGGATATCTTTAGATTGTCTGCTTCCAATTTGTTTGGTTTTTTGCATATAAATCGGTACTCTCATCAAACAAAAACAGAAACGGTTAAACAAATTGGCTTCAATTACATTTGAACGCAAGCAGTAAATCTTTCCTTTTACTTGTTGATGCATTCTTCAACAACATCGAAAATTTTCTGCAAAAGAGGCTCCTAATTTGTGTGGTTCCAGTTCGCTTCTTCAACGGCTTGGCATAAGAAGCTTAGTTAGGTAATGAATCAATTTCTCCAAGCATACTTTCTGTGGCTCCGGTTCATTAATTGATTTCTCCAAGCACTTCCCTATGAATTTTTTTATCAAAACCTGACTCAATCGGTCATCAATGGCAGTATCTCTTGATAAACCAGTCTATTTTCATGGAATCTAGCATAATAATAGCAAGTATATCTGCAGACTAACTCTTCTTAGGTGCTTGATCGAAATTATTTGGAAGAAGGTTAACAGCAGTCCTAAGTTTTTCGTAGCTATACTTAATTTCTAGATCTTTTGAGGTTAATCAATTGAGTATTGAGCATCTCCAAATGTGCACCTAAATGATAAATGTTTGGAAATAATTGCCAAACGATGTGAACTGTTTGTTTATTTAATAATTTCTGAACATTTTGAAGGACTTAATTGACATTCTTTTGTATCTTTAGATGGATCTATGATCCAATTAAGAAAACCCAGAAAGATTTAGTACTTAAGTTTATATTTAGAAGGTCTAGAACTCACTTGACGGAGTAAAAAAAATACTTAGAACTACTGATGATCTTTTTCCTAATTAAATTTAAGGCCATCTAAATTTAAAAGAAAAAAAAAATACATAGAGCATGAGAGAAACGTAAAGCGAACTTACCTGGGATTTCTGCTTTAAGTACATACTCATGATCTGTCTGGAGCCAATCAACGGTTGTCTGCCCAGAAATCCGAAGATTGTTTAACAAAATATCCGAATCAAATTCCCAGAGAGGGAAAGCATCAGAAGGATCAAAGAACTTCCCAAACAACAAGGGACTAAAAAGTGATCCATCACCGAAAACCTTATGCACCACAGGACCACCCTGCATGAGAAACCTCTTAAACACTTCTTCATTCAATGATACGCGCCATTTTTGTGGCGCGCGATCCTCTGTTTGAACATCAACCAATCTGTAGCTGGCCATCATGCAAGGATCAAAGTATTGGAGACGCGATTTGCTCTGAATGACTATTGTTTTGAGCTTTATAGTGAGATACAAGCAATCTTGGTTAAAGTAAGATTAGAAATTCCAAGGGAATATTTGGAGTGGTGTAAAGTAATCAGGAATATGTGCTTTCTAGCCTTGTTTATTGGTCCGGAGGAAGTATGGCTAGCAAATTAGGCACGTTAGATGCCTTGCTAAACTCAGTTTTGATTCTGAGTGCCTTAATGTGTTAGAATGGCAATATGAATTCATCAATAATTGCCTTTTCTTTTTTCAGAATGGTTCTCACTTTTTCCTATTGTATTAAATTGTAAATCATGCCTTATGATAAAATAGAGTAAATGACTCAATTTGATAGTTTCTTTGCACATGTTTATTTTTGAATTGTACTATTGAATAGTATAAGAAAAATAAGATAATATAACTCTCTTATACTATACTTGATATACACTGTATTTCTGTTATGTCCACCGTTTAAATAAACAAAGTATTACACTAAATATAATATACAAAGTATTGAATAAGGATTTTTATATTTTTGTTCAATAAATTTGATTTTTGTACTATTTTTAGATAGTACAAGATATAAATATTTTGTCCAGTATTTTATGATCATTTTTATTTCATAATCGAAAAAATATGTAAGCCAAATAAAGGACAAAATGTTTTATTCATTATAACATTATAAATTTATGATAATCTAACGATACTAAATGAGTATGAGATTAAGGGAAATGAAAAGAAAATGGTGAAAATAGGTGAGAATTCAATGTTTAGAAGGTTTATATGAAAATATAAACAAACGGAGCTAGGGAGGAATTTACATATAAATTTTCACTTTCAAGTCTCGAAAGGTTTCTCTCCGATTTTAGAAAAATGTGGATAGGAATAAGTTTTTTTTTTATCAAAAATAATTCATTTAATAAGAAATAAATTTTATACTTAAATATTATAAAACCATATTCTTATTTTAATTCCTAAGATAGCAATTATTTCACACATTACGTGTTACTCATTGAAATTTATGTAACTTATAAATCACATCATCCTTTTCAATTCTACAAAAGGTTTAACGCATACCACATATCCGTTATTAAAAGTTTAAATATAAGAAAACTCTTCACATTACCATATACTTGATTTTCCGCAAAGTATCCAAAAACCCTAAAAAATTTATTTCAAAACAACCCTTAAAAGGGTATCTCAAAGAAACCCAATGTCAGAGTCAGAGTCCCTGCAATTTTAGTGGAAATAGCCAAAGCTACTTCAGGCTTCAGCCATACGTACATGGCAGCTTTATCAATACATGCTTGACGTAATTTTTGTAACGAAATCGTCATTTTCTAGCTTTAAAGTAGATTCTGACTGTCCAGGGCCTGACTTAAAGCGCAAACCCCACTTTGGCGATGCTGCCCTTTGTGTATGATGCCAAAGCAATCTCTATTATGTGCAGAAAGCCGGTGACGCTTCCCCCAGCAAATTAAAAGCAGTGTGGACAGAATATTTTGGCTTTGGTTTTTGGATGAATCGTCACTTGTCAGGTTGCAAATATCTCTCCTTTTTCCAAATGCCAAAACGTACCATTTTATGTATATTGGCCTTGACTGCATATGGTAAAGCATTCATGCAATGCATTATCTTACTCCTAGAAAGATCACTTGTTATTAATCTATATAATGTAATAAAGCAGTCGTTCAAGTAAGATCCATAATTTGCGATTCTAACAGCATAAATTTATGGATTGGAGGAGAATGACAGATGGATGTGGTTCTATATGATTATTCTACGATACAATTAGATAGAATCAAAGAGTGATATTAAGATTAGAAGTTCGTGATTAATTATTGTGATACCACACCAAGCTTGACTCCACAAGCATCTAACCTAAATATTATTATAGCAAATTTAGAAATATTTTCGTATCTTCATTTTTGCTTACTTTGTGATTTATTATTATGCATCTGCTCCATACCTATCTGTTTCTAGATAAAGTCAAGAACTAGTGGCTCGTGCCCAGCCCTGGGGTTGGATTCGACGACCTTTGGCTATGATTAGGAGGTATTGAAAAGATCTGTCCATGTTGAACTTTGAAATATATAGCAGCAGCTGGAATAAAGTGAGTTTTATCTCAACCTTGGCCAAAACAAAATCCTCATATGTATTCGTGAGAAACGGCATTGGGTCCTTAGTTACTGCTTTTTGTACATAATTCGGTCCCCAAATTGATCGATTAAACTTTGAACTGATAAAAATAATCAAACCCATCTGAATTTAGACACCTTCAATTAAACTCTCTGGCTAGATGTTATTAAACACGAAATTAAATTTGAATTGAATTTTTATATTTTGAATAAGCCGTTTAGGTCCTATAAATTTATACTAAATCTTCTCTATTTTAAGTTCTGATGTATTATTGACTTCACTCGACACGCAATTAACACTCATCATACCATCTTTAGTTAGGATAATAATAATAATAATAAAAAAAAAAAAAACAGACATCTCAAGCACACCATCGATGCAAAGTCTATATGTACTTATTTCAGTTTATATGTCTTATAAGCATCATTATTTGCGATGACTCTTCTCTTTCTAGTTAGTTAATATATAAGGTAAATGAGAAGAATTGTAAAAACAACAAGCTAATTACATAACTTCCATAGAAATTGCAATTGATAATCAAAAGCTTAACAATTATAGGGAAATTATGAAAAAGAAAAAAAAAAGAAGGAAAATTGTAGAAAGTTAAGTAAAATTAAAAAGCACCTAAGCAAATAAATAGACTTAAGATGAATGATTATAGAAAGAGGACGTATACAAACAAGATACAAGAAATCTTATGTAGTATTTATGAATTAGAGCATTCCCTCAAAAAATTAAGTAAATGAAGGATATTTAAAATACAAAAATCTAGAGAAAATTATAAAAAATTAAAGGAAATTACGTATCCAAGACACAGTTATGAGACGATTTATGCACATAGTGGCAAATTGATACTTTATTTTTATCATTTTATAATTTTAAAAGCTTTATAGTCATTAATGTATTTTTCATGTGCACTACTTTTTTTTCGTATTGATTTTATTTCGTTCCTTTTAACTCTTAACTTTATATGATTATTGAAAATTAGAAAAAATATAAAAATAATAAAATTTTTGAAATTTACGGGATAGTCAGTGTAAGTGTAATTTAGCTAAAGGTGTTCAAATAAGGAAAACTCTTCTCTTTTGTTTATTTATTTATTTACTCCCACCCCACTACCCCTCCCCTTTCAAATAAATGAGAAAATCTTGGGAACGTGGATCTCTACAAGCATACAGGTAAATGGTAGGAAAGCCCAATTATAATTGAAGGCCGAAGATATTGACCGAGTTGGGCTCTTAATTTTTGGGCCATTTGGGCTTGACGAGTTGGTCCAAAATAAATGGTGGCTGGTCAAACAACCGGGAAGCCGGAAGGTCTAATTTTGAATTGACATCTAGGCCCACTACCGTTGATTCGATAGGTAGCGACGGATAACTCGATCGTACCGGCGCTTTTTTTTTTTTTTTGCTTTTGTAATTTGATATATTCACTTTATTCAAAATTTAAACAATAAAGAACTCCATCCTCAACACAAATATATGGAAACAGCACAGAATAAGTATCTCTTTTCATTACCACTATTAAAAGGTGTAATTAAGTGAAATCTATTTACAAATTGATTAGCTTAATTTATTATTTACTTGAATTTAGTTCAACAATAATTAAATCAAATTTAAATTATTCAAGTAATTTATCTTGTCTAAGATTAAATATTGCTCAAATTCAAGTCAAACTCGAGCTTCATATATTTGGTTTGATTAGCTATTGAGTTTAGTCAAATATATGATTAGAAAAATACATTTTTTTAAGAAATTGAATTTAAATAATTTTAATTTAGTTGAACTCAAATTTCATGATATTTTATTTAACTAGCTCGGTAGCCTAATTAAGTTAAAATTGAATTTAAATATTAACTAAGTTTCAGTCTAGTTTAGTATATATATGGTTTTTATTGGAAGATTGATGAAGACATCGTAACTGACGCAGGTTGATGCGGGTGTGTCTACTACAAGCACGACCGTGTAGGATGTCAGGGAGCTTCCAGAAACACACACGGCTGCACACACAGTTAGAAGGCACGGTCGTGTGTTATACCAGGATGATTCCCAAAAACGTACACGGCCTCTTACACGGCCAGGAGACACGGCCGTATATTCTGTCAGGATCTCACACAGAAACATGCACGGTCTCCATACACGGCCAGGGGACAAGACCGTGTATCATGCCAGAACTATTCCCAAAAGCTTACACAGCCCGAATGCACGGTCGTGTACATGCCATATGACAGACGTATATATTTATATTTATTTCTATGTGTACATATTTATTTCCCTTTTTACATGTTTACCGGAGAGGTATAAATAGATACTAGGTCATTTTAGGGTTACGTTTTATTCAATATTCAATATTCAATACATACTTTTAGAGACGAGTTTCTATGTGTTTTCGATTGTGCGCAATCGAAATTTATCGAAGAATAAACTCTTATTCATCTTTGTTTATTCTAGAGTTCCAATCCTATAATTGGTCTCGGGTTTACGCTTTCCTCGCTGCGTCAGTTGGTATTAGAGCAACTGTATTACATCTGTCAGACATCCAAAGGGCATTCTCAGAATACTGGGTTGTACACTCCACTACCAGTACTTGAGAATATCTGGGAGGATCTATCCATGGATTTCGTATTAGGTTTTGCCTCGTACCCAACGAGGTGCTAACACTGTTTTTGTGGTTATAGACAGGTTTTCCAAGATGGCTCACTTCATTACTTGCAGGAAAACGGCTGATGCACAAGGCGTTGCCAAGCTATTCTTTAAGGAGGTGATCAGGTTGCACGGGGTTCCCAAATCAATCACTTCTGATAGAGATACTCGGTTCCTTAGCCATTTCTGGAGGACGCTATGGTACATGTTTAATTCTTCCCTCAACTTTAGCAGCACAGCCCACCCTCAAACCGATGGGCAGATAGAGGTGACGAACAGGACCCTTGGAAACTTGATACGAAGCATCTGTGGAGAGAAACCGAAACAATGGGACTTGGCACTCTCTCAAGCCAAATTCGCTTACAACAACTCCATCCATAGAACTACTGGGAAATCACCTTTTTCAGTGGTCTATACCAAGGCGTCCCCTCACGCCTTGGAGTTAGCTTCTTTACCCAAGAGTGTTGAAACCAATGTTGCTGCTAAACACCTGGCGGAACAATACCACATGGTGGCATCTGAGGTGAAAGAGCGAATTGAGAAGGTTAATGAGTAGTATAAGACAACCGCAGACAAGCATTGGAGGAAAAAACTATTCGAGGCGGGAGATCAAGTGATAGTGTTCTTAAGGAAGGAACGCTTTCCCGTAGGCACGTATAGCAAGTGGCAACCAAAGAAGTATGGGCCCTATAATATTGTCGCCAAGATCAATGACAACGCCTATGTAGTTGGGCTTCTGGAAAGCATGAAAATCTCCAAGACCTTCAATGTAGCTGACTTGTCCCCATTCTACGCGGATGACGAACCCCTTTTATCCAGAAGAGAACTCAGGGTCGAGTTCTTCATTGGTGGGAGAGAATGATGAGGACATCATAGCTGACGCGGGTTGATACAGACGTGTCTACTACAAGCACGGCCGTGTAAGATGTCAGGGAGTTTCTAGAAACACACACGGCTGCACGCATGGTCAGAAGGCACGGTCGTGTGTTATACCAGGATGATTCCCAGAAACGTACACGGCCTCTTACACGACCAGGAGACACGGCCGTGTATTCTATCAGGATCTCACACGGAAACATGCACGGTCTCCATACACGGCCAGGGGACACGACCGTGTATCATGCCAGAACTATTTCTAGAAGCTTACACGACCTGAATGCACGGCCGTGTACATGCCAGATGACAGACGTGTATATTTATATTTATTTCTCTTTTTGCATATTTACCTGAGAGGTATAAATAGATACTAGGTCATTTTAGGGTTACGTTTTATTCAATATTCAATACACACTTTTAGATATGAGTTTCTCTGTGTTTTCGATTGTGTACAATCGAAATTTATCGAAGAATAAACTCTGATTCATCTTTATTTATTCTAGAGTTCAAATCCTAGAATTGGTCTCGAGTTTACGCTTTCTTTGCTGCGTCAAAGATATATATATATATAGTTTTAAATAAATCAAGTTTAAATGAGCTCAATTGAACTAATCTCGAGCTTTTGTTAAGTGTTATTTTAATGTGAGCTCAAGGAAAGATCAAGCTTTAAAATTTTGTATTGAGTTTAAACTTGAGTTCAAGCTTATATTGTTTCAACTTAACGTGTTTACAATCTCAACCATCATTTACATTGAAATCTCATTATCATCACTACCATCATTATATTACTAGCTCCACTAATAGCTTATCACTATTTCAACCACATCATTGCCATTGCATGGTTGCCACTACACAAGTCAACTCATTTAACTTGAAAAACCATATCAGTACCATTGCATGGTCGCTACTACACAAGTGAATCTGTTTAACTTAAAAAAATTGTAAATTTAACCAAAAAAATTTAGTCCACTTACAAAGTAGGCCAAAACGGGCTAGGCGAGCAAATTTGCCTATTTAACCTTAGAGTTGTGTAAGTGAAATGAATCACACAAATTAACTCGTTTAATCCTGAAAAAAAAAAAGTGGATTATAGTTGAAATTTTCATTCCACTTATAAAGAGGGTTGGCAAATCAATACCAATTTCAGCAAGTAACTCTAGGGTACCGTTTGTTGATAATGATGTTTGAGGACAAGGACAGAAGGACGAGCGGATGGACATAGTCGGATGCTTTTGCTACAAATTTGAAAAATTCCCTTATTCCAGTTTTTAAGTTGTTCCTGCACATGTCACGGGGTATAAATCTCAATTTTTATGTATGAAAACGACGTTAAGAAACGGCATCCAACCATGTTGGACCCACTGCAGGTCTTCCATATTTGTTCTTTCTATATCAAACATCAACCACCTTTCTATTGGTTTGAAAATGGATTCATGAGATTAGACTTTATAAAGTATCCATGTACCTAATTGAAAAGTCAATTTTCTCTTTTAAGTAAATAAAATGCTTCTTCTAGATGGGCAAATTCTTCAATTTCGCCAACCATAATGGTTTTGATAGTAAGATGATGGGAATATATATATCTATCTACTTCTCTTTCTTTTTCTTTTTGTCATTTGCCCTTTTTTGTTATTTCTTTTATATAAATTCTTAACATATTTCAATTTTATAAAAATAGAATTTTTATAATTTTCATTATGTTTTTTTATCTATCATTAACACTCATCAAATCGTAATGATCATAGGTAACCGACCAAAATAGCTGGAGTTTGAGTGGTTTTTGCAACTTTTAGATTATAACTCACGTGGATTAACATTTTAATAAAGTTAACGAAAATCATATTTTATAAAAGTTAGAAAATGTAAAGGATTTAAATTAAAAAAATAATTAAATGTTCAGGTTTATATATATATATATATATAATTATACAAAAGATTGACTAGCGTGTTTCTCCGGGTTTATATTCTTTTTCCCTTTCCTTCTACAATTCTATTTTGACCTCTCATTTTCACAATGCCGAAGTCCTAAAGGAATATAAGCCCATAGAAGGAAGAACAGAAAATCTTAAGACTTAAGAATGCCACTGACAATAAAGATCTACGCGTTAGAGAGAGTTAAAATCCTAATTCCACATTAATAAACATTATTACGAGAATTGGTTACTCCAGCCTAGATCTAATTAGGAAAAATAATTATTAGTTTATATATATTAAAATCTTATTAATATTTATATATAATATATATTAATCACTGAGTCTTTTTTCCTAATTAGGAGGTTTCAATATTTGTTTACTTTTTTAGTTAAGTCCTGAATATTTTATTTTTCCATTTGTGTCTCTTAAGTTTTTTAATTTTTACAAAATAAAACTTTCATCAACTCCGTTCACTATTCTATATATCCTTAATATGTGTTATTTTTTTTATTCACCTTGTAGTGGCCAATCAAGGTTGTTGTAATTATCACTTTTTTTTTTGCAGCTATTTTTTTTCCTTTATGATATTTTGTATTTTTAAATACTATAATATATTCAATATTATTTTTTTGTACATAATATAATTAAGCATAATTAATGTTATTATTTAATTAGATGGATTATTTTGGACTAATCAAAATACAACATGTGTCAAGGATGATGTAAATTTTAATGGAGTTAACAAAGGGTCCTATTTTCATAAAAAAAAAGAAGAAGTAAAAATGTTAAAGATGCAAATAAAAGAAAAAGATGTTGAGAAGTTAAATATAAAAATAAGTAAATATTAATGATCAAATGTATATTTTTCCCTTTTCATTTATAACTAGATTAATATTTGTTGGTGCTTTGTGTCATTAATTAAAATTTTCTTTAATTTTAATTTTACCATGCATTAGATTTAATTAGAGATAATTAAATGACATATATATGTATAAGATTTCACCAAATAACTATTTAACTAAAATTTCGGCCAAACTTGTGAGTGCGGATAATGTTTATTGTATGGATCTATTTACCTTCATTAATTCAGATGAAAATTATCATTATATGTATATATTGTTGTTACCCTCTATATTCTTAAAATCATGATAATAAATAATGAAATTCAAAAGGAACGTAAAGTTTAAAAATCTAATGATTCTCTTATATGCTTATCGAGATCTACCACTACCAATTATCATGTGATTATATTTGGACAAGTGCCTCTCTTATATACATTTTATGAAAACTTTTCAATTTTATGTTTTATATATTCATAATGTGTTTAAAATAAAAAAAAAAAGTAGTTAGATGGATAAAAAATTATTTTCTAATTTCTAATTTTTTTTCTATCTTATAGAAAGCATTCGAGCAGTTTTTCTTTTTCGATGACAAAGTTAATTCACATTTACCTTAATCAATAATATAAATACAAAAAGGCAGGGCTTAGCCTACTCGTCCATTTGGAATCCCAATTCTCGAAAGTAGGCATTAAAATCAATATTCATCACGATCCTTTTTGTAGTAACTTTTGTCAAATAGCTAGCCACAACGTTCGCTTCACGAAGAACAAATAGCATACCACAATCATCGATCTCGGCAACCCTTACCCAACAAGCATGAACAACCAATGTAAATTTATTGCTATAATCACAGTTTAGAGTAATCATATCCACCGTAATCTTTGAATTCAAATCTATCTTAATGTACAAATAGTTAGTCGAAATGGAAACCCTAAAAGCACCACCCAACTTTAGCATAGACTTTATTTATGATTTTTTTTTTTTGTGTTCTATATTACACAATATTTTTACAAAATAGTGTTCATGTTTTGAGTAATTATGAATGAATAGGACATAAGTGTAAATTGTGTTGTTATTATTTTTAATCCAATTGCTTCAATGGCGTCAAATTCCTGTAAACCTTTCCCTATAAGGCATTTTGCATCCCTTGAATTCCAAGGTAATCATGCTCATTTTCTAAATTGCATTCTAAATCATTTTCTATCTAAACATGATAATATATTTTGACATTCTTTCATTTTATTATTTTTCACTTCCTTTTATGTTATTTTCAATCCCAAATAAAGTTTTCCCAAACAACAAAAGCTGGAAACCGCGTGTGACGAGAAAGTACGTAATCGCCCCAAAGAAGGAAAGACATTGCAAGTTGGAAGCATGGCTAAGTTCACACAGACACAAAAAAAAAAATTCCAAGTTTTTTTTTGGACACGGCACCCACCACACACACGACCATAAACTACAGCGAAGAGGAATGCCCAATACGCGTTGCCGCCAGTCTGATTCCAATCAGCTTCTTAATCCATACTCTTCCTAAAATTTCCAAATCTATTTGTTTTAGTCCAATATATTTAACGTTCAAATATGATCAATCATTGCAACAATTACTTAGTAATTAAAAGTTTGAAGTCCTTTTTGTCAGCTTCCACTTAATTCAGATGACATTTTAAAATTTAAAGAGAGAGAGAGAGACCAAAAATAAAAAGACATCCTTTTTCTTTTCTTTTCTTTTTTTTATTCATCTTTTTCGGTCAGCACACCTATCTCTCTATTGCTTCTACATAAATTAACAGCAAACGTTTTTAAGCGCTTTTTGCCTATTCATGAGATCTGGTCAAATTTCAGAAAACCCAAATATCTATTCCTAATTGCAGAAGTTACACAGAAACAGCCTTTTGTGCCATCGTTATTTTTCTTTTCTTTATTTTATTTTTTCAAAGGGAAGTTTCAGTGTCAATTTTATCAATCATTTTACCCTAATCCAAACTTCTCTATCGTTCTATTTAATAGGGTTCCAATGTTGAGTTTTCGATTTTCTTTCGTTTGAAGCAAGATTCTTTCGTTCTCGAGGAAAGGAAACTCTTGGTAATTTGAATCTTTCAAGGGTAGAGATTGGAGTTTGGTACTGACCGAGAAAATAGATTGGATTTTTATGCTTACCCAAGAAAAAGGTGGGTTTTAGGAGGCAACCCTTTTTGGCATTAGGTGTCTTCTGGGGGCTTTGAAGGGAAAGTTAGAATTTTGCAGGATACTGACCCAGAAAAGAAGATTGGATTTTGATGCTTACCCAAGAAAAAGGTGGGTTTTAGGAGGCAATCGTTTTTGGCATTAGGTGTCTTCTGGGGGCTTTGTAGGCAAAGTTAGAATTTTGCAGGTCGTATAGGTGAAAGTTCGTTGTGGAATGTGAATGTTGTGTAGGGTTTTTATTTGGGTGTGAAAGGTGTATTCTTCTGTGGGTTTTGAGCTAATGATCAGATGAAAAAGATATTGTTCGGAGGGAATGATGTTTTTGGAGCAAATGAGTGTCAGAAAAGTTGGTTATGCTGTGCTTTTGGTTACTTTGCTTTTTTCTCCTATGGCTCTGTGTTTCGTAGATGAAGCGCCTCCAGGTGAATTGGTTGATCTAGCTTCTGGGGAGATCAATGGAGAAATGGTATGGAAATTCCTCTTTAATTTACTACTCTTGGAAACTTTTATAATCATTCTGTTTCATTTCATATCAGGAGGTGAATTCTGAATAGAGATGCAGTTAGTTGTTTTTGGTAGTTTTATGTTAGCTGCAATTGCTTTGTGGTGCTAACTGCTACTTTAGTGTAAACTAGGTGTCACATGCTTCCATATTACACCTTGAAACTATGACTTTCTGCCGATTGATCCATCTTTGTAATCGGTGTTTAAACCCAAAATAAATCTAAGCGTGCTTAAAAGTGTTTGAATTGGCTAGTCCTTTCTGATTACACTTATATAGTTCAGCAGATGACTTGTGATTCCGCCACAAAATCTCATCAGAAAATTATCATCAAATTTTGCATGTTACTACTTCCAAGCTTACTCCTGCAGCCTAGCTGCTTGAATTGTATTTTCAATATTTTTTCTGTTGAAAATTGGACATTTCGATAGTAAGTTTTCTGTATCTTATATTGGCAAACCAAATGTGTCCCATTAAAGCTTGCCTTGTGACACTGATTAAAAGGTCTATGAGAGAAACTTTCCATATTTCCGTTATTGCTTAGAACTCACATGAAAAGGAAGTGTGCCTGAGGTGAATAGTTTCTTCTTTTGATCTTTAATGAGTGCTTTGCACACCCATTAACATTTTCCAAATTAAATATAGTAAAAGCATTCAAAAGTGATTGGCCATAAAAAATAGTACTTTCTCTCTACTCAGGCCATTGTTGTAATCCTGCTCCAATTTTATTATTTTGTTATTTCATGTGAAGAAAATTACCTAAGTCTGAATTACCTAAAAAAAATTACCTAAGTCTTTTTGTCTCTTTGATCTGGCAAGTCTTCTTCATGACAATTTTTGTATTTGTAAGGACCAGATTAGCTAGATTAATGTACCTTGTATAAGCGTTGTTGTGTGGACATGTGACACTTTTATCTTTTAGAGATATGGTGATGTGTAATGGTACATGTGGAAATTTTCTGTAGATATGAATGCTTATTAAAACTTGTAAGTTTGGATTTTCCTGCTGTCGAATATTGTGACTTGATGCCATCTTTTGGATAGGGTCATGAGAAATAAGCAGGTCAGGCTGGAAATCATCTGTTAATAAGTCATCCTGCAGATGATAAATCTTGAAAATGTTTCCATTCAAGCCATCCGTACCATAAAACTTGTGCATGAAAGCTGAAATTCATTGATACCTAATTGCAGGTAGATCTGTTGTGGAGTCATTGTTGGACAGATTTGACCCAAATAAAGGAAATCATTGAAGATCTTGATTTATGTCTTCCACATTTAGCATCCTGTGGTGACTGTAATTTTGACTCCAAATGCCAATCGGTTGTTAAAGAAACTCTACAGAATATCTTCAATGATCTTCAACCGAGTTTGAAACAGAGACTGGTAGACTGTTTGAGAAGGAATACTGTTGTTTCACATGTTTCTGGAGCAGATGAATCTAAAAGCTGGTATGCTGTTTATGCTGCATCCCTATCTTCTACGTTAGGTGGTACAAGACGGTATTTGGGCAGTGAGTCCACACAAGGCAATTCTCAAACACCAGCTCCAGCTTCAGCTCCAGCTCCAGCTCCTACTGGATCTAAAGGCCCCAGTTCTCCACCGCTTCCTGGATCTCCATATATACCATTTTTTCCAACCAATGACAGTTCTCCAAGCTCACCAACTAAAAAAGCAGCTGTAAATCAAACATCATCATCAAATAATCATAGCAACAAAAAAGCAATTGTTATTGCTGTTGCTGTCACAGCAGTTGTGACTTTTGTCCTTGCAGGGCTTCTGTTTTATTGCTATAACAGATTTTGCAGTACTGGCTCCCGACGTGGCCGCAATGATGAGAGGCCACTCTTAAGCCTAAGTTTAAGCGAGTACTCTGTTGGTAAGAACACTACTACATCTCAGTAGTTTGAGTCTGTTGATTTAACAGCTATCACTGTTATCAGCTGAGCCCTACTTTTTGCAGGATCTTCCTTTAAGCCTTTTGGTCCTGGGGATTCCATTAAGGAGGAGAAGCCTGGCCACCAAATGCTTGGCATTAGTTCAATCAATAAGGACAAGCCGACACCTTTAAGCAGTTTCTTTGAGCCAGGCTATATGGATGGTGTCTCAGGCAAGAATTTTCAATCTGGATCTGCTGGTGCTGTCAATAGTTGGGTGACCTTCGAGTCCCCCAATGATATCAATGCAAATGCACCACAATACCATTTGAAACCGCCTCCTGGAAGAGTAGGACCAACTGTAGGTTTTTTAAAACCTCCTCCTGGAAGAGCAACACCTCTACCCCCTGAACCACCAGCTCCTCCCAAGCCTCCAGGAATAATGGTTGGTGCTCCTGCTGCTTCCTCTCCCCCTCCTCCACCTCCTCCATGTCCACCTGCTGCTGCTTCTCCTCCCCCTCCACCACCAGGTATTAGACCTCCAGGTGGTGGTGCAGCCCCGAGACCTCCTGGACCACCTCCTCCTCCAGGTACCAAGCGTGGTCCGCCACCACCTCCTCCAAAAGGTGGAGCTCCTCCTAAGCCACCTCCTCCACTTGGTTCTAAGGCAACGAGGCCACCGGTGCCTGGACAGAAGACGTCTGGTGCAGTTGGGTCAGAGGAGGAAGCCAATGCCCCAAAAACCAAGTTGAAACCATTCTTCTGGGACAAGGTTCTAGCAAATCCTGATGATTCAATGGTTTGGCATCAGATCAAGTCTGGATCTTTCCAGTAAGTTACAAATTTTTTCAATGTTCCTTCGATAGCATTCAGTTAGTTATTTACTTTGTTTGTCCTGGGAAGTTCACTAATATTTTCTTGATCTTGTCAGGTTCAATGAAGAGATGATTGAAAGTTTATTTGGTTACACCCAAGGTGGTAAAAATAAAAATGACCAGAAGAAAGAATCTTCTTCTCAAGATCCTTCACCGCAATATATTCAGATTATAGATGCTAAAAAATCACAAAACCTGTCAATTCTCTTGAAGGCATTGAACGTGACAATTGAAGAAGTATGTGATGCCCTTCATGAAGGTATCCATTCTATTATTTATTTGACACGTTTCCGAGTCATCCTTTTTTGCATTATTTGAATGTATGTGCTTTTCATGATCTATATTTGTGAAACTATTAAGAATCTGTAAAGTTGGGGCTCTGTGAAGAATAGTTTTTGGTAGATGCTAGCTCCATTGCTTCTTATATCCTTTTCTCCCTCCAGCTTTCTTTGATGGTTATTAGAACACAGCATCTGGGTCAGTGAGTATTCAATGACCTTGGTGTATGCATTCACCTGGAGATACTCTGATTTTTGAAGGGTATTTGTGGCCTTGCATGAGGTGAGATTTGAAATTCTTGATGAAGGTCAAGTTTCTGGGTGACCACCTAGTTTAGTTTCTGTCTTTGTAAATAGTGAAAGAAACTTATACTGCATCTGAGGGACTGAAAGTTCTCTCTTTTTCTGAGTCTCGATGATAGTGTGCCGTGCAACATTGCATGGTCAGCTAGGAAATCAATAGCATACTACCAAATAATAGAAGAAGAGCCTTCCAGTCTGGCCTATCATTGTATGAGATGATGTCAAATAAAGTGTACTCTGCATTGTTGACCTTATATACCTATCCATCTGCACTTGCTCATGAGATATCTGCTGAATTCACAGTTGACCTTGTCAATTCTCAATTAGTGCCACTGCTGCTGTTGATTTTTTAGTGAAGTGGTCTACTTGTTGATTTTGGCATAGTCTGTGCTATCATCTAATGAAACAATCTATTCGTTGCCATCATGTTCATCTATGTCTGTATGTTTTTGAATAATCCTTGTGATGGGAAATATCGGGTACCTCAAAAATCCACGTCTTCATATCTGATATAAAATATTATTTTTTAATTCAGATGCATGTGAAAGATATACACATTTAATGACTGTTAAAGTTTTTCCACAGGATGAATTCTTAGTGCTTTTTTCTCTCCCTTTTATGATTCAGGAACTGAGCTTCCCATAGAGTTCCTTCAAAACTTGTTGAAAATGGCACCAACAACGGACGAAGAATTAAAGCTCAGGCTATACAGTGGAGAGCTTTCCCTACTTGGACCTGCAGATCGGTTCCTCAAAGCAATGGTTGAAATTCCATTTGCTTTTAAACGTATGGAAGCTTTGCTCTTCATGAGTACTCTTCAAGAGGAGGTTACCATGACAAAGGACTCCTTCTCCATATTGGAGGTAAAAACACCTCCTCCTTTCCAGTTTTCTCTTAGGCAGAACTGTGGTATGCCATCTCTATATAAAATTTATATTGGACCTGGCGACTGGAAGAGACAACAGGGTGTTCAGAGCTTAAATATCTGATATCTCCAATGATAATTGACGTATAGTTTGTAGTGACAGTTGTTGATATGCTGATGAGGTGTACTGTTCGCACGTCAACTGAAAAAATATTTTTAGTCAGTATGTATATCTACTTTTAGCACTCTGCCCGTGAAAAAATTTATATTCAGGTGCTATATCATATTGTATTAGCTTAAAATGTTAAATAAAAATGAGCCTCACAAAAATGGTTTGAAGAAAGAAGGGGTAATGTCCGGTGAAATTAAAACAGCTAGGCTAATATATATATAATCATTTAAAGTCCTGAGTTTTATTTGGTTTCTTTGAGCTTTTCCCTAATTGTGTACTGATGTGTTCTTGTTTCGACTCTCTTGGCCAGGTTGCTTGCAAGGAGCTTAGGAATAGTCGGTTGTTCCTCAAACTTCTCGAAGCTGTTTTAAAGACCGGCAATCGCATGAATGATGGAACCTTTAGAGGTGGTGCTCAGGCATTTAAACTCGACACCCTTCTGAAATTATCAGATGTGAAAGGAGTTGATGGCAAGACCACGCTGTTGCATTTTGTTGTCCAGGAGATCATTAGGTCAGAAGGTGTTAGAGCTGCACGTACAGCAAGAGAAAGCCAGAGCTTCTCTAGTAATAAATCAGAAGATTTAAGTGAAAGTGAAGACCCTTCCCATGATACAGAAGAATACTACTGCAACTTAGGCCTTCAGGTGGTTTCTCGATTGAGCAGCGAACTTGAAAATGTAAAAAGGGCAGCAGCTATTGATGCTGATAGCTTGACAAGCACTGTTGCAAAATTAGGCCATTCTCTACTTAGAACTCGTAATTTTCTAAATTCAGATATGAAGGATACAGATGAAGAAAGTCAATTTCATTCAACGCTAAATAGTTTCGTGCAGGATGCAGAAATGGATGTTACATGGTTGTTGGGGGAGGAAAAGAGAATAATGGCTTTGGTGAAGAGTACCGGCGACTACTTTCATGGAAATGCCGGGAAGGATGAGGGGTTACGATTGTTTGTCATAGTTAGAGATTTTCTAATTATGTTAGATAAGGTGTGCAAAGAGGTAAAAAATGCACCTAAAAGGCTCCCAAAGGCACAGAAGAAGGAAGGTAATGCTGGGGCATCACCGATGGAGACTCGCCATCCAGCTTCTCCTGACCTTCGCCAGCGATTCTTTCCGGCCATTGCTGAACGACGTATGGATAATTCAAGTTCTGATGATGAGAGCTAACGGTTATATGTTTGAAAAAATGGATGGAGGCCGCTTGGGTTGCAAAGTTGGTGTTTTTGCCGTTGCAATGTGAACGGGGGTGTTTGTTGGAATTACGGCTCCCTTGCTTACCCATCCTACATATAGTGGAAGTTTCTCCTGTCAGGTGGCTGTCTTCAGCGTGATGGAGGTATTTTTTCATTCCTTTGAACCATTAATAGTGGCAAAACCAATACTTTGTAGAGGGCACAGAATCAATAATTCCTAAAGGGCAGTGGTTTTATTCTGCAGCCACTGGCTTTCACCAAAGGGCCACCCTCAAGCGTGGACACAGCCGCGGTGCCTCCGCCAACTTATGTATGACAATATGCTATGGGTTTGATGGACCAGTGCCTTCCTTTCCATTTGCATTCCTTGTAAAATAAATCATTTGATTTTTCCTGTACAATATTTTAGACGTAGTAGGTGGACAGAGCTTTAGTATTTTCATACAGGACAGGAATTTTCCTTAAATTTTGAGATGATGTCGCTATTGTTGAAAAATGTTATGATTTTTTTTTTCGGTAAGCAATTATATTAATATAAAAGGAAGCTTTAGTATTTTCTTACAGGACAGGAATTTTCCTTAAATTTTGAGTTGTAGACTTGTAGTCGCTCTTGTTGAAAAAATGTTATGATTTTTTTTTTTTGTTAAGTAATTATATTAATATAGGAGATTCGAGACACGTAGAGTTCCTTGATCTTTAAATGTAATATATTGTTGCTGCAAAGGCAACTCTCCATAAAGATACTAAAGGATTGTTAGAAGATGTATTCATCAAAGTAGAGATACAATTTGCCAAGATAAAAAGGATGATGGGCATTTTAGTTGTAGAGAAAGGGCAATCAAAGAATAGGTGATTGTGATTTTCTTGCTTAGCCGAACAAAGATAGTATGCAATTAAAGTGGTGACACCTCAATTATTGAGTTTATTTAGGGTGTGCAATTTCCTTTTCCAAGCTAATTGTAAAAATAATTTATAGTTTTGGGAAATAGAATATTGAGTAATAAAACGGTGTAAATTAGGATGATTTGGTGGTGATTTATTATTTATAACTGTATCTATGTATTAGCTATAAAAGAGCAATTTTTTATATAGATTTTTATTCTTAGAATCAAGGATATACTTGTATACAGTTTCCTAATATAAATAGAAACCTATTGTATATATTATTTTTTGATCAATGGAACAAGTATTCCCTTTACTCATTATTTTCAAGTTGGTGTTAGAGCGATTTTTTCTTGATTTCTTGCCTGTTTCATTTTTTTCCTCTCTACGACCCTTTTCATCGTTCCTTATCCCTTCATCATGTCTAAAATATCTTCAGACTCTTCTTTAAAAAAATAATCAAATCTTTAAAAATTGGGGTTGATTATCAATCAATTTAGATTAATACCATTCGATTGAATGGAGATAATTTTCTCCGATGGTCACAAGCAGTCCAGAAGTATACCAGAGGTTGTAGCAAGATAGGATATCTAACTGGCGAAACAGAGGCTCCAGCAAGCACGGATCCTGCTTATGCAAAATGGGACGCTGAAAACTCCATTGTAATGACCTGGCTTGTAAACTTAATGGAGGAAGATATCAGTTCCAACTACTTGTGCTATTTAATGGCACAAGAGTTATGAGAAAACATCAATCAGATGTACTCTAATTTCGAAAATCAATCTCGAATTTTCGATTTCACTCTCAAGATTAGAGGCCTACGTCAAGGGGAGGACATTGTCACAAAATACTTCAATTTGCTTAAGTGAATATGGCAGGATTTGGATCTCTTCAACACCTATGAGTGGAAATTAGCAGAAGATTTCCAGCATCATAAGAAAGTTGTTGAAGATAACTGAATCTTTAAATTTTTTGCAAGGTTAAATGTTAAATTTGGTGAAGTTAAAGGGAGAATTATTGGGAGACAGCCTCTTCCTTCAATTGGTGAGGTGTTTTTAAAGGTTAGAAGGGAGGAGAGCAGAAGAAATGGGATTCTAGGAAAGAAGGGTCTTGAAGTTGCTGTTGAAGGATCGCTTTAGAGGTTGCTTCATTTTTTAAAACATCAACTTATCAGCGTAGAACATGAGAAAAACCCAATGAAGTGATAAGCCTCATCACACTTGTGAAACGTGTTGGAAGCTGCATGGAAAAACAAAGGAGGAGAGAAGTCTGGATGAAGAGTTCCTACTGCTAATGAAGCGAATGCTAGCCCTTTCACCAAGAACAAATGGAACATCTTCTTATGTTGCTAAAATCCAGTTCTACCTCATTTGACTTTCTTAATGCTTCTATAGCTCATACAAGTATTAGATCTAAGGCTCTGTTCAATTCTTTTTTGCCTAATTCCTCAATTTTTTCCGCTCTATAGATCATAGATTCTGAAGCCTCAGATCATATGAAAAATTTATCTAAACTCTTCCAATCATGTACACCATGTTTTGGAAATAAAAAGATCAAGGTTGTAGATGGCGGTTTTCCTTCTATTGTTGGAAAAGTTTCAATACAGATCTTAAAAAAAAAAAAATCAACCTTAAATCTGTCCATCATGTTCTAAAATTGACTTGTAATCTTTTAGCAGTTAGTAAACTAACAAAAGAGTCTATTTGTTTAGTTATTTTCAATGAATCTCGTTGTATTTTTCAGGACAAGAATTCAAGGATGATGATTGGTATGACTAGAATGATTAATGGCCTTTACTGTCTTGAGGATAACTCACCTATTGCTAAAATTGGTCAAGAGTTTAGTAGTAATATTTTTGTATTTGCTTATGAAGAAATAATGGTTTGTCATTACAGATTGGGTCAACCTAGTTTTATGTATCTAAAACGTTTGTTTCCTTTGCTAGTTAAGAATGTGAACCCTTTGAAATTAAAATGTGAAAGTTGTTTGCCTGCTAATAGTTAATGAAAACCTTATGTCCCAAGGCCTTATTTACCATCAAAACCGTTTTATTTGTTTCATAGTGATGTTTAGGGACCCTCAAGGGTTACTACTGTAATAGGAAAAAGGTGATTTGTGACTTTTACAAACGACGATACTCGTCTATGTTAGGTATACTTAATGCATAAGTCGGAAGTAGAAAAAAAATTTCAGAATTTCTACAACATGATAGAAAATCAATTTCAAACAAAAGCAAGTAGTTTGAGGTCTAACAATGACATAAAGTATTATAGTAGTATCCTTGGAAGATTTTTTGAAGAAAAAAGGGATTTTACATTAGTCTTCTTATATTGATACCCCTGAACAAAATGGAATTGCTGAGTGTAAGAACAAACACCTGGCAGAAGTCACTTATGCAATGATGTTTTATATGAACTTGCCAAAATATTTGTGGGTGGATGTTATTTTAACATCATCATACCTAATCGATAGGATGCCTTCTAAGGTCTTACAATATAGTACTCCTTTAGAGTACCTAGAAAAATCTTTTCCTGGATCTAAAATTAATTCAGATTTGCCTTTAAAAATAGTTAAATGCACTATTATGTGCACATTTCAAAGAAACCTTAGTCCAAGCTGGATCTCAGGGTAGAAAAATGTGTCTTTGTTAGTTATGCTCCAAATAAAAAAAGGCACAAATTCTTTAATCCTCTCACACAAAAATTCTATGTCGATATCGATGCAACTTTTTTGGAAGATCTTCCTTTCTTCAAAAAAAATTTAATTCAATGGAAGAATTCTAGTAAATCAAATTTTTGTGGAATTGAAGCTTTACCAAATATAATTTTTGAAATAGATAAGGAAACTAGGAACACTCAATCTGATAGTGTTGAAATCGATATTAGTTTATCATATATGGAAATATTACGACAAGAAAACAATTGTTCCAATCTTGAGCCTATGGTTTACATTAGGAAAATTTTCTCTAAAAAGGGTGAAGGTTCATTGATTAGTCTAGCACCTATTCATGAGAATCCTCGAGTGAAGTATGTCCAAATACATCAGGTAATACTTCTACTATTTAGCACTTGATTGTTGGGTTTAAAATTGGGTTAGGTTCCTTCTACTGTTCTAAAACCTAACCCAATTTTAAACCATGTTCTTCCTACTCGAGAATCTGACCTTGATCTTCCCATTGCCATTAGAAGAGGAACTTGTACTTGTACTAAACACCCGATTTTCAAATATGTGTTCTATGATAACCTTTCTCCTAAATATAGAGCCTTTACCATTAAAATTTCAAACTTGTGATTCCTAGAGGTATTAAGGAGGCATTGGATGATCAGAACTAGAGATCTGCAGTTTTGAAGAGATGGAGGGATTAAGGAAGAATGATACATGGGATGTGGTGGGTTTCCTAGAGAGACAAAAATTGTTGGGTGCAAATGGGTGCTTACAATTAAAAGCAGAGTAAATGGTACTGTAGAAAGGTACAAGGCCATATTTGTTGCGAAGGATTTTACACAAACCCATGGAATAGATTATCAAGAAACATTTGCCCATGTTGCCAAGATAAATTCCATTCGGGTTCTTTTATCTCTTGTTGTCAATGCAAACTAGCCATTGTACCAACTTGATGTGAAAAACGTCTTTCTTAATGAAGACTTAGAAGAGGAGGTGTTTATGAGTCTTCCTCTAGGCTTTGAAGAAAAATATTGTGTTGGAAAAGTTTGCAAACTAAAAAAATCTCTTTATGGACTTAAACAGTCACCAAGAGCTTGGTTTGAATGCTTTAGCAAAGCTGTTAAGAGATTTGGTTTTGTACAAAGTCAGGCTGATCATACCTTATTTTACATGCATTCAAAAGAAAGTAAAGTTGTAATTTTAATTGTATACGTTGATGATATTATTTTAACAGGGGATGATTGTGGGTAGTTAGAGAATTTGAACATGTTTTTGGCCAAGGAATTTGAAATCAAGGATTTAGGAAGCTTAAAGTATTTTCTTATGATGGAGTTCGCATGATCCAAGGAGAGAATTGTTGTAAGTAAAAAAAAGAAGTATGTACTTGATTTGCTCAAGGAGACAGGTATGGTGGGATGTAGGCCAACTAAAACTCCCATGGAGCCAAATTTGAAACTTCAAGCAGCTAGTGCAAAGAAAGTAAGTGATAGAGAAAAGTTTCAAAGACTAGTTAGAAGACTTATTTATTTATCACACACTCGGCCCAACATAGCATTTCTATTAAGTATTGTTAGTCGGTTCATGCATTCATTAGGCTTAGAGTACTTTGAGGTAGTTCAGGTACCTAAAGGGAACACCTGGCAAAGGTCTTTTCCTTAAGGCACGAGGACATCTTCAAGTTGAAGCCTACACCGATGCAGATTGAGGCTGGATGTACAACAACTAGAAGATCAACTTCTGGATATTGTACGTATGTTGGAGGTAATTTAGTGATCTAGAGAAGTAAGAAGTAGGATGTTGTGGTGAGGAGTAGTGCTGAAGTGGAGTTATGGGTTGTTGCTTAAGGTATTTGTGAAGCAATATGGATTAGGAGAATATTACAGGAGTTGAAGGCTTCAAAAGCACTTCCTATGAAATTGTATTGTGGCAATAAAGAGACTATTTCTATTGCTCACAATCCAATTCTTCATGATTGAACGAAACATGTTGAAGTAGGTAAGCACTTCATCAAAGAAAAAATAGAAGAAGGTGTAGTATGCATGACCTATGTGCCAACCTAAGACCAAGCGATCGATCTGCTTACAAAGAGTCTTCCCAAAAACAGTTTGATTTGTTAGTGAGCAAGCTGGTAATGAAAGGTATCTTCAAACCAACTTGAGGGGGAGTGTGGAAAAAAATCTATAGTTTTGGGAAATAGAATATTGAGTAATAAAATTGTGTAACTAGGAGGATTTAGTGGTGATTTATTTTTTATAGTTGTATCTATGTATTAGCTATAAAGGAGCAATTTTTGGTGTAGATTTTTATCCCTAAAATCAATAATATAGTTGTATACAATGTCCTAATATAAGGAGAAACCTATTGTATATATTCTTTTTTTATCAATGGAATAAGTATTCCCCTTATTATTTTCAAGTCTAGTCATAGGATAAACAAGTGACGTGACATGGAATACTTGCCACCAAATTAGTTTGGATCAAGGAACAAGGCTATTGTGAGATGCCAAAGCTTTGTAAGCACTCTTGATGGAAAAGGTTCTAAAAGTCTTTTATCCAAATGAACCTATCGACTTTATAGGAAGTAGAGAGTATACTAGGGGGAATTGTGAATCCACTTCAAAAGTTATTATGCGGAAATTCTCAACCATTGCCTAAGATAATGGAACATGGTTTGGCATTAATAGGAAAGCCCGAATTAGCAATCTCTCTAAGGTTGTGCACCACATTTAAAGGCTCGGATGGTAACAAAAAAATTGACCATAAAGATATGAAATTACTAATCATTGCCTTGGATAATGGAACATAGTTTGGCATTGATAGGAAGGCTTGAATTAGCAATCTCTCTAAGGTTGTGCAACATATTTAAAGGCATAGATGGCAGCAAAAAATTTGACCATAAAGATATGAAAATGCCATTTCTAACTTCCCACTTGAACATATTCCTTGCTAACGAGTGAAGTTTTAATAATTTTTTCCAGCTCCAAGAACATGTTCATAGCCCAGAATGAAGATCCTTTAAGGAATTTAGAATGGATCCACTCAACCTAAACTCCCCTTACTAAATCTCTACATAAGTGCAAAATATTTTTTAGTTGGGTAGCTTTATTCCAAATCTCAAGTTTAGGAATGCCCAAACCACCTTGATCAACTAGGGAGCAAACCTCTTACCATCTTACCTTAGCTTTTGTTGAAATATTAAGCCTCCCACTCCACGGGAAATTATGCATAAGCCTTTCAATTGTTGCATTTACCTTTTTAGGTAAAATAAACATAAATGCCCAGTATACTTGCCTTAAAAAATAAACTGATTTAATAGGTTGAAGTTGTCCAGCATAGGAGAGAAACTTAGTTGTCCAAGAGTTGATTTTCACCAAAATTCTTTCAATTAGAGCATCACAATCAGATTTGCAGAGTTTGGAAGCAAGCAATGGAACCCCCAGGTAATGAATGGGGAGAGTCCCCTCCTTGTATCCCAATAAGTTAAGGAGCTCTTTCTTTATTAGAGTTGGCACAATAAAGAAGAACATAAGGCTTTTCCCACTATTAGCTTGAAGATCCAATACAGACTCAAAGATTTGCAAAGAATCCTTTATCACAGCAACCAAATTCGCTCTTTTTTTTTGCAAAAAAATCAAGAGATCATTCGCAAAGCAAAGGTGTGTTAGTCGCTCTACTTTACATCTCTAGTGATATGATAATCTAGAATTGCTTGTGAGCTACCTTAAAATACCATAATGTACTTCCATGCTAAGGACAAAGAGATAAGGTAATATTAGATCGCCTTGTCTTAGGCCTCTCGAGTTAAGGATGAATCCTACTCTCCATTGATGTTGAAGGAGAATCTAGGAGTAAAGAAGCATCACACACCAATTCCCAAACCTGGGATGTAAACCCACAATTAAAGAATAAATGGGTGTGATCTTCCAATCCTTGTTGACAAGGAAAGCAAGTTATGGAAGTAGCGACTCCTCAAGAGACTAGTTTGTCAAGGGTAGATAATTTTCCTAACTAAACCAGCCATAAGATGAAGGAGTTTTAAGCAAGGCTAACTTATTCCAAATGGCTTTGTGCCAAAGAATGATGACCCATGGTGGGTTGAGAAAGGGGTATCTACTTCTAATGGAGTAATTTCCTAATGTGATGTGCATCTAGCGGAGTCAATCAGAAGTTGAGAAATTCAGTTGGAGGTGAGGTGGAATGTGAATGTTCAACCAAAATGGATTAGCAGGTAGCCATCACATGTTGTTCTCCAATAAAGAGCAAACCTTAGTCAACATAAGGAGGCTAAAACTCCCAATTTCCCGTACACTGTATATTGTATCTAAAGGGGCTATTAGGAGCTAGTAGATTGTCTAAATTGAGATGGATAAGTCGCCATTTAGCTCCCATTGAAAGTTGTTATGGACCAATCACCTTAATTTCAATAGCTTCTTCCAAGACCAGGAATATATGGCTAGTGATCGTGATGACCAAAAGCTTCTACGCTTCAGTAGAGTGGAGTGCACCCAATTAAGCCATAAACTTCAAGGGTCGTGTTTGCACAAGTGGCATATGTGTTTGATCTGTATAGCTTTGTTCTAGAGATGGAGATTAGGGATCCCTAAACCCCCACATTTGATCGATTTGCAAACCTCTACCCACTTAACCTTAGCCTTAGATGAGATATATGGTTTTCCACTCTACAAGAAATTCCTTTGGAGTTATTTAATCTTTATAATTATAACCTTTGGGAGTAGGAATATGGAGCTCCAGAAAACTTGCATCAAGGAAACGAATGACTTGACTAGCTGTAGTTTGCCTACATAAGAGAGATATTTAGAGGTCCAAGAGTTAATGCGAGCTAGGATTCTTTACAAGAGGGCATCATAATCCTCTTTCTTGAGTTTTATAGAGAGAAGTTGGACTCTTAGATAACAAATTGGGAGTTTGCCTTCTTGGAATTGGGTGGTCCGCAAAATATTCTCTTTAGTCCCTGTAGAGACATTGGAGAAGAAGCTACTTTTGCTATTGTTGGCTACCAAACCAGAGAACAAATGGAAGTTTTGAAGGGCGTCCTTGATCATGGAGGTAGAGTCAACATTGCTTTTTGCAAAGATTAGGAGATTATCTACAAAAACAAAGATGAGTTAGTCATTCATGTTTACATCTCCAATGGAGGGAGAAGTCAGGGTTGAATGTGAGTCTTTGTAGTAGGGTGGAAAGGACCTCCATGCCCGATCACGAATAAGTAGGAAGAGATGGGGTGGTCGTGCTTAGGGCCTCGTTTGCTAGTGAAGCAACCTACCGGTTCTCCGTTGATGTTAATAGAGAACTTAAGGGTAAAGATCCATTGTTCTATGAGGGTGCAAAAGTGTGGAGAAAATTGCATAGCTTGAAGCACCTCAAGTATGAAATGCCATCTTATAGAAACATAAGCCTTCTGGAGATCCACTTTTAAGGTATAACGAGGAGCACCTTTCTGTGATTGGTTTTCGACTATCAATTCTTAAGCTATGAAGATATTGTTAGTGATCCTACGCCTTGGAATAAATGCAGTCTATTCTCTTCCGATCAAAGAGGGTAGTACATTTTTTAAAATGTGCTACAAATACTTTAGATATAACTTTGTAAAGGACATTACAACACGCGATAGGTCAAAATTCTCCTAATCTAGAAGGATTAGCTATCTTTGGAACCAAAGTGATGATGATAGTATTTATCTATTTAAGTGCCCTATGGTTAAGAATTCCATGATGGCGGTAGATACATTGTTTCCTATTATTTCCTAAGTCTCCTTGAAGAATCTAGTGGTGTACCCATCCAATCCAAGGACCTTCTCATTTGCTTGAGAAAAGAAACCTCTCTTAATTTCTTCATCTATGAAGGGCGCTTGCATTTCTTCTCTCTATTGTTCCATCAATTTCCAAGTCACTAAGTTGTGGATCTCTTTAAGGTTAATTGAAAGGAGGGTGCTGCCATAGAGTTTTAGGAAGTGCGAAACAGCTAATTCCTTCTAGCCACCGCTTATTCTACTACTTCACTTCCATCTTCTTTTGATAGCCTATATAAGGCGCTCCTGTTGTAAAGGTTCCTCATAGCTTTGTGGAAGAATGAGGTGTTCTTGTCCCCTAACCTTAACTAGTTTGATTTAGATTTTTGTTTGAAGAAACATTCTTTAGCTCCCGTAAGTAGGTAGTACTCCTTGAAGGCTTTCTTCTCCTCTTCCATGCGCGATGTGTCTCTAGTGTCTTGTATGGCAGATTGCAGCTAGTTGAGAATATTCTTGACCAGTTGCACTCGATTAGGAAAGTGGGAAAACTCATAGTGGTTTAAGTTTCTCAGTTTATTTTTGAGCAATTTGAGCTTCTTAACCACCTAAAACATCCTTGAACCAGTGATCTCATTATTCCATGTATTGATGACAATGTCCTTAAAGCTTACGTGCATGATCCAAAAGTTGAAGAACTTAAAAGGAAACTTCCTCAACCTAAGCCTAATGTCCAATGATGTGATAGCTAGGGAATGATTCGAGAGTGTGGGAGGTAGGAAGTTGGCTTAGGTTCTCAAGAAAACATGCAACCAATGATGATTGACTAAAACTCGATCGAGTTTTCTCAAAATTGGGTTATATTCTTGACAATTAGTCTAAGTGAAGAAATCTCTAGAATATCTTAAGTCTTCCAACTCGATGTTGGCTAAGCAATTTTGAAAGTCTTCCATTGCTATTATCATTCGAGTTCTTCCCCTAAGTTCTTCTAAAGGGCACCTAATTATGTTAAATTCACCAAGCATCAACCATAGGCTCATGTTCATGGTGGAGGTTAAGCCCTCCAAATTCCCCCATAAGGATTTCCTTTCCTCGTCATTGTTTGAGCCGTAGATAAATGTAACGGATAGAGAAGTATCGGTACTCACAAATTTGGCTATACAATGTATGAGTTACACATTTTCTGCCACAATTCGGGCATCTCGAGTTCCAAGCTAACCACATGCACTTATGAGCTACTCAATTTATTACCTCTTGCCATCTTGGCCCTAACATGTTCTAAATAGGTATTTCGTTTAAAGGGTTAACCTTGGTTTCAAAAAGCCCTATAAAGGAAATCTTATTGTTACCGCACTCCTTCCTAACTTCTGTTACTTTAATTAGGTCATTGAAACCTCTAATATTCCAAGCTGCTATATTCATGAGTGTAGAAGTCTAAGACCCATTTCTACATAAGTAAAGGTACGACGTCTCTTCTTTTGTTTCTTCTTTTAGCGCCCTGAAGAGCTAGAGATTTTGTTACTCCTGGTATTGCTGTTCGAGGTCTTACTTAACTGAATAAGGAGCTTGTTAAGTGGGGTATTTTCAAATTCCTCGCATTCTTCAATGTTGCTTTTCTCGGCCTAAGCTAGGTTGGTTACTAAGGGCTCACGAGTTTGCTCCAAGTGGTTGGGAGATTCAAGGACATAAGAGGAGCCTTGATCCTGGTGGGAGAATTCACTCTAGTGGGGGACATCAGTGGAATCACCAGTGTCGTCTTCAACTTCCATCACACTTGGAGAATGGATACTCTCATCTACCATGTTAGGGTTCTACTCAAGAGTAAAGTTTTCCTCCACTACAGCATCAACTAGAATCACCCTAGCGTCTGTCCAGATCTTACTCTCATCACCCACAAGTTGTCTTGGTTTCAATAGTGATTAGACTTCCTCGTCAGTTCCTTTTAAAGCTTAAGGAGGGGGAGATTTAGGAGACGAATAGATTGCTTCACCCTCTTCAGGAGCCTTCTGGTTACCTTTGCTGCCACTGTTTACTTTAATCCACTGGTTGCCTTTAGGTTTAGAGCTTCCAGCTGTGGTTTGTGAGGTCGGGTTCCTTGCTGGGTTGCATGAATGGCCAAAAACCTTGCATGTGTTGCATCTAAGAGGAAGCCATTGATACTCTATGTGTACTCTAGCCAAAGAAACATCAAGTTTCTCCACTTCGACTTACGTAATCAGTTCTTCCCTTTCATCTATCTCAATAAGGACACTCACTTGGTTGATGTGCTACCTAAAGGCCATGAGGGCCTCAACTTTAATGGGAGAACCCACTCCACTAGCTATATGACTTACCACTTCGACACTAAGGAACTTATAAGGAGAGCGGCTAAACGTAACCTACACCAGAATGTGACTTACCCCTTCGACACTAAGGAACTTACAAGGAGAGCGGCTAAACGTAACCTACACCAGAACATAGGTAAGCTAAGGCATGTCTAATGGCATTCCCTTTCTCCACCGTTGGAGGATAAGGAAACATTTAGAGAAGTACCACACCTTCTCAAGTATTGAAGAGAGGTCCTTATCCTTGGTGAAATTGAAATAAAAGAATCCCTCTTGGTTAGCTAGGACATTGATGAGGCCGAAGTCTTTCCAAAGTTTGAAAGCTATTGATTGAATCAAGGAAAACAAGATTTTGCGACCTATAAAGTATCCTACCAAGGCGGACCTTCAGTAGTCTACCCCATCATCCTCTACTTTCTTCGAGATCTTGACTTTAAGGATGTCATCTTTCATCACTAGAGGGATGAATCAAAGTGTGAAGTCCAAGTTCCAAGAGATAGCTTGAAGGCCACCAACATTTGCATAAGTCTTAGCTGTTGAAGGGAAGCGAGTAGCTTGTTTTCTAGGTGATTTTCCTACTCAATTTGGTTCAAAAGCTGATTTGTATCATCTAAAGTGCTATTTCCAATAGAGGAAAACCCTTTAGATTGAGAGTTAGCAAGGATATTGTCTAGGTGAATAGGGTTGACATGGACTTTCCCTATCTCTCCAATTGGATTGCCCACTATGACAAAAGCACAAGACTCCAAAATACTACTTTTAGGTAAATCCTTTTAGCTTTTTTTAAAATGTAAAGGCACCTTTGCTTTTTCCTTATTTTGGCTATTAAGGCAAACTACCTCTAGATTTGTGTCTTATGGGCAAGACATTGAATTTTCAAAAAATTGAGGAAAGTGATCACCTAATGTGCTTTGATGACCAAAAGGGGGCCTAATGGACAATTCCTAAAGCTTGCTAGAACCCTCCCTTCATCAAGTTCAACTACATACCCATGGGACAAATGAGAAAAGGGTTTGGTGTGAGGTTTGTGTGTTTATTATAACCTAAAACAAATGGTCTTACGAGGGTTGAGAGGGTGGTTTTAAAGAGGTGAGAGTATTTTCTCCATCTAAAAACTTTACTATTCATGCAGTTTTCAAATAAATTCTTTTACTTAACCCTCATTTTAAGATAAGAAAATTTGGACTTATTCAATTTTTTAAGCCTCTTGAGTGGCTTCGATTTAGACACCACTCCAATGTTATGAAAATTTTTAGCTCGATCAAGGATAAAGGGCAATCAAACCGAATGAGACTCGGTTGGCACTAATGTTATTGAAACTATTGAGTAAGAACCGCCAGGAAGATGGAACCGAACGCCCTGCCACCTCAACAAATCCCATAATCGCCCAAGCGAACATGGATAAAACAGGCAAAGGCAACAAAGCAAATTAAGAAACTGCAAAATTTTCATTTCATTGATCGTGAAAAAATTGTCGACATTTTCATCTATTGAGACCAAATTTGATCAAATATGCACAACCCCACTACACTATAGCTAGAACAATAACCGAAAACCCCTAAATATCCTACAAAGTTGTCAACAACATTAGACACCCAGCAGCAGCAGACTACAACATAAAAACCCAGATACAGCTTAATCCTCATCAGCACCAGAGGCTTTGGATGGGCCAGTCTTCTTCGGCAATAGGAGGTTGTGGATGTTGGGCATAACACCACCATTTGCAATGGTAACATCACCAAGAAGCTTGCTCAGCTCCTCATCATTCCTCACTGCAAGTTGGATGTGGCGCGGTACAATTCTCGTCTTTTTGTTATCCCTTGCCGCATTTCCTGCTAATTCTAGTACCTGAATAACACGAATTTTAGAAAACCCTAATCTTCCCAAATTTGGAACTCATCAAAAACCCTAAGCTTCCAACTTCAAAATCAAACCCGCGTAAAAGACAAACATAAAATCATAAAGCAAAATTTCCACTCAATTTGATGAATCCAAGAAAATCACTATCGAATCTCTAGCAGACACATAACTATTGAAACCCCAGGATATCGTCAATTTTCAAAAAACACGATTCAACAAAAGAATAACATCAGAACCATTTAAGCAGTTCAATCACCCACTAGATGCAGAGATATTATTCATACCTCGGCGGCAAGGTATTCGAGAACGGCAGCAAGATAAACTGGAGCTCCAGCGCCAACACGTTCGGCATACTTTCCGGCCTTAAGGAAACGAGCAATACGACCGACGGGAAATTGGAGACCAGCTTTACTACTCCGAGAAGTGGCCTTCTTTGAAGCTCCGGATCCTAGGGTTTTGCCTCTACCTGCCATTGATTGAATGGGGATATTGATTTCACAAACCACTTGCTTCTTTCAATAGAGTCACTGTTGGTAAAAGAGAGAGGGAATAAGACGGAAGGTGTTACTTTAGCGAAAAGATGGAGGTTGAAAGATATTTATAGATAAATTTTGGTGATTTTTAAGTGGACGAATGAGAAGGGAGGACACGGATCAGAAATGATGTCCGTTGGATGGTGTATCCATCGACGGTCAAGATCAGGTTTTGTTGAGGCTATTTGATTTTTTTTTTTTTCCGCCAGCGGCTATTGGATATTTGGATTTCTGGAGGTAAAGAATCGGCGCGCGATAGACTATCAAATGACGAGAATATCCTCGGAAGTGTTTCAAACAATAAAATATAATCTCATTCAAAGATTTGCTTTTTAAGGGATTCATTTTATTGGTTTTAAACTAATGCTTCCATTAATTTTTCAATATATGTTAAAATCCAATACATGGATTGCTTCTTTTTATATTTTAAAAGTCCATGAGACTTACATCTATTACTAAGTTTAATCATGTTTATTTATTATATTGAGATTAATAGCATTGGTATGATTAAAACACAAAAATACCTTTAATTAAGAAATATAATATTATAATCAATGTCTAAGTTATGGATTAAACTTCATCAATTAGCTACCGTTTATATATGCTATTTTAATCCCACTCTACAACTTTAAATATAGTACCACCTTGTACATTTAGAGGTGTCTTTAACATTTTAATGTTTTCTAGCAATTAATGTAATTGACCCCTATATTTTTCCAGCCTCTTTATTATTTTGAAGCTCCATTGAGTTTGTTCATGGGCTTATCTATCTCTGTTTCATTTTAAGCATAGCTCTTTTGCTTTAATAGGTAAGATTCTCGTTGCAACACTTAAGATTGTATAGCAAGTTGTTAAACACCTCACTTAATTCACATTTCCAACTCTTTTAATAGCTCCTTCACATTTATTAGAAGCTAGCCAAAAAAAATTAAAATAAAATCATTTTGCCCTCTCCTAATCCAACTTATTAGTATGTAGAACTAAGGTAACGTGATAAAATCTCAAAACTAGATAGTGGTCCATTTGAGTTTTGGGGAAAGTACATAAACACTTATGAGAGGCTAAACTCTACCAATTTTTTCCTTAACTAGCACCCCTATGAGTCTTTTATTTAGCTAGGTGAATCTCTTTCCTTAAAAACCAAGGTCTTCCATTTGCACAGAAAAGCCTAGGCATCAAAATCCCTCCATTTGCCGCATACTCTTCTCCTAATGTCCGCTTTCTTCATGGCTATCCTTGATCTCATCAAAATCACTCAAGTATAACTATGTACTTGTAAGTAGTACATAAAAAGAGTGATAAGAATCAAAATCTAACAAAACCTATCATTAGAGCAAGAACCAAATGATTTCAAATCTTAGCAATAAGAGCCCATTTTGAGCAAATCGACTCAGGAATTATTTGTCTACTGACCTCTTTTCTCTTATTCATGTATTGTATATTCCAACAGGAACACTTATCAAGCCTTACAAGACGATGAACAAACTCACTCAGACTCAGCTAGTGAGTTATCCATGGACCGACCTAAATCGACAATGAGCTGGGGCGATGAATCTTATGGAAGAGCTAGCATGATGAAGAATATTTTTATTTATAATTATTTCTTTGTACTATTTATGTTGTAATCTTTCTTTTGGGACACTTTCATTTGCTTGTAATTATGTTTTTAGGACCAGCCACCCTAAAAGTGACATAGTTATAATTTTGTGAACTTTTTAACCCTAAAGGGAGTAAGTATAAATACTTACTTAAGTAGGGTTTTTGAGGGGAGAATTTTTCGGAATAGACATACACTTTTACGTGAGAGAATTAGGATTCTTCCTTAGTTCAATTCCTCTTATCAATTTCAATCCCAAGAATTGGAATTGTGGCGATTACAATAAGGAGAAATTGTAAGTTATATCAATTTCTTATTGTTGTGTTTCTTTTCATCTCTAGTGAGTCATATCTAGGGTTGGATTGAAGTCTTCTTGGTCAAATTTGATTGCATTTGTAATCAAATTATTATTGCTTAATTGATTGGTTTTTAGCACTTGTTATTTACCATCAATATTTGCTTCATTTGAACCGTGAAATCATTTATTGTGGAAGGTGGATCACGGTCATTGTTCTTATTGATTTTGTGTGTTAATCACGTGGGATTTCAAGTGTATTTAGTGTTGCAATTGAGGATTTCATCTTTATAATATTTTTCCCTTGAAAACTATAACATTCGGCTCATCTTACATCGTAAGGGATCACGCAATTTGTTGTCCAATGAACCGATTTTTGATCTTGTCATTTAGGAGTTGTAAATTGGTTCATTTGCATATACTTAATCTTGGTTTTAGGCACATCATAATTTGGTATCAGAGTTGCACATACTTGATTCATTTCAATATTGATCACATGGTGTTGAGGAATTGGTTATAGATTTTGAGAATTGACACCATTGTTCATGTGATTGGAAGCTAGTTTGATTGACATTGTCTAATTGTCTTTCAAATTGGTTTTGCATATGCTTAAATTCCCTTTTAGGCACATCAAAGAGTTAAAATACCACAACTATCGTCTTAGAAATAATTTGTAAGATATTTTGTTTCCATTAGAAAGACTAAATATGGACTGTATTTATTTATTAATCCTTTTACATTTTGAACCGCCAAGAATGGACAAAATCATTGATAATTCCAACTTATTAGCTTTATGGATCTTGTGTAACTATTGCAGGTTAGTCGTCATTGTCATTGATTGAGATCAAATCCACTTTTTGTATAATTATTTCTGCTCTTCCACTAACTCCCCTTAAAGGAATTTTATTAGCTAACTTAATCCAATTCTCAATATCTCTATTGTGCTTTAATTTCTAATCTTAAAGTGGCATAACCATGGATTGAGAGACAATGTCCTTCAGTAATCTAGGGTGGTAGTTTAACATAATAAGCCAAAGGTGATTGGCTTTTGATAATGATAGGATTAGGGGTTAAAGAACGTAAGTGGGGTAGTTAGGCTTGGTAATGCTAATAACATTTGACGGGTAAGAAATAATACTTAAGTTAAGGTGAGAATGGTCTAAAAGTAGTGAACTATGATTGGAAGAAGGTTTTTGTGGGGACGTGAAACCAAGTTTGGAAGGAGAAGAAAATATCTATTTAATTGAATCAGATTCCCTCTAGTTAACATCAACGTCAATCTCTCCTTTAACACTTCACCAAAAAGCACTTACTTACACAATTAGTTTTGACTCGTGGGCTAAAACCATTGTTACATTCTCCTCTTAAACTACACTATCTGGCCATATGTCTAAGCCTTCCACGAGTAAAACAAAATCAAAGATCTCTCATATCTTAATCCACTTTTATATCACTCACTGGCCCTTCTGCCGAACTACATGGGTAAAGAAATATCAATCTTAACTTAAAATCTCAACAAACTTCTCCTTAACTCATTTCCCAGCTTAATAGGTTCTACTTCCACCAATTTACCTAAATAACCTCTTATAATTAGTGCATTCTGAAGTTCATTTGATCTAGCTTAAGTTAGTGTACTCAAATCCAAAAAGCTACTATGCTCATGCTTATTTTCTCCATATTACAAGTAGAAGAAGGTGAACTACTTGCCACCATGTCCCTATCATTTATTGTCTTCTATATTTTGCTTTAAGCAAGCCAACCCATGACACTTTTCTTCTTTTGACTAATGAAACACTAACCATGATAAGAAAACTCTCATATTAGGTGAAAAATCAACTAAAAAATAATTATACATATATATTTATGTAGAAAATTGAATTGCTACCACTTTTTGCATTCAAAATTTTTAATAGGATCGAAATGTTATATAATTTTGATATTTTGGGAAAATAGGAAAAGGATTGTCAAGTAAAAGATTGTTCAAAATCATTTTTATAATAAAAGTACATTTTTTATCTTGAACATGTTGAAGGTTTTTTTACTCAAGTTTTGAACTTTCTTTTCTTTTTTTCCTATTTGAATTCGTCATGTATGCAAAATTTTGCAAAGGAGGACTTTTTTTCACATTGTCAACTTTTCCATTAATATATGACACGTGACACACTTTAATTAGTCTACATAATTAAATAAAATAAATAATGTAATATAATATGAAAAGGAAAAGATATTTTTTTAGCCCTTAACATTTGACAATTTTTTTATATAAGTCCTAAGTTTTTTTCATCCCCTATATGAGTCCTTACCATTTTTTAAAATTTGCAAATGAGGGCTTATTCTAACATTGTTAACTCTTTTGTTAATATGTGACATGTGGTGACCTCTAATTATCCTAAAAATTTAATTTAATCAAATAAAATAATTAATTCAAGATAAAATAAAATAAATTAACCACAAATAATAAAGAATAAAAAATTGCAAAAAAAAGGGAAAATCTAGAAAAATAAGTAAAAAGCCATGCTAGTTACCCAAGACCAAGTGGTGGTTGAAACAGCCACTTAAAGGAAGGTAGGTTGCAACCCACTAAAACTAGGCCATTCGACCTACTGGTGGTCATGGGTGGTTGCCTATCACTCAAGGAGGTCGTGTAACCCCCTCCCTTGCCATTTCTTTAAGAAAAAAGAAAATGGAGAAAAACACAATGAGTGACATGAGCCAATTTCAACTTGATTGGTTTTTTTCTCCCCAATTTTTAAAATGTAGCCATAGGTGACTACTCATTACCTTAGGTCAAATTAGGTTTATGGGTTAAACAAACTAACTTTCCTAAAGTGGTCATTCCAGCCACTCTAAAGGTTAAGGGGTATTGGAATAACCTTTTTTTTTTAATTTATATTTTAAAATATTAGTCTACAATTTTTTTATATTTTTAATAAATTAGTTTATTAACGTTATATTATTTTTTTGAATTAATCATGTGGACATATCGGATGTTGCTAAGTGCTATATACCAATGAAAAATGCAAGTGTTAAAAAATGAATTTGTCTACAAACTTTGAGGACTTGAATGCAAAATAAAAAAGTTTAGGACTTAAAAAAATGAAATATTGACAACTTAAAATGTATTTTTTTCCTACAAAAAAATGAATGAAATTATTGTAATAATTTTAAAAAATAAAAAGGAAAAAGTGTAATATTGATATATATTAAGATTCAACTACCTTCAATCTTAAAGTGGCAACGAACATTTTTTATAAGTCAGTCATGACCTAAAGAATTGGATTTTTTTTGACCCACCACTCAACTCCTTTAGGGTGGTGGATGACCTTTCACTACTTTAAAAATTATATATTCTTATAATTTAATTAGTTTTCTTCCCTTTTTTTCTTTTAAAAAAATTAATAATTACCTATTTCCTTAAGAAAGTTGTGTGACCCCCCTAAGGTAGTGTACAACTACCCGCTACCATCGATGGGTCAAACCCACTTCTTCTTGTGGGTCCTTAATCTCCTACAATAACTTGGTTGTTTCGACTACCCTAAAGCTAAAGAGTTGCCCCCATTTTCCTTTTTTTTTTTCGATTTTCTATAGTTCTTTTTAATTTTAATTTTTTTATTGTTATTAGTCAATTAATTTATTTTATCTTTAATTAATTATATCAATTATTTTAGCTATTCAAAGACTGCCATGTATCTTATATTAATGGAATAGTTGATGGTGTTAGGAAAGATCCTCATTTACAAACTTTAGTAAGCATTGAGGGTTGAAGAAAAAGTAACAAAAGAAATAACAAATTTAAAATTTAAATAGAAACATAATTAATATTGATGAGTAAAAATATTCTTTAAACTAGTGTTTTTAAACCCAAAATGACCCATCTAATCCAACTCGATTTGACCTAACTCGATAATAATATCGATTCAAGTCTCTATTTCAACCCTCTTCGATAGTGACTCTAAAGACCTATTTGGCCCAACCAATTTAACTTGATTTTTATAAGATCAATTAAGGTTTTCCAAGTTAGAATGTGCCTTTTTCTTTTTAATCTTTTTATCAAAGAGTACATTAATTTATTTAAAAAAAAAAACTAGACTCATGAAAAAAAAAAAAAAACTCTTGACTTTGAATATCAATATTTTTTTTTTATAAATATAATATAAATCATATTTCAATGTTTTTATTACCACCAATTGGATACCAGTTCAACCCTCCTGAACATTGATCCCTTTTTAACCTTCTATCTAGAATGGTGGCAATGCTTTAAACCACTTTTCTTTTTCTTTTTCTTTCTTCTTTTTGCCCCGCCCAAGCCCTTTTTTTTTTTTTTGGTTTTTTTTCGGTAGAAGGATATGTTTACATATGATTAAAACAGAGTTCTTCACACATATTTACAAAACAGCTAGCTGCCTTATCTAACCGAACCAGGCCTAGACAAGACAGTAAATCACAACTGCCAGCGAACTTATAGCCGCTGTGCAAACCATAACCACAAAAGTCATATCTGAGCAAATTCAAAGAAAAGACAAACGTTGTTCTGCTTCATCCGGCTGTTACATAACATTTTCTTCATCAAGTGAAGGAAAAATGGACTATCGGTGAAGCAAACCAATAGCAATTGAACAGCCTTACTGAGGTGGAAGTAACTTAAAATATGGCATCAACCGTTCAAATTATGCTGGGGCCAGAAGAACAATAATCCTGAGACGCAACATAATTATAACAAAAAATCAACCATGGCCATACACCAAGAAAGCAACGATGAATTTCACTTCAGATATATAGGCAAACCAAACCATAACCAAAAAAGTTCAGCCTCATCTGAACTTATTTCTCCTAGAAATAGAGAGCAATTATCTGAAAACTAGAACAGAACAAAGAATGTACATCGTAGATTTCATTCAATTAGGTTTCATATTGTACACTATGCAAGTCGGTAGATGTTCTTTCCGAATTCATGCTGAAATATCGAGAACCCGATCGTCACCGAAGTTACAATTTCCACTGAATTAAACCCCTCGAAACCAATTGGAAAACATAAACTCGTGCAAACTTGAAGAAATTCCGTACTTGAAATGACAATTCAAACAAAAGAACAATGGGTTTGAATTTCAAGACTTTGTATTACGGAACCAGAACATTAAAACATTATACACATCTGTGATGCAAATTCCCAAGAGAAAAGAAAGAAAGGAACTTCTACTCACTAGCTTCCTACACTAACCCAGAACAACAAACCCTAATCCTTAACCCCAACAAACTACCCAAAAATCCATTCCCTTCCTCAATCCTCGTCTGCAGACACTTTCGATGGGCCTGTCTTCTTTGGCAATAAGAGATTGTGTATATTGGGCATGACACCACCGTTCGCAATCGTCACATCTCCTAGAAGTTTGCTCAATTCCTCGTCATTCCTCACCGCAAGTTGAATGTGGCGTGGGACGATTCTCGTCTTCTTGTTGTCCCTCGCAGCATTTCCAGCCAATTCAAGCACCTGGTCCAAAATAACATGTACGAACACACTATTACCTCACCTCATTGACTATAATCACAAACCTATTTTAAAGAAAACTAAGTAATTTACCAAACTAAATGAGAAATTCCATATTTTATCCCTAGAAACCCTTAATTAGGCAAAAATGAAAATTCCTTCGAATCAAAAGTGGTTACAACCTTTCGACAATTTAGATTTATAAAAAAAAAAAATTCGAGAAAACTGCATAATTTCACAAGTCATTGAAAAGAATTCAAATCATAGATCCGATAGGTGTACCACGACTGTAAAACTGAAAAGAAAATTCAGAATTATTTTTTGCATCACAGACAACTCCTTTTTCTTGAAATTATAAAAGAGCAACATGATTGCTTGATCAATTATCTTCAACTATCGTTCAACAGATCCGTAAGAAACCCTAATTTTACAATCAAGTGAACTGTTAACTTGAATCAACTCAGAAGAATGAGTCCAGATCAAATAAAGCTGTTATACCTCAGCGGCGAGATATTCCAGAACAGCAGCAAGATAAACCGGCGCTCCGGCACCGACACGCTCGGCGTATTTACCGGCCTTAAGGAAACGAGCAATCCGACCGACAGGGAATTGAAGACCAGCCTTACTACTACGAGAAGTCGCCTTCTTCGAGGCACCGGAACCTAGGGTTTTACCTCTACCAGCCATGGATGTACGTAAAGTGGGTAAAGCGCAAAACTAATGAAATTGCAAATGGAAATCGGGGGAATCAGAGGAAGAGAGAGAAGAGGCCGCTCATTAAAACCAACCGCATTTGGAGAATTATATATATGGGTTGGGATTTGAATTTGAACGAATAAGAGGAGAGCACACGGATCGATAGCCTTGTCTGTTAGATTTAGAGGGATGAACGGCGAGGATTAGTCTGGACGCCTGCAAACATATTGACTAGAGGATTTGAGTCGGCTCCACGAGGCGTGTGCTGAATGGCGGGATTGCCCTCTCTATTCCCTCGTTTTTTTTTTTTTCCCAATAAGCGCAATTCCATTATGAGTATAAAATAAATACCGCTTTTATTTAATTTTATATAGGTAGAATAGATTGGTTACTTATTGGTCTTTTTTTCATATTTCTACTAAAACTATAAGATTTTTAAATATATTTACAGTATATTGCTAATGTTATTTTAAATTTAATTAATAAAATAATTATTATTATTTCTCCTTTCTATTATTTGAAAAAAAAAATTCTTTTACCTTATTTTATTTACCCAATTAAACATTCTACTTCGAACATTGTTGGATTTGCACCGAAAGCTAAAAGTAAAACAAGTCTACACTAGTGGACGACACACTTAAATTATTTATAACACTAAATACATAAAACATAAAACTAATTGTGGTGATGCATCCACCGGTACTACGTAAGCAAAAATTTGGTATGGCGAGCATGATCAAATTGAAAATATATAACAGTTCCCAAACCAAATTACATACATAACTATTTTATATAAATAAATGAAGATCATGCATTTTTTATATGTGTACTTAAAAATTAATATATATATATATATTACTATATTAAGAGAATATGGAATGATTTGACTCTACATGCCAAAAAGTATGACAATCATGATTATTAAATAGATTTTTAATTTAATTATAATTTAAAAGTAATTTATATGAAAAAATAAAATTTAGTGATGTATCAATCTAGATATTGTGATCATTTACTAAACTATAAATTTATACTATTTCTAATTACACCATAAAAGTAGCAGAGGTAACTAACTTCAAATGTGATGATTTATAATGAAACTTTCAAAATAAAATAAAACTGCTTAAATTTTTACGTTTATGTTATTTATAGACATATCTCATCCAAGATATAAAACATATTACATAATCTAACATCAACTGTGAAAATTAAATTAGAAAAGAACACAATAATATAATATACTGATAAAAAAGAGAATCGAGTTATCATCATAGATGCACTATATGCTAGTAAGTAAATAATTCCATATATTATTGAAATTGAATTATATGCAATTAACATAATACTGCTATTGCAAATTTTAACGTTATCGAAGAGAGAACCCTCGGTTGAATAAATGTAGGAGTGAAAGGTATAAAATGGAAATGATCAGTCAATAACTCTGAGGAGCAAAATAACCAATGTCTCAAAATGAAAAATGAAAATAATAGATCATTAACAAAGGGATATAACCTATAAGAGAAAATACATTCAACAAATGAAATAGTGAAAAATATCACCATCTTAAGAACCACACACACTGTAATCACCACCGTGGCAATCCACCATCAATGTCTTGGACAATGTTTCAGGAGTCCCTTACATTTCACACTAATAAAAATTTGCATACGTCACTTAATGCCACCGATACAAAATGAGAAAGAAAAAGCACAAAAAGTGACTGACAATGACAATAACAAAAGCAAAATATATATTAAATTCATACTTATTCATGATGGTTTTTGCCATCAATGGTGGTTGCCACCGTCGAAGTTGCTCACGGGAAATTTCCTTTAGCCACCATCAATGATGACCGGAAGAATTTTATTAATGAGATTTGCATAATTGAAATGGGTGGACTTAGACAATTTGTGTCTACAATTAATTATTGAAATTACATCATATGTCTTCTTGGTCCTTAAGAGGGTTGTCACGAAATTCATAGTTACATGTTTCTATTTCTATTCAAGTATAGGAAATAATTATAACTCATCAATTGGTCTTTGGTATGGTCCTCATTTGGTGGTATATAAGGCTTTTAGATACAAATTCAACTATCTCTCACTTCATTTCTTTACTAATAATGATTCTTTAGGTCTTTGTACATCGTGGTGCTTCTGGGATATATTATATATCTGAGTAATAAGCTTATTTCATAATTTTCTTCTTTAATTCCATGTTATCTGGAACACATAATCTCGTACCATATTTAACCGCCCCTTCAACATTCATATTGAATTCAATGGCTTCACCCTGTTTTATTTTGCTTTTGATCTTCTAGATTTTAGGATTTCCAATTTGCACAATCTTAATTCACTCAATTATACTTAATTAAATACTAAGTGTAGCTAACTTGTTTCCCACTTCTTATATCACCATCTCCAATTCAAGTTTACGTATCTCTTCTAATATTTGTCTATGAGATGTGATTAGAGTTGCAATGTTCATTTGCTTCTTTTGACTCAAAGCATCTGCTACCACATTTGCTTTTTTAAGATGATAACGGATCTTCACATCTTAATCATTCATTAATTTTAACTACCTTCTCTACCTTATATTCAGGTCTTTCTACATGAATAAGTACTTCAAGCTCTTATGGTTTGTAAAAATTTTGCACTTCTCACCATACAGATAGTGTCTCCTTAATTTTAGCACTAGGATCACAACCACTAGTTCTAAGTCATATGTGGAGTAATTCTTCTCATAAGGTTTTAGCTGGTGAGAGGCATATGCAATGACTCTCCCATTCTACATAAGCACACACCTCAAGCCTTAAGTTGTGGCATCACTAAAGACTTCAAATTCTTTCCCTATCTTTGGTAGGATTAACACAAGAGCTGTCACCAATTTCTTTTTTAGTGTCGTAAAGCTGTTTTCATATTCATCACTCCACACAAATTTAGCCTTCTTCTTTGTCAATTGTGTCAGGAGAGTTACCAAATGAGAAAATCCTTTTACAAAGCATCTATAATAACTAACTAACCCTAGAAAACTTCTCACCTCTATCACAGTTCTTGGTTTGGGCCAATCAATAATTGCCTTTAACTTCTTAAGATCTACTGATATACCATCTTTATTTTCTATATGCCCTAAGAAGGATACCTATTCCAACTAAAACTCACATTTGTCAAACTTAGCCTATAGTTTCTCTTCTCATAGTCTGTCCAATACTATTTTGAGACGTACCTCTTGTTTTTCCTTGCTCTTGAAATAGACAAGAATATCTTCTATGAATACTACCACAAATAAATCTCGCAAATCTCTAAGCATTTTGTTCATCAAATCCATGAAAACTGCTAGAGCATTTGTTAATCCAAAAGGCATTACTAGAAATTCCTAATGCCCATATTGAGTCCTAAAACCAGTCTTTTATATGTCCTCTTTCTTGATTCTTAACTGATGGTACCTCGATCTCAAATCAATTTTGGAGAAAACTTGAGCTCCTTGTAATTAGTTAAACGAGTCATCAATTCTAACGAGCTCTTTGTACCTCGATCTTAATCGTGACTCAGTTTAGCCCCCCGTAGTCTATATATAGCCTCATGCTTTCATCCTTCTTCTTAACAAATAATATCGAAGCACCTCATGGTGAGACACTTGGCCTGATAAACCTATTGTCTTGCAACTCTTGAAGTTGATTTTTCAGTTCGGACAATTAAGTGGGTGCCATTCTATAAGGTGCCTTAGATATTAATGTTGTTCCTAGTATCAAATCAATGTAGAACTTTGTCTTTCTAACTTGCGGTAAGCTTGACAGTTTTTCTAAAATGACATCTGTATATTCTTTCACTACATACACATCTTTTGACTTCATGGCTTGTTTTGTCTCTATTGATAATGCTAATAATCTACCTTTATTTCACAACTTATACGTAGGAATAGTTGTAGGCCTTTATGCATCTAACTTGAATACAATTTGATTTTCATCAGGAAAATTAAAATAAACTACTAGATTGCAACAATTTATAATAGCATAGTGCTTAGATAGCCAATTTACCCCTAGATCATATCAAACTTTGTCATCTTTAATACAAATAATTCTACTAGCATTTTCTTTCTTTGTATTATAATTCCACATCCTTACAAATCTAATCTAATCTTCCTCCTACTTCAAAAAGTGTATTCACAACCATAGCATTACTCAACAACATAGGTTTCAACCAATATACATGAATGAAAATAGGTCATATGCAGGAATGTGTGGCACTCATATCAAATAACACATAAGTGGTGTTTGAGTTAATAAGTAATGTATCTGCAATTGTATCTTGATCTAGAGCATTCTGCTATTGCTATTATTGTAATGCAAATACTTAACTAGGTGCCATTTGTCTTAGTCTAGAATATTAAGGTCTATCCATTGATCCTCTAGGTGAAGGTCACATTGGCTACTATGTTGAGAACTATTGAGATGGAACCATTTGGTTATGGGAAGCACCACATTCAAATGACCTATGCCCCCTCTGCTTACAAGTGTAGCCAAAAGTCTAAGAGATGGATTTTTTTTTTTTATGTAGTTTCTTCTGAGATGTCTTATCTTACCAAAAGAGAAACAAGCCCCTTTGGGTTAATTGCATTACTATAATTCATATGGTCCCAAACACTTAGGACATCTCCTCCCTAGTTCTGTTTGTGGTGGTAGAGGTAATGTTAGATGTGTGGGTTTAGTTTAAAGAGGTTTAGGTACATAAGCCATAGGCCTGGCTTGATACATTGTTAGCCTCTTTCCTTTGTCTACATATGGTATACTCAAGGCAGACCTTTTCCCTAAGGCAATTCTTAACCTATAGGATAGTTGTTCCTCTATTCTCCTTTTGCCTTATCAACAAACTCTGCATAACTTGTTAGTTGGAAGCCCCCCACTTCATGCTAGAAGTTAGGCTTTAAGCCTCTCACAAATTTTCTTGCTCTGGAAGCATAATCAATTCTAACCGATTCTAGCAAGAATTTAATTATGTGGTTCAGCTTCGCTTTATATACATCCATGATCCGGTTGCCTTATTGGTAATTATAATATTAAACCTCCATCTTGTCTCGGATATTGCTGGGAAAATATTTCTCATAGAATAGCTTCTTGAACCTTTGTCATTGGATAGAAGCTCCCGTTATCCTGGACGTACTAATCCACCAATCAATAGCCGATCCTTTTAATATATATGCAGGAAATTTCACCTTCCTATCTTTTGGCACCATAGATGCTTCAAATGTCTTCTTTGTTTCATTGATCCAATGCTCAACCTCTATTAGATCATTAACCCATGGATGAAATTTTTTAGCTAGGCTTACAAACTTAGTTCACATGGTTCTTTTGCAAGCATAACAGGTCTCATGGCCTATTGTTGCTACTGTACCAACATCCCTACTAGAGCATTAATAGTCTCTAGTAGTTGAACAATCATGACATTAGCTTGCTCTGAGGCTCCTTGCTGTGGTGGTCCTTCAAGATACCTTTCCTCTAGAGCATCTCTACCTTGTATAGCATTAGATGAGCCTTGATTGATATTTCTTTTAGGAGGTATTTTGTTTAAAATTGAGACAACATAATGATTCCAAAAGTTAGAGTTAGTAGGGGAAGTTAGTGATGGTATACTTCTATGTATACTTATGTCTACACATATATACATGTTTATACATAAATAAAACATGACTTTAAAGGAAAGTATAAGTTTATAAAATAATTGAAATAAAATACAATAAACAATCATCCCGTAATTTACCAACTTTCTTCATCATTTACTATTCTACAAATTTCTATACTTAATTCATCTAAAGATCTCAACTTGCTTTTTACTTATTGATAATCACTTAATTCTAATAATCATCAAACTTAATCTTTATTGATGATAACCTAAGCTCTAAAGATCATTAAACTTAAGTTGTGATACTACCTAAGCTATAATGCCCCCAAATCTAGGACATTATAGCCCGTTATGTGTCACTATTGTATAGCAATATGCTTAGACTCTATTTATCCATAAAACTTTAGACTTGTTTATTTTCACTTGACATTCGTACTAATATAACTTCAATAAAAGAAATGAATAACTCTCATGTGAGTCATTCCAATCCTCATTATTTAAATCAATACAAATAATCCTAAATTAAAATCCAAGATAAACATCTATCCTCATATAATAATTGACATAATTAGGAATTTAGTAACTATCTCCTTAGTCTCAATTCAATAACTTAAAGTTCTATTAAAAGTTCTTTATTGATTTTCTATCATTCTTCATCAACATAATAATAATGTTTTCTCCCATATTCATCCACATAATGTCCCACTAAATTCACATTCTCATCATAGTCGACATGTTTATTGTTTTCGCTTGTAACTGAAAAATAAAAAGAGATGAGCCAAAGCCTAATACATGAGTACCACACAGACACGCATGCCACATAGTAACAATATCGCTTGCATATATGCAATAGTAGTATACAACATATCAATTCATTAGTTTATTTATCTCCATTAATCAATCATATAACATAGGGATACTCATGACCTCGATACACATATACACACACACACATATATATATATAGTCTTAATAGGAACTGTAACTGCGGGCCCCATCTAACCTTAATTTACCTCAGATCATTTTGATACATGACTCTATTAGGGACAATGCGACATAATGATCATCGAGGTACCCTCTAGCGATTTGCCATTGCAGACCTTTAGGCCGAGTAAAGTATAAGCAACAACACAATTAAGTTCAATATTCAATTAACTTCATTAAGCATCTACATTAACAAAACAAGGTAAACACGTACCTGGAGAAATGTTCCTACTATCGTCTCTTACATTTCTAAGAAAAGGATGTAAACCTCTTAAAGTATAAAGAATTACACTTAATTTTATTCTACAAGTAATCTAGGTTTACTAATTGATTAAGTATGTTCTAATTATATAATTTCCTTCCCCAATGTTTGGTTATACTTAATTCGAAATTTAGAATTGAAATATAATGAAATGGAATTGAATAAGAAGTGTTCCTATGCAACACGGTTGTGTGAGAGGTCGTATAGAGGAACACAGGCTAGAGTATGGCCGTATTAGTGGTTATGTATCTTTCTATGTAATCTTGTCATTTCAACACACTTAAGTACACGGTCTTATATTTGATCGTGTACCTTTCTGTGTAAAATTGCCATTTCGGCATGCCTTGATACACAGTCGTGTATTTGGTCATGTACATTTTTGTAGATTTTGTAATTTTGACATGCCCAAGTACATGAGTGTGTCTATCATTTGTGTACCTTACTATACGCACTTTGTGTTTCTACATAATCAGATACACATACACGAGCAAATACACGAGTGTGTATGTGATTGTGTAAACACTATTCATCTCGAGCCCTTATTCCTTTTTTTCCAATTTTGTTCATAAGCCTAATTTCTATGATTCTAAGCCTAATTTATCAAAGTATTTACTAATTCTAATGTAAACTTAGAGTCTTGTGTACTTACTTGATTTGGATTGTGGTTAGAATCCTTCAAGTGTTTGATCTTAAACTTGTTCCAACAAATCCCTTATTCTAGTCTCTATTAACATACAACAATCAATTCATACTCATGTGTCCATCATCAGAATAAAACCTTTTTGATGATTAGTTACCTTACCTGTTGGATTTTGGATTAGTCTCATGGTTTTCCTTTAGGTTGCCTGTGAGTCTCTAAAGTTTCTCTTAGGTTTTTGGTCCTAGTTGCACAAATGAGGGAAAACCTATTTACAACATGTTACATATAGACATTGCTTAAGTTTGAGAGTTATGAAACAAAGCAAGAAACTAAACATAATATGCTATTGGTTTGGGATGTCAAGATTAAAAAATTACCTTAAAGTAAATGGTTGTAGTGTAGAGTATATAACAATAGAATTATCCATTAGTTGCACCTCCTCCAACAAGTAGCATCATTGTAGTCACTCCACTAGTAATTGACATTCTTAACTATTGACTTAAGATCATTATGTACAACCTTTGTGAGATAATCCACTAAACTTGTTCCTAGGCTAAAATAGCACAACTTTTCACTAAATCCAAATGATGTTAATAAAAGTCATTTAAATAATAAAGTTGGAATCTGGCTAACAAAATAATAAAAAACAAAGTTCACCATATACTTAAAAACTAAATCCTACAATGTATACAAAGCATTCTAAAATTCTAAAAACAACAAATCATCTATAGTTAATGTTCAACAAGTCACTATAGAATAAAGATGTTATGATCAACAATCTAGAACTTAACAAAAATTGTAAGTCATGCAGCGAGTAGCGTAAAAATAAGATCAATCAACAATTAATCTTAGAAATCAAATGAAATTTACAAAATCTCTATTACCGGAAAATTGAATATTGTAATGTGTTCTAAAAAAAAATTCTTTATGACTAAAAAGAGATGATTATATATCATCTCAAAAGAAAACCCTAAACATCCTCTACTAGTTTAGTGACATGGTTTAGTGTAGTCTACAACATGAGCATGTAGATGCTCATGTACCATTCTATGCAATTTTCTTCTTTGACACATTCACCACTACGGGCGTGTTTATGCTTGTGCAGCATACCCCATCAACACGCCCACTAACACAAGCATGTTTATGCCCGTGCCATCTTGCATAATTGCTCTTCTTGGGCTTTTTGGATTTGTTTAATTTATCGAAGAACCTATGTGCAATCTGCTTTGCATCATTCTCTACCACCTGAGAAGAACTCGACCTCGAGTTCTCTTCTGGATACAAAGGTACATTGTCTGTGTAAAAAGGAAATATATCAATCACATTGAATGTCTTTGAAATGCCTATACTATTATTAGTCTAACCACATAGGCGTTGTTGTTAATCTTTTGCAAAATCTAGTATGGGCCATACTTCTTGGGTTGTAACTTGTTATACTTTCCAATTGGAAACCTCTCTCTTCATAGGAACACCATCACCTAATCACCTACTAAGAACAATTTCTTCCTACGATGTTTATCTGCTACTGCTTTGTATTTGGAATTGTCTTGCTCTATCTTCCCTTACACCTTTACCATCACATTTTACCAATTTTTTTACTAAATTCTTTGCTGTAGTACTAAACTCAAGGTTCTTAGGAAGCTTGATCAAATCTAAAGCATGCTAGGGAATCTTAGTGTAAACCACAAAGAATGGAGATTCCCTTGTTGTCTTGTAAACTGCACTGTTGTAAACAAACTCTTCTTGAGCTAGCGTAACATCCCACTGCTTTATCTTCTCCCTACAAATGCTCTTGATTAGATTACTAAGTGTCTTGTTTATAGCTTAGTTTGTGAGTCGTGCTGCTGTAGTTTAAGGATGAGTCAAACATCTGCCATAAAGTTATCTAGAAATGGCTTAAGAACTTGCTGTCTCTATTTGGTGTGATGGGACTTGGGTACTCCATGGAGGTAAATAACCTCTCTGAAAAATAGCTTTGCAATGGCATGTGCATCTGATACTTTTTGACATGGGATGGAGTGTGCTATCTTGGAAAACTTATCAACTACAACAAAAACAAAATCCACACCTTGTTGAGTATGAGGCAATCCAAGTACAAAGTCTATTGATAAGTCTTCCCATATATTCTCAGGGACGAGTAATAGCATATATAAGCTAATGTTTTAGGATTGCCCCTTAGTTGTCTGACACACATAACAATGCTGAACTATCCTATTAACATCCCTCTTCAAATGAGGCTAGTAGAATCTATCATTGAGTGCATCAATCATTTTGTCTCTCCCCAAATGACCAGCCAATCCACCACTATGTAGGTCATAAATCAACTTCTCTCTCAAGGAAGACTCAAGCATACAAAGTTGATTTCCCCTCATCAAATATTCATTATAGATATGATAATAGCTAAAAGGCTGCTTAGTCACACACTTCTCTCAAGTCTCTTTAAAATCAGCATCAACCTCATATAATTCTTTCAAGTACTAAAAGCCTACAACCTTAGCATTTAACGTTACTAGAAGATTGGCCCTCTTACTTAAAGCATCAACTACTTTGTTCTGCACACTTGATTTATGTTTCAACTTGAAAGGAAGCTTCTATAAAAGTTGGATCCACCTTACATGCATGTCTTTGCTAATCTTGGTTTAGTTATTCAAATGCTTAAGTGCATCACAATTTGAATACAACACAAACTCTTTGCCCACCAGATAATGCTCCCGAGTCCTCAAAGCATGCACAATTGAATAGAACTCCTTGTCATATGTGGACCAACTCCTCTTGGAATTACTTAATTTCTCACTAAAGAGTGCAATTGGCTTCTTTTCCTGAGACAAAACAACCCCTATACCAACTCCACTTGCATCACAGTTTACTTTAAAAAGCTTGTCAAAGTCAAGTAATGTTAGGATGGGTGCACTACATAGCTTCTCTTTTAGCACAACAAAACTAATCTCGCCTTCCTCATTCCACTAAAATTTCCCCTTCTTCAAGCATTTAGTCAAAGGAGTTGCAATAGTGCTAAAGTGCCTAATGAATCTCTTGTAAAAATTAGCTAACCCAAGGAAGCTCTACAACTCGGTTCTTAAAATAAACCATTCTCTAATTGCCTTCACCTTATCTTCATCCACCTGAATCCCCTCACTATTAACTACAAAACCTAGAAACAACAACTTTCTAGATAGGAAAAAGCACTTCTTTACATTAACATAAAGCTTACTCTCTTTCATAACTATTAGCACCTCCCTCAAATGCACACCATGCTCCTCATCAGATTACTATATACTAAGATATCATTGAAGTAAACTAAGACAAAATGACTAATAAAAGGTTTGAACACTTGCTTCATGATACGCATGAAAGTGCTTAGTGCGTTACTTAGGCCAAAAGGCATGATTAGCCACTCATAAAGTTCCTCTTTGATCTTGAAGGCCGTCTTCCACTTATCCCCTAGCCTAATCTTAATTTGGTGATAGCTACTTCTCATATTAATCTTTGAAAATACCACAACTCTACTCAATTGGTCTAGCATATCCTCTAGTCTAAGAATTAGGAACGCATACCCGATGGTAATTTTGTTAATGGCCCTATCGTCCCCACACATCCGCCAACTCCCATCTTTCTTTAGAGTCAATAATGTGGGTATAGCACATGGACTTATGCTTTCTTTAATGAATCCCTTCTAAAGCAACTCCTGTACTTTCTCTTGTAACACTTCCGTCTCCTTCGGGCTCATATTGTAATGTGGAAGATTCGACAAACTCGCACTAGGAATTAAGTTAATATGGTGCTATATGTCCCTCATAGGAGGCAAGCCATCTAGTAATTCATTGGGTAACACTTCGCTAAATTCATCTAACAGCCTCTTGATACTATTTAGCACCCATTCAATCTTCTCCTTCTTATCAATTGTCAGTACCTATTTCACAATCAACATATGTACAGTTTGGGACTCCCTTATAGTATCCTCCATCTCCTTTTCCGATTGCATAATTGTGAGGAAGGAACCTCCCTCCACCTTAGAAGGTTTAGAACAATTTGCGAAGTTCAAAGGAAAGAGAGTAAACTTCACTCCATCTTTTTCCAATCTATACACATTTTCCCTACTCGCATGTTAAGTGTTGACATCGTATCGTCAGGGCTTACTAAATAATAAATGACAGGCATCCATATCCATTATATCGCAATACACCTCATCTCAATATTCGCCAATGGAGAAGGGTACTTTGCATCGCTCTTTAACCTCAATCTTCTCTACTACATTAACCCACCCAATGGTATATGGGTTGGGATGCTTTTTTATTGGTAATTGCAACACTTTCATAACTTCCCTACTTATGATGTTCTCACAACTATCGCTATCTACTATCAACTCAAAGATTCACCAGTTAATGGTACATTTGGTGTGGAACAACTGATGTGGTTGAGTCTTTTGCTCTTGCTTTGGTGCTAGCATCAACTTCTTAATTATGTAAGCTTACTCATCATATTTTTCCTCATCCTCATAGTATTCATCACCCCATTAGGTTCACACTGAATTTCACCCTCTTCATCTTTCTCTACTATATTAATTCTTCTTCCATTGGGGCACTCATTAGATCGATGCCCTGGTTGATTACAGTGATAACACTTCCTTAATATTAGCTTCACACAGGGATTATTCTATCTTTGTGTGTCATTCATCTCAGTTGGATTCTTGGTCGTTGCTTTATCTTCCTTTTTATCATTAACTTCTCCTTACGTCTCCAAGGTGGTTTTACTCCTCTCAACCATAGATTTACTTGAATTTTCAACCCCAAATCTCCTACTACCACCATCAAATCGACTATTTTTCTCTTACAACATCATTTTTGCCTTCAGCGCCATGTTCTTAGCCTCATTCAAACCCTGCAGCACATAAACTCCAATTTTATCTCGAATATGCAGTTTTAATATATCTAGGTATCTAGCCACCTATTGACTCTCACTCTCCCTTAAGTCTTTCCTTTTTCCCAATCGCATGAATGCTATGGTATATTCATGTATGATCCTCTGCCTTTAGCGACACCACTAATATTGCTAAAAGAGGATTTGCTCATAATCGAGAGGTAGGAAATCTTGCTGCATCAACTATTTCATCATATACTAGGTTCTCACTGGTTGCTTACCCTCACGATACTTCCTGCTTTGGAGCCTCTCCCATCAAGTCGAAATACCCCCTTTCAATCTACACTCTACCAATTTCACCCTTCTTCCCTCAAGAATCTCTATATACTCAAAGAAACTGTCAATTTTTGCAATCCAATCAAGGAAATCTTCAATGTTTAAATTCTCATTAAAACTAAAAATATCAACCTTCAATTTAAACTCTCCGTTGTCTCCATAATTGAAATCGTAATTGTTTCTTCTATATTTGCCACCACCACCACCTCTTTTACATGGCTACTCCTTCTTAAACAACACATCATCTTCCACCTCAGAATCATCTTTGTATATCCGTAACCCACGATTTGCAGCTATAGGTTCGACAATAGGATCGTTGTGTGCATGCTCTAACCTTGGTCGCATCCTACTACCATTCTTTTCTCTATTGGCTTTAGATCCCATTGCATTGAAATGCTTGATCAAGTCATCAAAGCGGTATTCTAAATGCCAGAATCTTTAACCTATGTTATCCAACATTGCCCTTTGAGCCTACACTTTGGTTCGTAGAGCTTCCACATCTCGAGCAACATTCGAAAACATGACCGCCTCCTAAACTACCATCTCCTGACATCATTGCAAGAATTTCCCATTCTGATACCAATTGACATAGTGAGTAGTGTAAAAACAAGATCAATTAACAATTAATCTTAGAATTTAAATGAAATTAACAAAATCTTTGTTACTGGAAATTTGAATATTGTAATGTGTTCTAAAAAAATTCTCTATGACAAAAAAAAGATGATTATATATTGTCTCAAAAGAAACCCTAAACATCCTCCACTAGCTTGGTGACACGGTTTAGCATGGTCTATAGCACGAGTGTGTAGATGCCTGTGTACCATTCTATGCAATTTTCTTCTTTGTCATGTCCACTAGCATAGGCGTGTTCATGCCCGTGTAGCCCGCCCCACCAACATGCCAATCGGTACGAGTGTGCTTATGCTTGTGCTATCTTGCATGGTTGCTCTTCTTGGGCTCGTTGGATTTGTCTAATTTATCCAGGAACTTGTGTGCAATTTGCTCTACATTAGTAAGTCAATCTAAAAACTATAATTCATGGAAAAACAATAAGCAAGTGTCTTAACCACACATCCACTTGACCACAACTATTCTACAAGCAATACAAATTGGAATATACAATTATAAAGATTCCATAATATAAATGAAAAAGTATTTGCATATTTTGTTCACTTATTTTCCACCATCGGTACTTTTTGTAGTTCAAAGAAAAAAAGCACTCATCAAAGGTAATCCTAGATAAGCATAAGCACAAGATTACCAAATATCTTTTTTCTTATAATCCATACAAAAACTAATATTTCAACTTCCCAAAGTTGATAAAACCCCCTATAATGCTAATTAGTCCCCTAAATACTAAAGGGGTAACCTCAAAGAGATTGCAGGCTTCCTATATTTGGAGCAAAGGTTCTTACTCTACTTGGAGAGGGAAACCTTGAGGACAATAATGTAAGAGATAAACGAGGTTTACACATAAGTTACAACAGGGAGAAGAAAAAGAAAAAAGTTAAGGGAGGAGGTTATGAAAATATAAAAAAAAAAGAAAAGAAAAGAAGTAAACGAAAGAGGGGGAAGGTTTTAGTTTGGAGGGAAGTGAAAATTAAAAATAGAGGGAAAAGGGAAAAATCAAGCCATGAATGTAGTTAATTTAGTGTCATGTTAAATTAAATTTCAAGACCCCTTTTAAGTGCGTCCCATTACAATTTCTAATCTCATGGTTAGTGTGACCGTGTCCCTTAAGATTTGTCCCATTAAGCTAAAATTGTTGTATTGAAATATTTGTCTTTAAGATTTTTATATTAGGTAAGGCATAATTTGTCAAACCTCTCGGCTATAATTCCCATTAGCTCTATTTATATTTAAACCACTCCTATGATTGCCATTTTTATTATCAAGCCCCCTTGTTCCATTTTTGAAGAATTTCAATTTCATCATTCAAGTTTGCTCCAACTCTCTCTTGATGCTACAATTATCCAAAGCAAGGTTCTCTCAATTTCAAGGTCAAGAGGGTAAAGTTGATGGTTAGGTCTCAAATCAAGTAACATGTGTTCTACCTACACATTGTAAGAAAGATTAATAGATTAGGCTTAAATACTTGTTCGTAGTGATACACATGTGAGGCTGATGATAGGTAGCACATGCTTGGTTAGAGAAAATCTATATTTTGCATGGGAAGTATTTTCTATGGAAAAAGATTCGTGGGTCTTAAGATCACCGTGTATTTGGATGAGTAATAGGTAAATTGTAATGATATCAAAACATATAGTAATGATAGTAGGTAGATTTAAAAAATATATATAATTTATATGTTTCACGTATTATAAATTTATTAGTAATTATATACTATTAATCATTACATGTAACATATTAGTAGTATTGAATTTTTTTTCTCTTTTTTTTTTCCTATACAATGATTTAAGTGAAATAATGGATACTTTCATAAGCTTGTTACTTGTAATAAAATCGAACAATAATATATATATATTATAAACTGCAAGGTGGAAGCATTAGTTATTAAAATACCAAAGTACGTGGCGTTGTTGATGGGTTTATACTCACGAGGACCGAGTCTCCCTTAGAGCCAGTAGCCAGCAGAGTATAGTTTCCAGCCGATATACTTGGTATATTTAATCATACATTAAATTTAAAGCAGTAAATATATGCGAAACCTCAAAAAGCGGTACAACCAGGCGAGGAGATTGAAATATAAACTGCAATAAATAAATAAATTTCAAAAAGAACTTAACACCACAGGTGGCAGAGCCAAGGCTAGTGGGTTATCGTCCTTTTAAAAGATAAGTAAATAAATAAATATTTACTTCATTAACATTGAATCCTTAAAAAGGAACATTAGTTATAGACATAAACAAACAATACATTAGAGAAGAAAGGGGATAAGGAAAAGAGAGAAGTGGAAGATCAGAAAGGATGGAAGAAGATTAGTTGAAGGTTAGAGACGAAGAGGAGAAGGGATATACCTAAGTATGTCTGCGTACTTAGGGCCTATGGTGCCTATGGTTCATCAACCATAGTAGACGACTCTGTTAGTGTTCGGGAGAAGGAGAGAGAAGGAAAGTGTGGAAGAATTGCTCGAAGGTCGGGAGCAGGAGGTAGAGGAGAGGTTAGATGGAGAAGAAGGAAGGGTTAAGTGTTTAAGGCTTCAGAGAATTGTGTTTCTTTTTCTATCAGATGATGTCCTTCTTTGAAGCAACGTCTGTTTTTTAAAGAAAACAATTTTTACTGTTTCTACAGTAAAAGTTCTTTTTACTATAGTACACAGTACTTTGTCGATAATATTACTGTTTTAACAGTAAATCCCAGAGATTTTTCGGTGGAAAAGTACCACGTGTCATTCAAACCGTAAATGACGGTTTGACCATTCTGTCCTTGGGGATGACCCCATGGGTAATTGTTCCGTATATGACGGAGGAATACATACATCATTAATCCGTATAAATACGGAATAAATACAAAAAATTATACAGTATCTAATACTGTATATCATTCTACGTATTTTGTTACAATTGTAACAAAACACTTACATTAGACCCTACGGACTTCCTAAGTTGATGTCGTAGCAGTCATCCTCATTGCTTTGTAATCCGGCTGATGAAGAGGCGGAAGTAGTATCTTCATTAGTCTGCATTTCATCTTCGGATTTCTTCAATTGTGCCAGGGCAGTCTCTAGAACTTTTTTCATTTCTTCTGAATTCTGCGTCTTGGCCATGTTTGACATTAGAAAACCCCTATCGTGGAGAAACGGGGTTTGAGTATCTCCTTGGGCAAGGAACTTTTGCTTTGTCAGCCATTTGTCGATTGCTGACTCAGTTACCCTGTCCCATAGCTTGAATCCATCCCACCACTTGACTCTGAACGTTCTGGTGAGAATTGGAGTTTGGTTTCTTCGGTCGGATTTGTAATCGAAGCTCCATGCCATTACCCATGATATACCTATGTGCATGTAGTATAACATGGTTTTGTTGAACATGTATTCATGTTCGTTAGGTTCATACATTTTAAAGAACAGATTATATCCGTTCTTAGCATTTTCATGGACAATGTTTTTAATTGCTCCATATTCTTCCCACCAGTGTGCAAACCAGCAGGGTAAATTTTTAGAAGAACATTTATCAAAAAAGATCAGCCATGTATGGGACCTTTTCTAATTCATTCTTAAAAAGGCATTGAACCATGCCTGCTTATAATCAAAATAATTATAAGTGGCTAGATGAGGTTCCATTGGACCCAGTGGATTAAAACTGAGTTTTTGTTTGCTAGACGGCTTGCCAGGCCAATCACACAGGTTTATGACCTTGTGGATTCTAGCGGTTGAGTAAGAGATTACTCCTTTGTTTTGAAAATGTTTGATTGATACAGAGCCTGTATCAACCAGAATTTTCTCGTAAAAATCTATATTTTTCAATGGATCATACGGCACATAAAAAACATTTTCAAGAAATATTTTCCTAGCAAAATCAAAAGGATCCTTTTCATGCATACCTTTATCTACAGAAAAGATATACTTGGAAATATCCTTATGATACCATTTTTCAAAAACATTTTGAGGGACTAAAGCCTTCGAAGAAGATGCCACCTCAGTAACATAAACATTGGTAGATGATTTCTTAATCATCCTTTTCTGGTCTTTTACGAGAGACCTGGAACCCAAAGCATTGGTAATAGCCTTAATTAATTTAGGCGTTATTACCACATCAGTGTTTAAACCCTCAGTGTTTAAACTCACATTTCCCTCAACAGGTTGTTTGATCATTAATTTTGATGAGGCAGTTGATTCCTCATCTCTTTCTTTGATTGCTAATGGCGCATTGGTTTTGGGAGCCGTAGCAGCAAGCCACGACCGGACATTTGTGAGTCCCTTACGGGGGACTTCCTTTTCCTTTCCCTTTCCCTTAGGAGGCATCTCTCTGCAGGAATTCACGAGTCGGGAAATCAGGAAGAGAATTGGATGTTCCTTTGATATGTTTAATATCGAAATCAAAACAAGATAAAATAGCTTGCCATCTGGCAAAAATCTGTTTTGAAGCTAAATTATAAACATCTTTCTCTAAAACATTTTTTGCTGCAGAGCAGTCAATTCTTAAAAGAAATTTCTGATTTAACAAATCTCCTTGAAATTTAGAAATTGTTAAAACAATAGCCAAAATTTCTTTTTTAATTGTGGAATAATTTAATTGGCATTGGTTCCAGCGTTTAGACACGAACTGGACTATATTTTCATTTCCATTAGGGGATTTTTGTTTTAGGATTCCACCAAATCCTATGTCAGATGCATCAATCTCTACTATTTTTGGTAGGGATGGATCTGCTAGATGGATGCAAGGGATTTCCTTTATCCTTTACTTGATTTGTCTGATGACTTCTGTGTGTTCACCAGACCATTCTGGTGGATTCTTTTTAAGCCTGTTATGTAAAGGCTTACATAAAATATTGAGATTCCTAAAGAAATCTGCTACGTAATTTAAGCTACTTAAGAATCTCTGGAGTTGGGTTTTATCCAAAATCCTGTCAGGAAACTTAGAAGCAAATTCTATGGATCTCTTAATTGGAGTAATTGTACCATTATGTATATCGAAACCTAAGAACCTAATCCGAGTTTGGAATAAGGACATCATAGATGGCGATACTACAAGGCCATTATGTCTGACTTTCCTAATGAAAGATCTGACATGTTTGAGATGTTGTTCTATATTTGGAGAAAATATCAGAACATCATCTATATAAATAATTACGAAATCTAAGTCACTAAAGATTTCGTTCATTATCCTCTGGAATTCAGAGGGTGCATTTTTTAATCCAAAAGGCATGACATTCCATTTGTATTGTCCAAAGGGTACGGTGAATGCCGTCTTATACCTATTGGATTCTTTAATCTGGATCTGCCAAAATCTAGATTTCATGTCAAACTTGGAGAATACTTTAGCATTGTGTATTTTATCAAGCAGGTCTTTCTTGTTAGGTATTGGATACCTAATCCATTTAAGGACATTGTTAAGAGGTTTATAATTTATTACCAGTCTTGGTACACCTCTTTCAATTTCAGCATTTTTGTTAACGAAAAAAGCAGAGCAACTCCAAGGTGATTTGGATTTGCGAATAAGCTTTTTAGCTAACAAGTCATTGATTTCTTTCTTACAGTGTTCTAGAACACTGCTGTTCATTTGTGAAGGTCTAGCCTTCGTAGGAATGTTTTTCTCGTCGAAGTTATCTTCGTAAGGTAATTCAACTGAGTGGGATTTCCTATCCCAGAAAGCATTAGGAAGAGTAGAGCAGATGGTATTTCTGATCTCACTTTCTAATTTAGAAACCTGCGTCCTTACAGGATTCTTTTTGATTTGGTCTTCAATCCTATGAAGTTCCAAATATTCATTTAAGAAGGATAGATGATCCTCCTTGGCTTTAATTAAATAGTTTAACTCAGTAACTGAGTTCTGTTTAAGCATATCAATCATTTTGGTTTTTGGTTTTGAAACAAAATTAAAACAGATGATTTGCTCGTAATAATTTATTTCAATTCCATCATTGGTAACCTGAAAAGGTTGAATTAAGTTGATAAAAGGAGTTCCTAAAATAACATTCTGCTTCAAATTCTTAACCAAGATGAAGCTAGTACTGTAGGAAACATTATCCTTTACAACTTCTGCATTGGGTAACTTGAAACTAATGTTTAGTTTGTTACTGGAAGCAGAGCTTAGAGATTGGGTTGTTTTTTCAAAATATTTTGTTGGAATTAACCCTTCTCTAATGCAATTTAGATCTGCTCCAGTATCAAACATGGCAGTAGTTTCTAAGATAAACTCTTTGTTTATCTTAACGGTAATTGGAATTACCCATTTTCTAGTGGTGACTTCCACTAGTTGCATTAAGTATTCTGGATTAACTTCTGTTCCAGATATTTCATTGGATTCTGAAGAACTTCCATATTCAGCTTCTTCATCTGAATACTTTGTTCTGGACATTTTGAATTCTAAGAATTGTCATTGCAGTTCCTTCTGCATCAATTTTAATTCTTAAATTTCTTTCTTTTGGGAATTGATTTCCCCTTGAAGATCACTAAGTGTTATTGGCTTAGGACCTTTAGATTTGCCTCGATTAAGGACTTCATTTAGATTATAAGTCAAATTATTAGAAATTGAGGAAGTAGGTTTGGCTCCTTCCAACCATCTCAATTTTTGGGGATCAGACATAGAATCTAACTTAAGGAGAAATTCTTCTTCTTCCTTAGTTAGGACATTGATTGAATCTTCATCTGAGGATGATTCAAGATCATTGCATTGGAGTCCTTCTTCTTCTGACAAAGAAAGTTCCGAAGAAGAGTATCCTTCGAATATTTCGAGGATTTCTTCTAATTTCTTATTATCAAGATCAAGAGAATTTAATTTTTTCTTAATCTTGCATTTGTCAGCTGTGTGTCCAAATTTGTTACACATATAACATCTAATTCCCATAAAAGATTTCTTATATTTTTTATAATTTTTCCTTTTAGGGTTCTCATTGTTTTCAGATTGTTTTCGGAATTTTTTAGAAAATTTCTTCTTCTTATCTTTTGGTTTAGAAGATTTTTTCTTAGTTTTCCTTTTACAATCTATGCATTTTGAATTATCAAAGACAAAGGATGGATCATACTGTTGACAGAATTCGCCAAGGCTTTGCCTTTTTAATTATTTTTCTTTCTTAAGCTGTTTTTGCAACCTGATTGTGTTGCACATTTGAATTCCTATCTTATAAACATAAGAAGTTAACTCACCATAAGAAAGTTATATATATATATATATATATTATTGTTCGATTTTATTGTTTTTGTGAAGAAAGAGTTTGTCTTTAAAAAAAGCAATGGGCACGAAATAGATCTTGGGGGGAGAAATCGAAGTTTCTACAATAGGTTAAGACTTTGATATACGTGAATTAAACATTTCAAGGTAATGTGAGGTTGCAACTAGAATTTTTCTCTAAAAATACAAGAATTATGTAAATCAACATGACCATTAAAAATTCAGGGAGATTAATTAAATTTCCTTAGTTACTTACGGAAAACAAGCTACTTGTCGAGGAGGATGACGAGCCATCCATTGATACTTTATAGGAAATTAATTAGCATATCATGAATGTTAAGGTTATAGAATTCAATAGTCTATGGGATATGGTATATCTTAATATACAACTAGCAATATTTTAAATATGTTATGCAACATCTATTATTTTCTTTAATTTTTAGACTTAATTTATGGCTATTAGGTATTGATAATGTTCCTTTTATGTCTTGTATGGATGAGGCATAGATTCTTATCGATAACTTTACCTTTTTACTATGTATTTATTTATGTTTATAATTTAATAATTATTATTTTACTTTTTACTATAGATTTTTGCTTTTATTTTAATTTTTTTACTTTTATTTTAAATTTTTACTATTAAGGTAAATTTTGGTTTTTAAGGCTTTTTGGTCCATTTTGACTATTTTTTTTATTATGATAGATTTTCTAATTTGTATGTAAGATTTTAGGATTTTTAAGCTTTTCAACTATATTAGATGGTTGAATGATGTGTAAATTTTTCAGTTGAGATTCAATTACCTTAATGGTGTAATGGGTGAGTAACCGTTCTTCTTAGCTTGATTTTTGATGATTTATCGAATGGAAATCTATAGTTTAGGATATATTGTATCCATTTTAGGATGAATCTAGTTGTTATTAGATTAAGTTTTAACTTAGATTTTGAGTTATAACTTCTATAGGATCCTTATAATTGCCATTCCTATTATTAGACCATCTTGTGCCAATTTAGAAGAATTTTAATTTCATCATTCAAGTTTTGCGCCTACTCTCTTCTAGTCCTACGATTATCAAAGTAAGGTTCTCTCGATTTTAGGCTCTCAATTTCAAGGTCAAGAGGGCAAACTCAATGATTGGGTCTATGTCATTATCATACAACTGGAGCAACATGCGTTCGACCTAAAGGTTACAATAATTCCTGGCTGCACATGTCAAATCACAACTCGACTTCATGCTCCACAAAGCAGCCAACGACTTGGCGTTTGAAACTATAGACAACAATTACAACTGCATGGAGACTCGGGCTGACAAGTGCCATGTTCATTGGACCAAAAGATCATAAGAAAGGTTAATCGATTGGGCTCAAATGCCCAGGCCCAAATATGACTCAAATGTAATTTAACCCGGTCTTAGTAATAGATATGTGAGGCCGATGACGTGTAAAGGGTAGCACATGGTTGGCCGAAGAACATTTATATTTTGCATGGAAAGTATTTTCATTGAAAAAAGATTTATTAATATTAATATATTATGTGTTTGGATCAATAGTGAATAAATGTAAATATAATTTATATACATATTAATAGTAGTAGATAAGTTTTAAAAAATTATCATTTTGTATTTTTATATATTAAAACTTTATTAGTAGTTACTAGTAATTAATTTATCCATATAATGTATCAGTAATAGAAAAACTTTTCTCACTTTCTTTTTTGTTATTTTGGGATCAAGCATATTATAGCATCATATCCGAAACAAAAGGCAATGGAAAAAAATCATAAACAATGTTGTCCCAATAAAAAGCTTGCATTTGAGCCAATACTCTACATTTAGAGTACTAAACCTGCATCTAACATTAGATTACAATTTAATACTTGTTTGCATGATTTCAATTTCCAAGTTAGCATTGTGATTTTTACTATTCAATTTGAAAGAGTTTGTCTTTAAAGAAAGCAATGGGGACCCAATAGATCTTACAGAGAAACTCCAAATTCTGCAATGAGTTAGAATTTGAGGTAATGTGTGATTCAAACATTTTAAGATAATGTGAGGTTGCAACTAGATGATATGAATAAAAAATAATGCTATTATATAATATTGATGTGATATATCAAATATCAAAGTGGATTTTAAAGTAGCACATGATGTATTAACAACATTTGACTTCTAACAAAATTAGGACGTCTGAAAATAAGTGTTCTCCTTTCATACCACTTCCAATAATGTTTTTCTCTTCTTTATACTATTGATTTTTCTATTTCTTTTTTCTTTTTTATCATCTATTTGTATCTGAATTCTAATATTCATAATATAAATATAACTTCAACTATCTGGGATTGCTGGGATTTCGTATTGAAGGATTATATTCACCCAGCTGTACTATACGTGAAAATTAAAATCTTTCATCAGAAACACTTTTGTTATTGAAAGCATATAGGACAAAAAAAAGTATCCAATTCAAACCACACATTGTAATTCAAAGGGTCCATCAAGTGACACATAAAAGAGAGAGAGAGAGAGACAGAATGACTATTCAGTCCTATCTAATCAAGAACTATACCTTGGTTTTCTTACCATTAACATCAAATAACTCAATGGAAAAGCTAGAGTTCTTTGCATCAACCATTACTTGAGAAAAGGAAACAAAAGAGAGAGAAACTTGGCCATTAATGTTAGAAAAAGCTTAATTATTGTAATGATTTAGCTCTTTATCTTCCATGCACTTTTCTTTTCTTTTCTTTTTTTTTTAACCATATGTTATAGTTATATAAACCGGAGAAAAGAAATTCAAACTTATTTTAATTTAAAAGAAGATAGTATTCATATCAATTGAACTACAAAATCTTGGTCGTGCATTTTGTTTGGGCTATACATATGAATTTATTATTAGTATTATTGTCATAGGATAGTTCATTGATACACCCCTATTTTTCTTACTATTTTGAAGAAATTTCGAGAGATTATAAGGTTAATTAGATTTGAGCAAGCGGAGGCAATATATTAGAAGGATTTTACCTATACCTTGTTATAGAGGTATAAGTTTCTAAAATAAAAATACAAGGGATGAAACCATTCCTTTGACTTAAGCTATAGATTGTGATAAAATTTTAGATTTTTAAGCTTTTACATGTTTTATATCAATCAGAGTATAAGCCTAAAATTTCGAATTAAGTGTTATATTTTCTTAGTTGGGTTTTAATTATATCCATCACATTTAGTTATATTTATTAAAGGTATTTTATAAATTTAATAAAATAAGTTATATGAATATATTACTACACTATAGTATATCACAAAACTTATGATATGCAAAATATAAGTTTTAAGTGGTTCCATAGATTTAAGAGGCTATATTCAATGTAATCTATGCTATGGATAATGTTTAAAATTTTTGGAGCCGAATCCTATGCTATGACATTCGATAACATTACAAAGTAATGTCTAATAATTTTTGGATAAACTTAAAATCTTTTCTAGTGTAACTATTTAGAATAATATGATAAACTTAAAATCTTTTTCTAGTGTAACTATTAGAATAATATACTCAGCTGGTTCGAGAGTGATGTCCAATAGATTGTAGTGTTCAATGGGTTCTGACTCTCGCTCGTAATAAATTATGATTAAGACATAGAATAATTTATTTAATTTTATATTTTTCTCTATCGTATCTTGATTCATAAATACGTATTTTAACACTTCAATAAATACATAAGATCCAAATAATGAACCTATGGAGATGCATTCTAGTGGTTAAAGTAAGGGGAGTTATTTCTCTTTTGGATCCTATGCGACCATGAATTCATTGTCTTAAACTGGTCATAAAAGGTTACTTTTTCCTTTCCCTAGGAGGCGACTAGAAACCATGATCTGAAATAAAGACCCAATAAAGTAACCATAAAACGAAAAGGAATAATTATATATTTAGTTCCAAATGTTTGCCATTTATTTGATTTCTATTTTTTTATTTTAATTCTCAATATTTACAAAAACACATAAAATAATACTTTGTTAGTTTTTTTTATTAATAATAATACATGTCAGTTTATGATTCGTCCATATAAAATTATATGGATTAATCTAAGTATATCATATATCACTGTTTAACAAAAAAAAGTTAAATATTCTATTGCATATTTTTGTAAATTTTAAATATTAGAATGAAAAAAAAATCAAAATTTAAATAAAAAAGATACTTAAATATATAATTTTCCCGAAGATAAATACTTCACAGAAGGGAGGAGTCCTTGCGCCATTTGACCGCGGTAAGGCTGTTCGAGAGAAGGGAAGCAGCAAAGCGTTGCCCACAGTTTACATGATGAGGGTAGTCAAAGATGACCTTCCTGTGTACCAGTGCTGCTACCGGTGTTCTCCTTGTGGAAGCTAACAACTTCAGATACGTAAAATGCAATGCAGAAGAGACCATGTACGAAGCAAAGTATCCCAGCTATCGACAATAGATGTGGGTCCGAGTTTCCGCATGAATACCTTTTTGAATTTGATGTCTCCAACATTCCGATTATCAACATCGGAAATCCAACAGCTGCTACGATCCTGAATGAAATTTCACACGTACATATGTAAGGTACCAACATTTTAATCATGTATGTTTATGATACTGGTATATATATATATACAATAATAAGGGAAATAATACGGAGTATCCATGTACTTTAATTTCTACGAAATTGTTTCTTTTTTAATGGAGTTTGTAATTGGTTTTAAAAATATGAAAAGTTTCTTTCATAGACTCAATATTGCTTATTGATCTGAAATCCCCTCATTTTAAACTTCCTAAATAAACACACTGACGCAGTGAAGAAAGCGTAAAACCGAGACCAATTCTAGAATTGGAACTCTAGAATAAACAAAGACAAATCAGAGTTTATTTTTGGATTAAATCAATTGCGCACAATTGATAATTAAAGAGAAAACCGTCTTTCAAAGTGTGTTTCAATGATCAAATAAAGCGTAACCCTAAGAATGACCTAATAACTATTTATACATCACAGTAAAACATGTAAAAAAGGAAATAAATATGTACACGTGGAAATAAATATAAGTACACACGTCTGTCGTTTGGAAAGTACACGGCCGTGTATACCGGCCATGTATGCTTTTGGGAGAAATCCTGACCGAGTACACGGCCGTGCCTCGGCCGTATATGGAGACCGTGTATGCTTCTGGAAGAAATCCTGACCGAGTACACGACCATGATTCTGGCCGTGTATGGAGACCGTGTATCTTTCTGGAAGTTTCCCTGACATATTACACGGCCGTGTATCCACCCGTGTATCAACCCGTGCCTCAACCTGTGTCCGCCACGATGTCCGCATCATTCTCTCCCACCAATGAAGAACTCGACTCCGAGTTCTCTTCTAGATAAAGGGGTTCGTCATCCGCGTAGAATGGGTACAAGTTAGCTACATTGAAGGTCTTGGAGATTTTCATGCTTTCCGGTAGACCAACCACATAGGCGTTGTCATTGATCTTGACGACAATATGGTAAGGCCCATATTTCTTCGGTTGCCACTTTCTATACGTTCCCACGGAAAAGCGTTCTTTCCGTAAAAACACCATCACTTGATCTCCCACCTCAAACAGCTTCTTCCTCTGATGTTTGTCGGCGGCTTTCTTATACTGCTCATTCACCTTCTCAATTTGCTCCTTCACGTCAGATGCCACCGTGTGGTACTGTTCCGCTAGGTGTTTAGCAGCAACATTGGTCTCAACACCTTTAGGTAAAGAAGCTAAATCCAAGGCGTGAGAAGGCGTCTTGGTATAGACCACTGAAAAGGGTGATCTTCCAGTAGTTCTATGTATGGAATTGTTGTAGGTGAACTTGGCTTAAGAGAGTGCCAGGTCCCATTGCTTCGGCTTCTCTCCACAAATGCTTCGTATTAGATTTCCAAGGGTCCTGTTCGTCACTTCTGTTTGCCCATCGGTTTGAGGGTGGGTTGTGCTGCTGAAGTTAAGGGACGAGTTAAACATGTACCATAGCGTCCTCCAGAAATGGCTAAGGAATCGAGTGTCCCCATCAAAAGTGATGGACTTGGGAACCCCATGTAACTTGACCACCTCCTTAAAGAATAGCTTGGCCACGCTTTGTGCATCCGCTGTCTTTCTACAAGGGATGAAGTGAGCCATCTTGGAAAACCTGTCCACAACTACAAAAACAGTGTCAGCACCTCGTTGGGTACGAGGCAAACCTAACAGGAAATCCATGGATAGATCCTCCCAAATATTCTCAGGTACTGGTAGCGGAGTGTCTAACCCAGTATTCTGATAATGCCCTTTTGATGTCTGACAGATGTAACACTGTTGCACTATTCGCCTGACATCCCTCCTCAACTGAGGCCAATGGTATCTTGCAGCCACTGCTGCTAGTGTTTTGTCACTCCCTAGGTGGCCGGCTAATCCTCCTCCATGGAGGTCTCTGATCAATTTCTCCCGTAAGGAAGATTCAGGAATGCATAGCTGGTTACCCCTCATTAAGTAACCCTCCAGAATGTAGTAACTATCATTGGGTTCCTTATTGGTGCATTTCCTCCAAGTAGCTCCGAAATCTTCATCTGTCTCATACAACTCCTTCAATTGCTCGAACCCGACTACTTCAGCCCTCATGGTCACCAATAAATCCGCTCTTCGGCTTAACGCGTTGGCCACCTTGTTCTGGACCCCAGATTTATGCATCAGACGAAATGGAAATTTTTGCAGAAACTGTATCCATCTGGCATACATGTCTTTGTACATGCGAGTCTGATTACTCAAGTGTTTCAAGGTGACACAATCCGAGTATAAGATAAACTCTTTGCCGACCAAGTAGTGCTCCCACATCCTCAGGGCTCTGACCACTGAATAAAATTCTTTATCATACGTGGACTAGTTCCTCCTGGCTTCGTAGAGCTTCTCACTATGGAAGGCCACGGGTCTCTTCTCTTGAGAGAGCACAACACCAATACCTACGCCACTAACATCACAATTGACTTCGAATAGTTTGTCGAAGTCCGGTAAGGCCAACACCGGCGCACTACATAATCTCTCTTTGAGCACTGCGAATCCCAATTCAGCTTCCCCATCCCAATGAAACTTTCCTTTTTTCAGGCACTCAGTTAATGGGGGCAGCAACTGTGCTAAAATGTCGTATGAAACGCCTGTAGAATCCCGCCAACCCCAAAAAACTTCTCAACTCGGTAATGGTCTTGGGCGTAGGCCAATCTCTAATGGCTTTTACCTTATCCTCATCCACCGTGATTCCCTCACCACTCACTATGAAGCCTAAGAACAGCGGCCTCAGTGACATGAATACACACTTCTTGAGATTAGCATAGAGCTTATTCTCTTTCAATACAGTCAGAACATCCTTCAAGTGCACTAGATGCTCATCCCGAGTCGCTCATCCCGAGTCTTGCTATATATTAGGATATCATCAAAATATACAACAACGAACCGACCTATAAATGGTTTAAGTACTTGGTTCATCACGCGCATGAAGGTGCTTGGTGCATTGCTGAGGCCGAATGGCATAACCAACCATTTGTACAACCCTTCCTTTGTCTTGAAGGCGGTCTTCCACTCATCCCCAAGTCTGACCCGAATTTGATGATACCCACTTCTGATATCTACTTTGGAGAATATTACTGCTCCACTCAACCGGTCCAACATATCCTCAATGCGAGGTATTGGGAATTTATACCCAATTGTGATCTTGTTGATCGCCCGGCTGTCTACACACATCCTCCAACTCCCATCCTTCTTGGGCGTCAATAGTGCTGGTAGGGCACAAAGACTCATGCTATCTCGAATGAATCCTTTGTCTAGTAAGTCTTGTACCTTCTCTTGTAAGACCCCCGTTTCTTTGGGACTCATCTGATAGCGAGGAAGGTTAGGAAGGCTAGCTCCAGGCACTAAGTCGATGTGGTGCTGGATGTCTCGCAATGGAGGCAGTCCTTCCGGTAAGTCTTCCGACACTACCTCTTTAAATTCCTCTAATAACCCTTTCACTTCTTCCGGAGCCTCTACACTATCTATGTCCTCTCCCGCATTCTTCAACACGAGAGCATGCATCAAACGGGACTCCTTAATGTCCTCGATTATTTCCTTCTCTGACTGAGTTATTGTCAGAAAGGATTTTCCTTCGGCTCTCTAGGTCTTGGGTCGCTTATCCGTCAATGGTAATAGTGTATATTTCACCCCCTCCTTCTCCAACCTATATTTGTTCTCCTTCCCGGCATGTTGGGCATCTACGTCAAATTGCCAAGGTCGTCCGAATAACAAATGACACGCGTCCATATCAACGATGTCGCAGTATACCTCATCCCGATATTTGCCTATCGAAAAAGGAACTCGACACCTCTCTTTCACCTCGATTCGTTCTGCCGCTTTAATCCATCCTATGGTGTAAGGACTCGGATGTTTCTCTATCGGTAATTGGAGTTTCTTCACAACCTCATTTCCGATGATGTTCTCGCAGCTCCCACTATCAACAATTAGATCAAACACTTTCCCACCAATCGTGCACCTAGTGCGAAATAACTGGTGTCGTTATGAACTACCTTCCTGTCTCGGTGCTAGCATCATCCTCCTAATTACATAGTTAGGCTCCACCGCATCATCAACCTCTTCATAGTAATCTTCATTACCATCTGGCTCACAATACACTTCCTCCTCCTCTTCCCTTTCGACAATGTTTACAGCTCATCGATTCGGGCATTCATTGGATCGATGTCCCAACTGACTACATCTATAGCACTTTCCCAGTATTGGCTTGGCATATGGGTTGTTTTGTTTTGGGGCTTCTTTGCCCTCAAGTGGCCTCTTTCCCTCAGCCTTGTCTTCTTTTCTTTCCATGCTTCCCATTTGCTTCTCAACAATTCCTCTAGGCCTTTCGCCACTCACCCTGCTATGACTGCCGAGATTATCATAAGCGTAGTTTCTTTTACCTCCTCCAAACCTTGCACTCTGCTCTTGGATCATCATTTCAGCTCGGAGGGCCAAGTTCTTGGCTTCATTCACGGTTCTGAACACCGTCACTCCTATCTTATCTCTAACTTGATGTTTCAACCCGTCTACAAACCGTGCCACCTGTTGACCCTCAGTCTCCCTCAGATCATTCCTCTCCGCTAACCTCATGAATTCAGCGGTGTACTCATGCACCGTCCTCTGCCCTTGACGGCACCGTTGATACTGCTGGAAAAGAATTTGCTCGTAGTCGGGTGGTAAGAAATCTCTCTACAACAGATTTCTCATGCGGTACCATGTTCTAATAGGTTGCCGCCCTTCCCTTTGCCTACGGTTCTGTAACCGATCCCACCATGCATATGCCCCGCCTTTCAGTCTACAAGCAACCATCCGTACCCTCCTATCCTCAGGAACCTCCATATAATCGAAGAATCTATCGACCTCCGCAAGTCAGTCCAAAAATTCCTCTATATTGAGATTACCATTAAAAGAAGGAATGTCTACCTTAAGACGGAAGTCACCGCCATCAGCATGATCGAACCCCTAGTGGTTTCGTCGATACCCGCCACCATACGCTTGATCAATCCTGTCATTCCCTCCACGGTACCTGCCACCATCAACATCACCCCTTCTCGGTGGTTGCCCTCTCCTCTGCATAAATTCTTCCTCTTCCTCAGAAGGGATTTCATCAATTCTTCTGTTCTATTGATTTCCGGCAGCAAGTTCATTGATAGGACCGCCGCGAGCGACTGCTACTCTCGGCCGATTCCCAACAACACCCCCGTTCCCGTTGTGGCCCATCACCATAGCGTCGAAACGCGCTTCCAGATCTTCCAGATGCTGTTCTACACGTCCAAGCCGTTGTTCTATGGTTTCGACCACCGCCCTTGGAGCCCATTGATTGACTCCTTGGACTTCTGCATCCCGATCAAGGTCGAGAATGCGACCGCCATCAACACCATCGTTAGCCGACATCTCCGCAGGAATTTGCCTTGCTCTGATACCAATTGACGCAGCGAGGAAAGCGTAAAACCGAGACCAATTCTAGGATTGGAACTTTAGAATAAACAAAGACAAGTCAGAGTTTATTCTAGGATTAAATCAATTGCGCACAATTGATAATTAAAGAGAAAACCGTCTTTCAAAGTGTGTTTCAATGATCAAATAAAGCGTAACCCTAAGAATGACCTAATAACTATTTATACATCACAGTAAAACATGTAAAAAAGGAAATAAATATGTACACGTGGAAATAAATATAAGTACACACATCTATCATATGGAAAGTACACGACCGTGTATGCTTTTAGGAGAAATCCTGACTGAGTACACGGCCGTGTCTCTAGCCGTGTATGGAGATCGTGTATGCTTTTGGGAGAAATCTTGACCGAGTACACGGCCGTGCCTCTGACTGTGTATGGAGACCGTATATCTTTTTGAAAGTTCCCCTGACATATTACACGGCCGTGTATCCACCCGTGTATCAACCCGTACCTCAACCTGTGTCCGCTATGATGTCCGCATCACACACATATGCAGCTCATCAAATATACACAACTGTGTTTGGTGTTTTTTTTTTTCCACTAGAATTATAAGACGATATGTAATCGTGAAAATAATTGATTCCAGATGTTCTTATATTGTTAATACATGGATAATGCTACAATTATTATTGTTATTATCATTATCTGTGCTTAAACAGGACAAATCATAATCACCATTATCTGTCTTTAAACAGGACAAATATTAAAAGCCAAGAGGTTCTTTTTCTTTTCTCTTTCGGCCAAAGCCAAGACGTTCAGTGGTTTACAGTACAATTTTCCTTTTCTAAGTCCATTACCCAAAAAAAAAAAAGAAAAAGAAAAACTGGTGGACATTCGGAAAATTAAAACTTACTTCATAAATCTTTTTTATTTTGTGTGTTCAAAATTTAATGAAATTGTTACTCTTAGATGGATGCTCCCGATACTATATAACAACTTTTCGTTTAATACTCATCTCTCCCCTTTAGTATCAAATGAGGAAGAGTACATCTCAAAAACTGTAGTCAAAGAAGTCGGGATCCGTGAGAGCCAAGGTAAACAACACCATTCAATCAATTATGTACTATTAACACTAAAGGCTTAAAAAAATTTACATCTCAAAAAAATTTACTTTACTGTTATAGTATATCCAACTGCTTATAAGTGATGGTGGTTTAAATATTATGTTGTACATACAACAGTAGCAAAATAAAATTTGTGGTAACTTTTATATATTGTAGATTTTGAAAAGCACCCATAATATACAAGCTTTAGCTACTATGAAAAAAAAAAGAAAGAAAATTGTTACTAGAATATAACAGTTCTAGCAATTGCTTATAAACTACTGTTTAATTACTGCCAAAAAAAAAAGTCGCTAATTTATAGTTTTTTTATTGCTTAATTTTCTTATAGTTTTGGCTAAAAAAAAAAATTTATTATAGTGACAGTACTTTACAATTGATTTATGATGTATGAGGCTTGAATTATAACATATAGCGCTTTTCTAAGGCAGTGCACTGTGAAAACTTGTTTAACAAATCTGATATATCTTCAGTACACGGATTACCCATCTAAAGAGATAAACAATTGTGTTAAAAATTATAATTCACTTTTTGCAAAGTATGATAATAAGCAAGGAAACTTGTCAACAGATTTGTAATATATAAGAAGACATTAAATTTACAAGAGGGGACAGTAATTTCTGTCCACTACATGGATTAAACGGTAGAATTTTCCTAAATGCAGAACCTGAGAATCATTTGCCATAGTTTTAAATAACTTATGGACGTACGAACATAATATATTAAATAATGCAGATTGTAGATTAATAACACCTAGCAGTTTTGAGTAACTAACTGTTCACACATTGAAGAGAAGCTTGGTAGGTTTCATATTGTGGCAGTATTTCCTCAACCTATGCTAAACCTACCACTTCCAACTCATAAATGCAAATTCCAAATGTTCAGCAAATGCAGTTGCCTGGATACGGGTAAAAACCAAAGGTGAAAAATACAGGTATACAACGATTATCGACCCGCACTTGTTTTGAAACAAAAGAATTTGATAATAATACGATTATTTATTTGTAAAAAGAAGAATAATCTAATAACAAGATAAAAATTAAAAGACAAACCCATCATTTATATTCTTTATATTTGATAAGGTAGTTGAGAGAGAACTTCATTTTCTTTCCTTTTTCTCGAACACTTGTTAGATGAAATCCATTACCCATGAGAATCACATACACAAAACACTATATGCATGAATCCCCCCTTTACGTAGGATTAGAAAAATGAATTTTAAGAAAATTTCTGCAAAATAAGAAAAGAAAAGAAGAGAAAGTGTATATACATATAAGTGAAGATATAATTATATACCATGAGAAGACGAGGCAAGCGAACCAAAGTTGCATTTTAGAGGAGGAGGTTCTTTCAAGCTCTTCCATGGAACAAATGCACACAAACCCTCCGACCAAACTGGAAGTAATATGTGAAAGTGCCAAAAGCACTGCTGCTACTAAGGCAAGTTCGAAGGCACTTGAGTTTGAACTTGTTTTCTCAGACACTAAACTCCCAATCGACCTTGGCTCCTTCACCTGGTTTTATGACAGTTACTAGAGCAATTATTGCACCTTGAATGCTTGTCAGATAATAAATCTAACAATAAGCAATCACGGATTTTCCTTCCCCCCCCCACCCCACACCACCCCCCTTTTTCTCCTTTAACATCTTCAATTAGATTTAATAAATATTATGCAAGTGGTCAACATGATTTTATAAAAAGAACCTAAAGGTTCATCCACTTCTTCTACTGAATTTAGGGTTTTTTTTTTTAAAAAAAAACAAGAACTAAAGTTTATTTTTGGAGGCAGCTTTTGTCTACTGGGGTGTTTCCTAGGTTTCGTAAAAAGTTAAAAAATAGTCAGGAACATAAAACGAGGTCTTAGGATTTCGCATAATAAGAATATAGTCATAATTCGTAAAATGGCCTTCTTTAAAACTTGAATTACGATATACATGACTTGTAATACCACGTACAGAGAACCTAAAGTGCGATGATAAAAAATTTCCATCCTTGAAAATATGAAAAGTTTAGAAAATCCTTCTGCTATTTTTCTTTTAATTTTTTAATGCGTACCTTGTTTTTAGCATCATCTGCTCGAATGCTAAGAATACCAGCAACAATATCCATAGCAACTATTACCAGACAAAGAAGAACTCTAATCCTTGCCCTATTTTGGTTAAACAACATTAGACAAGTGCTGGAGTGGTGAATGAAGGCAAGAAAGAAAGATGAAATGAAAGAAAGGCGATGGATTTATCTTGGGAAGTTACACCCACTGGTGTCTCACTATCACTCTGTGAGTGAAGAAGCTATTGAAAAGCACAAAGCAATCATGACATGGATGTTGCGTTAAATTATGATAACATTATATATAAGGGATGTAATTTTCACGAGAGAATAATAGTAAAAATGAAATATTACGTCAATTGTTTAACGATGATTACAGGTTAAAAATAAAAAATAAAAAAGTCACAAGAATTTCTGTAACTAACCTTGATAGTTTTCCTAATACAATAAGCGATTTCTTAAAATCTTTTATAAAATTATTTGCCATTAAGCAATCCACGGATAAATCCATTTTCCTTGTGCGACATAAAAGTCCTTGTGCGACATAAAAGGCGCTGTTAGTAATGAATGTTTTTGAATTTAATGTATCGCGTTCGTACAAAACCAGGAAATCGTGTTTCACATGTTTGATCCGAATGGTGGTTTGAAAATGATTTATTGTGACAAAGAAATGTCAAACATCTTTTGGTTGTAATCAAAGTTTAAAGCCTTCTATATTGGGGTTAATTATAAAGCAGGTTAAATGGGTTAATCCGATCTAATCTATTTAGATTCACGAGTTAAATAAGTTAATATATAATAATTCGTTTAAGTTAGAATTTGTTGGCTTTAATCTAACCCACATTAGTTAATGAGTTAAATAGATCGACCCACTAAGTTAATCTATTTAAATTATTTATATATTTTGGTGGGTTAAATAAACCAGTATAACTTGTTTAATCCATTTATATATTTTAGTGGGTTATATGAATTAACTCACAATTTACTAATATTAAGTTTTATTTTTTATTTAAAATTATAAAGTCCATAATGATTATGTATATTTTTATAGTAGTATGATAAATTGACTTGATATTTTATACTATAATATGGATATTATAATTATAACATCTTTTTAATATAAATATTATAAAATGATGGAAGCATTAAGGGACGAAAATCGTGAGGAAGATGGGAGGACCAAGATAAAAAAATAAAAAAGAAGAGTATGGAAGAGAATGATAAATGATGATATGCGACTTTGAATTTTATAGTTTATTATGTTAAGTTTAAAAGTTAAATGAATTAATCACCAAGTGTTATGTCATGATTATGATATACAGTTAGGATAAGTTATGCCGATTTTATGTTTTTTATTATTTTGGTTTGGTGGGTCGGCTCGTTGGTTAAACTAATTGACTCATTTTAACCTATGAGTTAAATGGACAAGGCTTGTTTGACTCGCTTTTCAAACAAATTAAAATTTTTTAATTTTAATTCATTTTTAAAATAGATTAAATAGAACAACTCACTAATGATTACCTATTTTCACAACTCTAGTTAACCATTAATATTCTTACAATTTTTCTATTGATAGTACTTTCGTTTTTTAGCTTTGAAAAAACGTGTTTCCGTAACTTTTTCTCTTTATGTCGTATCCTTACGCAGCTTCCTTTCAACTTTTCTCTTTCCTCTTTGCTTGTGTCAAGATTATTCGTTAATTAAGTATATTCAACTGAAGCTTCAGTGAGTATTTATTGTGTATTGTATTTAATACACCAAAATTTGGGTCGTCATCTAATAATGACTAAAGAAACTTTCTAAGAGAGGGCTGCTATAAACCTTTGCAACCATCTTGGGGACTTGAGCAAGATGTAGAGAGTAGTAATCTTCACGAATTTCTGTCTCAGCCTTAGGCTCATTAAGGAAAAGCAGCATAAAATAGACTCAGGCAAAGATAGTAAAATCCAACGATATAACTTGAGTTAAGGGGCTTCCTACTTTTATAGCATGTGGATTATTTTGTGTTACAATGGAGGTTTGGTAAAATGCAGTTGGGTTTAAGGTCCTAAATTGAAATGTTTTAAAACTTTTCCATTCGGTTTGAACCGGATTAATTTTCTTTTCACCTTTTCTTTCTATCATCTCTTTTATAGTTTTGCTTTTATATATATCTTTATCTTTATTTACATTAAAATTGAATTTTTACTTTTCAATTGATACAATATGTCACATCCCTAATTTATTATATTGACGACAATTCGTCACATAACCTATTTAAGTAGAATACGTAATACTATAATTATTAAATAAGTTTTTAAATTAATTTTAAGACTTTGAAATGTTAGTTAAAATTTAAAAATATTTTTTTGAAATGTTGGATTTTCAAATTTTATGGCTTGTTTGTTCAAGAAAACACAAGGATAGCCATAAAGGAATCTAAGTCCTAGACCTATAGGGCCCACAAAATACAACTAAAGAAAACAGTCTATAGATGCATAAGTAGCTCTCAAAAGAGTTTAAGTACAAAACTGAGATATGGAAACAAGATCTAGAAAAAGAAATAGAAATCATAGTCATAGACAATGTAATCTAGGTTTGTGGTTTCATCCTGGTACTCCTCTTCGGAGTCGTGTCCCAATGAATCATATATAAGAGATATCCTCACTTGAAAAAGAAAAAGAGGAGTGAGTCATAAGGCCTAATACACAGTAACGTAAACATATACAAGAATGTTAAGTAGGCTATGTAAGCAGATAATCATCTAATTTAAATATCCAATATGAGAGTATTTATGACTCCGAACATCACGATAAGGACCTGAGGTTTGATTCCACCACAGTAGACATTAGGGGTTTACAGGAGTAACTAAACTTCACGTCGCTGAAGATGAAATTGAAACCGAACTCAAAATAACCTTGTTTAAGTGAATTTACTATTATGTAACCTTATCGATTACAGTTCAACTATACCATATAACCTGTCAGAACCCATATCCTCGAACTATGCTTGATATACTTCTTTTAGCTTATAGTGCCTATTAATTGACATAATTTCACTTATCAGTTACTCGTTGAGCATACGTAAAAAAGTTGCATACCACATGTTATTGCATACCTAAAAAAGTTAATGATTCCCAAATCGCAATTCAAGTTCTAAATGAGTTGATTGAATTGATTTTATGCATTAAAGAAAAAACTTAAGTTAGTTGATTATTTTAAATGATTGAATTCTATTCTAAGCTTGGTTTAGACTATTTAAGGCTAATACTAGTTATGAGCTCGATTAGGGTTACTTATACCCAATTAAGGTTACTTAGAATTTTGACTTGAGCCATTTAGGGTTTAATCATTTAAACTTATTAAGTTATTTAAGTTTTAAGTCTAATTGTGTTTAAGACCTAATCAAGGTATTTGAGTCCTTCAAGAATAATAGGTCCAATTATGTTTAAAATTAGACCTATTTACTTTAATTAAATTAGTTGAGTTTAGTTGTAATTATTGAGTCTATTTTAAGTTCAATTATATTACTTTCATCCATTTTAATTAATCTAAGGTCAATATGTTTAATTAGTCCTATTTGTTTTGTTTTAAGCCTGAGTAATTATTATGTCAAAATTTAATTTCATTTTAAGTCTTTAGTTGATTTAGAAACTTGTAGGGTTCGAGGCAGTTTTGATTTATTTGTAAGGGCTCATTTAGGATATAGGCCCTAAAGATTAATGGGTTCAAGTATGTTATTGATCTTGGGTTCGTTTATGTTTTATTGTAGTCATGTAAGTCCATTTACTCTATTAGCCCTAAGTCTTGTTTATTGTAATTATTTAATTCGATCTGGGTCTTAAAATGGTCATAGGCCTAGTTTGAGTTATTTGTCATGATAAGACTTATTTAAGCTATGAGCCTTAGAAGAAAATGGACCCATTAAGATTTTGGATTTTAAGTCCATTATCAATTGAGTTCATATTATTAAATCAATTCCTATTTCAGTCTAATTAGGATAATCAAGTTGATCATGCCCAATTAATCTAATATGTCTAATTATATGGACCGCCTAAGGGGAGGGTAAGGGGTTGTTCCTTGAGCCTATATGGTTGGGTCAATATGGGTTTAGGCCAACTTTGACTCAATTTAATTAAGCCAATTATTAATTTAATTCTAATTCGTTACATTTAGAGACCTTAATTTTAAAGGGTTATAATTTACTCAATTTAAGCCTAAATAAAGTGAAATCAAAGTTATTTGATCTTATCACTTTCACTACCCATTTTAACAATAAAACCTTATTTTTTTCATTTTAAAGCCTTTGGACTACCGAGTTACACAAATTTATGAATTATTAACTTTACAAACTTATATCTTATCCAATTTAGGTCAAAATCACTCTAAACTAAAGTTCACTTGTTCTTATTCCTTTATAGAGTCCATTTTTTTTTTTAAGCTTAAAACACCTCCAAAACAGAGCATACCCCAAACTTTTCATTGCAATTTTACAAGTCTAGTTTCAACATATTATTACTTCTAGGCCTTATTTTATGTCCAATCTAACTCCTATTTATTGGTAAATCATAGTTTCACCAAATTTACTCAAAAGAAACATGATGTATCACAATTTTTCTAGAATTAAAGAAATTACTAAATCATGTAAGAAAATCATAATTTCAAGTTCATATAATCCTCCAATTTAATGTAATTCATCCTTAAACTTTACCAAACTCAATATTTATCTTGTAACTTCAAATTTCATCAAATTATCACTTTAAGAACATTATAACATGGTGAAAATTCACAATTTGGCAATTAAATCAACTTGGTCATCCACTAATTTAATCATACCATCAATTCTAGCTCCTTACATACTATATACACTAAATTAATCACTTTAATAATCCAAATCAAATTTAGCAAGGAAATCAAGTCTCAATTTCATCATCTTCAGTAGCGGCACAACAACATATAAACATATCCTCAATTATCATGCATCAAACTTGATTTCTATCCGTAAGTCCAATACCCAACATTACATTTATCATGTCCCAACATAAATCTATACCCTAATCATCAAATCACACTCAAAATTCAATGATACAAATGGTGTCAATCATGGGTATATTGCATTATACACTTAACATTTAAAAAATCACTAAATCCTCAAGTGTAATCACTCTTAATCATTTTAAATCATCAATTTAACCAAGATTTTGGACTTACCTTGTTGGAGATCTAATTAATACACGAAGCCTCTAACAAAGCTCCAAATTGTGTTTTGTCAACTCCCAATTGATTTTCCTTTACATAAAGCATCAAATCTTACTTAGATCTACAACAAACAAGCTTAAGTTCACTTAAATCAAATTCATTTCACTTACCTTTCAAACTCAAGTTTATGTGTAAGAGAGCTCCTCTTACCTTTGATTCTCACTTGATTCTTAACCTAAAACTCACAAGAAAAAAAAAATAGAATTAGTAGCTAGATAAGATAGGTTATAAGTTAGATGAAGGGTTTAGGGTTTAAGCTTTTTGTAGGTATTCTATCACACTCCTAATTTACTATGATGACAACAGTTTGCTACATACTATACTTAAGTAGCATACATAAGGTTACAATTACTAAATGGGTTTCTAAACTAGTATTAGGACCTTGAAATCATCTATTAAATTTTGAAAAATTATTTGAAATTTCATTGGTTTTGAAAAACATTTCAGAAGTTTGTCAAGTTTGGAAAATGTAGTGGAAGGCATGAGATAGAATTCTAAATCCTATGGCCTACGGGGCTTACAAAATATAGATATAGATATACAAGCTATAGAGTCACATTTGGCTTCTATAAGTATAGATATAATACCAAAATGAATTTAATTAAGTCTAAATCAAAATGAGAAAGTATAAATAGTCCTTGTAATCTAAATTTGTGAGCTCACTCTCGTACTACTCCCTAGAGTTAAACCCCATTGAATCATGAAAAAGATTAGTAAAGTCCTCACTTGAAAAAGGAAAGAAGGGTAAGCCACAAGGGCTCAGTATATAGTAATGCAAATACATATATGAATATCAAGTAAGTCTACATACTAATGCAACAGACAATCAATTAATTTATTTAATTATGTTATTTAAACATCCAAACAAGATAAAGATATGGGGTCTAATTCCACCACAGTAGACATTAGGGGTTAAAGGGAGTAACAGGACTCCACGTCGCCAAAACTAAAAGTAGACTCATCTAAGTGACCTCACTGTTACGTGGTCTCATTGATCACAATTCTATTATATCGTATCACTAGCCAAGACCCATAATTCCTAGACAACTCTTAGTATACCTTCCGTCCATTATTAACCGTGATTTCACTTTTTAGCTATTTGCCGAGCTATATCTTGATGGCCTAAGCGCTTAACTACTGTGTCATTTCGTAGTATATGATTGCAACCATAATCCCAATTCAAGGTTCGTTACTTGTTGGCTTCAGTAACCATGCATAAGCAGCAAGCAGCTACTTAACCAAGTTTAACTATTAATCTGGTTTAAATTTCTAATCTAGCAAGCAACACACATGTTATTGCATATCTGAAAGGGTCAACGATTCCCAAATCGTAATCTAAGTTCCATTTGAGTTGATTGAATTGGTTTTATGAAGTAAAAGAGAAAACTTAAGTAAGATAATTATTCTAAATGATTAAATTCTATTCTAAGTTTGGTTTAAGCTACTTAAGGTCCATACTAATTAAAAGACCAATTAGGGTCATTTAGACCCAATTAGCTTTTAGCTAATTTTGACTCAATCCAATTAAGATTTAATCATTTTAATCTAATAAATTATTTGAATTTTTATTTAGATTCACTAAGCTATTTAGGAGCTATTTTTGATAAAATTGAATTTAAGGATAAAAGGTCATTTTGGAAAAATTTGTTCATAAATTATGTGAATCATTTCTTAATTAACCTCAATTTTTTTCTTTTAATTCAATTGGCCTTATTTAGAAATCTAGGGTTTTTCATATTCTTACCTTTGTTTTTTGAAAATTAGAAGGAGGAGAGGTTAATTATTTATGTCATAAAATGGGTTTTATAGTCTTAGTGGAGGTTTAAGGTTCGAGGTAATTGAAATTACAAGGGTTAGTGGATTTAACCTAAAGGTGACATGTGCCTTCTAATTTAGCCTAATTTCTATTTTATTTTTTCCTCAATTTCTACCACTTATTCTAGTTGAAACATGATGCTTCCTTTTCCCTAAAATGACATTGTAAACTCAATTAATTAGCTACCCTTCTACAAAACAAGCTTAGGGTATTTTGGTTATTTTACTCAATTGGCCTTCGAATTTAAAGTTTTCTTTTTCAATTGTCTTCAAATATTTTATAATTTATTTTATCCATCTAATTAAGGTCTTGGAGCTATATCTAGGGTCTCTAAGCAATTTCAGGACTAAATTTGATAAAATTGATTCCAAGGACAAAAAAGGTCTTTTTACTTTTTTCTTTTTAATAAAAAATTGATTTTTTCAACTTTTTAAATCCTTCCGAATTAAATCTAAAATTTTCCTTTTTTATTCCTCGTGGCCTTATTTGTTTTTTTTTTTTGGGTTTTTAGCTTTAAAAATAATTTAAATTCAATGAAAAAAAAGGGTCTAAATAAAACCAAGGATATAGAAGAACTCAATCTCTCTCACATAATTAAGAATTTTTTCCTTTCTTATTAATGTGATTTGGTTTGGTTAAAAGTGTTAAGAATCACCAAATCAAATTGGATTGCAAAAGAACTGCTTTTTGTGGACTAAATTGGTACAATATGATTTGTGGTTCGGTTTGGTTATGTGAGCCTCTAGTTGAAATCATGTCTTATGTTTTAGTAGATAAATAAATATGATCCAATTCAATTTGGACTATTTTTATGTTTTTCCTTAATCAATCTCTTTTATAGTTTTATTTTTACATATATCTTATCTTTATTTGCTTTTGAATTGAATTTCTACTCTTCAATCATTTTTTCATTCATTTAGAAAAAGACTATATACCAAAAGTTAAATACTAATCTTAGAATTTCTAATATCAGAATAGTTTAAACTCAATAGAAACAAAGAAGTTTAAATTAAGTGTAAATAATAATTGAGATTCCCCCACATGGTTGGGGGTATGAATAGAATCACTAAATTCAATCACATTGCTAAAAAACCGCTTTCTTTATGATTTGATTTGGTGCGGTTGAATTTGCAAATTGATTTGCCTCAGTGAACATTCCCACTCAGAAACAAAACTTGTGTTTTATTTTTTATTTTTTCACCTTTAGAACTTTGTGTTATATTTTGTCTCCCCTCAACAACCCGTTTTCGAGTGTTTTTTTTCACTTATATGGCCTAATATTACCTCTTATATTAGTGACATAACCTGTGAAATAATTTAATTAATGACAACTTAACATTTTTAAAACAGAGCGTATTATATGACTTGACTAACGAACGTTTAATATATTTAAGACGCAGTACAGCACTTGTTGCATTGTGTGAATGATAAATAATACAATAAGGGAAAAAAAAATCGGAGGAAGGACTTTTATAATCATGCCTTTTTTGCATAAAAAAGAGCTTGAATTTTTTTTTTCGTGTGTTTATAAGGAATGTTCATTTTAAAGTCTCAATCCAACTGTTGTTAATGAGATATAATATATAGCATAGATGGAAATCTTAAATTAAGGTAATTTATAAATACAAACATTTAATGTATTTTTAAAAATTTATACAATTTTTAGCAAAACTATAAATATGTAAGCCTTTCTTCTATATTTTTTTAGATGATTCATAATTAAATAATAGTATTCACATTACATTTGTAACGATGAATAGATATACATTATTAAAATGTTAATTGTGATAATTTTTAAAATAAAATTATTATTTTTAATAATATTGTATATACATTAAAGCAAATGTCACACACAGTGTGGGACACGATTTACTCCTCTCCTGATTAAAATTATTTGTGTGTCTAGCAAATAATCATGTAGACGTTTCTTTTTGTATAACAGAAAACCATAACACTTTAGTTTTAAGATAGAACTAGTTAAAAGCTTGCGCAATACAAGAATAAATGACTGAATTTCCATTGTAAAATTTTCTTTTTCTTTTTCTTTTTCTTTTTTTAATGGGCTAAAATTGTAAAACTTTTTTTTTTTGAAAAAACATAAATAGTAATATGGTAAAAATTAAACTTAAAATTTGGATCCTTTACTCTGCTTTTGTTTACGGATTTCCTAAAGTTCTACTATTAATTGATTTCAATATTTGCCTATTTAAATCAATTTTAAATTCTGCCATTGATTAATATTAATAATATTTAAATTGAAAATATAGATATAACTTAATTCATTTATTGTTTCACTTATTGTTTTGGATTTGTATTAATGAAATATTTAATTTATGGATATTATAACAAATAAAAATTTCATGATTTTTTTCATATATAGAATAAATGTTCTTATAGCGTCTTAGATTTGGAAGTTTGCATTTCTTTTGAATAAAAAATAAGATATTTACACATTTTTATTTAAAAAAAATCGAATGTTGTTCTTATACACCTTTTACACATTTGAACTTTATTTGTCATATTATAATATAAGATGTTATTTGTTATAAAAAGTATTGTAATCCATTTATTTCATTCAAGAAATCCAAAAAGAAAAAAAAAAGAAAAGAAAAACCTTCTTCCCCCCTCTCTCTCTCATTAAATGATTTTCAAGTGTTTGAGTATGAAAGAATAATGTTTTAAATTTAGAAATTCACATTCTTTTAAATTTCCAAAAAAAAAATCGATACTTAGATAAAAAGCAGTAAATAAGAATGCAATTAAGCTTATTTTTAAGATGTGAATTGAATATAATGGAATGTTTGAATATAAAAGGAGTCAAATAGAATGTAATTAATATTAGAGTATACCATCAATATAGTTCTTATTATCATATTAAGAGTTTTAGCAAATTGTATTGATAGCAAAAACTTTCAAATGTATATTCATAGCAAAAAGAATCATTAGGATAAAATATGTATTCATACAAAAAGATCTAAACTATTAAAAGTTATAAGTGAAAATATATGTGATATCAAAATAAATAATATATAGCAATAATACTCTATCACTCCAATCTCTCTATTTTTCTCAAAAGCAAATAGATTAATATTAGAAGCATATGTGATTTCAAAAGCAATATGAAGGAATAATTACATATAAGGGATTAAATTATAATGCAATTTTTAAATTTTTAAATTTATCGTTTTTTTGAATTCCCTAAAAATTAGTATTTTTGTAGAAATAAATTATATTGAAGATGAGAATTGAATATGATGAAATGTTTGAATATAAATGGATTAAATCAAAATATAATTAATATGAGTAATACAACGATTATTATCATATGAAGATTTTCATTAAACATTAGGTTGTATTAATAACAAAAACTTTTAAATAAATATACATAACAAAAACATCTTCACAATATCATATACATTTGTTATTATCTAGGTAAAAGCCACTAATAAATTTATTTTAAAGATTAAAATAATTTATATGCTATTAAAGTACCGGGATAAATACTATTAATTAGTTATAAAAATATAAGAATTTTCCATGGTCTTGTCAATGTTTTGATGGGACTAATCTAGTTTTTAATCTCATCATTAATTTATGTATTAATAGTGAATATTTAACCATGATCAATGGTAAAGATTTAATATTCATAAATTAACGGTGAAATTGAAGGTTAGATCAATTTCATTAAATGGTGGAAGAGACCATAGAAAGATTGAAAAAAATATAATATATTAAAGTTTTACGTGACTATTTGATGATTTTCCATAAATATAAGTATGTGTTATTTAAAAAGCGTTGTAATGTTTCAAAATATAGAAGTGAAATTTAATGAATTCAAAGAGTTGTGATGCTTTGTATTAAATTATGTAAGGTTTACATTTCTAGAAGGTACATGACATGCATAAAAATGCATTTTAAACAAAAATTTTTAAAGTTACATATAAAAATGATTTAGTTCCTTATTATGAGGTCTATATTTTATTTTCAAAGTTAAGTTTCATGGTTAACAACAATTCTTATTAGGGTTAGTAATCGCTAGCACAATATGATAACACAACATGATTAAAAACACGATTACAGAAAGAAAATATGAGATACAACATGATATACAATACAAAGATACATATATGATATGTTGCTGACATGACATGATTAAGAACACGATTATAGAGAGGAAACATGAGATACAACATGATACATGATATGAAGACATGATAACATGAGATATGACATGATACATGACATGAAGACAAGATTAAACAAAATTATGCTATAACATGATTATTTATTATTTTTATTCAATTTTATACATTTTTAGTAATGGCATGAATTAGACATGATTTGAAGATACAAATATAACCCGTTAATATGAATTGCTAGCTCTAATTCCTATGAAATTATAATAAAAAGAGTTTATATATATTGGATCTTATTTATGGATAAATGAAGAATTATTAATTTAGGAAACATAAGAAAGAAAATTTTGAGGCAAATAAAAAATGATTTCATAAATGTAAAATTCAAACATTAATTAATCACTATTTTTCCCATGAATATGTATTGATGTCCATCTAAAGAGATAGAATTGTCCATGGGTAGATTATCTCGAGGTAATGTTAAGATGGCATAGGCAAAAAATTTCCTTCCACTGTTGTAAATATATTGAATGTATACCATTAATGAGTATTTAATTTCTAGTTTCCATTTATTTATTGTGAAATTAAGAGATGAAATTCTTTTTTGTGAAATGATGTGAGGTAAAACATTAAATACAATGTTTAAATATTTAATTTCAAAATAAATAAAATTATTCTTATTTAGATCCATTGTTTCATTGATAAAAGAAATTCAATTACAATTTGAAATTAAAAAAAGAAGTTAACATTACATCAATGAATTTCCTATATCATCTTTTTTTTTTTTTGTAATTTCTGTTACTCGATATTGTCCATCTTTTCATTGGATCTTCATATCACGTAAGTTCATTTATCGACCATCACCTACATAACAAATAGATATAAAAATTAACTAAGAAAGAAATTCCAATAAAAAGTGGAAATATATAAAAAATAGAAAATAAAACAATATTGTGTATGAAATGGATGGAATTGAAATTATATCTTAAATCATGGAATACATTGTTTAATAATATTAAAATGGAATTCATCCACCTCCAACATTTATCAACATGTAAAATTAAAATAATTAAAACTACATCTATAAACTCCTATATCAATCTTTTTTCTTCTATAGTTTCCATTATTGGATCTGGATTTGTCTCCCTAATCGATCTTCACCTATTTAACAAATAAATACAAAAGTTAGTTAAGAAAAAGAAATTAAAGTAAAAGGTGGAGATAAACAAAAAGAAAAAAGAAATATAATCATAATGTGTAAGAAATAAACAAAGTTAAAATTATCAACTTGAACAAAAGGATAATACATCAATTTGCAGTAGAATTGATCTAGTTTTAACATTTACCTGCTTGCAAAATTAAGATAGTTTAAACTATATCTATAAACTCAATTACCTAATCTAAGTTGGTTTCTCCATTTCATCAATCATAATACATATGAAGTAGGTGAGATTGAAATTTAATTTGCCTATTTGATCATAGATAAGGGGGAAAATGGCATAAAGTAATATACTAACCAACTACAAAAATTCATTTGAGAAACTAAATCAACCCATAGGAAGAAATAGATTGGAGAGAGAACTTGAATAGTCAAGAACAAGGACTTTATGACACTTTTATAGTGGATATAGCTAATAAATAAAATTGATGAGTAGAATATGAATGAATGTTGAAATCGACAAAAATATAATGGTTAGCAATTAATTACACTATAATAAATATTTAAAATTAAAGGTAAATATAATCGAAAAGAAATGGAGTTAAATTGTAGCAAATACCATCATAAAAAAAAACAAAATATAAAAAAGGAAAGAGCTTTCGAAATTATTATTATAATATGATTTTATCTCATCACCACTTCTTATTTTCTCTTCTGAATTTGCTCTGAAGTACATGCAAAAAAAAAAAAAAGAATCAAAATATATCATGAATTCAAGTTCCATCATAGTAAAAGTATTTTTTTTCACTTAATATTACAAATATAACATATGCACATAAATAATTTTCTTTCTCTCAATAATAATGGATAATAGTCATAGTATTTGATGTCGATTTATTAACAAAAAATTTCTTTTTTTTTATTATAAGTTAATCCCATATTTATATGATATCACTTTATTGGTAATATCTAAATAAAAGAGAAAAAAAAGCGACATTAATTTTAATTAATTTCATACAAGATGGTAGCTGGTAGATAATGTGTATGAATACATGTGCACACACATGTGTATGTATATATCTGTGTATTTATATGTATGCAAAGCTAAAATCCTTATCTTTAGATTTTGAAAATTATGTTTCCACACAATAATATTTTAAAAAAGCTTGTCTACTCATTCTCACAATAGATTGAAATTGTAGTTGCAATTTGTAAAGGAGGCAAGTTTCAATAATGTGATTGAATATTGGATTTAATAAGTCTCATTTTTGGGATTTAGTTTGTGAATGAACATAAAAAAATGAAAATAAATAAAACATAAACAAAATTGGGGAGAAAGAAAAATAAAATATTATATTTTATATTCATAGGAATGTCATTGAAATATAAAATTTGGCTTGTCTTTTGTGTGTGTATCTAAATGAGGTTAAAATCTAAAATCATGTGGGTTAAAGCTTAATTAAGACAATATTCTTATATGTGTATGTATATGATACTATCTATAAAGATGAATTAATAATAATATTTTTTTGTATGTGATAATATATAATGAAATGAGAGAAAAATTTAAATGAGTGACCTATATTAGTGCAATTTTTATACAAGAAAGGTATAATTTTTTAAACATATATCTGAGGGTCAGTATGAATAAGTCATGCTCAATTTAAGTTTTTTTATTTAGATTAAGTTAGATCCCATTAACAGTAAATGGTTAAAAACCTTGAAATAAGGGCATTTTATAAATACAAGTTATTAAACAAACGATAGAAAGATTTAGGCCTTTTTTACAACAACTGCACAAATACGATCCTTCCTCCACATTTTTTTTTCCAATACGGAACAGATAAAAAGAATGATAAAACAAGAACTATTGCTCATTATGACTGATATACAACGAAGTACTTGTTACTGTATTGAAAAGTGAAAAGCGCCAAAATAAAACACAATATCTGTGTTTGACAAAAAATGATAAAATGTGTTGAAAAATCGGGGGGTTTTTTTTCCTCTCATTTTCACCCAATAATGGATCAAGTGTTCGAAAGTTGACCTAATGCAATTAAAAAAAAATTCATTAGTATTGATATGTAATATATTTCAATAAGTAGTATCTAATTATCAATAACTTTTTAATATGTGTTAGTTATTATAGGTATTTTTTTAAAATTATTATTTATATTTTTATTTATTAAAATTTTATTGATATTTATATACTATAAATTAATTTAAATAATATATTAATACAATTGAATATATTAAGCTGTTGAATCACTACCTTTTGGAGTCACGGCTAGGTTCTGGCTGGTTTTATCAGAAATAAAAAGCTGAAGTTGATGAAATTAAATGTTGGCGCTATGCTGGGCTGAGGTTGGGACTGGGACTGCACCAAACCCACCACCCCCCAATAAAAATAAAAAATAAAAAAAGAAAAATGAAACCTAATGGTGCCCCAAACCATAGGGCAATCATGGTGGAGGAAAATTTTTTTCTAGAGTTATCTTATCCTATGGTGCACTGTAGTTTTTTTTTTTTCTTTAAAAATATTATATGTTTTGGAATCATTTTAAGTTATATATATAGTTTTTCTTGTAACATCTCTTAAGAATTATAAAAAAACAAAAACAAAAATGACCTCTCTTTTTCTCCCCAAAAGTAAAAGAAATATACACTCTTTAACATTTAATGCTCATAGGGACAGCCGTCTCTTGCTGTCCGTCACTCCCACATCCACCTACCTGTTATTATCCACCATTTCTTCTCTATTTCAACTTATGCGTGCATTTGGTCATTTGATAGGCACTCATCATAAAAAAACATCCTCATAAAATCCTGTTTCATTCGACAAGCGTCAAATCCAGTGCGGCATCATCATGAGAGTTGAGACTGTAAAATGCCCTTTTACATTAGGTGCAATGTACTTCGTTTTATCTTCTCCCTATTAGACTTGATACCGTCGGCCAAAGTTTAAGTTACTTTAAATTACGGGTAATATGGTTCAAAATGGTTATGATAGCATCATATTTCTTTTCTTTTCTTTCTTTTTTAACCAAACCTTATGAATTCATGTTTCTATGATTTATAAATAAAATATATCTTAGATCTTTTAAAATTACTTTAAAATTTTATATCTCATAAAACTTATAAATATAAAACATCTCATACGGTTTATAAATTTTCCACTTTATTTTTTGTAATATAATAATTTCGGTGCACATGCACTTATTATTGGAAAAAAAAAAAGGCTTTGGCATATATTAATGGTTTTATATCTAAAATTAAGAACCTTAACACTATAAGTTTAACATTGACTAAAAAATAAACAAAATCATGTCTTATTATCATGGGATTTAAATTTCTTTTGACCATTTATGCAAGTGAACTGTGAATAAAATTGGGTTGATTCTTTTACCATTAACTAGGCCGTTCAAAGTTGATTGAGTTGCTTAAAGATTTATTACATAACATTTAACTATAACTATTAAGGATATTTTACAAGATATATATAGAGTATAGGTTGCACATTTTTAAAGATATTAAAAATAACATATTATTAATAATTTTCCACATGAGTAGATAAAATAATAGTGAGAAATGAGAACATAACCTCTTCATTTCCCACGATTAGATTGAGGTTGATTTGTCGATATATGATTTTTTTTCAAGGTTTGTGATAGAAGAAAAGTACTTGAATCGATTAGGACACATTAGATCCATATGATGTGATATAAATAATAAAAGAATATGTTTAATTTTTGTATTTGTTGGATGTAAGTTGATTTTTGTAGTTTTCGGATAAGATTTTGGAGTTGGATGGATTAGTGGACACTCTTAATCTTTGGATTTTTTACTTCGATACTATACGAAAATCAATCTATGTTTGGAGAGATAATTTTAAAGTTTAGACGGTCAACCGAAACAAGCTATTACAGACTACTAAATGTCAAAAGAGACATAATTGACCGCACAATACTAGATGGTCAAATGGCATGTGTTTGGTAGTCGATCAAGCCCGATGACCCGACTCTCATTCTATGTCATTTAAGAGTTTTACACATAAGTTGTGCTTCAATTTTCATCTTCAAATCTTCCTTGCGTGTTATTTTTTATTATTCAATTCACTCACATGCTTCCATTTTAAAGTCTTTGTACTAAATCAATAATTTTTAAAATTTAAAATGTGTGCCAAATTTTCAAAAAAAGGGTTACACCAAACCCTTATACGAATTGCTAATGCACGTAATGAAGTAAATTGTTTTGATTGGAAAGAAAAAAAAAAAAAACCTTATATGAACTCTTCAACATAAGAGAAGGGCACTAATACTGAAGGCATCTAGATGGGAATTTATTAGTTTAGCTTTTGTTTGGTAAATTACATTATTAAGTTGAAATTCAAATTCTTTATATTTCTAAGGGGAGTCAGAGGGAGATGTTGATGACTTAGTGTAATGATCTAAATATATGATTTCAAAACTCTTAATCATAAAGTCATAATCGTATTAACAAAAATTGGAAGATAGGAATCGAATTACGAGCATTGCATTCTTTTTTTCTTTTGTTAGCATGTCCTATTTCTTTGAAAAAACACTTACGAAAAAAAAATATATAACTTTGAATAAGGGTAAGTGAGTAATCTTGCATACCTACTCATATCCTACTTAATTAGGTAGGTTTCAGATGGATATTAAAGGTCACATGCTTAAATAGAATACATAAGGTTACGATTATTAAATGGATTTCTAAACTAGTTTTAAGATCTTGAAATTATGGGTTAAATTTCGTAAAATATTTAATGGTTCATTAGTTTTGAAAAAATTTTCAGATGTTTATCAAGTTTGGAAAAGGTAGTGGAACGCACGAGATAAAAATCTAAGTTTTAGGGCCTATGGGGCTCACATAATACATATATAGGTATACATGCCATAAAGCTACAAGTAGCTTTTAAAACTATAGATATTGTATAAGAATGAATTTGACTAAGTCTAAATCAAAATGGGAAAGTATAAATTGTCCTTGTAATTTAAATCTGTAAGCTCATCCTCATACTCCTTCAAGCAAAACCTTATTGAATTATGCAGAAGATTAGCAAAGTTCTCACTTGAAAAAGGAAAAGAGAAGTAAGCCACAAGGGTCCAATACACAATAATGTAAACAACCACACGGATGTCAAGTAGGTCTACATACTAATGCAACATACAATCAATCTGATCATTTAATTATCTTATTTAAATATCTAATACAAGAGTACTCATGACTTTAGATATCATGACGAGGGACATAGGGTTTGATTCCATCACAGCAGACATTAGAGATTGATGAGAGCAACCAAACTTCACGTCACCGAAAACTAATACCTAAGTAGTCTCGTCTAAGTGAACTCTCTATTATACAATACTTATTGATCACAATTTAACTATATTGTATTGTCTGTTAAGACCTATAACTTTGAATAACTCCTAATATACCTTCTCTTTGTTTATAGTGTTTGTTATCCAACTTGTTTTTATTTATTAGCTATTCGTTGAGCCACCTTTGGTCACCTAAATGGCTAACTACTATGTCATTTCAAGGATGCAACTGTAGCTATAATCCCAATTCAAGGTTTGTTAGTTGCTAGCTCAAGTAACTACGCATAAGTAGCAAGCAATTGTGACTCAAATCGTTCAGGGTTTATTTATTTAAACCTAATAGGTTATTTGAATTTTGGGTGTAGTTTTGTTTAAGGCTCAATTAAGATATTTGGGCCCTTTAAAAATAGCAGACCCAATTATGTTTAGAATTAGACTCATTCCCCAATTGAGTTAGTTAAATCCAATTATATTTATTAAGTTCATTTTAAATCCATTTAAATTACCCCTATCTATTTTAATTAACCTAGGCCCATTGTGTTTAATTAGTTCTATTTTTTTTATTTTAAGCCTAATCAATTATTAAGTCTAATTTTAATTTCATTAAGTCCTTAGTTGTGTTAGGACCTTGTAGGTTGAAGGTCCGATTAAATTTGATTTATTCATTAAATCTCATTTAGGATATAGGCTCTAAAAATTAATGGGTTTAAGTAAGTTTTCGGTCTTAGGCCAATTTGAGTTTAATTATAGCTATATAAACCCATTTTACTTTATTAGGCCTATGTCTAGTTTATTTTAATTAGTTAATTCAATTTGAGCTTTAAAATGGTTTGAGGTTTAGTTTAAGTTACCTATTGTGATAAGGCCCATTTTAGATAAGAGCCTTAAAATGAATAAGTTCAATTATGTTTTGGATTTTGGATTTTGGATCTTGGACTTGTGGGTTATTTGGGTTCACATCATTAAGTCAATTCTTATTTTGGTCTAATTAAGATGGTTAAATTAACTAAGCTCAATTTATTAAATTATGTTTAACTATATGGGCCACCTAATGGGAGGATACAAGGATAATCCTTTGGCCTATATGGTTAGGTTGACTTGGCATTGAGTTAGCCTTGACTCAATTTAATTAAGTTAACTATTAATTTAATATCAATTTATTACAATTAAATGCCTTAATTTTAAAAGGGTTATAACTTATTTAATCTGAACCCAAATCAAGTGAAACCAAAGTCATTTGCTTCCTTATCACTTCCACTACCTATTTTAAGATAAAAGGCTTTATTTTATTTATTTTAGAGCCCTTAGATTATCAGACTAAATAAGGTTATGATTTTCCAACATTGTAAGCCCTTATCTTATCCAATTTAAGTCTAAATCACTCCAAATCAAAGCTTACTTATTTCTCTTCCTTTCTAAATTTCAAAACATCATTTATTTTTTATTTTTAAGCCTAAAACATAATCAAAATAGAGCATAAAAAATGGAACACGCCTTAAACTTTTCATTACACTCCTACAAATCTAATTTCAACATATCACCATTTTTTAGGCCTCATTTTACACCAAGTCTAGCTTTATTCATAATTAAATCATAATTATACTAAATTTACTCAAAATAAACATAACATATCATATTTTTCTAAAATTAAATATATTATCAAATCATATAAGAAAATCATACTTTCAAGGTCAAACAATCTACTAATTTAACATAAATCATCTTTAAACTCTACCAAACTCAAGATTCATCATGTATCTTCAATTTTCACCAAACTTATCACTTTGAAAACATGTCTACATGCTGGAATTTTAGAATTTAACAATCAAATTAACTTGTTCATCTATTAGTTTATTCGTATCATCAATTTTATATTTCAATATGCAATATACACCAATTTAGTCACCTAAACCACTCCTAAACTTTGCCAAAAATATTACTCATCAAGTAATTTCATTTTCTATCAAATTTATTACTTTTTGAATATGTGAACATGCTGGAAAATATCAAATTATCCACTAACTCATGGATTTCAACAAATCCAACTCCTAACATGCGTGTACATTGAATTAATCACCTAAACTACCTCTTATCAATATGTAGCATCTAAATCAAATTTGGCAAGAAAATCAAATCTTAATTTTTTCCATCATAGTGGTGACAACAACAACACCTAAACATATTCTCAGTTATTATGCACAAACTTGAATTTTACTATAAATTCCAACACCAAACAACATATAAAGCACCACATAGATCTACATCTTAATCATCAAATCATACTTAATATTCAACAAATACAAGTGGTATCATTCATGGATATTTTGCATTATACACTTAACATTTAAGAAATCACTAAATCCTCAAGTTTAGTAACTTTTAATCATCATAAATCGTCAATTTAACCATGGTTTTGGGCTTACTTTGTTGAAGATCCAAATTAATCCTTAAAGCCTCCTAATTCTATCTAAGCTAGTGCGCCAAGAGTGTTTTTCCTCAACTCCCACTTGATTTTCCTTCACATAGAACATTAAATCTTACTTAGATCTACAATCAATAAGCTTAAGTTTACATAAATTAACCTTATTTCACTTACCTTCAAACCCAAAACCACGTGTAAAAGAGAGCCCCTTTAGCTTGAAATCCCACTTGATTCTTGTCTTAAAACTCACAAGAAGAACTAGAATTAGTAGCTAAATAAGGTGGGTCTTAAGCTAGAAGAAATGTTTAAGGTTTAAGCTTGTTTTTGTGGGCATTCTTACCCTTTGAGTTTTCAAAATTTAGAGGAGGAAGGGGCTGCTTATTTTTTTCTTAAAATGGGTTTTTATACTAGGTTTTAGTGAGGGCTTAAGAATAGAGGCAATTGGGACTACGAGGGTTAGTGAGTTGAATCCAAGAGTAACATGTGTCTTTCATTTAGACTTAATTTCTATTTATTTTTCCTCAATTATCACCACTTATTCCAGCTGAAAATTAACCCATTCCATTCCCTAAAATTCCCTTAGAAATTCATTTGATTAGTCACCCTTTAATAGAAAAGCTCAAGGGCACTTTAGTCATTTTACTCAATTGATTTTCGAAATTTAAATTTTCTTTTCCAATTATCTCTAAATAATTTTTAATTGATTTTATCTACCAAATTAAGGTCTTTGAATTATATTAAAGTCTTTAACTAATTTTGGGTCTAAATTTGATAAAACCAGCTTTAAGGACAAAAAGGGATTTTTTTTTCTTTTTGTAAATTATCTTTAAACTTCAAGAGATCACTCGCAATAAGTTAAATGACTCCAAATGACTTTAATTAAGTTTTTTAGTGATTTTGGCTAACTTCAATGACTCCAAATCAAGTTTAGGGGTAAAATGGTCATTTTACAAAATTGATCTCCAACCTCTAATTTTTCTTTTCTAATTAACTCTAAACAATTCCTTAATGATTTTATTCACTTAATAAGGGTCATGGAATTTTATTTAGAGTTACTAGGATATTTCAGAGTCATTTTCAATAAACTGAGTTTATGAGAATAATGGCTATTTTGAAAAAAATTGACTCTAAATTTTGTAAATCTTCTCTTAGTTGACTCCAAAATTTCCTTTTTGATTTCATTGACTTTATTTGGAAATTTGGGTTTTTTCAATGATAATCATGCTTATTAAATAGATTTTTAATGAAATGATGATTTAAAAGTAATTTATATGAAAAAATAAGTTTTATTGATGTATCGATCTAGATATTGTAACTATTTATTGAGCCATAAGGCTCCATTTTTGTCAAGGAAAACTACCTGTTAGTATGAAATATTTTTCCCTTAAAATTATCTTCTTGAAGTGATATAATTTCATGTGTTTAGCTGTGTTTATTAAAATATGTTAGAAAAGCTTTTTCAGTCTTTGATTTGCAAATATTATATAACTCATATTTTTACCAAAACAAATTAATATTACATATTATCATAAATATATTGTTTCAAACATTTTATTTAAAAGTAAAATAAAAATAATTTTATAACATGTATATTACAACCTCTAGTTGAATTTCATAATTTTTAAAGTCTTTACTTTTGTTTGCCAATTACTTTTTTCATGTTTAAAATATAATTTACAAATTAATTATATCATTTTATTAGAGTTAGAGCTCTTGCAATGGCTAATTTGGAAAATGACATTTTATTTTAAAAGAGTAAGTCGTTTTCCTGGAAAAAAGTATGATTTTTCCTTTGAATAGAAAAATGTTTTCCCTTGCAAGAGAAAATGTTTTTTATTTAAAGGCCTCTTTTCAACATAACAAATAAAGGAAAATAGAGTAAGTTTTTTCTGAAAAATATTTTTCTTGAAACAAATGGACTTTTTCTAATTACACCATAAAAGCAGCATAGATAACTAACATCAATTGTCACGATTTATAATGAACCTTTTGAAATAAAATAAAGTTGCTTTAACTCTCTTTACGTCTATGTTATTTATAGACATATCTCGTTTAAGATGTAAAGAATTACATAATCTAAAATTGAGAAATTGATATGAAATGAAAATGACCAGTCAATAACTCTGAGGAGCAAAATAACCACTATCTCAAAATGAAAAATGAAAATAATAGATCAGCAACAAAGGGATAGCACCTAAAAGAGAAAATACACGCAAGAAATGGAATAGTAAAAAAGTCACCATCTTAAGAACCACGCACCCCCCATTCACCAGCATGGCAGTCTACCATCAACGTCTTCAACTTGTGAGCCATCATTAAACACCATCGACGTCCTGGACAATGTTTTAGCCGTCCATTGCATTTCACACCAACAAAAATCCGCATTCGTCACTTAATGCCATCGATACAAAAATGAGAAAGAAAATATAAAAGCAAAAAAAAAATAATAAAAAAATGGAAGACAATGACAACAAGAACAGCAAAACATACATTAAATTCATACCTATTGATGGTGGTTGTTAGCATCAATGATGGTCACAACCGTCAAATTTGCTCGTCGGGGAATTTCCTTTAGTCACCATAGATGATGACACGAAGAATTCTATTAATGAGATTTGCATAATTAAAAATAAAAGAGAGAGAGAGAGAAAGCTAAAGAAATTACTTTCGCCTTTAATGGTGGTCGCATAGAGAATCTCTTTACTATGCCAATTAATGAGATTTGCATAAATAAAAAAGCACATATTTATAGATGGTTAGATTAAATTTGGGTAAATGGATAAGTTATTGCTGACTGATGGGAAAAGTAGGTTGGAAATAAAATATTTGAACAATAGATAAGCATGTAGAAAACTGCCATTCCATTCCAGATTGTTGGTTGTGGTGTAAGGATAAGGAAGACTGTGAATGTGTGATAAAGAGAGAAATGGTGAACATTTTTTAGTGGAGAGAACAAATAGAAATGGAGAAAAATGATTGATAGTGTTATGGTTATGGGAATGTAATTGGAGTTAAATAAAAAGTTAGTGACTTAAAAATAATAGATATATTAAGTTGTGTAGCTTTTTTTCACATTGACAAAAAGTAATGTCATATTTTCCCTAAATCATAACTTAAAGCTATGCCCCTAATAGAATTATTGCAATTATTGGATTGTTTTTATTAAATAGATGTAGATCCTCCAATTGAAAATTGTTTTTTGGATACATCTTATCATATTCATTGAACAACTTCAATACATTTTATTGTCTTCAATCAAAGAGAATGAAAACAATTTAATTTGTAATAATTAATTTCTTAGTCTTTTTAATACATATAAAGGCATTAGTGAGATACTAGCACCTAAAATGTAAAAGGTGCTCATGAAATCAACTTTGTGATGGTCAAGGGTATGGAGAACTTACTAGGATCGATAACTTTGTGAGGTAGTTTGTTATGAGTGATTGCACTATGCTTTTCAGTAAGGGCGATATTGTCATACTATTCTACTTATCTCTTATGAGTCATAACATTGTCAAAGAACTAAGCATAAGATAGTTTTTAAGTAATTGTATCTAACAAGAATATATTTACCCTTAGCTCCCTAAATGACATGGGTGAGTTAAGACTTCAAGTTATGAAACAATATGATCATTAGAAGTATCAAAAGTGGAGGAATTAGAAACATTGGAAAAAACAGTCAGAATTAGAAATTAGAAGCCATAAATCATTTGGAAACAATGTTAGTTAGGCTCCGAACAAGTCAAATGTTGTCAAAAACCATAAAAAAGAGAGTCAAAAGCTATTGTTTTAGGAAAGGAGGCCTTGTTTTGGAAGTTTAACTTTGAAGTCTCATAACTTTTTGCTTATAGAGGATTACAGAGTGCATAACATATCAATAAAGACTAATTTAAATCTACTTTAGGCTAAAACAAATCACTACATCATTTGGGTCTACTTTCGATGTCCAATTTGCATGTTTTATCAAATAATTTGTCTAGATTAGAAAAGTGTATCTTGGGTTTTGAGTTTATGAATACCCTATGAGTAATGAAATAAACAAATTATTATCAATAATACAAGTTGTCTCCTCCCTAAAAAAAAACCCATGATATTAAAAAAAAATGTTTATTTATCTTATTTTATCGCTACCTCTCAAGAAATGGAAAGGTTGTCATAGAAGGGTTATATAATAGTTTAAGCTCTCTTACTCTCTTGATTTTCCCTATGACTACTCCTTTGCCATTTGTCTCATTCGTACCATGTTCTTCCTTTAGTCTAATTGGTTAAGCTATTCTTTGTTCAGTTTCTTTACTTTTATTATTATTCTTTTTTTGTTCACTATTTTCTCTTCACATTCTTCTCTTTCTCTTTATCTGAATTTAATTTCTTGTTGATCAAATCACCTAAGGTTTTTGTAATGATCTCTATTTCATCTCATGCTCTTGCCACCCATTTACTCCAAAATTCACTTACTTGGACATGTTCTTTCATTTACTACAGGTTAAGAAGATTATCTTACAGTCTTTGATTAAGAGCATTTATTAGTTGGTCAAAATTGGACTTGAGATTGGCAAACTTATCATTGTTAGGTTGTGCAAACCTTTATATAGAAACCTCCTAAGCAAGTTTCGCTTGATTTTTGGGTAGGTGCTATAATAATGCCTTAATTTCAATGGCTTTGTTGGTTGTTAGGTTGAGGAAAATTGACTTAGCTCCCGAAAGACATGGTAACTTTTACTAAGGTATCCTTTATGGTAATAGATTGTTTACCTAACAAGATGACTAAGCCATTCAACTTAACACTAATCATTTTCATATAATCCAGTCCATGCACATCATTAGCCCTCTTAGCTTGTGTTTGTCTTCATTGTTCCAATGATAATTATTTGAAGCCATCTCTTCTAATAAGCAAAAAGCATCTTGAGTAATTTTTCCCTTCAACACATTGCCAAATAATACATCAATGGTCATTCTCACATATAGTAACCCATTGTAAAAAGTTTACATGATCAACCATTGGGCAAATTGTGATGCTGGTTATTGTGTTGCAACTCTTTATAGTGCTCCTGAGCTTTATACAATAATTTTCCATCAAATTGCATAGAACTTGTGGTGTTAATTTGTAATTTAGTGGATTTTCCTAGGAGATAATACTTTGAGGGAAAACTTGAGTAAAATATTCCAAGTGGTAAACATGTTTGATGTTAGGAGTGAAACCTATGATAGGGACACAACTGCGCTCTAATAGTTTCATCACTCAATTCAATTTCATAGCATCACAAGTTACTAAAAAGTTGGCTAGGTATGCGTTAAATTCCTCAATTGTAGTTGCTCTAAATTGTTCTTTTTGAATTAGATTGTCAGGTTGGTTTCAATTTAAAATAACTAGCATTGACTAAATGGTCTAGCATATTTGTTTTTAGGAATTTTGCATTGGGTAAGACATAATATGTCAAAGTGCTCGGCTATAATTCCCATTAGCCCTATTTATATTTAAACCACTCTTATTATTGTCATTTTTATTATTAGTTGTTCCATTTTAGAAGAATTTCAATTTCATCATTCAAGTTTTAGCATCTATGTTCCATTAGAAGCATTTTCTTCTAATGCTACGATTATCAAAAGCAAGGTTCTCTCAATTTTAAGCTCTCAATTTCAAGGTCAAGAGGGCAAAGTCGATGGTTGGGTCTACATCATGCAAACCGAGCAACATGCGTTCTACCTAAAGGGTACAATTCCTAGCTGCACATATCAAACAACAGCTCGATTTCATGCTCTAAAAGGCAGCCAATGACCTGGCTCCTGACACTGTAGACAGCCATTACAAGTGCATGGAGACATGGGCCGACAAGTGCCATGTTCATCGGACCAACGGATTGTAAGAAATATTAATGGATTGGGCTCAAGTGCCCAATCCCAAATATGACTCAAATGTAATTTAACCCTATCTTCGTAATACGTATGCGAGGCTGATGATAGGTAGCATATGCTTGGTTAGTGAAAATCTATATTTTGTATGGGAAGTATTTTATTTGGAAAAAGATTCGTGGGCGTTAAGACCCCGTGTATTTAGACGAGTAATGTGTAAATTATAATGATATCTAAATATATATTGGTAATATTATGTAAATTTTAAAAAATTATAATTTATATATTTTACGTATTATAACTTTATTGATAATTATTTCAAATTATTTTACTTAATATGTTAATGCTATTGAATTTTTTTTTCTTTTCCGTAAAGGTAATGGGGAAAAAATCATAAACATCATTCTCCCTACAAAAAGCTTGCATTCGAGCCAATACTCTACATTCAAAGTACTAAATCTATATATAACATTACATTACAGTTCAATACTTATTTGCATAATTTCAATTTTGAAGTTCTCGTCTACGGCTTCATAGAGGCGGTGAACCAGGCCTTCGTATAAGATGCTACATGAACAGTGATTTGAGTGGCAGAATGGATGCTTTTATAAGCTTGTTACTTTGAGGGATACTACTTTTATATTCTAAGTGAGCACTAAGATTTTTATTGTTCAAATTGCCATTTTCTTAAAGAAAAATTTGTCTTTAAAGAAAGCAATAGGGACCATATAGATTTTGGGGAGAAACTCCAGATTCTGCAATAGGTTAGGACTTTAGATATATGTGAATCAAACATTTTAAGATAATGTGGGGTTGCAAATAGAAATTTTCTCAGGAAATGCAAGAATTACGTAAATCAACATGAGCATAAAAAATTCAGAGAGATTAATTAAATTTCCTATTAACTTATGGAAAATATACGACTTTTCGAGGACAACGATAAGCCATGCGTTGATACTTTATGGGAAACTATGGGAAATTAATTAGCATATCATGAACATTAAGGTTATAGAATTCAATAGTCTATGGGATATGGTATATCCCAATATAGCACCAAGAATATTTTAAATATGTTATCTAACATATTTAATTCGTACGACAGTAGCTTCATGTAAGATAAATCCAGAATAATCAATCATGTATTTCCTCGGGAAAAAAAAAATTACGCAAATAAAAATATATTAACTAGTATATCTTATAATTTAGAAAAATTGACAACCATTAAAGTCCAAATTCAAATTAATGTTGTGAGATTTTAATAGCTTATTTATTTTACTATAATAGTAATTCTATTCTCTTTTAATTATTTGTAAAATTAGTATTACGATATTTAATTATTTTTTATCTGATGATGACAATTTGGTAAAAAATTCCTATTACTTAAAATATTAAATTACAATTCTTTACTCTCCTCTTGAAATTGAAATTGCGATTCAATTCAACATCGCCGCCCCCCACCCCCCCCCCCCCCCCCCCCCCCCTTCGTCAAAACAAGCAAATGACAAACATTACTCTCTCTCTCTCTCTACCGTCAATTGCTCTCCAACCACTGGTTGCCACTCAGCCATCGGTCACCATTTTACCATATCTTCCCTAAAAACACAGGATAAGCTAGCAAAAGCTAGGTAGAAAATATAAACATCAATTTATATCTAAAGTGAGGTGTGAACTCTCCTTTTTATTTAATTTGCTAGACGTTACATCTTATAGATTACTTGGTTCATTATTTTGTAGATGGTCTTCTAGTCTTCCACTTTACATGGTAATCTTGTGATACTAGTGGTTGTTGACATATCTTATCTGAAACATATCCATGAACTTTAATATGTTACTTATTGAAGACTTTGCAAATTGTTCATATATGGCCTAGTAATTTTGTATATAACTTATGCTCTGTAGCCCTTGGAGCACTCGGCATAGTGCTTGAAGCTGGTGTTTTATTTGGTGTTATGATGATGATCATAGAATTTGAGCACGTACTTATGTAGGATCTTACTTTTGTCAAAGTGTTTTTGTTTGATGTTACGGTGATGATCGTAAATTTTGAGCAAGTACTATTGTTCTTGAATTTGTATTCTCATTAAATATCTATACATTCTATATTACAGATTTCAACAGAGGTTGATAACAATGTTACTGGGGTGATGATTGCTGGATATAAATCATGGAAGGCTATAATGGAAAACAATAATGTCCTTGATTTTTTACTCTCCAAAGTTAGTTTTTGTCTTTGTAGATCTAACGAAGAAAATAGGAGATCTCCAAAGTTGATGATCTTATTTGGGATGGTGTTAGAAAATGCAAGCATAGCCAGGGGTTGGTGCTCAAGAAGAGATGACTTTAAGGTTGGTATTTATCGCTCTACCTTAAGGGGACAAAATGTAGGCAATGTTCATGAGCTTAATGTCAAGCTTGAATTTCGATTCATTTTTCCTAATCTAATTTATACTAAATCCTATGGTTATTTAATATAAATCTTTGACTAAAATTAAGAAAAATTAATTTATTTTATCTAATTTAAAGAAAAAGGAGTTACCACTTGATTACGATTGGAAAAAATGTTAAATTGTGACTAATTAAGTGGATCAATCCTAATTTAGCTACTAGTCTGTGTAAAAATTAGAGATTTTGGAATTCGAAAGCTATCCTAATAAAACCTTACGGTTTCCACTTTAACTTTCCAAATTCAAATTTATTTTTCAAAAAAAGAAAAAAAATATATTAAATAAAAATGAACCTAATTATTATTTACAATTGAGGTCACTCCGAAGGTGTTTATGTACTCGTTATTAGGGATCAGACTAATCGCAGTTTGCATGATTTTAGAAGGCTTTAATGAATTTTTTTTTAATTTAGAATGAACTTGAACTAGTAAAAATAATAAAATAAACTAAATTAACAAAACAATAATAAAGAAGGAAAAGAAGAGAACATATAGTATGTAGAAGTGAGTTAGAAAATGGATCGGGTCTAGCCTTTAGGTTGAGTTCAAATAGAAGGTTGGTAGTGATTGCATAATATGCTAAGGAAGGGTGCTTTGGAAGACGAAGAATCTCAGTTTGGGATTTTGGGTTAAGAGGACCATGATGATGATAGTGGTTAGCTTTTCAGTTAGGCGATGGTGGTGGTTTTCGCAAGGAGCCATGGTAACACGGTTGTGTGATGTTGATTGAGGCCTTTGAAGGTGAAGTCAAAGACTTACATTTTAAGCGTGGATGAGAAGGTAGAGGAGACGTTGGTTGCGTATGGTCTTGCGTAATGTTTGTGGGCTTTGTAGTGAGTTGGAGGGGATGTTCTTAAGGTTGATGAGTGAAGTGATGACAATGGCTTGGTCTTAGTGGTAGCATAGATGGCTGGTTAAAAAAGGGGCAATAGTGGCCGATCCTTGGTTTGTCAATGAAGGGTTTGGGAGATGAAGTTATAATTGAAGATTGGTCTTTTTCAAAAGCTTGGAAACCTGGAATCCAAAGAAAGTGGTTTGAAGCTTTAAAGTTGAGTATGAATAGAGAACTTCTAGAGAGAAGTTGGTTTTCATGGGTGTCGAGTCTAATTTGAAAATTTTATACTGTTTCTTTAATTCGATTTATATTAGATCATATGTTCATCCAATATAAATCCTCAACTTGAATAAAGAATTTTATTATTTATTTGGAGTCGCCATCTAACTGGAGTTGGGAAAAACTATTGAATTAGAATTAATCGAGCAGATTAATTCTAATATAAACAATTAGTTGATGAAATCTCTTTTTTTTTTTAAAAAAAAAAAGAAGAAAGAAAAACTAGAGATTCTCGACTCGGGGGGCAGTCTTATTAAAACCCTAGAGTTACCACCTTATCCTTCTAAAATCTGAATTACGTATTTATGTTATGATACCCTTTTTTTAGCATAAGAAGAGGATATTAGAAAAAATGATACAACTATGATACTAATAATGATTTAAAAATATACATCTTATTTTTTTAGTGTTACCCCTAAGGGTGTCTAGGTATCAGCTATTCAGGATCAAACAGATTATAGTTCATTTTTTCATAAAACTTTAGTGGATTAGTTAATTTTAATTACGAAAACATGCCAGGTTTACGTTTATTATTATTTAAATTTATTTGAAGAAATTTTTAAGCCTAAGCTTTATTTCTTCATTTTGATAAAAAAAACTAAAACTTCTAATTTGAAAAAAAATGTCAATTATTTTCATTCATTTATTTTATGAAAAAGATTTTTCTAAGTGATAAAATATTTATTATTTTTTATTAAATTTTTATTAATTATAATAGACATATATTTTTTTAGAAAACTTTAAACCTAGTTCTATTAACATATTCCTAAAAACATACATCTTTATTATTTTTTTATATATTTTTATTTTATTTTTCCATATACATTCTTATTTTATTTAGTATTAAAAAATAATAATAATAATAAAAAAAAAATAAAGAAATCCAACTAACTTGGATGCAGGTCGCGGTTCGAGTCAAGTCCGGTTTGCGGGTTGGGTCAGATCGGGTTATGCACGGCAACTGGAGCTCTTTGACGGTGGCTTTCTAGCGGCCGTTTTTGTCTATTGGTGGGTGTTTCCGAGCTTTCTAGAGGTGGGGAATCACTTGGTGGTGTTAGTTTTTGTCGAAAACCACCTTAGGCGGTGGCTCGGTGGCTACGACGGCAAGATCTAGAGAGAGAGGGAGAGAGAGCTCCGGCGAGTGTTTTCCTTTCCCCTTTTCCTTTTCCTTTTTTTTTTTTTTTTTTTTTTCTAATCCTCTCTGCATTTTTCTCAAAGTCAAGTCCCATTTATAGACTCGCAAAAATCCCTCTTGATAACCTTGGATCGGAGCTTGTTGAAACCTATCCCTATCTTTTTCTTTTTCTTTTTTCTCCGATTTGAACAAATCCTTTGTTTTTTTTTTGTTTTAATTCATATTAATTTGATATTTATCTTTTGTTTTTGGTTAAAGATTCATTAAAATTTGATTTGAAATGGCCGGATTTTGCTCTCCCTACGTCGCCATCGATTTTGGTTGGAGGTTGAAGATGAACACATGTTAGGTGCGTGCCTTCGAGTCCTCTAATCAGCTACTAACACGTGGTAGCTTGGGGAAAAAAAATCAAAATGGCACAAAGTTCCTTTACCCGAATTTGAACTCACAACCTCACCTTTCCTACATGCGTTCCGGGCACACGTACGAGCCAGCTAAGCTAGCCCAATTCTCATTTTTTTCTTGCATGCAAATTGTATATAAGCACAACAATATTTGTTAATTTTATATTATTTTGAAATTATAAGATTTAATAAAAATCCCTAAATATCTTTTATTTTTATTTTTACCTTTATTTTCTATTATTGGTGTATTATTCTTATTTATTTTATTTTTATTATTTATTTTTCCTTCATAAAAGAAAACATTAATAATAATTAAGGGACAAAAATGGGATGTTTACAATGGGTATGGCTCTTTAGAGAGAGAAAACTCATATTAGAGCTTCAATGAATGTTTTTGAGTGTTGTTTCCTCTAATGCATTCTTGAAGGCCCCTTTTATATTGCTTAAAATTGGATTAAGCATGGAGGGTCAATTTCCATAATGAAGCTGAAATCTCAACTTAATGGGCTTTGACTGATTATGATTTTGAAATCCCATGAAATTTTCTTGAAATCATAGTAAATCAATGGCCAAATTTGATTCATTGTGCTTCATTATTACTTAAAATAGTAATTAGAAGCTTTGATTCACATTAAACATGCTCAAGTCAAGCAAATTCACTTTGTGCAAAAATGATTTTCTTTTATATTTAGACCCACTTTTGACTACACAAATGGATGAACCAAGATGTGTTAGTGGTATCTATCCAAAGTAGGACACGTGCTCTACATGATTTCACCATTGATTTTGTGAAATCATGTCAAAAAATGGGCTAAAAAAGGCTCAAAAGTGAGCTAACCACACTAGGAACATGCTTGGGAACATAAAGAGCATATGGAAGAAGATGATGAATAGTGCTACAATAAGCCAATGAATAGTTTCCATGTGGCATTGCATTGTTTTTAAAACAAACGCGTAAAACTTGCATGGAGTAGGAATTGATCTTAGGTCCTTTGCATGGCATGCAGACATCTCAACCAACTAAACTAACAACTTTTTTTTTCGTCATTGTGTGCATATTAACTTTTAATAAAGTATAAAAAATGGTTTGGACCCGATATTAAATCTAGTTTACGCCAAAATTAAACCATATTTAATTGGTTGCAACCACAATTCTTTTTTTTCATAAAAGAAAGGAAAACAAAATTTAAATGAGGTAAAAATGAGGTGTCTATAGCTGCCTTTTTTTGTGGTGAAGTTTAAAGAAAACTTCACTACAAAGATAAAAGAGAAAAGCCATTTTTGTGTGAATATAAAAAAGGTTAGATGGTGCTTTGACACGTTAACTATCTGATGTGAGGATAGTACTTTCACGATCTCACTACCAAAAAAGTGCCAGAAATGTGAAGAAGTATCAAGGACTTGAGAAATGAAGAGGATATTGAATTGGCTGCTAGATTGACTATGGGTTTGTCTTTATATTGAAAAATCAATTTGGTTCCTAAGCTTTTATACCTAAGGATAACTCAGGTAACAATACTTTTAACTGGATGATCGGAGTTTTAGAGACCCTAAACTCATAGATGATTGAGATTTTTTAAGAATTACCTAAGTTCTTGATTGAGGAAAACTGAGGTTCCTATTCTTGAGGATGGTTAAAGTTTTTAAACTAAAGATAACTTAGACTCTTATTTTTCATGGAATAACCTAAGTTCATAATTTTAAGGATAACCTAGTTTCCAAGGTTTAGAGATGATCTAAGCTCCTAATTTAGGATAACTAAGATTTATATTTTCCAAATAATGGTATAAAGTTCTTAAAGATACCCTATGTTCCTAATTTAAAGATAACTTAGTCTCCAAAGATTGAAGATAATCTAAGTTCCTAATTAAGGATAATTGAGATTCCTATTTTCTAAAGGATGGTTAAAAGCACCTGAGGATAACTTAAAACTCTTATTTTCATGGAATAACCTAAGTTCATAGTTTTAACGATAACTTGGTTTCCAAAACTTAAAGATAATCTAAGCTCCTAATTAAGGATAATCGAGATTCTTATTTCCTAATGGATAGTTAAAAGCTTTTGAGGATAACTTGAAACTCTTATTTTCATGGAATAACCTAAGTTCCTAATTTTAAGGATAACTTGGTTTCTAAAACTTGAAGATAATCTAAGTTCCTAATTAAGGATAACTAAGATTCCTATTTCCTAAAGGATAGTTAAAAGCTTTTGAGAATAACTTGAAACTCCTATTTTCATAGAATAACCAAAGTTCCTAGTTTTAAGGATAACTTGGTTTCTAAAACTTGAAGATAGTCTAAGTTCCTAATTAAGAATAATTGATATTCCTGGTCATAAGATGATTAAAGATTTTAAGTTTGTTGATGAAATATACTCGTAGGGTTCTACAAAGTAAGATAACGAATACTCTTAAGGTTCTCTTACCAAAGGATGACTAAAGTTCCAAAAAAATCTCAAAATCTTACAAAATACTAAAAACATTTTTTTTGTAAAAACTTAAGAAATTGTCTTTTTTATTTTAATTTTTTTTACAAACAAATAGAGGAAATTTACTTACTCTAAATAAGATAAACTTTATACTTAAACTTGCGCCTATTAGCCATTCACTCTGTCTTTGATCACTTTGACATCTTGTTGTTGGAAAGATTAAACACCTTTTGTAGAGGTTCTATTGCGACATGGAGATGGATTTCCCATAAGGGCACATTAATTCTTCTTGATTTTAGAGAAAGATATCTCATTAAATTGTTTAGTTTAAGAGAAATTTCTCACACTCTCAAAGTTTGAATTTTGCTTATGACTATAATTTTAAAAATTTGGTTTGTCTTGTAAGTTATACACCTTGATCAATCCATTAGGTCTTTTTAGGACTTGTAATGTGCTTTTGGTCAATGGTTTTCAAAGGAAGGGATATTAATGAAAAGGCCATTTTTGAGAGCGTAACTTTTCAACATGAGTTTACAAGGCAAGAACCTTAAGGAAAAAAACTAGAAGTGTGCTTGCCCAAGTTTCAAAAGAAATTATTGTATATTTTGGAAGAGTTTTTCTAAAAGGGCTGGTGTTGTGGGTGAGACTTGACTTTTTAGGCTTGGAGCTCTAAGCTTTTATAAGCTTTTTGGGCTTTGGAAATTGTCTTAACCTTTTTAGGCTCACTTTTGCTTGTATTTGGATTTAACCAACTTCGGTCCCCCCCTTTTTTTTTTTTTTTTGCGCCCATAAATGTAATTGTCTCTTCTTGACTAGGTAGCTCAAAGTGTTTGGATTGCATATGGTTTTTGGAAACTATTCTTCCTCTTAAAAGAAATAAATTATCTATAGCAAAAAATTACTCTTGAATTGATGCAACTAGAAAATACAAATTCGTTTAACCTTTTCTCATTACTAACCTTAACCTCTAGCGTACCCCATTGTGGGGTTGTTCTTGACAGGGTTTAATTTTAAAAATACTTTTCAAATATGCTTAATGAGGATTGTAAAGGATAATTGTGTTTAGGATATTGAAAAAAAAAATGCCTAGCATCACTTTGATGTGTATCAAGTTCAAAGCAGATGCCATTTAAGGAATAAGTCTAAACTTCACGTTAATGACACTCAACTCTCAAGTATTTAAGGGTTAGTGTTTAGGATATGGTTTGTCTCTTTTCATCATAAACTTTTTGAGATATTTTACTTGAGAAACTCCTTTGTGTTTATGTCTCTCTACGTAAGATGCCTTTGTAGGCTATATGCCTCACTCTTTAAAAATTTGTCCAAAACTTAATCATGAGTATTAGCTCAAGAGGAATGCTCTAACAAATAAATTTTATTCTCAAAGAACAAATAGTCTCAACAAATTCCTCAAGTACATATTAAAGAAAAAACAAATTTCTTAACAAGCTTGGATGGCAACCTCGGCTCACATGGAGTCTAGATATAGTGACCTACCTACTAAGTCTGATTCTTGAACCTATTGCAGAATTCCTGTAACTATCCCTAGTACTTGTAGGTGGATTGTTATGCCGTCTCTGAATTAGAGATAAGGTAAATTTTGCTAATCTTGAACCTGTAACTCCAAATTGTATGTAATTTTATAAACATTATGTAAAATGGCGCTAACAGTGCTATCATTTCAAATCCACATCATATCTAAACACATGTACTTAAAATCTCCTATCACATCATACATTATATATATATATATCATCGGGATCTGCATTCTTAGTAAGTAGGCATAGCCCATGATTAATCATGTAGTCTTAAGTGGCTCAAAAGATTACAAATCCAACCTTATACACACAAATATTTACATTACAATCCGAAGATTAACACCTGTAGATCTTATTTACAAGCACTATAACATCATGTACAGGACATCCTATTACAAATAACAGAGGTTCCAAAATGCAAACTAAGGGCCTACTTGCCTCTATTGACGCTCTCCAAAAACCCGAATCTCTAATAACTTATTATTTAGTACCTGTACCTGAGGTTAGCAAAAATACTAACCCCTCGGCTTCTTAAGAAGCAAAGTGAGTACATAATCAAGCAACCCAGCAAAAACAAACAATAAAATCACATAACAGTAACCAACAATATTATCAAATACCTCGGAAGTGATTACTCAAGCAAGCAAGTTTTCAACTCAAAGCTATATTCGCAAGAAACCCAATTCAATTTCTTACATTTTAACATCACCATGATTTTACTTAATGATATTTTTCTTATAATTCCATTTTACCAAACTCATAACCTTTTCATTAGAGACCATTTCAAATTATTCCTGTTTACTCACAAGTCACAAATACTTTTCAGTTAACCCAGGCAGAGCCTATCAACTGGTAGGTAAACTACCCTCATGTACTTTTCAAAACTTAATATTTTCTCAACCAATTAAGACATCCTTACATACTCTTTTTAGTTAGAAACATTCAGTTCACCTTTTACCTACCTCGAACAAAAGGGGTGACCCGATCCCCATAGGTCATTAAACCGGGCCAGTTCATCAACCGTGCCTCAAACTTATCCGAGTCTATTTAAAGGTCATACCACAAACTTACTAGGCAGGGAACGAGACTTTCCTTACATTAAGTGTTTTGGGTTAGTAGGTACTTACAACCTAAACCCCATTTGATATGTTTGAGTCCTAAAACTCAGTTAAGTGTACTTTAATGAAGTTATACATGTCAATAATTAGTTTTCCATTTTATTATCCATTTAGATATTTCATCATTACTAAGACAACAATATAATGAACTTAGCCAGTCATATAAACCCTATCCAATAAGCTAAAAATAACCAAGCATTACATCACAATCATAAGGCATTTAATAATTTAAGTTCATTATATCACATACAATAAGAAACAGTACAATCAAATCCTGCACTCAACTCTCATTTTAGGATTTCTAGAATGTTCCCTTTTTCTCATAATCCAACCATATCAGGACACATAACTAGCCATCAGTAATCCAATGTAATTCAATAATCTTCCTGCATTGATCATAGTAAGTGATCATATAGGGAAATTTCAGCCAACAAGAGAGGAGTTAAGGGGGTACTCACTTGAAACAATATATGCGAATCCAAAAAGTTACACCAGCCAAATTCCTTTGTCCTCCTCACTCAACAGAAATACTTGAATCATTAGTATACCAATTAATGTTACTCCATTTATTCTACTGAACCCTAAATTGCTAATTCAGTATTCTAAACCCCTAAATTCCATCATAACCTCATATAATCCACCATTTTCCTACAATGTCTAATCCATATACATATGGGTATATTACGCTCTATTATATATTAATGTAATTAAATTCCGATCTGATTCTATATCGAATCGTATGGTTCTAAATTATCACGATTTTGCATTGAACGCTCTCGTTTTTGTTTCATAACTAACCTAAGCTTCTTAACATCATATTATACTTTACTGAACCTCAACTAAACATCAAACTCAACTAATCAAGTCAAATTCCCTAATTTTTCTAAGGATTTAATTAGGCCAGAATAGGGTAATTTGCTTGAAAAATTCACTAAAAATAGAAAATGACTCCAATTTGAACAATTATTGATTTGGTGATCTACTAAATCATATAAGGATCTTATATACTAATTATCGCATAAAAAATACATCATTTTCCCTATTCATTTTCCAATTTAATTTCAGACCAGAATAGAGCATTTCTTAAGGACCACATATTTGTGAATTAAATTTCACCAAAATAGAATTACCACATTAATATAAATACAAAATTATGCCATAATGCCAAAAATAATAATTTTTCATTAACATGTGATATTTTTAACAAAAATAGGAAGTTTCAAGCTTTATTGGGGGCTGCTCTGATCACCGGCTTCTAGCCACTAATGTCGGCCACCATTATGTCAACCGGAATCCCCCCCCACCTAAAACCTTAACCCTAGCTTGACCTAGCAGCAGCTTCACCCTAACCCCTTTGACTGAACATACCAAATCCTCTCTTATTTAATTATGATTTTTCTTCAATTTCATCAAATTCTTGTTGCATCCTACTTCAATCTTGTTCTTTTTCCTCTCCTGATAATTGCATGTTGGAAATTTCAATTTCAATTTGCCTAAAAAATTTGGATGAAATGGAGAGAGTTTTGGTTTCTTTTTTTTTTTCTAATTTTTTTGATGATTTTGGTTTCCTCTCTCTCTATCCTATATGTCTACATATATATATAATATTGTTTAAGAAGTTTAGGTTTGTTTAGTTATGTTTTGTACAGTTTTTTCTTTTTTTTTTAGCTATATAATATAATATAATGTGTATATTTTTACATGTATATATATACATATATATTCCATATATATATACATATATATGCCCATATAATTCATATTTTTTAATATTTTTTTATTTTTAGGATATAACATCTATATATATATATATATATATATAGATGCATTCATTTTATATTACACATACACACACACACATATACTATTTTAATTTTAACATTATTGCTTAAGTCTAGATCCTCATATTAGATGGACCAATCCAGCATCAATCAGGTCTTAAATCTTTTTTTTTAGCCTCCAGCAAGTGTCTTTGGAGTGATCTTTCTAACCTATATGATAATCGCATTATGAATTTAGATCAACAATCTAAGGTCTATAGCCTTGTTTGGGGCTTCACAACTTATGGCATTTACTTCTTTTAACTATTGGAAAGCTTGAGAAAGAGGGTAGATAGTGGACTGAATTGTCTACCCTAGCTTTTTCGGACTTGTGCAGGCTTTTGGTCTTTGTTTTGAGCACTGAACCTAGGTATTGTGGAAGATGTAGCATGTCCTCTATGATTTATTGCATTCATAATATTTTCTTCTTCTCCATAGGATAACTCTAGGAATACTGACTTCTTCTAATTTGGCCTTGTTAGCCTCCTAGTTTATAGGACCTCCTTAATTTTATACCCAGCAACCACAATGTCTACAAAGTTGGTGGTGGTATTACCTTATAGATGTTCATAATACGGTTCATCTCAAGTGTTGATGAATGCAAAAGTCAAGACTTTTTCTAGCAAAGGAGGAGTAACTTTCGTTGCCTTGCTTTTCCATCTTTGAGCATATTCCTTAAAGGACTCATTATCCTTTTTGCTCAAACTTCAAAGGTCCTAAATTGAAAGGGCTATCTCCTTGTTGAATTTTTATTGGTTATAAAACACACTAGCTAACTTATCCCAATTGTTGATCTCATTTAAATCTAATTGCGCATATCGGGTAAATGCTAGTCCTATTAAACTATCTTGGAATGTTTGGATCATTAGTTGTATTTGGTACGATAAGCCATCTTGCATATATACAATCTGATATGGAGCTTATAACATCCTATACCATCATATTTCTCAAATTCAGGGCATTTAAATTTCTTAGGGAACTCGCTATCTTCATAAGTGGGAAGGTTACTGAGGCTCATTTGTTTTGGTTCATCAAAGAATTCGAGATCCTTCATTTTTTCTAAGAATTGTTGGATGATCTTTTTTTCGATAGCTTTTTACCCCTCTTCAAATTCTTTCATTAAACTTTTAATGGTAGACCCAAAGTGTTTTAGCCAAGTCATTGCCTTTCCCTTTTGTTGGGCTTGAGGTGCTTAGAGTTGGTTGATTGTGGATGCAAGATCTTGAAGTTGTTGAGTCATTTAGAGCATAGCTTGTTTAAGAGAAGTGATCTTGGAGTTATCTTCAGCCGTCTCAGACTTAAAGTGAAGGCTATAGGCTTCAGTGATGAATTTAACCGCTAAGTGGATTTTAGAGTCCTAGTAAAAATCCTCTTCTTGTCAACAGGGATGTTCATTTAAAAAAAAAAAATCTAACTTATAGCCAAAATAAAGTTAAAAAAGTATTACAAAAAGAATAGACCTATTTACAAGAGTGATAAGGTCTTTTCGACAGAAGGTGACAAGGGTATAATAAGATTACAACCTGTAGAAATGATCAATAACTTATGATTTTTAAGTTAAAGCATTACAGGTGATACTTACAATAGGATAATCTACTTAAGACTGTTGGATATTTTACAAGGTGATGAATAAATTATAGATAAGTGATCAACTGACTTGACAAATAATGATTATTTACAAATCTATTTTTTTTTTAATTTCCTTTTTTTTTAAACCATAGAAAAAAAATATAGTCAATAGAAAAAAAAAATTACAAGTAGGGAAAGGAATCTATTTACAACACAATGACTTAATTTTTTTTTTTTTGACAAGACAAATGAATATAATTGAGAACTTCTTGATTCTAAACAATATTTACAAAGGATGAAAGAAGATAAAACTTAAGTAAATCTATTGCTTTATATTTTTTTTTGAAGTTTTCAAAGTTTTAATAAAAGATAGAATGAAGATTGAGATACATGAAATAGATATTTTACAAGCCATTTTTTTATGAAATACAAATCAATAAGAAAATGTAATAATGAAAAAAACGAGGCATGCGAATGTGGATGCAAGGAACTAACGATTAAATAGTAATGCGGCAATTACAACTTCATCAAAGTTCCATCGTTACATTTGAATTTAGATATATAAAGATACTTTATAGTGAAATATTTTTATACAAAAGTTATATGAAATTTACATAGAAATTACAAGGAAATGATATTATAAGGCAAGCATAGATGTTACATGATTATTATAAGGAAATTATATGGTATTATAGGGAAATTAAATTACAACACATTATGATATAATGAAACCTCAATGAAGTTTTATCTAGTTTATAACAGTATGTCGCATGACTGTTTATTTGCCAATTTAGGTTCATGAATGTATTAGGATAGATTCTAAAAGCCCTCAAACTCATTAGCCTCCTGCATTTTTAAAGAAACGAATCCTAGGCCACATTGAAGTTTGAGTGAGGTATCCTAATTGGCCCTAAGAGGTAGTCATTCCACTACATTGGGAACTTACACAGCAACTCCCCTACTAGGGTCTTGTTACGGTCTGGGTCTGATCGTATTTATCACACATTTATGATTTTGAAAATGAACCCCCCCTTATAAATGCCCCATAGAACTTGCATTAGAGTTGGCATATAAATATATACAATAATATATTTATAAAAAGGTAATATAACGTGGGAAGGAATATTTCAATAACCAAATTCTAATTTTGGAAGGCTTAGATGGCTAGACTACTTAGCGATCCCTGGTGGAGTCGTCATCCTGTCAAGCTTAAATTCCGGTTTATTATTCCTAATCTAATTTACATTAAATCTTATGCTCATTTAATATAAATTTTCGACTAAGATTAGGAAAATTTTAATTTATTTTATCTAATTTAAAGAAAAAGGAGTCGCTACCCAATCAAGATCAAGAAAAATGTTAAATTAGATTAGTCTTAATTTAGCTACTAGTTCACTTAAAACTTTTAAATTAAAACCAAAGGTTTGGGAATTCAGAAGCTATCTTATTAAAAACTTATGGTCGCTACTTTAACTTTCTAAGTTTAAATTTATTTTCCGAAAAAAGAAAAAATATCAAATTAAAATGAACCTAATTATTATTATAGTTAAGGTCACTCCAAAGATGTCTATATACCCGCTATTCGAGACCAAACCAACCATAGTTCACATGATTTTAGAAGGCTTTAATGGCTTTTTTTTCTTTATTTAAAATGAACTTGAACCAGTAAAAAGAATAAAATAAACTAAATTGACAAAACGACAATAAAGAAGGAAAAGAAGAGAACATATAGTACATAGGAGTGAGTTAGAACACGAATTGGGTCCGGTCTTCAGGTCCAATTCAGATCGAAGGTCGACGACAATTGCATGACGCATTAAGGAGGGGTTCTTTGGATGATGAAGAATCTCAATTTAGGATTTTGGGGTAAGAGGACCATGATGGTGATAGCAGTTAGCTTCCATGTCAGGTGGTGGTGGTGGTTTTTGCAAGGAGCCACAATAGCGGGGTTATGTGATTTTGATTAAGGCCCTTAAAGGTGAAGTCAAAGACTTACATTTTAAGCGTGGATGAGAAGTTAGCGGTGACGTTGGTTGCGCGCGGTCTTGTGCAACGTTCGTGGGCTTCGTAGTGAGTTGGAGGGGATGTTCTCAAGGTTGACGAGTGAGGTGGCGATGGTCGCTTGGTCTCAGTGGTAGCGTAAATGGCAATTTAAGAAAGGGGCAGTGGTGGCCGATCCTTAGCTCATTAATAGAGGGTCTGGAAGATGAAGTTAGAGTTGAAGATTGGTCTTTTTCGAAAGCTTAGAACACCTAGAATCCAAAGAAAGTGGTTTTAAGCTTTAAAGTTTAGTATGGATAGAGAACTTCTAGAGAGAAGTTAGTTTCCATAGTATGATTCTTTAGAGAGAGAAAACTCAAATTAGAGCTTCAACGAATTTTTTGTGTTGTTTCCTTCTCCGATGCAATCCCTACTCTTTTATATTGCTTAAAATTGGATTAAGCATGGAAGGTTAATTTCTGTAATGAAGTCAAAATCTCAACTTAATGGGTTTTGATCGATTCCAATTTTGGAATCTCATAGAATTTTCTTGAAATCATAGTAAATCAATGACCAAATTTGATTCATTGTGCTTCATTATTACTTAAAACAATAATTAGAAGCTTCGTATCACATTTTGCAAAAATGATTTTTTTCTATCTTTAGAATTGCTTTTGACTATGCAAATGGATGAACCAAGACATGTTAGTGGGTTCTATCCAAAGTAGGACATGTGCTCCACACGATTTCACCATTGATTTGGTGAAATCGTGTAGAAAAATGGGCTAAAAAATGCTCAAAAGTGAGCTGATCACACTTGGAATACACTTGGGAACATGAAGTGCATGTGGAAAAAGATGATGAATAGTACCACGTGGTAGCCAATCGCATGGAGCAAGAATCAATCTCAGGTCTATGCAAGCATCTCAACCAACTAAATTGATGGTTTTTTTTTTTTGGTCATTGTATGCACATTACCTTTTAAAAAGTATAAAAAATAGCTTAGACCAGATATTAAATCTAGTCTAATCCAAAATTAAACTATATTTAACTGGTTGCAACTATAATTTGTTTTTTTTTTTTCATAAAAGAAAAGAAAACAAAATTTAAATAGGGTAAAAATGGGGCATCTACATCTAGCAGTGCGAATATTCCGAGTGTTCTCATGCAAAGTCAAGTTCCTTTTGCCAGTAATATGCAAATACAATAGTCATAAGTTGAAAATTTAGCTACGATAATTATTATAGAACATTTCTCTTTCAAAAGTTATTGAAAATAACACAAAAGATACCTTGTTTGTTTGGGTAAGAATGATGTATTTTATAGCCTAGCAAAATCCTTAATTGTGTACATGAATGCTTTTGACAATTCATTGTTCTATCTTGTAATTAGTTCAATCATAATAAAAAAATAAAATAAAAATAGAATCGTTGAATGCAGATATTACCAAACCTTTACAATACATTTATATTTAGTGCAAATATCAAAGTTTGTTGCGATATGTAGTTAAATTATATTGAAGGTAGTGAGTTGTTTTGCTTGTCTATATTTTGATGACTAGTTTAAAGCAAAAAGGAAATGTTAAAAATAGGACTTTAGGTATTGCACTATTTCTTAACTTCAATAAGCATTAGCAAGCATACTAGACAATTGAACAAAAATGTTGTATGTAGTGTAGTGGGGGGTCATGCAATGAAGTGATGTGTGTAGTGCTATATGCTAGAGGTTGGTACTGTGTGTGAAGTGCTAGTTGATGTAAGGTAAATGTATCTATCAAATTTTGTAATATAGTGTATAAAATACGAATATAGTCCCACAGAGATTACGGGTACTAATACTAACCTACATCCTATTATCTAATTGGTAAATTATAGAGTTTAATTGATCTAAAAACTATAATGAAATACTAAAGAGTTTTATTGAAAGACAAAAAAGAAAAGCAATTTAAAATTAACTTTAAGATGATAAAACTAGTATCTAGACTTTGTTTTCCATAGAAATTATTATGTGACATTAACAAAAAGTGTTCAAATCCTTCTTAAATTTCATTGACCGAAGGAATTCCTAATTTAGTTTAATAATTTTCTCAAGTTTATTAAACCCTAATATTCAAATTACCTATTTGAGTCTCTTTAAAATAGCATAATTCAAAGACCACATTAAAAAGACAATAAATTCCTGTAACCAATTTAATTTAATCTAGAAGAATTATGTAACTTATTTCCAAGATTATATTAGATTTCTCATTCTTAATATATAATATCATATAGATAGAAAAATACCATAGAAATATTAATCTAACGAAAACATCAAGAATACATATATGATCAAGAAACATAAGAATTCATTGAATAATAGAATAGAAATCACAGTCACATAATAAACCTAGGTTCCACAAGTCTAAATATTAAGAAAAATTAAGCACTACTCATATTGGAGACTAAATTCTTCAATGATGTAAAAACATGCATCATCAAGGAAATCAACTAGAATAAAGAAAACCCAAATTTCTTGAAGTGTAGAAAAGTAGTCATCTTGTTCCTCTCTAAAACCCTAGAACAACTTAGAAAAAGCATCTATCTCCCCTTTCCTTTTTTGATGTTAAATCCACTTCTATTTATATAATGCACGTTAAAAACTCTATGTTTTAAGTCAACACACTATCCAACACAGTCGTGCTTTAGGTCATGTCTAATTCATCAACCAAAATTATATAAATCATGACATTCCAACAAACATGGCCTAAAGATGGTCGTGTCTGTAGGTCATGTCTAAATTTTTTAGCTTAAAAAGATACATGACCAATGAACACGATCATGTCTGGAGGTTATGTCTAAACATGTGAAGTTTTAAGTTCAACAGGTTTTGGACATGGTCATGTCTAGGTCGTGTCTAGCTTTAAAACTTCATAATTGAGTAAAATTTGATTCGTTTTCTTCTTTTTTAATTCCACTATTCACAAATATCTAAAATCTAAATATTACTCAATTAAAATTTAAATTCTTCAAAAAATGCCAAAATTAAGGAAAAATATGTTAAATCTCACTTTATATATATATATATATATATATATATATATATATATATATATAATTGACCCACACTTAAGAATTTTTTTGCCCTCAAGTAAATTAATCAAATCAAGTAGTAGGACAAGAAACACTAAATCAACTTACTATTATTCAAGAAATCAATAATTCTTATTTAACCTCAAAATAGTTTAAGAATCAAATTTTTAATTAACTTGCAATTTCAAAAGGAGATTAACTATAACTCTTATATGTTTTACTTAACCAATTGTCTTAAACATATGAAATATTTAAAACTTGAATTACCATCTCCTTAATAAAAACAAAAAAACAAAAAAAAAATCATAGCCACTTTACTAACTTTTACTAAAATATATACAACCCCTTTTTTTATTTTACTAAACATTATAATCCAAGATAAATATATCTACTTATCCCTTAATCATTTCTTTAGTTTTTTTTTTTCAAATAGTTTCATCAGTCATTAAGTCCCAGACCGAATGATTTTAGCCCACCACGTTTTAAGATACCCCTTCAAACCATCCACTACCTTTATTTAATAGAGCTCATTACTTATGTTTAGCATTAACATGGACTTTTCTCTTGACCCTTTTAGTGGGTTTTCAACTGATAATCCTAAGTTCTTTACTCAAGTTAATAGGTGCTATTCCACACAAAGGAGGTACCTCGCACGCTTAATTACTTAAGTCAGTGAGGCCCACAACTAAACTTTATTCAATTTATTTATTTATTTCATCTCTAACTATAATTTTTTTTCAAGAAATTTTTAAAAAATAAGTATTAACTATTTATTTATTAAGGATTATAGTGTTATAAAAATATATAAAAAAAAAAGTATACATCAAAGTAAAGTCAAAAGAAGTCCATGACTAATTCCTAACTAGTAATGCTATTCAAATTCTAACTCTTCAAGTTCAAAACTTTGATTAAGTGTTCTATACTATCTAAAGAGTTATTTTCTTTTCAAAATTGCAAGTTAACTTTATGATTTTCAGTTTAAATAAACAATTTTTTGATTTCATAAATAACTAAACATTTATAACTCCCTTCCCCATACTTGGAATCATACAATATCCGCAATGTACAAATAAAAAGAAAAAATAACAAATTAAAAATCAAATAAAAACACACAAAAATTGAGGAAGGTAATATGGTGAAGAACCAATACTTACCTGAATGTGGTGTCCATTCCATTGCAAAATGAGCGTAGTGTGTACAGTAGCTGACCTTGAATGCTTGGAAACATTGAAAGCTACAAAAAAAAAATAAAATAAAATGAAGAGGCACAGAAATCTAAAACAACCGTAAATAGAAAAAGAAACAAAAAAGAAAAACAAATGGTTACAATCTAGTTTAGCAAGCCATATATGTCTCATTAGTACATCAAAAAAATTAGTTACTGTAATCATGATCAGAATCTCCTCATTTCATGGTATATGTGCCCTTAAAATAGGGGATTCAGGGTTAACACGGTCATGTCTAAATACCGTGTTACTTTTTGTAAGGACACGCTTGACACAACCTTAAACACGACCATGTCTAAAGGTCATGTAACTCTTTGTGCAAATTGACCTTTATCGTATGTTTTAACATAACCATGACACACTCATGTCTGCTGGTCATGTTATATCCAAAGAATGGTAGCATTTCAATGGTCGTGTAAAACTTGCAAAAATTATGACGTGCTTTTGTTTTTTTTTTTGTTTTTAACTAGGTGTAAAAATGAAAATAAATCTAATTAAATTAACTAAACTAAGGAATATTAATAAAATAAAATAAAAAACTAAACTTGGGTTGCCTCTCTAGGAGCGCTTTTATTTAACATCGTTGGCTTGACGCACTTATCTTTTCTAGTTAGGTGGATAACCATGAAAATTTTAGTACTCAAATTGCATGAATTTATCTTAACCTTTTTTCTTGCCATGAATGAGATGTTGCTAAATTAGTTTTGTGTAAATGCCATCCTGCATACAATTAGAACCAAGTAGGTTAAATGTATTTAGGAAATAAAATGTATTGTTACTTTTAAGGGGTTGTTAAATCATGTCAAATGTCTTGAAAGTTCTTTCTTCATCATCAAATTTTAAAGTTAACGTTTGATTTCCTACATTTATAACTGCCCTAGAAGTAGTTAGGAACCTAAAATTAGTGGTGCTTCAGTATCCTCCTATGTATCTAGGATTACAAAGTCCACTAGAAAAATTAATGTAGCTATCTTAACTAATACATCTTCAATAATGCCAATGGGATACATAACAAATCTATTGGCTAATGGAATGCTCATATGTGCCGGTTTAGGGTTGCATAATCCTAACTTTTAAAACATATAATGTGGTATTAAATTTATACTTGTGCCTAAGTTAGCTAGAGTTCCATTTATTGATAAATTGCCAATAAGACAAGGTAGAGTAAAACTCCTAGGATCCTTTAATTTTCATGGCAACTTATTTTGCAATAGCACCAAGCTTTCCTTATTCAATATTGTAGTTGATATCTCCTCTAGCTTCCTCTTATTTAAGAGTAGTTTCTTCAAGTACTTGGTGTACTTAGGAATCTATGATAGGGCATCAACAAAAGGTAAGTTAATATATAACTGCTTAAACAAATCGAGAAAGTTACTAAATTGCTCATCAGAGCAGTCTTTCTTCAAGTGTTGAGGATAGGGTATGGGTGGTTTGTATTCCTTAACTTTTGGTGGCTCTATACTTTCTTTTTCTTTAACTTCCTCCTCATTCCTTACTGGCCCTTCTATAGTTTCCTGTTCAACTTCTAACTCCCTTCCACTTCTAAGGGTTACTGCTTTCACATACTTTGTAGGATTCATCTTGGTGTTTCCTAGCAGTGTCCCTTGTTGTCTTTCGGCCATTATCCTTATAAGTTGTCCCACTTGATTTTCTAAGTTGTAGATGAAGGCTTCTTGTTTCCTTAAAGAAGTTTTTGTACTTTGCAATTTAACCTCATTAGTTTGAATATATTTAGTTAAACGTTCTTCCAAACCCGATCTCTCTTCATGTGGTTGGGGTCGTTAGAATCCTGGTGGAGGTAACTTTATCTTTTGTTTATTTTGATTCTAATTACTCTAAGAGAAATTCAAATGAGTTATCCATCCTGAATTATAGGTGTTACTAAAGGGGTTGTTTTGTGGCCTAGAAAAGTTTCCTAAATAGTCTGTCTATTCTCACTGACCATCTACTTCCACTTCTCTTGAGTTGCACTTGGGATTGATAGAAAGTGCATCTAGTTTTCTACTAATGGCATCGACCTTATTGACTAAAGTTGTCACCATATCTAATTCATAGTATCTGTTACTCTATTCCTCACCTTAGCACCTTTCCATTAAGAGTTGTTAATAGCCATGTCCTCAATCAAAGATTAAACCTCTTTGGGTGTCTTAGTGTTCAACGTTCCTCCTATAATGGCATCTATCATTTGTCTTGTTGATAGATTCAAACTATTATAGAAAATTTGAATCTGCATCCAAAGGGGTAAACCATGATATGGGCATCTTCTCAGTAACTCCTTATATCTTTCCCAAGTGTCATATAAGGTCCTAGCCTCTAATTGAGCATAAGATGATATGTTATTCCTGAGTTTAACGATTTTAGCAAGTAGAAAGTATTTTCCTAGAAACGTTGGAGTCATATCATCCTATGTAATGATAGATCCTCATGGCAGTGAATTTAGCCACTATTTTGCTTGATCTCTTAGTGAAAAAGGGAAAGAGTCGCAATTTTATCACATCATTTGAAGCTCCATTGATATTAAAAGTGTCACAAATCTCTAGAAAGTTAGATAAGTGAGCATTTGGGTCCTCATCATGCAATCCATCAAACTAGACAAACTGTTGCACCATTTCTATAATATGAGGTTGAATTTGAAAGTTGTTGGCAACAATAGGTGGCCTAACGATACTTAAGTTGGCTCTGACTAAAGAGGGTTTGGAATAATCGAACATAGTCTGTTGTTGGATCTAGTTTTTATCACCCATGATTTCCAACTCAACCTCTTCCTCTTCTATCTTGATTCTTATAGGAGATCCTTGATTTAGTTCCTCCACAATTTATCAAACTATTCCTCGCAACCGCCTAGCTGTCCTTTCAATTTTTAAATAAAAAATTAGCACATTAGATGAATTATTTCTAGTCATACACCAAAAAAAGAAAATAAAACAAGAATAGAAAAAAAAAAGGTTAAATTAATAAAGTGATTAGTATTTTTAATATCGAAATACCTAGCAACAGTGCCAAAAACTTGATGTAAGGCAAATGTATCTATCAAATTTTGTAATATAGTGTATAAAATATGGGTATCGTCCTATAGAGATTATAAGTACTAATACTAACCTACACCCTATTATTTAATCGGTAAATTATAGAGTTTGATTGATTTAAAAACTACAATGAAATATTAATTAAAGAATTAAGACTTTATTGAAAGATAGAAAAGCAAAGCACTTTAAAATTAACTTCAAGATAGTAAAACTAGTGTCTAGACTTTGTTTCCCCTAGGAATTATTATGTGATATTAATAAAAAGTATTCAAATTCTTCTTAAATTTCGTTTACTGAGAGAATTCCTAATTTAGTTTAATAACTTTCTCAAGCGTATTAAACCCTAATATTAAAATTACTTATTTGAATCTCTTTATAATAGCATAATTCAAAGACAGTATTAAAAAGACAATAAATTCCCATAACCAATTTAATTAAATCTAGAAGGATTATGTAACTTATCTCTAAGATTACATCAATTTTCTTCAAATATGAAAGATCTAATTATACATCGAATTTTTCAATCTTAATGCATAATATCAAGTAAATAGAAAAATACCCTAGAAATATTAATTTAATCAAAATATAAAAAACACATGTATGAATCAAGAAACATAAGAATTCATTGAATAATAAAATAGAAATCACAGTCACATAATAAACCTAAGTTTCACAAGTCTAGATACTAAAGAAAATTAAGCACTACTCATATTGGAAACTGAATTCTTCAATGATGTATAAATATGCATCATCAAGGAAATCAACTAGAACAAAGAAAACCTTAATTTCTTGAAGTGTAGAAAAGTAGTAGTCTTATTTCTCTTTAAAACCCTAGAACAACTTAGAAAAAATGTCTATCTCCCTTTTGTTTTATTTTTTAATGTTAAATCCTCTTTTATATATATAATGCACAACAAAAACTCTGTGTTTTAGGCCAACATGTTGTCTAACAAGGTTGTCCTTCGAGTCATTTCCAATTTGTCAATAAAAATCGTGTAAATCATGACGTTCCAATAGACATGGTTTAGATACAATTGTGTCTATAGGTTGTGTCTTAATCTATTAGCTTAGAAAGATACACAACTAACAAACATGGTTGTGTTTATAAGTCGTGTCTAAATCTGTGAAGCTTCAAGTTCAATCGGTTTTGGACATGATCATGGCTAGCTTGTATCTAGCTTCAAAACTTCTTAACTTCTTCAATTAGCTCTGTGGTGGTATTTTTCCAAGAGAATGCTTATTAGAAGTTATTTCTATCAACTTCAATAGTCTCTTTACTTTATTTTATTGATATTTATATAATAAAGAATTATGGAGCTTTGTCATTTCAGTATGCCTATCATCACATATGATTACATTATATACTAATTGCTAAATTGCAAGGCCAAGTGTTGAAATGAAATCTAGAAATGTGTATTGAATAGAAAAGAAGTAAAATTTCTAGATTTTAATAGGGCTCTTGTAACTAATGTATTACTAATACATGATAGAATAGAAAGTACCAATGTATTTCTATTCGTTAAGAAATATGAATGATATTCATATCCTTAGCACATCCATTTGTTGCAATTTTAAGAACTTATAATTTTTGTTAAAGGCTTTATATGCAAATATATATGTGTGTGTTTTAAGAACCTGCAATTTTTTATATACAAGTTGACAATTTTCTATCATGGTGTACTACTTGGTCATTTTGTGTAGGTTGGTTTGTATACAAGAAACAGGTATTTGTGATGTAACTCTTTTAGGAAGTAAACAACGTTGCCACATGAATTTTCCACTTAATTAATGGCCATGGAAGGGGAAAAAAAATCATGCTTATTTGATGCTCCGAGTACCATCTATATTTAATTTGCATTTGCTAGCATACTAGACAATAAAAACTTGGACTATAGGATCACTAAACCTTAATCTAACTAGGTTCAGAATTGAAAAGAATAAGTTTTTAGTAAATTCTGTGACAAGGGAAAGCTGTTTTTGGAGAACACTCATTGGAATTGAAAAGTGCTGACAAAAATAAAAACATTTGTGCAGATAAATAAGTTTGAAGTTCTACTGGCAAAAGAAAAAAAAAAAAAGAAGGAAAGTTCTAAGGTAGTAATTTTTAATTTTTTTTTCCTATCTTTTTTTGTAATGATAGATGACTTGAAATTAGTATGTTTTCTTATATAACAATGCCAAAAAGACTTGAAACGAAAACACCCATTTAGAAATGCTATAATCTGACACTTCTTATGTTGAAGAACCTAACATTTGACTTGTTCATCATCACCAATAAAGAACAATAAATAACATGTATTCATGCTTGGTGCTAACGGCAAGGCCTGAAAGAGGACACAACTAAAATAACAACTTCTCTTTATCAGATAAGGTTTTTGGATATTATATTAGTCGCATACACCCACGACTTATAACATTAATTTTATATTAGGTATGGATATTTCATCCTGCACATATTGTTTCTACCATATACAATTTAACATCAACAATAATAAGCACCCATAACACAATACTCTTTACAACATGATTTCCTTACATTCCAAGCTTTCGCTTATAGAGTAGATCCATATCCAAAACTTAGGAAATCCACGAAATCTTCTTACAAAGGTACCCGGCGTCCAAGATTATACAATTACAGATTGTTCTTCACAATCACAAGCTACATTTTGTCCTCTTGAACTGAAAGAAGTAGTTGAATTCGAGTCACTAGACATAATTTTCCATTGCAGAGCAGAACAAAGAAATTATAATTAAGAGACAAACCAACATTGCAATCAATTATTTTATATGTCAAAAAATTAATCTTCATTTGGGTTCAATTATTTTATATATATATAATAAACAAGATGAATCTAGTATTATGCGAAACAAATTCAACCTATTTTTCTAACGCCATTGGTGCATGGGCACAAGCTATTGCTATTATTACCTATAGCTTGCTTATTAATTATATTGTAACTAGCTCTAAACATCTATATCATCCTTTTTACAACTTCTCTTACCTTATCTAGACCTTGTCCAGCCCCACATTCAACTGTAACCAATACTACCCACTAATACGTATTATCCTTTGGCTATATTAATAGGCCTTCATGACTTGTATTAGTATTTCTTAGTGGAAAATGCAATAGTAATAGACAATGGTGTCAATAAATCAAGCCCTTATGCATCATCAATTTACAAAAAGGAAAAACATAAAATCCAAATATACATGATCTTACTCAGCATCATCCTGAGTGCACAATGCAAATAAAAAATTCACAAAGGCCCTAAGAACTAGACGAAAAAACACATAATCTGTTGATTTCAATATGAAACATAAGAAAAATATTAGCAAAATATTGAACATATCAAGTCAAAGGAGATGGCATCTTACTTGATAATGTAGAGTGACATTGACTATATATTTTACATAAAGGCTTAAAAGGACCAAAGAATAGGACTGAGTTGAATATATATCTTAGTTATATTGCACTTATAAGACTTTCAAATATAAGTATTACTTGTTTTTATTCATAAAGGTAATACCATTGGTGTTTTAAGGGCATCAGTTAAAGAGTTTTCTATATATTTAAAATTATTTGCATGGTTATGTGATTCAATTGTAAAGACTTTATAGTAGGATAAAGATATATTTTCCTTTCACACATTTAATCTATGATTTTTCTTATAATTGAAAATTAAATTTAATGATAGGTTAACTTAGTTCTTTTTTATTTTACGACTCACATTAGATCAAACATATTGATCAAAGCATGAGTACATCTAAATGAGATTTTAGTTGATCAAATGCAAGGGCATATAAATCCAAAGAAAAAAAAAAGACTTGTTTTAGTTTCTTTCTTAAAACATTTACAAAAACATTTACATTTGAATTGATATATGAATCAAAACGAATCGAATTTAAATAGAATTTAAATAAAATCATATGTAGAAGCATAAAGATTGAGCTACAATTAACAAGTATGCTAGGAACAATCATATGGTACTTTTGATTCGTATTTGATGAGAAAGACTAAGTAAAAGAAATACCTAAAAAATGCAAGAGAATTTACCTCTAGAAGTGATTTGCGAACAAAGTAAAAGAGCTAGAGAGCTATGATAAAAAGAATTAGGATTCTTTATGTGATTTTTTCCTTTGGAGATTATGGTGTTTAGGGTTTAGATTAAGATCATGATTTTGATTTAGGGGTTAGGGTTCATATTTGGTCTTAGAGTGGTAGACTCTAATTCTTTTTCTTTATGTCAATGGTGAGGGGTCTAATGATGGTGATTGGTGAGCAACTTTTTCTTTTATTATTCAGTAAACACATTAAGGATATTTTGATCTCTTTATTAGCTATTCAAAGCTTCTTATTTTATTAATTTTATCAACTAAACAATATAATGTCAATTTGATGACAACCAAATAAATAATGCAATAAGTATTGAGTACTTATTATACCTTTATTCCATTTATCTGTAATCACTATTATTCAATAAAGTAAACAAATCGTAATAGTATAAATAGAAAATAACAATACTAAAAACAATATAAAAAAATGATATCATTATATATCGTTGATATGATATATTAAATATAAAAATAGATTTTAAAACAATATGTAATATATCAATAATATCTAATAAAATTATTATAATATTAATAAAACAATAACACTTTTAATAATATTTCTCCCTTCTTTTTATTATTATCTATTTATACCGGAATCCAAATATTCATAATATAAATATAACTTTTTTCACCATTACATTTTTCGACAACTATTTGGGATTTTAATTGGTTTCGTATTGAAGGATAATATTCACCCGCCCGTACCGTACGCGTGAGTTAAAAATCATTTACCAGATACACTCCTGTTATTGAAAGGAAACGGAACCAAAAAAAAAACAAAAACCACACAAATAAAAAATAAAAAATAAAAAGAGAGAGAAGAACTGTTCAGTCCTGTCCAATCAGAACCGTACCGTGGTTTTTACAGCATTGACATCAAATAACTCACAAGTCACAGTGGAAAAGCAAGGACGTGCTTCCATCAACCATCATTACTCGAGAAAAGAAAACAAAAGAGAAAGAGAAAGTTGGTCATCAATGTTAGAAAAAGGTTAAAATACATTTTAACTGTTCAGGAAAGGCTAATTATTTCAATGACTTAGCTCTTTATTGTCTTCCGTGCACTTTGTTTACACCTTACACACACCTGTTATTATCAGTACCTGCACTTTATTATACAGGCATAAATAAAAATACAAGCTGTAGATATATGATAAAATTTTAGATTTTTATGCTTTCACATCAAACCGAGTATAAACCTAAAATTTTGAGTTAAGTGTTATGTTTTCTTAGTTGGGTTTTAATTATATTTATTAAAGATATTTTATAAATTTAATAAAATAAGTTATATGAATATACTACTACACTATAGTATATCACAAAGCTTGTGATATGTATAATATAAAGTTTCAGGTGGTTCCATGGGTTTAAGAGGCTATTCAATGTAATCTACGCTATGGATAATGTTTAAAATTTTGGAAGTAAACATCATTACAAAATAATTTTTACTTTAATAAACAAAAAACTTTTCATCTGCTTCTGCTTTTAACAAAACACATAAGATGCTAATAATCTACAACATGTAACAGCTCCTGGCACACAAAAGGCCAACACATTAATTCTTCTCGGTGTTCTTTTTTTCTATTTCTTGGGACACCAAAAAAAGTCACAAGACGAAAGTTTATCATTCTAAGAGTGGCAACTATTATCTTCTTACCCATAATTATTGGATAAACTTAAAATCTTTCTAATGTAATTATTTAGAATAATCTACTCAACTAATTTGACAATGATGTCCAATAGACCCTAGCATTCAATAGATTCTGATCCTCGTTAGTAATAAAATATGAAATAACTTATTCAATTTTATATTTTTATGTATGATATTTTGATTCGTAAATTCGCTTTTTAACGCTTCAATAATTTTATTATGATACTATTTATATTACATACGATCCAAATAACGAACCTACGGAGATGCATTTTAGTTGTTAAGGCAAGGGGATATCATTCCACTTTTGGATCCCTAAGCAAGCATCAATCCCATTGTCTTGAATTTGTCATAACCAGTCTCTTTTCCAAGGAAATGACTAGAAACCAAAAAAGAATATATAAAAAAAAAAAGGAAAAAAAATCTAAATCATGATGTGAAGTAAAGACCCAATAAAGTAACCATAAAGAAAAATACTTTACAGAAGGGTGAGGAGTCCTTGCGCCATTTGACCGCGGCAAAGCTGTTCCAGAGAAGGGAAGCAGCAAAGCGTCGCCCACGGTTTACATGATGAGGCTGGTCAAAGATGACCTTCCTGAGTGCCGGTGTTCTCCTTGTCGAAGCTGACAACTTCAGATACATAAAATGCAATGCAGAAGAGACCATGCACGAAGCAAAGTATCCCAGCTATCGACAATAGATGTTGATCCGAGTTTCTGCATGAATACCTTTTTGAATTTGATGTCTCTAACATTCCGATTATCAACATCGGAAATCCAACAGCTGCTACGATCCTGAATGAAATTTCATGCGTATATATGTAAGGTACCAACATTTTAATCATGCATGTTTATGATGTTGGTATATATATACAATAATAAGGGAAAAATTATGAAGTATCTATATATGTATTTTCGATGAAATTGTTTCTTTTCTGTGGAGTTTGATTTTGATTTTAAAAATATGAAAAGTTTCTGTCATAAACTCAATAATGCTTACTGATTCGAAATCCCATCATTTTGAAATTTCTAAATAAACACACATGTACAGCTCACCAAATATACACAACTGTGTTTGGTTTTTTGTTTTGTTCTGTTTGTTCGTTTTTTTTTTTTCCCTCTAGAATTACAAGTCGATATACAATCGAGAAAATAATTGATTCCACGTGTTCATATCTTGTTCATACATGCATAGTGATGCAATTATTATAATCATTATCTGTGCTTAAACAAGACAAATCACAATCATCATTCTCTGTCTTTAAACAGGACAAATATTAAAAGCCAAGAGGCTCTTTTTCCTTTTCCTCCTTTTGGCCAAATGCCAAGAAGCTTAGTCATTTACAAGACAATTTTCCTTTTTTACGTCCATTCAGTAAAATAGGGCTCACAGTTCTTTTGCACATTATTAGAGACATCGACCAACCAAACTTCCTTTAATAACATGGGGAGATTCGGGTAGCCTCTAGGCTACCCATCTTTAGATCTTTCTTCAATATGGGGAGATTCGGAAAATTAAAACCTACGTACAAAAATCTTTTTTATTTTGTGTGTTCAAAATTGAATGAAATTGTTTCTCTTAAAATGGATGTTCCTGATACTGTATAACTACTTTTGGTTTAATACCCACCTCTCCCTTTTTAGTGTCAAATGAGGAAGAATCCATCTCAAAAACTTTAGTCAAAGAAGTCGGGATCCCTGAGAGCCAAGATAAACAACACCATTCAATCAATTATGACCACTAGAGGTTTCAAAAAATTTACATCTCAAAAAATGTACTTTACTATTATAATATACCCAACATCTTTAATCTGCAATAGCGAAATAAATTTTGTGGTAGCTTCTATACATCGTAAGTTTTGAAAGGCATCCAAAATATATACAAGCTTTGCCTAACATAAATAAATAAAGACTGCAATAAATACATATTAAAAACAAAATTGTCACTAGAATTCAACAATTTCAGCAATTGCTTATAAACTGCCGCTGATCACAGGGGATAAAAAAAAAAAAAAAAACATGCTTAATTTTCTTATAGCTAGTGACAATATTTTATAATTGATTTATAATGTATGTGGCTTGAATTATAATGTAATGGGTTTTTCTACCTTACGCAACGTGAAAATCATTTGCCATAGTTTTAAATAACTTATGGATGTGGGAACATAATATTAAATAATGCAGATTGTAGATTAATAACACCTAGCAATTTTGAGTAACTGTTCACACATTGAAGAGAAGCTTGGTAGTCGGGAGGTTTCATAGTGTGGCAGTATTTCATCAACCTATGCTAAACCTAACACCTTTAACTCAAATGCAAATTCCAAATATACAGTATATACAGTTGCCTGGATACGGGTGAAGACCAAAAGGTGAAAATCCAGGTACACAACGATTATATATTCGCACTTGTTTTGAAACAAAAGAATTTGATAATAATACGGTTATTTACTTGTAAAAAGAAGAATAATCTAATAACAAGATAAAAATCAAAATACAAACCCTTCATTCCTTTATATTCTATATATTTGATAAGATAGTTTCTTTCCTTTTTCTCGAACACAGGTTTGATGAAAACCATTTACCCATGAGAATCACACAGAGCGTTATGCCTGAATCCCACCTTTATGTATGATTAGTAAATGAATATTAAGAAAATTTTCGCAAAATAAGAAAAGGAAAGTATATTATAAGTGAAGATAAAATTATATACCATGAGAAGACGAGGCAAGCAAACCAAAGTTGCATTTTAGAGGAGGAGGTTCTTTCAAGCTCTTCCATGGAACAAATGCACACAAACCCTCCAACCAAATTGGAAGTAATATGTGAAAGTGCCAAAAGCACTGCTGCTATTAAAGCAAGTTCGAAGGCACTTGAATTTGAACTTGTTTTCTCACACACTAGACTCCCAATCGACCTTGGCTCCTTCACCTGCTTTTATTACAGTGATCAGAGCAATTTTGCGCCTTAAATGCTTGTCAGACAACGAATCTAAGAATAAGCAATCACGGATTTTCCTTTTTTCTTTTTCTCCTTTAACGTTTTCAATTAGATTTAATAAATATTATGCATGCGAGCATCATGGTTTTACAAAAAAATAACCTGAAGGTTCATCCACTTCTTCTTTTAAATTTATGGTTTTTTCTTTTCTTTTTTTTTTTAAACAAAAACTAAAATTTGTTTTTGGAAGCAGTTTTGTCTACTAGGGTCCTTCCTACGTTTCGTAAAAAGATAAAAATTAGTCAGGAACATAAAACGAGGTCTTAGGATGTTGTAAATCATAATTTGTAAAATGGCCTTCCTTAAAACTTGAATTACGATATACACGACTTATAATACCACGTTCAAAACTCGAAGTACGATGATAAATAATTTTCGTCCTTGAAAATATGAAAAGTTTAGAAAATCCTCCTGCTATATATATATATATTTTAATGCGTACCTTGTTTTTGGCATCATCTGCTTGAATGCTAAGAATACCAGCAACAATGTCCATAGCAACTATTACCAGACAAAGAAGAACTCTAATCTTTGCCATATTTTGGTGAAGCAACATGAGACAAGTACTGGAGTGGTGACTGATAGCAAGAAAGAAACATGAATTGAAAGAACGGCGATGGATTTATGCTGGGAAGTTATACCCACTATGACTAGTACACTGTGCGAGTAAAGAAAGATATTTAAAGGTACAAAGCAATCACGGCATCAATGTTGCCTTAAATTATAATAACATTATATCTTAAGCATGTAATTTTCACGGGACAAAAACTTAGTAATAGAGATATATTATATGAATTGTTTAGTGATAGATATAGATAAAAAAATGATATATAGGAGTTTCTGTAACTAATTATGATAATTTTCTTAATACGACAAATGATATATCAAAATCTTTTATAATATAATTTGCTATTAAACATTCCACGTGACGTATGCTGCTGGGTAAATCCATTTTCCTTGTGTGAAATGGAAGTCACTGTAAGTGAATGTGTTTGAACTTAATGTCTTACAGATGTGCAAAACCAGGCAATCATGTTTCACATGTTTGTTTCGAAAGGTGGTTCGAAAATGATTTATCGTGACAAAGAAACGTCAAACGTCTTTTGGTTGCATTCAACGTTTAAAGCCTTGTATGTTGGGTTAAACCGTAAATATTCTTATAATTTTTCTATGGATGGTACTTTTGTTTTTGGCTTTAAAAAAAAAAAACGCAAGTGTTTCCACAACTTTTCCTCTTTATGTCGTATCTTATGCAGCTTCCTCTCAACTTTTCTCTTTCCTCTTTGATTGTGTCAAGATTCTCCATTAATTAAGTATATTTAATTGAAGCTTCAGTGAGTATTATCGTGTATTGTATTTGATACACCAAAATTTGGGTCATCATCTAATAATTATTAAAGAAACTTCTAAGAGAGGGCTACTATAAACCATCGCAATTGCAACCATCTTGAGGACTTGAGCGAGCATTTGATACACCACTTTTACAGCATGTGGGTTATTTTGTGTTACAACAGGGCTAGGTAAATGCAGTTTCGAATGCCACCCTTATCAAAGCGTTTGAAAAGTTTAAAGGCTCCGAATCGAAGTTATTTAAAACTTTTCAATTCAGCATTGGTTAGATTTATCTTCTTTTTATTTTAAATTCAAAGAAAATAAAAGGTCTTTAGTTAAAATCAAAGATATAAAAGAAGCATTCAAACTCTCTCACAAAATTTAAAATTTTTTTCCTTTCTTATTGGTGTGATTTGGTTCAGTTAAAAGAATCAAATAGAATAATTGAATTAAACTGAATTGCTGTAACATAAAAGAATTTAAATTACACATTCTATAAGAAGAGAATAAATAACCTTAATTTTGAAGCCAACAATAAAAGGAAAAAAAAGTACCCTGACTCTATGGGCCGGATCGGATTTGGGGTAAAATATGATTTCGATTCAGCGAACACTCCTACTCAGAAATATATCATGTGTTTTAGTTAAAAAAAAATATCAATTTGGACCATTTTATTTTTCCCTTCTTCCATCTCTTTTATAGTTTTATTTTTATTTGCATTTAAATTGAATTTCTACTTCTTAATCAATGCATTTTTTTTTTCAACCATGTAGAAAAGGACTATATACCGATACTTTATAGAAGAGGTATCAACGTTAGAATTTCCATATGGAAACAAGAGGTGTAAATTAAACTGAGACTCTCCCACATAATTAAAAAAATTCCCTTTTTTATTATTGTGATTTGGTTCAATTTGAGATGTTGAATAGAATCATTAAATTGAATCACATTGTTAAAAAACTACTTTTTTGTGATTTGTTTTGGTTTAGTGAACACCTCCATTCAAAAACAAAACTCGTAATGTAGTATTTTTTTTTTCACCTTTAGAACTTTGTGTGTAATACCTAATCTCCTTTCAAATATTTAAAAATCATATAGAAAGGTTAAATTGAGTTTAGGTATTGGATATATTATAAACTTTAGTACAATTACTAAAGTTTTATAAATGTCATGGAAACAACATTAGAATGAAAAATAAAAAAATAAAAGTGATAAAAAAATAGTAGAGAAGAGTAAAAAACATAAAACAAAGAAAGAGAGAAGCCTCATGACAATGGAATAGATAGTTTATCCAGTTTATTGTTTCTTTGGGGTTTATTTAATCAAAATCTGACTATTCTTTGTTTATTCGATAGACTTCAACTAGTTTGTGGCTATTTTAGTTTATGTAGATGATGTTTTAGTTGTAGGAACTTCTCTTACAAAAATTAATGATGTTAAGAAAGCTATTCATCGAGCATTTACCATTAAGGCCTAGGAGAAGTTAGATTTTTTCTAGGTAGTGAAATTGGTCGATTAGATTTTGGTTTTATGTTGAATCAACAAAAGTTTGTGTTAGATATATTGATTGATGTTGGACTCATAGGAGTAAAGCCATCTACTGCATCTTTTCCTCAAGGAGTTCATCTTGATAACTTATCTAGGGAAATGCATTATAATCCTAGTTTATTTTGAAGGATTGTAGGTTATCTCTTGTGTCTAACTATTACACGGCTTAATTTTATCCTCTACTTTGCAACAACTCAGTCAATTTGTGTCTCAACCATGCACCTCACATTTGAATGTTGCTCCTTGTGCTCTTTGCTATGTTAAGGTTACTATTGATAAAGGGTTCCACTTTCCTTCGAATAGCTCTCTTTCATTGGTTGGTTATAGTGATGCTGATTGGAGATCTTGAAAACATGATAAGAAATTGTTATTTGGTTTTTGTGTTTTCACTAGTTTGTCCTTGATCTCTTGGAAAACTAAAATGCAACCTACGGTATCTATAGTTAGTTGAGGTCGAGTATAGAAGCATGGCTTCTACTATGAAAGAATTATTGTGGATTTCTTATCTTTTATGTAATTTTGGCATAACAATATCAATTTCTTTCCTATTACATTATTTTTTTGATAGCAAGTCTACTAAATTGACTATTGAAAATCCTTGTCTACATGGCTAGACTAAACACATTGAAATTAACATTCACTTTACATAGGATCATGTCACTTTAGGTTTTCTCAAGATTAAACATGTTCCCTCTTGTCACTAGTTGGCTAATTTGATGACTACTACAGTAGATGAATCTCAACTATATTTTTTCTTGTCTATGTAAATATTGACATGTGACTATGAGCAACAAAGTTCTTGTTTCCAAGTAGAAAATGAATCACAATGGTACCATAATTCAACAATTACCCAACACTAAAGATTTCATGCCACACGCGTTATAATATGATTATGGAGAGAAAAAAAGGTAAATTTAATTATACTTTAATAGATTATCAACAAAAAAAAGTAGTATTATATAACCTCTAAATCACAATAACAAAAATGTTCTTCTAAACATAAATAAATTTCTTTACCATATAGAGTTAGAGAGATCAAAAGTTATAAAAATATAGCTTGCAAAACAAATCTATATAAATATCAACATAAGAAACATAATAAATTAAGTGGAACTACACAAAATTCACATGATTTTGCCTTAAAATTTATCGGGTCACAGAATTTTTCTAATAAAAGGCCAAATATCTCCAAGGTTCCTATACTTTATGGATTATTGAAAATTCAACATAAATGTATTTTTCTCTTTCGTGCAACAAACCTTAGAATTATGTCTATATAGGTTCTTCATAGTACTTGCCAAGCTCTCCCATTTGACTAATAACATTACTAAAATGTTAATGAAAACATAAAAGGTGATGATGAAAAAATAAAAGAAAATGTTTTGGAACTTTTATCAAATGTAAAAGGAGTATTAGAAGTTACAGTGTAGGACATGAGTTGTTAGTGGGTTGTGTGACCAAGAAATTGCTTAATCCATGTGTTAATTGCTATACTTGTGATGTTGGTCATCCTATTATCCTAAGACCTTTAGTCAAGTGCAACTATTGAGTTAATAGTATAGTGAATATTAATATCAAGTGTTGATCCCACAAAGACTATGATTATTAATAATTTCCTTTTCTCCTATTGTTTAATCGCCAAAATCAAATAATAAAAGTAGCAAGTTAAAATTAAGAAGACAATCATTATTAGAAGCGTACCAAAAATATTGAATTCCTCTAGAATTATTAACGTAATTAACTAATTATTATTTAATTCCACTATTGTATTCTTGGACCATGGAAATTCCTATTAAACTAATAGCTTTTTCAAGCCTACTAATTATTAATTCCAAGTTGATTAATCAAAATCTCTTATTAATTAAAAACCCTAAAATCGCATTACTTTCACTTTATGAATTCCACTATTAGGTTTGACCCTAATTCGGAAGATTTATGTTATGATATCTCCATGATTGTATGCAACTCCATCCAGTTATACTAAATCTATTTAAACATAAGATTTCTCAATCTATATATATATAAATTAAATATCAAATTAAAACACCAATAATATTAATTCAAAAACAATAAAGAACACATAATTATATCACAAAAATAACAATAATTGTATTGAATAATCAACTAAAAAATCATATGTTCATTTTAGGGTTTATCATACCCGAGTACAAAAGAAAATTAAACTACCATCATATTCAAATCGAAAACAAAAGTACAAAAATAATGCATAAGAAGAACATCAAAAAGATAGAAATAACAGTAAAAATCTATAACTACCCTATTGTTAATTCTAAAACTCTATCTCTGTGGTGGGAACTTTGTACTCCTTTTATATTAATCAAACGCTTCTTATCTAGGAAAGTTGTAATTTCCTATAGTAGAATCAAAATATCCCATCATAGATAAGGAAATAGTGCTTCGATAGGTAGGATTTGCTTCTCCAAGAACTAGGAAACTTAGCTTCTCATGATTGGAAATTGAATCTTCGATATGAATAGCTCATTAGGAAAGCATGGTATGGTCATGCAAATGCCTATGTACCCTTCTCATCTTGAAAATCTTCAAAAATTGTCCTTCAAAACACCCTCTAATATGAGTGTGTCAATGTTATGTAGCATTACACGACCTCTTACATGGCTACTCCTTCAAGCCTTTTTCCTTACTCTATTCAACATGGCTTTAGACACAGTCGTGCTATGGTCCATGTCAGGCTTCTCAATCTTATAACTTTAATATTTTTGCATCGAATTTCATACAATTCATGTGTATTTCTTCCATTTCATCAAAAATTACAATTCAAAGTCCTAAAATCAAAATAAAAGCCAATTAAGTGTAATATCCATCCAAAATATAAAAAAATAAACTGAAGACTATTATACATATTACAAATTAATAAGTATTTTATAATACTTATCAACTTACCATGATGCGATTTTATGCTAAATTAAGTCCTTAAATTGTCATGATCTAACCTACAAGATAAAAAAATGTGAATTATCGAGGTGCCAAAGGTGTCTTCGGTGCTTAAACTCAAATGCTCAAGTTAAAGAAGTAGCATGAGGGTATAGAAATTATAGTATATGGAATGTATTAGATGATTTACCTTATTGGAAGGACCTCCTTTTATAGTGTTGTAAAGATGTTACATTTTAGGTAAGTAAATCTTTCTAAAGATACCTTAGTTATAATATGAAATATCCACTCAAATCTTGTTCTTCAAATGATTTAGATTATTTTCCTAATTTATACTAATCAACTTAAGTAGTTTCCTATTTATGATCATGCTCAAACAAAGTGGGTGTCATGCCTTAAGGGGGTAACCTAGTCATAATAGCCTGCCATGTACCATATTGAAGTCAATGATTAGCCGTATTCCAACACACGTAAACTTCAATATGATACACAGGGTGTCATTATTCTAGAAACCATAATAAAGATAACAATTTACAAATATTAAAGTTAATACATAGTTAAAGTGAAATATAGAGTTCTACATATATATTAAGTGGAGAAATAAGTCCAAGTGATTAATATTACATTCATCCAAAAATAGTCTATTCAAAATTAGAAATATCTATTCTAGTTATCTTAACCCTCACTTGCCCATCTACTATTATCTTAAAGATTCTCACTACTAATTGGATTCTATAGGGGTAAAACCAAAATGATGCCTGTAAAAAGGGTAAATTGTAAGGGTGTAAGCTACAAAAACTTAGCAAAACCACCTTTCATGCAAGATAACCAAGTTAACATTTTAATGCATGAATGCATAAACAATCATATGCCAATCATCACATGTAGTCGACTGGAAACTACATGAAGTCTAAAGATATTTCTGACTAATATGCCTCTCACTTAACCTTGGGTTAAGGACCTTTTTAGAATTCCATCAAAGTTTCGGCTACTAATTTTGTTACACATGCAGACATCCTTAGCTACACAAAATCAGAGCCATGCTTTACATATCAATAGTTATGATAGAAGAATAATCTTCTAAGCAAGGACATGAGATAGACCAAAAGAAAATAACGTTTCCCTACCTGCACACCTCTAGATACATGTGCCCAAAATAGAATAATGAACACGGATTCATACAAATACACAACGATCTTCAAGTCATTTTTGTATCATTAAAATAAGATACTCCCTCAAGACATCTTTCATTACCTATGTAACTATGATGGAATATACAAGAATATGCAAGAAAGTGCTATGCATGAACCATTTCAAGATTGGTATTTCGATATACTTAACATAAGTTAAGAGATGACTAAGCAATTTGCAAACACTCCATCAACTACAATAATAGCTATGAATACAAGCAACTTTTATGTTCTTTTCTTTTAGATTTCATCAATCAAACAATCAACCGAATCAAACACACACATGGGTTCATTAATATTCAACTTTAGGTGCTACTAAACTTACAAACACAAATCAAGTGGCAATCATCGTTTGTACTCACCTTGCCATTCTTCTCAAAAATCATAATAATCCTCGAGTAAAACTTAGAAGTCTTTTGAAAAACCTATATAAACATAAAGAAATTTATATACATATAAGAATAATTACTTTTAAGATAAACTATTCTAGCATCCCATTGTTAACCTTATGTTTTATTAAAGTCTTTTAGTATTAAGTCCTTCATTTAGGAATCGCTCTGTTGTCAAGGTCCGTGCTTAGGTCCTTATTTAGGTAAATTCCCATTCATGTCATAATAAGGCAAAGTATATGTCCAAGAATTTGTCCATAAATGTCCAAAAATATGTCCATGAACATCTAATATGTTAAAAATGGTCATAGATGGTCATAAGTCCTTAAAGTTCGGAATTAAGGTCTTAACATCCTTTCTTTGAACTTTTGTATTTATTAGAGAACACTTAAAATACTTTTAAATGAAAGAGAAATAGGATAGTCTTATGAAGATAAAGTTTGCTTGGAGTGGAATTGTGAGTGGAACCTACAACTTTTACATATAGGTGATATTAGTGTAAGTACATAAAAAGTATACTATGAAAACGGCTTGGGTTAATTGAGATTACCTTAATATGATGAAAACTCCTTAGATGCCTAAAATAAAGTCTTTAAAATATAGAAAATAAGTTAAGTTAAGTCACTTCCCCAAGAAAGTTAAAGATTACTCAATTTTCTTGGAAGTTGCTTACCTTAGATCATGGAGTTGGTGGTCCCAAAACTATTGTTGGTTTTGAAGATTTAAATAAGGTTAATTTTAGATAAAATTTTCTAACCTCTTAGGGCCATGTTAGCTGCGTTTGGTGGAAAGTTGGTTAGAAAATTTTCAAAAGAAAAGGGGGGCAAAGTAGCATGTAGAAATGGGGTTGAAACATGGGTAAATTTTGCTTTTTACCCCCCTTTTTATAGTAGTCTAGTTTTGTTGTTTTGTAAATTATTTTAGGTTTCAATTTTCCATGCCTAAGGGGACAAGATTAGGCAAGTTTTAGAATTATAATTAGCCTAATATCTTATAGGATAAGTTAGAGTATATATGACATAGGATAAGATAAGGTGTATGATGGCATATGGATAAGATTACAAGTGTTGACATAGTCAAAAGAGGAGGGCAAAATTTTAGTGGGTTCCAGATAGTTTCTTAAGCTAATTTTTTGTTCATTTGTAAATAATTTCCTTAGCTCAATCATGGTAAATTTTTTGTTAATTTTATTAGGTTAAGATTAGGTAAGATGACCTTAAATATGGGATGAAGTAAGATTAAGTAACAAGGTGTTTTTAGATATGAGATTGACATATAATTTCCTTTTTGTTTAACCAACTCTAAAAGTTTAATTTTCCCATGATATTTCTAGGTCCTTATCTCATTTTAATCAAGTTAATTTAGGGTAATTTAGATTTAATTAAATTAAAATAAGAAGGGGTGAATTAAATGGTGACAAACTAGATGGAATTGCATGAAGATGTCCACATGAAGAAGGGGATTCCAATATGTTTTGGGGGGCTCATCTTTTTTAATTCTTCCATGTACTTTTACTAGGTAAACAAGGTATACTTAAGATATAATAGGGTGTAATTTGGATAAGATTTAATAAGGATAGGATAAGATAGATTAGGGTAATAAACCTTTGCAAAAATTGGAAAAATCACATGTTTAGTGCATCTAATTTGGATCCAATCACCATATTTTTATTTTCAAATTATTTCATGTCCTTTTCTTACATTATACAAGATAAAATAGGGTAGGATTGAGATAATATCTAGTGGAATAAATTTGATCTTGATAAGATAAGATAAGGGTTAGATTTTCAAAGTTTAATGTAAAAGTTGTCCCTTATGATGGCGTCTTGGGGAAGGAAGTGCAACTGGTGAAGTTTTGTATGGATTTTCAAATATTTTTTGTACTATTGGTTAATTAAATATGTAATATTGAATTATAAAATTTTTGGTTAAAATAGATTAAGATTTGAGGGTAGTTTCAAGCTTAACATTTTAGAAGGCTTTAAGGTAGGGTTTAAGGGGCTTTTGATTTTGATTTGGTTTTACGATTAGGTTTGTTATTAATTTGTTTTTATTTTTGCTGATCTATGTTCTAAGATACTAATCCTTATAATAAGGATAAGATAGGATGGATTTAGAAATGATTAAATTCAAGTTAGCACTTGTTTTCTTAAATCTTCTAATTATCTATCGAAAGGTGACTTTGGTCAATTTGAAGTAGACTTTTGGTAACCGTGTTTAATTTTTTAAACCCAACATTCCATAAATTCAAGTTAGCACTTGTTTTCTTAAATCTTCTAATTATCTATTAAAAGTTGACTTCGATCAATTTGAAGTGGACTTTCAGTAACCGTTTTTAAGTTTTTAAATCCAATATTCCATAAATACTTGGGTTTAAGTACTGATCTTATATATATAATGTAATCAAATTTGAGTTTAGTTTACTAGACTAATTCTTAGGGTGAAGATCGAATGCTTAGATAAGGCATTTAGTGATGTTAGGTGAAATTGATGGTTTCTAATTGAAGTTTTACTAAGTTAAATCCATCAGTTTCATAAAACAGGGTTATCTTATAAATCTATGATGTCTCTTCTTCCAAGTCTATCCTAAATTATATTGGATTTTAGTTCTAATGTATTAAATCTACTCAAGTCTTCTCGAGGGTGTCAAATGGAAGAATTAAGTTAATAAGCCGAGTAGAGTTAGTTGACTTTTACTCTAATTAAGTTAACTTAGGTCAACTTATGGTACATCAAGTTATCTCTAATTCCTCGACTAATCTCGGGTTCATTTGGAATAATATCTTAGATGTATTTTCCTATCAAAGCCTATTTGATAAAAATTTTGCTGAATGAAATTTTTAAGGAGATACAACAACAACCCACACCCACCCCCCCCCCCCCCCCCCCCCCCCCCCCCCCAACTCTCATTTGTGACATAACACTGATGAGAATAGAGACAATATTTTATTTCTTTTTCGAGGTAATTGTCCAAATGTGTTGCTTGAGCTCTTCCCTTAGGCAAGAGGCATTAGTTCAATCGATGGGTGATGTTAGCCAATCTTAGCATTTAGAGAACTCAAGTTAAGACTTTATCGAGTTACCTCTTGCATCAGGTGGCCTTATTTAGGCGAAGAAGCAATCCATCTGAGTTAAGGACATGTTGACAAGGTGTGGCTAATGAATTTCGAGCTCCAAGGATAAGCCTCGAGCCTAATGAAGGCAAGAAAACCTATTAAACATGCTTCTATCTTTTCATCTATCAAATTTGAATCTCGTGCATGCGTGTGAATTTATGCATTTAATGCACAAAGACGCATGGTAAGATGGGGTTTAGAGTATCTGCAGAGGCTAAATGATCTCAACTCTTTATCCCAGAAGTGTAACACATGGCATAATCTTAAGCATTCTTAGAAAATGCACATGTTTTCACAACTACCTATATAAAGCACCAAAGCGTCATTTTTCACAGTCTTAGCATCCTTCACATCTAAATTCTTCTTCAATTCTCTCTCTAAATTCTACATTTCATTTGCTTGTTTCAATCAATCCTCCACTTCTATGCTTTCCTTATAGGATCAAACCTTCAAGTATGTCAGGTTGTTCTTCTTTGCACACTCTTTTTTATTTTGTTCGAAGGATAGTGTCTTCTCCAAGTGTAGCAATGAACGAGGAAGGACCTTCAAGTCGATCCCCAATGGCCGTACCATAGGCTAAAGAGGTAGATACTATGATCCTTAAATCATTTGGAGAAGAAGGTAGTGAGGAGGTTCATGGAGAATTGGCCCTAGACAGTTATGCCAATGATAGGGAAGATTGAAGACCCATCTACCTTATCTACGATGGGCTAAGGCAAAAGTGTTGCTTGTGAGGTTGATGCTAATGAGGCTGTGATTGCCCTTCAACAACTTTTAGAATGGTTCTTTAATTACCACTGTTTTAACTCGTGCTAACTCGTACCAAATGCGTATACGCTATTCGTAGCATTTAAGAATTTATGTGAGTTATACGGGGTGAGACCAACTCCTCAACTATTTCTATTCTTTTATAGAGTTGTAAACATCCCATTTTTGCCCCTAATGATCAATAATAATCAACAATAAATAATTACCATTTTCTCCAATTTTTTCTATTTTTTCTCCAAATTAGCAAAAATAGGAAAAATATTCAAAAAATAAAATAAATAGGAAAATATATCAATTTTGGAAAATAATTGCAGAAATGGCAATAAAAGGAACTAAACAAGTTTTTCAAATTTTTTAAATTTCAAAAAATACAAAAATAATAAAAAATTGCATCGCATATATACAATTTGCGTAATATAAAAAAACCGAGATCTGGGCTGGCTCAGCTGGCTCGTGTGTGCGCCTGGAACGTGTGAGAGAGACTGAGGTCCCGAGTTCGAATCCCCTCGCGTGCGCTCGAAAATTTTTTCTTTCATTTCCCCTGGAGCTGCCACGTGGCAACATGTGATTAGCCGAGAGAAGACATGTGCCTTGCAAGTGATCATCTTCTTCCTCGAGCCCAGCCGGAGAAAAATCTGACAGAAGTTCGACGAGTCCAAAAATGCTGGATTTCTTCAAATCTTTTTTGATTTCAATCAATCTAAAACCGAATTATCCAGATAAATCACAAGATTATAACGAATCGGCATCAAATTTGTTGGATAAAATCAAATCTAAAAAACGAAAAAATTCGGATTTATTCAAATCAAGGATTTGAGCTTATCCGGAGGGGTTTTCGAGCGCCTATAAATAGAGGATGAAGGGGGGAGGCAGAAGCAGAGATCAAAGGGATCAAAGGTGAGAAAAAGAGAGAAAAAAGAGAGAATCAAAGCCTCACCTGAATTCTTCAACCCGAGACCGCCGATCGAGCTCGAAACCACCACCTGGAGGCGATCTTGAAGCAAACCACCGCCACAGTTGAGTTCCCCATCCCTTAAAAGCTCGGAAGCTGCCTTCAAACGCCGTAGAAAGCCGCCGGAACGCCGTCAACGAGCACTCCCAGCCGCTGTGTCCGATCGACCCGACTCGCGCACCGACCAGGATCCAAGTAAGTCGGATTTTTCTATTTTTGTTTATCTATCTATTTTATTTATTTCAAATTTATTTATTTACTTATTTTTTATTTATAATTCAAAAATAGAAAAAAAATGTTGGAATTTAGATTATTTTTTTAGGATTTAATTTAGGATGAATAACAAAATAAAAATAATAATTATAATAATAAATAATAAAAATGTGAAAATTTATAAAGAAAATAATAAAAATATTAGAAAAGAATAATAATAAAAATTTAGATCTTAGAATAGGATAGATAAAAAATCTAGGAGAAAATTTTTCAATAAAAATTATGAAAATTAATAAAAATTGTAAAACAATTAATAAAAAATTAATAAAAATTAATAAAAATCAATAAAAATTTATAATAGTAGAAATGGGTAAAAAAAAAGAAAAAATAAAATTTTTATCACTTAGAAAAATCATTTTCTTAAATAAATCCAAAATTGGTTTTTCCTTAAAATTATTATTTTTCAAAAAAATCAAATAATCAAGTTTAGGCTTAGATTTTTTTTCAGAAAAATACTAAGATGGTAAAAACATAAATCAAAAGAAATTTCATAATTAAAAATCACCAACACATTAAAGTTTTTCAGGAAAAGCGAACTACGGCATGTTTGATCCTGAATAGTAGGTACGTAGGCACCCATTTGGGGCAACCCTAAAAAGGAATAAAAATCATTTTCTCATAATAGGTTATTAAAAAACAAAATAAAAAGATAATAAAAAATAAATAAAAGACATTCTGGATAGAGTAGATTTTAGGAGATTAGGGTGGTAACCTTAGGGTTTCAATAGGTTAGCCTCCGAACTCAGAAACTCTGGTTTTCCCCTTTCCTCTTTTCACAAAAAACGATAAGGGGAAATCACGACGACTAGTGGTCTAAATTATGAGTAATCTGCTCAATTAGTCCTAATTCAATCTTTCCCAACAACAGTTGGGTGGCGACTCCAAAACAAAACGAAATTTCTAACTCAAGTCGAGGATCTACATTAGATGAGTATAGGGTTTAGTATAGATCGGATTAGGAATGGGAAATAAAAAATTAGACTCAACGGGAGTGAAGCAATCTAAGCCATCTCAAGGCTGAGCTATCTGTCTAGCTACCTTAAAGTGAAGTTAATGGATAGGTCGGTACCTTTAGTACACGATTGGAAAGAGAAGTTCATGGTGGTTGAAATACTTGAGGTTCTAAATTTATAGGTTCGCTAGGTGAACCTAATACAAACCAAGCTTATCAAACTCATGTTGTTCAACAAGTGTCAGTCTAAGATCCTTCTATAAGCCCTCAAGAAGAATGGAAAACCCTTTAATGCCTTAAACTTAATGCAGGCATTTCAAGGGATTGGTATAGGGACACCCGAGGGGTCAGATGGTGAGGATGGTGACTAAGTGGATGCCTTGGTAAGTCAAAATGAGGCTAAGGATATTTAAAGTGAAGGTAAGATTTCGTGCTCAAGATGGGGTTGACTTAAAAGTTGAAAATGAGCCCATCAACTATAGCTTGGAGGCCTAATTTCCCTCATAGAGTTTTCTCCTGTAAGGGTTCTTATTTAATTACACTAACTTCCTTCTTTACTTTATAGACTTGGCCCCAATTCATTCAATATGACTTTCTAACCTCACGACTCATCGGGCCGGTCGAGGCAAGATAAAGGCTCTATAGAGAAAGAAGGTTAGGTTAGTAGCTCCTCTAGCAAAGATGGCTGCTATTCAAGGAATTGTGATCAAAGGCCTAGAGCCTTTGTGCGTGTCAAAGCTTGCTTTAGCTGCTATTGGGAAGGGAAAGTTACCTACGGTAGAGTCTGGATGCTCACAACACGCATTTGAATAAGAGGAAACTCTGGGCCAAAGTGTACTCAAGCTAGGGAGGTCATCACTATCTCAAGTGACACCAAGGCAAAGGCCACTAGCTTTGGTAGAGAGGGTGACGCTACAGTTGAACAGTCATAAAAGAGGTGCTACAACAATCACCAAGTTAGGAGGAGCATGAGGGTATGATGGGAATCAAACCAATGCATTTACTGGACCCATAACAAAAGCGAGAGCCAAAGAACTACAAAACTTAGCATCGAGAATACTTTTTGAACAATTAGAACCCGAAGACATTCGCATAGTGTCTTCATTTTCTTTATATAATTGTTTTGTATTTAATCGGGTACATTTATCGGTATTACAGAATGGCAAGCAAGCACACTAATTCTTGGTTTGTGAGTGATTCATGGACCTAAATGAACCAACAAAAACCAACCTTACATTGTGCTCAATTGATCGAAGGAGAGCTTCAAGAACCGACCCCTATGTAGCTATTTTTCTTTTGTTATTTTCCATATTTAGAACAAATATAAATACTTGTAAAAAGGTAACACAAAGGGACTTTTGCAACAATAATTTTATAGCTGCTTTTTGCATGGAAAGGGAGCACTCTTCTCTTCCATTTGACTCTTGTCAATTTCTATCAAGGGATTGTGACGAGTGGGCTTGAATTGTTGTGAGTTACATTAACAATTAAAATTCATTCCTAATTTCAACAAGTGTGTTATATCTGGTAAGGAATTAGGAGCTTCATTTCATTCTTGTTTCACGTCAATTAGGGTCCGTGTGCAATTAGGGTTTACGCCACTTTTGGTTGCACAATTACTTAATTGAATCTTCAAATAGAGTTGTTAATTGGAATTAGAACTTGGCATATCATATTTTTAGTATCAAAGCTACAGTTTGAGGAAGGGAATTATACGTGGGAATTGTGATTTTGATTTGGGAATTTAGGGTTCTTGTTGTGCCATTTAGCAATTGTTGTTGTGTGAAGTGAAATTGAGGAATAGTGTTCAATTGTGTCGTGACTACATTGGATTTAGCGGATTGAAGTTGAGGAAATTAGATATAGGGTTCTTGCCGTGAGTTACTTGCATGGAAGGTTGGAGATTTACTTCAATGTGATTCCATAATTGTGAACTTGTGTAGTAATTGTTCATTAATTTGCTTTGATTGCATTATTGACTTGAGTAATTGAGGAAATTGTGCCGTGGGAGGTGTGTAGTGCCGTGAGGTATGTTGAGTTGTGGTTAAGTGTGTGTTGTGTCTTGAAGTGTGTTGAGCCGTGATTGAGTGTGTGTTGTGCCTTGAGGTTGTGTTATACCGTGGGTGTGTGTGAATTGTACCTTGAAGTGTTTGTGTGTATGTCGTGAAGAGTGTATTTGGGTTGAAGGAATTGGTGTTGTAGAGGTGTGATAGTAAAAAAAAAAGAGGAAAAGAATTTGTCAAAGTTTAATTCAACAACCATGTCGAATGATAGTATGAATGGGGGAATTGGTGATGAGGCTAATAGTTAAGTTGTAAGAGGATGTCAGGGTCATCATGCTATAAGTGGAAGAAGAACTTTAGAAGAACAATTGCATGATCTTACCATCATTGTTGCTACACTTGCAACACAGGTTGATCAAATTACATTGCCACAACCACTAATGGCAAATCCATAGGTAGCCCCTAATAATGCATGTAGGGAAGGAGCATTTAGAGGAAATAGGGGTAGGAAAATGGGAGGAGATTATCATGCTTTTCGGGAAGAAAGGGATGATAACTTTGAAGATGAACCTTATCCTAACCGTGAGTTCAGGCCGCTTCGAAGTCTGGAATATGTAAAGTTGCAAATGCCTTCATTTGTAGGAAGGGGTTCTGCAAAGGATTATCTAGATTGAGAAGATAAGGTAAAGGGCCTTTTTAAGTGTTATGAAATTAATGATCATAATCGGGTTCGTCTCGCAATAGTAGAGTTTACAAGATATGCCGCCTCTGGTGGAAGAACCTTATAGCTAGTAGACGAAGGGATGGTGATGTTGAGATCCGTACTTAACAAGAAATGAAACAAGTTATGAGGAAGAGGTTTACACTAGAGCACTACAGGCAGGAGTTATTCACGCTTCTCCAGATATTGAGGCAGGGAGGCAAAACTGTTGATGAATATGTCAAGGATGATCAGATGTGGGTTAGTCGAACCTCCTGAACAGACCTTAGCACTATTTATGTCTGGTTTGAAATATGAAATTGCATGTATTGTGGAGTTACAGAGGTATGACACCCTTGATAAGGCCATTCAGTTAGCTTTGAAAGTGGAGAGGCAAAGGCGATCTAATCCATATTGAGCAGCAAATAACAGATATGAAACCTCTACAAATCCGTATGGTTCTGAAGGCAAACAAGTTGATAGAGGGGGGATACAGTAGAAATATGGAAAAGAATGCAGTAGTGCTAAACAATAGAGGGGGGAAAGAATTAGCAGGGAATGATAACAAACAGGTTGTAGCTGGGACATCAGGAGGACGGAACCGCCAGGTTAAATGTTTTAAATGTCTAAGTTTTAGACATATGGCTGCTCAGTGTCCAAATAGAAGGGTTATGACTACTATGGAGGTTGAGCATGAGGAAGATATACACAAGGCCACAGATCTGTCAATTGTATTAAATGAGTATTATGGTGATGCAGATGCTGAAGTACATGAGGATAAGGGAAATAATCAGTATTTTTCCATTAATGTATTCAATAGAGCGATGACTACCTTTCCTACTAATGAGGATAAGCAAAGGGAAAATATATTTCACATCTCCTACAGGGTCCAAGGTAATCCTTATGCTCTTGTTATTGATGGAGGTAGTTGTACTAATGTTGTAGTTGCTTCATTGGTGACTAAATTGAAACTAGTCATAACCCCACATCCCAAGCCCTATAAACTGCATTGGTTGAGTGAACAGGGTAGTCTACATGTCACTCAGAAGGCTAAGGTTCCTTTTAGCATAGGAGATAAGTACCACGACGAGATTATTTGTAACATTCTTCCTATGTGTCCATCCCATATATTACTTGGCAGGCACTAGTTGTATAATAGGAGAGCATTACATGATGCCTTTAGGAACACTTACGTATTCCAGAAAGACGGTAAGCGAATAGTGTTGAACCCCATGTCACCTTCTAAAGTACAAGAGGCACAGAAGCAAATAAATAAGGCTGAGAAGAAGAAGACATTATTGGTGGAGCAGTATGAACTGGAGGAGGCCATAAAAGATGAGAGACCAGTGTATCTATTGTAGATGAGATATGCATTAGAGGTGGATGGGTATGAACAGTTACCCCCTGTGGTAACTCAGGTATTGGATGAGTACAAAGATCTATTTCTAAATGAATTACCTGAGGGATTACCACCTCTGAGAGGCATTGAACATGCCATTAATTTTCAGTCCAGATCAGTTTTACCAAATCGACTTGCATATCGCATGAATCCTGAAGAGGCTAAAGAATTGAAGCGTCAGGTGGATGAATTGGTAGAACGGGGTCTTATTAGGGAGAGTATTAGTCCTTGTGTTGTTCCTACCCTTCTTGTTCCTAAGAAGGATGGCATATGGAGGTATGTTAGATGAGCTAGACTTGATGATATGTTAGATGAGCTACATAGTGCACAGGTATTATCTAAGGTAGATCTTAAAAGTAGGTATCACCAAATTCAAATGAAGGAAGGAGATTAGTGGAAGACCGCCTTTAAAACCCACCATAGGTTATATGAGTGGATGGTCATGCCATTCGGTCTGACTAATGCCCCCAGTACTTTTATGAGGCTGATGAATCATGTAATGAAGGAATTTCTAGGCAACTTTGTTTTTATTTATTTTGATGACATTTTGATTTATAGCAAAAACCTGGAAAATCATGTGGAATATTTATAGGTCATGTTTTCAACACTGAGGGAGCAACAACTGTATGCAAATCTCAAGAAGTGTTCTTTCTATCAAACTGAGGTAACATTTCTTGGATTTACTATAACTGGTTCTAGTGTCAGAGTAGATGAAGAAAATGTGATGGCTATTAGGGATTGGTCAACACCAAAATCAGTTGCTGAGGTAAGAAGTTTTCATGGACTGGCTTCATTCTATAGACATTTTGTCAAGAATTTTAGTAATATTGTCAATCTGTTAACTGAATTGACAAAGAAGAATGTTCCTTTTGTTTAGAGAGAACAAGCCTAAAAGAGCTTTGAGGAGGTGAAAACAAAACTAAATACTGCTCCAGTGTTAGTTTTACCTGATTTTGACAGAATTTTTGAATTGGAGTATGATGCCTCAAGAGTAGGGATTACTGCTATGTTGATATAAGATAAGAAGACTATTGCTTATTTCAGTGAAAAATTGAGTGGTGCACCTTTAAACTACTCAATATATGATAAGGAGTTCTATTCCTTAGTGGGGGCATTAATGACATGGCAACATTATCTTCTTCCTAAGGAATTCATTATTTTTACAAATCATGAGTCACAAAAACACTTCAGAGGTTGAAAACATTTGTCAAAACGCCAAGCCAAATGGGTGGAGTTTTTAGAGAGTTTTTCCTATATGATTAACTACAAGAAGGGAAACACAAATATTGTAGTTAACGCCTTGTCACACAAGTGTGTACTTATCACCTCTATAATCTAAACTCCTTGGATTTGAATTGATGAAGGAACAGTATTTACATGATGAGTTCATGAAATTAATTGTTGAGAGATGTTTTAGAGGAAAGATAGTTGATAGGTATTATATGATAGATGGCTTTCTGTATAAGGCAAGAAAATTATGTATAACCTATGGGTCTGTTAGAGAGTTATTGGTGAGGGAAGCTCATGCTGGAGGATTATCTGGTTATTTTGGTGAAAAGAGAACTTTGGAGTTATTGAAGGAGCATTTTACTAGAGGGGTATGGTGAGGGATGTCCACAAGGAATTAGAAAGGTGTGGTGTTTGTAAGAGGACAAAGGGAAAGAAAGGAGTTCAGGGTGAATATATGCCTTTGCCTTTACCTATACAACCCTAGACTGATATTAGTATGAATTTCATTATGGTTGTTGTTGATCACTTCAGCAAAATGTCACATTTTGTGCCTTGTCACAACACAAATGACACACTTTTTATAGCCAACCTTTTTGTGCAGAAAATTGTAAAACTACATGGTGTTCTACACAGCATAGTGTCTGATAGAAACACTAAGTTTCTTAGCTTTTTCTGGAAGACACTATGGAAAAAAATCAGTACTAAACTCATGTAGAGTACCTCATGCTTTCTTCCTTTGTTATTGGATTGGCTATTAAATCCAATGGAAGAGTAGGATTATAGCCATACACGACTTCAAAGGGAGACTTACAAGTTGAACTATGAGTTGACCTATTATAAGAGAACTCAACAATAGATTCAGAAACTTCATCAAAGGGCGTCTGAACAACTTCAGAAAACTCAAGAACAATAGAAACTTCAGGGCAATAAAAACAAAAAACAAAAACAAAAAACAAAACCAAAATCTATAATCCATGTGATATAGTCTGGATTAATCTCAGTAAAGATAGGTTTCCTTTCAAGAAATCACAAAAGCTTTCACCCAGAGCAGATGGACCTTTCAAAGTTATAAAGCGCATCAACAACAATGCATACAAGTTAGAATTGCTAGGAGGATACGACATCTCTGCTACATTTAATGTTGCAAATCTATCACCTTATATACCAGATGATATTCATGAAGACCTATCAAATTCGAGGGCAAATCTTCCACAGGCCCGAGGAGATGCTGGGAATCAAACCAATGCATCTACATGACCCATAACAAGAGCGAGAGCCAGAGGACTATAGAACTTAGCATCGAGAATACTTTTTGAACAATTGGAACCCGAAGACATTCGTGTAATGTCTTCATTTTCTTTATATAATTTTTTGTATTTAATCGAGTACATTTTTCGGTATTACAGGACGACAAGTAAGCACACTAATGCTTGGTTTGTGGGTGATTCACAGACCTACATGAACCAACAAAAACCAGTCTTGCATTGTGCTCAATTGATCGAAGGAGAGCTTCAAGAACCGACCCCTATGTAGCTATTTTTCTTTTGTTATTTTCCATATTTAGAACAAGTATAAATACTTGTAAAAAGGTAACATAAAGGGACTTTTGCAACAATAATTTTATAGCTGCTTTGTGCGTGGAAAGGGAGGACTCTTCTCTTCCATTTGACTCTTATCAATTTCTATCAAGGGATTGTGGCGAGTGGACTTGAATTGTTGTGGGTTACATCAACAATTGAAAGTCATTCCTAATTTCAACTAGTGTGTTATATTTGGTAAGGATTTGGGAGCCTCATTTCATTCTTATTTCACGTCAATTAGGGTTCCTCTACAATTAGGGTTCACACCACTTTTGGTTGCACAATTACTTAATTGAATCTTTAAATAAGATTGTTAATTGAAATTAGAATTTAGCATATCAAGGTAGCAATGACCTACCGAAGACCTTAAGTCCACCTCTTTCCTAAGTACCATAACCACTAGTGGCTCATACTACTAAAGGGGGGTTAGGCCGGATTGACCTATTCAAGGGGATCCTTATCCCTTAAGAGAGGGGGGAGTTAGAGAACATTATAACGAAGATGTCCATTGCTGATGTGTGCAACTACTTCTTGAGTTATCTTATAAAGGTGAGTTCTCACTAACTTCTTTTTTCTCTATCCTCTCTCTTTGTTATTCTTATGGTAGGTTATGTTTTGTAAACTATCAATGTTGTGTACAAGGTCTTCTACACAAGTATGTGAATGAGTTGCAAAGTCTAACTCTTATTTTAAGTTATTCAACTACCAATATCAGTGTAACAACACTCACTTTTGGAGGTAAATTGCAATGAAGGTGGAGCTAAAGGAGGCTCAAGAAGAGCTCAATGCTATGAAGGAGGACTATCGCTGAAAGGTCGCTAAAGCCAAGGAGAGGGTTTAGAACAATAGCTTCAAATTAGTGAAGATGAGGTAAGAGCTTCAAGGGGCTATCATTTGAATCAATGCACTATCCAAGAAGGTTTCCAGCTACCATCAACAGGAGGCTTACCTTACCACTAAGCTCTAACAGGAGAAGCCGCTGCATCAGATTTTAAGAAAGATTTAGGCCTAGCACAATAATGCTTTGAAAAATCTAACAAAGAGGAGGCAGCAATGAAGGGGTGAATCAAGGAGCTGAAGAAGCATGTCACTAATTAGGATGCACAAATCTAAGAGCTAGAGGAGAAAGAAAAGATTACCCCGAGATCGATATACGAGGAAATTCAAAACTTCAATGAGTATGCCAAGCAATTGATTAAGGTAATGGAGGGAGGCCAAAGGATCATAAGGCATTAGATCCACCATAGAGATCCTTAATGTGATCTGTCGTAGGTGAGGGAGAAAATGCATGTACCAAATACCCTTCCAAAGGAGCAAAAGGAGATGGAGGTCGAGAGGGTGGTGGCGGAGGTCGACCATGGAACAAACAATGAAGATATGCCTCCATCACTTAAGGTGATTATGTGGAAAACCTTTCTCCCCTTCCTCCCACTACTAAAGAAGAGATTTCTCTCCCTCCTTTGCCAGCTGAGTAGAATGAGAACCTTCCCCCCCATCCCTTAAGAAGTGTTTGGCTTCAAATCAGCTCTAAGCATGGATTATGATAGAGGTATTAAGCCGACTTTGGTCCTTGCAACGAATTTGTCATCATAAACTTGTTTTTTGTCCTTATTTTATACTTTTGCTTTAGAGTTCACTTGTTCAATGGTCGATATGTCAACCTAAGATTTTTGTAATAAACTTATTTGATAAATTAAGTGTTAATTTCTTGAATTTTGCAATATTATATGCTATATTATTGTTTGTTGTTTGTTAATGTTTTAACTATGTTCGAATTGTAATGTTTTCTTTACTATTTATGTCAAAATTTCTATAGACCAAAGTGTATTTAGTCAAATTTTTTATATATTGTTTAGTTTTTGTGTGTTTATAGAGAGTGTCCTTGTCATTCAAGCACATGCCTAGTTGATGAAGCTATCCCACAAAGACACACCTTTTATTGTCAATTAGTAGTTAGTCTCATCATTTATTAGTAGCAAGGTTGTAAAAATCGCGATTTTACGTAGAATCGCTAAAAGGTCCGTAGAATTGGAACGTAGAAACGTAAGTTTCTATAACTTATGTAAAATAACTTCTAAATATTATAAATTTACTTATAATAGTCATTAAAAAATATAATAAATAATAGAAATAAGATAATTGAGTATTTATTTTAGCTATAAATTGCAAATTTGCAATAAAAGTCATAATATAGATAATCGAGCATAAGTTGTATAATATAGATATTTTATTGCTAAAATGATAAATCATGTGTAAAACAAGTTTTATCTAGTTATATATACAAAAGCTAAAAGATAATAGATAAAATTTAAAAATCAATTGTGACTTTAAGAAATTACTAATAAATAAAAATTGATAACGAAGATATACCATTAGAAATGAGTAATATTAAAAAATGACAAATAACTACTAACCAAAAGTACATAATAAAGAAGATACTATAACAAGAAAAACCTTCAAAATTATATATTACTAGGTAAATTTTTGCACTATTCGTGATTATTAATTCAAAATATATTTACTTAACAATATCTCACATTTACTTAACTATGAGAATGATATATTGAAAAGATAGAAATATAAATACATTTATACCGTTCCTATAATATTAAAAATGTAAAAAATTCTTATAAAGTTAAAGTTATCTACCCTTTATTTTATTTACTATTACAAAAATATTAGTTAAAATAAGGAAAGTTGCAACAATCAAACACGAGTGCTTTAATACGAACATGATCACAAATAGGAACAAGAAGACTAACAATCGATGAACACAAATACAAAGACTTTAATGCAATGTAACACACTAACAAGAGAGGAGTGATGACCGACGAACATGTTGGGATATGACTCATACTCCCCTACACTAGAGGGCTTTTAACAATTAAGCCTATAGTTGTTTATTAAAAGTTTGGGCTTGAGCTATAAATAGCTATTATTACATATTTGTTTATTCGGATTCGGATTGTTGAAATTTTACTTAGTTTTGCAATATTGTGGAATCAGTGGAAACGTAGTAAAATCGCGATTTTGACGATTTTATTATTCAAAATCGCGATTTTACTATGATTTTACCTTAAAAATGTTTTTATATGCGAGTTGACTAGGAATGTGCTCACCAACTCGTAAAATTGTAGAAACGTGTGAGTTAACTCGCGATTTTGACAACTATGATTAGTAGGTGTTAATTTTGGTAGTTAAAGTGTCATTGTCGGTCAGGCTTAAGCATAGTCGATGATATAGTTTTGTAGACTGGCTTCAGAGTACTAGTTCAGTCGCTGATCAAATGGTGGGTGCTTATTGGCTGAGGATCTAACGGAGTCTATTAATACTTTACTAAAGCATATGACTTTACTCGTTAACCACAACTTATTGTGATTGAGTTTTGATGTCGTGATTGAAAATTTTTTACAAATAAAAAATGCCAATAACATATGTAAATTGTAATTTCATTAAGTAATAAGAATGTTTACATTCATCACTAATACTTTAAAACATGCATTAGAACATAATCTAGAAATTACTCAAAATATAAGCATAAATTATCTATGTTCTAAGTTCTAGGGATTGGGTGGCCATTAAGCCTTTTGAGCTCGTATATACCATGTCTAACCATTCTTCAAACTTACATAAGGCTTTCTTAGTTTAGTGCCAACTTGCCCTAGCCTTCTCTTAATCCAATGGCCTTAAGTTTTTTATAAATCAAGTCACTTGGGCAGAAGACCTTATTTTTTACTTTCTTGTCATAGTATCATGTTGCTCATTACTAGTAAGCTACTACCCTATAACTAGCTTAGTCTCACAGTTCTTTAATGAGGTTGAGATTGGCACAAAGCCTGATCTCATTAGCTTGAGAATAAAAGTCTTAGGTGCAAAGGTTCTAGAGCTCGAGCTTAACTAGAAAGATAACCTTTATTCCAAAAGCTAGGCTAAAGGGGCTTTCTCCCATCACAATTCAAGGGGTTGTCTGATTGCCCTGTAAATGTAGGGGGAGCTCATCTACCCACTTCCCTTTGGCTTGATCAACTCTTTTCTTAAAGCTCTATAAGATGACTTCATTTGTGGCTTCGACTTAACCATTTGACTGTGGGTAGGTGACCTAAGTGTAGTGCATGTTGATTTTGTATTTTATACAAAACTACTAAAATTTAACATTATTAAATTGTGTGTCGTTATCTTCAATGATGGCACTAGAAATTCCAAAGCTACATAATATGGCATGAGTGACAAAGTCCCTTACACTATGCTCAATGATTTTAGCTACTACTTTAGCCTTTGCCCATTTTGTAAAATAATCAATGGTAACAATAATATACCGGTGTTGTCTTGTTACCTTAGGGATTGGCTTGAGGATATCAAGCCCCCATTAGGCGAAACACCACAAACTTGCGATTAGCATCAAGCTACTACTTGGTTGTCTATCAATTAGGGCATGCTTCTAGCACTTATTACATTGCTGCACAATTGCCTTAACATCCCTTTTTCATGTTAGGCTAGTAATATTCAGCTTAGAGTACCTTGATGGGTAGGGCATAGCCTATTATATGGTTACTACATACATTAGCGTAGAGCTCTATCAACAAACGTTCAGCTTCTAAAGATTGAAGGCATTTGAGAAGTGGTAAACTAAATGTCCTTCTATAAAGTTGCCCATCAAGGAGAGTGTACTAGGCTACTTTTTGCCTCAAAGCTTTCGCTTTCTTCCTTTCATGAAGAACTATCCCATTTGTTAAGTATTTGATGATCTAGTTCATCCTGCACAGTTCTTGAAAAGTTTAGGTCTCATTGGCAAGGCATTTTTGCTAAGACCTACCAATACTCTTCTCAAGAAGGAATTCTATAAACACTTTCTTATCCAGGTTAAAGAGGCATGTTAAGGCCAATTTAGATAAACCATCTACTTTAGTGTCCTAAGCTCGGGGAATCTTTGTGATGCTCCATGACATGTGGCTAAAGCACAGGGATTTAACAACCCCTAGGGCCTTAGGTATTTAGTTATTCCTTCATCCTTAACAGCATAGTCTCCATTGACTTATTAGATTATAAGTTGTGAATCGAAAAAAATCTCAACTTTTTTTGCTCCAATTCCCTTTAGCAATTTCAATCCAGCAATGAGAGCCTCATATTCTACTTCATTATTACTGGCCAAGAGCCCAAACTTTAGAGCATGTAGAATTTTAACACCGTAAGGGCTACACAATACAAGCCTTACTCCACTCCCTCCTTTAGTGGATGAATCATCAACATAAAGGGCTTAAGTGAGCTTCTTATGGTCTCCGGCGAGTGCCTCATCTTCCATCATTGACTTAGCAATAAAATTAGCTAATTGATAGAGTCATTTTATACTCAATCTTTATAGTATGAAGTGTGTTAATGTATTATAGATTTTATAGAAATCATAAGGAAATGGTACTTAATTCTATTATGGTGATAAATCAAGTTAAATGGAGTCAAGGGTGCTAATTCGAGTAAATTAGAGAAGTCATCTACAACTTGGATCAAAGACAAGGATTTACACCGCCGGAGGAAAGTACATGGGCGTGTAGTTGAAGTACACGACCGTGTACTTAGTTTTGAATCAACAGGAAAATGCACGGTTGAAGTTCACGGCCGTGTATCTATCTAGAAGGAGGCACGGTTTGAGGCACGGCCATGGTGCAAACCGTGCTACACACTGCATGAGAAGGAGAGAGACACGGCTTGTGACACGGCCATGGTAGAAGACGTGGTGGCAGTCGTGGTGGAAGCTTGATGAAGCCGTGCCATATACTAAATAAGAAGGAGAAATTGTGGTATAAGTCGTGGTATAAGCCGTGGCACACACTGATCACGGATGAAGACTTGTAAATTACCCACAGAGGAAGGCACGACTTGACCTACGGCCGTGTTGTTGGGCGTGCTAGGCGGACGATTATTTTCTTCTCGAGATTTACTTGAAAAAGGAAAGATATTTTCGTATCTTGCTAGCAAAAGATCACCTGCCATCCCTTTAACAATATAAATAGAACTAACCCTAGAGGGTTAAGGGGCATCTTGAATCTAGGATCATCTTGGAGACAAGAAGGAAGGAGGGAGGCAGAGCAAAGACCGGGAATTGAGGCTTGTTATGTTTTTACTTTTAATTTTCGTTTTTATGATGAACATGTGTAGCTAAGTAGTTTTTCTAGCCAAAGGGTCATAGAAGTTTGATTCTCCACGAATTGTGAGATCTAATTAATTTGTATTTAATCTATTCTTTGTTTTTGATATTCATATATCTTCTGAACGTCTTGTCATTATTATCTTTGTTGATTGGTATGAATTAGAGCTCTTCTACTCAATTAGCAAGTTAATATATTGTCAACTAGCACGTCAAATCCGTAATTGTTTGATAGTTCTAGTCTCAGTGACACAATAACATGTTTGGTTATAAAATAGATGATCGAATTCATGTTATGGAGGTGTATGATCTTGTTTAAATAGGTTATCTTATAATCTACTGGCATGAATTGGTGGTCTCTCTAGTTTTTAATGCTATTGATAGATTAAATCCTAAGAGCTTGTCTAGGGTTGTCTAATATATAAGAGAAATAATCAAAGAGCTTGTCTTGATTATCGAGGAAGTACGGAGAGATAGGTTGTTAGAGCTTGTTAATAACCATAACCAGTTTATCTAGAAATAAGAATAGAAAACATTTGCATCGATGATCAATTCCTAGAATTAAACTATCTTGATTCATTTGGCTAGGCTTTTATCAATATTCGATTTTATTATCTTGCTTCAACATTATTTTGATTCACAAACAAAACCCCCCATTTTTCTTTTCCTCTTTATTCTCTTTTAATAGAAATATATTTAACCAATCCCTGTGGATTCGACCCTACTCACCACTATATGCAAATCATATAATTGTCTAAGAGTAGGTTTTTATTTTTGTTGGATTCAACACCCATCACTAATACTTATGCCTTAACGGCCTTGTATGGTGAGTATTGTACATCATATGCACTAAAATTTAAAGCATAGTGAACCATTCTTCCTAAGGCATCTAGCTTCTAAAGGATATGCCTTAAATGTTGTTTAGTGAGGACCAATATTTAGTGAGCCTCTAAAGATGGGTTTAACTTTCATGTAGAAATGACCATAGCAACTAGGGAAATTTTTTCTAACTTAGAGTATCTAACTTCCAGGCCTATAGGATGTTACTCACATAGTACATTAGTCAATGCTCTATGCCATCTGCTCAAACAAGTACAAATGAAGCAAAGCTGTTTAATACAATGATTCTTTAAAATTCCTAGACCATCTTAGGAGGCTACATGTCTAAGATTGCCCTAATCTTCTTAGATTCGGCTTCAATCCCTTGCAAAGTAACCATAAACTCGAGGAATTTCCCGCATGTCACACCAAAAACGTACTTCTAAGGGTTTGACTTCATTTAATATTGTTAAAGTGTCTGGAATGTCTCTTATAGGTCTATGAGGTACTCATGGGGTTCTTTGCTCTTTATAATCATAAAATTCCATGTTACGATAGATTTAGTGCATAAACATCCTTGTCACTGGTCTTTAGTATGTTACCTCAACATTCTTGAGTCTAAAGAGAATAATATTACAACAATATGTTCTAAAGTTGATGATGAAGGAGGTGTAGACTTAGTTGAGCTCGCCCATCTGGATCTAATTATAGCTTAGTAATGAAACTTAGTAATGTGTGGCCCAAGATCGAATCAACTAGCTGATCAATTTGAGGGAGAGGAAAACAATCCTTAAGGCAGGCTTTATTGAGGTTGGTTTAATCGATGCACATCTGCCACTTTTCATTGGACTTCTTTACTAGCACATAATTAGCTAGCCAAGTAGGGTATAGCTCTTCTCGTATAGATCTAGCCTTTGAAAGTTTTTGGACATTTTTCTCTATGGCCGCCTATTGTTTGAGTGCAAAATTCCTTTTCTTTTGCTTAGTCACTTTTGTATTGGGGTCAATATTTAATTTATGTGTGATTACTTCAAGTGGAATTTCAAGCATGTTAGATAGCAACCATGCAAAAATGTCTATATTGGCTCAAAGAAAAACAATCAATTGCCAGTCGAGTTAGGTCAAGATTGGTGTTCCTATTTTTGTAGTCTATTCAGGTAAGTTACTAATTTAAATTTCCTCTATCTCTTCAACAGGTTCCCTTCTCGATCCTAGTTTTTCCTCAAGGGTAGATTCCATTATAAGGACCTCTTGCCTAGAGAGGACTTAGAAATACAAAATCTTGGATGCTTATTCATCACCCATTACAAACACCGACACCTGTAAGAGTAATGAACTTGGCCTTCAAGTGCTTTATGGAGGCTATCATTCCTATCATATTTTGAAATAGTTGTTCGAGGATGACATTGTAAGGGGCCCATGCATTAATGATGAGGAAATCGACCAAGATTTGCATCTTATTAGATCCATCTTCGAGCTCTAACAAGAGAGTTATGATGTGCTCTAACTTTATAGGTTAGTTGTTACAACCAAAGAGCTCACTATCATATGGTTTAAGCCTTACCTTGACCTAGTCTTTCATTTAATCATATGCTTTCTTATATTTAATGCTCGTAGAGCTACCATTATCGATCAAAATTTTGTAGACCTTGAAATCAACAATTCAAACTCAAATTACAAGGGCATTGTCATGGGGGGGGGGACATAGTGTCTTCAAGGAAGTCATATGAAAAAGTGATTATAGTGTCCACTTTAGGGCACTTCGCTTGAGTACTCAATATGTTTTGGTAGCTTCTCGATTAAGCGTATGCCTTACTATGGGAGATGATTCATCCCTACATGGTTAGCCTTCTGACGATCAAATTAATCGTTCTTTGAGTGAGTTGGGCTTCTTGCTCCTACTTAGTTTCTTCTCATTCATCTCTTTTTTCTTACTTTGGAAGCCTATCATTCTTTGTAATATATTCCCATAAATGGCCTTATTTAATGAGGTCTTTTAGGGCATTCTTCAACTGCATTCAATTTTTAGTAATGTGACCCCGATCTTTGTGGAAATCACAATATTTGTCCAAGTTTCTTCTAACAAGGTTATTATTCATTTTGTCGGGCTAAGTAATAATGCCCCAATTTTGTATCTCCATGAAGATGTCAGGCTAGGGTTTATTAAAAGGGGTGTGCTGCTCATTGAAATGGATGGCGCATTTTTTGCTGCCATTACCATTTCAAGTAGACCCATTACTCTTCCCGATAAGGTCGAGCCTATCCTTAATAGAAGGTTAGTCTTTTCCATTCTTCTCTTTTTTTTCAAAGACTTTTGCTTGGCTTGTTGTCTTACCAGTATAGTGTCTTCTTGGGTGACATAGTTTGCAACCCATTCCTAAAATTCCCTAAAAATTTTAGGCTTATACAATGTCAAAGGGTAGAAGAACTGGGATCTATCCTTTACTCCGTTGATTGTTGCATTGAGGGCGACACTCATGTCGACATTGGGAATCTCAAGCATTGCTCGGTTAAATTTGCAACTACAATCTCTAATCATCTCATCTTTCTTTTGTTTAATGAGATTAAGAGTTAAGAAGTCCCACTCAAGCATCTTACTCATTAGAAAGTGCTAATAAAATTGTATGGTAAGCTCTCAAAAGTTGGAGATAAAGTTTAGCTTGAGGTGTCAAAACCATATGCATGCTGCTTTTCATAGTGCTCCTAAGAAAGCCTTACAAGTTATGGCATTAGAGATGCCAAAGAGATTTATGAGCTGTACAATAGCTTAGGTGCTCTGTGAGGTCGGATGTCCTATCATAGAACTCTAACTGAGGAACTCAAATGTAGGTAGGGAGCTGTTCATCCTAAATTTCCTGCATAAAGCGAGAGCTCCCAATCGTAAACATGTCTTATGGATTAAATTTCTTACTATCTTTGAATTCATTTAAGCATTTGATCATATTATCTATGTCATCATTAGATTAATCAACCAAGGATCTTATGGACTATGCCTTAAAATTATTGTTCTTGTTGTTATGCAATTTTCCCCTTAGGTTTGGGGCTCTAGTTAGATTTAGCAACACATCTACGTTGTCTTATGAAACATTGTTGCCTTATTGCTCACTTCATGAATGAGAATGTCATTGAGTGAGCTCATTAATTTTGTTAACTTGATCTCTCAAACAATGATTTTCCGCCAACAAGTCGACAAATTGCCTCTCGAGTCTAGCAACCCTATCTTTAGTCACTTGTTGAACATAAGGTAGTGTTGACGGGTGATTGCTTTCAGTTGTCGATGGATTGAGGTAATTAAGAACATTCTTATCGAAATTTCTTCTAGATATTGTACCAATCATAGTCATAGTTGACCTTAAGAGGGTAGGTGCCAATTGTTGATTGTTTTATTTGTCTCAATGCAATCTTGGGCTAAGTCGGGTACTCAACCTATCGCGATCTAACCTAGAAGATAAACAAACGTAAGCTATCGAAGCACTGAGATGCTCAAGGCAGATAAGCAGTGTAAGGGTGTGGTAATCAAAGCATGTAAAGCATATTAGATGATTTACCAAGTTAGACAAACTTCCTTTTATAGTGTTGCAAAGACATTATATTTTAGGCAAGTAAATTTTCCTAAAGACACCTTAATTATAATAGGAAATATCTACTTGAAGTGTGTTCTTCAAATGATGTAGATTATTTTTCTAATTTATATTGACCAATTTAGGTATTTTGCTATTTTATGGTCTTGCTAAATAAAGTAAGCTCTAAGGTCTTAGACCAATCTAGGCATATAGCACCATCCATGCATGTTTTATGGCAGTTGTTATTAAAGACATGAGTGGAGCCAATAATAATTGCTTTTCAGTTGTTTATTATAAAGGATTTATTATGTAATAATTGTTTAAAGAAGTCAAAGGGTTTTATTTTTAATATTATGTTGAATGGTTAGATATGGCTTAATAGTATAAATTTAACTAATAATAATTATTTTTCAATTGGAAATGGAAATTAACAATTAAAATAGGTTTAAAATAAATGCAAATCTATCATAAAATAAGCCATTGCTAGTTGCCCCTAATAGATTCAACTCAATTATAAACACAAATGAGATGATAATATGGTGTAAGTAGAATAAAAGAGAGAGATTTTGGAAAATTACTATTTTACTCTTGAAATTATTAAGCCGGATTATAATTACAAACATTTTAATAAGTATTTCTTAATATTTTTTTGAGGTATTTTAAGAAACTAAGAAAAGAACTAAGTTTGGATGATCTCATTGGATATTTTCAATTCATAAGATTCAAAAGCTAAAAAAAAGGAGAAATTTTGCTTTTAGAATACACTTTGATTTTCACATTTATATCTTCGTAAACTATTAAAAAGAAAAGAAAAGAAAGAAAGAGAAAGCTAATAAGAAAAAGAGGAGGATTATGAAAATGGCTCTATCCCATGATAACCGCTACGACCCTCGTTTCAGGGATATTAAAGAAACAAAGGGAGGAAGGAAAGATAGAGATAGATAAATAAAAGGGAAAAAAAAAAAGAAAAAGAAAAAAAATGAAGGAGGAGAGTTGTCATCAAGTGATATCTACAAAATTTTGCTTTAGAAAAAACTGTAAAAGAGAAGAATAAATGGGTGCATAAAAAATAAAATAAAATAAAAACAAATTAAAAAAACCAATAATACAGTTTTGATTATAGCACATTACTGCCGAATTTCAGCCGATCGCATAAGAAATAGGGGGGAAGTCATGATATTTTATATTTCCAGTCCTTGTAGTGTCTGCAAGTTAAGTATGGAATTCGAATTCAAGATTTGCGGAGATATGATTTGAGTTTGAATGCCAGTATTAGAAGATATTTAAGACAAATAATTTTTGCTCACATATAAGCTTTTGATAAGAGTTATATTTGGATGGGGAGTGATTGAATCGGGTGTATTGAGTTATTCGATTTCGATATTCTCGAGTTAGATGAATGGCATTTAATATTTTAAATATATCAATTTATGATAGTTTTCAAATTCATATTTAATATTAGAGATTGAATCCTTAATTAACTAGTTTCTTAAAGCTAGAAATTATAGAAACACTTTTATGTACAAGAATTGATTTTATAGAAAAAAAAGGTAATAAGTTAAGTCCTTTTTTTTAATGCTATATTAAATGTTTTCATTAATATCGTTCTTTTTAATGTGTAAATTCTTTAATTGTCTTTTTTGAAGATTTAATAAAGAATGTGATAAATTTTGAAATATCACTAGTGATAATGCCCATCTAATTCATGGCTCAACTTAATTCAATGTTGTTATGTAACTAATGAGTTTTAAGATTTGTTATATTTGTTAAATATGTAAATATTTTATAGATTTATTTATAATTTTTTAATTGATAAACGGATTCAACTTGAACACAAGACGTGCGAGATGGGTTACAGATTTAAGTTTTTATATACAATTATTAAATTGATCGTATCACGAATTAAGATTTTTTATATACAAACTTATTTAAATACGGTATAATATACGATATAATAATACAAATTACCAACTTTAATTTTGAAAGTGGGTATTAAAAGATATTTAAGGTAAATAATTTCTGCTTACTAATAAGCTTTTGAAAAGAGTATATATATATATATATAGTCTTAAATATATATGCAATATGATTATTTGTTTTGCAATAATTTGAAGGAAGTTTCCTAATACATTCATGGTGCTTTTGCTATGAAATCAAATCAAGTACGATTTGTTTCAAAGTTTATAATTGGAAGCTTCAAGTATTATGTAGTGTGAAATCGCTATATAATGCTTCCTATAAGATATGAAGATGATTTTTTTTTATGATTAGTTATAACTTGTGATCGATATGTAACTTGTTGACTATGGTTTGTGAGTTTTGACGCAAAATGTTCATCCTAGTTTTGGCCCACGATCAGCTATAATTTGAACTCTCGTTTAATCATTGGGACATATGGAGTACTTTTGTCCTTTGGGGCCGTATTACCATCAGTTTATTAGACAATCCCTCAAGAATATAGTTTTTGTTTAGTTATTTAGCTTAAATTTCGAGGTTTTACATTGTGTTGTACTTTTGTGTTCCTTCAATCACCTGTTTTGAAGAACTTTTTCACTTATACAACCTATGTTGTATAACCCATGAAGCAACATAATTAATGACAGCTTAACATTTTAAGACTGAGCGTATTATATGAATTGATTAATAAAAGCTTAATATATATATATATATATATTTAAGAGAGAGCATAACACTTGTCATGAGATTGATAAATAATATAAAAATATTATGACTGACATGCATTGTTGTACATACAGGTGAAAAGCACTAAAACGAAACACTTGACACAAGCTTTATAACACATATATATATATATATATATATATATATATATATATTATAAAATTGGATTTTTTTCTTCTTCTTTTTTTTTTGTTGGCTCATTTTCACAAAATAATGGATCAAGTCTTTGAAAATGGGCCTAGTGCAACAAGCTTGGGCTTTTGAACCACTACTATTTCGGACAGGGCCCTTTTGTAGTAGTCTAACCAAACGTGGACTCCTAGCAGGGGTCTGGTTGGTTTTATCAAAAACAAGAAGCCGAAGTCGATGAAAATGTTCGTGCTATGCAACCAATAAAAAATAAAAAAAGCCAATCCTTGTGGTGCCCCAAACCATAAGGCAACCGCCCACCATGGGGCTTGGTCATAAAACACTGTTTCATACGACCTGTGTCGAATCCGGTCCGGCGCGACATCCCGACGGTTGAGACTATAAATACCTTTTCCTTTTTCTTTTCTTTTTTAATTACACCTTATGAATTCATGTTTCTATGATTTAGAAACGTAATATATAAAATTACCTTAAAATTTTACATCTTCGAGAACCTACATTTTTGTAGTGTCTGTAAGAATGTTTTATATCCAAAATTAAGAACCTTGATACTATAAGTTTAACACCAACTAAAAATAAACAAAATCAAATCTTATTATTATGGGATTTTAATTTGTTTTGACCGTTTAAGCAGGTGAAGTGTAAATAAAAATAAAATGATTCTTTTATGTATAATCTTATTATTATATGATGCATATTTTAAAATATATTAAAATAACATATTATAAATAATTGGACTGGGTCAAAAAGTTGCATTTATGGATAAACTCCCGCAATCTCAAGAAAAATTGGAAATTGACCGGTAAATGAACTTAAATGCCCATGCGTCAAGGAAATATTAAACTAGTGTTACAACTCCGACGACTTTTGACCATGTCCAATCGATCCTTTGGAAGTGTGACCCACCCTTTTTGTCTTGTAGCTGGTTTAATTTGGCTCCATGGCCATCACATGATTTTAATTTAGCTTGCGACGTAGGCAGTGATAAAAGAGTGTACTCGAATCTCCCACGCGGATAGATAAAATAATAATGAGGAATGAGAAGTTGAGAACATAACCTCTCCTTTTCCCTCAGATTGGATTTGGAGTTGCTCTGTTGGGATATGATTTTCTTCAATGTTTGTGATATCGACTATTAGGGCACGCTTGATCCCTGTGATGCAATATAAATAACAAAATGAACATGTTTAACTTTTATCTTTATTCAATATGGGTTGATTTTTATTGTATTAGGATAAGAAGATGGTAACATCCTATAAAATAATGGATTAATGGATACACTAAACATAAGGATTTCAATATGAAAATTAATCGATATTTATAGAGATATTTTTCGAGTAAATGATCAATTAAAAAAAAGTATAATCAACTGCTAAATAATAAAATATATATATACATATAACCAATCACACAATATTAGATTATCAAATGATATGTATAAACAATTGAATAGTGCTTTTTGATAGTTGATCAAGCCTAATGGGTTAACTCTCATTTATCTATGTTTCTCCCACCTATCCAAGTTTTTTACCTAAGCTATGCTTCTATTCCCATCTCCTAAGTCTTCCTAAATCTAGCATGTGTGCCAAATTTTCAAAAAAGGATCACATCAAACCCTTATACGAACTCTTAATGCTCATATTGAGAATGGGCAATGTTTCAATGTACTTGTTTAGATTGGAAAATAAAACAAAAACCTTATACTATCTCTTCAACATAAGAATTGGGCATTGATATTGAAAGCATCTAGTATATGGGTTTTTACCACTTTCACTTGGTAAATTATATTGTTAAGTCGAAATTCAATCTCATTATATTTTTAAAGAGGGTCTTGGGGAATTTTATTTTTTTTATAAAAAAGGAAATAAAGGAAATGCAACTTTAACTCTTTTTTTGACGTAAAAAGCAAAAGAGGAAAGGAATGGGTGAAAATATTTCTCCTTTCACATATTTGGTTAGTGTAAAAAATGAAAAGAAATCCGTCTCTAAAGTAGAAATGAATACAACAATGGATTGCCAAATGGTCAATGGGGTTTGGAAATGGTGATGAAAACTCATTCTCTCCGTTTTCCCCCACGTGGTACATTGAGTACGTCCACGCAGTAAGGAGAAGCCATGGATTTTGTAGTTGTAGAATTCAGCAAGAATCATGTGAAGGGGATTCTGTGGGCGGATCCCACTGTTGACCGATGTGCCGACTTCGAAGTAAGAAAATGTTGAGAAAACTACGTACTCCACATAAAATAAGATATCTCTTAATAATGTTATTTTCATTCTTTATTAAAAAGTTGAATTATCGCATCTGCCTCTAAGGCTCAGCATGATAATTAAAAAAAAAAAAAAAAGGACAAACTATAATGAAAGTTTATGAAAACTATTAAAAATATCTTAAAATCCTGAATTTCTAAAGCATCCTAGTTATATCTTTTTAAATTTGAACATAGATGGTAATATGTAGAGATATGAAACTAATAATTGCTATAGTCACGGCACAAACATATAGAGTTTTCATTAAAGTACCATATTCACTAATCTTAATTAATAGATGATGGAGGGGCTATTAGTTTTATCTGAAAAATGTAAATGATTTATTTGGCATTCTAAATTTATTAAAGCTCTTATCGTTATTTCTCTCAATTATAAAACTACTAAGAAAGGCTATAATGGTAAAGTAACTACTTTTCCATTACACCGCCAACCATTCTAATTTATAAGTGCTATCAACAATTGTACTTTTGTTCAATCTTAATTTTAAGCTTTAAATATTTCAATCTTTCTTTCTTCCTTTTCTTCTAAAATTCCTATCCACTTTGTAAAAGTAATTATACATCAAACAATATGAGCAAATATTCTCAGCACACGGTCCCGCAATGTGTGTGCAAGATACATTAGAAATATACTAATGAATTGAGGAACTTTGTACATAACAAAGTAAAATGTTTCCTTTTAAAATGACATTACTTAGTAATTAGGTTATTAAATGTATTTTAAAATGTATGTATAAATTCCCTCAATTAATATATGTATTTTACATTAATTTCGTAGCCAAATTATCACCTTTTTTTTATTAAGTGAATTTGTCAACATTACATGTTTTCTAGACTATTTATGTAATTTTTTCTCTTTTTTTTTACCATATCAATTTTGTATATAGTTTGATTTAATTATTTTGTGTAGAGATGGATCTTTATTTCACATTATTATAAATACGAAATTAATGAAAAAAATTGGATTCAATTGTCAACTGCTCTTATCGAAGTTATTATTCCATTTATATGTTTATTACACACGCATGGCAAGGTGTGTCGTTTGCTAATTTTATATTATGCTAACTGTAATTGGCTGTTTGAAGGTGATTTATTACTCGATTTGACTCGTATTAGCTTATGAAATATTAACTGAGTAAAGAAAAATCTCAATTTATTTTAAAAATAATTATAAATGCATATTAATGTAAATTTCACTTTGGTTCTGAAGTGGAGGAGAAAATTTGTAGTATCGATATTCGTTAAGAGCTTTAATTGTAGTATTGTAAAAACTCTAGATGTTTTTATAGTAATGATACTTTATAAGGAATGCGATTGCAATTTGTCTTTAAAAACTTTTCTTTATTTTATTTCTTTCCGTCATATATTCTCAACCCGTTTCAAGGGTCGGAAGTTTATACTGAAAAGGTAAACCCTTAAAAGGGCCGATTTGAAACCATTGGCACTTCTAGTCTTCCACTAGTGGGGAGTAATTGAAGAACTTTCGAAAGTTTTTAATGTTTCAGTGTATTCTATGTATATGGACGATAGAAAAAGAGCTTATTCTTCGGTCTATATACATATAATAAATGTGTGGTTCGTATAATTTGATGAACTATATATGGGTGATGTTATATTTTGGGGGGAAATCGTAAATAATTTTCTAACTTTAAGGTTGGACCGTTAAATTTTCAATATCGTAAATAACCTCCAAATTTTAACAAATTATTAAATAATCTAAAAGATTACAAATAATCATTTAAACTTTGATTTTTGTTTAGAAATACTCCTTTAAATATATTAAGTGTTCTTTAATATCACCTAAATTTTGATCTCAATACTTTTTTTTAATAAAAAAAATAAACATCTTTTATATTATCAATTTATCAAAGTTTAAAGGTTATTTACAATTTCTTTTATATTTTATTTTAAACTTGGAATAAAAAGCTTTACTTTACTATAACACAATTACATTAATGTGATGCATACTTCATGCAGATTTATAATTTATGGTATAAATAATCCATACAGAGTTTCCTAGAGTTCAGTGTCATATTTTTCCATTTTCACCCATCTTAAGGAAATATCAAATAAATAAATAAACAAGATTATTGTATTAAATTATTACATATGCTTTTTTATTAGAAAAATAAAATTACAATTAACCTCCTCACAAACCACTCCTCTCTCTCTTATTAAAAGGAATGATCATTTATTAGTTAACACACAATAGTAGTTTGTTATAAAAATGACAGTACTATTAGTAAATACCTTCAGGATTTTTTTTCAGTTTCTCAATATTTTCATGAATATTTCACAAAAATAATAGATAGAATTACTTAGCACAACACTGGGATCACACGAGCTCATGAACTTATTCTTATCCAATGATTTTCCTGTTGACACATAAAGTTACTCCCTAGTGGAAGCGAAAGTGATCATGATCACTGACATTCTCGTAGCTTAAATTGACTTTAACGTGTGAATGAAGAAGGTTCTTGGAAGCAAATTTGGGGGATGATGGCACAAGCCTTTCCATAAGGTTAAAAGACGACATTCTTGGTGGGGAGAGTTTGATTCCTTCTTCCATAGGATTACATGAATCTCCACGAACTTACTCAAGCCCACACATTTACACTATTCACCCAAACCATATCAATACATTCCATCCACCCTGAGCTTGTCACTTGATGTATGATTGCTTCCCTTCCTTTTCTTCAATAATTGTACCGAAAAGATAGTAAAAAGAAAAAAGGGGGTTTCGTGAGTGCACATAGAATTAGATGTACTTTCTAATGAACTTTTGATATACAGATAATTATGATCTATATAATTTCTAGTTTTCGATGTATAAATTCGAATATTCTATAGGTTAAATGATTAGTAAAATATGCATAAAAAATTAGATATATTTGATTGGATCTATGACTATAAATAATTAGAGTTAAGATAATATAACACTAAGTTTATGTTTGAGCATGATAGAAATTCTTGAAAATTAAACTTGACTCTAAGAAATAATCAAACAAAAATATTTAAAAAGCTTGAGCTTGAAATTGATTTAATTAAGTTTATTTGAACTTAATTTATTTAAAAATTATTTTACTTTTTATTAAAATAATATAATATTTAAGTTTAATTCGAATTCAATTAAAATTTTAACTCATTTGAAATTGATTAGACTTATAAGTTAAGTTAGTTAAACTAATCATTATAAAGTTAGGATTTAAACTTGATAATTTTTTATTCAACGGTTGTCAAAATATACTTAAATGAATATTAAATCGAACTTGTGGCATTGGCTGGACTCAGTCGCATCAATGATGATCTGGAAGAAAGATGCAAGATGTTTACAACTTCTTATCATTGGGATTTCGGTGAGATTATTCGGTACGGTGATATGATATGTCATTGATGACTTATGGGTGGTGGTGATCAGTTTTTAATCATTTCTCGTTCATTCTTTAGCATGCGTGTAAAGTGAAAGTCTTGATGGGTATGAACTATACTCCTGTTCCTGGATTCACAAATAATCTTTTATGGTTTCATAATATTTTATCAGATGTTAAATGAATATAATTAGCCCACAAAAAATCCATTAAGAAAACGACGTGACATGTGTTTTGAAATTTGTCGGTTAGTGTTCACTTCTTTTGCAAAGTTTCCGGCTACTTTTTACTGGAGACTGGATTGCTGTGACTGGAAGTTGAAGTGGATTCTTTTGACTGACTTAACTTGCACGATAGGCAGGTTTCTCTTTTTCCCCCTTCTTCATCCAACGCTATTATCCATCATTACAAGAGCATTTATTTCCTTGGGTATTTAATGGTTTCAGCTTTTTGATTGGACAACGTTGAAAGGTTCCGAGAAAAATTATGATCGTGCCAAATTCCTAACTCTATGTTGCTATGATGTCCAAGATTAATCAAGCAACCGTAAGACCAAGTTTCTGAATTGCCTAAAATGATGATAAACTTAGAAAACCTCTTTAATAAAATCCCTCTAAGCAAGTTTGAGAAATAGTTATACTCTTTTCGAAGTACTTGAATGGTTAAAATTGTTAATATGAAATCATTTCTAACGATATAAATAAAGGATAAGTGTGGATTAAAGTAATATACATTAAAAAATAATCGAATCAGCTACAAATTTGTTTAATATTCATCAATTGGTCCACAATGATAATTTGATGAAATAATATTATGGAATATAATCAATAAAGGAATAGTGATAAAAATTATAAAGTATAAAAAAAAAATTAAAGATAAAAAAACCCTAACACCCTGTTTTAGGTTGTCCAAGACATAAGAGTTGGCAAAAGAAGGGCAAAACCTTTGGTTGGTCACACTTCGCCCATGGTGGTGGATGGTCAATGGGCCATGCTAATGGGTGATGCAACACATAGTGAGCAACCACTCGAAAATGTAAAAAAAGCCAATAAAAGGTTGACAAATCACAATTGAAAAGAGAGTCTTGAGTTCCATACCACCACCCCCAATTAATTAAGTTTATTTGATAATATTGTTTTATTAAATTAGTTATCATGGACTAATAATTGTATGTTAATCCATGTCTAGTTATTAATAATAACAATTAGTGATAAAACATAGGTTATATTTTTGTTAAAATAAAATATATAGATCATGAGTTTGTAAAAGTGCCAAAAGTCATACTTTTTAATTATCCTTTTTTTTCTTTTCTTTTTTTTTCAAGTTTGATATGCTTGTATCTATTACTTTATTTATATGAAAGAAAACCAATCAATATTTGAAAAGTGATGAAAATATATATTTTGATGGGTAATCTTTAAAATATCATCGTTATCAAGGTGACTTGGTATAAAGTGGATAAGGGATGGACCTTACTCATACTCGATTTGTTGGTATAGGTTTTTAAATTTTCGAATAAAAGCCTAACTTATAACATTTAAGAACTATTTTAAAATACTGACATCATGGAACTTGTAAAATTTTTATTATATTATTATAATATAAATTTTTTTAGGTCAATTGCCAATTTTCACTTGTTTATAACTCATATATTCACTAACTTGGTAATCTCAAATATATTAATCACATGCTTTTCAATCACATATTTATCATGGACGCATATATCATAAACCAGATAATATAACATTAAATAATTAATAATAGAATACTATCACAAAATTGAAAATCTACCACAATAATACTTTGGAAGAAAGTATGAGAGGCAATAAAGGAAAAAAATGGTCTTAAGCCTTAACTCTTGAGTGTTTGTTGAGTTAAAAATATTATTTTTTTTTTTTACTTTGGTATTATTGATTAAGAATATTTATAAGGTGAATACACTTTAGAATAGGTATATAGCATACCATAAGGTACAAGTTTCAAGTGCGAGATATAGAGTGTAGAGATATTGTACCCTAAAAAACCTCAAATTTTCAGATAAGGTTATCGAGTTTAATTTTTTATTTTTTATTTTCATTCCTAATCCAATTTATATTATACTATATGCTCATCTAATATAAATCATCGACTTGAACTAGGATTTTTTTCTTATTTTGGAGTCACCACCCAACTGAAGTTGGGAAAGATTATTGAATTAGGACTAATTAAGCAGATTAATCCTAATTAGGATAACTAGTCAACGAGATTTCCTTTTTTCATTTTTGTGAAAGAGGAAAAGGAAAACCAGAGTTTCTGGAGTCAGGGGGCTAACCTATTAAAATCTTAAAATTACTACCTTATTCTTCTGAAATCTAAACCCTATCTTAATATCTTTTATTGTTATTTTTTTTTATTGTGTTTTTGCTTATTGATTAAAAACAACTTATTCTAATATGGAAAATGATTTTTTATTCTTTTTAGAGTTGCCACATGAGGATACCACGTACCTACTATTCAGGATCAAACAAGTCGTAGTTCGCTTTTCATGAAAAACTTTAGTGAGTTTGTTAATTTTAATTATAAAATTACTTCTGGTTTACGTTTTTATCATTTTTAGCATTTTTTTTAGAAAAAATCTAAGCCTAATCTTGATTATTTTATTTTATTTTTTTGAAAAAATTAATTTAAGGAAAAAACCAATTTTGGATTTATTTAAGAAAAGGATTTTTCTAAGTGATAAAAATTATTTTTATTTCCCTATTATTAACCTACCTCTAATATTATTATTATTATTTATATTTTTTTTTGTATTTTTATTTTTATTTTATAATTTTTTATTTCATTTTTTATTATTTTTCATTATTTTATCTATTCTAAACTAAACATGAAAATAATAAACTAATCTAAATTCTACCATTTTTCCTAATATTATTTTTTTTTGAATTGTAAATAAATAAAATACAATAAATGAATAAAATACAATAAATGAATAAAATAATAAATAAATAAACGAAAAATCCTACTTACCTAGATCCGGATATGGTGTGTGAGTCGGGTCACGTCGCGTCGGATCAGTCGAACCACGGTAGTTGGGGCTCCTCGTCGATGGTGTTTCAGCGGCTTTCGACGGCGTTTAAAGGCGGCTTCCGAGCCTTTAGGAGATGGGAATCTTAACCGTGGCGATAAGTTTCTTCAAGATCGCCTCCTGGTGGTGGTTTCGAGCTCGATCGGTGGTCGTGGCACGAAGGACTCCGGTAAAGCTTCTGAACTCTCCTATTTCCTCTCCTTTCTCTCTTGCGATTCCTCTCTTAGCTTCCTCCCCTCGAGTCCTATTTATAGACACTAGAAATCGAGCTGGATAAGCTCAGATTTCTTCCGATTGAGGCAAATCGGATTCACGGTTGAAATTTCCTCCGATTTGATTTGATGTGTAAATCTTTGATTTTGTTGTGATTTAATTCTAATTGAATGATGTTTATTTCATTTTAGCTAAAGATCTGTTGGATTTATATAAAAAATTGAATCAAAACGGTCAGATTCCATTTCTCCCGCTGCCGGCGACGATTTCGGACGAATGAAAGGGATGATCATGCGCCCGGCGCGTGCATTCGCGTCAACCAATCAGCTGCTAACACGTGTCCTAGGAAGGAAAAAAAATTTGCAAAACACGAAATGCGTCCCCTGCGATTCGAACGCCTAACCGAGCTCCTTCCCCCATACCTTAAGCCATGGTTCAGACCAGCTGAGCTAGCCCACTTCTCAGTTTTTTTAATTTACGCAAATTGTATATATGCAATGCAATTTTTATTATTTTTATACTATTTTGAAATTTTAAAAATTTTAAAAAATTATTTAACTCCTTTTCTTATTATTTCTACTATTATTTTCCAACATTGATATATTTTTCCTATTTATTTTATTTTTTGAATATTTTTTCTTTATTTTTGCTAAATTATAAGAAATAAAAAAATTAAAAATTGACCATTATTAATTATTAAGGAAAAAAATGGGGTGTTTACAGTTGTCCTTCTTTATGGTAAAGTTTGGAAAACTTAACTATAAAGACAAGAAAGATGCCATTTTTTGCCTCTAGACTGAATGGATAACACCCTGGTTTGACTAGTTATCTGAAATTTGGTTTTTAGTAGGAAAATGCTCCATGAGCTAATAATCCCACGAGTGTTTTGTGATGATTGGTATTGCTCGGGAAATGGTCTTAAATAACCTAACAATTTGAAGTAACGTATCCTCTCGAAAAGTGCTATATGGGTTAACTAATCGACGATAGAAAACATCTCAAGGATTGTTTAGGTGTGTGTTATTGTAAGTGGAATAGCTGATGATAGGAAGCGTCTTATGGGACTAGCAACCTTAAAGAGAAGATTGTCTCAAGAAGCGCTCTTATGAGCTGGCCACTTGTCAACAGAAGAGTCTAGCTAGATTAGGGACTGTTTGGGGAGAACTGCCTTTGAAGAGTGCTCTCATGAGCTGACTAATCGATATCAAAAAATTCAAAAAGTGCCCTTATAAGCTAACTAATTGACATATTCGAAAAGTGCTCCTATGAGCTAACTAATCGACAAATTCGAAAAGTGCTCCTATGAGCTAACTAATCGACAAATTTGAAAAGTGCTCTTATGAGCTAACTAATCGATAGCAGGAAGCGCCTTCTTAGACTTGTAACCCTGAAAAATAGGTATCTCGAAAGGTGATCCTATGAGCTAACCTTGAGAAAGGGTTTTTAGGAAAGTACCCCTCTATGGTCTGACTAACCGATGGCAGGAAAAAATGTCTCCAAAGGTGCCCCTACGGGTTGATCCTGAGAGAGGATGTTTAGGAAAGTGCCCTATTGTGGGCTGACTAACCTATAGTGGGAAGCGTCTTCTTAGACTCGCGACCCTGGGAAAGAAATGTCTCGAAAGGTGCCCCTATGGGCTAATCTTGAGAAAGGATGTTTAGGATAGTGCCCCATTGTGGGCTGACTAACCTATACTCCCGAAAACGCTTCTAGTAGACTGGTTAAATGAATGATTGTGGATGTCTTTCAAAGTATGTGATTCATGATGAATGATGGTTTTACTTTAAAGTGATTACTGACTTATCGCGAATAGCAACCAAACAACCAAACCTTCGTGCTGGTTTGCTTCTCCTTTGCTTGCTCTTGCTTGAAAACAGGGCCAAGGGTCTTGATGTGTTTCCTTTCTTATGTGTATGGCTCTTGTAATTGTGGTATTATCCTATTAATGTACCAGGTTTAAAGCTCAAAAGTAGATAGAATTATATCACAAAATTTATTGAGATTCATTATCATTTCAATGTTCATTATTCATTGGTGAAGTGATGGGTAATATGTTTAGGAACGTTTGTTTTAATGAGAATTGGTTAGAGTTATCGACCATTCAGAGACATTAACTTTACTTGTAAAAGAAATGAAAACTAAACTTATCGAAATTTATACTAAATATTGGCATTCATAAACATTGGCAAAATCTCAACTTCCTTGCCTAAGGATAGTACATCTTAATAGCATCGATATTAATGGGATCTCTCAATTCCGAACCATCCATTTGAGTCAATATCAAAGCACCTCATGACAATACCATCTTTACAACATATGGGCCCTCATAGTTTGAGGTAAACTTCCCTCTAGAATCTTGAGCATTCGAGAGAACTTTCTTTAGCACCAGATCTCCTTCCTTGAAACATCGAGGTCTCATTTTTTTGTTGAATGCTCGGGCCATTCTTTGTTGGTAACACTGGCCGTGACATAACGTAGTGAGTCTTTTTTCGTCGATCAAATTCAACTGATTAAGCCTCTTCTTTACCCAGTCCGATTCATCTAGTTGCGCTTCTGATAGAATTCTAAAGGATGGTATTTCGACTTCAACTAGTAGGACTGTCTCAATACCATATACTAGAGAATATGGGGTAACTCTAATAGATGTTCTAATTGAGGTTCTGTAAGCCATGAGGGAAAATGGCAGCATCTCGTGCCAATCTTTGTAAGTGATTGTCATCTTTTTTATGATTATTTTGATATTCTTGTTGGCTACTTCCACTGCCCCATTCATCTAAGGTCAATAGGGAGTTGAATTTCTATGGTTTATGTGGAACTGTCAACATAAATCTGTCATCGACTTGTTGTTGAGATTGGTACCGTTGTCGATGATAATTGACTCAAGAACTCCGTATTGAGCTATTATGTCCCTCTTCAAAAATCGAACTATTACCCCTTTTGTGACACTGGCATATGATGAAGCTTCCACCAACTTGGAGAAGTAATCAATGGCTACTAGTATAAATCTGTGGCTATTGGATGCTATTAGAGTGATTGGGTCGATGATGTCGATTCCCCACATGGAGAAAAGCCATGGTGTAGACAACGAATGAAGTTCTTTAGGCGGGGCATTTATTCGGTTTGCATAAACTTAACATAAGTGACAGTGCTTGACATATTTGATACAATCTGATTCCATGGTTAGTTAATAGTAGCCCAATCTCATGATTTTTCAAGCCAACATGTAGCCGTTCATGTGAGGTCCACTTACTCCTTCATGCACTTCTTTCATCAGTTCACACACTTCATTGCTATCCACACATCTTAATAAGGTGGTATCAGGCGATCTTTTGTAAAGCACAGGCCCATTTAATAAGAAATGACTTACTAATCTTCTAAGTGTTCTTTGGTCATTTTTACTAGCCATTTTAGGGTATTTGCTTTCTTGGAGAAAAGTTTTGATATCATGATACTAGGGCTTATCATCTTGTGCTTTTTCGATTACCAAACAATAGGTGGGTTGATTTTCGATCTCTATTTTCAATGGTTGGACTTCGATTTCCCCTGTTATCTGAATTATAGATGCTAGTGTGGCGAGTACATTTGCAAATTGATTCTGAGTTCTTGAGATGTATGTGAAGGTGATTGCCTCGAATTCATCAATTAGCTCTGTCAAATGCTGATGGTATGGTACCAATTTAAGGTCTTTAGTTTTGTATTTCCCTCTTGTCTGTAATATGATGAGTAAAGAATCTCCGTACACTTCTAATTCACGGATTTCCATGTGGCAAGCCATTTTGAGGTCGAGGATGCATGCCTCATATTCCGCGATATTATTAGTATATGGAAATGTGAGTCTTATTGCTGAAGGGAATTGTGTTCCTTCTAGTGATATTAACACTGTCCCAATCCCACAACCAAATACATTGGCAGCTCCATTAAAGAACATCTTCCATTTAAGGCTTTGGTCTATCCCATAATCTTCTGTTGGTGCGCCCTCCGCTGTTAATATATTTTTATTAGGGAATTGGGCTTGTGATTCTTAGGGATTTCCCTCAACTGGGTGTTCTGCTAATTGGTTAGCTAAAGATTGCCCTTTTATTGAATTTTGATTTATGTATGTGATATCAAATTCTGATAAGAGCATTTGCCATTTGGAAATTCTCCCTAACAAAATGGGCTTCTCTACCAAGTACTTCAAAGGATCATGTCTCGTCAGCAACTCAATGGGGTAGTAAAAGGTGTATTGCCTCAATCGGTGCATGTCCCAAATCAGAGCAAAGCAAGTCCTCTTTATTTTTAAATACCTTTGTTCCCCGTCTGTGAATTTCTTGCTTAGATAATATATAGAATGTTCTCTCCCCTCTTCATCTTTCTATCCCAACACACATCCCATGGATTCAAGGAGTATCGTGAGGTATAAAAATAAGGGTTTCCCTTGTTTTGGAACTATCAAGACTGGAGGATTTATGAGATAGTCTTTGATTGTCCTAAATGCTTCTTCACATTCATCGTCTCATTCTACTGCAGCATTCTTTTTTAGCAGACAGAATAATGGACGACATTTGTCTGTGAGTTGTGAGATGAAACGGGCTATATAATTTAACCTTCCTAGCAAACCTCTCACCTCTTTGATAGTACGTGGAGAGGGTAGCTCCAATATGGCCTTTACTTTGTTAGAGTCGATTTTAATGCCTTCTCGGCTTATGATAAACCCTAACAACCTGCCTGTTGTGACCCCAAAAGTGCACTTGTCTGGATTTAACTTGAGTTGAAACTTTCTTAGTCGTTTGAACAATTTTCTCAGAATAACTACATGGCTTTCTTCTTCTTTAGACTTGGCTATTATATCATTAACGTATACTTCAACTTCTCGATGCATCATGTCATGAAGTATCGTGACCATGGCTCTCTGATACGTTGCCCCGACGTTTTTCAAACCAAATGGCATGACCTTTTAACAAAAAGTTCCCCGTGTTGTGATGAAGGTCGTCTTAGTTTTATCTTCTTCAACCATTTTTATTTAATTATACCCTGAGAAACTGTCCATAAAGGAGAAGAGATGGTTCCCTGCGATGTTATCTACCAGGACATCGATGTGAGGTAGAGGGAAGTTGTCTTTTGGCATAGCTTAGTTTAAGTCTCGAAAGTCTACACATACACGTACTTTCCCATTCTTTTTTAGAACGGGGACTATATTCGCTACCCATTCCAAATAGTCAAACACCTCAATAAACCCTACTTCTAGTAGTTTTTTGACTTCCTCTTTAATCTTTAGTAAGATGTCAAGCCTAAATCTTCTCAATTTTTGTTTATTAGGTTTGACATCTTCCCTTGTGGGAAGCTTGTGAACTACTATTGACTAGTCTAGTCCTAGCATGTCGCCATATGACCAAGCGAATACATCTACATATTCAGTTAGCAACTTGACTATCTCGCGCTTTTGCTTGGCACTCAAATTGGCCCCAATCTTGAGGTTTTTAGGCTTCTCAATGCTTCCTAGATTTACTGTCTCCATTGGCTCGTCTATTGAAATCCCACTTTGTTCATGTTTTTGCCAAATTTCTTATATTATTTTGTGGTCAAGGACATTGCCTCCAATGGCTGACTCAATAATGTTGGAAACGATATCGGTGTTTTCATTACCTACCTACGTGAAATGTCCTTGACATTCGATGGTAGGGAATCTGTGGGTAAAGTGAAACGAGAGCATGTATATATAAGCAAAAAAGGAATGAATTGCAATTTATTGAATTAAAAAAAAAACACAATAGAAATTTGTTTAATAATTGTTCCCTATCCTTGAGCTGACCTAGCCCTATCAATAGCATAACAGAACCAATTGTTAAAAGCTAGATGCTGCTCGAACGTGCGAGAGGTTAGGCCTTCATCGCTGACGTCGGTTTTGCTTATCCTTAGCTCTTGAAGGATAGTTGCTTACTTGAATGATTACTGGAGGGGTGGAAAATGCATCAGGGTGTCGCTTGGCTTCTCTTTCCTTCTACCCCTGATGCCTCTTGCTTGTGCCTCTTCCTGGGTTATAGGAACGTACCCTAATCCAAACGTCCCTTGCTGTCCCTCCTTGAACTGATGGCCCTTTTTGCTAGTTACCACGTTCACCTCGTTGAATATTTGGAGGCCAAAGTCTCCGAAACCGTTTTCCCCGATGTAGGGTATGGTGGTCTCTTTATAGATGGCATAATCTTGCTCTCCCAACACGGTGATGATTTGTCTATTCGCTACGAACTTGACTTTCTGATGGAAGCTTGAGGGTATGGCTCCAGCGGTATGTATCCACGGCCTTCCCAATAATATATTGAAAGACCTTAGAATGTCGAGGACTTGGAAGGGTATATGGAATATCTGTGGACCAATCTCCACCAGTAAGTTGATTTCCTCTACAATTTCTCTCTTGAACCCATCGAAGGCCCTAACCACTGTTGAGCTTAGCTTAATGTTGCTTGGATCAACTCCCAGCAGGTCGAGGGTGGCCAAAGGGCATACGTTGAGAGAATATCTATTGTCAATAAGTACTCTGGAGATGATTATATCGTTGCATTTCACCACTATGAATAGTGATTTCGTATGTTGGTTTCCATCTTCCCCCAACTCTTCGGGAGGGAAAGATATCTGATCCATGGTGAAGATTGAATTTGCCACATGGCTTAATTTCTCTGTTGCGATGCCTTCTGGTACCTTAATCTGTTTAAGCACTTTGAAGAGTACTTTCCTGTGAGGCTCAAACGTTGTGAGGAGGCCCATAAATGATATCTGGGTTAGAGCCTTGTTTAATTGTTCCATGATCTTAAATTCACTTTCCTTAACCATCTTTGTAAATGCAGAGAGCCTCTCTTCGTCCTCTTTCCCTGCCTCAGTGTTGGGCTCTTTGGTTGAGATTTTGTATTTTGGGTCATAAATTCTCCCAAAATGGGTGATTCCTCCTACGATAGGGGGTCTTTCTTGATCGAGAGCCCAATAGTCAAATGGTGCCGCCTTATACCTCTCTGCGGGTATTGGGAGATTGAATACATATATCTTCTTTGGAATCTGCACCTCAATAGATTGTCCCTCATAGCACTTTATGACTATCGGTTTTTGGTTCGATTTAATCATATTCACATACTTCTCCCTCTCCTTTGGTGGGTTGTCTTCTTTCTCAAACTCGGGTCCTCATCCACTAAGTGGCTCATACTCGGTTGGTGTGAAAGAGTAATTTACCAGATACTCAAATCTCCCATGCGATTCGCCTAAGGTACCGACCTTTGGGTCTCCAACTAACCATCTCTTCTTGATCTGTGATTTAGGGGTTTCATCTAGGACTTGGTGTGGATGACTTTCTCGTTGCACTGTTGCTTTTTGCTATTTTGGAGACTCTTTAGAGTTCGGCTCTTTGGACGTGATCATATTGACAGTGGGCTTATGGCTAGGTAGTGGATTAATGTTAACATTGGGTGCTGGTGTGTTAATAAAGTCCAATTACACTATTCCAGTATCAATTAGATCTTGAATCTTGTTTCGGAGCCTCCAGCATCTGTTTGTGGAATGCCCCTCTTAGCCTATATGATAATCACATTTGAGGCTTGAGTCAAAATTTTTTGGATTGTACCGGTCACTTGGAATCTTGAAACTGATCAAATTATCTGCTCGCAGCCGAGCGAAGACTTAGCTGAGTGGGATCGGGATCGGAGTAAATTGTCTTAAGACCCCGGTGGCCTGGGTGTAATTTGTCGGCGACTGCTGAATCGAGGTATTCGTGGTCTAAAATGTCACGTGGGTCCCAACCTTGTCCACTCTACTGAAGTTAACTGTGTTGACAATAGACTCCTTGGCTTTGTTACTCCCTATGGGCCTCTATGATGATGTGATTCTAGGAGGATCTATTGTCTGGAGTCTCCCTGATGTGATGGCATTCTCAATTCGGCACCCTACTGCCACTACTTCTGCAAAGTTGGACGACGTTTGGCCCACCAGATGTGAGAAGTAAGTCTTATCTAGAGTGTTGACAAAGATGAATGTCAACTCATTTTTAGAAATTGGGGTCGTTACCCTAGCAGCCTGAGCTCTCTAGCGCTGAGCATACTCCTTGAAAGACTCATTGTGTTTCTTTCAAAGACTTTCCAAGTCTATTACCGAAGGGGCAACTTCGATGTTGAATTTGTACCGGTCATAGAATGCCCGGGCAAGTCTCTCCCAGGTATTGACTTGGTTGAAGTTTAGGTGTGCATACTAGACGAGGGCACGACCTGTAAGGCTATCTTGGAAGGTCTGGATCATGAGCTGGTTATATTGGGCATACTTGCTCATCTTCCATACGTACGGCCTTGTATGCATCTTGGGGCATCCAGTGCCATCAAATTTTTCAAATTCTAGGGTCTTGAACTTCTCTGGGTACACTTCCTCCCCATATATTAGTAAGTTAGTGATCCCTGCCTGCTCAAAATCACCAGGCCTCTCTATTGTTTTCATTTTATGAGCCAGCTGTTGAAAAAGTTTTCTTTCCATCTCCTTTTGCCCGTCCTCCATCTCTTTCTTTATGTCATCCGAGGTTGGGCCGAGGTTGCCTCTCGGTTCATACTCGAATGCCAGGTTAAGGTGAGAATTCATCTCTTCATATTTTGGAGGTTGGCCCTCTACTACTCTCCCCTTTTTGGCCCCTAAGTGTTCTTTTTGAGTTGGTTGGGTGGTGCGAAAGATGCCAATACTCTTAGTCAAGAGGTGGACTTGTGCAGCCAATTACTGGACTGTTTGTTTTAGGGATACGATCCTAGGATTTGAGGCGGTATCAGCGCTGGTGTTATTGCAATTGTTGCTGTTGTTGCCACTGTTTGCCATTGAGCGGGTGCAGATTGGGCTCCTTAGAGGATTTGGTTGTTTGGGAACTATCTTTGATACCTGGCACGAATTTTTCTTAATTTAATACATGTATGTAAATATGATGCATGTGTCACACAAATGCTAAAATAAAGGGGCCAGCAATTGATTAATGATATAATACTGAAATTTTATTTTTATTAATATTGGAAACTTGGAGTTCGATACTTGAAAAAATGAAAAAGTACAATGGTAATCTATTTATTAGTCCTCTTCTTCTTCTGCTGTGTAAGCATCGGTTTTCCGCTAATGATAGTTTCCAGCTCTTTAACTCTAGCTTGGGTCTTCTTTAGCCGAGCTTCTAAGGCCTTGTTCCTTTGATCAAACTCTTTAAATCTACCCTTCCAGATATCCTTTTTGTAGTCTGCAACTTTGAAGTATACCTCCATCCAGGCCCTGACTTGTTCCAAATAGGTTCTCAACTCTAGGTCTACCTTGTCTAGCTTAGGTTGGGTGATATCTAGGACTCGGTATGTCCTTTCTCCTGTTTGATATAGCTGGTGGATCACGAAATCCCTAGTGGCTCGATGCTTGCCCACTTCGCCATCTAGGTCTTTAAGGTCTACGTTGGGGCTCTCGATTCGGGTTTCCTATAGGGCTTTGACCTCTACTAGCTTGGAAAACTTCTTAGCTACTAGCAAATTTGGGTCTTGGTATTCAAACGTGATTGCTTCTAGTGATGGTCGATAAATTATGTCTTGAATGATACCGAACTAGCGGACCATCGAGTTTGGATGATAACCTATACATCCGCTGATACCAATTAGAGGGACGGCCTGAAGGTTTCTACAGGTTAGGATGACTTTGCTACAGCAACTCCATCTAGTTGTCCACAGGATGTCGTCGACACTAAAACTCTTAAGCACTTCCACCCAATTGTGGCTAGTAAAGTCACCGAGCAGCTTTATCTTTTCTATGCATGAGTCCACAAGGTCCACTTTTTAGGCTAAAGATTTCCAGACCAAGTTCAACCCAAAACATTTGAGGTGGCTTACAAACCAGATCAGGACAAGGTTGATGTTTGAGCGGAAGATCTTATGGCCCTTCCTCTTGACAAAGTTCAAGTTCCGAATTTGTTCAGTCAGTAGAGCCGGGATATAAGATTTCCCTTCCAAGAATTGGGCCACTAGCTTTGCGACTTGGTAGTGGATGTAAAAGGTTCTGATGGGGAAGAGTATGGTTGCGAAGGCTATCAGGATGAAAGCACTCACCCTCCTCTGCTTGTAGCTCTTAAGGTGTCCGCATAATATGTCTTTCCTATCCCCGTCATCTTACCGGGCTATGAACCAGGCTTCTAACTCGTCCATCCGTATATAATATCCATTGTAGTTTGCCAGGGCTTGGTTGATTGCTGTCTTGCAAATACCTAGAAGTCTACTAAAAATACCGACTGACCCAGCCTCAAGATCTGGCACATACACCTCGCTCGTTAGTGATGGGGCTTACAGAAGTTAGGTGTATTCTTCTAGAGTGAGAGTGATCTCATGTGGCCCAATGAAGAAAGCTCTGGGCTCTACTTTCCATAGATGGAGGATAGCCCATATCGGAGGTAAGTTCATTTCCATCTTCATTAGTGAAAAGATGGGCCCTATCTTTTGTTGGATGAAGACTTGCTCTTCGGGGTTGTACAGAGTAAACCAATGGTTTAATACCAACTTTGGATCTCTTTGCGAAGAAGGCGATCGACTGTAGAACTGGCCATCTATTACAATAAAAATCTCTAATTACAAAAAAGTTTTACAAAGTACAAATGATGTTATTACAGGGAAAGGTATCTGAACTCCAGGAACGGAACAAAAGCATTACATCATTAATCAATTGCTAGCCCATGACTTCATGTATGCAAATAGGTGGGTTCTAACAGGTCCCCAAGCTCTATGGCCTCCTGCATTCTCGAAGAAATGGATCTCATGCCATATCGAAGCATTGGGTGGGGTAGCTTAATCAGTCCCAAATGGTGATCATATCACTTCGCTCGAAACCTACACAATGGCCCCCCGTTTTAGGGTCCTAAGACGGCCTAGGTTTGGTCGTATCTAATCACACGATTACATGCATCCAGACTTAAAAAAATACATATAACCTTAATTTCGTTAAATCCCTGAAAGGTTAGCAACAATATAACAATCAAAAGACATTTTTGAAATGGTGATTTCAGAAGGTTCAGGTAGCTAGCCTACTAGGAAGGGTCCCCAGCAGAGTCGCAATCCTATCAAGTCTAATTTTTTATTTTTCATTTTCATTCTTAATTCGATTTATACTAGACTCTATGCTCATCTAATATAAATCCTCGATTTGAACTAGGAATTTTGTCTTATTTTGGAGTCGCCACCCAACTGAAGTTGGGAAAGATTATTGAATTAGGATTAATTGAGTAGATTAATCCTAATTTGGACAACTAGTCAACGAGATTTCCTCCTTTCATTTTTGTGAAAGAGGAAAGGGAAAACCAAAGTTTCTGAACTCGGAAGCTAACCTATTAAAACTTTAAAATTACTACCTTATTCTTCTGAAATCTAAACCCTATCTTAATGTCTTTTATTATTATTTATTTTGTTTTTATTTTTATTATTTTTTGTTGTGTTTTTGCTTATTGATTAAAAACAACTTATTCTAATATGGAAAATGATTTTTTATTTTTTTTAGAGTTGCCCCATAAGGGTGCCTACGTACCTACTATTCAGGATCAAACAAGCCATAATTTGCTTTTCATGAAAAACTTTAGTAGGTTTGTTAATTTTAATTATGAAATTACTTCTGGTTTACGTTTTTATCATTTATAGCATTTTTTTGAAAAAAAAAAAATCTAAGCCTAAGCTTGATTATTTTATTTTATTTTATTTTATTTTTTGAAAAAATTAATTTAAGAAAAAACCAATTTTGGATTTATTTAAGAAAAGGATTTTTCTAAGTGATAAAAATTATTTTTATTTCCCTATTATTAACCTACCTCTAATATTATTATTATTATTATTTATATTTTTGTATTTTTTATTTTTGTATTTTTTATTTCATATTTTATTATTTTTCATTATTTTATCTATTCTAAACTAAATATGAAAATAATAAACTAATCTAAATTCTACTATTTTTCCTATTTTTATTTTTTTATTTTTTTTCTCTCTTTTTTTTTCATTTTCGAATTGTAAATAAATAAATAAATAAAATACAATAAATAAATAAAATAATAAATAAATAAACAAAAAATCCGACTTAGTTGGATCCAGATACGATGCACAAGTCGGGTCGGGTCAGATCAGTCGAACTACGATGGCTGGGGCTCCTCGTTGGTGGCGTTTCAACGGCTTTCTACAGCATTTGAAGGCGGCTTCCGAGCCTTTAGGGGATGGGAATCCTAACAGTAGCAGTGGGTTTCTTTAAGATCGCCTCCTAACAGTGGTTTCGAGCTCGATCGGAGGTCGTGGCATAAGGGACTCTGGCGAAGCTTCTAAACTCTCCTATTTCCTCTCCTTTCTCTCTTCCAATTCCTCTCTTAGCTTCCCCTCCTCGAGTCCTATTTATAGACACTAAAAATCGAGCTGGATAAACTCGGATTTCTTCTAATTGAGGCAAATCGGATTCGCGGTTGAAATTTCCTCTGATTTGATTTGATTCGTGCAAATCTTTGATTTTGTTGTGATTTGATTTTAATTGGATGATGTTTATCTCATTTTAGTTAAAGATCTGTTGGATTTGTGTAAAAAATCGAATCAAAATAGTCGGATTCCATTTTCCATTTCTCCCACTGTTAGTGACGATTTTAGACAAAGGAAGGGGATGATCACGTGCTCGGCGCGTGCATTCGCATCGACCAATCAGCTGTTGACACGTGTCTTGGGAAGGGAAAAAAATTGCAAAACGCGGAATGCATCCCCCACGATTCGAACACCTGATCGAGCCCCTTCCCTCGCGCCTTAGGCCATGGTTCAGGCCAGCTGGGCTAGCCCACTTCTTAGTTTTTTTTTTTTTTAATTTACACAAATTGTATATATGCAATGCAATTTTTATTATTTTAGAATTCTAAATTTTTTTTAAAATTATTTAACTCCTTTTCTTATTATTTTTACTATTATTTTCCAACATTGATATATTTTTCCTATTTATTTTTTTTTGAATATTTTTTCTTTATTTTTGCTAAACTATAAGAAAAATTATAAAAAATAAAAAAATGAAAATTGACCATTATTAATTATTAGGGGAAAAAATTGGGTGTTTACAAAGGTGGATAAAATTGAAAAGGAAAATTTGGAGTTAATTAAGAGAAGATTTACAAAATTTAGGATCAATTTTTTCCAAAATGACATTTTAACCTTAAAATTGATTTTATTGAAAGTAGTTTCAAAGTAGCCTAATGACCTTGAATGAAATTCTAAGACCCTAATTAAGTGAATAAAATTATTAAAGAATTATTTGGAGTCAACTGGAAAAGACAAAATTAAGTTTGGAGATCAATTTTGCAAAATAACTATCTTACCTCTAAACCCAATTTGGAAACTTTGAAGTTGGCTAAAATTACGAAATAACTTAATTGAAATCATTTTGAGTCATTTTAAATTATTGGGAGTAATATCTTGAAGTTTGAAGATAATTTATCAAAAATGATCATTTTTACCCTTAAAAACAGTTTTATTGAATTTAGATATGAAATTATTTAGAGACCTTAAATATAAATACAAGACCTTAATTAGGTAAATAAAATTAATTACAAAGAACACATGTCACTCTTAGGTTTGGCCCACTAACCCTTGTAATCCCAATTGTCTCTACCCTTAAACCCTCACTAAATCTCATCACTATAAAAATCCATTTTTAATTCATACCTTTTAATTCTCCTTAGAAAACCAATCAATATTTGAAAATATATATTTTCTTGGGTATTCCTTAAAATATCATCCTTATCAGGGTGGCTTGTATATAGTGGACAAGAGATGGAGCTTATGCAATCATACTCTATTTATTGGTATGAATTTTAAAATTTTCGAATCAAAACCTAACTTGTAACATTTAAGAACCACTTTAGTTACTTGACCCTATGGAACATGTAAAATTTTTATTATATTGTTATAAAAAAAAAATTATCCCTAGAACAATGAACTAATAACAACTTGCCATATAGTAGTAATTTACCGCATCATTTAAAACTGAAAATATTGTGTAGACATGAATAGATTAAATAAAAGAAATTTATATATTTTGAATAGTTTTTCAATAAAGTGCATTATTGATTTTAAAAATCAAATAATTAATATTAAAAAGATTATAATAATTTATTTTTAAAATACTTCACGAGTATTGAAAGCAGTTTACAGAATGAAGAAAAATGAGTAAAGACACGGGCACAAGCAGGAAGTGATCTACTTGGCATGGGGAAATTCTTAAAAAGAAATATCTACTAATTAGCAAAGATTTCCATAAAAGGTAGGGTTGAGACTTGAGAAACTCTCTCTTCTACCGCCAGTACCAAAAGAACTCGTTTGCAGATTAGAAACCGTTATCAATTGACCCTTCCTTTTTTCCCCCTTTCCACAGGCACATGACATAAGCTTGACAATCCAAATTGATAGGCACATCAGTAAGTAAGTAGATTACTTTAAAGTATTAATATTACATTCGGTATTTGAATTTCACTAATTTTTATAATTAATTATTTAAGATTTTAAAAAATTAAATTTTATCTATTTTTTTGTAATAATCACATAAATTTTATTTATTTTTATAATTAATTACTTAAATTTTATTAATTTTTATAATTAACTAATATATTCATATACTGTAAATAAAATAACCATAAAAAATTTAAAATAATTAATTATAAAAATAAATAAAATTTAAATATCAAATATTACATTTATTCATCTTACAAAATTCTTCCGTCCTGTGCCCGCAGAGTGTGATCTTTCGGACTTGGGTGGTTGAAAGGGATGCAACTGTTGCCAAAAGGGCGTCCCAAAAAAGCCAAAAAAAAAAACGCCACTTCTAACGTCATGCTGTTGCCCCGTGATCATACTCAACGCGTCACGTTATCAATATTCCGTCAGACACGGCTAGAATGAGTGAAACTGGACGGACCTCTCTCTCCCGGTCCACTCTCTCTGTAATCGCCGTTAATTTGACTCAGTCTCCAGTGTCTCCACCTGGCTTCTTGGTGGCCAGTAAAGAACCTTCAGTCACAGTCATCGCTCACGACATTACGTAGATATTATAAGTATGGGTGTACGTGTATTTTTAATAATAGCATGTGATATATAGGATGGAGCGGTTTAAAAGACAAAAAAAAAAAAAAAAGTCAATGCATGACCCACTTTATTATGTATTATTATATTAATAAAATGTGTTACTAAAAATATATATCTATCTACTTTTTCATAATATTTTCTCTCAATTATTGTAAATTAGGATTATTTTATAGCAGTTCTAATATTATCATTTTATACATTATCTAAATCTTTCAATTTTTGTTGTATTGATTTTTATAGTTACCTCACTTGTTCATCTATTTTCCTTAGGTTTTCCCAAAAAACAAAGAAAAGAAAAGAAAAATGTAGCTTTTTTTCTTTCGTTCAAACCATTTATGCTTTTTCAAAGGAGGAGCTATTTTTCAAGTCGGTCTTTACAGCTTTTCTAGCTTCAGGAAAAGAACTTCTATTTCATTTTCATTTTTGTTGATATATAAATATTTTAGAGTGAAAATATATCAAAAGACTTGCAAAAAAAAAAAAATCTAAAAAATGGTCCATGTTTTATAATCTTGTTTTCGTACAAGATTTGACATGATATATTCAATTAAATATACCAAGAATAACTTATATAGATAGAAATTTTCTAGCATTTTTTATGAAAACAATTATATGCCCAAAACTATACTATTTTAAAAATATTATCTAGCTATTAAAACAAGCATGTAGAATACATGTAAAGCAATAAATAAATAAAAATAAAAAATATGACTCATATTTTCATGCTTTTGCAATTAACTAGCTTTCTTTTCCCTTTTAATTAACCCATATATATTATATTTTTATTTGTTATTTAACTATCTATTTGTATCAAGTAAAGCAATAAATCAATAGCTTTCTACCTTTTTTTTCTGATTCGAGGCTTCTTTATTTAGGACTTGAAAAATGAAGAGAGAAATTTGAAGTGTCAAATTTTAGTTTTATGAGGGTCGACGTGCGGTTTTATTTTATTTTATTTTAGGTAATGTGCACATCAAGTAAGATTTTAGCAGAGCACTTGACAATTGCATGATATAAAAGAAAGTAGGCCGTGAATACATTAAAAGAAAACATACTACAAAGCACTAAACTACATGCTTCATGTTTGCATTTTTTTTTCCCCTTCTTCTCTATTGCATTTTTGTAACTCTAACGTTTTAAAGTCTTGATTTTGAAAGTACAACTAAACTATGAGCAAATTAAAAAAATAAAAATACATGTATATAAAGTAAAAATACAAGTATGTTTTTTTTTTATAATTTATCCAATATCATTTTGCATAATTTTTTAATGAAATTCTTTTGAGGAATACTCTTAAATAATATATTTTCTTAAATTTACAAAAAAAGCATACCCGAAAAAATTAATACAAAAATTTACAAAATCGAAGGCACATATACAGTTCGTGCCCTCATTACAATTTGTATTAAAAGTGCATATGTGATATGCACCTTCAATAAATTACTCTAATAAATTCTTTTGACATCATCCCCTGTTGTCCAATAATTTTATAGGATATTGCAAATCTATATAAATTATTATAAAATGACACTGCAAATTTGCACAGTATCACAACATGTACATCAAAATGTGTAATTTTTTTTTTTTTTTTGCATTGATAGTTTGTATTATAAATACAATTTCTTAATTTCTATATTCATTATTCAGACATCTCTATTTCCTCTTTCATTCTTCTTCTTCCTTCCTAGTTTGTGCTTTTTATTTTCTTAATTTTTATTTTACGTAGGTTTAGCTTATACATTTATGAGTATAGAAATATCAACATGATATATTTCGGTATATTTAGCTTCCTGCAGTTTATATGTTTTTTCTTATTATATTATTTTTTGTCAATTCATATAAAATTAAATGTAATTATTCATAGTTTATTGTTTTTATTAAAATATCAATAGATGTTAATCAATCATTAATATATCATTAATTAGTTCCTAATACGTTATTAATTAATATTAGAAAATTAATTAGTAAAAATTTTCATATTAATTATAAATGAAATATTTTGGGTTGTTGTTGTGAAAATTGTTGTTAATTAGTAAATAATTAGTTGTTAATATGTTATTAATTAGTCGTTAAAAATTAATTAGTAGCTAATATGCCATTAATTAATATTAAAAAATTAATTAATAAAAAATTTCTTATTAATTGTACATGACATGTCTTGGGTTGTTGTTGTGAAAGTTGTTATTAATTAATGATTAATTAGTAAATAATTAGTCATTAATATGTTATTAATTAGTCGTTAGAAAATTAATTAGTAAAAAAATAATGTATTGATTTTAAATGTAATATGATGGTTTATTATTGTAAAAATTGATGTGAAATTAAGTTATTGTTAATTAATCATTAATTAGTAGATTAGTCATTAATATGTGATTAATTAGTCATTAGAAAATTAATTAGTAAAAAAATTACAGATTAATTGTAAATGTAATATGATAGTTTATTATTGTAAAAATTGATGTGAAATTAAGTTGTTGTTAATTAATAGTTAATTAGTAGATAATTAGTTGTTAATATATAATTAATTAGTCGTTAGAAAATTAATTAGTAAAAACATTATGTATTGATTGTAAATTTAATATGGTGGTTTATTATTATAAAAGTTGATATGAAATTAAGTTAATGTTAATTAATAGTTAATTAGTAGATAATTATTCGTTAATATGTCATTAATTAGTCGTTAATGTATGATATGTAAAAAAATTACATAATGTCAAAATTGTTTTGAAATTACTTTGAAATTAATGGTAACATTTTTTTCTTTTGTGTGTGCGCAATAGATGGAGCTTGGACCCTTCGAATCTTTAGTTTTGATACAGCAGGAATGAAATCAATCACAAGCTAGTTGTGATAGAGAGGTAAACCACATTTATCTTGTTGACGGCTTTACGTAACATTGCAATAGTAAATATATTTAACTTATGGCATTTTAGGAGCAATCATGGCTTGCCATCCGATGATGCGAGATGTCACTTTATTGCAACGAGAACATCATCCCCATTGATCCTCGAATGGAACAATTCCTGCAGTTGGTGGGATTTCAAGATGTAAGTTGCCTGCCATTCATACAGCTAGATTAGCACATGATAACTACCTTAGTCGAGTAATGAAGGTTAGAGACAGACACATTTCACATGTCGACTAAGAAGTTCACTGTCACCTTGTAGGATGGTCAGGTAATTACAAGGAGTAGTTGCCTAGATTGAAGTGCAACATGTGAAAAATTATTGGTGGCAACACCGGGGTCTAGCAATAGGGGGGTTGCATTAACATGACGTGACTCCATGATATGTATTGGATCTTTCTAACCCATGCTAATGGAGAGTAGGTTCAGTGCCATACGCGTGCGTATATATTGCGGTTATTCCGAGGGGGGGGGGGTATTTTTGCTAATAAATCTAGCTCCCTCGTCTATACGGTATTTTTGCCTTTACTGAAGCATTTTGACGTTATAGGGATATATAGCTAGGGGTTTACGTGTCTAGCTGGGTTATATTGCCAATTTTGTATTAAATTATTCCCGTCGGCCCACGAGATTAGAGGGCTTACAATACTCTTAGAGATTTAGACATTGGATAGATTCTCGCACATAGTTTCCTTTGGCTAACATAAGCTAATTATAGAGGTTGGAGTTCCCCTAGTCGCCCATTGGAAAATGTAGAAGGACACTTAGCTAGCATGGGCTAATTATGTGTGGAATAGATTCCCACACATAACATTGTCTAACATTATCTAATAAATTAGCATAGTTTTTTTTTTCTTTTTTTCTTTTTGTATGTTATAAAATAAAGCATAAAGGGGTGTCAAAATTTTTTTTAATAAATTTTTATAATTTTTAAATTTATAAAAAATATTTTTTGTTATTGTTCATGTAAACTTTTATTTTTAAAAATTTAATTTGAGAAATTTTATTTTTCTTCACATTATTTTTTATAAAAAAATTTCAATAAAAAAAATGTAGTGAAGGTTCACGCCTTTAGTTTTGCAAAAATTGATAAAACTAAACACATGTTTCAAGTCTATACTTTAGCGACCTATTTTTGAAATAATTTTTTTGAATATATTATTTCGTAATTTTTAATAAAAAAGATATTATTTAAGAACATTCTTCAAATTCTTTTGATAATTTTATTTTATTTTTTACCAACTACATATTATAATTACTAAAAAAGAAAAATTAAACACGATCCATTTTATTGAATATTTATGCAAAATTTATTTCAAACTTCCTGGCAAATTCCTTTGGTAATTAAATGTGTTCACTAAGAGCTGTATGATTTAATGAATTAAAAATGCAAGGACGTCATGCCGTTGTGAAGAGTTTTCTGTGAAGCAGCATGTTGCGAGTGGATTGCAAATGGTCCGAGTGGTCAACGATTAACGTCCTCCGTCAAACACGTCCTCTAACGTCGAAAACTCAATGCACTCCATCAGTTGCCGTTACTCTCCGTACAAAACGGTTCCGTCAACTCTGATTCCTATATTTACCACCAAACATATCCTCCGCTTTCGTAACTTCTATTACATACTCCGAAACGCACCACCAAAACCATAAAAAACGAGACCCAAAGCACAAAACACTAATAGTTGATTAATTTTCTCGAATACCCACAAGATTTTTCGAATTGTAATACGTTTTTTCTCTTCAAGTTTGAATCTTTCCAGGTATTTCTTGTGCTTTTCGCTTGCAAATTTGGTGCCATTATATTTCAAGCTCATGAGTTTCTAGAAATTTTTATTTTATTCTTTTCCTTGAATGTTGGAAGTTAAAGTTGGTATGGAAGTTGGGTCTTAAGTTTCGTGTTGATTAGTGTCATGAGGGTGGTTTTGGGAGGTAAGAATGTAAGCTAAAGTTACTGACTTGGTGGTTAATTTTAGCTCAGTTGGAGAAATTGCTGTACCGTTTGTATCCTGTCAATCACATACTAAATTTTATATGGTACTGATTAGCAGGTACACAAACAAATAGCACTTGGAGATTAAAAACTTTGTGCCCTCCTATTGGTTACTAGAATTGGGGTAGAGTTGTAAGTCTTAGAAATCGAATATAAATTCTCTTGGGGTGGCTTTTCGTGTTATTGGTTCATCGTGTCAAACTTGAATTGTTATCACAAATAGTTATTTAATTTACCTAAAATTCTCTTGAGTTGCGCCCAGAAAATTTCTGCTGGATTGTGCTTGAATCGTGTTTTTGTGGACGAGGTTTGGGTTGGTATTCCTTTGTTTTGCAGTTATTTCACGATCATACCACTTTTAATGAATGGAGTTACTGCAGTTCCTTTCTAGTTATCTTTAGAATACTCTTCCCTTTTATGGTAACTTTTTTACTCTGGCTTTCATATTTGACATAGTTATTACTACTTTGAACCTGAGTTCATACTGTTTTTACTGGATTTACTATGAAGAAATAAGCATCATTTACCCAAAAAAAAAAAAAAAAAGAAAAGAAGAATCTGGCAATTTCTTCTTCATGTAAGCATAGCCGGTAGAATATTTGCTAATCTATTGAGTAGGATTTGGAACTTGGATATTTTAGTTTTAATTCATAGTTTCATGGGAAGTATCTCTGCTTGTAGAGAAAGGAGAATATTGAAATAATTATGAGGTAGTCTTTTTCATGGTTTCGTGGGAAGTATCTCTGCTTGTAGAGAAAGGAGAATATTGAAATAATTATGAGATAGTCTTTTCTGATTATACAGCCTATTCCTAATATTCTATTTGACAAATGGTAAACGGGTTTCATTGTTTCCGGGTCAAAGTTCTTTAGTCCTTGCCAGCATATAGTTCTGTAGAAGAAACAGAATTTCCCTTGTTTAGTGGGAGTAAAAGATATTTATGGCAGTAAAACTTACAAGGACTTTAATCCACCTGATGCTATATATTCTTCAGCATATGCCTCCTAATGAAGTAAAAGCTTGGGATGATACGCTAACTAGCCTACTCTTACAGTCCTATGGAGGAGAAACTAATTTGTAGAACTCATGTTAACCTCCACAATTAGCAATGGCAATCAATGACCATTAGCTCTTTACTTTGGTATGAAAGAACTCTCTGCTTTATATTTGTTCATATTGCTGAATCGCAAAGCTTATCTCTTTTGTCTCTTTCATTGCAGGCTTGCTCGTGGGTTTTCTTTCAGTGGAACGTTCTGAATTTCTAACAACCGCACTAAGAAGGAGGTGATTCTACCCATCAGCTGCAGGAAACAGGATATCATTTTATCTACCAGTTGATCCTCTTCTAGCGGCATGGACTTGCACCATCTATCTGAGTACGGCCTGCCTGGTGCTGTCTTTTCCTATTCATCATCTCATCCCTCAGTTCCTTTTGTAGCTAATAGGTTGTGTGGATCCTTCAACTTTGGCGCAGCAGATCATCCTAATTCTTCATTCATTACTGTACTGGACAACGGGAATCTAACCACATTGAGTGACAGTCAGGAATATCAAAACTCATCAGACAATCCTTCTGGATTTAGCCCTCCTTCAAATTGCACTCTTGAAAACATTAATGCTCCCTGGTCTAGCGGAACCTCATCATTGAGCGAAGTTAACTGCAGCCAAAGCATGACAAAGTACGCTTTGCAAGAATTAGAGAGTGCCTTGTTTGGGAATGATGACTATGATAAAGTTACAGAACCAAGCACTGATGTTGGGAAGAATTTCACGTCATATATGCCAGAGCAGCAATCTGCATCTTGGAGCCAAGAGCACCACAACTTACAGGTGATGCAGCCTAAAGCTCAGAGTGTGATGTGGTCTAGACACATGGATGAAGACATGCATGTGGAGAAACGACCTAGAGTAATGGATCTGTCGGCACAAGATATTTTACCTGGCAACTTAAAGCGCTTGTTGATTGCTTGTGCAAGAACACTTTCTGAGAACAATTGGTACGGGTTTGATAGGCTAATTGAAAGGGCTAGAAGTGCAGTATCCATTAGCGGAGATCCACTTCAACGTTTGGGAGCTTACATGATCGAAGGTCTTGTGGCAAGAAAGAATGTGTCTGGAACAAATATTTACCGTGCCCTCAGATGTAGGGAGCCGGAAAGCAAAGACTTGCTTTCCTATATGCATATTATGTATGAGATCTGCCCCTATTTGAAGTTTGGCTACATGGCTGCTAATGGTGCTATTGCAGAAGCATGCAGAAGTGAGGATAGGATCCATATTATTGACTTCCAAATTGCTCAGGGAACTCAGTGGATCACTCTTCTTCAAGCATTGGCTGCACGACCTGGTGGGGCTCCTCATGTGCGGATCACTGGAATTGATGACCCTGTTTCAAAGTATGCTCGTGGGACTGGTTTGGAGGCTGTGGGAAGGAGGTTGGCTGCAATATCTGAGGAGTTCAAAATTCCAGTGGAGTTTAATGGATTATCAACTTTTGCTCCAAAGGTTACTCTAGAGATGCTAAATATCAGGCATGGGGAAGCTGTGGCGGTGAACTTCCCATTACAGCTTCACCATATCCCAGATGAAAGTGTGGACATTAACAATCCAAGGGATGGGCTATTGAGAATGGTAAAGTCCCTCTCTCCAAAAGTGATCACGTTGGTTGAGCAAGAATCGAATACAAACACAACTCCTTTTCTTACCAGGTTTGTCGAAACCCTGGACTACTACTCAGCAGTGTTTGAATCCATTGATGTTGCATTGGCGAGGGACAGAAAAGAGAGGATCAGTGTAGAGCAGCACTGTTTGGCAAGGGATATAGTCAACATCATTGCCTGTGAGGGAAAGGAAAGGGTGGAGAGACACGAATTAGTTGGAAAATGGAAGAGTAGGATTTGTATGGCTGGGTTTAGGCAGTACCCGTTAAGTACCTACGTGAACTCTGTCATAAGGAGTTTGCTGAAAAGGTACTCGGAGCACTATACATTGGAAGAAATCGATGGTGCTATGTTGTTGGGATGGAAAGAGAGACATTTGATATCAGCCTCAGCTTGGCACTGAAATGTGGACATGTCATAACTCATATAGAGATATACTTATAGTGGTTCTAGTTTGTATTCTTTAATTATCATTCATGGTTCCTATTTGTTGTTCCAATGTACATAAGAAGGGGCACAAGGAAAAATCGTTCACGTGTGTACTCTAAATCCTTAGCTTTCATTGCCACCTTCTCTTTAGGTGAATGTTATCGTAATAAAAGGCTCCTTTTGTTGCTAAAATCCTCGTGTACTTTTTTCCTTGTTGCATCCGGATATCCTTCGAGAACAATCAGCAACTTTAGATGCTTCTCTCAAAGAAGACTGCCGCTAAACTCAGCAGAAATCTTATCTAGGTCTGTATAGAGAATCGGAGTGTCATTTTTCAATATCACATTTATCATTGTAGTGATTTATTCATGGCCTCAACCCAGGTGAGCTCTTCAGCCACAGAAAGTGGTACTTAAGCTGTTCAAGAAGTAAGATGTAAATTGCAGCTCTTCGGCAAGTCATGGTGGGGAAAAGAATCCTGAGAAAAAGTTTGGGTTTTGCGAGAGAACCGATTCGAGGATCTATATTTATTATGTAGTTAATCAAATTCATGCTGCATACAGAGCCCTGTGAATGTGTACATTTTATACGAGCAACTTGGTAGCCATTCCATTTGCACACTAATGTGAGGTGCAGCAGTAGCAAGGCAAGGCCAGTTAGACATGCTAAGGGGAATCGGCTCGGTTCATGGTTCAGAGGGAGAACTGAACCGGACGATTCTATGATTGAAATAAAGCCATTGAATTGCCGGATTCTGTATTGAAATTAAGAGAAAAAACAAATAATAATAGGCTGGGAGTTCCAGGCTACCGTCCATTTCGAGTGTCCAGGGCCTCTCTATCATTGGATTTTGGAATGTAGCAAAAGCTGATCATGAATAATTCAGAATTTTATGAAATATTGATCAATTCATCCGTATCTATAATATAAAACCAACACAATTTATTCTACTCTACACGTCCTAAGTATACATTCATATTATTAAATCAAAACATCTTATTTTATCGCATACAGTTTGTAATGTAGTGTCAAATTCAGCCAACCTCATATAAAGTCATAAAAATGACAAATATACCGAAAAATTTAACTGATTTCCGTATCGTTGTGTTTCTGAAGTTTGCTGGTAACGTGTAGGCATGCTGCGTGCTCATGTGTCTGCTGACATGTGGTGTGGTTAGGTGAGTCTGCATTTTTTTGGGGGTAAATTTCCCTTTTTTTCATTGAAACTAATTTGTGTAACATCGTTATAAAATTGTAATTTTTAACTATGATTTTTTTTTGGTATTTAATTTGTAAAGAAATCGCAATGATATGTGATTACTTCTAGCTATGATTTTATCTTCTTCTTTTTTTTTTTAAATTTCTGTCTCTTTCTTTTTCTGCTCCTTTCTCTCTCTCTCTCTTCGTAAAAATAAAAATAATAAATACAGCCATTAAATCCTATCAAAAATATATAGTACACTTATTATAAATGCTCGTAAAAACAAAAATAATAAATATATCTATTATAAATTCTATAAAAAATAAATGATAGATTTTAAGTATGATTTTTAAAATTTTAGACCTTTTTTTTGGAACCAAGTAATGTCGCATGGCGTTTGACAAAATACTTTATGGGAAACCATTTTTTTTTTTTTTAAATTTGCCCATTATGTGTTTGTAATTTAAGTAAGTTGCAGTTATTTTTGTGGGAAATTGACAATCTGACAAGAGAGGAAAGGAGACCGTAGGATTCACTTTGAAAAAAAATCTAACCTCAACAAAGAAATTGTTAGTTTCTTTTTAAACGAGCCTAAGAATAACTATTTCAGTTCGATCTTTAGCACAGTGTACTGTTGATATTTATGATTTCAAAAAATAGTGTAGCACTGCTTCTATGATAAAAACGTAGGTTTTTTTTTTTTTTTTTTAATTTCTAACAACTCTTATCGTAGTTTGTAAAGGAATAAAAATATAGGAAACGAGGGTATACTAGTGGTAGGACCACGTCTTCGCAAGAAAAAGGTAAATGAGAAAAGAAAAGAAAAAATTAAAATAAAATTACATGTTTTAATAATTATATCTTATGTATATATTATTTTTCATGTTCAACGATGTTTTGATATTTTATTTAAATCCTTCCAGTTTTCTCTTTAGAATTAAAATCTATGGTTCTTTTGGAAAAATCTTGGATCTTTGTTGTGTTTAGTTAGAGCTGGAAAAGTCGGCCGGACGGGTCGGTCTGCCCCAACCTACACCATCCCACGGGTTGAAGCGGGTTAGTTGTGTTGGCCCTCATATGTTGTGAGTCCAAAAATTCGGTCAGTCTTGCTTCGCATAGAGTTTTTTTTAATAAAATAAAAAAAGTCATTTCCATCATTGATTTTTTATTTATTTATCATTTCTTATTTTCTTTTTGCAATTATTTTATTTGTTTAACTTTAAGATAATGTTAAATTTTTTCTTTTCTTTCATATTCTAGTGGTAGTGGTGGTGATTGGGCACGAAATCATAGTCTGAGTATGAAAGTTTAGTATTATATTTGTGTGTTGTATTTTCTTTTTAATTGTTATTTTTATCTTTTGGTTTATTTATTTATTTTACTTTTAGTTTTACTATTAATATTGGACAACTTAGTGAGTTTTTTTTTTTTTTTTTCTGGCCGTACAGGCCAATCTGTTGCTTTTGCGGATTAAAATTTTTGATCAAAACAAACTATACCCATGAAGGTTAGCATAAACTTCGTGAACCAGCTAAGTTAGCACCATTAATTAAATATTAAAAACTCGATGTTGGTGTGAATTGACCTAAGATAAGATAAGAACAATACCATCTTTCCCATAGTAACTTACAGTCCTAGCCGTCTCCCTTTCCAATTTTCCAACGTGGTCCTAATGATGGCAATTGAGAATTGAGATCCGAGAGAAGATTCCCCGTTTCCACATCACGCTTTTACATCCGTATCTCCAAACCCCACCACCCTTTAAAACCCAACACCACACAACCTTTTTGATGTATAATTATTGGTTTAGGGAAATGCAACCACGATTAGCGTTTCTAAAACACATATTAAAAAAGTAAAATCATCTTTTACACTTTTTAATATTTATTACATGCTTTATAAAAAAAAAGTAAAAAAAATTCTTTATTTAATATTTTAACGAATATTTTGAATCATTTATTAACATTTTTCTTATAATAATAACAACAAATTTAATATAATGACCTGAGCAACGTGTACGCTGCTGATTAAAAATATCTCCTTTATACTTGTTTACTACTTTCTATTATTACGATATTGCCCACAGAAGAAATATAAAGAAAAAAAAAAAGTGTTAATTGATCAGTGATAGCATACAATATATTCGAACTCTGTCTCCCATATTTCATATTTATTGTAGTTTTTGCTTTAAAATTTATTTGATGAACCTTAGAAAAGAATAACAAATGTATAAAGACTCTAATAAACCTAAAAAGAATAACAGAAAAGGGGGGAAAAACTAAAAAAAAAAAGAAAAAAAAAAAAGAGAACTCACACATATGGAACCTGTTCCCTAAAGCCAGCTGACTACTATATAGTTGTTGTTGTTTATTTTATTTTTTTCCCCTTTTGCTTTTGGTATTGATTAGATTACGATAATTAATGAATATAGAAACAAATATTAATTTCAATTTACCCGGGAGAGTTTTGTTGTTTTATATTCGTTGCAATTATTGCTTAATAGTAAGTCTCCACTTTTTTTCTCTGAAATATAAATTTCCAAACAAATACATGGCAATATATTAATCACCTCAATCAAATCAGAACTATATGCTCCTATTGAAAGTTCATGTTAGGCAGTTCCAGGTATTCAGTGTCACGATGATGACACAACTACGTGGAATTAAATCTGGTCTAATTTTAATTAAGGTAAAATCTATTTATTTATGATTTATTACAGGAACAAATAGATTCCAAATTTATGGATACCCTCATTTGTTGATTACCCGATAATTTCTTTATTATTTTAATATGGAACAATTACAAAAGAGCTCGTTTGATGTAGATGAGTTGAGACTTCATTTAATTTTTTATTATTTTAATCGATGACAAAATAAAAGTACTGGATCTATTTAAAGATTTGGAGTTTAAACACTTTAAATTTAAAAATTAAAGATTAAGTATACATAAATCAAACATAGAAGACATACTAATGATGCTAAAAATGCTTACACTTCCTTAAAGAGCCACAGAGGTAACGTAATTTACCAAATAATTAAAATATAAACATAAGAATTAGGTTGGGAGGAACAAAGAAGGTTTTTTTTTTTTGTTTTTTTTAGTGATTAGAGTGGAAAAAATTTTAAAAAATTTTTGATTTTTCTAATGAAACTTTATATATAATTATATTTATATTTATATTTTTTAATCTAAATTTTATTTAATACTTATATTCGAATTGATATAAGACTGAATACTAAATTAAAAAAAAAAAATCAAATATCCTTAAAATTTATACCAAATTGGATTGCTAATTTCCTTTATTTAAATTCAAAGGAATTCTACTCTCCTTAGAACTCTTTCAATTCGGTTTGTGACCACTTGGACACCATCATCATCACAACACGTGAGTGAGATATGGCTTATAAAAAACACTCCTCCATGATAGGAACAAGAGCACACAGCACAGGCCACTACACGAGCATTCCCTGCCCTAGTCCCTTATAAATAGCGAAGCCTGCGGTCTTCAACACGTCCTCATTCACCACAAAACTTAAAAAAAAAAGAACAAAACACCTATAAACTCCACGAATTATCTCCTACACATCCACTCAACCGCCGAAAAAAATAATAAAGAACATGTTATCCTCCACCTCACCGCCACCATCCCCCGGTGGAGAGGACGAAAAGTTCTCCCTCCACACCCCTATCCTGATAAAACCCGTGCCCGGTAAGATATGCATCGATGGGATGCTCCAAAAATATTGCGGTGAATTTGGACCGTGGCAATTGAGGCACTTTGTACTAACAAGCCTTGCTTGGGCTCTTGAGGCATTCCACACCATGGTCATGATATTTGCGGACCGTGAACTGGGATGGTATTGTAATCGACCGGGATGTGATAGGGCGGCTACGAGCTTCTGTGGGCTGGAACCGGGTTCTTGGAAGTGGGCCGAAGGGGTGCATAGCTCTACGGTGAGTGAATGGGGATTGGTTTGTGGTGAGAAATATAAGATTGGCTTGGTCCAGGCCTTGTTCTTTGGTGGCTGCATGATCGGTAAGTCTTCTTCTTCTTCCTTTTTTTTTTTTCTCCTTTTAAAAAATTTATATATTTATTAATCCGGTTATCAATTTTACATTCTTGAATATTCTATAAGGATCTTTGAATGGTAATAATTACGAAGAAAATGGTAAAGGTTGCTTTGAGTGCTTTTATTTTATTTTTTGGGTTGAGAGGTAGGTTATTGTCCATAGGGAGCGGAGCCTAAAGTAGCATAGCCGAAAGTAATTTTCTCTTATCTCCTTTGTTTTTTTCACGATTTTGTAATTGATATAACATCTTAAACATTGAATATATCACTAATATTACAAAAAGATTAAAATATATCTCTTTTATGATTTTCATGAGTAATCCAAAACAACCACGAGTCGAACTGGATTAGGAACCCTAGAGATAAACATTAGGCCTTAGATATTGTGGTGTTTTGGTTGGGGCAATCGAGTATTCCTTCGTGGTTATTAAGTATATTATTCACCCAACATTTTAGGTCAAGATAACATAGAAATTACTGGTAGTGCAGTTTTGGATTTTGGGTTGTCTGGGTATGGTTGTGTTATTCTATTTCATTGTGGCATGCATAGGGTAGTGGACTTCACTTTTTTTACTACAAAACTTAATAATGTCTCTGTATATTTGTCATTTATTGCCCCAATAGACATGGAAATTTCAAAAAAAGAAAGAAAGAGAAAATTGGACTCTACTGATGGCGACATAATCGGTTTGCTTTCTATGAACAAGTAACTGTCAAGATGATGCTCATGATTTGCACGACGCCAATCAGTAGCATCCAGCAATGTTTTTACTTGCTGTCTTTATCCTCGTTTGGCCACATATCGCGTAATTTAGTATCGTGTCTATGTTTGAATATTTTAATGTTAAATATCAATCAATATTAATTAAGATTTTTCTTTTTTGAATACCAATAAAAAGAAGTGATGGTTGTTGATGGTTAGTGCCTCCCAGAAATAACCCTACACGTTTATAAAGTTTTTTAAGTTCCTCACTTAAATGAGGAAAATTCTTGGATTCCACATGTTCCTCTATATATAGCTGTATGGCCCGCCGCCTTAATAAAGTTTTTATTGTCTTTTTAATGCATGCACAAGGGGTAATTATTATTTATTAGGCAGGCGTAACATTTAGATTTAGAGTCAACTTCGATTATAAATTGATTCTCTTATGTGGATGTGCAATTCAACTTTGATTTTACTGTATATATGGGTTGTTTTCTTTCTCTCTCTCTTCTTACTAACTACATAACGTATTGCAACTTAAAAAAAAAAAAAAGAAATTTAAACATAATATATCTCATTAAAAAAGTATTTATATCACCAAATTATAATGATATTGATTTTTTTTTTTTTGGTTATTTAATGACTCACATTTTGAACATTGATTCTCTTATGTGGATGTGCAATTCAACTTTGATTTTACTATATATGGGTTGTTTTCTTTCTCTCTCCCTTCTTACTAATTACATAACATATTACAACTTAAAAAAAAAAGAAATTTGAACATAATATATCTCATTAAAAAAATATTTATATCACCAAATTGTAATGATATTAACTTTTTTTTTATTATTTAATGACACACATTTTGTATTTTTTCATATTTATGCTTATAATAGTTATCGATATTCCAGTAATTACATATATAAAAAATAAAAAAACTAGGATACTATTAATAGGGTATAGTGTAGGTAATTCATTCTCTTAAAGAGGCATATGGTAGCTAAATCATTTATTTTTTCTATTGGAACATAGGTCCTTTGATGCATTTGGTGTTAAAATTAAGATGACATAGTTGGTAGCTAGTCAATTACAATCTCGTAATTCATGTTTCGCACTATCTACCAAAGCTCTTTCCTAGAATATACATTTGGCGACTATTATCTGTATAAAACACAGTTTATGTTACTTTTCTGCATTAATTTTGAATGTGAGTAGATTGGGTTTTTTCTTATTTTGAATTACACATATCGCGAATGCTTATTTTCTAGTTATATTTAAAATACAACATCAATATTGCTTGAAAATAAATTATGGGATTGATTGAAGCTGACAAAAAATAAATAAATAAACAAATAAAGGCTACCTTGAACTTGAGTGTCTAGTGATAAGTGCCCAAAAATAGAGGGAAATTTTCATTTGTTAAAAGAAAAATTAAATTTATTATTTTACGTTTTAAGAGAATATTTTGGTTTTTTTTTTTTTATTTTTTTTTTCAATTGTTAACATTTGCCACTACATTATCTATCACCAGTAACTATTACTACTTTACTTGATTCTATTTATTACCAATTATGACCATTTTAAATTTGAAATTGTATTGGAAGAGGGGGTGGAAAAAAAAAGTCCTGAATGGTTCCTAACGCAATAAAGATTCTGAAAACCTTTACTCCTTTGAATAAATACACTTGTTAACTTCTTCGTCTCGGAAATGTTAAAGTTGCCTTTCTGTCAATTATAGTTTTCTGCGTACTGTCAACTTCATTTCCAATACATGACGTCTCAGACATCAGAACTTCGGAACAACCACATTGATTGAGTCGGTGAACTAACATTTAAATTCACTGCTTCTTGTGACCAACACGTCAATGGCTGCTCAGTGCTCACACGAACTAAACGTGTCTTGAGAATGCCATAGGAATGAAGATGACCACAGCTTCTTCATTTCATCCTGTGACCAGCCCATTTTAGATATTTGTCAGCTTGCAAGTTCCTCGGCTCATTTATTCATTTTGGTTTTGGCAATCATTTAGTACTCACCTAATCTTTGTTTAAAATTGTGCTACAAATAGAGTTCTAATATACTGGAATTAGACAAAGGGGTTTGAAGAAACATGTCCACATGGATCAAAACCGCCCAACAGATGACTATTCTACTACTAAGTCTTTATTCATTTCATGTTCCACGTATATATAGAGAATTTAGACAAAAAAGATTTAGGATGTTGAATCTTGAAATTTTATGGATGAATGCAAAGCCAGTCAAAGTCAGTGTAACTACGAGTTCTGAAAATTTGGAACCAAAACTAATCTGTAATATTTAGTATTCATTTCGGATAACCTATCCAACCATGTAGGATATGATGCTGTCCTAAAGTCCTACAAGTTTCATGCTTACCCCTAATCAATTGAATATCAATTCTAGCTACTGAGTAGTTTATGATGTTCAATTGGCTATGTTCAACAAGCTCTTGAGCTTAATTAAATTCAAATCTGAGTATAAGTATCTATGGCTCAAGCTTGCATATAAATCTAATTAAAGAAATATAAGTAATTTATTGATGGTAGACCCTAAAGAGTTTCATCAAGTTGAGGTGGAAATTATAATATGTAATGTAGTTGAAAAAAAGAAGAAAGCTAATGGAAAAAAAAAAAAAAAGGCTCGCATGGAAGCTCTTTACTTAACTCGATTAAAACTGTTGACACCCCTAAGTAGGAGGACCGAGCATTTCACGTTTTCCAATGACATCTATCTATTCTCATTCAGATGTGGATTGAATTTAACGTATCAATAGCAGAATCTATATGAGCATTTCTATATAAAACATAAATAGATGGCATATTACTGATTTATGATCATGATTGAGCAGATCAAGATAAGATTATTCAACATTTTGCCACCATTTCCGCGATGAATCATAATTATTCAAATGAGTTAAATCTATATAATATATGATATCATCCTTAATAATAATCCAACAAACTAGAATCCTTAAATACCGCTCTTGTTGTTTTCGCAGGTGCAGGAATATTTGGCCACCTCTCGGACTCATTCCTAGGAAGAAAGGGCTCTCTAACTGTAGTCTGCATATTGAATTCCATTTTCGGTTGCTTAACAGTCCTGTCTCCAGGCTACTGGATCTATTGCATCCTCCGATTCCTTACAGGATTTAGCACGGGTGGCGTCGGTCTATGTGCATTTGTATTAGCCACAGAACCGGTAGGCCCTGCAAAACGCGGTTTGGCTGGCATGTCCACTTTCTACTTCTTCTCTAGTGGAATCGCTTTACTTTCTGGTGTAGCATACATATTCCAGTCCTGGAGGGCTCTCTATATTGCTTCCACTGTGCCGTCCATGTTATTCCTTACTTGTGTTCTTCCATTTATCTATGAATCTCCGCGGTGGTACCTTGTTCGAGGGAGGATCAATGAGGCAATGAAGATCATGCATCTCATTGCTAGATCGAACGGCAACCACATTCCTGATGGGGTAATCCTTGCTTTGGATGAAGACGTGAAAAACGATTCAAGTGAAAATAAATCCTCTAAGGAGCAAATAGAAACAAAAGACGCGATTTCAGGTTCTCTAGTGGATGTAGTTAGGACTCCTCTGACTCGTATCCGGTTAATCCTGGCAGTAGGAATCAACTTCCTATGCTCTGTAGTATACTACGGGATCAGCTTAAATGTAGTCAATCTAAAAACCAACCTATACTTGAATGTACTCCTCAACGCGATAGCTGAGATGCCGGCCTTCCTAATAACCGCTCTGTTGCTAGATAAGTATGGAAGGAAGCCGCTAGCTGTCGGGACGCAGTGGTTCAGTGGATTCTTCTGCCTTGTAGGCAGTATGGTTCCACTAATTGGGGTATGGAAAGTGGTAAGGATGGTGTGTGGGATCCTGGGGATATTTGGTATGGCAGGTACTTATAACTTGCTGTTCATTTACACGGCGGAGTTGTTTCCAACCGTGGTGAGGAGCGCGGCGCTTGGATGTGCTGCACAAGCAGCGCAGATGGGAGCAATTCTGGCGCCGGTTGTGGTGGTGTTGGGTGGAGGACTGCCGTTTGCGGTGTTTGCAGTTTGTGCAATTTGGGGTGGAATACTCGCGTTCTTCCTCCCCGAAACACTGAATCGACCGCTTTACGACACAATGGCCGGCATGGAGGACGGGGAAAATGGTCATGCAGAAGTTTGAAGATGGCTAGCTGGTTGTTCAGCCTCATTAAGACATCATCCTTAACTAGTCTTTTCAGGTGGTATTTCGGATTTTTACTTTTATTGTTTTTTTTTTTTTTTGGAGTTTTCTCTTTTTAGCGGGGTTCCCTTTGGTAGCTTTACGTAAAATGGAATCTGAATGGGAATGTAAAAAGATGTATAATTTTTAGTAGCAATAAGATGTTTATGGCTTTCAATATCTACAGTATTAAAGTGTTAGGAGTTTTTCATTTCGAATGATTTAAAAAATATATCTTATTCAAATAAATTACAACAGTTACCTCGAAATGATCATGTGAAGGTATTTATACATTATTGCTTTATGACTACCGTGCAAAGAATCATGCTATTTTTTTAACAATCTAATAAAATTTGTTTATATGATATAATTTATAATTTTTTCAGCACTCGTACGTCGATATGGTATCCGCTAGCGATAAATGATGAAAAAAGGTATGTTCTATGAGGAGAAGATTTCAAAGTTAGGACTTGTAAATTTTGCTTTTTCTATAAGACATCTTTTGATGTCCATTCTAGCTCTTAAAATTTTTCTAAAAATATATTTTACGATAAGTCTTAAAGTTAAGTTTAATAACTTTTAACAATTTCCAAAAGCTCAAGAGGATGTCAAGGCACCCTCCAAAAAGTGCTACATAGTGATAACAATATATGAGATTTTTAAGCTCTCCCACAAGTTAATAATTGTAGTTCTTTCATGAGTTGATTATTAATTATTATTATGTTACGGTGCCTTCTTCCAACATCTTATTATAGCTGTGTTTTATAAGTTTATTATGTATTTTCACTATTTATGAAATTATTTAATTCTTTTAAATTCAGGTTTTTTATGATTTATATCTATTAATCTCTTCTTAATTAAATAAATTCTTTTATACCATACCTTTCGCCACTAGTTCTAACTTTACAAATTATTTCATATTTTATTTGTTTAGTCTAATGGTATATTTTTATTTATTTATATACACATCGCTAGTACACATTTTTGTAGTAAATAATTTTTCTGAAAAATTTAAAATGTATACCATGAAACTATAGAATATGCATGAAATAAAATAAAGAATAAAATATTCTTTTAACAAAAAATAATTCTTAATATATATATATATATATATATATATATCAGTTAAAAAAAATAATTTAAAAATATATCATTTAAAATCAACTTTTAATTGTTACTAATTTTATTCCTTAACCTGAAGTAAGGTTCCTCTTCTAAGTAAAGGCGGAAACGATTACTTAGTGAATAACTGCACTCTTACAAGATCTTTTTCATAGTTTTATTTATCTCAATTCAGGAAAGTAGTACAATGATTTACAGACTGGAAATATCAAAATTCAAATGATGCAGAATAGCCAACATTTTTCAATCGAAAAACAGAAATCACTTTAATTATAACAAGGAAAACATATCCTGAGCAAAGCTAGAATTTATTTGGACCAAAACAACGAGATAGGGCATCAAAAAATAGGAGGAATCTGTAGTTGCGCAATGAATTAAAGCCGGACTTAAGCTCCTTTCAGTTTCTTGGTGATGGAAGCAATGTATTTTCCTTGATGGAAAGCCTGTTCCAATTCCAGTTGAGTCGGCAGTCTAGAGCCGTCTCCAGCGAATGTTCCAGCACCATAAGGACTCCCACCTTTTACCTCCTCCATCTCGAACATGCCAGCTCCAAAAGTGTAACCGATGGGGACAAAGATCATTCCATGGTGAACCAGCTGAGTAATAGCAGTCAACCTGTCAAGCCAGTTTGAAATTTTTTCAGACAAGTTGAGAGACATTTCATCGAAAATCGTTAGTAAATGAAGCTATAGAAGCTGTATAGCATTATGTATGAAACTTACGCGGTAGTCTCTTGTCCACCCCCTTGAGATCCTGTGCTGTAGAAGATACCAGCAGGCTTGCCAGCAAGTTCCTGCGTTCTCCACAATCCTCCAGTTGCATCTAGAAATGCCTTGAATTGAGCAGCCATCATGCCGAACCTCGTCGGGAAGCCAAAGACGAAACCATCTGCCTCAGAAAGCTCAGCGGGTGTAATAATGGGGACATCGCTCTTTGGAGGAGCACTCATCTTTCCAAGCAACTCTTCTGGTAGAGTTTCAGGGACCTGTTCAACACCTCAATTTGATCAATTCAATGTACTCCATGAGTTCAGCGAAAATGAAAGTAGATATACTCATTCTAATCAATCTATTATTTCGTTACATCTCTGGTCAAACAATAGACAAAACAAACTTGATCGTGTATACTCTCCGATCATGAAGTCGGATGCAAAAGCATTAATTTCACTAGGATTTCCTGAAAATTTTCAGGATTTCCATGACTTTCATCATCCACAAGGCAGTTCGAACGAAATACAGAACAGCATCAGTAAAGCAAGCCCTTTTTCCACTGAGGAATCCACTACATGAAATCCACTAAGGAAGTCACAGTTTGTAATACTTCGGATCATGCCCCGGACCCAGCATAGCTAAATTTGCTAAGATTCTGCATTGTACTATTATTTACACAATAGCATTTGCTTCTCAAGAATAGAAACACTACCAACATTACAACTGCAAGCAACAGTGAGTGTACGAAATCAACACATTCGACAAAAGTATACAACCTTGAAAGACATTTCCTACATTAATATGCAGAAAGGTGCATATTTTTACCTGCCATAATTTGGCTTCAACACCTTCAATGGAAGAGGCCCCTTTGAGAATCTCTTCAGCAAGTTTCTCCACATGTCCATACATAGAATAGTACCTAAACCACCACAAGGAGGATAAATAAACAATAAGGAATTATATACAGGAGGCAATTTCTCAGAACATGATAAGGATAACACAGCTTTAAAACGACCCGATTTAGGGACAAAACTAGTAAATGACACGATCCAACAAATCTAATCATAATAAGATACCATTTAACACGATAAAGAATAATTAATACCGGGGATATGCTTGATAGAATCAATACGATCTTAACGTTGAACATGAATTTGACACAAAATGTACAAGATTATAACAGAATGACACAGATTACCTTCATGAATTCAGGATTGATTGCATTTCAACGGATCTTGGATGACACAAATCATAGTTAAGACAAGTCAATAGTTCCAAAATTGAAATTCTTAGTAAAACCCATTGATTTCAATCTAACTAAAGCGAATGAATCAACATGTAAGTAAGAAAATCCACATTAATCAATCGCAATGACTTCAAAGATCAAAACTTTATAATCTACCCAAGTAAAAAGATCAAAAACTTTTTCAATACCCAAGAGAAAGATCAAAACTTCATCATTCAATCAAACAAAAATCAATCCACACTTGAAAAGCAACTCGCATTTCAATCATATCAACACATACCATGTTAAAAACAGGGCATATTCATAAGATCACACAACCCAATAAACAGAATGCAAAACAAATCTACATGAATACATACACAATATAAACTTTAACAGCCATTGATAGAATCTTGTTGAAGATACTTCTTTGTCTTTCTGTCTCTCTTTCTTTCTCTCAAAGGGTGTGTTTGTGAAGAAACGTTGACAATGGAAAACAACAGAGGCAGAGAGCTCTATTTATAGTTGAAGATTGAACTAATTTTTGGAAGGCCATTTTAATGCACGAGACTGGAGAGTCATTGGTCAGCTCAAACTCAGTGCGTTTAAACGGTGTCGTATAAGATGTGTTATGTGATATGATGGATATGATTAGTGATGGCATATAGTTGTCACGCTGCTCATCATCATGGCTCCTGTGGACTAAATTAGAAGCACTCTAGAAGGTCCCTTCACTTTGTAAATTGTGATTGAGAATTAATTACATTCTACGAACAAAGTTTTTTTTTTTTTTAATCCTTTTTTTTTTCTAAATTGGGTTTTTATTTTTTTTTCCGGTCTTCAAATAATATTATATTATATAATTTTCAAAATTCTTAACTTTATTGTATTTCACTTTTTTATGATATCATTAAAGTATTTCTATAATTTCTTAATCAAATCATATCATAATAAATAATTTCAAAAACTCTTTCCTTTTTATTATTTCAGCTTTTAATTATATCATTAATTTTTTTTATTTTTATATCCATAATTGACTCAAATTATTATTGAATTTATTTACACATTTCATAAATATTTACCTACTTCTCCTTATATAATTTTACAACAATTACATAAGAGCTGGAATGCACTCCAAACATTATTCTATGGTTTGCATATTCATGCACTTAGGCATTAATCCCTATATAAAAACTTTCTCGTTTAATATAACTTTGGAAATTCTTTCTTCTTATATTCTATAAGAATAAATCATTTACAAATTCATTATGAAAAATGGTATTCTTGGTTAGTTACTATAGATTTAATATATTACATCACATTCAAGTTTTATAATATTTGATTTTTTTAATGTAATTTGTAAGTATTAATTTAATTTTGTTCTTTTTTTATGTAGCTTATAAATCAAGATGAGAATAATTAATATTTTATTGAATAATATATTTTTTGGATAATATATAAAAATATACAACTACATTTACATTTTTTATTTTAAAAAATAAAATCATAATTTAAACTTATTATTTATCATATTATTTATGCATGGCATGAACTCTTTAACTAATTTTACAATAAGGACTACAAGGGAATCGATGAATACATTACGCATTGAATGGTATACCTATTTGACTCATTACAATCTTGCTATTGAGCATAAATGACATACAATAGTTATTTTTAGAGGAAAATTAAATTAATTTAATATATAATCCTTAAGCATAGCCAATTAAATAAACATATAATTAAAACTTATCTATACTCATTTCTGTCAATTAGTCCTTTAGAACTTTATTCCACATGACTCTTGTAGAGGGTTAAATTGTGTTCATAGACTTTTAGCTTGATATTTTAGTAGATTTGACTTTTTAAGGTGAGGTGATAGGATTTAGAAAGTAAAGTCCATATTTTAAGATAATTAGGAGAGATTTAGCATGATGGGCTTAGGATAAGGCTCATTAGATTAATCGGTCTAATTTTACATTTCTCAATAAGGCTTACACATTAGAGGTTACTGATGAGCTTAAATTCATGAAAAGCCCATATGTAGGCTCATTCACTCAAAACCATTGATCGTCGTTGTCATTTGACAGATGAAATTCATAGCAAAATCCTATAAATACCTCTTGAATCCTCAATCTTAGGAGACTCTTTTTTGGAAAAACATCATTACTCTACCGGACTTTCCTCAAAAGATTAAAAATATAATACTTTAAAAAACATCCACCTATCACCATAGTGTTGAGCTTCAATTGAGACTACCTACTTTTCCTCCCCATCTCATTTACCCCCTAATCATCATTGTACATGTTGCTTCTCTCATTAGGCCATGTGTAACGCATTCTTAAGCAGCACATGCATGACCTCGCATTTGGACCAATGCCCTCATATTCATTTGGTGACTCCATTGGGGAGTGAGGAAGTTGAAAACATGGCACTGCTAAGGAGAAGAATACCTAACTCTACTGATAGGAAATAATTAAGAATTAGACACCAATATTGAAATTATTGAACAAATTACACCTACCCTTGGTGATGCAAATTACTAGAATATCACACTAGATGGTGCACCTGATAATGCCTAAGTTATGCAAGTGATCCAAGAGAACAATAGGAAGATGGATCTCTTTGTTACTATGATGACTCAATTTATGCTTGTTATAGCCACCATTGCTAATGCGCATCAAGGTGCAACCTTGTCAAATCTTGTACATGCTGCATTATAGCAAGCTCCTTAGGCACCTCAACAAATTAAACCTCCTTGTTGTTAATGAAAAGTAACAATTGAAGAGTAAGCCCCAGCTCAAAAACCTGCACTTGCACAACACTTAGCTACTATAGTGAAGGAGACAAGGATTTAAATTAGGGGCCCTTCATCTTCTCATAGTACCCCATGTGTTATTATTACAAAACATGTGAATCATCCTAACCTTGTCCTTGTTACACCAGTAGAGCTTGGAGCCTCTGTTCTAAGAGGTTCATTTGTTACTAAAGAAGACTTAAACACATATCTAAGAGAGATATAAGTGAAGTCCACTATAGGGGTTCTAGAACTCAAACTCCCTTATCATCGGTGTATCACTATAAAACCTTACCTAAAGGACTATATAAGTCCTAAGTTTATGCTTTTTAATGGTAAGAAGGAAAGTACCAAGGAGCATTTGTTGAAGTTTATTGAGACATTATAAGTCTATGAATTTGATGATGACTTGAAACTTAAAAAATTCTCCAAGTCTCTCACGGAGAAAGCATATACATGGCATGTTAATCATCTTTTAGGGCCAGTGGACTCATGGGGGAACATGTGTGAGATGTTCCTTGAAAAATTCTTCTCAACTCAAGAAAGGGTCACTCTCACTGATATGAGAAGAATTCGCCAAAAGTCGAGGGAAGACTTCATGGTTTACATTGAGAGGTTTAGAGAGCACTCCCTTAATATTTAAGATATTTGTAATGAGAGGGACTTGGTAAAGATTTGCATATAGGGGATGTTTATTGAGTGTGTCGTTCATTTGGAGAATTTATCTTTGGTTTTGTTCGCAGCATTGGTTGAAAATGTGCAATGAACCAATAACTCGGTTGCGAGACAAAGAGGCGAACATACAAGGTTCAATAAACGAAGGTCATCTGTGAATTCCATTTAATGAGAGGATTCCAAAGCAGGAAAGAAGCCAAAATTGGAAAAGTCCAAATTTGAAAATTTAACGTACCTGTGCCCAATAGGTAAGGTGCATGCAATGCTCGACATATGGTTGTAGAATGGAAATATCAAGCTTGCAAGAGTTGAGCACCTTCCTACTCCTGAAGAGAAGGGTGATCCCAATTATTGCAGGTTTCATACAACAATTGGTCATTCAATTAAAGATTGTTTTACCTTGAAAAAGATATTTAATGAGAGGGTATGGACTGGGGAGCTTATTATCGAAGACAACAATATCTGCAATAATCCCCTTTTAGCTCATAATAATCAACGTGAGGTAGTGAATGCCATCACTCATGACCCTACTACTATGGAAATGAATGATAAACCACCTATTGAGGTAAGTAAGGAAAAAGGAAAGTGGGTTCAAGTTGAGGAGGATAAGTACCCTCTTGTTGTTGCTGTGCTTATGAAAACATCAAGTTTTAGAACAATTTTTAACCTTCTTGGGTTCAATGAGAAGGCTAGGTTTGTAACAACTACTATACTCACATAGATCTCAAAAGATCAATATGTGAAGTGTAGTGTGGCGTAACTTGTGAAAAGAATGACTCATGTGCATGGCAATGCAATTTCATTCATTGACATTGACATATGTGTCAAAAGTTTGAATCATAATTGTCCTCTGTATGTCAAAGGTACACTTAATAACTATTCAGTGAAGGGGATATTCATTGATGTTGGTTCTTCCTTGAATATTATGCTAATGTCCACCTTTCAAGCTGCTGGAGTCGATATTCGACAACTTGTGAAGCAACCTATTATGGTGAGCAACTTTTATGAGTCTTTATAAAGACAATAGGGTGTGTTAAAGTGGCTTTAAGATTAGGCCTATTTTTAGCTCTATATGGTTTCATGTGATCAATACACTTGTATCCTATCATCTCCTCACAGGAAGAACATGGTTGCAAGATCATAATTTGATACCTTCAACATGGCATCGATGTATGAAAGGTTATTGGGATAAGAAAAATGTCTTTATTCTTGCTACAAATAATCTGTTAATGCCTAATGAGTTCCACTTCACTAAAGCAACTTTCTTTAATGAATACATAAACGAAGTTAATATGCCTATAGTAGAAACCCTTGGAGCATTGCTACCAAAATGGGAAGAAATTTACATTCAACAACCTAAGAAAAGAAAGATGCGCAGTTGTTGTGGAGGTGTAAAGAAACGTAAGAGAACTAATAGCATAGTGAAATTACAAAACTCCATATATACTTGATGACATAAGGGTTATTCACAGTGAAATGTATCGCTGTTACTTTTCTTTCATTTCTTTCTCTTGTCTTGTGTAAACAAAGAGATAGGTGCTTCATGTCAATGGAATAATTTTCTCACCCTTGTAAGGGTTTACCTCACAAAGATATAATAACATGTTTATTTATTTGCCTTTCATTGCTATTGTTGTTGCAAAGAAAGAGATAGTCTCCTTAGCGCACATAGCAATTTTCATAAAATAATTGGCATTTAATTGGGGGCAACTAAACCTCTTGATTGATTAAAAAAGAAGAAGAAGAAGAAGCAATAATGAATGCAAAATGTAATATAGAAGTTGCTGTTGACTAGCAAGAGCTTTAGCTCCTAAGAGTACGATGATGAATCTAGCTTGTATGTTGAAAATCGGTAAGAGTGCTATCTCTCAGGTTCACAGCAAGCCATGGTAGCCAAGTAAGAGTGTAGTCTCCTTTAGTGCCAAAGAAAGAAATACACGACCTTTAAAGATGAGGCTTGATTCCGAGTAATGTTTCGATTAAGTTATGTTGAGTAGTTAAGTAGTAGAACATAGCCCCTTGACCAACAAAAGAGAATTTTAGATCCCAAGCAATGAATGTTACATTGCTACTTAAGTGTGATAGAATGCTTTTGTAAAAGGGATCATTTGAATATTCGAATGTTATCATTGGCAAGTAAAAACTTTGCTCCAATGCATCAAATAATTGAAGAGACCCTTTAAATTGGTTGAGTTTAAGTATGTCTCATGTTTGTGGTATTTTTTAAAGAGATTTATATTTATTTAGCATTAATGCAACTAGGTCAAGCTGTTGCTCTCAATCGTATGATGTTGAGGGATTTTGATAACATGTTGCTAAGTGAGAACTATTGTTCTTAAGCGCATGAATGAATCCTATCATCACTATTAACTTCGCATATTTCATTATGACTTGTATTACAAATGATAAAAAAAGTTACAATGGTGTATTTAAGAAGTTTATAATGAAGGAAAGCTTAAGTTAGTGCCTCTAACTATAAGTGTTTAATTACAAGTGTACGATCACAATCAATATTCTAGCTTGATTGTACTTATGCAAATAGTGTTTTCGCATGAAGTTAACTTGAAGAGCTCTTTCAAGGTGTTAGGACTTCCGAATTCCCTTAAAAGCTTCAATAAAGTTCTCCAACTCGTCATTATACCACAATCAGGAATGTAAAGAAGTATCCTGATGATTCATTAAGTGGTTGGCCTTGCATGATGATTATTGTTCGAGGTGCTTACAACACTCCACATACATAATACCTATATGCGATGCTTAGAGTACGCATTTACGCAAGCGCTTAACACTTGATGCGCATGCACCCGATGCTCGATTTGCAAGCCCATGGTGTTTGAAGCGTGCATGCTTACAACACTCATATGCAATACCCCTCCTATGCAATGTGAGGGAATATCAATATTGGAACTTTTCGCTACATGAGGCTACTATGATTTGACATTGTAAAGTCTTCTCATATGGTGCTTATCATATGGGATGCTGTGACATGATTTTCATTGCATGATAATTACTTCACATGGTACTTCTAGGTCTCATCAGGATATTTACTTCTCATTGCTATGCCTTTATATGATCACATTTGACTGATGATAGAAGATGAATTAATTTTATAATAGGAAAGGAGTGCTAAAAAGGAAAACACATGAGTTAACAAAATTAAAAAAAAAAGTCCCACTTATCTAGAAATACACACAAGAGCTAAGTTAAGTATAAGAGATAAGTTTCTACCCCTATTTAAAATGATTGAGAAAATAAAATTACAAAGCTTTTGGCTTGGCTATGGTTTCCTTAGTATGAAAAAAAAAAGTGCTTTTAGTGGCACTAATGAGTTAGTCTTTCCAATTGATAGAGATTTCTCCAATAGAGGGGAATGGGAGATCTCTCTCAAGTCCTCACCTTCCAAACAAAACAGAACATGGCATTTCTTTTTTTGTTAGCACTTCCTTTTACTTATATCGGTTGAGACTTTGATTAAAGCTTATCAAGTAGACCAACCAAATGAGTGCACAGGGATTTAAACTTATGGCCTCCTACCTGATATCATGCTAGATTTTGCATGATGCCAATTTAGATTTGATGTGATTTTGTATTTATTGGTTTAACACCTTCTTGTATTGTAGACTAATACTTTGATCAAAACTAATCAAATAAGCTACTTAATTAAGATCGGTACATCTATATGATGCTATATTTTGCAAGATCTCAAACTCAAGACCTCCATCTTGATATGATGCTATATTTTGCACCAAGACCAGTACATCTATAAGCTTTAGTTTGTTAGCTCTATAGGGATTTTATGTTTGTTGGTTAACAATCCCTTATACTTGTGAGTTTAGACATTGATTATAGTCCAAAAACTGGACCATTTAAATAAACAATGATTGGACAAGTGCATAAGGTTTCACATTCGAAATTTCTTGCTCGATATCATGCTAGAATTTGCATGACAATATGTAGATCTGAAAGTTTAAGCTTGTTAAATTTGACAGTTTAAATTCTCCACCAACAGCTACTGTTTCTCTCCAATGCAAGATCAAAGAGGTTCAACAAAACAAAGCTGCATCAACAGTAGGACGCAAAAGTACAACCTACGTAACATATCCTGTTCAACCTATGTAAAAAGGCGGTTTCGTCTCGACTACTGCAAGCAGATTGGAGCTAATGGAGTAAAAAATATATAAATAAATAATTAAAAGAATGCCTATGCAAGGAATAAGGAAAATGTTAAATCAGAAAATAAAAAAGGAGAATACAAGGCATGCCTACGCATAGAGTCAAACTTGGATCTATACCATGGCATGTTGCTATTCTAACATTAGAGCAACAGCAGTGAAAAAAAAAAAAAAAGGAAAATCACGAAGAAGGAAGAAATATACACATGAAAATCAAGCAATAGAAGATGAACCATATATGTATGCATATGTATATTTAACAATAGTGACAGAATGTTAATGTGAGCATGGTCGAGCTACTAAGCCAATTGGTACTAATTCTTCAAAGCTTCTCTTTTCCTTAAATACGAAAGCTCCAATCTTCTTATCCTCTCTGATGGTGTTATAGAGAAATAGACAATAGATTAATAGATATAGGATAGTAGAATCGGAAGCCTTTAGCTTTCCATGTGATAGATAAATAACTCATCATCTGATGTGGACATCGTGGAGGACACAGGTTGACACACGGGTACAGGTACGGCCAGAGACACGGCCATGTGTTCTAGTAGGATCCTCACAGAAGCTTACACGGTCTAAAGGCACGGCCGTGTATGCGACCGTGTACTGTGCTCGTCACATGCCCAGAAACATACACGGCCTAGAAGCACGGCCGTGTATGCGACTGTGTACTGCACTCGTCACATGCCCAGAAACATACACGGCCTAGAGGCACGACCGTGTATGCGATAGGTTATAGACGTGTATATCATTATTTATTTCCACGTGTACGCTTAGATTTTCCCCTTTTAGATATTTTACGGGGAAGTATATATACCCTTTTGTCAGACATGTTAGGGTTACGTTTTATTCATATTTTGAAATACACTTCGAAGGAGAATTATCTCCGTTCATCGGTTGTGCGCAACCAGAGTTGGCATCAAAGAGTTATTCTTTGTTGTTGTGAAACCAATCCATATTCGAATTCATTTCGTTATGCTTTCCGCACTGCGTCAGTTGGTATCAGAGCAAGGCAATTTCCTGCGGAGATGTCGGCTAACGATGGTGTCGATGGCGGTCGCGTTCTCGACCTTGATCGGGATGCGGAAGTCCAAGGAGTCAATCAATGGGCTTCGAGGGTAGTGGTTGAAACCATGGAGCAGAGGCTTGGGCGTGTAGAACAACGCTTGGAGGATCTGGTGGCGCGGTTCGACGCCATGGTGATGGACCACAACGGTCACAGGGGTGTTGTTGGGAATCGACTGGGGGTAGCAGTTGCTCGCGGCGGCCCTATCAATGACTTTGTTGCCAGAAATCAATGGAACCGGAGAATTGAGGACAGCTCTTCTGAGGAAGAGGAAGGATTTGTGCAGAGGAGGGGACAACCATCGAGAAGGGGTGGTGTTGTTGGTGGCGGTAGGTATCGTGGAGTGGATGACCGGAATGAACAAGCATATGGTGGTGGATATCGGCGCAACCCCCAGGGGTTCGACCATGCTGAAGGCGGAGACTTCCGTCTTAAGGTAGATATCCCTTCTTTTAATGGCAATTTCAATATAGAGGAATTTTTAGATTGGCTGGCGGAGGTCGATAGGTTCTTCGATTATATGGAAGTTCCGGAGGATAGAAGGGTAAGAATGGTTGCTTGTAGATTGAAAGGTGGGGCGTCTGCATGGTGGGATCGATTGCAGCACCGTAGGCAAAGGGAAGGGCGGCAACCTATTAGGTCATGGTACCGCATGAGGAATTTGCTACAGGGAGATTTCTTGCCACCCGACTACGAGCAAATTCTTTTCCAACAGTATCAACGGTGCCGATAAGGGCAGAGGACGGTGCATGAGTACACCGCTGAATTCATGAGGTTAGCGGAGAGGAATGATTTGAGGGAAACTGAGGGTCAACAGGTGGCATGGTTTGTAGACGGGTTGAAGCCTCAGATTAGAGATAAGATAGGAGTGACAGTGTTCAGAACCGTGAATGAAGCCAAGAACTTGGCCCTCCAAGCAGAAATGATGATACAAGAGCAGAGCGTAAGGTTTGGAGGAAGTAAAAGGGCTTACACTTACGATAATCTTGGTAGCAGTAGTAGGATGATTGGTGAGCAACCTAGAGGAGTGGTTGAGAAACCAACGGGGAGTATGGACAGGAAAGAAGACAAGGCGGAAGGAAAGAGATCGGTGGAGAATAAAGAAGCCCCAAGGCAAAAAAATCCATATGCCAAGCCCATATTGGGGAAATGCTATAGATGTAATAAGTCGGGACATCGATCAAATGAGTGCCCAAATCGATGCACAATAAACATTGTTGAAAGGGAAGAGGACGAAGAAGTGTGTTGTGAACCCGACGGTGATGAAGAGTACTATGAAGAGGTTGACGAAGTGGTGGAGCCTAATTATGTAATTAGGAGGATGATGTTAGCACCGAAGCAAGAGGATAGTTCACAGCGACACCAGTTGTTTCGCACCAGGTGCACGATTGGTGGGAGAGTGTTTGACTTGATTGTTGACAGTGGGAGCTATGAGAACATCATTGGGAAGGAAGTCGTGAAGAAGCTCCAATTACCTACAGAGAAACATCCGAGTCCATACACCATCGGATGGATCAAAGTGGCGGAGCGAATAGAGGTGAAAGAGAGGTGTAGAGTTCCTTTCTCGATTGGCAAATATCGAGATGAGGTATACTGCGACATCGTCGATATGGACGCTTGTCATTTGTTGTTTGGGCGGCCTTGGCAATTTGATGTAGATGCTCAACATGCCGGGAAGGAGAACAAGTATAGGTTGGAGAAGGAGGGGGTGAAGTATACACTATTGCCATTATCGGATAAGCGACCCAAAGTTCAGAAGGTGGAAGGGAAGTTTTTTCTTACAATCACTCAATCAGAAAGGGAGATGACTGAGGACATTAAGGAGTCCCGCGTGATGCATGCTCTAGTAGTGAAAAATGCGGTAGAGGACATGAGTAACACAGAGATTCCGGAGGAAGTGAAGGGATTACTAGAGGAATTTAGAGAAGTAGTTCCGGAAGACTTACCAGATGGATTACCTCCATTGCGAGACATCCAACATTACATCGACTTGGTGCCTGGAGCTAGTCTTCCTAACCTCCCTCACTACCGGATGAGTCCCAAAGAAACGGAGGTCTTACAGGAGAAAGTCCAGGACTTACTCGACAAAGGATTCATTCGAGATAGCTTGAGCCCATGTGCCGTACCAGCACTACTAACGCCTAAGAAGGATGGGAGTTGGAGAATGTGCATGGACAGCCGAGCGATCAACAAAATCACAATTGGGTATAAATTCCCAATACCTCGCATTGAGGACATGTTGGATCGGCTGAGTGGGGCAGTAGTATTCTTCAAGATAGATCTTAGAAGCGGGTACCATCAAATTCGGGTCAGACCTGGGGATGAGTGGAAGACCACCTTCAAGACGAAAGAGGGATTGTACGAATGGATGGTTATGCCATTCGGACTCAGCAATGCACCGAGTACCTTCATGCGCGTGATGAATCAGGTACTTAAATCATTTATAGGTCGGTTCGTTGTTGTATATTTTGATGACATCCTAGTATATAGCAAGACTCGGGAGGAACATCTAGTGCATTTGAAGGATGTTTTGATGGTACTGAAAGAGAACAAAATTTATGCTAATCTCAAGAAGTGTGTGTTCCTATCACCGAGGTTGTTGTTCTTAGGATTCATAGTGAGTGGAGAAGGGATCACGGTGGATGAGGATAAGGTACGAGCCATTAGGGATTGGCCTACACCCAAGACCATCATCGAACTGAGGAGTTTCCTGGGGTTAGCGGGATTCTACATGCGTTTTATACGGCACTTTAGCACGGTGGCGGCCCCTTTGACTGAGTGCTTAAAGAAAGGACAGTTTCACTGGGACGGGGAAGCTGAGTCGGGATTCGCAGTGCTCAAAGAGCGACTATGTAGTGCACCGGTGCTGGCCTTACTGGACTTCGACAAACTATTCGAAGTTGACTGTGATGCCAGTAGTGTGGGTATTGGTGCAGTACTCTCTCAGGAGAAGAGACCTGTAGCTTTCTATAGTGAGAAACTCTGCGAGGCCAGGAGAAAATTGTCCACGTGCGACAAAGAGTTTTATTCCGTGGTTAGAGCCTTAAGAGTGTGGGAGCATTATTTGGTTGGCAAAGAGTTTGTATTATATTCAGATTGTGTTTCCTTGAAACACCTGAACAATCAGACCCGTATATGCAAAGACATGCACGCCAGATGGATACAGTTCTTGCAGAAGTTCCCGTTCCGCCTGATGCATAAATCTGGGGTTCAGAACAAGGTGGCCGACGCACTAAGTCGAAGAGCGGATCTATTAGTGACTATGAGAGCCGAGGTGGTTAGGTTTGAACAGTTGAAGGAGCTGTATGAGACGGATGAAGATTTCGGGGTCACCTGGAGAAAGTGCACCAATAAAGAACCAAATGACAGTTATTACATTCTGGAGGGTTATTTGATGAGAGAAAACCAACTATGCATCCCTGCATCCTCCTTGAGAGAGAAGGTGATCAGAGACCTCCATGGAGGGGGATTAGCCGGCCATTTAGGACGAGACAAAACACTGGCAGCAGTGGTCGCAAGATACTATTGGCCTCATTTGCGTAGGGATGTAAGTCAGATAGTGCAACGATGCTACATTTGTCAGACATCAAAGGGCCACTCTCAGAATACGGGGCTATACACTCCATTACCCGTACCTGAGAATATCTGGGAAGACCTCTCCATGGATTTTGTATTAGGTTTGCCTTGTACCCAACGAGGTGCTGACACTGTTTTTGTAGTTGTGGACAGGTTTTCCAAGATGGCTCACTTCATTCCATGTAGGAAGACGGCGGATGCCTAGAACGTGGCCAAACTATTCTTTAAGGAGGTGGTTAGGTTACATGGAGTTCCCAAGTCTATCACTTCTGATAGGGACACCCGCTTCCTTAGCCATTTCTGGAGGACGCTTTGGTACATGTTCAACTCGTCCCTTAACTTCAGCAGCACAGCCCACCCACAAACCGATGGGCAAACCGAAGTGACGAACAGGACCCTTGGAAATCTGATAAGAAGTATCTGTGGAGAGAAGCCAAAGCAATGGGGCCTGACATTTTCTCAAGCAGAGTTCGCCTACAACAACTCGATCCACAGAACCACCGGCAGATCACCTTTTTCAGTGGTCTATACCAAGGCACCTTCTCACGCTCTGGACCTAGTTTCCTTACCCAAAGGTGTGGAGACCAACTTAGCAGCGAAGCACCTGGCGGAACAGTACCACACAGTGGCGTCGGAAATCAAAGAACAAATTGCGAAAGTGAATGAGTGATATAAGAAAGCCGCTGATAGACATAGGGAGAAGAAGTTGTTCGAGGTGGGAGACCCAGTGATGGTGTTCTTAAGGAAAGAACGCTTCCCCGTGGGCACATATAGCAAGTGGCAACTGAAGAAATATGGGCCCTACAATATAGTGGCCAAGATCAATGACAACGCCTATGTGGTTGGACTTCCGGCAAGCATGAGAATCTCCAAGACCTTCAACGTAGCGGATTTGTCCCCATTCTACGAGGATGACGAACCCCTTTATCCAGAGGCGAACTCGGGGTCGAGTTCTTCCTTGGTGGGAGAGAATGATGCGGACATCGTGGAGGACACAGGTTGACACACGGGTACAGGCACGGCCAGAGACACGACCGTGTATTCTAGCAGGATCCTCACAGAAGCTTACACGGTCTAGAGGCACGATCGTGTATGCGACCGTGTATTGCACTCGTCACATGCCCAGAAATATATACGGCCTAGAGGCACGGCCGTGTATGCGACCGTGTACTGCGCTCGTCACATGCCCAGAAACATACACGGCCTAGAGGCACGGCCGTGTATGCGATAGGGTATAGACGTGTATATCATTATTTATTTCCACGTGTACGCTTAGATTTTCCCCTTTTGGATATTTTATGGGGAAGTGTATATACCCTTTTGTCAGACATGTTAGGGTTACGTTTTATTCATATTTTGAAATACACTTCGAGGGAGAATTATCTCCATTCATTGGTTGTGCACAACCAGAGTTGGCATCAAAGAGTTATTCTTTGTTGTTGTGAAACCAATCCATATTCGGATTCGTTTCGTTACGCTTTCCGCGCTGCGTCATCATCAGTCTCTTTCTAGCTTTGATTTCTTAGGCCATTTAGTGCTTGAATGGCTTGCTGGCAGGTCTAATTGCCAACTGATTGAATGCAGGTTCATGAGGGCTTTGTTTTGTATTTTTTTTTTTCAACTTTTCACCTATGGGAAGCCTATGTTAATGTATAGGGTCATCGATAGGGTTAGAAAGCTATCTTCCTACAAATTTTAGGATTTTAGTGAACCAAAATTTAGATTTGCTTATGTAGTTTAAAACTAGATTTCTATGATTCACTAGATGTTCTAGACTTTATTTTTTTGAAAAATTGTTCTACTGAGTCATTTCGAAGTATTGAATTATATTAGAATTACTAATTTAGGAAGTTAGATTATTGTTTGTTTGCTTCTCATTAAAATTTCATGATATGTATATAAATCACAATTTTTTTCCAAAAGTGGTTTTATTATGAATTCCTCTCTCAGAAGTTAACGAAAACATTGTTTCAATTCTTTATTTTGTGACGCAAGTTAAAATTTAGGGTTTTTTGTTCTATATATGATTTTTTAAATCAAGATATGTTTAGATCTTGAATATATCAGTCTTAAGCTTAGGTGATCGTAAACGAATTTAAAAGATTAGTATTAGTTCTCTCATCTAGAAATTTGATATTACTTTAAGATGGCATTCCTTTGTATCGAAACAAAAAGAAAAAATAAACATACAACCCAATCGAATCAATCAAGAAGGATCGGAGGAGGAGTGGCACCAATGGAGTCGGAAGGTAGTCCTCTAAGTGGACGGGGAGGTTTTTTGTGGTCGGAAATGTTGAGCATGCAACTCCAAAGCCAAATTATGTAAAAAAACACTTGAAGGGGAATCGCTAGCACTGCATATTACAAAATGCTCGATTAATTAAAACTACCTGTTGAAGTATAAATATGTTATGCAAAACAGTCGTATTACAACCTCAATTCAAACTTTTGCTTTTAACATTAAAAAAGTGGGTTTAAAACAGGTGAGTCTTAAAAAATTTATCAGCCATACCTATTTAGCTATCAATATAAGATGTAGAGGATTAAATTGGTTTTTGAATATTAAGACTTCCTAAAATATTTTTGGTGTAATAACTTACTTCCTAAACATTAATCATCCGAAAACTAACAAGATCATATAACACATTTTTCTTCACTTGGATAGAGGAAGAGAAATTGCAGTCTGATAGGCTACTAATTGGGATATATATATTCTTATCTATTATTGTAGCAATTATATATGACTATATATGATAAAGGATATTAAAATGAGATTGGAACGCAAGGAAATATTATTCTTTCCATTTTCATCCTTTTATTTTCATTAATTTTTTAAAATACCGTTAGCTAAAATCAATGGAAATCGTAAATAAGAAAGTAATATTGGAATGTTATTATAAAATAGTTTAAAAATCTAAATAAAATTTAATTATTGGTTTAGAGATTGATAAAAGTAAAATAATAGAAATAGAGAAAATCCCACCATATTCTCAACTCATTTTTCATTAATTTGCTATTTTTGGCAGTGACATTGATAATACCAAATGACGTATTGTTAATCGCATGCTGACAACTGACGACCATTTTAACCTTTGATAGCAAGATGGAAGAGAAAAAGAAGCTTAGACCGTTATCATCCTTTGAAATCCGGAAATTCAAGGGATTGATAATTCCGCCATTTAACTTAAACGTATAAAACTGAAATCCAGTTTATGTCATGCCCCGAGCCTGTAGGCATCATAATATGCCGGATATCCTTTCTCTAGTAAGCCTTGAAAACCTACGATCTCTTTATCTTCTTTGCTCTTAAAGTTTTTATTACTTAAAATGTTTTAAAAGAATTTTTTTAATTAGCCAAACACAAAATCCATTTTTTCCCTAATAACTATACATATTACAATTGTCGAAGAGAAGGAAATTAAATTTGATTCACTCCATAAAGAAATTCATGTTTATATATTAATCTACATCGAACTTGAGTTAAGTTCTTTTCATTTTTTTTTTTTTAAAGTTACAATTAAGTGTATCTTTTTCTACCTAGGGTTGATTAATTATGTTTCATTTCTTGTGTTCATATATTTAGATAAATTTTGGTTTTGGTCAAAAGGTAATTATGGCATTTTCCTATTAACAGGATTGTATTTATTTCTTTCTAGGTTCACATTAAATATTATGACTCGTTTATTTTGAGAATCCTTGCTTTGAAGGTATTTTCAAATGATTTCCTTTTCGGGTCAATAAGCTAGCTTTTACAAGGATGGAAGCATCGAAATAGGAATGGGTTTATAATGTACGTCAGAATGAAGTATGCATGACTGCAATAATAAAACACTAATAAAGAATCGGCAGCTGTATTTCATGAATATATTAATAACATGGCGAAAATTTATATTAACACGGTTAAATAAATCATTAATTTTAAAGTTTATGGCCATTATTATATTCCATATTTAGATCCTCTACATGAGAATAGAGTATAAATAAGATTATTTGTCTCGTCCACTTAGCTATGCATCCTAGATAGGAATGTTTTAATAATATCGAGAGTAATTTCTTTCAGGTATTAATGTACTTAGTTTTTCTATTTTCAAAATGAGCTTTTGATCCTTATAAACCTTATATGACTTCTTCATCTTGATAAAAATATTAAAAATAACGTTGAGTATAATAAAATTTTCAAAAGCTAAGAAATGAAAAAAAAAGGGGGGGGGGGGGGGGGGGGGGGGGGATTTCTCTAATTATTCTGATTTTACATAATTTCTCATGATTTTTTTTGTAACTTTTTAAAATTATTTTTCCATCGTTACATGGTTTTATATGGGTTTGATAAAAAATTAAGCATTAAAATGTTGAAATTCAAATATAACAAAACTGATTGTATATATATAAAGCAATAACGTATATCTTTCTTAACTAAATAAAAAAAAAAAAGATTCTTTTCCACCGTCCTTTTAACTTCTTTTCAATATATATGGTTATTATAAACTTCAACGTCATACAGTGCTTGGAATGGTTATATTTCACGAAACTTGGCTTTGAATTTGACCAAACAAAATCAATCCAAAATCTAAGTTGCATTCTAAATTAAGGGGCAAATTGCTATATACCAGTCTCAACAAATCTCTACATCAAAGGAATTTATTTCAATGAGCTTATTTGAATTCGAATTAAATGATCGTTAAATCAAGATGGCAAATACAAGCAAATTATTATTTATTAACATGAGAGTGATCCCCTTTTTTTTTTTCCGTAAAAAATGGGCTTGAATAAGGCTCAACGACTTTATTTAAAAATATCAATAACCACAACTCAGCAGGTTAGCTCATGACATTTGAAAACTCTAGCCACACATGTATGCGTTCAGCATGTAATAATTCTGACGTTGTACTCTTTTATTGACGAGTCTTTGCACGATTTATGAAAAGTCCTTTATTTGGAAACAAAATAAGAGAAAAAATGCACGCATTTTCATTTTAATTCACTGCGGTCATGCCTTTCTGGTCCACGGAATCCAGCTCATTCAAGCTGTACTTGGCAATGGAGGCCTGTAAACCTGACATTATTGTACCTTGGAAAAGCATCATTTGACGTGAATGAAATATGTTCACTTCTTTGACCTACTAATGCGTACAACCTGCAACCTTTCCCATCACATCTCTTTATTTTTATTTTACATTTCTTTTTTGGAACTTTACTAGTCATTTTAAAGGAGCTTATTTTTCGTTCCTAATTATAATAAAATTACTTTAATTATAATAAAATAAAATTTATTAATAATAATAAAATTATAAAAAATTCTTTAATAATATATATAATAAAAAAATAATAGTACAACATAATATTTATTTTGATGGCTTAATATCAAAATCACTATGATATTTTTTTAATATCTTTATTAAAGCTTGAAATTACCAAATTTTATATCTAAGCTAACTATTAGTTAAGTTTACCATCTTACCACTAATAATTTTATTGTATTTATATTGTTAGTTTAATGAATATTAGTTACATCATCTTTCTCAAGGTGATAAAAGTATCATATTTAATAAAAAAAATTCAATTAAGCATGACATTCAGTAATTTTAAATTTTATTTATAAATTTAGATAAGTAAATATTTAATTAAGTATAATATAAAGTAACTTCAAACTTCAAATATCAAAAATAGAAAATTGAGAATGTTTAGGTAGTATTTTTACATTTATCCATTTTTGAAACATCATTAAAAAAAAAAAAAAGAAAAAAAGCTCAGAGTGAAAATGGAATGAACATCCTATTGCTATTTCATCACAATTTTCAGCTTCTGGCTACATACTGATCTCTTTCTCCAAACCCTAGACTCATTAATTAAAAAAATATATTTTATCGTCAAAGGGATTAGTTTGTCTTTTTTGGCTTCCACTTCTTCGTATTACTTATCGGTTGAGTCAGAAGTGTAAGCCATACAAAGCTAAATGCATATCCAATTGAAGGTAGCAAATAAACGCAAGGCATATGGGTGGGTGCAACTACCATGGTCAACGAATACATTGTAACAAGCAAACTAGAAGTGACATGTGAATATTCAAAGGATCGAGACATTAAAATATAATAATATGTGTCATACTTCATTGGAATTGAAAACTTGAACCTTTTATATCTGAATACGACAACAACTATCATAATACTACCGAGCCACGGAACCTCATGATCTTATGCCAAATCTAGATGTCTTACGGTAGGATAAGATTCCATAATTTAAATGTATGAAACTTATTTGAAGTATAAATAAACTAAATTTACTTAAGAATTATTGCAATTTAGTTTGATATTGATTAAGTCTGATGATAAAAATTAAGTTTACTCATAATTACTCAATTATTTTATCGAATCTAAATCAACTTTTATGATATTTTATTCGATTGGCTCATAAATCTAATTGAACTTTAATCAAATTTAACATTAATAAGTCGATTTATAGTTGAGTTTAAATATTAATATTATTTTAATTAAAAATAAATATTTTTTAAAATTAATCAAGCCTTGACAAGCTTAACAAAGTTCAGCTCAATATTATTTTAAATTAAGTTTAAGATCAAAATTCTAACCTTTATTAAGTTTAAGTTCAACATTATGTTATCTTGATTCAATTTATTTATGGTTTTAATTTACCATGCATTGTTACTAATGATTTGAGCAATGTTACTAATTTTTTACGTATGGTGGTGTCACTAAGAGAAGTTTTTAAAAAGGGAAGTTAAGAATCGGTCAAAAAAAGGAAAAAAAAAAGAGGGTAGTTAAAGAATAATAAAGTTATTTATAAGAAAAACACTCCCATGGTACTTGCACACCAAAAACCATGCAATTAATTAAAGGGGAGTAAGTATTAATAAAGTTCTGTTGTGTATTATAAATCCATAACATCCAAAGTGTATTATGATTTTTGAAAGTAAAGTCACATTACATGAGAAAAGCTATATTTTAGAAGTGGATGATCTATGGATTTTAAGTAGATAAATGAAATTTAGAAATGAGTTACAAAAAATGAAGCATAATCTTGATATAAAAGAATGAAAACATATAATTTTAGTCTTTAATATTTATTTACTTTTCTATTTAAGTCATTAACTTTTTTTTCTTCTATTTGAGTTATCAATAATTTTAAAACCTTATAAAAAAAAGAATTCTTTGTTGAATTTATCAAATTTTCCATCTATTTGTAACATGTATAAACTTCAAATTGGTTTAGAATATTAAATTAACAAAATAATAATACTAAATATATTTATTTACATAAAATAATAAAAAAATATTAAATACATAATGATATAATATGATAAAAAAAATAGTAATTTAAAGTAAGAAAGAGAGGTTAGAAAATTTTGTATTTACTCTTCTAACCATCCTGACCAACTAATTTAAGACAAATTAGACACTAATACATGATTAAGATGGGCTTAAAATTTAGCATATTAAATAGAAGTTCTGTTTTTATAAAATTTTATAAATGATAATAATTCAAATAGAAGAAAAAAAAGGATTAAGGGTTCAAATAAAAATATAGACAAATGTTAAGGGCTAAATTCACTTTTTCTTATAAAATAATGTTATGAAAAATTCAATAAGATTCACAAGTTTAAGGGAAGTTACATTTTCAAAGCAAAATAAAAAGAATTATGAATTATAGAGATTATTAACCTTGAGGGTATTTAGGAAAATGGCTCTATAACGTCATAGAGGAAGTTTATGGAATTTAACAACTTTCAATATATGAAGACTAATAACAAATTTCAAATGGAATTATAAATAAAAAGAAAATTTATGAAGAAATCAAGCACAATAATTTGGGGAATCTAAAGCGAAGTTACTGGCTAGTTATTTTTCTACAAGGGATGTTATAGAAAATAAGAAGTAAATTACTAACTCTATAGTAAAGTTATGAATTTTATAAAAGAAATGCAAACTATATTTCCAAAATCAAAGTTACGAAAAATGTAAAATGTTGCGAATTTTTAGGCACATTTTACAAATTATTTTTAAAGACCATGTTACATCAAACAAAATAAGATTTTTTTTTTTTAAGTAATGTTATAAGCTTTAGGGAGAAGTTATGAAATGAGACTTTAAAGATTCTCCCCGTGTGAAATTTCCTGAAAAATATGATAGAAAATTTAACAACTTTATGAAATTTATGTAAAATCACATTATTATTTTTTAAGATGTTTCTGAATTTAAGCGGAACAGAGTTACGAGAAAATACTAAAAGACATGTGTTGTATTAATATTATACTTAGGTTTTTTTTTCTTTTCTATTTCCCCGCCCAACAATACTTGGTTAAGTGCTAAAGGTCAAATATTGGAAAACAATAAAAAAATTTAACCAGTTAGAGTTAACATTACAGTATCCAAACAGTTACTAAGTGGCACCAAAAGAGAGTTTATTAATTTAATATTATTTTCAGATTTTTTCGGTTTTAATTTATTGTTTTTCTATATTTCCAAAATTTAAAGATTGTTTACTTTTAGTGTGTGAACAGGAGCCTCTTGGTATGTCTTTCTATATACATATGTGTGTGTATATAATTAAAGTAGACATAAAGAGGAGTAGATAAGTGCCTATAATAAGTTAACAACGAAGCTTGTCTAGGAAATTGATAACGTTCAGCATATTTGCATGATTAGTGTGGGCGCTCGACCACCTTTAATCAAAGCCAAATCAAACTCTCCTTTATACTTGTTGGAATTGAATTGCCGGACCAATGGAAACAATTACCATGATTCTCATTGTCTAATTTTACAAGAGCAAATTTCAAGATCTTTCGTGGGCCTATTTCTCAAGCACTAAGATGATCTTTTGATTTAGAAACTAAAATTTACTATTCCATTTATTTTTCCATAAAAAGTAACATGGAAAGATGGATATATCACCATTAATGTTCCTCATAATTTGCATGTAAGGCCCACAGGTTCATGATCATATAAACGAAAAAAAAAAAGACTTTTGCTTCACGAATTCAATTCCTGTGACAATCTCATGATGATCAATCTTATTGACTTGCTACAAAAGCTATGGAATTCACCAGATTTATTTACTCCCACTTCTTTGCATTTCTTTTTTCATTTTGTCTCAAATGGTAATTGAACTAAAGTAGTTTTAGTATCAGATGTTTTCATCAATCTTTAGTTTAATTTTGAGTATTCCATTTATTCTTAAAATGCAAAGAAATTTATATTTGTTGATTTCATTTAATATAAGTGTGTTTTTCTCTCAAATAACAAGTGAAATGTGTATAAAATGGATTAGATAAAGCAATTTTAGATATTTCAATTTTCATGAGATTTGAAATCACATTGAATAAAAATTTCTATTAAATTTAGATATTATAAGCTTATTGAGGTCCATCATGTCAAATAGCTAAATAGCGGTCCAATAGTAATGCAGGTATCTAAATTCCGAAATAGAGTTTCCTTATCCCCTCTTGTTAACCTCGTTAATTAGGAATGATATAGAGGCATATTGAGATGGGTTTTATAAGATCTAAACTCGACCTAATATCCTATAGGAAACTTAAAAACCTTATAAGGTTTTACTCTATTACCAAAACCTATCCTTATAAGGTTTTTTTTTTTTTTTTTTTTTAAAAAATTTGTTTAAAACTTCATTTGACTTGTTATATGCTTGTTAATTGTATTTTTTTTCTTCCTTCTCATTTTGTCTTCACAAAATCACAAATTACATTAAGATTAAACAGAAGACTTTGAGAAACCAATATAAAACAAAAACCCAACTTATATACTTTGGAATAGATGAAACAAAAAGTAGTTTTACTTATTAAATAACTTTCTTATACCTTAAAAAAGCACAAAGGATCTCCAAGTCCAACTAAAGAGCTAAGATGAAAGAAAGTCGAGAGCATGCACTATTTGTTATGTTGGTCACTGGGGTCTAAAGATGAGAGAGAGATGATTGCAAGAGAGATTGATATGGGAACCCTTGTGAACATGCTTGAAAACCCCTTTTGTATATTACGGACCCTCACAGTAGTGATGCAAAAACCCTCGTATTCGATTGGATTCAATCCCTAAGATGGACTAGAATTAGGTTTCTCTTAATTGTCAATCATGGAATTAGAAAAAAAGGATTTACTTTAATTCAAAATACTCCACAAGAAAGGCAATCAACTCTCTCTTTAATTTCCTAAAACATGTATTCTACGCAAGAACACAAAGGAATATCAAAGTTTCTTTTTTATTTTAATATGATTCAAAAACTCTGTATATTAATATAACTCCACCTTATAAGCTATCTTCTTATTCAATCCATTCAAAAAACGTGCCATAGTGGCCTATATATTCTCCTACATATCAACCCTAGTCATAATCATCTCCATCTCCTTATAGTAGTCTTCCACACTCCAACTACCCTGCCTAAGAACTGGAAGCCTCTGCATCAATTCTCGATGATAATGTCTAGGAACAAATTGTTTCCTCATGACATACTTGAGATCATACTAGTTATCAATAGGATGCTCTAAATTCTTCTTCCTACTTGTCACCAATTGATCCCACTAAGCTACGACATAATCCTAGAATTGTGTAATTGCCAATTTCACTTTCTCCTCTTCACTACATTGATGACAGTCAAATATAAGCTTGACTCTCTTTTCCCACTGTAAGTAAATCTCTAGATTAGATTTGCCCTAAAATTGAGGAATTTTTAGTTTAATACCACCTAAACTCCTATTTGCATAATCATCATTACCCCGGATCTTACCAACATAAGGATTTTCCTAAGCTCTTCCTCTTCCTCTACCTATACCTCGACCTCCTCTTCTACCTCTCGTTACACTAAAAACAACACTAACCTCATCATCTTCCTCTACATAACCATCATCCAAATCCCTTGCATTAACAACTGGAATTGCACAGCTCCTACCCACTCTAATTAATGTTATGGAGAGACTAAGGGACCAAGCTCAGGGGATGTTAAGTCAGGAGGATCAAGGAGGCAATTATGCGAGCTAAGAGATTTCGAGTCTGATTAGCATGCCTCAAGGATCTATCACAAGATCTCGAGCTAAGAAGATATAACAAGCTTTGAGTATTCATCTACAAAGCTTGGTAAAGGTGGTTAGTGAAGAACTTCAAGGATATCAAAGCTTGGGAACCATAACAACTCATGTTTAATACAACTTGGTACAAGTTAAAATTGGAGATTAGAGCTTGAAGGCCGCTAGCCTAAGTTACCAGAATTGAATGAAAGCTGCTAACCTAAGCTATCGGTGTTGAGTGAAGGCTGCTAACCTAAGTCGCCGGCATTGAATCCTAAGTTGTTAGCGTTGGAAATAAAGGCCGTTGGCGTTGAAACTCCAAGGCTGGCTAGTGTAAATAAACATCGCCAACTTTCTTTTAATAGGTGTTTGTAATTTCCTTATCGTTAGGGTTTTTGGGAGGGATATATAAATACTCTCTTAGCAACATTTGAGGATATTTTTTGAATCATATTGAAATAAAAAAAAAGAAACTTTGATATTCCTTTGTGTTCTTGCATAGAATACATGTTTTAGGACATTCAAGAGAGAATTGATCACCTTTCTTATAGATTGTTCTGAATTAGAGAAATCCTTTGTTCTAATTTCGTGATCGATAATTAAAAGATACTTAATTCTAGTTCATCTTAGTGATTGAATCCAATCAAATACGAGGGTTTTTGCATCATTGCTGTGAGGGTCTGTAATATATAAAAGGGGTTCTCAAGCATGTTCATAGGGGTTCTCGTATCATTTGGTATCAAAGCTTTGGCTTTAGATCAGGTTATATCTTCCTTGATTTAGTTCTTGCATTTGATTTGATATTGTGTGTTCATCGAATTTTATTTTGTTCATAAAAAATTTAGCTTTGTTTAGGTCATATCATTAATTCGATTCATTGTTTTGTTCTGAAATACTAAGTTGCATTTAAAGAGTTTAAAAAAAAAAGAAAAGAGAGAAAGAAGAGAAGAAAATTTGTGACAAAAAAAAAGAGAAGAAGAAAAGAATTTGTGATATATATATAAAAAGAATTCATCATTCCTTCTTGTTTGTTTGTGTATGTTCTAGGATCCTTTATTGAAACTTTGTTCATATTTTTCGATCAATCTTTTGGCTTGGTCCAAAAGTGTGATTCATGTAAGAACTTATGGGAATCGATTTGGGTGGTGTGAGATAGAACCTACGAGTGAAATTGCTTGAGTGACACACAAGTGACAAACCCCATTTTGTGAGTGCAAACACGAAAGGGAGTAGTTGTGAGGATTGTTTAAATTATTTTATTTCTAACATGGTTTTATTTGCAGCAATGTCAAACAATAATGAAAGTAACAATATGAGAAATGTTGATGAGGTAAAGTATTGTGAGGCTCAGGAGTCACATTTTAGGCGAATGAGTAAAGCTTTAGTGGCTATTAATGAGAAGTTGGAGTGTGTGGATTTGAGACTGAGGGAAGTTAAGAGGGAGACTTTAAATCACAATGAAGGAATTAGAGTAGGTAGGAACCGTGCAATTCAATTGTTGATGCAAGGGATTTGGATGATGGTTATCTAGAAGAAGATGATGAGGTTAGTGCTATTTTTGGAGTAACGAGAGGTGAAAGAGGAGGTCGAGGTATAGGTAAAGAAAGAGGAAGAGCTTAGGAAAATATTTACATTGGTAGGATCTGGGATAATGATGATTATGTAGATAGGAGCTTGGGTGGTATTAAACTGAAAATTCCTCAATTGCAGGGAAAATCTAATCTAGAGACTTACTTATAGTGGGAAAAGAGAGTCGAGCTTATATTTGACTGTCATCAATGTAGTGAAGAGAAGAAAGTGAAATTAGCAGTTACACAATTCCAAGATTGTGCCATAGCCTGGTGAGATCAATTGGTGACAAGTAGAAGGAGGAATTTGGAGCATCCTATTGATAACTGGTATGATCTCAAGTCCGTCATGAGGAAGCGATTTGTTCCTAGACATTATCATCGGGAATTGATGTGGAGGCTTTAAGTTCTTAGGTAAGGTAGTCGGAGTGTAGAAGACTACTATAAGGAGATGTAGATGATTATGATTAAGGTTAATATGCAGGAGGATATAGAGGCCACTATGACACCTTTTTCAAATGGATTCAACAAGGAGATAGTTGATAAGGTGGAGTTGTATCAATATATAGAGTTAGAAGACATGGTGCATCTTGCTATTAAAATAAAAAAGCAACTCCAAGGTAGAGGGTCGACTAGGTATGTTTCCAAACCTTATTCCAATAATAATTCCACTTGGAAGGGTTATGGGAAGAGTGATATTAAGAGTGGAAGTAAACTTGTATTTGATATTACAAAAGGGAAAACCGAAGTGGTATCAAGTGAGAAACCCAAAATTGAGGAACAAAAGGGGAGAAATAAAGATATTAAATGTTGTAAGTGCTAGAGGGTAGGACAAATTAGCAAGGATTGTCTTAATAGGAGAACTATGGTAATGACGAATGGTGAAGTAGTTACTGATAAGGAGGATAATAATGAGAGTGATGATGATGACATGCTGAAATTGGAGAGTTGTAGTGAAGGGAGCATAGAGGAATCGGTTAGAAGAGATGTGCTGGTAGCTAGGCGTGCTCTTAATACCCAGTTGAAAGAAGATTGCTATGAGGAGCAATGTGAGAACCTGTTTCATACTAGATGCCATGTTAAAGGTAAGGTGTGTAGTGTGATAGTTGATGGTAGAAGCTATACTAATGTGGTAAATACACTTTTGATTAATAGGTTGGGTTTGTCTACTAAAACACATCTTAGACCATATAAACTTTAATGGCATAATTGTGGCGAGGTTAAGGTAAATGAAACAAGAAGGTAAATAAACAAGTTCTTATTTCATTTACCATTGGCAAGTATAATGATGAAGTGCTTTGTGATGTCGTTCCCATGCATGCTAGTGATATATTACTTGGTAGGCCATGGCAATTTGATAGAAAACAAAGCATGGTGGGTACCTCAATAGGTTTTCATTTACTAAAGATGGGCAAAAGATAACCTTGACACCACTTTCATTAAGGGAAGTATATGAGGAGCAATGCATAATGGAAAGGTTGAGAATTGAGGCTGAAGGAAAAGAAAAGGAGAGTAAAAAGAGTGCCGTTGAGATTGAAATTCAAAAGAGTGAGAAAAATGAGAGAAAAGAGGGAAAATAAAAAGTAGAGCAACATTGATCTGGAGAGAAAACAATGAGAAATGTGAGTTCAATGGCTAGGTCAAGTGAGGTTAGGTAGGCTTTAAATTCCAATAGGCCTATATTTGTACTTTTGTACAAGGGGTTTGTTTAGCAACTAACGACCTTAACCCATATGTACCTAGTGTGTTATCTGATTTGTTGCAGGAATTTGAAGACTTGTTTCCAAAGGAGATGCCTAGTGGATTACCACCTATCAAAGGCATAAAGCACCAAATAGACTTCATTCCTAGAGTTGTTGTACCCAATAGGCTAGCATACCGAACAAACCCAAGTGAGGCGAAAGAGATCTAGAAATAGGTAGATGAATTGCTAGCTAAGGGGTATGTGAGGGAAAGTCTTAGTCCTTGCTCTGTACCTGTGATACTTGTGCCAAAGAAAGATGGGACTTAGAAAATGTGTGTAGATTGTAGAGCCATTAACAAAATCATTGTAAAGAATGGTTACCTTATTCCTAAGTTAGATGATATGTTAGATGAATTATATGGTTCTTACTTGTTTACTAAGATTGATTTGAAATCTGGTTACTATTAAATCCGCATAAAAGTTGGAGATGAATAGAAAATTGCATTTAAAACTAAATATGGCTTATATGAGTGGCTTGTCATGCCATTTGGTCTTACAAATGCACCTAACACTTTTATGCATTTAATGAATCATGTGGTACAAGAGTACTTGGGTAAATTTGTTTTGGTATATTTTGATGATATTTTAATTTACTCAAAGTGTTTGGATAATCATATTATGCATGTAAAACTAGTACTAGAAAAACTTAAAGAGGAAAAGTTATATGCTAATATTAAGAAGTGTAGCTTTTGCATGGATAAGGTTAATTTCCTAAGTCTTGTAGTATCTAATCAAAGAGTCGAGGTTGATGTGGAGAAGGTTAAGGCTATTAGAGAGTGGCCTAAGCCTAAGAATGCGAGTGAGGTGAGGAGTTTTCATGGTTAAAAAAATATTGGATTTGTTTGAGGTGATGCACAAGAACTTGCTTTCAATGAACTTAAGGATAAATTGTGTAATGCACCATTATTTGCTTTGCCTGACTTTGCTAAAACATTTGAAATTGAATGTGATGTTAGTGGCATAGGAATTGGAGCTATTTTAATGCAGGATCAAAGGTCACTAATGTATTTTAGCGAGAGGTTGAGTAGAGTAGCTTTGAAGTATTCAACATACAATATGGAACAATATGCCTTGGTGTGAGCTTTGCAGATGTGGCTGCATTATCTTTAGCTTAAAGAATTAGTGGCGCACACTGATCATGAGAGCTTGAAGCATTTGAAGAGTCAAGATAAGTTGAATAGAAGGCATGCAAAGTGGGTGGAATTCATTGAGATGTTCCCTTATGTCATCAAGTATAAATAAGGTAAAGAAAATGTGGTAGTTGATGCGTTGTCAAGAAGGTATGCTCTACTTAACTCACTTAGTACTTCACTGCTAAGTTTTGAGTTTATTAAAGAGTTATATCCAACTGATGTTGATTTTTGTGAAATTTATATGACTTGTACTGATGGGACTGGAATAAATGATTTCTAAGTATCTAATGGATTTCTATTTAAGAGGAATAAATTGTGCATTCCTAAAGGTTCCATGAGGGAATTGTTAGTTAAGGCACATAGAGGGGGATTAATGGGGTATTTTAGGGTGAATAAGACCTATGATATGTTGTGTGATCATTTTTATTAGCTTAGGATGAGACACGATGTGCATAAAGTGTGCACACATTGCATTACATCTAGAGAGGCTAAGTTTAGATTGAAATTGCATGGATTACATACACTAGTACCTATTCCTAATGAACTTTAGACTGATTTGTCTATGGACTTCATGATTGGGTTGCCCAGAACCAAGAAGGGTAGTGATAGTATCTATGTTGTGGTTGATTGGTTTAGTAAAATGGCTCATTTTATTCTTTGTCATAAAACCGATGATGCTAAGTTAATTATTGATTTGTTCTTCAAAGAGGTCATGTGTTTGCATGGCATAGCTAAAAGCATTGTTAGTGATAGGATGTTAAATTTTTGAGTCACTTTTGGAGAGTGTTGTGGGGAAAGTTGGGAACAAAACTATTGTTTTCAACCACTTGTCACCTACAAACTAACAGACAAACTAAGGTGGTTAATAGAACTTTGATCACTTTGTTGAAGGTAGTCATTAAGAAAAACATTAGGATGTGGGAGGATTGTTTACCATTCGTAGAGTTTGCTTATAATACGACTATACATAGCACTACTCATTATTCTTTATTTGAAATTGTTTATAGTTTTAATCTACTTATCCTTATTGACTTATTACTATTACCACCTAATAACTTCATGAGTGTTGATGCATCTTCTAAAGCAGGTTTTGTGAGAAAATTACACAAGCAGGTGAAGGAGTAAATTGAAAGCCAGAATGCTAAGGTGTTTGCTCGTGTGAATAAAGGAAGATGACTTGTGGTGTTTCAATAAGGAGAATGGGTGTGGGTGCATTTTTGCAAGGAGAGATTTCCCCTTTAAAGGAAGTCCAAATTAAACCTAAAAGAAGACGGTCCATTTTAGATCATTGAGAAGATCAATGATAATGCATACAAAGTGGATTTGCTAAGTAATTGTAACCTTAGTGCTACATTTAATGTTAATAATCTAAGTCCTTCTAATGTAGGAGATGTCTTTGATTCTAGGACGAGTCTTTTTGAGGAGAGGGGGAATGTTATGGAGAGACTAAGGGACCAAGCTCAAGGGTTCCCGTATCAGAGATAGATAATGTGACTTAGTTAGAGACTTAGAGAGATGAGAGAGACAAAGTGATTATTAAGTCTTCATGAGAGATGACAGAGACGATCAACAACTGATGACATGTGGATCACCAGAGTTCGAAGATGACAAAGAGAATAAAATTGACAATACTGAGAGATAGAGTAGGTTATTTTGAAGATGAAAAAGAGAGATAAGACTGACAAGATTGAGAGATAGAGTGGGTTATTTAGTTTCGGAGAGATGAGAGAGAGATAGAGTGATTGGTTGATTGCTGAGATGAGATGAAAAAGATGAGAGAGACGAGAGTGAGTTGAGTTTGTGGCTTTGTGCATCTATGTTGTGTGAGCATGACCAATGATGATTGATGATTGAATGATCTAAAAAAAGAGATGAGAGTGGCAGTCGGAGTAGGAGTAAGTAGGGTACAATGTGTTCTATATATAATATACTGCTAGGGTTGTTTTTGAAAATTCAAAATATTTTTATTGATTATTAATTTTTTAATTATTTAGTAGAGTCTAAACTTTAAATATGATCATATATATGGTTAAGTATTTTTAATTGAGTTTGGATTTCTTATCTTAAGTTATAAAACCTAATCGAAAACCTTTAAGAGTTTTACACTCTTTCTCAAAACCATCTCCTAATCTTATAGGATTTAACCATATAAGGTTTTTATCATATCAGATGGGTTAGATATCCTATATTGATCTGTATGATGGCATTCCTATTTTTAATGTCTAACTTAAGGCAATTTCATATGAACGGGGCTTGAATTGAAGACATAGGAACTTTATCCAAAATTGATAACCTTTTGCATTTTATATGCTAAATTCATATTATAGTCGATTAAGATAAAAATTTAAAAATAATTAAATAATTTCGAAAATAAAGTTATGGGTGACCTTATTTTGCATTTAACACACACACGTGTGACGTGTCGATGGAAGAAACTAAATAGTATACGTACATCATTCTGTAGCCATCTAGGAAGTTCCTGAATGGTTGGCTGGCTTCACAGGAAATCCCTTTGCTTAACGTAGAAAAGTCACGACATGCGTAAGAAACTCGAATTGCTCATGATGCTCCCTTTGAGTATGGTAGTAGAAAGCTGATGCTCTCATTTTGCTGTCTTCTTCGCTGTCTCGTATTTTCTTTGTGTCAAGGTGTTTCTATCAACCATATCTGGACCAAAAAAAAAAAAAAAAATGTAATTATAAAAATTTGTTCCATATATAAGTTACTTTCGCCTTTATGAGTCAAGAGTTTTTATTTTTAGATTTTCTTTTGCAAATAAAAAGCACAAGATTTTTTTTTTTTGGAAAAAATAAAGTACATAATTATTTATTGAGATTTAAATTTTACTAGATTCATGTAATAGCAAGTGTAACATCATTTTCTTTATCTTCATTTTTTACTATTCTTTACATCTAATTTGATAAATTAATATTAAATTTTTTCTTTAAAAAATTGTCTCTAGTTTACCTTAGAAGCAACTTATTTTAATTTATTTAAACTATTTCTTTCTTGTTTTCTTTTGCAAATTTGAATTAGTACATGCTTGCTATTGAATATCATAGACTTCGTTTCAACTGTACTAACTAATATACAACAAATTTTATATATACTTCATTTATTTATATTAGTGAGTATCATTTGTAGTTTAAAGTTGTATTAAGATATTTCCTTCTCATAGACTTTGATCCATGTATTATTTTTACATTTACAAAGTGTGTAGAAATTAAATTACGCATTACACTAATAATTTGTTTCTTGAATGAACTTATATTTTAGATACAAATTTCATTTTAACATAGATACACCATGGTTTGTTTGGTGTTTCACTAATCTAAAAATATTATAATAGTATATACTTTTAAGGAAAAAAGAAAAAAATAATTGAAGGTTATGCTTAGGATACTATTCAAGAAATGGAACAGAAATTACAGTAAATGGGATATAAAGAAGTTACTTGGTAATTTTATAAAGATACTCATGTCTACTTTTTCTTAATAAATGATAACTATGACATAAAAAACTTTTATTTGATCAAAATCGTATAAATGATTTATTTATAATATTAAAAAGTGTAAAAAGTTGATGTATCTGTTTTTATGACACTATATTATATTAGAATTTGCGTGATTGATGGAAAATGTAAATAAATAAATAAATAAATAAACAAATAAAATCAAAATGAAATATTATGTTTGAGTAATGAATCCTTATGGAAGATTTATTTGCAACAAATCGATCAGAATCTTAAATTTTGTGATTTATTTGCAATTAGTTAAATTCTGTTTGAAAAGATTTAGATGTGTTTCTCGCTGGAAGAAATAAACAAGAAGTTGAGTTTCTCGTGACAGGCTGAGCCATGCAAGTGAATAGCATAACATTCATGATTTTCTTGCTTCATTCATGCCGCTTTTTTTTTTTCCTTCTTTTTTCTTTCAGAACTCAATGAACAGGTGCTTTACTTGTAACCGAAAAGTTTACTTCAATCATTCAATAGTAAGGTAAGCTGCTAAATAACTCTGCAATACCAGAGAAAGGAGCAATGAATGTAATGACGAATTCCTGCCTAATCTGATATTTCTATGTTCTGCTGGGTTTGCCTGAATCCACTCAAAGCAGTGCCCAACTTGACAACCCGAATGCTTTGATCTTTATATAATTCCTGTATTTAGAAACCTTGGGGCAATCAGTCCAGACTCTGCTCAACAATGAAGGGCATACCCTGATGTAACAAGGTGCTTCCCCAGCCAGATGTTGGTAATAGGAGAGGACAGCTGCATTTTTAGAGTTCTATCCTTGCATTTCGAGGAGAGGCTGTCGACTCGTGTCGTGACCATGGTCATGAAGGTGCAGCTTGTTAAGTTGCACCAAGGCATGCTCTCTACTCTACTCCAGAGATACATCCTTAAAAACAGACTAAAGGGCTCTTGTTCTGGCGTTAGAGGTATATATTGCTAGGAAATTTGAGGGGGAGTATTTCCCACCACCTTATAATAAGAAAAGAAATAGCTGGAATGGATTTCCTGATTCATTGAGCTTTACTGCTATAGTTCAGAACCGAAGTTTTGATTTACATCAAGTTCAGGGTATAAGACAACTTCGCCTCACCTCATCATTGAAAGACTCAAACAGGTATCGCTAGATAGTGTGTCAAAAGAAAGAAGTATAAAATATGTGCTAATAAATAAGGTCGAGTACAGAATGAAAAAAGATAACACTAACTAGATTAACGACATGAAAGAAGAGTTACTGTCCCATTATTGACTGAACGTTTGCTGGAGGAGGAACTCTCTGTAAACGGTTTTCCTGAAAAAAAACCAGGTTGTTTTGGCTCAGGCAATGGACTCTCACCGCTTAGCATCACCACCACATATGACATGCTCGGCCTATCCTCAGGTTGCTCCTGCAGGCACAAGAGACTAACGTGGATGCAGCGCAAAACTTCTGTTATGGTGCATGTGTCAACCAAACATCGATCAATTAGTTGAGAAGCTTTGCCAGAATTATACAACTTCCATGCCTGCATTATTTAATAAATGTCATTCATCAGAAAATTCTATTTACAAGTAAAATGGGGTTATCATAATAGGGATGCATGAACAATTATGTTTTTTTAGTGCTTCAATTAGCAAGATCTTCCTATTTTAGTCTCGACCATATAACAGTGATGATCTTGAGGTTATTTGATGCAGATGTGGCAGTCAGCATTGCTCTTTGAAGAGGTTCTTACACTTGTTTGGTATTCATCTCGGACTATGACTTGATGGAATCTAATTTACTGTTGTTTTCAATGAGATTTTAGTCATATACAATGGCAATGACAGTAAAATATGAGTTCACAGCTTTTGCTCTATGGGATATAGAATTCTTCTCTCCTACTAACTATGAGTATTCTCCAAGGAATTGGAAGCCATGAAATCATACTTTCTGCTCTTTTTCCCTACAATATGACCAAGTTCGCAATAAGAATAAGGGGAAAATGTAAATACAAGTTTAAAACTATTAACCGTATGCAAAAAGATCTTTTAAATTATCGAAGTATATTTTCACTTTTCCTTAACTCTTGAAAAAAAAATGACCACACCCTCAAATCATCACTATAGCTACAAAACACTCATTATTGGTTGACGAATCTTTGAGTTATCAAAGATGAAGTCATGCTTTGGAAGTCTGAAGGTTCTATCCCCACTTAGCAATAATTTTGAACGTCTATACGCAATTATTCCTAAAAGTAATACTAAGTAGGTTCCATGGAATCTTATTTTGTAGTAAAAAATAAGGATTTTTCTATGGTTTTACTCGTGTTTTTGATGGGATTGGCTCGGTCTTTAATCTTAGCATTAATTTTCTTATTAATGGTGAAGATTTAATGATGATTAACGGTGAAGATTTAATATATGTAATTTAATAGTGAGATTTAAAGCTAGACTAGTTCGTTAAAATAGTAGACGAGACCGTAAAAGGTTAAAAAAAAAAAATGAGGCAAAGGTGTTTTAGTAAGTGAAACTCTGAAATTGAATAAAAAAAGGGCAACAAGATGGATAGAAATCCATTTCTTATAGTTTAAGCTCTCTCAATGCAACTGTTCCCTTTAAAACCATGGGGATCCTTTTCTATATAAAAGTAATGGCTATTGTGCATATGCACTTATAAGTAATTAACCCATAGGTCTCTTGCTTATCTATATGAAGAGAAAAGCATATAATGAAGGGGATTAGTTAGAAAGATATTAGAGTTATACTCACATGTTCTGTTAGGCTATTCTCTGCATGATAAAATCCTCGGATTCTCTTCCCACTTATGGTCTCTAGGACTAAAATACCAAAGCTGAAGACATCTGATTTGATTGAAAATAGCCCATCGAGAGCATATTCGGGTGCCATATAGCCACTGAGAAATACGAATGCAAATGGAACACATTATTATCATACAAATTCAACTATTTATTTGGATCAATATTAGTAAACATGTACAAGATAAGGTACTTACTATGTCCCAACAACTCTATTTGTATTGCACTCGCTCTGATCTTCCCCAAATATTCTAGCCATGCCAAAATCTGAAATTTTGGGATTCATCTCATTATCAAGCAGTACATTGCCTGCTTTGAGGTCTCTATGTATTATCCTTAATCTTGAATCTTGATGAAGATAAAGAATGCCTCGAGCAACTCCACAAATTATGTTGAAACGCTTACCCCAATCCAATTCTTTGCTTCTTGTCTCATCTAGAAGGTTTCAAGTGGAAATATATTTCAATGATGACTAATCTTGGGAAACAACTTTTCAAATTTGAATGCCCCATTGAGTTAGCAAACTACTGTCACTACTTACCAAAAAGAAATGCATCCAAGCTTTTGTTTGGCATATATTCATAGACAAGCATTTTTTCTTTATGCTCAATGCAACAGCCGAGAAGCTTCACTAGATTTCGGTGCTGAAGCTTTGCTATCAATATAACTTCATTTTTGAACTCTCTCATTCCTTGCCTTGAACTGCTTGATAGTCTCTTTACAGCGATTTCTTGCTCATCATCAAGCACACCCTGAAAACAAGAGTTCGAATGTTGTAAATACAACATATGTGTTTTTTTTTTCATGGTTTAGATCATCCACAGATTTGATAAATTTTTTGTTACCTTATATACAGCTCCAAAACCACCTTTACCTAGATAATTTTCCATTGAAAAATTATTAGTAGATTTTACAATTTTGGCAAGATCAAAACTTGGTAGCTCAAAGTCATCCTCCGGGCCTTCAAAATCTTGACCTTCCGATAATTCTTCAGTTCTATCTGCAATTGGCACCATTCTACACTTCAATTTGCAGAGAGACAATTGCATCTTGTAGAGCATACATGTCATGGAAACATTATAGACTGTTCATCTAAACTAAATAAGCGTGAACACAAAGCCGGAAGGATGTTAAGCTGGAAACGTTATTTCGGCTACATATTTATTTCCTCAATTTGATCTCAGCTGTTTTCACTCCCATTTAGTTGATCAGAGACAGGAAAGGTTTTTACGTTGTATTAGTCTGCTTGCCTCTATAGCCATGGTTAACAAGTTTGGATTACCACCGTAAGTTTTATTGCAAACAATAAGAAGCATTAATCCCGTTCCATGAACACCAACAATTTCATAAGGTTCTGGACTAACCAACTTAGCCACAACTGGCAAAATGAATGGGCATCATGCAATGAATATGGGGTATCTTGCAATGAATGCAAAATGTTCTTCTATAAGGCTGTTAGAAATGTTTTTATCTTTTCTTGGGTTGTTGATGACAAATCTTTATTTCAGTACATAAAGCCCATACAGAAAGACTTGCTGGTATGATGCTAATCTGAGAAAACAAAAGTTTAGATCATTACTCCTCTCTACAATTTATTCTTGGTCCCTCATCAACCATTAAGTACCGTTATCTACTCTAAGCTGCAGAGTTCAAGTTCATTCTCGAATTTCAACATCTTTACATATGGCCTTTCAAGAGGGTATGAAAATTCAATAGTATATACAAGACGGATCAAACTTCCTCGGGGAAGTTTCCCCTGAAAATCCGTGTTCCTCAAATCAGTCTTGTATTCATTCACTGTTAGCCTATCAATCCTTGCCAGGAAAATCTTGGAAAAACAACCAATTAGATTTATGTTGATCTCAGAAGTTTAATTTACTATTCCAATTATCAACATGACTGCAGAACAGTAGAAAAGGATCATGCTTGGGAACTCTACAGTTAATAAAAGCGGCAGTGATATTTCACAGAGCCTAAGAAGGAAAAGATAAAAAGAGAGGACTTGATGAACCTTGCATACCTTTCAACTTCATCCTTCTTTTATAGATGTAATACGCAGCTGTAAGCATGCCAGCCATCATGGCAAATGCTAGTACAACAAAGATAGCAATCCAATAGTTGGCCTTTGGCTTTCCTGTCAAAATAAAAAGCAAGGTTACATACCTAGAGTGTACTTTATGCCAAAAGCAAGCGCTGAACAAACTTCAAACAAGGTCTGTTTGTATCTATATCTGATCTGTCTGTTTTGTACCTACTGTGTGTATGTGTCATATATTTATCTTAGAATGAAGTTTATTGACTGGAATTAAGATGTATAAACCATCTTACCTAACTCGGAAGCAGGCATCCGAATATATAGGGTCTGCCCATCCTTAGGAAACTGTCTAATATCCATCAATTCACCAAACCACATTGCACATCCACTACCTCTCCCTCTGATATCCGAGTTTGTATAAGCTGTACAAGAACAATTTCTCAAGCATCTTTCCCTACACTCCTTGATATCTAGCTCTTTATCCACCAAAGTGTATGTAGTGTCTGGCAATTTCAACCTAGGATATTTAATGAATCCATCCGTCTTACAATCTAATGGTTTGTTCCTGATACATCCTTGAGACCAGTCGCTCGAACTCCATTTATTTGGATCTTTTGGCATAAATCCCTCTAGGCATCCACAATAACTCAATGAAGTTGGCAGGCATGCCCCATAGGCACCACAAAGGCCATAGTTGTCACAGTAATCCTTTGGCATTACATAGAGAAGAGTCCAACTCTGACTTGATTTGCTCCAGACATACCTTTCCCAGTGATAGTTGGAGTGGTTCAAAACTACCCTTTCTAGTGTTTTGTCACTGACCTGAGCCATAAAGAATGCTTCATCTTCACTAAATGTAAAGTTGTATGAAAAGATTGGATTCGACAATTGCTCTGGTGTGCCACTGAAAAATAGTCCATTCCACGGGCCTGTCCTGTAGTACTTACTGGAACCTTTACAGACAAGTGGCTCGGGGTAACCTGTGTGAGCCATACGAGCAGTGAAATCTCCTGGCGAAGGGTCATCGGGACTCTTCCAGGACGAGAAACGCCGGTCAATACCAGTTCTAGAGTCCCAACCAATCTTCATATCAGGTAATAGTGTATCGGTTGGATAATCAAAGCTTTGCCACAGATATGAATCTGGATTTTCATTCCTCTTATTTCTCAAAACCAAATTTCCAGTTTCCAGAAGTTGCAAAACTGGATCGTGAGCCTCTCTAGGTGGGTTTGTTGACCAAATTACAAGCCCGCTGTTTTGACTGAGGAGAGTAAGATTTCCTGCTTTGCTGATCCTTAGTGAGCCAGAAGAGCCATGGATTGGTTTGTCTCTATTTGCAACCCAGACAACAGTCTTAACTGAAATATTCTTGTACCAAATACCCAAGTAAAGTTTCATAGAATTTCCAGGATTAAAAAAACCCAACTCAAAAGTTCCATCTCTCGAAACCAAGGTCTCATTACCACTCAGAGGTCGAGACACATTCAAAGTGTCAAGTGCCACTGAAATTCCAGGAAATAAGGAGATCAAGCATTTAGCTAGAAGGAAAAAATGGAGGGTGTTCATTGATTTCTAAAATTCAAAACGTTTTAGTTCTCAAAATGGATTAAATGGCATCTGTAACTACCGTTTTCATAACTAAAAGCAACTTGGGAGGTAATTGGAACAATTCGGTTACTAAATGCAGTATTATCAACTCCGGACAGAATGGACCCAAAAGTAGGTCCGTGTCTTTTCTGAAAGCAAAGGTTGGCATTTTTTTTTTTTTTCCTTCGAAAACCAAAACTGACTTTTATTGTTTGGAAGACCAAAAGCAAATGTATATGAGACAAAGGCCTTTATCAATGCAAAATAAAACCTACTTTTGGAGATGTGATCTCCATGATTTTGTTACGTGCATACAATGTTACAAATTACTAGAAACTTTGCTACTTGTCGAGCATCCACTACTCAACGGCCAACAACTTGAAAGTATTGCAATCCTCCGGATGATTATCGTGTCAATTACCTGTATAATAGCCATAGCCATTGACTGACTTCGTGCAAAAATGAATAGATTGAGAGGATCTAGACAGGAACATAAAGGATGAAGCCCTTTGAAAAATCAACAGAGAAGACGAGAAAGGTCACATGAAATACCAAGGATTCTATTTACATTACTTTTTGGACAATCAAAGAAGTATGTTCCTAGTGTAGGATACACTCAAACAACGATAGAATACTTCACTAATTACTGATGATTGTACTCTTTTATCTCATATTCATACATATTACTTTTAGAGGTTGTTGGAAGTAGTTGCTTAATTTTAGGACAGTTAGAATAAAGACCTATTCTAATGGGTTGTTAGAGTAGTTTGCTATTTTTATTCCTGTTATTTACACCAAGAGATGTGAGTTGATCTTTTCTCATTCTTGTTAGATGAATGGCTATATAAAGCCAAGGGTTGTTGCAAATAAAGTAGATCACATTGACATCAATTGTTTGTGCTGTTGGTTCTTTAATATTGAACAATTGGTATCAGAGCTCGGACTGGGCTTGTAGAAGTAGCAATCTTCGAGTGATTAAACACTGAGAGAATGAGTGAAGACAAGACTCTAACGACGATTCCTCACTTCGATGGTTATTATGACCACTTGAGTGAACTGATGGAGAATTTGCTTAGAGCAAAATATCTTTGGAGCTTGGTGGAAAGAGGTTTTGAAGAACCGAGAGCAGGGACGAATCTGACTGAGGCGCAACAGGCACAGCTTGATGAAGCTAGAATCAAGGATCATCAAGTCAAGCATTATCTCTTCCAAGCAATTGATCGAACTGTCTTTGAACAAATCTTGGATCGTCGCACAGCCAAGACCATTTGGGACTCAATGAAGCGGAAGTTTGGAGGAAATACAAAGGTGAAGAAATCACTTCTTAACTCATTAAGGAGAGAGTTTGAAGTTCTAGAAATGAAGAAAGATGAAAATATCACCGACTATTTTGCAAGAGTGATGGCAATCTCCAATAAGATGCGAAGCAATGGAGAAGATATGCCTGACTCAAAGATTGTTGAAAAGATCCTGCGAACCCTAACTGAGAAGTTCACATATGTTGTCGTGTCCATCGAAGAATCAAAGGATACTGCCAACATGTCCATCGATGAATTACAGAGTTCGTTAGTGGTACATGAACAGAAGTTTCGAAGGGTAAGAAATGAAGATGAGGATCAAGTTCTGAAGGTAGAAGACCGAACTGGACCAAACAATAAAGGAAGAACATCTTTCAGAGGAAGGGGACGAGGAAGAGGAGGAAGAGGAAGAGCAGCTTTCAACAAAGCCACTGTTGAATGTTATAAATGTCATAACTTAGGACATTTCCAATATGAATGTCCAAAGTGGAATAAGGAGGCAAATTATGCAGAGTTAGAAGAGGAAGATGAGCTGTTGTTAATGACATATGTAGAACTATATGGAGCAAAGAGAGGTGATGTGTGGTTCATAGACTCCGGATGCTCAAATCATATGTGTGGGAATCAAGGATTGTTTTCAAGTTTGGATACAACCTTTTCACACACTGTCAAGCTTGGAAATGATACTAGAATGAATGTTCTTGGAAAGGGAGTCGTTAAACTACTTCTAAAAGGAATTAGCTATGTCATTGGTAACGTGTATTATGTACCGGAGCTCAAGAATAACCTGTTGAGCGTGGGGCAACTTCAGGAAAAAGGATTGTCAGTGTTGTTTAAGGATGGAGTGTGCAGAGTTTATCACCCACAAAGAGGAAAAATGGTGGAGTCCATTATGAGTACAAACAGAATGTTCCTTTTGCTAACTGAACCACATGTCAAGACAGAAGAAGAAAGGTGTCTCCAACTTAGCAATACAGACCAGTTACCTGACCAGTCAAAGCTCTGGCATCATCGTTATGGCCATCTCAGCTACAATGGTCTGCATACCTTAAAATCCAAGAATATGGTGGTTGGTTTGCCACAAATTACTACTCTGAGTGACACTTGCGAAGCATGTATGAAGGGCAAGCAACATCGGACTCCAATTCCCAAAAGGAGTCAATGGAGAGCAACTGAGAGATTGCATCTAGTTCATGCAGACCTTTGCGGCCCGATCACACCAGCTTCAAACAGCCAGAAGAGGTACATATTGTGTTTCATAGATGATTTTTCTAGAAAAGCATGGATTTATTTTCTATTAGAAAAATCAGAAACATTCTACCACTTTAAATGTTTTAAAATACTTGTGGAAAAAGAAATTGGAATGCCTATTAAATGTTTAAGAACAGATAGAGGGGGAAAATTTACCTCCTCAGAGTTCAATGATTTCTGTACACAACATGGGGTGAAGAGACAATTGACCACAGCATACACTCCACAACAAAATGGAGTGGCAGAGCGCAAAAATCGTATTGTGATGAACTTGGTGAGAGCTATGTTATCAGAGAAGAAAGTACCTAAGATTTTTTGGCCAGAGGCAGCTCGGTGGACGATTCATGTCTTGAATCGTTCACCTACCTTAGCTGTGAAGGATATGACGCCAGAAGAGGCATGGAGCGGAAAGAAGCCATCGGTTGAATATTTTCGAGTATTTGGATGTGTGGGACATGTCCACATTCCAGATGCTAAGAGAACTAAGCTTGACGATAAAAGTGTGAGCTGCGTACTACTTGGGGTTAGTAATGAATCCAAAGGGTACAGAATGTTTGATCCAGTTGAAAAAAAGATTATGGTAAGTCACGATGTGACCTTTGAAGAAGATCGTGCATGGGATTGGAGTACTAGCTATGGAAAAGAGCAGTTGATGGAATTAGAATGGGGAGATAACATTGAAAGAAATGCAAATGAAGAAGAAACAGTGGAAGACATAGATGGAGCTGAAGATGATTCACTAGTAGCTGAAGAGGATTTAACAGTAAGGGAGGGCAGACATCGACGTCCTCCTGTGTGGTTAGCAGATTACACTTCTGGTGAAGGATTGTCAGAAGAAGATGAAGCAAACATGGCACTTATGACGACACCAGATCCTACCAACTTTGAGGAAGCTGTTAAGAGTTCGAAATGGAGGCTGGCTATGGATGAAGAAATTAAGTCCATCGAAAGAAATCAAACTTGGCACTTGGTGGAATTACCTACTGATGCTAAGAAAATTGGAGTGAAATGGATTTATAAAACCAAACTAAATGTGCTTGGAGAAATTGACAAATTCAAAGCAAGACTGGTGGTGAAAGGCTACACTCAGCAACATGGAATTGATTATACAGAAGTATATGCACCTGTGGCAAGAATGGATACCGTAAGGATGATTATAGCTTTTGCAGCTCAAAGAGGATGGAAACTCTATCAATTAGATGTTAAGTCTGCATTCTTACATGGGGAACTGAAAGAAGATATTTTTGTAGAACAACCAAAAGGTTACGAGAAGAAAGGAAGTGAGCAGATGGTATACAAGCTAAAAAAGGCTCTTTACGGACTAAAACAAGCACCTAGAGCTTGGTTTAGTCGCATAGAGTCCTATTTCAGCAAAGAGGGTTTCAAAAGCAGCCCCAGTGAGCAGACGCTCTTTGTCAAAAGGAAGGAAGGTAAAATTCTCATTGTGAGTCTTTATGTTGATGACCTTTTGTTCACTGGTGATGATGAAGAAATGTTATGCGAATTTAAGAGTTCTATGAAAAAGGAGTTTGACATGACCGATTTAGGAAAGATGAGATACTTTCTTGGAATTGAGGTGTTACAAAGGTCTGATGGTATATTTATATGCCAAAAGAAATATGCAGCTGAGGTTTTGAATAGGTTTGGAATGAGCGATAGCAATTCTGTTTGTAATCCTATTGTTCCAGGGCAGAAAATTGGTAGAGATAAAGATGGCATCAAGGTGGATGCAACTCGGTTTAAGCAGATGGTAGGGAGTCTAATGTACCTCACAGCCACTCGACCTGATCTCATGTTCGTTGTAAGTCTCATTAGCCGATATATGGCAAGTCCTATACAATTACATGTTGACGCAGCAAAAAGGGTCTTAAGGTATTTAAAAGGGACTGTGAATTATGGTGTGTTTTACAAAAAAGGAGAAGCTAGTGATTTGGTGGGATTTACCGATAGTGATTATGCTGGGGATATGGAGGATAGCAAGAGCACTTCAGGCTATGTATTTATGATGTGTGGAGGAGCAGTGGCTTGGTCATCTAGAAAGCAACCCATAGTCACTTTGTCAACCACGGAAGCTGAATTTGTTGCAGCTACTGCATGTGCCTGTCAAGCTATTTGGATGAGAAGAGTACTGAAAGAAATCCGTCATATGCAAGCAGAAGGTACCATGTTACTGTGTGATAATGCCTCAACTATAAAGTTGTCCAAAAATCCTGTTTTACATGGCCGTTCCAAGCATATAAGAGTAAGATTTCATTTTCTTAAAGATCTTGCTAAAGATGGAATTGTTGAATTATTGTTCTGTGGCACTCGAGACCAGCTTGCAGACTTGATGACTAAACCTCTCAAGTTGGAAACTTTTCGGAGACTTCGTGAGAAACTGGGCATGTGTGTTGTTCCAGATTTGAACTAATTTTTTTATCAAAGGAAATTAGTTCAAGGGAGGGATATGTTGGAAGTAGTTGCTTAATTTTAGGACAGTTAGAATAAAGACCTATTTTAATGGGTTGTTAGAGTAGTTTGCTATTTTTATTCCTGTTATTTACACCAAGAGATGTGAGTTGATCTTTTCTCATTCTTGTTAGATGAATGGCTATATAAAGCCAAGGGTTGTTGCAAATAAAGTAGATCACATTGACATCAATTGTTTGTGCTGTTGGTTCTTTAATATTGAACAGAGGTGCCCCTTATACATAATAAATGTAAAGGCATGTAAATAATCATAATGAGACTAGGGTTGAGTGCATGCAATTATCATATGGCAAGTTAAATGTTCTCTCGTGATGGATTATATTCGATTCCCTTATTTTCTTTCTTCTGTAAATTATACAATTGCAGGAAAATACAACAAAAAATTAATAGATATATAGATTGTGAAATCAACATTTACTTAAAAGGCTTGTAAACCCAACGGAATAGGATTTCACATCAAAGTATCAAAAAGTAACAACCCCCACACCCCCTCCCCCCTTCCTCCTTTATCCATCAAGGGATTAAACTCAGAAGGTTTGCCTGTTTTTATACAACTACCTAGTAGTCCTGAACAAAAGTAAAGAGGCCAGTTTTTATTACTAACGTTAAAAATAAAGAACAATAGTGTCCTACTCACATGTCCTCCAAGGTTTTAGTATGGCTGACAAAATCCCTTGTTTCTCTTACCAATTATGGTCTCCTAGACTAGAATACAAAAGCCCTTTTTTTTCTTTAGTTGGTAAAAAAGAATACAAAAATTGAAAACTTCATATTTGACAAAAATATTAATACCGTAAATAACTCATTATTAGATCAATAATATGGAGCATGTGCAAGGTGTCATTGATATTTTAAGGAGATTCAATTAAACAATGTCACACACCAATTGGATAAATTGTGACAATTTTACTGTGCATACTAATAGATATTGATAGCATGGGCCTCTTAGCTATCAGTATATTATTAGTATACATAGGGCTTCATAATTAGGGTAACAGTATAAATGGAAGCAATTCATAACTTTAAAGAATAATACACCATTTATTTAAGTTTCTTTATTATATTAAACTCAAGCCTTTTACAAATCATTAGAATATAGATCCTTGAATTAGCTCAATAGGTTGATCCTCACTCTATACTCCATTCTTTTGATCTACATACAACCATTGGTTCTATCAAGATAGTTTAAGATCATGAGTACTTACAAAGAAATCTATAAGAAATGAGCAAAATCTATGTGCTCAGTAAGTTGGCAAGGGAAAAGCATGATATGTTAGGCATGCATAACTAAACGGCACCAGATGTCTTTAGAATGCAATATAACAAAATAGGTGCCACTTACATGACATTGACCAATTCATCATAACAACCTTACTCTAGTCTAGATTCCAAGGAGTTTAGTCACAATAATAAACACCTCCAAGGTTGTGTAATAGATTTCTTCATACCCCCTCTATACCCATTTTAGACTATATCTATGTAGGTTTTAATGACTCATGCCACAACCTCCTCTCAAGTCACTTAGTTCGGTAAGGTTAAAAGAAGAAAACCCCATGTCCTCATCAAAATGGGTGGTGTTTGGTGGGCATAAACTATGCAATCGATGCAATGCATGATTGGTTAATTAAGCAATGTAACATTAGTTTATAGGGTGATTAAGCACAAACAATGTTCACATTCTTAAGCATATAAGTCACATCAAGTTACATCAACCAAGTAGGTTCAGCTACTGCAAACAAGGCAATTACATGCATTGCATGTGCATAAGAATTAATTACAATCATAAGCAATATCATGGCTTACAATTTGTTGTTAATAGAATAAAATTATTGTGAGGTAAGGCAACTTACTTAGGCTATGGAATGAGATATTTCCTTAGATATCCTAAAAAGTCTATCGAATATATTTAAGTCAATAATAGATAAGGGAAATAACATGTGGTTTATAAGCTATTTATAGCAATTTCTAAAGAAGTTTCATTATAGATTCTATGGTAGGTTGGATATTAGATTTTGTTATAATTTAGGTAACAATAGTTGCTTTTGGTTTTATTTAAAGTAAATGTTACTGAATTTCTTACGAAAATGTTAATTCATAATATAATATAAAAGTTAGGTAGAAAATGTAGTGAGGGAATATATAGATTTCTTAATATATTTTACTTAATTGTTTTGTAAATCTTAATACAGTAGTTTTAATTATGTTGAAATATCCTTATGTTGATTAATACTTGAAATTTTAGAATCATAACTTACCAAATTTCTTTAAGATAATAAAAACAAAAGCCATTAAAAGTTAAAAAATATTTAGGTCATATGAGATGATAAGTGTATTATATATATATATATATATAAATACAGTGGTTTGTAAAATACTTATAAAATTTCTGCCTTTCATCCAATATTTGAGTAAAAAGTGTAAAGACACAAGAAAAGCAAAAAAGAAAAAGAAAAAAGAAAAGAGGTATGGAAAAAGCATAATAACATAATCGTAAGGGAAACTTTGATTAAGGTTATATAAAAGATAAATAACAGAGTTGAAAAATGAGTATCTAATATAGGTTTTTTTTAATTAAAATATAGTCAAAATTGGTCATATTTAATGAGGCATGAAAATCAGCATTTTTCTAAAAATTAATTAATTAATCCTATTTTGCTAAATTATTTGAAAATAGACTTAAAAAGGAAAAATAAATAGAAAATACTTTAAAAAATAGTAAAAGGTACCAAAATATTACAAATAATTTCAAATATTATATGTAATGATATGGTGATTGAAAATAGATCATAACTAGGATTTTCTAATTTTTCCCTAAAGCTAGTAAATTACCTAATATACTATCAAAATTGACAAAAATTATAAAAAAAAAATACTCCAACTAAAAAATTAAATCTAAGAAAAATATCACAACATACTAAGGAGTAAGGGACTTAGAGATGTGGGGACACAATGAAATATTGACAAAATAATAATATAAGAAAATCCAACAAAAAATGTGATCGAAACTCCTAAACACCACTAGAATGGCCACTGCCACCTCCATTAAGTTGTCAACCCACCTCAAGAGGAGGGAAAGCCATAGTTTTCACCTCTTGTTATAAGTTAGTGGCCAATAGCTAGGAATGGAGGAGAAGACCTAAGTGGTGTTTATAGGTGTTGGACCACCTTTGATTTTTTTTTTTTTTAATTCTACAATAGTAATAAATTTTGGAAAATTTTCCAAGTGCCTACATGCATTTTTGACACGTATCATGTTAAAGTTTCATGATTTTTGGGCATGTGTGTGATTTTTAGTTGATTTTTAACTAAAAATTTATAATATTCTAACATTATTCCAATTCAATAAACTATTCATTAATTAATTCTTTACTTTTTTTTTCAAATTTTTTAGAAATATTTATGTTATGTCCTAGCACGGTCTTGTCATGTGTGGGTGATTTGACAATTATTTGGCCATTTAAGTTTATTTTACGGGATATTTTGGTGCATTAAGATATATTTTATTGATTTTTGTTAATTTCTTTTATAATTTTTCTTGCTTTGTTAGTAGAAATTTAAATTCTCTCATGATTTTGCCTTCCATGCAAGAGGCATATGTCATTTTCATGCCTTTTACATATACTTATTTACTTATTTATTTTACTTTATTACAAGTTTACTAATGACTATCTGACTTTTACCTTTTACTTCTTATTTTTAATTCAAGGGGCACCTTCATCATTTTCCTTACTTTTATTACATTTTCTTTTGATAAATGCCCTATAATTGAGTTTCTATTTTTTTTATACCTTTAATAAAAAAATTTTCCTTACTATTTCTTATAGAAATTTTCATACTGACTAACTATATATATATATGTATATAATATTTACACCTATAGTTTATTTAGTGGATTAAAATAAAATATCCTTATCGCAATATTCATTTGCTATTACATGGTTAAGCCATTTCTATTGAGTTATTCATTTTAATTTTTAGATTGTGGTTATAGCCTAATGGGTAGTCTAGTCTCTTGAGTCTTAACATACTTAAGTGTTTAGTGATTCAATATCTCAAAGTTGATTAGGGTTTTGAAGGTTTACAAAAGTCAATATCTAGGTATTAGATTCCTAATTGCCTACAGGGCTAGATTTTATATTGATTCTGTAGGATCGAGATAATGAGATTCAATTGTAGTTGTCAAAGTTGTTGGACCTCATTGTTGAGGTTGTTGTTGTTTGCTTAGAGCATGTTTAAGCATTGTTCTAAGTGACTAAATTGCTCTAAGAGCTGTACGTAATTTGCAGGTTAAGGCATTGGTTGGTTAATTTCTTAAGGTTTACTAGTTTAAGGTTGAGGGTTAGCTCATGTACTATAAGGTAATGTGTATAGGAGTATGTGGGGGCATTAGGCCTTATAGTGAACGCCAAAATATTGACACATGATCCTCTCTCTCGGTGTATTTGGTCTAGCTCCCTTATCATAACTGGGCCTTAAGATTAAATAGGCTTATGGGGATGAACATATAAGCTATCAGGGGGTGTTGGAGGGGACTAAGGTGCTGCCACTTTAATGCTGAGGTTAATGAGATTTAGGGCCATCAAGAGATTGTAGCAACAACATTCATAAAGAGAGTGTGTTTGTACAAAGGGGACTTATATTGACCTTTTCTTGGTTCTAAGTGTCCTCTCTATCCTTCTAAGGGGCCTTAACTTATATAAGCTCTCAAAGGATGGGCAATGATGTTTTCCCATAACTCTAAGTTCAAAGGCATTAAGTACCCTTAAATGGACTTGACGTTTTGTGGGCTCTTTGAGTGTTAGGATAAATCATAGCTCCTTAGCTCATCCTGTTTGGAGGTAGCTCCCTAGTAGCCTACCTATCTCCTATTTAGAGGGCATGGTTTAGATTGAAAGTTTTTTGGGCCAAGGTGAAGTGGGCATTTCAATTGTAGAAGCCCACTAGAAATGGCTACCAACAACTATTATTATTATTTTTATCATTATTATAATTTTTTGCATGCATTATATATTTTACGGCAAACCTTTTTTTATATAATAATTTTTTCTATGATTATCTAAATGATTCATCATAACTATTATGTCTATTCATTTATAATTTCATCTTGAATCATAATACTATTTTGTTATATATAAGGGCCTTATTGAACTACGACGAATGTGTTTTAGATGTATAAAAATTATTAAATTAATGATTAGGTAGATATAGTTATTCCTTGTAATTTATTCACAATAATTATTTAATTATTTATCACTATTCTTTTATTTAATAATCTTTATAGTAATATAAATACAAGTGTTTTATCATTTTATCAAAGTAAATGGCCTTCTTGAAAGAAAACCAGGTTGTTTTGGCATAGGCAATGGATTCTCACTGCTTGGCATCACCATCATAGATGACATGCTCGGCCTATCCTCAAGATGCTCCTGTAGGCACAAGAGACCGATGTGGGTGCAGCGTAACACTTTTGTTATAGTGCATGTGTCAACCAAACATGGATCTATTAGTTTAGCAGCTTTGCCAGCATTGTACAATTTCCATGCCTGCATTATGAAATAAATGTCATTCATTAGAAAACTCTCTTTACGTGTAGAATGGGGTTATCATAGTGGGGATGCATGAACAATCGTGTCTTTTTAGTGCTACAATTAGCAAGATCTTCCCATTTGAGGTTATTTGATGCCGATGTGGTAGTCAGCATTGCTGTTTGAAGAGGTTCTTACACTTCCCTTGTTTGGTATTCATCATAGAATATGACCAGATGGAATCTAATTTACTATTGTTTTCAATTAGATTTTAGTCTTATACAGCGGCAGTAATAGTAAAATGTGAGCTCATAGCTTTTGTTCTATGAGTATTCTCCAAGGAATTGAGAGCCATGAAATCATACTGCTCATTTTCCCTACAATATGACCAAATTCACAATAAGAATAGGGGAAAAATGCACATACGCCTTTAAAACTATTAATCAAATGCAGATAAATCTTTTAAACTATTATTCAAATACGGATAAACCCTTTAAACTATCAAAAATATTTTCACTTTTCTTTAACTCTTGGAAGAATGACCATACCCTCCAAATCATCGTTATAATTAACTATCACTATTGGTCAACGACTCTATGAGTTATTAACGATGAAGTCATGGTTTGGGAGTTTGAAGGTCCCGTCCACACTTAGCAATAATTTTGAAAGTGTATTGCAATTATTCCTAAAAACAACACTAATTAGGTTTCCATGGAATTTTATTTCATAGTAAAAAACAAACGAGGCTAGTGTGTTTTAGCAAGTGAAGCATTGAAATTGAAAAAGAAAAAAGAAAAATAAGGCAAAAAGATGGATAGAAATTTGTACTTTGAGGTCGCGTTTGGTTACTGGTACTGGACAGGACAAGGAGTACTGGACAGTACAAAATAAGAAGGACTGGACAAAAAAAAAAGAAATTGTACCACGTTTGGTTTGTTTAGTACTGAACAAAGATTTTTGTGCTGTCTAGTGTTTAGAATTGAAAGTACTGGACTGAACATAGAAAATTCGATAATTATACCCTTTTTAATTATATCATGGTTATTTATACATATTTGATATTATTATAAGAAAATACAATTTGAAGAGATTATAAATTATATAAAATAATTTGTGTAAATCCATTGATTGAAAAAATTTAATAATTCATATTATAAATTACAATAATTTATGTTATATTATAAATTATCTTGACTTGAAATTAGCAATAAACATGGTTTAAAAAAAAAACTTATGTTATATTATTTTTTTCATGCTATGTAATTTTCTTTGCTCTTATCGTATTGGAAATCAAAACATGAGTTTAGAATCAAGTTGGGACACGTGATGATCTATTTATACATGAAAGATTGATCCACCACCACTGTCCCATTTCAATAGACATTTAAACACACAACGACAACCAGATGGAGAGCATACAAGGAAGATAGAAAAGCAAGTGAGGGAAATCTAAACGGACGGCAACAAGCACAAGTAAAGCATGTGGGGAACATAGAAAAGCAAACAAGAATGTGAGAAAGAATGGAAGGATACGAACCTAATGGCAACTTCTAGTGTGACGATAGTGACATTCGAATAACAGTCAATTGCACGATTAATCCTGTTGTTGGAGTGGCACCGATGGGTTTTCCTACTGCACTTGAAGGGCAAGCTAGTGCGGCGCAGATGGGTTCGAATGAAAAGGGTTTAGGGAGGTAGGGTTTATTTGTAAAGAGAAAAATATGAAAGGCAAGTTGGAGATTTCAAAAAAAATGAATTTTTGTCCAGTACCGGATTTTTTGTACCTAATTACATGTGGTACAAAAATTTTCCATTTTGTCCAGTACTACATTGAATTTTTTTCTAGTACTTTTTTCATGAATGGTAATTGAACGCAGGACAAAAAAATATGTCTTGTCTAGTACCACATTTTTGTGGCAACCAAACGCTACCTGGTACTTCAAGGACATTTGATGCACTTGGTCCCTTCAAAATCCTGGGATGCTTTTCTATATAAAAAGAATGGCTGTTGTGTAGATGTACTTCTAAGTAATTACCCCACAGGTCTCTGAATTATCTATATGAAGAGAAAAGCATATAATGAAGGGGATTAGTTAGAAAGATATTAGAGCTCTACTCACATGTCTTGCTAGGTTGTTCTCTACACGATAAAATCCCTAGTTTCTCTTCCCACTTATAGTCTGTAGGACTAAAATACCAAAGTTAAAGGCATTTGATTTGACTAAAAACAACCCATTAATGGCACACTTGGGTGCCATATAGCCATTGAGAAATACGAATGCAATTGAAACACATTGTTATCATACAAACCCAACTATTTATTTAGATCAATATTAGTAAACATGTACAACATAAGGTAATTAATAGGTCCCAACAACTTTGTTTGTACTACACTCACATTGATCTCCCCCAACTATTCTAGCCATGCCAAAGTCTGAAATTTTGGGATTCATCTCATTATCAAGTAATACATTGCTTGCTTTAAGGTCTTTGAGTACTATCCTCAATCTTAAATCATGATGAAGATAAAGAATGCCTCGAGCAACTTTCGTTGAAACACTTACCCCAGTCCAATTCTTTGCTTCTCGTCTCATCTAGAAGGTTTCAAGTGGAAATATATTTCTATGATGACTAATCTTGGGAAACAACTTTTGATATTTGAATGCTCCAATAATTTAGCAAACTACTGCAACTACTTACAAAAAAGAAATGCATCTAAGCTTTTGTTTGGCATATATTCATAGATAAGCATTTTTTCTTCACACTCAATGCAACACTCGAGAAGCTTCACTAGATTTTGGTGCTAAAGCTTTGCTATCAATATAAGATTTTGGTGTTGAAGCTTTGTTATTGATAAAACTTCATTTTTGAACTCTCTCATTCCTTGACTTAACTTATTTGATAGTCTCTTTACGGTGATTTCTTGCCCATCATCAAGTACACCCTGAAAACATGAGTTCGAATGATGTAAATATAATATATGTGTGTTTTCTTCATGGTTTAGATTATCCACAAATTTGATATTTTTGTTACCTTATATATAGCTCCAAAACCAACTTCACCTAGTTTTTTTTTTTTGTTGAAAAATTATATTTGGATCTAACAATTTTGGCAAGATCAAATGTTGGGAGCTTAAAGTCATCCTCTAGGCCTTCAACATCTTGACCTTCCGATAATTCTTTTGTTCCATCTGCAAATGGCACAATTGCACACTTTAACTTGCAAAGAGACAGGTGCATCTTGTTCAACATACACATCATGTAAACCATATGAATTGTTCATCTAAATGAAATAAGCATGAATACAAAACTGGAAGTATGTTAAGCTAGTAATGCTATTTCAACTACATATTTACTTCCCCAATTTGATCTTAGCTATTTTTACTCCCATTTAGTTGATTAGAGATAGCAAAGGTTTTTATGTCGTATTAGTGTACTTGTCTCTATAACCATGGTTAACAAGTTTGGAATATTGCCTTAAGTTTTATTGCAAACAATAAGAAGCATTAATTTCATTCCATTTACACAAAAAATTTCATAAGGTTCTTAATTAACCAACTTAGCTACAACTGGCAAAATGAATGGGCATCATGCGATGGACATATAATGAATGGGTATCTTGCAATAAATGTAAGATGTTCTATAAGGTTGTTAGAAATATTTTTATCTTTTCTTAGGTTGTTACTGAAAAATCTTTATTATAGTACTTAAAGCCTAGACAAAAAAACTTGTTGGTAAGATGCTAATATGAGAAAGCAAAAGTTTAGGTTGGTACTCCTCTCTTCAAATTATTCTTTATTCCTCATCAACCATAAGTTTTGTTACATTCTTTAATTTGTAGAGTTCAAGTTCATTCTTAGATTTCAACATCTTTATAAATTGCCTTTCAAGAGGGTATGAAAAATTAAGTAATACAAATAGGATGGATCAAACCTCCTTAGGCGGGATTTTCCCTTGAAAATTTGTGTTCCTCAAATTAGTCTTGTGTTCATTTATTGTTAACCTACCAATCCTTACTAGGAAAATCTTGAAAAAAAAACTAGTTAGATTTACATTAATCTCAGAAGTTCAATTTACTATTCCAATTATCAACATGATTGTAGAACAATAGAAAAGGATCATGCTTGGGAGCTCTACTATTAATAAAAGCAGCAGTGATATTTTATAGAGCCTAATAAGGAAAAGATAACAAGAGAGGACTTGATGAACCTTGCATACCTTTTAACTTCATCTTGCTTTATTGATGTAACAAGTGACTATAAGCAAGCCAACTATCATGGTAACTGCTAGTACAATAATGATAGCAATCCATTAGTTGGCATGTGGCTTTCCTATCAATATAAAAAGCAAGGTTACATACCTAATGAGTGTACTTTATGCCAAGAGTAAGTGCTGAACAAACTTCAAACAAGGTTTGTTTGTATCTATATTTGATCTTTGTTTGTTTTGTATCTACTATGTGTATTTGTCATATATTTATCTTGAAATGAAGTTTATTAACTAGACTTAAGATGTATAAACCGTTTTACCTAACTTGGAAGCAATCATCCAAATATATAGGGTTTTTCCACCCTCAATAAACCGTCTAATATCCATCAATTCACCAAACCACATTGCACATCCATTACCTCTCCCTTTAATATCTATGTTTGTATAAGCTATACAAGAACAATTTCTCAAGCATCTTTCCTTGCTCTCCTTGATATCGAGCTCTTTATCCACCAAACTGTATGTAGTGTCTGGCAATTTTAACCTAAGATATTTAATGAATCCATCCATCTTATAATCTAATGGTTTGTTCCCAATAAATTCTTAAGACTAGTCACTTGAGCTCCATTTATTTGGATCTTTTGGCATAAATCCCGTAAGACATTTTGATAAATGCTCAATTAGATATGTATATTAAGTGAGATTTAACATATTTTTCCCTTAATTTTGGCATGGTTTTGAAGAATTTAAATTTTAATTGAGTAATATTTTTATTTTAGGGCTTTAGTAGATAGTGGAATTAAAAAGGAAGAAAAGGAATCCAATTTTACTTAATTTGGAGCTAAATTGAAAAAGTTATGAAGTTTTGAAGCTAGACACGACCTAGACATGACCATGTTCAAAACCCGTTGAACTTGAAGCTTCACAGATTTAGACACGACCTCTAGACATGATTGTGTTCATTGGTCATGTATCTTTCTAAGCTAACAAACTTAGACACAACTTATAGACATGACCGTGTTTAGGTCGTGTTTGTTGGAACGTCATGTTTTACACAATTTTGATTGATGAATTGGACATAACTCAAAGCACGACCGTGTTGGACAACGTGTTAGCCTAAAATACAAAGTTTTTGACACTCATTATATGAATTAAAGAGGATTTAACATAAAAAAAAGAAGAGACATTATTTTTAAGTTGTTCTAGGGTTTTAGAGAGAGATAGGACGACTACTTTTCTACGATTCAGGAAATTAGGATTTTCTTTGTCCTAATTGATTTCCTTGATGATGAATGTTTATATATTATTGAAAAATTTGGTTTTCAATATGAGCAGTGTTTAATTTTCTTCAGTATCTAGACTTGTGGAACTTAAGTTTATTATGTGACTAGGATTTATATTTTATTATTTAATGAATTTTTATGTTTCTTGATTCATACATGTGTTCTTGATGTTTTGATTTGATTAATATTTTTAGGGTATTTTTATATCTATTTGACACTATACACTAACATTGAGAAATCTGATGAATAATTAGATCTTGCATGTTCAAAGAGAAATGATATAATCTTAGAGATAAGTTGCATAATTCTTCCAAATTTAATTACATTAGTTACGGGAATTTATGGTCTTTGTAATGCGATCTTTGAATTATACTATTTTGAAGAGATTCAAATAGGTAATTTTAATATTAGAGTTTAATAAGCTTGAGAAAGTTACTAAACTAAGTTAAGAATTCCATTAGTTAATGAAATTTAAAAAGGATTTGAATACTTTTTGTTAATGTCACATAATAATTCCTCCATTTGTAACCTGGAAAATCAAGTGGGACAACTTTCAATGATAATGGCTAAAAGACAACAAGGGATATTGCTAGGAAACATCGAGATTAACCCTATAGAGCATGTGAAAGCAATAAACCTTAGAAGTAGATGGAAGTTGTAGGTTGAATAGAAAATTATAAAAGGGTCAGTAAGGAATGAAGAGGAAGTTAAAGAAAAAGAAAGTATAGTGCCACTAAAAGTGAAGGAATACAAACCACCCATACCTTATCTTGAACGCTTGAAGAGGGACCGCTCTAACAAGCAATTTAGTAAGTTCCTTGAAATTTTTAAGCAATTATATATTAATTTACCTTTTGTTGATGCCCTATCATAAATACCCAAGTACATTAAGTACTTGAAGGATTTGTCATCTAACAAGAGGAAGTTGAAAGAGATATTAAATGCGACATTGAATGAGGAATGCTTGGTGCTAATGCAGAATAGATTGCTAAGAAAATTAAAGGATCCAAGGAGTTTTACTCTACCCTGTCTTATTAGCAATTTATCAATAAATGGAGCCCTAATTGACTTAGGTGCAAGTATAAATATATTGCCACATTATATGTTTAAAAAGTTAGGATTAAGGTGAAACACTCCAAAACTTTTGAAAAACTATACTAAAATTAAAGAAAATAAGCAGAATAATAAGTACTTTTAAACTAGGGTAGCAAGTATAATATTTTTGTGATTTTAAAATTTTAAGAAAAGTAATAATGAAAAATTTAATTACTATAATATATTAATACTATTTTAATAACCTATGTATAACGAAAATCTTATAACATATAATAATAAAATTTAAAATGGAAAAATAAGAAAGAACGAGATCATATTCAATAAATATGTATGGGAAGTGTGAGTATTTTGGGGATATGATGAGTATGGAAAGATGTATGCATATTTGTGAAATTATTATTTTGAGTTGAAAGAGGAAAGACTTATGATTAATGAAATTTGGATAAAAATCCAAAACCATATGATTTGTCCTTTTGAGTTGTGAACAATTGATATTTCATGACTGGTTGATTGAATAGTTAATGAAATTGGGTTGTAATGTGTTATTGTTAAGTTGGCTTTGCATGTTACTTTATTGTGAAATTTATTTCTGTCGAGTTTAATTTTTGATTTTCAGTTCCTAATCCGATCTATACTAGACCCTATGCTCATCTAATGTAGACCCTCAACTTGAGTTAAGAATTTTGTTTTGTTTTGGAGTCGCCACCCAACTGTGGTTAGGAAAGATTGAATTAGGACTAATTGAGCAAATCAATCTTAATTTGGACCACTAGTCAGCGTAATTTCCTCTTCTCGTTTTTTTGTGAAAAGAGGAAAGGGAAAACCAAAGTTTCTGAGTTTAGAGGCTAACCTATTAAAACCCTAAGGTTACCACCCTAATCTCCTAAAATCTAAAACTTATCTAAAATGTCTTTTATTTATTTTTTTGTTGTCTTTTTTTTGTGTGTTTTTGAATAACTTATTTTGAGAAAATGATTTTTATTCTTTTTAGGGTTGCCCCAAATGGGTGCCTACGTACCTGCTATTCAGGATCAAACGGGCCGTAGTTCGCTTTTCTTGAAAAACTTTAATGTGTTGGTGAATTTTAATTATGAAATTTCTTTTGATTTATTTTTTTATCATTTTAGTATTTTTCTAAAAAAAAATCTAAGTCTAAGCTTGATAATTTGATTTTTTTTTGAAAAAATAATAATTTTTAGGAAAAACCAATTTTGGATTTATTTAAGAAAATGATTTTTCTAAGTGATAACAATTTCATTTTTCTACTTTTCAACCCATTTCTACTATTATAAATTTTTATTAATTTTTATTGATTTTTATAATTTTATTAATTTTTATTGATTTTTCTTAATTTTTATTATTTTTTTAAAATTTTTATTGAAAAATTTTCTCCTATATTATTTATCTATCTTAAACTAAAATTTAAAGTTACTATTTTTTCTAATATATATTTTTATCATTTTCTTTATATATTTTTATATTATTATTATTTATTATTATAATTATTTATTTTTGTTATTATTCATCCTAAATTAAATCCTAAAAAAAAAATCTAAATTCTAATATTTTTATATTTTTGAATTATAAATAACAAGTAAATAAATAAAGAAATTCGAAAAAAATAATTAAAATAACTAAATAAACAAATAAGAAATAAATAAATAAAATAAAAAATCGAAAAATCCGACTTACCTGGATCCGGGTTAATGCGCGGGTCGAGTCGAAGCGGGTCAGGTCGAGTCGATTAGTTACGGTGGTTGGAGCTTTCTTGTTGGTGGTGTTTCAGCGGCTTTCGACTAAGCTTAAAGGTAGCTTCCGAGCTTTTAGGGGATGGGGATCCTGACCGTAGCGATGGTTTTCTTTAAGATTGCCTCTTGGTGGTAGTTTCGAGCTCGATTGGCGGTTGCGGGTTGAAGAATTTCGGCGAGGTTTCAATTTCTCTCTTTTTCTCACTTTTGATCCGTGATTTTGCTTGCTGCCTTTGATTCCTATTTATAGACACTAGAAAGCCCCTCTGGATAAGCTTAGATCCTTGATTTGAATAAATATGATTTTTTCTGTTTTTTAGATTTGATTTTATCTAACAAATTTGATGCCAATTTGTTGTAATCTTGTGATTTATCTGGATAATTCGGTTTTAGATTGATCGAAATCCAAAAATATTTGAAGAAATTCAGCATTTTCGGCCTCGTCGGACCTCTGCTAGATTTTTCTCCGACTAGGCTCGAGGAAGAAGAAGACCACGTGCAAGGCACGTGTCTTCTCTCGGCCAACCGCATGCTGCCACGTGGCAACTCTAGGGGAAATGAAAGAAAAAATTTTCCGAGCGCACGCGGGGGGATTCGAACTCGGGACGTCAGGCTCTCTCACACGTTCTAGGCGCACACATGAGCTAGCTGAGCTGGCCCAAATCTCGGTTTTATTTATTACGCAAATTGTATATATGCATTGCGATTTTTTATTATTTTTGTATTTTTTGAAATTTCAAAAATTTGTAAAAATTATTTAATCCCTTTCATTACTATTTCTACAACTATTTTCCAAAATTGATGTATTTTTCTTATTTATTTTATTTTTTGAACATTTTTCCTATTTTTAGAAAAAAATGTAAAAATGAAAAAAATTGAAAAATGATTATTATTGATTATTAGGGCAAAAATGGGGTGTTTACAATTTTCTTGTGAATTGTTTGCCTTATTTGATTTGTTTTATTTGATTGGTCACCTAAATTTAAATTGATATAATGATATTCGACTAATAAAAATTCGACATGCATTGCACGATACATTGTACAAAATTGAAGGTTATCATTGCTACAGGATGCATCAAAAGTAATTAGAGGATTAATGTTCCGCCAAATATGAACTAAGTGATTAGGGGATTATCTTACCTTGACTGTTCCGAGTCTGGTTTGTCTTTGAGAGTGTTTATTGCTCAGTGTGTGAGTAACACTTGAGCTTATAACATTAATATTAAGAAACAATAGCTAATAAAGAGATAAGAGTAATTAATTGATTATGAAACTCGCGTAATGATGGTATGATCTGAATCCCTAACCTAAGGTCAAGGGGGGCATAAACCTTAGACTTCACGCTGGTTACTGGAAGACCACATGCATTGTTGCATTCATATGGTTGCCTATGCATAGCATATGATTTGAAAACTTGTTTGAAATTGCTTGTGCATGTGTAGTATTGAGAGTATTGCACTCCATCTTACTAAGTCATAGTGTGCTCACCCCTCTATAGATTTTTTTGTAGGAAATTTTTAAATCTTGGGGCAAGATAAGATGCAAGAGTGAGAGTAAGAATAACTTGCTTCTATAGATTCATGTAAGTTTCGATGGTAAGATGTTTTTAATTATTTTAAATCTGGTTTTGTGAAAATTTTAGTCTGTATTATGGTGAGACCTGGATGAGGCCGACCCTTGAGATACTGTTGTGATCTATTCTGGCAAATATGAAATAGATTAAATGAAATTTTGGAATGCGAGAGGCATTCAATTTTATAAATTATCATATTTGAACAAGTCAATTAATCTTGTTAAAAGGTGTATTATTGGATTACCTAAATGTAATATTATTCTTAGGAACTTGATGTGGAAATTGAAATTATGAAACCTAGAATTAATTTTTCCATTTTATTGTTTTGGTAGGAGATTCCGATTCTTTACGATTTTAGTCGATCATGGAATATGGGAATTCATAGTTATAATCTTATTATATGATTAAATGTAATATAATTAGTTGTAATTGTTTAAATAATTATTTAGAGTCTTGCAACTTCTAACTTGTAAAACGGTTGTCATGTTACGAGTGCACATATGATGTGATGGCTTTTAGTGAAAACTTCTAAACCTTCCTTTAGGGCGTGATATAAGGAACCTTAAACAAACACATATGAGCTTTCAATTAGCTAATAGATTTGTTCAGTACCCTATCAACATTACTAAAGATGTGTTGGTTAAGGTAGGTACATTTATTTTTTTAGCAAACTTTGTAATCCAAGATACAAATGAGGACATCAAAGCACCACTTATTTTAGGTCACCTTTTTCTAGTTACTTCTAGGGTAATTATAAATGTAGAAAATCAAACATTAACTCTAAAAGTTGGGGATGGAGAAAGAACTTTCAAGACATTTGACACGATTCAACAATCGTCTAAAAGTAACAATACCTATTATTTCTTAAATACATCTAACTTGCTTGGTTTCACTAATGTGCAAGATGGTATTTATACAAATCTAATTCCACAACATCTCATTCATGGAGGTATAAGAGTTTAGATAAATTCATGCAAGTTGAGTACTAAATTTTTCATGATCGTCCACTAGACTATAAAAAGATAAGTGCGTCAAATCAATGACGTTAAACAACAACGTTTCTTAGGAGGTAACCCAAGTTTAGTTTTTTATTTTATTTACTTTCCTTAGTTTAGTTTAATTTAATTAGATTTATTTTCATTTTTACACTTAGTTAAAAAAAAAGCAAGTAATAATTTTTGTAAGTTTAACACGACCATTAACATGGTCGTGTCAACAGATGTGTTGAAATGCTACCATTCTTCGAATATAACGCGATTAGTAGATATGAGCATGTTAAAGTCATGTCGAAATTAACTATAAATTTTTTCTCACAGAGAGTTATACGACCATTAGACACGATCGTGTCATGGTCGTGTTAAAACATCCGATGAAGGCCAATTTGCATAGAGAGTTACATGGTCATTAGATATGATTGTGTCAAGGTTGTGTCAAAACATCTGATGAAGGCCAATTTGCACACGGAGTTACACAACCTTTAGACACGGTTGTGTCTAAGGTCGTGTTAGGCTTGTCCCTACAGAAAGTTACACAATATTTAGACACAACCGTGTCTCGATTGTGTTGACCTTGAATCTACTATTTTATGGGCATGAGCACGAGGAAATGAGGAGATTCTAATCATGATTACAATGACATTTTTTTTTTGTTTTCTTTAATGTACTAACGAGACTAATATGGCTTGCTAAATTAGATAGTAACAATTTTTTTTCTTTTCTTTTAACTTTTTTTTTTTAATTTCTATTCCTCTTTGCCTTTTTGTAGCTTTACATGTTTAAGAGAGTTCATGAACAACCATTGTGCACACTGAGCTCCTTTTGCAATGGAACATATGCCATGTTCAAGAGAGTATTGGTTCTTTTCTTCACTATCTTTCTCAATTGTTTTTGTGTTTTCTTTGATTCTTATTTTGTTCATTTTTCTTTTTATTCATACATTAAGAACATTATATGATTTAAAGTGTGGGGAAGTGAGTTCTAAATGTATAGTTATTTAAGAAATAAAAAATTGGTTTATTTAAGCTAAAAATCATAAAGTTAACTTGCAATTTATTAAAAAAAAAAAACTATTCGAGTAGTATAGAACACTTGATCAAAGTTTTGAGCTTGAAGAGTAGGAAATTTGAATAACATTACTTGTTAGGAATTAGTCATGAATTTCTTTTGATTGTACTTTAATTTATATTTTTCCTTTTGATATTTTTATAACACTATAATCCTTGATAAATAAATAGTTAATACTTATTATTTGAAAATTTCTTGAAAAATTAATATAGTTAGGGATGAAATTAAATCAATTAAATAAAGTTTAGCTGTAGGCTTCATTGACCTGAGTAATTAAACTTGTGGGGTGCCTCCTTTATGTGGAATAACATATATTAACTTGAGTGAAGAACTTAGGATTATCAATTGAAATTTCGTTGAAATGTGTATCTTAAAACTTGGTAGCCTAAGATCATCTGGTCTAAGACTTATTCACTGATGAAACTACGTGAAAAAAAAAAAAAAACTAGAGAAATGATTAAGGGGTAATGGGGTATATTTATCTTTGGTTATAATGTTTAGTAAAATTAGAGATGGGATGTATATATTTTAGTAGAGTTAGTAAAATGTCTATGATTTCTTCTTGATTAAGGAGATAGTAATTCAAGTTTCAAATCTTTTATATGTTTAAGACAATTAGTTAAGTGAAATGTATAAAAGTTATAGTTAATCTCCTTTTGAAACTACAAGTTAATTAATTTGGTCCTTAAACTATTTTAGGGTTAAATGAGAATTATTGATTTCTTGAATAATAGTAAATTGATTAAGTATTTTTTGTCCTATTGTTTAATTTGATTAATTTTCTTGAGGAAAAGCAAATTCTTAAGTATGGGGAAATTTGATAAGTGTGGGAAAGTTTGATAAGTGCTCAATTAGATATATATATATATATTAAGTGAGATTTAACATGTTTTTTTCCTTGATTTTGGCATGGTTTTGAAGAATTTAAATTTTAATTGAATGATATTTTGATTTTAGGGCTTTGGAGGATAGTGGAATTAAAAAGGAAGAAAAGAAATCCAATTTTACTCAATTTGGAGCTAAATTGAAGAAGTTATGAAGTTTTGAATTTAAACACAACTTATACATGACCATGTCCAAAACCTGTTGAACTTGAAGCTTCAAAGATTCAGACATGACTGTGTTCATTGGCCGTGTATCTTTCTGAGCTAATAGATTTAGACATGACCAGGATCGTGTTTAGGCCGTATCTACCGGAACGTTATGTTTTACACAATTTTGATTGACTAATTAGACACGACTCAAAGCACGACCATGTTGGATAACATGTTGGCTTAAAAGACAGAGTTTTGACACTCATTATATAAATTAAAGAGGATTTAACATCAAAAAAAGAAGAGACACTATTTCTAAGTTGTTCTAGGGTTTTAGAGAGAGATAAGACAACTGTTTTTCTATGTCTCAAGAAATTAGGGTTTTCTTTATTCTAATTGATTTTCTTGATGATGAATGTTTATACATCATTGAAGAATTTGGCTTCCAGTATGAGTAGTGCTTAATTTTTCTTAGTATCTAAACTTGCTAAACCTAAGTTTATTATGTGACTGGGATTTATATTTTATTATTCAATGAATTCTTATGTTTCTTAATTCATGTATGTGTTCTTGATGTTTTTATTAGATTAATATTTCTAAGTTATTTTTCTATTTATTTTATATTATACATTAAGATTGAGAAATCTAATGTATAATTAGATCTTGTATATTTGAAAAGAATTGATGTAATATTTGAGATAAGTTACATAATTCTTTCAAATTTAATTACATTGGGTACGGGAATTTACGGTCTTTGTAATGCATTTGTTTAATTATGCTATTATGAAGAGATTCAAATAAATAGTTTTAAAATTATGGTTTAATAAGTTTAAGAAAGTTATTAAACCAAATTAGGAATTCCCCTAGTTAATGAAATTTAAGAAAGATTTGAATACTCTTTGTTAATGTCACATAATAATTCATAAGGGAAATAAAGTCTAGATAATAGTTTTACCATTTTGAAGTTAATTCTAAACTGCTTTGCTTTCTTGTCTTTCAATAAAATCTTAGTTATTTAGTTAGTATTTTCTTATAGATTTTAGATCAATAGACTCTATAATTTACCAGTTAGATAATATGATGTAGGTTAGTATTAATACTTTTAATCTTTATGGGATGATACCCGCATTTTATATATTATATTACAAAATTTGATAAGTATACTTACCTTACATCACATTCATAATAACCTAATGAAGTTGGTGGGCATTTCCTATTGGCACCACAAAGGCCATAGTTGTCACAATAATCCATTGGCGATTCAACAAGGATAGTCCAACTTTGACTTGATTTGCTCTGGGTATACTATTCGTTGTGATAGTTAGTGTGGTTCAAAACTGGCCTAGCTAGTGATTTGTCAGTGACATGGACCGTAATGAATGCTTCATCTTCACTAAACGTAAAGTTGCATAAAAAGATTGGATTTGGGTTTTTCTCTAGCGTGCCACTAAAATCTATTCCATTCCTCAAGCCAGTCATGTAGTGCTTACTAGAACCTTTATATAAAACTTCCTCGAGGTAACTTATGTGAACAATTAACTAAGTGAGTTTTTAATCCTATTTTAGATACTAAAATTGTTTAGTTAAGTTTATAACAACATTTGATAGTATGCTTGATTTGAATTGTTGCTGGTTGATGCTAAATTTGAAAGCTATGTCTCAAACATCTAAGGTCTAGTAGGCACCTAATAAAAGTGTACAAACAGATTAAAATAGTCCATATAACCATAGGCAGCTCTAAAAACATATAGTTCATAAAAGTTTGGTAACCATACCCTAAAAATTGTTCAAACTAATAGTAACTGTACTCATCCACTACATCACTCTTGCAAGCCTAAAACTTCTCCTTGAAGCCAAATCTTAAAGAGTCGTATGAAGGTCCTCCTCACCAAAAAAGAAATGAATGAACTATAAAAGCTCAGTGTACAGTAATAAAAACATAAGGATTGGTATCACATTAGGCCTAATTTTGATGCAACATACAACAATTTAATTAATATAACATTTAACTTCAAGACTTTGATTAATGATTTAGGGTTTTCCAAGACGTGTTGACTTGTAGCTGTTGGAAATTTTTTTGGGAAATTAAACATTATGAATGTAAATTAGTAGCGCGGCAATGCTCAAGCCTTAATTCCCACTACAAGGGGTTAGCTAAAATTTATGAATGCAAGCAGAAAAAGGTTAAAAAAAAAAATTAGTGACCGCAAAATGGGGATCTAAAGTCTTTTTTCAAAGAAAAAGAATGGGGAGTATAAGCACTTCAACAAATCCATGCTTAAAGTAGATTATGTTTATGGAGAGTTTCAAGGATTGACTTTCTGAATTGAATCCGAGACCTCGTGTAAATTGTTATCTTGATGCTTAACCTTTAACCAAGTATTATACGGTCCGATTTTGCATAATAATGGGACTACGCTATACATCTCATAAATGTCGTATTATCTACACTGGACAAAGTGGACCCAAAAGTTGCTCCATGTCCTCTTTGATAGCAAAGGTTGTCATTTTTTATTTATTTCCTTCCAAAACCAAAACTGACTTTTATTTTTTGGAAGACCAAAGCCAAATGTATATGAGACAATGGCCTTCATCAATGCAAAATAAAAGCTAGTTTTGGTGATGTGGTCTCCATGATTTTGATATGTGCATACAATGTTACAGATTATTACAAACTTTGCAACTTGTCGAGCATTCAATCCACAACAGCCAACAACTTGAAAGTATTGTAGTCCTGGATGATTATCACATCAATTACTTGTATAATAGCCACTTACTGACTTCGTGCAAAAATAAATAGATTGAGAGGATCTAGATAGGGACATAAAGGATGAAGCCCTTTGAAAAATCAACAAAGAAGACGAGAAAGGTCACATGAAATACTAAGGGTTCTATTTACACTATTTTTTGGACAATCAAATAAGTATGTTCTTGGTGAACAACAGTAGAATACACTCTTTATCATATATTCATACATGTTATTTTTACAGTTGCTCTTTATACATAATAAATATAAAGAAATATAAATATTCAGAATGAGAATAGGGTTGAGCATGTGCAATTATCATATGCCGTATTAAATATTCTTTCGTGATAGATTATATTCAATTTTCTTATTTTTATTATTCTATAAATTATACAGTTACAGAAAAATACAATAAAATATATTAAGTATATAAATCGTGAAATCAACACTTACTTGAAAGGCTTATAAACCCAATAGAGCACAATTTGACATCAAAATATCAAAAAGAAACGACCCCCCTTTTCTCCATCAAGAGATTGAAATCAGAAGGTTTAGCTGTTTTTAGTAAAGATGTCAATCTTTATTATACACTCTATTGTTAAAAATAAAGAACAACAGTGTCTTATTCACATGTCCTACAAGTTTATGGTCTGCCTGATAAAATCCCCAATTTCTCTTACCAATTATGGTGTCCAAAACTAGAATACAAAAACCTTTTTTTTTTTTGGTAAAATATAATACAAAATCTGAAAACATCAATTTTGACAAATATATTAGTACCGTAAACAACTCATTATTAGATCAATAATATGAACCATGTGCAAGATGTTACTGATATTTTAAAGATTTACTTATATAATGTCACACTCTAGGTGGATTTGCCATTATATTCTCGTCATGTATATTAATAGATATTAATAACATAAGACTTTTAGCTATTATTATTTTATTAATATATAAAAGATTTTATAATTAAAGTGATAGTATAAATGAAAGCAATCCATAATCTAAAAGAATAATATAAAATTTATTTAAATTTATTTATTATATTAAACTCAAACTTTTTATAAATCTTTAAAATATAGATTTTAGAATCAACTCACTCTATAATTGATCATACCCAAGGACAAGCCAAGCACACCTAGCCTAAAAATTTAACTTCACTAAAACTATATTATAACGGTTATGTTTAATAAAAATACCTTTTATATTTAAATTTAATTTTAAAATATAATTTTCAGTATTTATAACTTTTTTTTAACATATCTATGACCTACTTAATTAATTTGTTGGCAAAAAAATAACCCTTTTATCGATTCTCTCTCTTTCTCTCTCTCTCTCTCTTTCATTTCAAAAGATATCAATCTTTAAAGTAGTATTGTTGAAAAGATTGATACAACTTCCATTGTAGATGAATTTTATGATAGGAAAAAGTGATAAGTTAGACTAGAGTGATTTCTTTTTTTATTTAACAATTTAAGATTGTACTTTATTATATATAATAATAACATGAAAATGATTTCAATGATATTAATGATGGCCCTACTACCTTTTAATCACGTGCCCATTTGTGTATGTACCAATATTGGTTCTATCAAGATAGGTTAAGTTTGTGAATACATGCAAAGAAATCCATAAGGAAATAGGCAAAAAACCACAAGCTCAATAAATTGGTAAGGGAAAAGTATAGTACATTAGGTAGGCACAATTAAGCAGCACCAAATCCCTTTAGAATGCAATGTAACGAAACAAGTGCCACCTACATGACATTAATTGATTCATCATGAGACTAGAGAAATTAACCTTACTCTAATTTGAGTTTTGATGAGTTTTATCACTATAATAAACACCTCCCACCAAATTTGAAGTAGTGCAATGGATTTCCCTATATCCACTCTATACCCATTTTAGACTATTCCCATGATAGCTTCTAAACCGTAACACAAATTCCTCTCCCATCACTTAGTTTGGTAAGGTTAAAAGAAGGAAGCCTTGTGTCCTCACGAAAATGGGTGGTTTTTCATAGGCATAAGCTATGCAATCAATGTGGTGCATGACTAGTTAATTAAGCCAAATGTAACATTAGTCTAGTTTATAGGGTGATGAAATAGTGTATACATTTCCTAAGCATATAAGTCATAATAAGTTAGACCAATCAAGTAGGCTTAACTTCTACAAACAAAGCAATTATATGTGTTGCATGCACACAAGCAATTAATTATAATAACAAGCAATATCATGGCTTACAATCTTTTGTTAACACAATAAAACTGTTATGAGGTAGGCTAACTTACTTAGGTTATGGAATGCAATATTTCTTTAGATAACCCAAAAAGTTTATTAAATATGTTTAAGTCAAAAGTAACTAAGGGAAATAACATGTGGTTTATGAGGTATTTATAGGAATTTCTAAACAAGTTCCATTATGGGTTTTATGGTAGGTTCTATATTAGGCTTTGCTATAATTTCAATAATAGTAGTTATCATAACCCTAAAGAAAGCTTAGTAGAAATATTTAAAAGTTATCATATCCCGTATACACCTACAATATGAAAATTGTCTTACAAGTCAAAGAATGCAAGACTCTAATTAAATAACATATAATGATATATAAAAATAATCATGAAAGCCAATATTCTATGGTTTATTAGAATCGTAGATAATTAATATGCCCAATCAAATAATAAGATTGGGTAAATCATTTTAAGTGACTTGGGTTTTAAAGAAATAAAAATCTAGCTTTTAATGAATAAATAAGTTTTAGTCTTTTGTAATTTGAAATTTCTATTAGACTAATTCTATAACTAAAGTCCTAGTAGACTTAGGTTGAAAAAGAAATGGTTAGGGTGTAAGTTACAATTGCTTAGTGAGATGTGTAGCATGTGCATGTAAGTTACAACAAACAATAGCAAACAAAAACCAAGTTAGCTATGTGGGTGTACAACATGTGTATGTGTTGTAGATGTGAATGTGTGTGCTATGTATCTGTGTGTGTGCTGTTGGGTATGTCGACTGGTGTATGCTAGTATGTTGGTGTGATGTTGTGGTATTAGCGGGGGTGGCATGTGTGTCGCTGTGTGTGCATGTGTGTTAAGTGAGTGTGCCTTCTGTATATATGTTGCTATGTGTGTTGCTGTTGTGTGGTGTGTGTTGTGTGTGAGTGTGTCACTATTGTGTCAAGTATGTTGTGTGTGCATGTGTCTCCTATATATGTGTTGTTGTTACATGGTGTAAGCTGTGTGTGTGTGTCTTCCATGTGCGTGTGGGGCATCGTGTTTGTGTATGCTACGGTGCAGTGTATTGCATCTTCACTGCGTCGAGTGTGTGTGTTGTTTTAGAGGATAGGGATAAAGGACAAAAAATCAGGAAGAACAAATCAGGGATATACTTCATTCTATTTTGCAAGCTTCTAAAAATATAGAAGCAACAACTTGATAAGTTTAACATTCGAAATTTAAGCAAAATAAATCAAAATAAACTTGATCTCTTCAAAAAAATTAGAACTAATTGAAATAAACCAAAAACAAAATATTTGCTATTTTAACAAGCAGTAAACTAACACTCCTCCATGTTTTTAGGAGTTGCAAATTCCAAGTTTTTGCCTCAGAAGTTCAAACTTGTTTGTTGGCGGAGGCTTTATGAAGATGTCTGCAAGTTGTTCCTCAGATTTGCAATACACGAGACTTATATCTCCTTCCTTTTGCACTTCTCTTAAGAAGAAAAATTTGATCTTAAAATGATTAGTTTTTCCATGAAAAACTAGATTATGTGAGATTGCAATTGCTGCCTAATTATCTACATAAACCTTTGTGTCATTTTGTTGCTCTAAGTGTAGATCGCACATCAGCTTCCTCAGCCACAAAGCTTGGTTTATAGTAGCTGTAGCAACAACAAACTCGGCCTTTGTAGTGGATTGCACTACAATTTCTTGCTTCTTGGAACTCCATGAAAAAACTCCTGATCCTAAGCTAAAATAATACCCTGATGTACTCTTTATGTCATCTACGAATCCACCTTAATCTCTATTGGAAAATCCCAATAGACTTAAGCTTTGACACTTCTTGAATTTTACACCAAGATTGAGGTACCGTTTGGTTACTGGTACTGGACAGAACAAGAGTACTGGACAGTACTAAAAAAGAAGGACTGGACAAAAAATATTTTTGTACTACGTTTGGTTTGTTTAGTACTGGACAAGGATTTTTGTGCTGTCTAGTGTTTGGATTGCAAAGTACTGGACTGGACATAGTAAATTTGACAGTTTTGCCCTTTTTAATTACTAGAGAAGGCTTTTGTGTTATGTAGTGTTTGAAATTACAAAGTACTGAACTGGACAGAGTAAAATTGACAATTTTTCCCTTTTATTTATATCATAGTTATTTATATATATTTGATATTATTATAAAAAAAAATGACTTGAAGGTTTAATATATTATATTAAATATTATAGGAAAAAGAATTTCATTTTATTTTTGGAGTCGACACTTAACTGTTGTTGGGAAAGATTGAATTAAGAATAATGGAGCGGATTAGTCCTAATTTGGACCATTAGTCGTCGTGATTTCCTCTTCTCGTTTTTTTGTGAAAAGAGGAAAGGGGAAAACCGGAGTTTCTAAGTTTAGAGGCTAACATATTAAAACCCTAAGGTTACCACCTAATCTCCTAAAATTTACTTTATCTCAAAATATCTTTTATTTTATTTTTGTCGTCTTTTATTGTGTTTTTGAGTGAATTATGCTAGGAAAATATTTTTTATTCCTTTTTTAGGATTGTCCCAAATGGGTGCCTACATACCTGCTATTCAGGATCAAATAAACTGTAGTTCGCTTTTCTTGAAAAACTTTAGTGTGTTTGTAAATTTTAATTATGAAATTTCTTTTAATTTATGTTTTTACCATTTTAGGATTTTTTTAAAAAATCTAAACCTAGGCTTGATAATTTGATTTTTTTTTAAATGATAATTTTAAGGAAAAACACCAATTTTGGATTTATTTAAGAAAATGATTTTTCTAAGTGATAAAAATTCATTTTTTTTATTTTTCAACTCATTTATACTATTATAAATTTTTATTGCTTTTTTACTTAATTTATTATGATTTTTATAATTTTTATTAACTTTTATTAATTTTCATAATTTTTATTAAATTTTTATAATTTTATTAAATTTTTATTGAAAAATTTTCTTCTAGATTTTTATCTATCCTATTTCAAAATCTAAATCTTTATTTTTATTTTTCTAATATTTTTATTATTTTTTTTATGAATTTTTACATTTTTATAATTTATTATTATACTTACTATTTTTATTTTCTTTCAAGGTAAATATGAAGGGCAAATCCGGAATTTCAGAAAAATTACATTTAGTCCAGTACCTAATTTTTAGTACCGAATTACATGTGGTACTAAAATTTCTGATTTTGTCCAGTACGTAATTGGTCTTTAGTCCAGTACTTCCTTCATGTGTGGCAACCAAACGAGGGACAAAAAATTTTGTCCAGTCCAGTGCCGAATTTCAATGCCAACCAAACGCTACCTGATAGTTCCTTTGATATATCTAATAACTCTTTTTGCAGCTTTAAAATATATTTCACTAGCGCAATGCATGAAGTGAGAAAGAATACTTATAGCAAAGAGAATGTCAGGCCTAGTTGCAGTTAAATACATTATATAACCAACTAAGTTACTGAAGTAACCTTCTTCAACCTTGTTTGCACCATCCTCCTTGCTTAAGCTTTCCTTTTGATTCATAGGAGTAGCCATTTCCTTGCAGTCTTCCATACGAAACTTCTTAAGAAATTCCTTTGCATATTTCTTTTGACACATGAAAACTTCATCTTCTAGTTGCTTAATCTCCATTCCCAAAAAATATGTCATTAATCTAAGGTCTGTCATTTCAAAACTTTGCAACATTTCCATCTTAAATTCTTCAACAAGCTTGGAATTTCCACCTGTAATAAGAAGATCATCAACATAAAGAGAAACTATGATCAGATCAACTCCTTTACGTTTTACATAAAGAGTGGCTTCTGACATGCTTTTCACAAATCCTAAACTTGATAGATGCTTATCTATCTTGCTATACCATGCTTTAGGTGCTTGTTTCAAGTTGTATAGAGCCTTCTTGAGCAAGTAGACCTTTTCTTCTTTACCTTGTTCCACAAATCCCTCAAGTTGCTCAACATAGATTTCCTCTTGTAAAGTACCGTTTAAGAATGCAGACTTTACATCTAGTTGAAGCACTTTCCAACTATTTTGTGCAGCTATTGCTAATACTAGTCAAATAGTATCTAATGTAGCAACAGGAGCAAACGTATCAGAGTAATTAACTCTAAAAACCTGAGCATATCCCTTGAAAATAAGCCTCACTTTATACTTGTTGACAAATCCATCCGCATTAAGTTTAGTTCTAAACTCCCATTTTACTCCAATGATTTTTCCGTCAGTTCATTTATCAACTAGCTCCCAAGTCTTGTTTTTCTTAATCATTGTTAGCTTTTCCTCCATTGCTTTTTGCCATTTTTGGTCTTTAATGGCATCTTCATAACCAACAGGTTCATAGATGGCTACATTGCATCTTTAATACACATTATGGAGAGGTCTTGTTCCACGAACTAGCAGATCATCTTCCATTTCTTCTTGCCACTATTCTAAAGCTTGTTCTTCTCTTGTTTAAAAGGACAAGCTTGATTGTTGCTTGGTTACATGTATTTCCTTTGTCTCATCTTTATTAAAGAACACATCTCTACTGACTAATATTTTTCCCGTTTGAGGTTGATAAATCTTGTATGCTTTAGAGGAAGAACTGTAGCTTATAAAGATACCTGGTTTTGACTTTTTACCGAGCTTATCATGCTTAACCCATGGAACATGAGAGAAACACAAACATCTAAACACTCTAAGAAAATTCGGTGAGAGTTTGTAGCAATACCATGCTTCAAATGGTGTTTTGTCTTTCACTACTTTGGTAGGTAATCTGTTTTGCAAGAAGACTGCCGTACTAGCCGCCTCAGCTCACAAGTTCTTTAGCAAATCTTTATCATGCAGCATACATCTAGTCATCTCCATTATATATCTATTTCTCCTTTTGCTAACCCCGTTTTGCTGCGGAGTGTAAGGAGTAGTGAGCTAATGTTGTATGCCCACTTCTTCACAAAACAAATTAAATTCTCCTTATGTGTATTCTTTTCCATTATTTGATCTTATAGCTTGGATTTTGCAATCACTTTGGTTTTCTACCATTTCTTGAATTTCCATAGCACACCACCCACTTCTGATTTGTATTTTAGAAAGAAAATCCAACACATTCTTGTAAAATCATCAATGGAGATAACATAATATTGACTACCTACTAAGGATGGAGTTCTATGAGGACCCACAATATCTGTGTGAATCAGCTGCAACTTGTGAGTAGCTCTCCATGATGGCTTTAGGAATGGTTTCTGATTTTGCTTACCATATTGACAAGCATTGCATCTCGATAAATAATTTTCGAATGTTGGTAATCCAACTATGAGCTCCCTTTCTTTCATAAATTGCATCCTTTTCAAGTGGCAATGACCAAGTCTCTTATGCCATATCTTCATGTTGCTGGCTTCTGTGGAGAATGCTATAGGTTCTTCTTTGATTGGATCAAAAGAAAAACTTTTCCCTTTCATTCTCACATTAAGGACCTTCTAACCATTGGCACTAAGTATGTGGTAGTAGTTATCTTCAAAAATTACTTTGAAGCCATGTTCAATCAATTGATCCATACTCAACAAGTTTTGGTCAATCTCAGGTACATAAAGAATGATTACTGTCCCTATTCCTTTAACAAAGATGTAATCGCCATTACCAATTTTAACTTTAGTAATGTCAGTTGGCTTCAAATTGTTGAAGAGTTCTTTATTGTTGGTCATGTGGTTTGTAGAACCACTATCAATTAACCAAATTTCAAATGAACAACCATTAGCAACACAAGATGCTACAAAGAGCTGATCTTCATCCTCTTGTTTAGTAACTTATGCTTCAATCACTTGTTGCTGAATCTTTCTTTTGTAGATGATTGCTTCATGTCCCATTTGATTGCACTTGAAACATTTTGCATTAGGTCTCCTCCAGCATTTGAATGGTGGGTGACTTTCCTTTCCACAATGATGACAAAGAGGATATTTACCCTTAAAGCTTCCTTTTCTTCCTTTATTGTTGTTTGACACAGATGAAAAATTTCCATCTTCACCTTTCTTCTTTTTCCCTTTGTTTTTATCAGCTCCATGGTTCAGTGCTAACATTTTCCCTCATATGCCTTCTTCGTTCTTGCACCTACAATGAGTGTAGCAATTATACTAAGGAAATCTTTCATAAATCCTTGGTATTTTCTAATGTTGTTACAGTTGCCTAATATCTTTTAGGTACTGTGATAAGGATCTTCTCAACAATCCTTGAGTCATTAAATTTTGACCCCATTAGTTTGATCTTGTTTATAATATCAAGAAATCTATCTGAATTTTTTTTATTGTTTCAGATTTCTTCATCTTTTGCAATTCAAAATCCCTTATCTAATTTAGAACCTTCATTCCTCTGATCCTTTCGTCTCCCACATATTCTTCCTTAAGATATTCCTAAATAGACTTAGCTGTCTTACAAGACATGATTCTTGTAAAAATCGTTGATGATACTGCAGCGAATAAGCACGGTTAGGCCTTTGAATTTTTAGTCTTCTTCTCTTTATGCATTTTGATTTGAGCCACGGTGGGATTGTTTGGAAGTGTAGACACATCATAGTCTTCTTCTACGGTTTCCCAAAGATCCAAAGCCTCCAGATAAGTCTCCATATGGACTGCCTAAATTTGGTAATTTTCTCCGTTGAACACAAGCTAAGCTATTGAAGAAAAGCTTGCTTCGGCTTCCATGATGTTTAGAAAGAGCTTCTACACAAATCCCGCAAGAAGAAAGCTTTGATACCAATTGTTGTTTCAGAGGATAGGAACAAAGGACAAAAAATCAGGAAGAACAAATTAGGGATATATTTCATTCTATTTTGTAAGCTTCTAAAAATATAGAAGCAACAACTTGATAAGTTTAACATCCGAAATTTAAGCAAAATAAATCAAAACAAACTTAATCACTTCCAAAAAATTAGAACTAATTGAAACAAACCAAAAATAAAATATTTGTTGTCCTAACAAGTAGTAAACTAACAGTGTGAATGGTCTTGTGTGTGTGCAGTGTTGTGTGTTGTGTGCTGTGTGCACAATATGGTGTAGTGATGGTGTGTGTACATGTTGTGTGAGCATGTGATTCTAGTGTGTGTGGTGTATGTACATAAAACTCCAGTGTGTGCGTGTGATCCCGGTGTGAGGGTGCTAGCGAGTGTGTATGTGTTTGCTAGTGTATGTGAGACTAGGCGTTTGTGTGTCATAGGGTGATCGGTGTATGTGTTTGTGTATACTATGAAGGAAGTAGTTTATGGCATCATGTGTACATGTGCTATGATACAGTGCGTAGGCGTACGTGCTACCTGTGTTTAGTGCGATGTATTTGAGGTACTATATATAGGCTTACACGTAAGGTTGGGGATATATACATACATACATACATATATATGTATACACACAGTATATATATATTATTGTTATTGTTATTATTTTACAAGTTATTAAATAATTTGGTTTTGCATTGTGTTTTAAGCATGTATTTTTGATATTTTAAATACCTGCGGTGTAGTGTATCTTGCTAATTAGCTTGTGAATATTCTTCATTTGATCGCCCCAAAATAAATAATTAATTATTTTGACTTAAATAAAATTTGACATTTAGTGCACAATACAATGTACTAAGATTGAATGTCATCACTGCTATAAAACGCACAAGAAGTAATCGTGTAGGAATTACTGTTTCGCTAACAATGAACTACGTGACTGAGGAGATTGACATGTCTTTGAAAGAATTGAGTAGGAGAGTCTTGCATGTCCTTCAGGGTGTATACTCGGTATGCTAATTTGGTACTTGTAGTTTAAGACTTTTAAAACTTTAAAATAATTAATAAAGAGACAAGATGGAAAATTAGCAGACTAAGATACTCGAGCACTTATGGTTACGAGAATCCTTAACTTAAGGTCAAGGGAGACGCTAAACCCTAAATTTTAAGTTGGTTACCAGAAGATTGCATGTAATGTTGCATTACATATAGATTGTTCATGCATAGCATATGTTTGATAACTTGCTTGATTTGTTTGTGTGTGTGTAGTATTATGAGATTGCACTCCTATATCACTAAGCAATAATAGCTTACCTCTTACAGATTTTATGATGCAGGTCACGACTACAAGAATTTCTCATTTAAATGTATTGCTTAAGTAAGATCTCTACATGAAACCATTGGAATTGGGAGCGAGGATCAAGAAATAGAGTAGATTTCTCTTATGAATTATGTTAGAAGACTAAATGGTTTTATATCGTAAATATTTTAAATCAAATTAGCAAAATTTCAACCTAATGTGTAATGGAACCCAAATAAAGTCTACTTTTGAAAAAAAATATGTCTTATATGCTATGATGGATCTCAAATACTCCGATTGTAATAGAGAAATGTGAAATGAGAGTCAAGATAAGGCATTTTATCTAACTATTTAAAATTTGATAGGTCAATTTGATGTAATGATTTAGACGTTTCGCAGTTATTTAATTGGGGTCAAGTAACTGTGGTGGATTGTCATAATGAAAGTCCTTTACAGGGCATGACAAAGGATAAGTGTGATGGGTAGATGATAGTGAGTGTTGCATCAACCTAGAATGTGGGGGTGAGTTAGCATAAATGCGAATAGTGGGCAAGTTCGATAATGTGCCGATGTTTGCATTAAGCAATGCCAGTCTATTGTGGAGTGCAGGGACATGATAGTTGTAGACGAATGTCATTGGCACGTAGGAATTTTTCAAAGACATTATTTATAAATTCACTACCACTAACGCAATGAAAAGCTTTAATGCGATTGGAGAAACAATTTTCAACAAGTGATTTGAAATGCTGGAAATTGGATGCAACATCACCTTTATTATGCTTGGGAAAAAGCCAAGAGTAGCGAGTACAATAGCCACAAAGATTACATGATAGTGAAAACCTAGATTTGATCCAACAGGCGATTGTCATTCATCTGAATGAATAACATCTAAAGGCTTTAAAACTATGTGACATGATTGTCGGAAGGGCAGACAAGTGGTCTTGCTAACATGGCAAGCATGACATGGACCGGAGGATGAGGGAGATGACTTAACATGAATGCGATGACTTAAAACAAGATGGTTGAGGATGTCAAGCAACCGCCGCCAACACATGCTGCTGTTACAACATTGGTGACAAACGATTCTCCACATCACGTCGAAGTCGACAAAGTCCACTTGGAGTCCGACGACCGCCGACGAAGTATGCGCGAATTCCCATGTTCGTCCGTTCTCGTTCCAGATCAACTTGTGTGTGTGTTTTTCTTTCTTTTTATTTTTTTTCTTTATTTATTCCTGCTATGTTTTTTTTAGTTAAATGATAATATTTCAGGTTTTAATAATAAAGTTAATTTCCAAGCTTTACAATCTTTAGTGTTTAAAAATTTTTCGAGACCCGACTTAATCTACTTAATTAACTCTAAATCTTTTTCACGATTACAATCAAATGGAACTTTAATAAATCAAACTTTTTTTAATTCTTATTTATCCTAATAAATGAGCATATACGAACCAAATTAAAAAAATAAAATAAAAAATTAGGCTCGATTGGATGGCTACTCTACTAGGTTTTGAGCAAACACTGCCATGGCTTTTGATTGCGGGAAATAACTGAGGTGGTCTAAGTATGAAAAGCAGTAGGCATGGAGGCTGAGGCATCATCCGCATCTTGACGTTTGATCCATTGTTCATGACTTAGTAACTGGGCATGGATATGTTCAGAAGTGAACGAAACGGGAGAATATGTGAGTGTAGTAATGAGTGTCATACTCAAGGAAAACCACAAAAGGCATGGGTGATAAGGTCTGTGGTGCGGAGAAGTCGTCCAATTACTACAAGCAGATCGGCAATAGACTTAAACTCGCGTAGATAGTCAATAATGGGAGTCCGATTCAGACAGAGTGAGGAGTTGCTACTTTAATTCCATTTCCCGAGCCGTGGAGAAATCTAGGAAATGGCGGCAGAGAGCGGACCATATGTCATAGGCAACAATAATATCGTGAACTTCCAGCAGGATGTCATTGGACAGAGTGGCTAAAAGGGAGGCACGAAGCAAATGGTTGATGCGAAGCCATTGTGAATAAGATAGGTTAGGTATTGGGAGTCTACCGGGAGTAGTGAAAAGTTCAACTGGTGTTGCGACAGTAGTACCATCTACGTATCGGTATAAGGTACGAGCTCATGAGCGATAGCCACACCTGGTAATTATCAGCTGAGAGCTTGATAGGGACAATAGTAGTGATGCTAGTGGGAGAAATAGAGGGATATGCCGGGAATGTTGGAAGGGACAATGGAGAGGTGGGAAACTCCGGACGACGGAAAGGATGATGGGTTGGGTAGGTGTAGTTGATGGATTGAGTACAAACGGATCGAGGGTTGGTTCCATGGGGGTAAAAGAAGAAGATGTGGCAGTTGATGTGGGTGGCAACAACGGAGCAGTGTGAAGGAGTAGGCTCGAACAGTGACAGCCAACGTGAGAGAAGGCAAGAAGTGACTGGCTGAGAGGCGACTAGCATAGACAGTAGTGGCCAACATGAATAGTAGTGGCTGGCATTGAAAACAGACTCCGATAAAAAATAATAATAATAATAATAATTAATTCAGGGTTTGTACAGCTTTGATACCATATACACAAATACGATATGTTTTGTACTATTGCATTATATAAAATATGCACTATTACAAAATATAAGTATAAAAACATATGATCAAGATTTGTAACCCACAAATATGCAAAGACCATACTACCCATAGTTATAAAACCAAATAACAATACATATATAGTAATACAAACAAGTATCACTAGACACTGTGTCAAGAGAAAGAAGTATAAAATGTGTGCCAATAAACTAGGCTGAGTACAGAATTGAAAAAAGATAACTAGCATTAACTAGATTAACGACCTGAAGGAAGAGTAACTGTCATATTATTGACTGAACATGGTTCAAGCTTGCTAGAGGAGGAACTCTCAGTAAATGGTTTTCCTGAAAGAAAACCAGGTTGTTTTGGCTCAGGCAATGGACTCTCACTGCTTAGCATCACCACCACAGATGACATGGTTGGCCTATCCTCAGGATGCTCCTGCAGACACAAGAGACCAATGTGGATGCAGCGCAACATTTCTTTTATAGTGCATGTGTCAACCAAACATTGATCAATTAGTTCAGAAGCTTGGCCATCAACATACAACTTCCATGCCTGCATTATGTAATAAATGTCATTCATCAGAAAACTCTCTTTACAAGTAAAATGGGGTTATTATAGCAGGGATGCATGAACAATCATTTTTTTTTTTTAGTGCTTCAATTAGCATGATCTCCCCATTTTAGTCTCGATCATATAGTAGTGATGATCTTGAGGTCATTTCTTGTATATGTGGCAGACAGCACTACTCTTTGAAGAGGTTCTTACACTTTCCCTGTTTGGTATTCATCACGGAATATGACTTGATGGAGTCTAATTTACTATTGTTTTCAATGAGATATTAGTTATATACAGTAGCCATGATAGTAAAATATGAGTTCATAGCTTTTGTTCTATGGGATATAATATTCTTCTCTCCTACTAATTATGAGAATTCTCCAAGGAATTCGAAGCCATGAAATACCGTGAAATCATATTTTCTACTCATTTTCCCAACAATATGACCAAGTTCGCAATAAGAATAAGGGAAAAATGTAAATACATTTTTAAAACTATTAATCAAATGCAAATAGACCCTTTAACTTATCAAAGCATATTTTTACTTTTCCTTTAACTCTTGAAAAAAAAAAAATGACCACACCCTTCAAATCATTGCTATAGCTACAAAACACTCACTATTCAATGAATCTATGAGTTGTTAATGATGAAGTCATGCTTTGGAAGTTTGAAGGTTCTATCTACACTTAGCAATAATTTCGAAAGTGTATCTACAATTATTCCTAAAAACAATACTAAGTACATTTCCATGGAATCCTATTTTGTAGTAATAAAAAAACATGGCCAAGGTGTTCTAGCAAGTGAAACAGCGAAATTGAGAAAAAGAAAAAAAAAAAAAAAGGCAACAAGAATGATAGAATTTCGTATTTCGATTGTAAAAGGACTCTTGATGCAACTAGTCCCTTCAAAATCATGGGGATCCTTTTCTATATAAAAGAAATGGCTGTCATGCAAATGTACTTCTAAGTAATTAACCCATAGGTCTTGCTTATTAATATGAAAAGAAAAGCATATAATGAATGGGATTACTTAGAAAGATATAAAAAATTCTACTTACATGTCCTGCTAGGTTGTTCTCTGCATGATAAAATCCTCGGTTTCTCTTCCCACTTATGGTCTCTAGGACTAAAATACCAAAGCTAAAGACATCTGATTTGATTGAAAACAGTCCATCAATGGCATACTCGGGCGCCATATAGCCACTAAGAAATACAAATGCAAATGAAACACATTGTTATCATACAAATGCAACTATTTACTTGAGTCAATATTAGTAAACATGTACAAGATAAGGTACTTACTAGGTCCCAACAACTCTGTTTGTATTGCACTCACTCTGATCTCCCCCAAATATTCTAGCCATGCCAAAATCTGAAATTTTGGGATTCATCTTATTATCAAGCAATACATTGCTTGCTTTGAGATCTCTATGTATTATCCTCAATCTTGAATCTTGATGAAGATAAAGAATGCCTCGAGCAACTCCATAGATTATGTTGAAACGCTTACCCCAGTCCAATTCTTTGCTTCTTGTCTCACCTAGAAGGTTTCAAGTGGAAATATATTTCTATGATGACTAATCTTGGGAAACAACTTTTTGTAATTGAATGCTCCATTAAGTTAGCAAACTACTGCAACTACTTACCAAAAAGAAACGCGTCCAAGCTTTTGTTTGGCATATACTCATAGATAAGCAGTTTTTCTTCATGCTCAATGCAACAGCCGAGAAGCTTCACTAGATTTCGGTGTTGAAGCTTTGCTATCAACATAACTTCATTTTTGAACTCTCTCGTGCCTTGCCTTGAACTGTGTGATAGTCTCTTTACAGCAATTTCTTGCCCATCATCAAGCACACCCTGAAAACACGAGTTCGAATGTTGTAAATACAACATGTGTGTTTTCTTCATGGTTTAGATCATCCACAAATTTGATATATTTTTTCTTACCTTATATACAGCTCCAAAACCACCTTTACCTAGATAATTGTTCACTGAAAAATTGTTAGTAGATTTTACAATTTTGGCTAGGTCAAAACTTGGGAGCTCAAAGTCATACTCTGGGCCTTCAAAATCTTGACCTTCCGATAATTTCTCCGTTCTATCTGCAATTGGCACCATTCTACACTTCAACTTGCAGAGAGACAATTACATTTTGTACAACATACACGTCATGGAAACGCTAAAAACTTCTCGTCTAAACTAAATAAGCATGAACACAAAGCTAAAAGTATGTTAAGCTGGTAATGCTATTTCAGCTACATGTTTATTTCCTCAATTTGATCTCAACTGTTTTCACTCCCATTTAGTTGATCAGAGACAGGAAAGGTTTTTACGTCGTATTTGTTTGCTTGCCTCTATATCCATGGCTAACAAGTTTGGAATACCACCGTAAGTTTTATTGCAAACAATAAGAAGAATTAATCCCGTTCCATGAACACCAACAACTTCATAAGGTTCATGATTAACCAACTTAGCCACAACTGGCAAAATGAATGGGCATCATGCAATGAATAGGGGCATCTTGCAATAAATGCTAAATGTTCTATAAGGTTGTTAGAAATATTTTTATCTTTTCTTGGGTGGTAGATCACAAATCTTTATTTCAGTACATAAAGCCCAGACAGAGATATGCTGGTATGAGGCTAATCTGAGAAAATAAAAGGTTAGATCAATACCTCTCTCTACAATTTATTCTGTCCCTCATCAACCATACATACTGTTATCTTCTCTAAGCTGGAGAGTTCAAGTTCATTCTCGAATTTCAACATCTTTACATATGGCCTTTCAAGAGGGTATGAAACTTCAATAGTATATACAGGATGGATCAAACTTCCTCGAGGAAGTTTCCCCTAAAAATTTATGTTCCTCAAATCAGTCTTGTACTCATTCATTGTTAGCCTATCAATCCTTACCAGGAAAATCTTGGAAAAACAACCAATTAGATTTATGTTGATCTCAGAAGTTTAATTTACTATTCCAATTATCAACATGACTTCAGAACAGTAGAAAAGGATCATGCTTGGGAACTCTACTATTAATAAAAGCGGCAGTGATATTTCAGAGAGCCTAAGAAGGAAAAGATAACAAGAGAGGACTTGATGAACCTTGCATACCTTTCAACTTCATTCTGCTTTTATAGATGTAATACGCGGCTGTAAGCATGCCAGCCATCATAGCAAATGCTAGTACAACAATGATAGCAATCCGATAGTTGGCCTTTGGCTTTCCTGTCAAAATAAAAAGCAAGGTTACATACCGACTGAGTGTACTTTATGCCAAGAGCAAGCGCTGAACAAACTACAAACAAGGTCTGTTTGTATTTATATCTGATCTTTATTTGTTTTGTGCCGACTGTGTATATTTGTCATATATTTTTCTTGGAATGAAGTTTATTGAGTGGACTTAAGATGTATAAACCATCTTACCTAACTCGGAAGCAGGCATCCGAATATATAGGGTCTGCCCACCCTCAGGAAACTGTCTAATATCCATTAATTCACCAAACCACATTGCACATCCGCTACCTCTCCCTCTGATATCTGAGTTTGTATAAGCTGTACAGGAACAATTTCTCAAGCACCTTTCCCTACACTCCTTGATATCTAGCTCTTTATCGACCAAACTGTGCGTAGTGTCTGGCAATTTCAACCTAGGATATTTAATGAATCCATCTGTTCTACAATCTAATGGTTTGTTCCTAATACATCCTTGAGACCAGTCGCTCGTGCTCCATTTATCTGGATCTTTTGGCATAAATCCCTCGAGGCATTCACAATAACCCAATGAAGTTAGCAGGCATTTCCCATGGGCACCACAAAGGCCATAGTTGTCGCAGTAATCCTTTGGCATTTCGTAGAGAATAGTCCAACTCTGACTTGATTTGCTCCAGACATACTTTTCCCAACAATAGGTCGTGTGGTTCAAAACTACCCTTTCTAGTGTTTTGTCAGTGACTTGGACCATAAAGAATGCTTCATCTTCACTATATGTAAAGTTGTATATAAATATTGGATTCGGGTGTTGCTCTGGTGTGCCACTGAAACGTATTCCATTCCACGGGCCAGTCCTATAGTGCTTACTGGAACCTTTATAGAAAACTGGCTCGGGGTAACCTGTGTGAACCATACGACCAGTGAAATCTCCCGGAGAAGGGTTGTCGGGACTCTTCCAGGACGCGAAACGCCGGTCAATACCAGTTCTAGATTCCCAACCAATCTTCATACCAGGTAAAAGTGTATCGGTTGGATAATCAAAGCTTTGCCACAGATATGAATCTGGATTTTGATTCTTCTCATTTCTCAAGACCAAATTTCCGGTTTCTAGAAGTTGCAAAATTGGATTGTGAACCTCTCTAGTTGGGCTTGTTGACCAAATCACAAGCGTGCTGTTTTGACTGAGGAGAGTAAGATTTCCTGCTTTGCTAATCCTTAGTGAGCCAGAAGAGCCATTGATTGGTTTATCTCTATTTGCAACCCAGACAACAGTCTTACCCGGAATATTCTTGTACCAAATACCCAAGTAAAGTTTCATAGAATTTCCAGGATTAAAAAAACCCAACTCAAAAGTTCCATCTCTTGAAACCAATGTCTCATTACCACTCAGAGATCGAGACAAACTCAAGGTGTCCAGTGCCACTAAAATTCGAGGGAATAAGGAGATCAAGCATTTAGCTAGAAGGAAAAAATGGAGTGTCTTCATTGGTTTATGAAATTCAAGACGTTTTAGCTCACAAAAATAGATTAAATGGCCGCTATGACTCATTTTCATAACTAAAAGCAACAAGGGAGGTAGTTGGAACAATTCTGTTATTAATGATGGACCAGGATCAACAAGTTGATTAGCAATAGAAGCACCTAAGGGGAAAAGGCTAGAGTACATTATGTGAGAATGACTTCTATTTTATGTAAGTGTTACACTTAATTAAGTGAGCTTTTAATTCTATTTTAGATACTTATAATTGTTTAGTTAAGTTTATAAAAACATTTGATAATATGCTTGATTTGAATTGTTGCTGGTTGATGCTAAGTCTGAAAACTAGGTCTTAAACATCTAGGGCCTATTTGACCCTTAATAAAAGTGTACAAACAAATTAAAATAGTCCATATAATCATAGGCAACTCTAAAAACATATAGTTCATAAAAGTTTGGTAACCATAGCCTAAAACCTCAGCCATTACATCACTCGTGCAAGTGTAATACATGGAAATTTTAATTAATTATTTATTTATTTATGTAAGATAGGTATTATCATAAAGAGCTAAGGACGAAGATGGAAATTTATAAAATTTTGAGGGGCAATTTAGACATTCCACACAGAGAATATAAAAACCACAGAGTTAACCTAGAGACCCTCTTAATCATTTTGCGCAATAAAACCTCAAAAGAAATGGGGAGACGCTCTTGACAAGAACCCTAAAGGCGAGAGGAAAAATGGGCGATCAAACTCCGAAAACAAAAGGGTAAGGATTTTCATGCTAAAGTCAAATTAGGATTTATGGAATTTGTAGTTATGAGCATCGTTTGTTCATACAAAAAATGAGGTGCATGAAGGGAACGGAGAATCGATGATCCGAGATTTACGACTTGTGGAATTTGAAGTAAGTATGCAAATCTTTGTAATTTAGATGCAATTACGTATTTTAGAGACTTAGTTAAGCTTAAGAATAAAGGGAATCAAGTGTAGGAGAATTTGGAATAAAAGAATTAGGTTTCACAGAGATTGCTGAAGGTAACACAACCTACCAATACGGTCGTATTTCGATCGTGTTGAAATGGAAAGGTGCACCGAGATATACACGGCCTCTCAACATGGTCGTGTTTCAACCGTGTTAAGTTAAGGGTAACACGACCTACCAACAAGGTCGTGTTTTGACCGTGTTGAAATGGAAAAGTACATCGAAAGATACACGGCCTCCCAACACGGTTGTGTTTCGACGGTGTTGAGTTAAGGGTAACACGACCTCTCAATACAGTTGTGTTTAAACTGCATTGAGTCAGGGTAACATGACTTCCTAACACGGTTGCGTTTAGACCATATTCAATAAAGAAGAACACGACTTCCCAACGCGGTTGTGTTTCAATGGTGTTGAAACCATGTTTTACACCCAAAAATACACAAGCCTTAACATGGTCGTGCTCTAGCCATGTAGAGCAACACGGTCCCCAACATGGCCGTATTGAATAAAGTATAAAGTAATTATATATTCACTTAACTTCAAATTAAACTAACTTCCACTTAACCTAGATAGCTAGTAAGGCCTTAGAGAAATTAAATGAAAAGGATTAAGAAAATTTAAGAATGATATTGATCTTAGATTGAATACTAAGAAAAGCTTATTGATGTATACAGAGTTCCAATTAGGTTAAGTCAAAGACCAGGTTGTGCGTAAGGCTAGGATTCAAGGTACATGTAACTTGCATATTAATTTGTGCTTGTTTAAGTTAGTCTATGTATGGAACTTGTTTTAATTGATGAATTGGTTTAAGTATTTATGTGTTATGCTGTATATGCTTGGCTCGACCTAGGGGCCCGTAGTGGCAAATCGCTATGGAGCACCCCAATGATCCTTGTGTGACATTGTTCCTAATGGAGTCGTGCTTGAAAATGATTTGGGTTGAATGTTGATTAAATGGTTAAGTGTACATGGGTGTGGGGTCCGTAGTGGCAGTTCCCATCACCAAGTTTAAGGTTTAAGTGGACATGAGTGTGGGGCCCATAGTGACAGTTCCCACCACTAAGTTTAAGGTTTAAGTGTACATGGGTATGGGGCCCGTAGTAGCAGTTCCCATCACCAAGTTTAAGGATTAAGGGATCATGGGTGTGGGGCCTGTAGTGGCAGTTCTCATCTCCAAGTCATGCTCCAATGTGTTAAGTGTGTTAAGGGGGTCATGACTACCTTATTGTTTGTGATAGGAATTAAAATCCTACAGGACTTATCACTAAGACAAGAGCTAAAGAGTTACAAAATTTGGTGATGAGGATCCTCTTTAAACAAATCGACCCCAAAAATATTTGTATACTAATTTCTTTTCTATTACTTATTTGTTGTGCATTCCAATTGGTATACTAGTGGGCTTTTATAGGGTGATGGATAAACTCGCTAAAGCTCAGCTTATGGGTTATTCATGGGCCGACATAAACCAAAGAAGAACTGGTCCAACAAATTGCTCAATTGACTTGAAGAATCGACCACTTGAAGACCATCTTTTACACTTGTAATTGTTATTATTGAACAAGCCAATTTTTGTTTATTTTGGTATTTGTACTTTGATTTTTGAACCGACCACTTAGTGGCATATGTGTAATTTTTTGAACATTTTTACCCTAATTGAAGCAAGTATGGGCTTTTAGGGAGCTTTTGTCAATTTAAAGAAAAATACACTGTTGCCATAAGAGAGTGAGTCCTCTTGCTAAAACATACACTCTTATCAATTTCTAGGAAATTGTAGTGAGTGAGGCTTAGAATTTCTTATGAATAGTATTAAGAACTTCTAAGTTGCTTCCTTTTTATTACTAGTGTGTAATCTCTAGTGATAATAGGTTGTTTTCCATCTATTAGTTGTTCATGCCAATTAGAGTTCATATTGCTCTAATTTTATAAGATTGGAATTGCATTTTATATGTAATTTGATTGGTATTGGAATCCTTTGTAATACTTTCAATTTGGTTCACGCCATTTAGGGTTCACGTGATACTTGGCATCACGCCATTTTTATGTCCCATTTAGCATTTAAGATTAATTAATCATTTGGATTGTGTTCATGTGCTTTAGATTTATTATTAAGGCACATCGGTTTTCTTGTGGACTTAAATTATATTATAAGATGGCTGTCTGTGTTTAAGTTCTGCATGATATGTGTGACACTTGTTTATGTTTGTTCATGCGTATGTGTTTGTGTTATACGTATTGGGCATTAGCTCACCTTTCAGGGGAATCATTTTTAGATGCAAGTGTCGAGGGAGATGAGAACCTAGAAGATAACTTGGGTTTAGGTGAACCATAGAGAGAGGAAGATGAAGAGTACCATTACTATTATAGTGATTAGGTTTTGCGAGAATTATTGTTATTGGAGTATAGTAGACATTGTCTTTTGAGAATTTTGTTTTTGGTATTTAAAGACTTTCGCTGCTTTAGATAATTGATATGGTTTAAGTTATCATTTGAATTTTTGGAAATGTATGAAATGTTTTTATATAGGAGTTACAAGCCAAAAGGTATCAAAGTTGTTTTAGAACCTTAACATATTCTTATGAGAAAAGGACACATGGCGAGCAGTAGAGCGGCCTAGGTTTCAAGGCGTTACAGCTAAGGTGGTATCAGAGCCTTAGGTTTATGATCTTTAGAGACTTAAGTTTGAATCTATAGAGAATAGGTTGATGATCCTTATGACCTAAGTTTTGATCTATAGAGCATAGATTATTGATCTTAAAGAACTTAGGTAATGATCTTTAGAACTAAGTGATGACCAGTAGACAAAAGTTTTAAACAATAGAGCTTAAGATATGATCTTTAGAGGAGTTAAGCACTTGATCTGTAAGATAGTGAGACATGAAGAGAGTGAGTAAAATATGAGATGTTTACTTAATTATGTAATTATTTTCTTATATTATTACCTTACTTGTATTCTTCTAATTGCTAAGCTATATATACAAGTAGACCCCTATTTAGTAGTATATGTGTATATACTTACACACTATAAAACTAACCATGACTGATATTAACTCAAGTAGATCTTATTGTCTCTTCTTAAATAGAATGCCTCTAAGAAGAATTACCGAATTAGGAACTGGAAGGGGTGTTAGGAGTGATAACCCCAATGAGAAACTTAGAACCCACAACCATAAGGGGAAAGAGGTCAAATGGTTGAAGAGACAGTGCAGTTACTGCATACTATGAGCCACCTGGTGGGATTACTGGCACAACAACACCAAGCCCCTAATGTCCCACAACACAGGAATGTTAACAAACCCATTAGCTTTGATAGGTTCATAAGAGTGGCTAAGGAGTTTAACCTTAGAGTGGATGACCCAATCGAGGTTGAGGATTGGGTATAAGAAATTGAGGAGACCTTTGTAGTCTTCCAGATACCAGAAGATAGGAAGGTGAACTATGTTGCATTCATGCTGAAGGGAACTGCAGCAAAATGATGGGCTTTGGTTCCTAGACTTGTAGGGGAGTACATGAACTGGGCAGTATTTAAGGAGCTATTTTATCAGAGATATTTCCCTAATAGCTTTAGAGATAGAATGGAGGATGATTACTATAACTGTAAACAGGGGAACCAAACAGTTGAAGAGTATGAGGCAGAGCTGAATCACCTCATTCAGTTCCTTCCCGAAAATGTACATAATGATGATAGGTCCCCAGCTAAAAGTTTCCTAAGAGGATTGGAATTAGACCTATAACTTGCGGTAGGGGCTTTTCAACTAAATATATATGCTAAAATGGTAGACAAAGCGAAGTATCTTGAATAGAATAAGAAGATCATAGAAGATCAGAGTAGCTGTAGAGCAGCAATAGCTTTGGGAAAGAGACCTACCTCTAGTGGAATGGGGCAAGATAGGGGTAAAAGACATCACTTGCTGCAAAGCAGAACACCCACAATTGTAGCCCTTCCTCTCCAAATCAAACAAGTGCCTTTAACACTCACTGCAGCAGACACAAATGCTAAATGTCCTAGATGTTATGGACCCTATGAGTTAAGAGAGTGCAGATGGCTAGATGAGGCATGTTTCTCTTGTAGGAAGATATGGAACATTAGTAGACATTGCATTAAAAGGTCAGTTCCCCTAATCTTTTGTCATGTATGCAACCAGAGGGGACACAAGCCAGTCAATTGTCCTCAAGGACAGGTCATAAACCAAATAGGGCTAGTTCAATAGGCAGCTAGACCTCTAGTGAGAAGATAGGGAGGTGGACCATAAGCAAGAGGTCCTAAACAAGGAGTTTCTACCATGGTGTTTGCCATTCATCAGCAGTAGCATTAGGATATCTCGGATGTGGACAACATTATAGGTATGCTTCCAGTACACTCCTACAATGCATATGTGCTATTTGATATAAATGCGTCTGTGTCTTATTTGTTTGAGAATTTTGTCTATGCATGTGCTTTGGATGTTGAAAATATGAATGATTGCTTGGTTGTTAGTAATCCTTTAGGAGTAAGAGGAAGAATAAGTAGGATATGCAAAGGAGTGAAAATAGAAATATATGGTAGGGTGATGTTAGTAGACCTCCTGATATTAAAGATGATAGAGTTTGACATTATTTTGGATGTCAACTGGCTATCAAAATATCATGCCACAACATGGTGGTAAGTTTAATATACCTAGAGATGGATATTTTGAATACAAGCTAGAAGTACAGAGACCCACTAGATTGCCTACCTATGAGTTGTGGGGAAAAAGTGTACTGACAACCATATATGCTGAAGCCAGTGAAGAAGTTAGGATAGTAGAAGTACACATAGTGAGGGAATTTCTTAATGTGTTCTTAGAAAATCTTCTTAGTTTACCCTTAGCTAGGGAAATAGAATTCAACTTCGACTTTGTATAGGGTACAGTACCTACATCAAAACCAGTATACAGGATGTCATTAATGGAATTGGAAGAATTAAGGAAACAATTATAGGAGTTAAAAGATAATGGTTTTATAAGACCTAGTGTCTCTCATTGGGGTGCACCAATCCTATTTGTGAAAAAAAAGGATGGAAGCATAAGGCTTTATATAAATTATAGGGAGTTAAACAAGGTCACCATAAAGAATAAATATCCTCTTCCCATGATAGATGACTTGTTTGATTAGTTGTAGGGAGCTCAGGTATTCTCTAAAGTAGACCTGAGATTAGGCTATCATCAACTCAGAATCAAAGAAGAGGACATTTAGAAAACAACATTCAGGATTAGATATGGGCATTATAAGTTTCTGGTGATGCCCTTTAGGCTAACGAATGCACTAGTTGCATTCATGGATTTAATGAATAGAGTATTCAAGGATTTCCTGGATAAGTTTTTAATCGTCTTTATAGATAACATCCTTATATACTCTAAAAGCACTGAGGAGCATGAAGAGCACTTAAGACTAGTATTGGGCAGGCTACAAGATGAGAAGTTGTATGCCAAATTCAGTAAATGTGAATTTTGGTTGGAACAAGTAATCTTCTTGGGTCATGTGGTTAATAGGGATGGGATATTTGTAAACCCAGAAAAGGTGAGAGCAATAGTAGACTAGCACAAATCGAAGACAATTACAAAGGTAAGAAGCTTCCTAGGTCTAGTAGGCTATTATAGGAGATTTGTAGAAGGGTTTTCCAAAATAGCAACTCCTCTCACTATATTGATAAAGAAAAGTGTGAAATTTAAATGGGATAACAAATGTGAAGTCAATTTTCAGGTACTAAAAAAGAAATTGGTGTCGGCGTTAGTTTTAACTTTACCCAAGAGTGGAGAAGAGTTTATAGTGTATAGTGATGCTTTAATTCAAGGATTGGGGTGTGTATTAATGCAAGGTGGTCAAGTAATAACATATGCATCTCGATAACTGAAGCCGTATGAAAAGAACTACCCAACTCATGACTTATAATTGGTAGTTATAGTATTAGCTTTGAAGCTATGGAGGCATTACTTATATGGAGAAAGCTGCAAAATCTTCATTGACCATAGAAGCTGGAAGTATATATTTATGCAGAAAGAGCTGAATATGAGATAGAGGAGATGGTTGGAGTTAATTAAGGATTACAACCTGAAAATACAATACCATCTAAGAAAAGCCAATGTGGTGGTAAATGCCTTTAGTAGAAAGAAATAGGGTAATGTAGCCACTCTCATTACTTCACTGAAAGAGTTATTAGAAGACATACACAAATTAGAGCTAGAAATCTTAACACAAGAAGTGAGAGCAAAAAATGGCTACCTTAAGGATTCAGCTAACCATAATGGACAGAATTAAATTGGGTCAGATGGAAGATAAGGATATTCAAAAGATCAATAATAGAATGGACAAGGTAAGGCAGTAGAATGGAATAAGGCAAGTACCAGAATTTAACTTAGATACAGAAGGGACCTTGAGGTACAAAACGAGACTATGTGTGCTAAAGGATGGAGAATTGAAGAGAGAGATAATGAAAGAGGCGCATCACTCCGCCTACACAATACATCTTAGAAGTACCAAAATGTACAAGGACATAAAGAGTTGTTATTGGTGGAGAAACATGAAGAGAGAAAATAGTAGAATATGTAGCCAAATGCCTCACATGACAGTAGATCAAAATAGAACACTAGAGACCAGTTGGTGAATTATAGCCTCTTCTAGTATCGAAGTGGAAATGAGAGCATGTGACAATGGATTTTGTTATAGCCCTCTCGAATACTAGGGAGAAGCAGGATGCAGTTTGGGTCATAGTTAATAGATTGACCAAGTCTGCTCATTTCATACCTATCGGAGTAGGATATAAATTGGAGAAATTGGCTCAAATGTACATACAAAAGATAGTCAGACTGCATGGAGTGCCAGTGACAATCACTTCTAATAGAGACATAAGATTTGTGAGTAGATTCTAGAACAGTTTACATAAGACTTTGGGCACCAAACTGCAATTCAGTACAACATTCCACCCACAGACAGATGGTCAGTTTGAAAGAACTATATAAATACTGGAAGATTTACTCAGGGCATATGCACTATACTTTGGGAGGAATTGGATTAAGCATATACCTCTGGTGGAGTTTGCCTATAATAATAGTTACCAAGTAACCATCTAGATGGCAGCATATGAAGCTCTTTATGAGAGAAGGTGCAGATCCCCACTACATTGGGATGAAGTGGGAGAAAGACAGATGATGGGGCCGAAGTTAGTATAAGAAGCAGTTGACAAGGTGAAACTAATCAGATAGAGAATACAGACGGCCCAATCTCAACAAAAGAGCTATGCAAACAAGAGAAGACATCCTTTGGAATTCTAAGTGGGAGATAGGGTATTATTAAGGATTTCTCTAACAAAGAGAGTGATCAGATTTAGGTTGAGGAGAAAGCTAAACCCGAGGTATATAGGCCTATTTGAGACTTTAGAGAGAATAGGCACAGTGGCTTACAAATTAGCCCTTCTATCAAATTTAGTCGGGGTACATGTTGTATTCTATGTATCTATGCTGAGAAAGTATGTACCCGACCCGAATCAGATAGTAGCCTTGGAACCATTAAATGTGCAACCAAATTTAACGTCTTGGGAAAGGCCAATCGGGATTCTAGACACTAAGGAATGGGTGCTAAGACGAAAAGCAATCCTTTATGTTAAAGTGCAATGGACAAACCAAACAGAAAGGGAAGCAACATGGGAGTTAGAGGAAGAAATGAAGAGAAAACATCCAAAACTCTTCCAGAATCAAGTACTTTCAAAGATGAAAGTTTTATAAGGAGGGGAGAATATAATACATCAAAATTTTAATTATTTATTTATTTATGTAAGATAGGTATTATCATAAAGAGCTAAGGATGAGGATGAGGATGGAAATTTATAAAATTTTGAGGAGCAATTTGGAAATTTCACACAGAGAATATAAAAACCACAAAGTTAACTTAGAGACCCTCTTGATCATTTTGCACAGTAAAACCTTAAAAGAAAAGGAGATACGCTCTTGACAGGAACCCTAGAGGCGAGAGGAGAATAGGGTGATCAAACTCCGAAAAAAAAAGAGTAAGGAATTCCATGCTAAATTCAAATTAAGATTTATGGAATTTGTAGTTATGAGCATCATTTATTCATACAAAAAATGAGGTGCATGAAGGGACGTATGAGAATGGAGAATCAACAATTTGAGATTTGCGACTTGTGGAATTTGAAGTAAGTATGCAAATCTTTGTAATTTAGATCCAATTACGTATTTTAGAAACTTAGTTAAGCTTAAAAATAAAGGGAATCAAGTGTAGGAGAATTTAGAGTAAAAGAATTAGGATTCGTAAAGATTGCTGAAGGTAACAATACGGTCATGTTTCGACCATGTTGAAATGGAAAGGTACACCGAGAGATATACGGCCTCCCAATACGATCATGTTTAGATCGTGTTGAGTCAGGGTAACATGGCCTCCTAATACAATTGCGTTTAGACCATGTTGAATAAAGAAGAACACGACCTTCCAATATAGTCGTGTTCTAACCGTGTTGAAACCTTACACCAAAAGATACACAATCCTTAACATGGTCGTGCTCCAGTCGTGTTGAGCAACACAGTCCCTAACATGGCCTTGTTAAATAAAGTAGAAAGTAATTATATATTCATTTAACTTCAAATTAAACTAATTTCCACGTAACCTAGATAGGTAGTAAAGCCTTAGATAAATTAAATGAATAGGATTAAGAAAATTTAAAAATGATATTGATCTTAGATTGGATACTAAGAAAAGCTTATTGATGTATACAGAGTTCCAATTAAGTTAAGTTAAAGACCAAGAAGTGCATAAGGCTAGGATTCAAGGTAGGTGTAACTTGCTTGTTGATTTATGCTTGTTTAAGTTAGTCTATATATAGAACTTATTTTAATTGATGAATTGGTTTAAGTATTTAAGTGGTATGCTGTATGTGCTTAACTTAGCCTAAGGGCTCGTAGTGGCAGATCCCTAGGGAGAACCCTAATGATTCTTGTGTGACATTATCCCTAGTGGAGTTGAGCTTAGAAATGACTTGGATTGAATGTTGATTAAGTAGTTAAGTGTACATGGATGTTGGGCCCGTAGTGGTAGTTTCTATTACCAAGTTTAAGGTTTAAGTAGATATGGGTATGGGGCTTGTAGTGACAGTTCCCATCACCAAGTTTAAGGATTAAGGGATCATGGGTGTGGGGCCTGTAGTGGCAGTTCCCATCACCAAGTCATGCTCTAATGAGTTAAGTGTATTAAGGGGGCCATGAGTACCCTATTGTTTGCTTATGAACTTAAATTATAATATGAAATGGTTGTTTGTGTTTAAGTTTTACATGATATGTGTGAAACTTGTTTATGTTTGTTCATGCGTATGTGTTTGTGTTATACGTATTGTGCATTAGCTCATCATTCGGGGAATCATTTTTAGATGCAGGTGTTGAGGGAGATGAGAACCCAAAAGATAACTTGGGTTTACATGAACCACATAGAGAGGAAGATAAAGAGTACCATTACAATTATGATGATTATGTTTTGAAAGAATTATTGTTATTGGACTATAGTAGACATTGCCTTTTGAAAATGTTATTTTTGGTATTTAAAGACTTCTGCTGCTTTAGATAATTGATATGGTTTAAGTTATCATTTGAATTTTTGGAGATGTATGAAATGTTTTTATATAGGAGTTATAGACCAAAAGGTACTAGAGTTATTTCAAAGCCTTAACGTGTTCTTATGAGATAAGGACACGTGGTGGGCAATAGTGTGGCCCGGGTTTCAAGGCGTTATAGCAAGCTTAAAACTTCACCTTGAAGCCAAATCCCAAAGAGTCATACGAAAGATCCATAGAAGGGTCGTCCTCACTAGAAAAGAAATGAGTGAACTATAAGCACCCAATACACAATAATATGAATATAAGCATGAGTATCACATTAGGTTTAATTCTAATGCAACATACAACAATTTAATCAATATAGCATTTAATTTAATGACTTTGATTAATGATTTAGGGTTTTTCAACACATGTATTGTAAACACCCCATTTTTGCCCCTAATAATTGATAATGGTCAATTTTCAATTTTTTCATTTTTTACAATTTTTCTTCTAATTTAGCAAAAATAAGAAAAATATTCAAAAAATAAAATAAATAGGGAAAATAAATCAATTTTGGAAAATAATTGTAGAAATAATAATAAAAGGAGTTAAATAATTTTTACAAATTTTTGGAATTTCAAAATAATATAAAAATAATAAAAATCGCATTGCATATATGCAAATTGCGGAAAAAAAAAAAAAAAACGAGTAAGTGGGCTAGCTCAACTGGTCCGAGCTAGGGCCTCGTGCGCACGGGGAAGGGGTCAGATCGGGGGTTCGAAACGTGAGGGAAGAAGATTCCGCGTTTTGCAATTTTTTGCCTCGCCTAAGACACGTGTCAGCTTGCGATTGGATGACACGAACACGCGCGCCGGGCGCGTGATCTTCTTCTTCCTTTGTCTGAGATCATCGCCGGTGAGGAAAAATCAAATTTCGACCATTTTGATTCGATTTTTTACACAAATCCAACGGATCTTTAACTAAAATAGGATAAACATCATCCAATTAGAATCAAATCGCAACAGATCGAATGATTTACACAAATCGGATATGGGTTTTTCAACCGAAATCCGAGCTTATCCAGCTCGATTTCTGGTGTTTATAAATAGGAATCGAGGGGAGGAAGCCCAAGCACGGATCAAAAGCGAGAAAAGGAGAAAAAATAAGAGAGATCGAAGCCTCATCGAAGTTCTTCAAGCCGCGACCACCGACCAAGCTTCGAACCACCATTAAGAGGCATTTTTGGAGAAATCCACCACCACCATTGGATTCTCTACCCTTGAAAAGCTAGGAAACGACCTCTTAATTTCCTCGAAAGTTGTCGGAACGCCACCACCGAGAAGCTCCAACCGCTGTGATTGACCGACTCGACCCAACCTATGCACCGTATCCGGATCTAGGTAAGTTAGATTTTTTGATTTTTTAATTAATTAATTATTTATCGAATTTTATTTATTTGTTATTTATTTATTCATTTGTTATTTATAATTAAAAAAAATAATATTAAGAAAATATTAGAATTTAGATTAGTTTTTTTTTAGGTTTATCTTAGGATAGAATAAATAACAAAAATTATTATAAAAATCATAAAAATAATAAAAATAAAAAATAATAATAAATAAATAAAAAATATATATATATTAGAAAAATGATGGAATTTAGATTTTTTTATGTTTATTTTAGGGTAGATAAAATAATAAAAAATTATTAATTAAAAAAATATAAAAATAAATAAATAAATAAAAACAAATAATAAGAATATTAGAGGTAAGTTAGTAATAGGGAAATAAATTTTTTTATCACTTAGAAAAATGCTTTTCTTAAATAAATCCAAAATTGGTTTTTCCTTAAATTATTATTTTCCAAAAAAATAAAATAATCAAGCTTAGGTTTCGATTTTTTCCAAAAAATACTAAAATGATAAAAATGTAAATCAGAAGTAATTTCATAATTAAAATTAACAAACCCACTAATTTTTTTCATGAAAAGCAAACTACGGCTTGTTTGATCTTGAATAGCAGGTATATAGGCACCCATTTAGGGCAACTCTAAAAAGAATAATTTTTTTTTTATATATATTAGAATAAGTTATTCAAAAAAATAATAAAGATAAAAAATAAAAACAAAATAAATAAAAGACATTAGGATAGGGTTTAGATTTTAGGATAACAGGGTGGTAACTTTAAGATTTTAATAGGTTAGCCTCCGAGTCCAGCAACTCTGGTTTTTTCCTTTCCTCTTTCACAAAAACGAAAAGAGGAAATCTCGTTGATTAGTTGTCCAAATTAGGATTAATCTGCTCAATTAGTCATAATTTAATAATCTTTCTCAACTTCAGTTGGGTGGCGACTCCAAAATAAAATAAAATTCCTAGTTCAAGTCGATGATCTATATTAGATGAGCATAGGGTCTAGTATAAATTGGATTAGGAATGAAAATGAAAAATAAAAAATTAGACTCGACATGTATTAACTTGTAGTTGTTGAAGAAATTTTTGGGAAATTAAACATCATAAATGTAAATTAGTAGTGCAACAATGCTCAAGCCTTAAACTTTAACCAACTACTCATGTAAATTGTTATCTTGATGCTTAACCTTTAACCAAATATTATAAAGTTTGATTTTGCATGGTAATGTAACTACATTATACATCTCATAAATGTAGTATTAACTACTCTGGACAAAATGGACCCAAAAGTTGGTCCGTTTCCTCTCTGACAGCAAAGATTGTCATTTTTTTATTTCCTTCCGAAACCAAAACTGACTTTTATTTCTTGAAAGACCAAAACCAAATGTATATGAGACAATGGCCTTCATCAATGCAAAATAAAAGCTAGTTTTGGTGATGTGGTCTCCATGATTCTGATACGTGCATACAATAATGTTACAGATTATTATGAACCTTGCAAATTGCAACTTGTTGAGCATTCACTACTCAACGGCCAACAACTTGAAAGTATTGCAATCCAACCAATGCTTATTGTGTCAATTACCTGTATAATAGTCATTGACTGACTTCGTGCAAAAATGAATAGATTGACAGGATCTAGACAGGGACATAAAGGATGAAGGCCTTTGAAAAATCAACATGCATATTACTTTTAGAAGGAGACAATGTGGGAGAGTGCGAGAGAGAGATAATGAATCCGAGAGAGGGGGAGAGTATCTGAGAGACAGGAATTTCAGAGAGAAAGAGTGAGAAACCAGGGGCAAAAATGATAGAGCAAGGTAGATTTGCCCGATTGCATTTAGATTCACATATCTTGGGAAAGATCTTAAACGAGATATGATATTGTCTTCTCCAGATTACTGTTGGAGTTACTAGATATTGTGGAGATAATGTTTAAGAGAATATGACATATTATGTAAGGAGGTGAATAAAAAATATGAAAATTAGCAGGAAAGTAGATAGCACTAATAAAATGAAACTTCATCAAACATACACGTAAGCAAGCCATGCCCTTCTATAAATTTATATAGGCATATAAGCACTACAATAAATGATCTTTTAAAAACATTATATTAAGTATAAATTTATAAATTAAGCATGCATATAAGCATTACAATAAATGATCTTTTAAAAACATTATATTAAGTATAAATTTATAAATTAGGCATGTATATAGTGTATATTTTCATCAACAAGAATTATTGTATCTTATAACAGTATTGTTTCCATCTTGAATTTGTATTATTGCGGTTGATTCCATTTTTTGTATTATTATTATTATTATCATCATCATCATCATTATTATTATTGTTGTTGTTGTTGTTGTTCCATGATCTGCATGAAATTGTACTCATGAAGATATCTTTCTCACAAGTTAAAAATACTTCTTATTAGAGTAATATAAAAGATAAATAAAGAGAGTTGAAAAATGAGTATTTGATATAAGTTTTTATCAAAATATATATAGTCAAAATAGGTCATATTTAATGATAAATGAAGATCAATATTTTTATAAAAATTAATTAATTAATCACTATTTTACTAATTTGTTTGAAAATAGACCTAAAAAGCCAAAATAAATAGAAATACTTAAAAATAGTAAAAAGGTACCAAAATATTCCAAATAATGTCAAATATTATATATAATAATATGGTGATCGAGAATGGACCATAACTAGGATTTTCTAATTTTTCCCTAAAGCTAGTAAACTACCTAATATACTACCAAAAATTGCAAAAATTATAAATATCATTAAACCTAAGAAATTAAGTCTAAGAAAAATAACACAACATAGTAAGGAGATAAGGGACTTACAGATCTAATGACACAATGAAATATTGATAGAATACGATCGAAACGCGACCAAAACTCCAAAACACCACTAAAATGGCCACCACCTCCACCAAATCATCGATCCACCTCAAGAGGAGGGAAAGCCTCAATTTTCACCTCTTGTTATAAGTTGGAGGCCAATAGCTATTGTAAGCTCCCAAGAAATTGATAAGTTAATTTAGGAAAATTTATAAATAATAAAATCATTTTAGTAAAATTATGACTTAAAATCATTGGAGTGGAAGTAGAAAAAGGGTACCCAAAAAAATTGAAGATTTCAATTAGAATTAGGCACAAATACCCTAGGATAAATTTCTAACACAACAATGTAAACTTGATTTTAAGGATTGTAAAATATAAAATCCTAAAATTTGCAAACTAAGCCAAGTATCTCCTGAATTGCAATTTCACAAATATTCAAGAGTAGATTATGATAATGATCATGAATAATCTAAAATGCTAATCTCCACAACAATATATTTGGCAATTCAAAATGTATAGATATAGTTAAAGATATCCTTTTTAATACAAGTAAATCTATATATATGTAAACCATTATAAACAATCATTATATATTGATATATTTTAGATCTATATATATAAAAGATTTTCAAAGGTGATATGTCAAATATGTATATATAAAACCTTGTATATGTATATATACATACATATGTTTGAATGTTCTTGTAATTGAATTGATCGTTTATACATTTTCAAGAAATATGTATAACAACCTACACACATAATAGTGCATCTAATGTTTACACAAGTATTTTAACTTAAACAATAAATACATTTACAAAAGCACTTGCAATAAACTTTTATATGGTATCCTTTTCTTTTGTATCCAGGCGAATAAATCTTACTTTGCACCAAAATCGTAATGCTATTCACAACCATTCGATTCTACATATTTAACTCGTGTCTTAAAGTCTCAAGGAAAGAAAATAATAATAATAAAAAATAAAATCTAATATTTCCGTTGTATGTCTCTAATAATGATCAACCAATGAAAAATAGAATATCAATATGACTAGCGATAGATTCATACAAAAACAAGGATGAACGAAACAGTAACCCAAAGATATTCCATAGTAGAATAAGAACTATACAATGCCACCATAGTGACATGACTACTAACTCGGAAAAATCCAAGAGTTATACGAACAAGTAACAAACTCGAATTTTATAAAATTAATTAACCAATCTAGAAGAACTCTATTACAAATAAGCTCCATACACTAGATTTTTCCCCCCTTTTTTTTTTAAACACTACCTAACATCTTCTTACCTATATATAACCAAAAAAAAGATTAAAAATTAATTAATAATAAAAATTTATAACTTTGCAACGTTGCAATATTCTCAAAAACTATATGTTGCAATAGGAGTGAATATATTAGATCATATACACATTTTTTGTTTCTAAAATAATTACGTATTATTAGTAAATTTCCAAGAAATACATAAAATAATTTATATATGAGATCATTACATATGCCAATGCGTGTATTTCAAAATTAGATACATATAATTCTGTATAAGACACATATCTCTATAATTAAAATTCAGTTCCACAAAAAAAATGACAACAATTATAGGAATATTTATGAGTTATAACAATAATGAATGGCTACATCAATAATAATAGTCGACATTTATGATCATAATCGAAGACAACCCACATGATAATACTTGATAAAATATAAATATATTATATAATGCGAATTATTCCTTTCAAAAATGGAAATGAAATATAAGATATTTTTAATAAAAGCAAATAGTAGAATTGAAATTGTTATTAGGATTATTCATAAATGTGATAACTAAAGCTTTAATAAATTCAATTTTTAAATACTTTAATCATTCATAATTGGAAAATACAAGCAACAATTAGAGTACACGAGCAGATATAGAAAATTATAAACTTCAGAAGGAGGTGTTCATATGTGGACAATAGGGAGAATTTTGGGACTTTCAACCAAAAAATAGTAGGAAATGATTAAGTAAACAAATTTGGGGAGGAATCAAGGTACTTAATACCGAAAAAAGTAATATTAATAAATAAAATATGAGTCCTAAACTCTAGATAGGGGGCAAGAAGGGATCAACACAACCTTAATGAATTTATTAAATTTAAAATGAAAACAAATCAACCCAATAACTCCTTAATCTAATTTTTCTATTTTCAAAGTTTATAAAAAATAAAATAAAATAGAACCCAGCCCATGCCCCTTTCTCTAGGCTGTTACGTGAATGAGGCAGAAAAAGGGATATCCAACTTGCTGTAATTTTTATTGATTGAGTAAGTTGAATTTAATTTAACCCAACCTATTAAACTAAAATTGAAAAATTTGCCCTGTAAATCAATTGGACCGAGCCCAAAGGATCCCTTGGCCCAGGAAACACAAACAGCCGCACACCGACACTCCTTAATCCAAGCCACTGCCGGTTGTAATGTGCCACAAAATCTTATTCCTGTCCTAACAAATCCCGAGAAATCCATATAAAATCCAAAGAAATCCAGGGACATCCAGATCAGATCTCTAGAAATCCAAGGAAATCTGCCAAGTTTTTCTCATATATGAGCCAAAAACAGAAGCTACTCTCTCTCTCTCTTCCCTATCACGGACGCTGCAGCCTCCCCACTTCACACAACACAACAATTCAATGTTTTGTAACTTCAAATTGGGATGTAAGCAAGATGGGTATTATTAGGTTTCCAATCCACTTGTCTCGCTAAAAACCTTATAGGGTTTGAAACGGATAATAAGATAAATATTAAATTCATTAGTAATCTAAATCCGTTAATATATATATATATATATATATATATATATTAATTTAGTCAATTATATTAGATCTAATTATATAGGTGATTTCTCAATTTACTTTCATAATATTAATAATTAAAATTGATACTCTAGAAATACCAATTTTATACGATAAATAACATGCATAATTGAATCAAGAACCTGAAGAATCCATTTAATAATAATTGAAATAAGATTATATAATAATTCTAAGGTTCCACAAATCTAGATACTAAAAGAAATTAAGCTAACATTATGAGATAAAATCTAATAATAGAATCAAAACAACTCATAATCGAAAGAAAAAAAAACCTTTTATAAATCTTTTAGGTTTTATGTCTGTCTATTTATAGTGTGCAGCTATCGAACCCAATATGATCCTTCAACACGGTCATATTCAGGTCGTGTTTAACTTAAATCTTTCGAGTTTATCCAAATCTTGGGAAGATATGGCCAACACGGTCATGTTAATAGGTCGTGTTGTACTAATTCAACATGATCATGTTAACTTGTAATGTTTGGCTTCAATTGCTCCAAGAGTTACACAACTACTAATACGGTCGTGTTGTTTCCTCATGTATCTTTCTAATTTTTCTTCAAAATCAACATGACCATGTTAAATGACTATGTTGATCTTCAAACGTACATAACTTTCTATTTTCACATTTTACTTCTCTCCCATCTAAACAAACTCCAAGACCTCCAAAGCAACTGAAAAACAGATCAAAAGGAAACCTGCAACAGTAAAACCCTCATCGTCCTTCGTGAGTCATGACCTTATCCTCCTGTGCAAGCTATCATCACTCGCTCGTCTTCTATACTCAACACTCTGTCTCTATCAACTGTTGTCTCTTGTTGTCGTCGGCAGTTCAGGTCTCTCGTCTCTTGTCTCTTGTTAGCTAGTTCGTCTCTCGTCTCGTGGTTGTCATCTTGATCATCGTCCTAAACGTATCAATCATCTTTGTCATCGTTTGGTGTCTCTTATCTCTTGGTCGTGTTAAGGTTAAATCTCACTCTCACTGTCCCAGTTTAGTTTAGAGGTTTTTTTTTTTTTTTTTTTTTTTTTTTTCAGATCTTTGTTTTAACTTGGGTTTGCATTGGTAGCCTTGAATTTTAACACTAGAAATCTATGAGAGCTATGGTTGAAATAGCAAACAGGAAGCCATGATTTTTCAAATAGGTTAATCACTGGAGATAGAGAAAGATTATGCTTGTAGTTTCTGTTATATGTAATATCTTGGTTGTAGTTTGCAAAGCATTCAATAAAATGACATAATGATTCTTATGTTCATTAGACATAAAGGTTGTTGGTTTGAGTTAGAGAACTGATAAGATTGTTGGCGATTCCATTAGACATATATGTGATGTCTTGGCTATAGGTTGCTGCACTACCTATATGGTGATTGGCTATTCCAATTTCATGCTACGTAAGTTGCTTTTGTGTGTGGAAATGAAAAATCTTAATTTTTGCCTTGATTTAAACTTGTAGATTGGATGTTTTACAGAATTGTATCTTGTTTTGAAGTCACACCTAATTATAACCTAAGTATGTTAGAAATGTTAACTACATTTTATTTCTTTGTGTTATTTATTAAGTTGTATGGCCAGTTCAGTAATTTTTATCTTATTATAATAAAAAAATTATGCCGCAACTTTATTTACCTACATGTAGACTTTTAAATAATATTAAAATACATATAAATTGTAAATATTATTTATTTCCAATAACATAAGATATATTTTATAAAAATAATCATAATAAATAAGTAAAGATTTTAATCTAATAATAGAATTTTTTAAAAATTCTAACGGGTTTTGAGTTGTAAGTATTTCATAAAAAAAAACCCTATAAGGTTTGTGACGGATTTGGGAATCTTTATAGAATAATGGGATAAGTAACGAAATTACTAAACTCAATTCAAACTTGTCCCACTAACATCCCTAACTTCAAATCTCTTGCAACGGTAAAAAGGAAAAATAAAATAAAATAAAAGTTCAACTTCATCTTGAAGCCGCAAATGTAATCACTTAACTCGCTCCTTGAATAGTTTTGTAAAAAGTAATAACTAGGAATTGTAAACAAACACATCAGCGGCAGGTGGTGGTGTACACGTTTTATCCTTTTATGCTACACATTGTTGACATATCGTAGAGCTCAAGAAAATAATTAGGATAAAGCAAAGTTATAGAATATACATATATGCATGTACGGATGCTTCTTGTAAATGTAAGTACACAAATTCACTTCCACCTCGACTGACACTTCTTGTTTATAGGCTTTGAAGAATTAAAATATATGTATATGGATATCCAAAAGTTGTAGGGTGTACGCATATCGGTGTCGTGAACTTGGTGTGAGCAAACCTGGACATGCCATTTGTACTAATAAGTTTTAACATGCTTTAAGATATTACAAGAATGAAAAAAAAAAAAAATGGGAAATGTATTCACATATATGGGTATGCCGAATCATGCATGGAAGAATTTCTAGGAATATGCTTTTTATTATATTGTATGGTTATTATCATTAATGATTTATGAAATTGAAATCAAGTAGGCAAAAATAAAATAAATTGAAACGTGGAAGTATAAACACATACTCATGCTGCGATACATTCGTACACATAAAAGGCAAATCATTTCAGTGTTATAATGAACAAACCTTTTATTTAATAAGAATAAAACTATGGTAATTAATCGGAGACAAAATAAATAAATATGACGTAAGGGTATATGTATCCTAAAATATAGGGAAATTAGGAAACTCAACATAGTTTAAGTTGTTAATATCTAATATAATTTTGGCCCTTTAGAATACATGAATTTAAATAAATACCGGTTAGGACATTTTGTGAGTGTCTATATACATACACAATCACATGCATGTCGAATCAATAACTGATCAACTGTAGGAATACAATTTATTTCATCTCAAAAATTTAATGTGCTTATTATTAAGTAAATCGGGTGCTGAAAAATGCTAACAAAATGAGAGGAAAAAATGATGATTCAAGAATAAATATACACACATGCATGTAAATGTTGATACCTATGTAAGTAACAAAACTTGAATTGGTAATACGCTGGTTGTCGTATGGTCTACGCTAGTTATTTAACATATAAATACTGAATTAATTAACAAATGAAGTCTCAATCATAGAAATATAAATATGCATGTGCCGTAGTGCTTAATCCAGTGTGAAGAATTACGACTCCAAGCTATTATATTTTAACATGATCAAGAAAATAATTTTGATAAATTGGAAGTTAGGAATATATATGCATATATTTATGTGTGTGTAGATTTTGTATGTTGGAAATCGAATTTATAGAATTAGGGATATTAATTCAAGATACTAGACTTAAAAAGGGCTTTAGATAAATTGTTATAAACCCAGACCCATAAGGAAATTAAATGACTTAATACATTCACAAAACTTAAAAGCTTATGATATTGAGCCAAAATAAGAAGTCTAATACTACCCTATTAGTCCGTGGCATGGAATGGGAGATAAGATGCAATTTTTCTCTAATTAAAAAAAATAATTAATCTTAACAATGAAAATAAATAAATTAATAAATAAATAAATCTATGTTCACACTACCCACTTGATGACCTACCTTGAAAAAAGGTGCTTAAAATTTCAAAGATGTAATATTCCCAGAGAAACTAGACTTTCTAAGCTTTCAAATGACTACTCAAAAAAAAAAAAAATAGAGATAAGATAAATAAATTGCATTATTTAGAAGTTTGGGCTTCAACTGGAAAAAAGTGAACAACTTAATTGAATTAAGTTAGCTTGAGTAAATAGCCATCTTACTACTTCCTTATTAACCTAGGTGACACTACTCCTAAGGACATATCTCTTGAGTATTTTCGTAGGGATTTACGATAGAGCATCAAGTCTTGATGAGTGAATCTCTATGATTACCATACTTAGTTGTGCTTGTAGTATAGTAGCACTTTAATTAATATAACATGAAATTGAATTGCTTAAGGATATGGGACATGCATGTGCTTGGTACTATTTGCTATGTTGTGCAAAATACTTTGAATTATATGAAATGAAAATTTGAGTGTTATATCATTAATTGCATTATTATTGAGTGTCTATTGTAATTATTTGATCATATTATAATGAATATAATAGTTATTCGACCTAAAACTTGAATTGGACATGCATTGCATGCTTGCATGAAGAAGGTTGTTAACATCAGGTGGTGGCATAAAAAGGCTATACAAAGGTGATGCTTCATCTAATGTAACTTTGCCCCAACCTTTGGAAACTACTATGTGTTAGGGACTGCAACCCTTTGATTGGGGCTCCATCCATTAATACAACCACTTAAGGCAGCTACACTTTCTTTAATATATCATAATTATTTCACCTAAATTGATTCATTGCTCAATTTAGCTCAAAGTGGTAGCGCTTACGGCTGATGAGTAGGAACTTATTCCCTAAACCTTAGTATCAAAGGGTAAAAATTCGTACTACACACAGTTTTTGAATGACTGTGTATATTGTTGCATCATATGATTGTTTATGTATAGCATATCAATGCTTGATAACTTGTTTACTATTGGTTGTTATATGGTATAGGGGAAGATCTCACTAAGCAATAGTAGCTTATACCCTAACTTTTTTTTTTCTTTTCAAGTAACTCAAAAACTAGGAATAGGCTAGGATTTATATGAAGAGTGATTCTTCAACCTAAGTATGTTAAAAGGAGTTTAGCTATGGAATTAGTCTTTTAGAGATTCCAAATTATGAAAGACTAATTAATTATTTATTCCTTAAAAGGTAGATTTTTATTTCTTTAAAACCTAGGTTAATTTAAAAGGTTTACCTAATCTTACTGTTTGGTAAGGGATATTGATTATTTATGATTTTGGCAAGCTATAGATTATTGGTTTCTATAATTATTTATATTTATTAATTAATTAAATGTATTATGATTAAATGTAATCTAATTAGAGTCTTACATTATTTGACTTGCAAAACAGTTCTTATATTGCAGGTACACACACGATATGACAACTTTTAGACATTTCTATTAAGGCCCTTTTAATATCATGTTAGCTATGAACATAATAGAGGAGAAGACCCATGTGGTATTTATGGGTGCTGAACTGCTTTTGAATTTTTTTTTTCTTATTCTACAATGGGTGAAATATTTTGGAAAAACTTCTAAGTGCTTATATGCATTTTAACACATGTTATGTTAATGTTTCATGATTTTTAGGCATGTGTGTGATTTTTAGTGGATTTTTTACTAAAAATCTAGAATATTCCAATATTATTCCGATACCGTAAATTATTCATTAATTAATTCTTTACTTTTTCATGACTTTTTAAGATATATTTATGTTATGTTGTGACATTGTCTTGTCATGTGTGGGTGATTTGATAATTATTTGACATTTAAGGTTATTTTATGGGATATTTTGATGTATTAAGACATATTTTATTGATTTTTGTTAACTTCTTTTATAAGTTTTCTAGCTTTATTAGTAGACATATTTAAATTCTCTCATGATTATGCCTTTCATGCATGAAGCATATGTCATTTTCATGCCTTTTACATGTACTTATTACTTATTTACGTATTTATCTTATTTTATTACAAGTTTACTAATTACTATCTAACTTTTACCTTTTACTTCTTATTTTTAATTTTAGGGGCACCTTGGTCTTTTGCTTACTATTGTTACATTTAACTTTGATAAATGCCCTATAATTGAGTTTCCATCTTTCTTTTTTTTTTTTTTTACGTTTAATAAAAAGTTTTCTTTACTATTTCTTATAGAATTTATCATACTAACTAACTAACTAACTAACTATATATAAATATATATATATATATATATATATAATTTTTACCTATAGCTTATTTAATGGTTTAAAATAAAAAATTCTTATCATAATATTCATTTGTTATTACATGGTTAAGCTTTTTTCTATCGACTTATTCATTTTAATTTTTAGACCGTGTTATGGATTAGTTAGTAGTCTAATCTCCTCGAGTCTTAATGTACTTAAGTGTTTAATGATTCAATATCATAAGGTCAATCAGGGTTTTGAAGGTTTTGGAAAGTCAATATTTGGGAATTAGATTCCTAATTGCATATAGGGTTACATTTTATATTGATTATGTAAGATCGAGATAACAAGATTCAATTGTGGTTGCCAAAGTTGTTGGACCTCACTACTAAGGTTGTTGTTGTTTATTTAGAGCGTGTTTAAGCGCTATTCCAAGTGGCTAAATTGATCCAAGGGCTATTGTCATGCTTCGTACCATACTCAATTTGTGATAACCTGCCATAATTGCTTAACCTCTACTACGCAATCATGAAGCGTCTCAAATCAAAAACAATTCAACTTATTAAAAACATGATAATTAACGATTTGAATGCCTCTAGCAATCCTGAAGCGTCTCAAATTAATACAATTTAACCTATTAAAAACATGATAATTAACAATTTGAATGCCTCTAGCATTCCTTCATTTCAAACAAAACCTATTCCATATTCAACAGTTACATTATATATGTCTTAGGAGAGGGTCTCATCTAAGTCCCATATAAAATAAATACCACTAAGATCTCTCGATATCATATTAAATATTTACAACCCTCTAAATCTCAAAGTCTATTAAGTTAAATACAATATTCTCACTATCTCTTCATCTTACCCATGTTCCCTTAGTATTGAGGCAATTATACATATTGTGGTATGATATCCTTTAAGAAAGTTTATATAATCACGTCCTGCAAGGCAAAATATGTAGGAAGGTGAGCTAATAGCCCAGTCAGATAAGAGTGCAATATCGCAACACTATTTACAAATGCAATCAATTTCAAGCAAATTTTCAAATCATATGTTATGCATGAGCAACCATATGAATGCAACATCGCACGCGGTCTTCCAGTAACCAACATAAAGTTTAGGGTTTGCGCCTCCCTTGACCTTAGGTTAAGGATTCTGATCATACCATCAATGCTCAGGTCTCACACTCAATCGATTTGTCTTATCTCTTGATTAGGTATTGTCTCTTACTATTAAATAATATTAACGTTATAAGTTTAGCTCAAATGTCACTCACACACCAAGCACTAAATACCCTCAAGGATAGATCGGACGCGAAACCGTTAAGGTGCGATAATCCTCTAATCATTTAGTTCGCACTTGGCAGAACAGTAATCCTCCGATTACTTCTAATGCGCCTTATAGCAATGATGGCCTTCAATATGCAATGTTTCGTGCAATGCATGTAAAATTTTATTTAAGTTGTAATAATCATTTAATATTTTGTGGTGATCACGCAAGAGTTAGACACACACAAGTTTCAATCACATCCAATGCAGATACAGGATACAATCACTTAATCATAATCACAAAACAACAATCACAATATTTGAAAGATAGTTTTCCCAATATCATATTTTATTTGAAGTCATTTAAATTTTCATTTATCCCTTCTCTCTTTATAATATATATATATCATATGCACCTCTTCTTCTTTCTCCATTCGGCATTTTATTCCATTCCTCTCATCCATATGTATATAGTAGATATATATGTATACAATTTTCATCCATCATCTTCACTTCGCCTTTCCCTTCCTTTGCACCTCTTCTTCCTTCCCCTTTGGCATTTTATCCTATTCCTTCCATTTGTATGCATATAGTAAAAATATATATATACAATTCTCATCCCTTACCTTCACTTCATTTCTCCTTCCTTCCTCTCCACCGATATCCTTTCCTCCATTCGTGACCATGGCCACTATAGACCCCTAACCTCCCTCCTTTCACGCACATAACATCTATAGCCACATGTACATCACTGGACTCCCTCTTCTTTTTCTATTAACATCGTTCCCCTGTCCCTAAGTTCATCGTCTCGCCATCACATACACACATATACATATACACATTAATCCACACTCACACATACACCCACACTTTCCAGTATTCGACCATACCCATACATCCCCATTTACATCCAAATTTCCCTTTCTTTTCCTATACGCCCATACGCTCCCTCAACGGTCTCCCCTGCACACCATAACTCACACACATATGCTCACGCCACAGCTGCATGTCTCAACTGATTCTCGCACAGCAATTAATAGGGGAGGCCACAGTGACAGCACACAATTTACTCACCCCACCTGCACTCGTTTCTCGCTCAATCCTTAGGCAGCATGTTCATTTTCTACACACTTACACAACTAATCCGGCACCCAATCAGCACGTAGACAAGCCATAAATTCTGCCCATATGTTTTCTTTGACCATGGCATTAATTTCCCATCCCACTTGAGCTCTGTTCTGCATATATATTCTATATACTAATACATACGCACACACATAATTTCAATCCATCCATTCAAACTTATACATCCAGGTCAACCCATCCCTTCACCCACCAACCAGCACACATTCAAGTATATATATATATAAGTAGGACATATGAGACGAGTGAACCAATGTGATCAAAATCATTTATATATTCATAACAATATTCACATCATACACAAATAATAATATATCATGAAGCCTTACTCACCTGGTTTTCATCTCCAATTACTTGTAGTAATCTTCGGATAAATTTGCGAAATAATTTTCTTCTCATAAAATACAAGAAAACCATGCTATTATATACTATTCATGATGAATATCATCATATTTAGTATATTTCTAGCCATTTTAACTATTTTTTAAGTTAAATTTTATTTTTATATATATATTAAAATTATATTTAAATTTTGAAAATAAAACTTTTTTCGCGCAAAACTAATTTAGTTTCGTAGAGCTCACCTGTTAGTATCGGTTTGTGATTTAAAGTTCGTATGTAGAGTTATGGATTTTTGTTTTGCGTTTCCTTTTTCTTATTTCCTTTCCTGTTTCCTTTTCGTTTGTCCTTCTTCTTTGTCTATATCCTCACTTTTTTTGTCTCTTTTTCTTTTTCTTTTCGACTAGTGGAGGCTTCTTGATGCGGTGGGGCCTAATGTCTATATACATATGTGCCTTTTAAATTTTCCAATTTTGTTTGTTGCACGCGGTAATTTGTAATTTATATGAACTTAGTAACTTTAGTACTTTATTATAAAATTTTATGACCAAACTAATTAAATTATTTCGAGTGTGATTATCTACTCAGAATTTTTATTTGATAATCCTAAGTCTATGATTTTAATTTATTTTATTATTTATTCAATAATTTTTTATGATTTGCTTTTCATATGATTATTTCTTTTAATATAATTTTATGTAGGGTATATTTAAGGTTTTTAGTTCGATCTTTTAACCATTTTGATGTTATACGCAACTAAGTTTTTGCGGATTTTACAACTATACGTAATTTGTAGGTTAGGGCATTAGTTAGTTGATTTTGTAGGGTTCACTAGTTTGGGACTAAAGGTTAGTTCTTGTACTACAAAGCATTGTGTATAAGAGTATGTGGGGTGTTAGGGCCTACGATGAACACCAAAATATTGACACGTGATCTTTGCTTTTTGTATATCCATCTAGCTCTCTTATGGTAATTGGACCTTTGGGTTAAATAGACCTGCAAGGATGAACACACGTAAGTTATCAGAGGGCATGAAAGGGGACTTCAGCTCTACCACTCTAATGCTTAAGTCAACGAGATTTAGGGGCATAGAGAGATCACAATAGCATTCATAAAGAGAGAGAATGTGTGTGTATACAAAGGGGAATTATATTGACGTTTTCCTACTTTCAAGTGTCCTCCCTATCCTCTTAAGGGGCCTTAACTTTAGACTCTCAAGGGATGGACAACCAATTGACCTTTATCTATACCCCTAAGTCTAAAGGCATCGAGTAACCTCAAATGGACTTAACATTTGGTGGTATCCTTGAGTGTTGGAATAAATCATAGCTCCTCAACTCATCTTGTCAAGATGTGACTCCCGAATAACCAATCTACCTCTTGTTCGTAAGGCATAGATTAGATTGAGAGTTTTCTTGTGCCAAGGCTAAGTGGGCATTTTGGTGTGCCGAAGTCTAGCTAAAAATGACTACTAACAACTATTATTATTATTATTATCATTATTATAATTTTCTGCATGCGTTACATATTTTATAGCAAACATTTATTTATATAGTAAATTCACAATTAGGTACATATAGTTACTTCTTGTAATTTATTCACAATAATTATTTAATTATTTATCATTATTCTTTTATTTAATAGTATTTATAGTAATCCAAAGCCGGCCCAACGCCGCCGGCCTTCATTAAAGGCCGGCATGAAAGCCGCCGGCTCACTTCAAGGCTAGCATTCAAGGCCGCCGACCTTCTTTGTTAACGCGCCAGCCTTTATTGTAATTGTTTTATTTCGTGACTTTTCATTGTAATTGGTTATTTCGTTCTTTTTAGTTGTTTCCCTAAAGACTATATATAGTTTCCTAGGTCATGATTAGGGTTAGCTGGCATCATCTATTGAATTACAAACACTTAGAGAGAGTTTTCTCTGTTTCATCAATTGTGCGCAATTGAGAGTTTTAGGAATAATTTAAGATTGTTCCTTATTTATCCTTGAGATTCAATCTTAGAATTGGTCTTGTGTTTTTTTTTACGCTTTCTACGTTGCGTCGGTTTGGTATTAGAGCTAGGTGTTTTCCTGTGGAGATGTCGGCTAACGACGGTGTTGACGGCGGTCGCGTTCTCGACTTAGATCAGGATACGGAAGTCTAATGAGTCGATCAATGGGCTCCAAGGGCAATGGTTGAAGCCATGGATCGAAGGCTCAGGCGAGTAGAGCAGCGATTGGAGGATCTGATTACGCGCTTCGACGCCATGGTGGTGGGCCACAACGGTAACAGGGACATTGGTGGAGATCAACCAAGGGTAGTAGTCGCTCGTGGCGATCCTGTCAATCAACCTGTAGCCGCAAATCGATGGAATCAACAGTTAGATGGAAGTTCTTCTGAGGAAGAGGGTGACTTCCTATAAAGGAGAGGACAACAACCGAGGAGAGGCGGTGGTGATGGTGGAAGATACCGTGGGAATGACAACAGGAATGATCAGGAATATGGTGGTGGATATCGAAGACACTACCAAGGATACGATCAAGTAGATGGCGGTGATTTCCGTCTTAAGGTAGATATCACATCGTTTAATGGTAATCTTAACATAAAGGATTTTCTGGATTGGCTTATAGAAGTCGAAAGATTTTTCGACTATATGGAGATCCTCGAAGATAGGAGGGTGAGGTTGGTTGCATGTAGGCTGAATGGAGGAGCATCTGCATGGTGGGATCGGTTGCAGAACAAGAGGCAGAGAGAGGGAAAGCAACCAATAAGGACATGGTATCGTATGAAGAACTTGCTGCAAAGAGATTTTCTGCCACCAGACTATGAGCAGATTCTCTTCCAGTAGTACCAATGCTGCCGTCAGGGGCAGAGGACGGTGCATGAATATACCGTCGAGTTCATGAGATTGGTGGAGATGAATGATCTGAGGGAGACCGATGGTTAGCAGGTAGCGCGATTTATCGATGGGTTAAAACCCCATATTAGAGATAAAATTGGGGTGACGGTATTTAAAACTGTGAACGAGGTAAAGAATTTGGCCCTTAGAGTCGAGATGATGATTCAAGAGCAAAATACAAGGCTTGGTGGGGGTAGGAGGAGTTATGGATATGATAGTGTTAGCAGTAGCAACCGGGTGGTTGGTGAAAAGAATAAAGGAATAGTTGAGAAGCCTGCTAGAGGTATAGAGAAGAAGGAAGATAAGGCTAAAGGGAAGAAGCCACTTGAAATCAAAGAAACCCTAAGGCAAAGTAATCCATATGCTAAGCCAATTTTGGGGAAGTGTTATAGGTGCAATCAATCGGGGCACCGATCCAACGAATGTCCGAATCGACGGACCATAAATATTGTCGAAAGGGAGGAAGAGGAGGAAGTGTGCTGTGAGCCGGATGGTGAAGATGAGTATTATGATGAGGTTGATGATGAGGTGGAGCCGAGCTACGTGATTAGAAGGATGATGTTGGCACCGAAGCAGGAGGATAGTTCGCAGCGACACCAGTTATTTCGCACTAGGTGCACAATTGGTGGGAGAGTGTTCGACCTGATTGTTGATAATGGGAGTTGTGAGAATATAATTAGGAGAGAGGTGGTGAAGCAACTCCAGCCGCCAGTAGAGAAACATCCGAACCCTTACATCATAGGGTGGATTAAGGCGGTAGAGCGGATTAATGTGAAGGAGAGGTGTCGGGTTCCCTTCTTTATAGGAAAATATCGAGATGAAGTCTATTGTGACATCGTCGATATGGATGCCTACCACTTGTTATTTGGGCGACCATGGCAGTTTGACGTGGATACCCAACATGCTGGAAAAGAGAATAAGTATAAGTTGGAGAAAGGGGGTGTGAAATACACATTGCTGCCATTGACGGGTAAACGACCTAAGACACAAAAGGCTGAAGGAAAATCCTTTCTGACAATCACTCAGTCAGAGAAGGAGATGGTTGAGGACCTGAAAGAGTCCAGGGTGATGCATGCACTTATCGTGAAGAATGCTGGAGAGGATGTGAGTAGTGAGGAGGTTTTAGAAGGCGTCAAGGGGGTGTTAGAAGAGTTTAAAGAGGTAGTGCCAAAAGATTTGCCAGAGGGGTTACCTCCATTGCGTGACATCCAGCACCATATTGATTTGGTGCCTGGGGTTAGTCTTCCTAATCTCCCTCATTATAGGATGAGCCCCAAGGAGACTGAGGTTTTGTAGGAGAAAGTCCAGGAGCTATTGGACAAAGGATTCATCAGGGATAGCATGAGCCCGTGTGCTGTTTCGACGCTATTGACTCCAAAGAAGGATGGTAGTTGGAGGATGTGCGTAGACAGCCGTGCAATCAACAAAATTACAATTGGGTATAAATTCCCAATTCCTTACATTGAGGACATGTTGGATAGGCCGAGTGGAGTGGTGATATTCTCAAAAGTGGATCTTAGGAGTGGATACCATCAGGTCCGAATCAGACCTGGGGATGAATGAAAGACCGCTTTCAAGATGAAGGAAGGATTATATGAATGGTTGGTTATGTCATTCGGCCTCAGTAATGCACCCAGTACCTTCATGCGTGTAATGAATCAGGTACTTAAGCCTTTTATTGGTAGATTTGTAGTGGTGTATTTCGATGATATTTTAATATATAGTAAGACTGGGGATGAGCACTTAGTGCATTTGAAAAGTGTATTAACTATGTTGAAGGAGAATAAGCTTTATGCTAATCTTAAGAAGTGCATATTTATGTCAAAGAAGTTGCTATTCTTGGGTTTTATAGTGAGTGGTGAGGGGATAACGGTGGATGAGGAAAAAGTAAGGGCTATTAGAGAATGGCCTTCTCCTAAGACGGTGACTGAGTTGAGGAGCTTTTTGGGGTTGGCGGGGTTTTATAGGCACTTTATACGGCATTTCAGTACTATCGCTGCCCCATTAACCGAGTGCTTGAAAAAGGGGAAGTTTCAATGGGGTGAAGAAGCTGAGTCTGGGTTTGCTGTGTTAAAGGAGAGATTGTGTAGTGCGCCGGTGTTGGCATTACCAGACTTTGACAAATTATTTGAGGTAGACTGTGATGCTAGTGGAGTAGGCATTTGAGCAGTGTTATCTTAGGAGAAGAGAGCTGTGTCCTTCTATAGTGAAAAGCTCTGTGAAGTTAGGAGGAGTTGGTCTACTTATGATAAAGAGTTCTATTATGTGGTTAGAGCTCTAAGGATGTGGGAGCATTACTTGGTAGGGAAAGAATTTATCCTGTATTCAGATTATGTTGCTCTAAAACATCTGAGTAGTCAAACACACATCTGTAAAGATATGCATGCCAGATGGATCCAATTTCTATAAAAGTTTCCATTCCGCTTAATGCATAAATCTGGAGTTCAAAATAAGGTGGTGGACGCATTGAGTAGGGAAGCTGATTTATTAATCACCATGAGGGCTGAGGTGGTAGGTTTTGAGCAGATGAAATAACTATATGAGGATGTGGATTTCGGGAAAATATGGAGGAAGTGTCTTGATCGGGAGCCCAGTGATGATTATTATATCATGGAGGGTTACTTAATGAAAGGAAATAAACTTTGTATCCTTGAATCATCTCTGAGGGAAAAGTTGATTAGAGACCTACATGGAGGAGGATTAGTAGGACATCTGGGGCGAGATAAGACTTTGGCAACAGTGGCTGCAAGATATCATTGGCCTCAACTGAGAAGAGATGTGGGGAGGATGGTGCAAAGGTGTTACATCTGTCAGACATCTAAAGGACATTCTCAGAATACTGGGTTGTACACTCCACTACCAGTACCTGAGAATATCTGGAGGATCTATCTATGGATTTCGTTTTAGGTTTGCCTCATACCCAACGAGGTGTTGACACTGTTTTTGTGGTTGTAGACAAGTTCTCCAAGATGGCTCACTTCATTCCTTATAAGAAGTCAGTTGATGTACGGGGTGTTGCCAGGTTATTCTTTAAGGAGGTGGTCAGGCTGCATGGGGTTCCCAAGTCTATTACATCAAATCGGGATACCACGTTTCTTAGTCACTTTTGGAGGACACTATGGTACATGTTTGATTCCTCACTCAATTTTAGTAGTACAGCCCACCCTCAGACTGATGGGCAGACGGAGGTGACGAATAGGACTCTTGGCAATTTAATACAAAGCATTTGTGGAGCGAAGCTAAGACAATGTGACTTGGCGCTTTCTCAAGCTGAGTTTGCTTACAACAGTTCCATCCATAGAACTACTGGGAACTCTCCTTTTTTCAGTGGTCTATAAAAAAGCGCCATCTTACGCATTGGATTTAGCTTAGTTGCCTAAAGGTGTGGAGTTCAATGTAGCTGCAAAACACATGGCTGAACAACATCAGGCGATTGCATCTGAAGTGAAAGAGAAGATTGCGAAAGCTAATGAGAAATACAAGGAAGCTGCAGACAAGCATAGGAGGGAAAAGCTCTTTGAAGTGGGAGATCAGGTGATGGTGTTCTTAAGGAAAGAACGTTTTCCCGTGGGCACTTATAGTAAATGACAACCAAAGAAGTATAGTCCTTACAAGATTGTTGCAAAGATAAATGATAATGCGTATGTGGTCGGGCTTCCTGAAAGCATGAAGATTTCGAAGACCTTCAATGTAGCTGATTTATATGCATTCTATCCCGATGACGAACCTCTATATCCAGAAGAGAACTCGGGGTCGAGTTTTTCATTGGTGAGAGAGAATGATGTGGACATCGTAGCTGAGGATTATCTGCGCAAGATGGACTCAGTCAAGGCTAAAAAGGGAAGGTAGAAGCGAATCGGATGATGGGGACAAGAGCTACCAGCTTTGAGCTGGCGTAGAGGGAAGGCTAGCCCAAAGCCGGCCCAATGCCGTCGGCCTTCATTAAAGGCCGGCATGAAAGCCGCCGGTTCACTTCAAGGCCGGCATCCAAAGCCGACCCAACGCCGCCGGCCTTCATTAAAGGCCGACATGAAAGCCACCGGCTCACTTCAAGGCCGGCATTCAAAGCCGCCAACCTTCTTTGTTAGCGCGCCAGCCTTTATTCTAATTGTTTTATTTCGCAACTTTTCATTGTAATTGGTTATTTTGTTCTTTTTAGTTGTTTCCCTAAAGACTATATATAGTTTCATAGGTCATGATTAGGGTTATCTGGCACCATCTATTGAATTACAAACACTTGGAGAGAGTTTTCTCTGTTTCATCAATTATGCGCAATTGAGAGTTTTAGGAATAATTTAAGATTGTTCCTTATTTATCCTTAAGATTCAATCCTAGAATTGGTCTTGTGTTTTTTTTACGCTTTCTACGCTGCGTCAACATCACCTTATCAGCACACATATAATGAATTGAAAGCCTCAAACAAGTATCACTTGACACTCTGTTAAGAGAAAGAAGTATAGATCATGTGCTAATAAAATAGGTTGAGTACAGAATCGAATGTGATTACTATTTACTAACGCTAACTAGATTAACGAGCGGAAAGAAGAGTAACTGTTATATCATTGACTGAACATGATTCAAGCTTGCTGGAGGAGGAACTCTCAGTAGACGGTTTTACTGAAAGAAAACCAGGTTGTTTTGGCGCAGGCAATGGACTGTCACTGCTTAGCATCACCACCACGGATGACATGCTCGGCCTATCCTCAGGATGCTCCTGTAGGCACAAGAGACCGATGTGGGTGCAGCGCAACACTTCTGTTATAGTGCATGTGTCAACCAAACATGGATCTATTAGTTCAGAAGCTTTGCCAACATTGTACAATTTCCATGCCTGCATTAATGTAATAAATGTCATTCATTAGAAAACTCTCTTTACAAGTAGAATGGGGTTATTATAGTAGGGATGCATGAACAATCATGTTTTTTTAGTGCTTCAATTAACAAGATCTCCCCATTTTAGTCTCACCCATATAACAGTGATGATCTTGAGGTTATTGGATGCAGATGTGGCAGTCAACATTGCTCTTTGAAGAGTTTCTTACACTTCCTTGTTTGGCATTCATCATGAAATATGACCTGATGGAATCTAATTTACTGTTGTTTTCAATGAGATTTTAGTCATATACAGTGGCAATGATAGTAAAATATGAGCTCATAGCTTTTGCTCTATGGGATATAAAATTCTTCTCTACTACTAATTATGAGTATTCTCCAAGTAATTGGAACCCGTGAAATCATATTTTCTGCTCATTTTCACTAGAATAAGACCAAGTTCACAATAAGAATAAGGGGAAAATGCAAATACATTTTTGAAACTATTAGTCAAGTGTGGATAGACCATTTAAACTATCAAAGCATATTTTTACTTTTCCTTAACTCTTGGAAAAATTACCATACTATCCAAATCATCGTTATGGCTACAACACTATCGCTATTGGTCAACGAATCTATGGGTTATTAAAGATGAAGTCATACTTTGGGAGTTTGAAGGTCCCATTTGCACTCAGCAATAATTTTGAAAGTGTATTTGCAATTATTCCTAAAAACAATACAAGGTAGGTTTCCATGGAATCCTATTTCGTAGTAAAAAACAAACAAGGCCAGGGTGATTTAGCAAGTGAAGCACTGAAATTGGAAGAAAAAAAAAAGAGGCAACAAGATGGATAGAAATCTGTATTCTGATAGCTCAAGGACTCTTGATGCACCTGGTCCCTTCAAAATCCAAGGATCCTTTTCTATCTAAAAGGAATGGTTGTTGTGCAGATGTACTCCTAAGTAATTACCCCATAGGTCTCTTGCTTATGCATATGAAGAGGAAAGCATATAACGAAGGGGATTAGTTAGAAAGATACTAGAGTTCTACTCACATGTCCTGCTAGGCTGTTCTCTGCATGATAAAAGCCCCGGTTTCTCTTCCCACTTATAGTCTCTAGGACTAAAATACCAAAGCTGAAGACATCTGATTTGACTGAAAATAGCCCATCAATGGCATACTCGGGCGCCATATAGCCACTGAGAAGTACAGATGCAATTGAAACACAACATTATCATACAAATACATCTATTTACTTGGATCAATACTACTAAACATGTATGAGATAAGCTACTTACTAGGTCCCAACAACTCTGTTTGTATTGCACTCACTCTGATCTCCCCCAAATATTCTAGCCATGCCAAAATCTGAAATTTTGGGATTCATCTCATTATCAAGCAATACATTGCTTGCTTTGAGGTCTCTGTGTATTATTCTCAATCTTGAATCTTGATGAAGATAAAGAATGCCCCGAGCGACTCCACGGATTATTTTGAAACGCTTACCCCAGTCCAATACTTTGCTTCTTGTCTCATCTAGAAGGTTTCAAGGGGAAATATATTTCAATGATGACTAACCGTAGGAAACAAACTTTTCATATTTGAATGCTCCATTGAGCAAGCAACTACTGTCACTACTTACCAAAAAGAAACGCATCCAAGCTTTTGTTTGGCATATATTCATAGATAAGCATTTTTTCTTCACGCTCAATGCAACAGCCGAGAAGCTTCACTAGATTTCGGTGCTGAAGCTTTGCTATCAATATAACTTCATTTTTGAACTCTCTCATTCCTTGCCTTGAACTGCTTGATAGTCTCTTTACAGCGATTTCTTGCCCATCATCAAGCACACCCTAAAAACATGAGTTCGAATGTTGTAAATACAGTATATGTGTGTTTTCTTCATGGTTTAGAGTATCCACAAATTCGATATTTTTTTTGTTACCTTATATACAGCTCCAAAACCACCTTCACCTAGTTTATTTTTTGCTGAAAAATTATTAGTGAATATAACAATTTTGGCAAGATCAAAAGTTGGGAGCTCAAAATCATCTTCTGGGCCTTCAACATCTTGACCTTCTGGTAATTCTTCTGTTCTATCTGCAAATGGCACTATTACACAGTTCAACTTGCCGAGAGACAGTTGCATCTTGTACAACGTACACGTCATGAAAACATTACAAATTGTTCATCTAAACTAAATAAGCATGAATACAAAACCAGAAGTATGTTAAGCTGGTAATGTTATTTCAGCTACATATTTATTTCCTCAATTTGATCTTAGCTGTTTTCACTCCCATTTAGTTGATCACAGACAAGAAAGGTTTTTAGGTCGTATTAGTCTGCTTGCCTCTATAGCAATGGTTAACAAGTTTGGAATATTGCATTAAGTTTTATTGAAAACAATAAGAAGCATTAATCCCATTTCATTTACATAAAAAATTTCATAAAGTTCTTAATTAACCGACTTGGCTGCGACTGGCAAAATGGATGGGCATTGTGCAATGGATACATAATGAATGGGTATCTTGCAATAAATGCAAGATACTCTATAAGGCTGTTAGAAATATTTTTATCTTTTCTTGGGTTGTTGATGACAAATCTTTATTGCAGTACTTAAAGCCCAGACAGAAAGACTTCCTCGTATGATGCTAATCTGAGAAAACAAAAGTTTAGATCATACTCCTCTCTTCAAATTATTCTTTGTTCGTCATCAACCATAGGTTCTGTTATATTCTCTAATCTGCAGAGTTCAAGTTCATTCTCGGATTTCAACATCTTTACAAATGGCCTTTCAAGAGGGTATGAAAATTAAGTAGTATATAGAGGATGGATCAAACTTCCTCGGGGAACTTTCCCCTGAAAATCCGTGTTCCTGAAATTAGTCATGTATTCATTTATTGTTTAACCTGTCAATCCTTGTCAGGAAAATCTTGGAAAAGCAATCAGTTAGATTTATGTTGATCTCAGAAGTTTAATTTATCTATTCCAACTATCAACATGGTTGCAGAACAGTAGAGAAGGATCATGCTTGGGAACCCTACCACTAGTGAAAGCAGCAGTGATATTTCAGAGCCTAATAAGGAAAAGATGACTAACAAGGGAGGACTTGATGAACCTTGTATACCTGTCAACTTCATCCTGCCCTTATAGATGTAACACGCGGCCGTAAGCATGGCAGCTATCACGGCAAATGTTAGTACAACAATTACAGCAATCCAAAAGTGGGCCTGTGGCTTTCCTGTCAAAATGAAAAGCGTGGTTATATACCCAGTGACTGTACTTTACGCAATGAGCAAGTGATGAACAAACTTCAAACAAGGTCTGTTTGTATCTAAAACTGATCTTTGTTTGTCTCGTACCTACTGTGTGTATTTGTCATATATTTATCTTGGAACGAGGTTTATTAACCGGACTTAAGATGTATAAACCATCTTACCTAACTCGGAAGCAGGCATCCGGATATATAGAGTCTGCCCACCCTCAGGAAACTCTCTAATATCCATCAATTCACTAAACCACATTGCACATCCACTGCCTCTCCCTCTGATATCCGAATTCGTATAAGCTGTACAAGAACAATTTCTCAAGCATCTTTCCCTGCACTCCTTGATATCTAGCTCTTTATCCACGAAACTGTATGTAGTGTCTGGCAATTTCAACCTAAGATATTTAATGAATCCATCCGTCTTACAATCTAATGGTTTGTTCCTGACACAACCTTGAGACCAGTCGCTCGAGCTCCATTTATTTGGATCTTTTGGCATAAATCCCTTGAGGCATTGACAATAGCCCAATGCAGTTGTCAGGCACTTCCCATGGGCACCACAAAGGCCATAGTTGTCGCAGTAATCCTTTGGCACTTCAAGGAGAATGTTCCAACTCTGACTTGATTTGCTCCAGGTATACTTTTCCCAGTGATAGTTGGTGTGGTTCAAAACTATCCTAGCTTGTGATTTGTCATTGACATGGTACATAAAGAATGCCTCATCTTCACTAAATGTAAAGTTGTATGAAAATATTGGATTCGGGAGTTGCTGTGGTGCGCCACTGAAATGTAGTCCATTCCACGGGCCACTCCTGAAGTACTTACCGGAACCTTTATGGGCAAGTGCCTCGGGGTAACTTGTGTGAACCATACCCCAAGTGAAATCTCCTGGAGACGGATCATCAGGACTCTTCCAGGACGTGAAACGCCGGTCAATACCAGTTCTAGAGTCCCAGCCAAGCTTCATATCAGGTAAAAGTGTATCGGTTGGATAATCAAAGCTTTGCCACAGATATGAATCTGGATTTTCATTCCTCTCGTTTCTCAAAACCAAATTTCCATTTTTCAGAAGTTGCAAAACTGGATTTTGAGCCTTTCTACTTGGGTTTGTTGACCAAATCGCAAGCCTGCTGTTTTGATTGAGGAGAATAAGATTTCCTGCATTGCCAATCCTCAGTGAGCCAGAAGAGCCATTGATTGGCTTATCTCTATTTGCAATCCAGACAACTGTCTTAACCGGAATATTCTTGTACCAAATACCCAAGTAAAGTTTCATAGAATTTCCAGGAATAAAAAAACCCAACTCAAAAGTTCCATCTCTCGAAACCAAGGTCTCCTTATCACTCAGAGATTGAGATACATTCAAGGTGTCAAGTGCCACTGAAGTTCCAGGGAATAAAGAAATCAAGCATTTTGCTAGAAGGAAAAAATGGAGGGCCTTCATTGGTTTCTGAAATGCCAAACGTTTTAACTCTCAAAATGGAGTAAATGGCAACTGTGACTACCATTTTCATAATTAAAAGTAACATGGAAGGTAGATGGAGCAATTCAATGGTTATTAATGGAGTAGGACCAACAAATTGACTAGTAATAGAAGTATTGGAGGGGAAAATGCAAAAATGCATTATCTGAGAATGACTTCTTGACCTAAAGTCAACAGGTTTGATAGGCAGGTCACAGGTTTCTTGCACTAGTTGTTCTTTAATATAAATGATCTGGAGACAGTTCATAGTGTGAAGCACACGTTTGTTGACTTGTAGTTGTTGGAGAAATTTTTGGAAAATTAAATATCATAAATGTTCATTAGTAGCGCAACAATGCTCAAGCCCTAATTCCCACTAGGCAGGGTCAGCTAAAATTTATGAATGCATGCAATAAAGGGAAAAAAAAATTTTACTAACTGCAAAATAGGGATCTAAAGTCTCTTTTTCTAAATATATATATATGAACTTCAACAAACCCATGCTTAAGGTAGATTATGTTTATACATGGTTTGAAGGATTGACTTTGTGGCTTGAATCCAGGACCTCGTCTAAATTGTTATTGATTTTGCGTGGTGGTGAAACTGCATTATACATCACGTTAATGCAGTATTACCCACTCCAGACAAAATGGACCCAAAAGCCAAAAGGCAAATGTAACCAAGTATATCCATGTCCTTTCGGGCAGCAAAGGCTGTCATTTTTTTTTTTTTTTCCAAAAGCCAAAACTGACTTTTATTCTTTGGAAGACCAAAGCCAAATGTATATGAGACAAAAGGCCTTCAGCAGCGCAAAATAAAAACTAGTATTGGTGGGGAGATGTCCATACAATGTTACAGAATATTACAAACCTACAACTTGTGGAACATTCACTACACAACAACCAACAACTTCAAAGTATTGCTATCCTCCGGATGATTCTCGTGTCAACTACCTTTCTAGTAGCCATTGATTTACTTCTTGCGAAAATGAATAGATTGAGATGATATAGTTAGACAGGGACAAAAAGGATAAAGCCCTTGGAAAAATCAACAGAGAAGACGATAAAGGTCACATGAAATGCTAAGGATTCTATCACATTACTTTTTGCTCAATCAAATACTTACGTTCCTCGTGTAGAATACACTTAAACAACGGTAGAATACTTCACTAATTACTGATGATTGTACTCTTTTTCATATATTCATACATGTTATTTTTAGTGGTTCTCTTTATACATAATAAATGTAAAGGCACGTAAATAATCAAAATAAGACTGATTTGAGTGCGTGCAATTATGATATGGCTTGCTAAATGTTCTCTCGTGATGGATTATATCCAATTTCCTTATTTCCCTTCTTTTGTAAATTATACATTTTCCGGAAAATACAATATTTCCCTTTTTTTTGCAAATTATAAATTTGCGGGAAAATACAACAAAAAATTATTGGGTACATAAAGTGTGAATTCAACATTTACCATATGTTTTAGATTCTAGAATTCCTTCCTTTACGCTTAGACCTATGATGATCGGTATTTTCAATACTCGTTAGAGAAAATATTGCAATATCTAGAAGACTATTTGAGATAGAATTTATAGATTTTATAATAATTCTATTTCAAATAATAACTCTTACTTGTTTATTCAAGCGAGGGTTTGAGACTTCTTTATAGAGTTATAAATGCCCGCCACACGCTAATGTATATTTAATGTTATCTATTCATGAACTAACTCATTCATAAATTTATAAGCTCATACATATTCCAACTTGGCTGTTTTCTACCCACCAGATAAACTTAGACAAAGCAAAATTTAAGCACTTGAAGACAATCATAAATCCACTTAATTCGAATTACTCATGTTCATACGTCCATTTGAAGTGAGAACAGTATCCGCAAATTATCATTTTTGAATACTTAGTGGAGAACAAGAAGTTGAAAATCCAAACTTGGATCTCTCTACAAGTCTCTAGGTCACGTATCAGTTTGTTCTTTTCCAGGGCAATAAGAGGCACTTAGATGAAGCTCTTAGAATTGCAGTGAACTAGGATGAAGCTCGTAAAATTGCTGTCCATCATCAGGACACATAAAACATTGTCTTAACTACCTGATAGGATACACAAATACAACAACCATGAAATCATCCTTGGGGAAAATGCATTTACAAATCATGTAATCACATGTGAAAAATTAATTCTAAAAAGTGTTCGTTAAAGTTAAAAACTAGTTCTTGTTGGACAGCTTGCTCTAACTAACTCCACCATTAACTCAGGAGTCAGGACCTAATCCAAACAACAAAATGCGACACTCCATCACAATCGAGATCAACTTCCTTCAGCATGGAGCTTAGATAATCATTACTTATTGGCTTGTAAACCCAACAGAGCAGAATTTCACATCAAAATATGAAAAAGTAACGCCCCCCACCCCCCACCTTTCTTTTTATCCATCAAGAGATTAAACTCGGAAGGTTTGCCTATTTCATACAACTACCTAGCAGTCCCGCACAAAAGTAAAGAGATCAGTCTTTATTATACACACTACCGTTAAAAATAAAGAAGACAGTGGATTACTCACATGTCCTGCAAGGTTGCGGTCTGCCTGATAAAATCCCCTGTTTCTCCTACCACTTATTGTCTCCAGGACTAGAATACCAAAACCTTTTTTTTTTTTTTTTGGGGGGGGGGGGGGGGGGGGGGGTTTGGCGGGGGTGGATTCAAAATAGAATACAAAAACTGAAAAACATCAGATATGACAAAAATATCAGTACTGTGAAAAGCAACTCATTATTGGGTCATGTGCAAGATGTGACTGATATTTTAAGGAGATTCACTCAAACACGTAAGTGAAACTCCTGGGGAGGTTCATCAAAAGTCTTCCAAGAAGAAAACACTGGATAACACCAGTCCTTGAGTCCTGACCATCCTCTATACATTAGGTAAAAATGAGCGGATAATCAAAGCTTTGCCACAAAACAAATGTGTACTTCATTTCTATCGTCTATCAAAACAAAATTTCAGTATCCAAGAGCTGCATATCTTAGTCGAGAGTTACTCTAGTTTCGTATGATAGCCAAATTAAAAGCCTACTTTTTATTTGGGAGGACAAGATTGCCCGCGTAGCTGATCATCAAGCCAGAAAAGCCATAGGTTGTTTTGGTCTGTTTGCGACACTGATGACAGTTCTAACTGGATATTACTGTACCGTATACACAAGTAATGTCTTCTAGAATTAGTGAATTACCGGGAATAGAAAATCCCACTCAAAGTACGATTTCTTGAAACCGAAGTCTCATTACTATTTGAGGCCACTTATAGGCATATGTGTCAACTGCAATCGAAATGCCAGAGAGTGAACAGGCCAAGCGTTTAGCTACAACAATAAAAATGGAAGAGGTCTATTGGTTTGTTTCTTTATTGTTGAAGTTAGAATTATGTGTTAGGGTTATATCGAAGCCCTAACACATTGATTTATATATGTATCATAAATATAAAATTACAAAATTATCCTTAATCAATAGATATTTAACTATTCTAACGCTTCCCTTCAAGCTGAAGCATATATATCATATGCTACTAGCTTGTTATATATATAATTTATTTGAATCCCTCTAAGTGACTTAGTGAATATATCAATAAGCTGGTCTTCTAACTTCACATAGCTTGTATCAATTTTCTTACTCAATAACTTTTGACGAATAAAGTGACAATCGATTTCAATATGTTTTGTACTTTCATGAAATACTAGATTTGATGCTATGTGTAAAGCAGTTTGATTATCACATACCAACTTCATTAGTTGTGATTGTGGAAACCTAAGTTCTTCTAACAAATGCTTAAACCAGAGTAATTCACAAGTTGTGAATGCCATTGCTCTGTATTCAAACTCTGCACTTAATCTTACTACCACAGTTTGCTTCTTATTCTTCCATGAGATAAGATTACTACCAATAAACACGTAATATCCCGTGGTTGATCTCCTGTCTAATGGTGAATATGCCTAATCAACATTTGTGTATCTAACAACATTGGTGTGCCATGGTCTTTATACAAAATACCTTGACCTGGAGACCCTTTCAAATAATGTACAATGCGAATAGCAGCATTCCAATGGCTAGTGCGAGGTAAGCCCATGAATTGGCTGAGTACACTAATTGCAAAGGATATATTAGGACGTGTCACAGTAAAATAATTGAGTTTACCAACTAATCTTCTATATCTCTCTAGATCATCTAAAATATCTCCTTCATTAGGTAAAAGTTTTACATTAGGATCCATGGGCAATCAATTGGTTTTGCTCCAATTAAGCTAGTCTCAGAAAATAAATCAAGCACATACTTCGTTGTGACAGATATATTCCTTGCTTAGATCAAGCAATTTCAATTCCAAGGAAATATTTTAAATTACCCATGTCCTTGGTCTGGAAATTTTGTTGTAAGAAATTCTTCAGTTTCTCAATTCCTGTATGGTCATCGCCTAAAATTACAATATCATCAACATATACAACCAATATAATTTTCTTACCATTATGGTGCCAATAAAACACAGAATGATTTGATTCACATCTATGGAGACCAAATTTAATCACAATTGAACTGAATCTACCAAACTAAGCACGTGGAGATTGCTTAAGCCCATACAAAGATTTATTTAAGTGGCAAACCAACCTTATCTCCCTTGAACAACAAAGCCCAGTGGTTGTTCCATATACACTTCTTCTTCAAGATCACCATGAAGAAAGGCATTTTTTATATCTAGTTGATGCAGAGGCCAATGATAGGTAGTAGCAAGTGAGATTAGAAGTCGTATCGAAGTTATCTTAGCCACTAGTGAAAAAGTATCCTAATAATCAACACCATATGTTTGAGTGTAACCTTTGGCAACTAGACGTGCCTTTAGTCGATCAACAATGCCATTAAGTAACACTTTTATAGAGAATACCCATCGACATCCAACTGTAGATTTACCAACAAGAAGGGACACAAGATCCCATGTATCATTATGATATAAAGCAGACATTTCTTCTTATATAGTTGCCAGCCTTTTGAAACAGACCTTAGAATGGAAATGGTAGATAATGATGCAATAAAAGATGCATATGAGGATGAGAGGAAAGATTAGGTAAGAACATTTGAAATAGGATGACGAATAGGAGGGTGGATGAAATGCTTACCCTTTCTCAATGTAATGGGAAGGTCAAGATCAGTTGAGGAAGGACTTGAGTCTGGAGGAGAAGTTGATGGAGGAGGAGATTCCTATAGGTTAGTACACTGTTGACGAACATAGACTTGCAGATCTTACTAGTTTAGATGAGGAAATTCTTGAGACAATGGAAAATTCGAGGAATCGTCCTATGAGGTTTGTATAGTAGTAGTGGTATATTGATCAACTAAAAAGAGTTCATGTGGAGATGGAGAAGGTAAGATCAGAGGAATATGGTTAATAGGAGACTTATCTTTGGAAGATACAGATGAAGTAGAAAAACATGGAGTAGACTCAAAGAAAGACACATCTAAACAAACAATAAACTTTATGATGTTCAAGAGAATAACACTTGTAGCCTTTCTAACTACGAGAGTAGCTAAGGAAAATGCAACGAATTGATCAAGGATCAAGTTTATCCGTCCTCGAATATAGCTGATGAACAAAACACACACATCCAAAGACACGAGGAGGCACATGAAAAAGTGAGTGGTCTGGGAAAAGAAGATGTAATGGGGCTTTACCATATAAGGTAGATGGCATTCTATTTATAAAAAAAAAAAAAGAAAAGCATGTGGTAAGTACAGCATCGGCCCAAAAATACTTAGGTACACTCATATGAATTAATAACATCCTGGTAATTTCAAGAGATGTTTGTTCTTACGTTCAACAACACCATTTTGTTATGGAGTGTACGCACATGAAGTTTGATGTATAATACCATGCTTTTGCATATGTGATTGAAAAACATTAGACATATATTCTTTAGCATTATCTATGTGAAAAACATGAATGGTGGAGTTGAACTGATTTTGGATCTCAACATGAAATGCACAAAATAAATTAAATAACTCAAACGATTTTTTATTAAATATAACCATGTCATTCTTAAATAATCATCAATAAATGTGACAAAATATCTAAACCTAAAAAGAGAAGTGACACGTGCAAGTCCCTATACATCATAATGAACTAGATGGAAGGGAGTAGTAGCACACTTATTAATTCTAGGACTAAAAGAAATACGACTCCGTTTTTCCAACTGACATGACTGACATTGAAGACTAAGACAAGACAGTAAACTAGGACACATAAGAAGAAGAATCTTCAAGGATAGATAACCAAGCTAGTAATGCATCTCCATAGGATCTGGTGTGGTAGCCAAACAAGCAGTAACTATAGGTGTTGGATCCATATAATATAACTCATTGGACTCATTTCCTCCACCAATCATCCTCCTCGTTCTCAAATCCTATATCACAAAAGAAGAAGAGTAGAATGTGATGGAACAATGAAAAGAGTAGGTGAGTTTACTTACAGATAGTAATTTAAAGGTAATTGAGGTAAAGACAAAACAGACTTCAAAGGAAATGATGGAATGGGTGATGCAGAACCAATTCCACTAATAGGTGAAGTGGATCCATTGGTAAGAGTGAAATTTGGTAATGAGGAACAATGTGTAATATGGTTAAAGCCATCTAATGTACTTGACATATGATCAATGGTACCAGAATCAACAACCTAAAGTCGTAGAGAAGTTTAAGTTAGGCAGGTAGTAGGATTACCCGACTAGGTTAGGGCTAAAGAAGAAGAAGAAGATGGCTGCAAGGCATTTTGAAGCTGTAAAAATGTAGCGTATTCTTCTCGCAATAAGGTAATAGTAGATGACTTAGGTTATTCCTTATGCACATTTAAACTATGCATGGTATGCACTAAATCAGAAGAAGCATGGGCAAATGTATATGTGTTAGACTGAACAACATGAGCTTTGAGAGGACATCCATATAAATCCTAACAAGTCTCTCGAGTATGGCCGGGACGATGGTAATGATCACAATAAGGACATGAACCATGGCCTCACTTGCTTCAACCTATACGACTTCCCCCTCGATCAGAAAATCCTCTACGCCTTGCATTAGACGTATGACTTGTTGATGTTAAGGGGAGAATGATAAGTTCTCTAATTTAGTTTTGATGATTAACAAAAGAGGAATGAGTGTAATGAATGTTTAAGATAGTACGTAATTTTTTATAAAGTTGAACAAGGAGACACAAGCTTGTACAGAACCTTCAAAAGTGTTATATAAGCTATTTTCGTTCTAACAGAAGGTGGTTCAGAAGTTGTGTAATATATCCGTAGTTATTGTGGTGACCTTTCAGAAGCACTTTCAGAACCTTCATAACAGGAGAACAGTTGATAGGTTTGTTTCATAAGCACTTTCAGAACCTTCAGGACAGTTAACAGGTTTGCTTCAGAAGCACTTTCAGAACCTTTCATGTCTGGTACGAATTTTTCCAGATTACGTTCTAAATTTTATATCGATAGTTTTGATAAATTTCAAGGCCTAGCTCCACGTGTCAAGTATTTTTGGGTAACATACTTGATGTGTTTTACTAAAGATGGATTATATATCATGGGTTTTTTAATTTACATCAAGTTTTACAAGATTTTATTCAAAGATTTTATTTTATAATAAAGTGAGATCATATAATATGTACAAGTTTTATCAAGATTTAAAATTAGATATTTGTACTATATTTTGGGAGATCCAGCAGTTACAATAATAAGGATAAGAGATATGGTTGTTATATCAAGATATGGTTCCACAATATGAGGGATATCTTCAACAAACTTGATCCAAGAGATATATCCAAAGAAGATCTCGGTCAAACAAATTATTCAAGCTTATCATCATCAAGAATATCACGAATGCAGATCTTCCTCAACAGATTCAACTTATTTTTTAATTGAAAATTCAAAAAATTCAAGATTATCACATGGAAAGTAGCTGTTATGTTTTCTCCATATATAAGGTGTTTAATTCAAATGAAAAAAGAAGTGCGTGGAGAACGTTAAAAAAAAAAACCAGAAGCAAGAACGTGGTTTGAAAAAAAAATACACGAGAAGAAAAGATTCATACATCTTCAAGCAAACATTTTTACATATATATGTGATATAGAGGATATTTGTTATTCCTCATCATTGTCGTTGTTGTTGTTGTTATTGAGATTCCTTTCGTAGAAAGGGAATTGTTTGTTGTTTAATCACTATAGTTGAGTGATTAGCTTAGTGAAGAAGCTAGAAAGACTCAACAGTGAGACTTTGCCTTGAAGAGGCTTGTGTTGTATATCTTCGAATTGTTGATATAGTGAAACACAACCGGTATAGACAACCGGGACCCCGGCATGGAGCTGGAAGAGAGGACTGACACTCGAGGCGGAACCTTTATAAATATCTGAGCATTCTACTCTTTTCTACTTTTACTTACTGCACATTATTGTTGTTCGTTATTGTTATTCACTTGATTTCATTAGTCAAGAGTTTTGATTGATTTGCGAAAAAGTGAAATTTTAAGTAATTAATCAATTCACCCCCCTCTTGATTAATCTAATTGGGACCAACAATTGGTATCAGAGCAGGACTCATATATTTGAGTGATCCAAAATGGTTGAAAATAATGTTGCAATTAATCGAGCTCCCTACTTCGATGGCTCAAACTTCTCATACTGGAAGATGCGTATGGAAACTTATATTAAAGCTAATGATTATGATTCATGGCAGGTCATTTCACATGGAGACAATTTGATCACCTTGAACGGAGATTCACCCTTGTCAGATTCGGAGAAGAAAATTATTGAGAAGAACAACAAAGCAAAAAATTTATTACTGACTACTATTGCTCCATCAGAGTTCTATTTAATATCATCATGTGCTAGTGCAAAGGAGATTTGGGATATCCTATCTGATACATATGAAGGGACGGATACCATCAAGGAAACTAAAATAAATGCTTTAATTCAACAGTATGAATTATTTAAGTTTAAATCTAATGAAGATGTCAAAGATGCTTTTAACAGGTTTACAGCTATCACAAATGAGCTTGCATCACTTGGAAAGAAACTTCCAGATCCAGATCTTGTGAGGAAAATGTTGAGGATATTGCCACCATCTTAGGATGCAAAGAAAACTGTTATAGAGGAAGCTCAAGATCTAAACAAGCTAACTCTCAGTCAATTGAGAGAAAAGCTCATGGCATATGAGTCACATATAAAGACCACGCAAAGAGGAGAAGACGGTACCAAAGGAATCGCGTTTAAAGTCAAGGAAATAAAGAAAAATGAAACTGAAACAGATGATAGTGATGATGAGAAAGAAGAGGACATCAGTCTTCTAGCACGTAGACTCAACAGGCTGCTCAAGAAGCAAAGAGGTAAGAGGTTTAACGTTTTCAAGAAAAGTACTGAATATAAGCATAATGATGCAGGAAAGACGTACAAGGAGAAAGAAAAGAAGAAAGAAAAAAGGGAGATTCAATGTTATGAATGCAAAAAGCCAAGACACATCAAATACGAATGTCCAACACTGATCAAGAAAATGGAAAATTATAAAAAGAAAAGTCGAGCAATGCTAGCAACATGGAGTGACTTGGAGGATACAGAGACAAATTCAGAGGATTCAGAAGAAGAAGAGGATGAGGCGAATTTGTGCTTAATGGCCAGTTCCGAGGTACATTCTGAATCTGATGAAGATGTAACTGAAACTGACATGCTAGTAGAGATGAGTAAGCTACTAAAGGCACTAAAAAGGGCTGATACAAAATTAGCTAAGTATGAACATGAAATAAAAGCTCTTAAGAATGAAAAGGAGGTAGTAAAGCAAACAAATTCGTTACTTGCGGATGGAAATGATATTTTGAAACAAGAGAATGAATCCATGCATGTGAGTATAGATAAACTAAGAATAGAAAATCAACTACTTGAAGCAGAAACAAGTAACATGAAGGTAAAGATTGATGAACTGTCAAGTTCGTTGAAAACTACCTTTAAGAAATTTGATGAAAGTGATAAGAAATTGACTATGTTAATTTCTTCACAAAGAGTTTCAAATGAAAAACATCGGTTAGGATATGAGCATGGTTCGAGTTCAAAATCGAATCAAAATATAGTTTTTGTTAAAGCTAGGCAAGTCTTAACTGATAAATTCAAAAGTAAATAGTACATTTCGAATACAAATATTGTTAAAAGAGGAAATACCAGAGGTATTTACAGAAGTTATTCTGACAAGAGGTATCCACACAATGGGTACTACACAAGCGATATCAGAAGGTATAACATAAGTTATACAAACCAGAATTCCCAGAAACAGGTAAATGACAGGTATAGGAATGTTAATTCTTATGCATGCTTCTTTTGTAATAAGTTTGGTCATATTGAGAAATTTTGCTATTATAAAAGAAATAAGCTCAGTAATCAACAAGTAAATGGAAGAAATCAAATGAGCTTATCTTTTAAAGGGCCCAAACTTGCTTGGGTTCCTAAAAGGACTTAATTCTGTTTATTTGTACAGGGACATGAAGCTAAAATAAGAGGAACATGGTATTTGGATAGTGGATGTTCCAGACATATGACTAGAGATGCTTCATTGTTCAATAGCATAACTTGGGAAGAAAAAGGATATGTAAAGTTTGGAGATGATGGTAGAGGTAAAATAATTGCCATTGGAACGATTGGTATGCCTACGTTTCTTATTGAAAATGTATATCTTGTGCAAGGTTTAAAACATAATTTACTTAGTATTAGTCAGTTATGTGATAAAGGTTACAGGATGATTTTTGATCAAGACAAGTGCTATGCTTTTAATGAAAATGATGAAAGATTATTTGAAGGAATTAGGAAAAGAAATATCTATCTTATAAAACCTGATGAAATCAATAATGATTGTTGTTTAATTTCTTTGAATGATCATGTTTTTGCTTGGCATAAACGACTAGGACATGTTAATTTTAATCACTTAGAAAAATTATCTAAAAAGGATATTATTAAAGGATTACCTAAGATAAATATTAAACAAGATGTGAAATGTGATACTTGTTTAAAGAATAAAATGGTTTCTGTTTCGCATAAAAGTAAAAACGTAATTTCAACTAAGAGACCACTTGAATTATTGCATCTAGATCTTTTTGGACCTACTAGAGTCTTAAGCATAGGTGGAAGCAAATATGGATTTGTTATTGTTGATGATTTTTCAAGATACACTTGGGTTATATTCTTGCGACACAAAAGAGATACATTTGATTCTTTTCAAAAGTTTGCAAAACAGATACAAAATGAAAAAGGAGTTTCCATAACTAGTCTTCGAACTGATCATGGAACAAAATTTCAAAATGCAAGTTTTTTAAATTTTTGTGAAGAACATGGTATATCTCATAATTTCTCAGCTCCATACACTCCTCAACAAAATGGAGTAGTGGAACGCAAGAATAGAACTTTACAAGAAATGACTAGATCTATGTTAAATGAGAGTGGAATTGCTAAGTATTTCTGGGCAGAAGTAGTTTCTACAGCTTGCTATATCATCAATAGAGTTTTCATTCGACCTATGACATCAAAGACTGCTTATGAGATGTTTCGAGGTAAGAAACCTAACGTTTCATATTTTCATATCTTTGGATCTAAATGTTTTGTGAAGAAGAACCCACTCAACCTTGGTAAGTTTGATGAAAGATCTAAAGAAGCTATTTTCTTAGGATATTCTTCAAATAGTCGTGCTTATCGTGTTTTCAATAAGTCATCAAATACTATTGAAGAATCTATAAATGTTAAGTTTATTGAGGATTTAAAGGATGTTGATTCTGATGAAGAAAAGGACTCCAATTCTAAAGCAGAAGTTAGTTCAGAACCTAAGTCCGAAGCACCTGCTGTTAACATACGAGGATCTGATCATCCAGAACCTATTTCAGAGGCAAATACATAAGGTAATTTAGAAGTTGTAAGATCTGAACAAGAGGCTTCTAAAGCTTGGAGGTATAAGTCCGCACATCCTTCTGCTCAAATAATAGGTAATATACAATCGGGTGTTAAAACAAGAGCTAAACTACAAAATCTTGAAAATCATTTTGTGTTGTTATCTGAAATCGAACCTAGTAAGATTGAAGAAGCGTTGAATGATGCTAATTGGATTATATCTATGCAAGAAGAATTAAATCAATTTCAAAGAAACAATGTATGGAATTTAGTTCCTAGACCTAGAGGAAAGTCTATAATTGGAACTAAATGGGTGTTTAAAAATAAATTAGATGAAGACGGTAAAATTATAAGAAATAAAGCAAGATTAGTAGCTAAAGGTTATTCACAAGAAGAAGGAATAGATTTTGATGAAACATATGCACCTATTTCTAGATTAGAAGCAATACGGTTAATGCTTGCATATGCATCTTATAAGGATTTTAAAGTTTTTCAAATGGATGTAAAAAGTGCATTTTTAAATGGTTTTATAAAGGAAGAAGTTTATGTGGAACAACCACCTGGTTTTGAAGATCCTTTCAAATCAGACTATGTTTTTAAATTAAATAAAGCACTATATGGTTTGAAACAAGCTCCAAGAGCTTGGTATGAAAGATTGAGTATGTTTTTTATCTCTAAAGGTTTCCATAGAGGAAAGGTGGATACTACTTTATTCTTGAAAACTTTTGATAATGATATCTTAGTTGTTCAAATATATGTGGATGATATTATCTTTGGATCTACTAAAGAATTGTTGTGTCAAGAATTTGCTGAGACCATGCAGGCAGAATTTGAAATGTCAATGATGGGAGAGTTGAAATTCTTTTTGGGGCTTTAAATAAAACAAACAAAGGAAGGAATTTTTGTTCATCAAGAAAAGTACACAAAACAAATATTGAAGAAATTTGGATATGAAGGATGCAAAAAGGTTACAACACCTATGAGTACTTCATCAAGGTTAGACTCTGACTTAAATGGAAAGAAGGTAAGTGAAAAACTTTATAGGAGTCTGATAGGTTCTTTATTGTATTTGACTGCATCTAGACCTGATATTTTGTTCAGTGTGTGTTTGTGTGCTAGATTTCAAGCTGCACCAACAGAAATTCATTTATCAGTTGTAAAGAGAATTTTCAAATACCTAGTTAATACTTCTAATTTAGGCATATGGTATCCTAAAAATCAGAATTTTGATTTAATAGGATATTCTGATGCAGATTATGCTGGATGTAAAATTGATAGAAAAAGCACATCTGGTACTTGTCAATTCCTAGGTGATAGATTAATTTCTTGGTCTTCTAAAAAACAAAATTCTGTTACTCTATCCACAGCAGAAGCTGAATATGTTTCGATTGGTAATTGTTGTGCACAAGTCTTATGGATAAAACAACAATTGAATGATTATAGAATAAATTTTAAAACTGTGCCAATTAAATGTGACAACACGAGTGCAATAAATTTGACAAAGAATCTAGTACATCATTCTAGGTCAAAACATATAGAAATTAGACATCATTTTGTTAGAGATAATGTTGAATTTGTGCCAACCGATAATCAATTTGCAGATATTTTTACTAAACCTCTTGAAAAGGTAAAATTTGAATTTATTAGAAATGAATTAGGAATTTGTAATCCCTTTTAATTTTTTTCCCCCGAAAAATATTAAAAAAAAAAATCTTTCTTCACTTAGAATATTTTTTTTTCGTTTTCTTTCTCTTTCTCCTCCTTTGAAATCTGTTCTTTTTCTCTCTCTCTCTATTTTCATTCTCTCTCACTGTAACTCCAATGGCGCCTAAAACATCAGAACGCCTCAAACAAAAGTCATTCAAAACCAAACCATCAAACAAGCCTTTAGTAATTTATGATGAATCTTCAAGCTCTTCGGAAAAATATCAAGAACCTTCCATAGGAGAGAATCCGAGTTCCCTTGATTCCGAATCTATCATAGGTTCCAAGAAGATTTCCAAAAGAAAACGAGCTGCATCGTCTTCAAAAGAAAAAGGAAAAGCTATTCAAGAAATCTCTCCGCTCAAGAAAGCGTCTAGGAAGCAAACGAAACAAGAAAATGTACTAACTCTGAAACCCTCAAATTCAAAACCTCTCCGAAAGAAGAAAAATGAGGTGTGTTCTTGTAGTTTTGTGGATTTCAATTTCTTTACTAGTAATGGATTCTACTGGAATGAACTGTTAGAACCCATAGGATGCATGGAACTTTGCTCTACTCAAGTTCTAGTTTATGGGGAATGTGTCAAAGAGTTTTATGGAAATTTAAGTCTTGCGGAAGGGAATGTCTTGATTTCCAGAGTATGTGATCAGGATATTTTAATTTCTAGGGAAGATGTGGTTAAATGTCTACATCTACATGATGTAAATGATGATGTAGAAATCACGAACATGCCTAGGAATGATCTGTTTGCTGCTGTAAATGGAGGATTGTAAATGGATTATGGAAAAGAAGCAATGGTCATTGATTTCAAGTTGTTTCCTCGAATCATTCATAAGATAATTGTTGAGTGTCTATGTCCAAGGAAGGGTAGTTCTACTTCAATGTCCATAGAACATAATCAAATTATCTATGCAATGCTTAACAAAAGGAATGTGGACATGGCTTCTAGAGTCATTGATCAAATCTGGAGGAATAAAGAAAGTTTAGTGTTTGGGAATATATTGATGAGATTGTTTGTGTTTAAAGGGATAGTTTTGCCTACCAGCTCATCTGAACCTATTAAATTAAAGAGGATAGGTAAAGAAGTTTTTCATCATATGTCCATCTTTGTTAAAGATTGTTTGTGGTATGCGAATGATGGTGCACATTTTGTTCATCAAAAGCATATGAACAGAATAGTTCCTTTTGCAATATCTGCTCAAGAAGGAGGTTCAGAACCTAGTTCAGAACCTAGAACAGAGGTTGAAACAAATCATGGGAAGAAATCATATGGTGAAGAGGCTGGGAAGAGTGGAACAAAAGAAGTTATATCCAATGTTGATCTGGAACAAATAAAGAATGTTGTTCGAGACAGTTTGAAACATGAATTATCGGATTTGATTAAGAAAACTTTGACAGATGAAGTTCTACAACGATCTGATCTGAGGAGACTTGAATCAATGGAGTTACAAGTTAAACAAACTTCTGATATTCTTTCTGATATCAAGAAGAATTCTGAGAAGATGATTACCGATCTCCATCACTATAGGATTCTTTATGATGAATTTAATGCGAGAGTCAAACAAGATCTATCTAATAATGTGATTGCGTTTGATAAATTTGTCTCTCAAGTGAGGAAGATTGGAGATTCAGTTACCAACTCCTTCAAGATTTTGGACTCCAAGACGGATAAAACCTCCTAATCTGTCACAAGTCTTCATGCTGAAATCAAGCTCTTCTTATCCAACAAATTTCCAGATTATGTACGCTCTGGCGCTCACATCATCGACTTAGATAATTCACCAAAGAAGCCTTCGTCAACCAAACATTCCACCACTCCCTCTACTTCTCGAGTAACAAGATCCAGAAGATCTTAGTTCTTTTAAATTTTGTTTTCATATCAAGTTGTGAAAGACTTTTTTTATCTTTTATCCATCATTTAAGGGGGAGATATCCTTTTGCTGTTAACAAAAAGGGGGAGAATGGTAAATGTTGAAGAATGATCAATACTGATTATGATCAATACTGATTGCTGCTGTGTTTTGATATTGCTGCTTTGTTGATCAATACTGATTGCTGCTGTGTTTGCTACTTATAATGATTCTATATTGATTATGAGTGCTTATGATCAATAGGAATATATGCTTAAACATGAAGGAGGTTATGTATATTTTGATTATCTAATGGTGTTTTGTTATCATCAAAAAGGGGGAGAATGTTGATGTTAAGGGGAGAATGATAAGTTCTCTAATTTAGTTTTGATGATTAACAAAAGAGGAATGAGTGTAATGAATGTTTAAGATAGTACGTAATTTTTTATAAAGTTGAACAAGGAGACACAAGCTTGTTCAGAACCTTCAAAAGTGTTATATAAGCTATTTTTGTTCTGACAGAAGGTGGTTCAGAAGTTGTGTAATATATCTGTAGTTATTGTGGTGACCTTTCAGAAGCACTTTCAGAACCTTCATAATAGGAGAACAGTTGACAGGTTTGTTTCAGAAGCACTTTCAGAACCTTCAGGACAGTTAACAGGTTTGTTTCAGAAGCACTTTCAGAACCTTTCATGTCTGGTACGAATTTTTCCAGATTACGTTCTAAATTTTATATAGATAGTTTTGATAAATTTCAAGGCCTAGCTCCACGTGTCAAGTATTTTTGGGTAACATACTTGATGTGTTTTACTAAAGATGGATTATATATCATGGGTTTTTTAATTTACATCAAGTTTTACAAGATTTTATTCAAAGATTTTATTTTATAATAAAGTGAGATCATATAATATGTACAAGTTTTATCAAGATTTAAAATTAGATATTTGTACTATATTTTGGGAGATCCAGCAGTTACAAAGATAAGGATAAGAGATATGGTTGTTATATCAAGATATGGTTCCACAATATGAGGGATATCTTCAACAAACTTGATCCAAGAGATATATCCAAAGAAGATCTCAGTCAAACAAATTATTCAAGCTTATCATCATCAAGAATATCACGAATGCAGATCTTCCTCAACAGATTCAACTTATTTTTTAATTGAAAATTCAAAAAATTCAAGATTATCACGTGGAAAGTAGCCGTTATGTTTTCTCCATATATAAGGTGTTTAATTCAAATGAAAAAAGAAGAAGTGCGTGGAGAACGTTAAAAAAAACCAGAAGCAAGAACGTGGTTTGAAAAAAAAATACACGAGAAGAAAAGATTCATACATCTTCAAGCAAACATTTTTATATATATATGTGATCTAGAGGATATTTGTTATTCCTCATCATTGTCGTTGTTGTTGTTGTTGTTGTTATTGAGATTCCTTTCGTAGAAAGGGAATTGTTTGTTGTTTAATCACTGTAGTTGAGTGATTAGCTTAGTGAAGAAGCTAGAAAGACTCAACGGTGAGACTTTGCCTTGAAGAGGCTTGTGTTGTATATCTTTGAATTGTTGATATAGTGAAACACAACCGGTATAGACAACCGGGACCCCGGCGTGGAGCTGGAGGAGAGGACTGACGCTCGAGACGGAACCTCTATAAATATCTGAGCATTCTACTCTTTTCTACTTTTACTTACTGCACATTATTGTTGTTCGTTATTGTTATTCACTTGATTTCATTAGTCAAGAGTTTTGATTGATTTGCGAAAAAGTGAAATTTTAAGTAATTAATCAATTCACCCCCCTCTTGATTAATCTAATTGGGACCAACATGACTAACAAGAGCTGAATGGTCACTAAGAGGAGTAGGAGATGACGTAGATTGTGCCAAAACACAACTGATGCAAGAATAAACCTCAACTAAAGATGAGAGCTTTAATGATCCAAGAACCTGTGATTTCATTGATTTTAGCTCCGGCTTAAGGCCATGAAGAAGTTTAACAACTACAAGATGATCACGTTGTTTTTGCATCTCCCTCAGATTAATACTAAGAGGCATTACATCATTCATCTCCTCAAGGAATTTCTTAACCTCCCCATAATATTCAGTAAAATCGTTATCCCCTTTGATGGAAGCCATGATGGGAGCTAAGCTAGAAGGTGGAATGTGGATCCTCTTGAAGTGCCACTTGGATCGATCACAAGAACTCGAGCGAAACGATTCAAAGAAGCACTTAACGGGTTGATAAAGGATATCCAAGAAGCTAGAAAAGATTTGAGCAACCATGAGAATGAATTGCATTTATACAAGTCATTTAAGGTTTTAACAAAGGAGATCAAAGCTATCAGCTTAGGTAGAGAAACAGCCGGCCTTGAAAACGCCAATTTTCTACGTTGGATCAAAGCTATCGGCTTTAAGCTGGCGTTAAAATTAATGTCGAGAGCTTCAGAGGGGATATGCCACCGGTGTACATCATACGCCACCTACTACGCCACCGGTGTACATTGCCTGACGAGAAGATTTACTTTATTTTGTTATTTTTCGCAACTTTATTATGTTTTGTCATTTTGGGTTTTTTCTTTATGAGTTGTAAACACTATTAATAGTCTGTTATGGATGGAAAAACAGACATTCCACTTTGATTAATATAATTTGAGAGTATTCCTCTCTTGGTTCTCCAAAGAACTTCTCTTGAAATTATCGGATCTCTTCCGTAGCGTTCAAATCCGACTTATCAATCGGTCTTTCATCCTGATTGTGGCGTCAACATAGTATACCAAGGTTCTTGCCTCATCTATAAGCAATGGGTCGCGGTTCCACTTCGATTAATTGGCATCTTAGGTTGTAATTCCAAACGTATTAGTATAGGGTTTCGCCACAGGTGGGCGTAATTCGTATCACCCTTGGTGCAATTGAAAGAAATTTTCAAGAACATCATAGACATGTGTATCATTTAAGGCATACAGAAACTTCAAATAATCCCACACTTCTTTACAAGTATTGAAACTATTGCATAATTTGAATATCTGAGGTTCCATCGAATTCTATAACAAATGAAGATATTGTTGATCAATTTGATCCCATTATTCATGTTTGATGTCAGTCTTCTTCAAGGGTGAATAAGTCAATATTCTAAGATGACCTTGACCACGAAAAAATGCTTGAACCATACATACCCACTGAAAGTAATTTCTACCATTCAATTTGATGGAAGTGTCGGAATAGACGATGTAGGCAGTGTAACAATAGATTTATCCATGATAAGTAATGTACTTTTAATCACTCTTCTAAGTGGAAACCACAACACATTTAACAACTAAAAAAAAAATACCAAATCCAAATGAATATTTTCTAAACACTTACACAGCACATGCAACAACTTGACTACAATTAATGCAGTTTAATAATAAAGATTACACTCCTTGCTCTCTAACTAGTCACTACATAATGTTGTGAGTTACTTATAACCACACCAACCTTTAATGACTGACGTATGAGAATTTATCCATAACCAAACCAGACATGGAAATAAGAGCTCTTTAGGTACTACCAACCTTCATGACAATTCCTCTTTAGGTAGATACTATTGAGATTACGGCCTAAGACGTGATTGCAATGGACACATAATGGTGATGGAAGAACTGAAATAGACAACAATGAAGTGACGAGTGAGAGATGAATGATCAGCAAGCGAGTGACTTTGTGGATGGCAGCTAAGCAACAGAAGCACGGATGACAATGAAATGACGTGGGAGAGATGACCGAAGCAAGAACGATGATGGAGGGACGAATGGGTGATAAGCGACGGAAGCACGGATGACGATGACTGATCGGTGAGCAAGTGACTCTATGGATGGCAGCTAAGCGATAGACACACAGACGAAGATGAAATGACAAAGGAGAGACAACCGGAGCAAGAACGACGATGGAGGGATGAATGGGTGATAAGTGACAAAAGCACGAATGACAATGAAATGATGAAGCAGAGCAAATTGAAGCAAGAACAATGATGGAGGGACTAATGGATGGCGGCTAGGGTTCGTGGTGTTTTTGGGTTTTGAGTGACGATTGTGTATGTTTTGGGGCTTTGAGTTTTAGTGTTGGGTGGCGTACGTGGTGGTGGTAAAGATGGCAACGGTGGTCGGTGTTATATACTGTAGTGATGGTGGGTGGTGGACGGTGGTCGATGTTATATACTGTAGTGATAGTGGGTGGTGGACGGTGGTTGACGTTACATACTATGGTGGTGGCAGGTAGTAGAATTAACCATGCTCTGATACCATGTTGAAGTTAAAATTATGTGTTATGTTTATATCAAAGCCCTAGCACACTGATATATATATATATATATATCATAAATATAAATTACAAAATTGTCTTTAACTAATAGATATTTAACTATCTTAACATTTATAAATAAAAGGAAGCATCATCCCCAGTACTTTCTTTGTAAAATTTATTGAATTGTTCAAAACAAAGAATGTTGAAATGCTATATTCAATGACTACTAAACCAGAAGCCTATGCATCGGTTAACAATACTTGGGATTTCATGCACTAGTCCTTCACTTCAAATACATAAGGAAGCAATTCATGGCCCTTGTATTATGAAGATGTAGATCTTAAAGCACATAGGTGTAGACTTGTATTTGTAGCCTACAGGAGAAGTCTTAGGGAAACTAAACATGACACATAGTGCGGCTCTTATATCAGGCACAATTACTCTCACAAATAACTAAACATGAAATGTATTCAATGGCTGCACATTACATATTTCATAGTCATTAGAGACAACAACAATCAATATAAAGTATTGCAATCATTGGTATACTTATAATGTCTGTTACCTAACTAAATGTTGAACCTTCATTCATTGAAATGAATAAATTGAGAGGAACTAGATGGATAGGGACATGATATGCACATCTCACTAGAAACAACAAGAAATCAGGCCTTATTTCACTTAAAATACATGAATCCTTTTACTTCATTTTGCACAATCAAATATATACCACACTATCCTAGGATGCCTCAAATAATGGTTACCTTTGATATTTTTGAATAGGTTAATTTTCCAATATTTATCCTTACATACTCCTTTCATTATGCAAGTTATAAGTTGTTCACCAAACATTATATTTGTTGTATATTGTGATTTAGTCGAAGGAGCAGAACAGATGGAAAAAGAAAAATGTTACTTTCATACCATAAAGAACAAAATATAAAAGGAAACATATGCCACATTCACATTATTTCTAAACATAGACCAATACACCATAACCACTCCTAAACATGTGCAACCTGTAAAATAGAGTTCCTAAAATTAAGCAACAAACACAATACTCCTAAAGACTATTTCTAAAATGCTAAGGAACATGAATACATTCCAACAATCTCCTCCAATCTTGTTTTTAGAAGAGCTTTGGCCAACAAATTTGCAATTTACTCCTCAGTTTTGCAATAAATTAGCTTGATCTCACCCACTTTCTGCTTTTCTCTCAAATGATACAGCTTGATGTTGAAATGCTTTGTTTTCCCATGAAAAACAAGATCCTTAGAAATTGCAATAGCAGCAAGATTGTCTACAAAAATTTCTATTGGCTCGATCTAGTTCATGTGCAAGTCTGCAAGTAATTTTCTGATCCAAATTGCTTGATTAACCATAGCATTAGCTGCAATAAATGCTGCTTCGGTTGTGCTTTGAGCAACAACTTCTTTTCTTTTTTTTTTACTCCATGAAAAAACAATTAAGCCAAAATTGAAACAAAAACCAATTGTGCTTCTCATGTCCTTAGTAGAACCTACCCAATCGCTATGAAGAAAAGCCTAGGAGCTGGAAATCACAACAACAAGAATACTTAATGCCATGATATGTTGTACTCTTAACATATCTTAAAACACGTTTGGCAACTACAGAGTGTACAGTGAATCCGTAATTCTTGATAGCAAGCCTATTGCAAACATGATGTCTAGTCTTGTGGTTATAAGATACATCAAGCAACCAATCAAACTCCTATACAGTCCTTCATCGACTTTTTCAATTCCATCTTCTTTATTCAACTTCTCCTTTTGATCCATAGGTGTGATGATGCCCTTGCACTCTTCCAAATGAAATTTCTTCATAATTTCTTTTGCAAACTTCTTTTGACATATGAAGACTTCACCATGCTCGTGCTTCACCTTTATGCCTAGAAAGTAAGTTAACAAGCCAAGATCTGTCATTTTAAAGGCTTTAAACATCTTAGCTTTAAATTCATCTACTAGCTTCTCATTACTTCCTATAACAAGCAAATCATCAACATAAACAGATACTATAATTAAATTAGCATCCGACTTCTTCATATATAAAGTGGGTTCACTTAGATTTTTATCAAATCCAAGACTTTGAAGATACTCATCTACTTTGCTACACCAGGCCCTAGGAGCTTACTTAAGACCATATAAAGCCCTTTTTCAATATGTAAACTTTCTCCTCCTATTTCTTGACAAGAAATCCCTCTGGTTAATCAACATGGATTTCTTCTTGAAGGTAGCCATTTAAGAAAGTTGATTTTATGTCTAGTTAATATAGCTTCCAATCTTTTTGTGTAACCAGGGCCAACAACATTTTGATAATATCCAATTAGGCAACTAGAGTGAAGGTTTCTAAGAAGTCTATCCCAAAAACTTGACTATATTCCTTCACAACTAATCTAGCTTTGTATTTGTTCACAGAACCATCAGCATGGCATTTAGCTTTGTAAACCCATTTTACTCCAATGATCTTTATATTTTGAGGTTTGTCAACTAATTCCCAAGCACCATTCTTCTTAATCATACGAATCTCCTCTCTCATGGCTTCGATCCATTTGTCATCCTTTTCCACCTCTATGATTTCTGCAAGTTCAATAACCAGAACGTTTGATCTTTCATAGATATGAAATAGAAGCCTTGTGCACGAAGTGGAGCATCATCTATATTTTCATCATAATGCTATGAATTCCCTAGCAACTAGATTTGTAAAGGTTCCACCTAGCTCCATTGTTTATCTTCCATAAATGTGACATCTCAACTTACAATAATTTTCTTAGTTTTTGGTTGGAAAATTTTGTAAGCTTTGGAGGTGCTACTATATCCAACAAAAATTCCTAATTCTGCCTTTTTGTCTAGCTTGTCTCATTTCACCTGTGGCACGTATGAAAAACAAAGATAACCAAAGATTTTCATATTTTGCAAGTTTTGTTTGTAACCGAACCAAGTCTCAAGCAGAGTCCTCCCTCTTATTGCCCTAGTGGGTAACCTATTTAGTAAGAACATGGCAGTGCTTGTGACTTCTGCCCAAAGATTTTTTGGCAATTCTTTTCCATAAAGCATACACCTCACCATCTCCATGGTGCTTCAATTTTTCCTTTTACTTACACCGTTCTATTGTGGAGTGTAAGGTGTAGTGAGTTGATGCTCTATACCTGCCTCCTCATAAAACTTGTCAAACATTTCATTTATGTACTCTTTCCCATTGTTTGATCTTATCATGCAAAGTTTACAATTGCTTTGATTTTCCACCTAAGCTTTAAACTTCCAAAATGTATTAGCAACCTCAGCTTTGGATTTAAGAAAATAAATAAAAAAAAAATCTAGTTGGATTTAAGAAAATAAATCCAATATAATCATCTATAAAGACAATATAGTATTTATTACCATTCAAGGATGGAGTTGCCTGAGGTCCTCCAACGTTAGTATGCATGAGTTGAAGCTTGTGTGATGCTCTCTATGTTGATTGAGGAAATGATTTTCTAACTTGTTTTCCATATTCACGAGCTACATAATCTGCTCACTTATCCTCCAATAATGTTATACCTTTCACAAAGTTATTTTTCTACATATATAGAAGTTCAGCATGATGGAAGTATCTAAGTCTTTTATGCCATAATGTTTCATAGTTTACATGACTTGCAAGTGCTGCTTGTTCATCCTCCATTAAATTTAAGGAAAAACTCTTGGCTCTCATCTTCACTTTAAACATGTCTTTACCCCTTACATCCTCGATCAAGTATCACTTATCTTCAAAAATAACTTTGAAGCCTTTTTCAACTAGTTGTCCAACATTAAGCAAGTTTTGATCAATGTTAGGCATATATAAGACATCAAAAATATGCTTTAAGCCCACCAAGCTTTCAATCACCACTATTCCTTTCCCCTTAACTGAGATAAACTCACCGTTTCCAATTTTTACTTTGGAGATGGGAGTCTTGTCAAACTCTATGAAAAGAGCTTGATCGTTGGTCATATGGTTAGTGCAACCACTATCTATCAGCCAAGAATCACTTGAGCTATGTTGTTGGTGGAAAAACATGTTGCCATAAAGAGTTGTTCTTAATCTTCTTGTTTTGTGTACATCTTTGTTACATCGGGTTGTTGTGATTTGCAAACCCTCTCCATGTGTCCCATATTGCCACACTTTCTGCATTTGATATCAAGCCTCCACCAACATCTTTTTGGCACATGGTTTGACTTCTTGCAATGTGGGTAAGGTGAACTTACCTCATTTTTGTTGTCATTTCTAAACGTGTTGCTCTCCTTTTTTTTTTTCTTTGATTTTCTTGTCTTTACCTTCAACAAATCCTTCTTTTCTCATATTTGAAAGAACCCTCCACAGCTTCTTCTTTTCTTATCATCCTTCTCTGTCCTTAAGCTTGCAATGCATTAATCAATTCTACTAAGGATATGCTTGACAAATCTTTAGACTCCTCCAAAGAAGAAATTTTGGACTCATATTTCTTAGGTAAAGTTATGAGATTTTTTTTGGACAATTCTCTATCAAAAAAGTCCTTACCCAACAACCTTACTCTATTGACAGTACCCTATAGCTTATCAAAGTAATCCTTAATCGTTTCTATCTCCTTCATCTTCACCATCTTAAACTCTCATATCAAGTTATGCACTTGCATGGTCTTGGTTCTTTCATGGCCTTGGTACTCCTTCTTGAGATAGTCCCATATATCTTTGGCTAATTCCAAGTTCATAATTCTGGTGAATATAGTACTTGAAACAATAGAGAAAAGACATGCTTTGGCCTTTAACTTCCTTGTCTTTTTTTCCTTATGATTCTTCATTTATGCCACCATTGGGTTTGCTGGCAATAGTAGAATATTGTAATTTTCTTCAACAGCCTCCTAAAGATCCAATGCATTGAGATAAACTATCATCCTAACGGCTCACGCTCAATAATTTTGGCCATCGAAAACTGATGGAGCGACATGACTAAGGATGATTGTGCATCGGCCTCCATTCTGAAGATTTATGGTTTTATGACTCAATCTCATAGATCCCTCAAGATGAAAAAGCTTTAATACCAATGTTGTATATTGTGATTTAGTCCAAGGAGCATAACAAATGGAGAAAGCAAAACATTACTTTCATACCATGAAGAACAGAATATAAAAGGAAACATATATTATGTTGACATGATTTCTAAACGTGGACCACTACACCATAACCATTCCTAAACATGTGCAACTTATAAAATAGAATTCCTAAAATTAAGCAACAAACACAACATTCCTAAAGACTCTTTCTAAAATGCTAAGGCACGTGAGTACATTCCAACAATATTCACCAACAGAAAGTCCATGTCTTACACTTAGAAACTAGATTATGTCCTAGATTCATGCATTATCCTTTTCTTTTCTCAAGTTTTCTTTCAGATGTACATTTATAAGCAATCTATCTATCTATTTGCATTGTGATATCTTCTAGAGCTCCTTCATTATTCATCTATTCCTCGTATTCGTACTTAATAATCAATTATTTGTTTCTAGCCTAGCTGATCTTGTAACCCCTACCAACTCCTTATTATTCATCTATCCTGCATATTGATGCTCAAATACTGATTATTTTGATCCAAAATACTCGCTTTTTAACCCCTTAAGAAATTTATATCAACTGATCATACAACAATTCAAGCATGAAAACAATCCATCTTACTAGGATTACTCATATAACAATTGACATAAACATGGTTTAGAGGAGAAGAATGCTAATATACTTCTCAAATACTTGTCATGAAAGGGGGAAATATACCTAAAATTATTGATAGGATGCCTTAAAACATTATAAAATGAACCATTCTCTTCAATTTCATATTCAGCAACCAAATTTGGATTTAAGCAAATACCATCAGCAACTGAAAATTTTATGCCAGTATAATTAGCTCAACAACTTGGTCTACGGTTGGACATTTTAGGCAAGTTAATTGCAAACTGCATTAAGCAGACTCATATTCTCCGGAATTACTATCAAGGAAAACTATTACATATTACTTCCAATTTTAAGGACGCATGTTAATGAGATCTTTCTTTTTTTCTCCCAATAGAGCATGCCACATAGTAGTCAAGACATGTATTTTGTTATTGCAATTCGTAACTAGTAATCATCACTAGGATTTTAGCTTTATGCACTTAACAGGTACTAAAACCGTTGTTATATAGCTCATGGAAGTAACTAATGACACTTACAAGATGGTGTATAGGAATTCACGTTACCATCGATTAGGGGAAAATATAGGTAGGACAAATTGTATGTAAAATATATGTTCCATTGATCTTTAAACATGTATGAAAAGGAAAATGCTTCACATCACGAATATTTTGTTCCAAATGTGTTACCAAATCATAGAGAAGTTTGCGAAAATAAGGAGAGTGTGCCACTGATGTTTGGCTAATACAACTTTTGTCAGCATGTTAATGCTTCGATCCTTTTCTTCGACCTAAAGGTTTGGCCTTGTACTACATTCCATATGAAGATATGGCTTGCATTTGGTTTCATCATTCTATGCGCGGGCAAATAGATGTGATTATATCCAGCAAATAGAGGATAGCTACTTGGAGATATTTCATGTGAATGGGCCATCTTGGAAAAACTTTTGTAATCTATTATCATTTTTAATAAATCAAGAAGATGTATCTAACAACTTATTGAACCTAAAAATGACAAAAATCTAATCTAGCAAAAAAAAAAAAAAAACACATGAGGAAGTAAACGTGAAATTGCTTTGAAACTAAACTTCGCTCCTCGATGGATCCCTAAAAAATAGTCTTGCTAACTTTACTCGAAAGCAAGAAGAAGATAGACAACTGAATGCACCTACTTTTGATTAAATGCATATTCCTTTTTTTCTTTTTTTCAATTTTCATGTATAAGATATTGAGAGACCATATAAGGAAAAAAATGGGACCTTGTATGGTTACTGTTTTCCTAAGTGTCAAAACATCGATGAAAGATACACCTGATGAGATCCATGATGGGAGCCAAGCCAGAAGATAGAATGTGGATCCTCTTGAAGTACCACCTGGGCCGATCACAAGAAATCGAGCGAAACGATTCAATGAAGCACTTAACAGGTTGATAAAGGATGTCCACGAAGTCAGAAAGGATTGGAGCAATCATGAAGTTGGAAAGTATTGGAACAACCATGGGAATGCCCTTGCTCTTGTACAAGTCATAATGGATACGGGTTAAAGAGGGCATGTCTTTACAAGGCACGACCGTATAGGAGTCTGAAGGTTACATAGAATCATACACGGTCATATATACGGTTAAAAGGCACGGCCGTATATGGTGTCAAGAAAATCCACAGAAAGATACACGTTTAGAAGTACACGACCGTGTATATCTCCAACGCCGGCTCCAAGGCCGCTAGCCTTCATGTCATTGTTTTGTTATTTTTACGCAACTTATTGAAGTGATGTCGTTTTGGGGCTTTATTGTTACGAATTGTAAACCTTAATATAAAGCTCCTAGGGTTTAAAACATTTAGAAGATAGAACAAACAACATTGAAGTTTGAAAAAAACACTTTTGAGAGAATTCCTCTCTTGGTTCTTTAAAGAACTAATCTAGAACTTATTGGATTTTTATTCCGTAGCGTTCATCCCGACTTATCAATCGGTCTTTCATCCCGATTGTGGCGTCTTCATATTCTACCAAGGTTCTTGTCTCACTTATAGGCAACGGGTCGCGGTTTCCACTTGAGTGTATTTGGCATCTTGGGTAGCAAATTCCGAACGTATTGGTATTGGGTTTCGTCACACATTGGCGAGGTTTGTATCAGTTTGGTATCAAAGAAAATTGATTACCCAGGTTTAGACATGGTCGAGATTCTATTTTTGTAATTGTGGATAGATTTTCTAAGATGGCACATTTCATTCCTTGTCACAAAACAAATGATGTTTGCAATATTGCTAATTTATTCTTTAGGGAAGTTGTGAGATTGCATGGTATGCCTAGAACAATTGTATCGGATAGAGATGCTAAGTTCTTGAGCTACTTCTGGAAGACCTTGTGGGCTAAGTTAGGAACTAAGTTATTTTTTTCTACTATTTGTCATCCACAGATTGATGGTCAAACTGAGGTAGTAAATCGAACTTTATCTACTTTGTTGAGGGCTGTCATTAAAAAAAACATTAAAAGTTAGGCGGATTGTTTGCCGCATGTTGAATTTGCCTATAATCGTACAATGCATTCTATTACTAAATTTACTCCTTTTGAAATTGTGTATGGTTTTAATCCACTAACTCCTTTGGATTTATTACCTTTGCCTGTTTCTGAGTATGTTAATCTAGATGGCAAGAAAAAAGCAGAATTTGTTAAACAGATCCATGAGAAGGTAAGGCTAAACATTGAGCGAAGAACAGAGCAGTATGTGAAACAAACCAACAAGAGTCGTCAACAAGCTGTTTTTGAACTTGGAGACTGGGTTTGGGTTCACATGCACAAAGAGTGATTTCCTGTACAATGTTGATCTAAATTACTTCCTAGAGGCGATGGACCATTTCAAATTCTTGAGCGCATCAATGATAATGCATACAAGATAGATTTACCAAGTGAGTATCAAGTAAGTGCTACGTTTAATGTTACTGATTTGAGTCCTTTTGATGCAGGCGATGATTTGAGGACAAATCCTTTTCAAGAGGAGGGGAATGATGAGATCCATGATGGGAGCCAAGCCAGAAGATAGAATGTGGATCCTCTTGAAGTGTCACCTGGGCCGATCACAAGAAATCGAGCGAAACGATTCAAGGAAGCACTTAATGGGTTGATAAAGGATGTCCACGAAGCCGGAAAGGATTGGAGCAATCATAAAGTTGGAAAGGATTGGAACAACCATGGGAATGCCCTTGCTCTTGTACAAGTCATAACAGATACGGGTTGAAAAGGGCGTGTCTTTACAAGGCACGGCCGTGTAGGAGTCTGAAGGTTACACAGAATCATACACAGTCATATACACGGCTAAAAGGTACGGCCGTGTATGGTGTCAAGAAAATCCATAGAAAGATACACGTCTAGAAGTACATGGCCATTTATCTCTCCAACGCCGGCTCCAAGGCAGCCAGCCTTCATGTCATTGTTTTGTTATTTTTACGCAACTTATTGAAGTGATGTCGTTTTGGGGCTTTATTGTTACGAATTATAAACCCTAATATAAAGCTCCTAGGGTTTAGACCATTTAGAAGATAGAACATACAACATTGAAATTTGAAAAAAACTCTTTTGAGAGAATTCCTCTCTTGGTTCTTTAAAGAACTAATCTAAAACTTATCGTATTTTTATTCTGTGGCGTTCATCCCGATTGTAGCGTCTTCATATTATACCAAGGTTCTTGTCTCACTTATAGGCAACGGGTTGCGGTTTCCACTTGAGTGTGTTTGGCATCTTAGGTAGCAAATTCCGAACGTATTGGTATTGAGTTTCGTCACACGTTGACGAGGTTCGTATCAACACCTATTTCTGCATATAACCTATCTTGCCTACCACATTTCCCCTGCTTAAGGGATCCAATACTATGGTTACCGTTTTCTTATGTGTCAAAACATAATGAAGGATATACCTATTTAAGCTATCTTGCGTACTACATTTCCCCTGCTTAAGGGATCCAATACAATCTTGAATATCGTAATTCATCTGCATTATTATTTTTTTTCCCCGATCGGTTAACTTCGTTTGAAAAGATATAGATGTGTTTCTCACTGGAAAAAAGTATATTAGAAGTTTGAGCATCCCATGAGGGCCTGAGATAATTCAAGATTTTGCTTACTCTTGGCTTCATTAATGCTGCTTCTTTTCATCTAACTCAATAAATACATGCTTTGATTGTTACCAAAAAATGCTGACAAATAATAGAATTTAACTCAATCATTCAACAAGAAGGTAAGCTGCTTGATGCCTCGGTAATACCATGGAAGGAGCGATGAAAGACAATGAATTCCTGCATTTTCTTATCTGATATTTCTATGTTCTTTTGGGTTGGCCTGAATCCACCCAAACTGGCACCCAACTTAACACGCATAATGCTTTTATCTTGTATTTCCTGTTTTACAACTCTGGAACCAACAATCCATACTTTGCTGGACAAATAAAGGGCATAATCCAATGCAGTAAAGTGCTTTCCTGGTCGGATGGGGGTATAGGAGAGGACAGTTGCATTATAAGTCTTATCCTCACATTGTTGACACGTGACCGTTAGGTCAACAAGGTGCAACTTAACCAGTTACACCCAAGGCATGCTCTACTCAAGAGATATATCCTTAAAACGGACTAAAGGGCTCTTGTTCTGGTATTAGCGGTATATAATGCTAGGAAATTTGAGGGGGAAATATTTCTCCCCTCCCTGTAATAAGAAAACAACTAGTTGGAACAGATTTCTTGATTCATTAAGCTTTACTGTTTTAGTTTAGAACTGAAGTATTAATTTGCATCAAGTTCAGGGTCTTCACATCACCTCATCCACACACATGTAAGGAATAGAAAGCCTCAAACAAGCATCACTAGACACTGTGTTAAGAGAAAAAAAGTATAAAATATGTGCTAATAAACTAGGTTGAGTACAAAATTGAATACGATAACTAAAACTAACTAGATTAACAAGCGGCGAGAAGAGAGACTGTTATATCATTGACTGAAAATGATTCAAGCTTGCTGGAGGACTTCTCAGTAAACGGTTTTCCTGAAAGTAAACCAGGTTGTTTTGGCACAGGCAACAGACTCTCACTGCTTAGCATCACAACCACAGAGGACATGCTTGGCCTATCCTGAGGATGCTCCTGCAGGCACAAGAGAACAATGTGGGTGCAGTGCAACACTTATGTTATAGTGCATGTGCCAACCAAACATGGATCAATTAGTTCAGAAGCTTTCCCAGCATCATACAATTTCCCTGCCTGCATTATGTAATAAATGTCATTCATTAGAAAACTCTCTTTACAAGTACAATGGGTCATTATAGTAGGAATGCATGAGCTTTTATTTTTTTTAGCACTTCAATCAGCAAGATCTCCCCATCTTGGTCCCGATGTCATAACAGTGATATTCTCGTTATGCAGATGTGGCAGTCAGCATTGCCATTTGAAGAGGTTCCTACACTTTCCTTGTTTTGCATTTGATGTGATCTCACGTGCTGATGCTCCTCTGATGAATGTGTATCAGAGGAGAGGTGCAGAGGGGTAGCTTGTGGGTGTGTTGGGTGTGTGTTGTGGGTATTGTGTAGGGGATGTGGGTGGTGTGTTATATGTTCTATGTGTGGTGTGTGGTGGTGTGTCTCTTTGTATGATGTGCGTGGTGTGTGGTTTGTTGTGTGGGGTGTGTGGTGTTATCTGTATGCGTGGTATGTGTGTTTTCTATGTAGTATGTTAGTAGTGTAGGATCTGTGGTGTTCTATTTGTGTGTTCTGGTTAGTGTGAGAGGTGTGGGGACTGACATGGCCAAGAGGAGTGGGCTGATGTGGCAAGTTGGGCGGTTTAAATAGTGCAAATTTAGGAGGGAAAAACGGTTAAGAATCATCTAGACAAATTCAGTTCGGCCTTGATCTCGGAGATTTGCTCTCCGGCTGAGCTGTAGCTCAAGTATCTACTCATTTCTATTTCCTTTGTTTGGATATCAGTGCTGATTGCTATTTCCTCGGATTTTCTAGCTCTAGTCTGTTGATCTAGCTTGATCACTAAATTCTCGGGTCCAACAACATTCATCATGGACTTGATGGAATCTGTTTCACTATTGTTTCCAATGAGACTCTAGTCATATAAAGCGGCCATGATAGTAAAGTATGAGCTCGTGGCTTTTAATTCTCTGCGATATAATTCTTCTCTCTTAGTTATGAGTATTCTCCACAAACTCATTTTTTTTTTCTCATTTTCCTGACAATATAACCAAGTTCATATTAATGGCATGGACAAAATGCAAATACATCTTCAAAACTATTGGTTTGATATGGATAGATCCTCTAAACTACCAAAGTGTACTTTCACCTTTCGTAACTCTTGGAAAAGATGCATATATCTGCTAAAACGTTGTTACAACCACAAAACAATCACTATTTGTAGTCCTTTTACCAATGGTTTTGGGTTTTAATGATGTCCATGGGTATGTGCTTTGGGTAGTTATTAATATGAGATTACATTTTGAGAGTTTGGGTTTTCCACAAGCATACAACTTATAGTTTCAGAGATGCATTTGCAATGAATCCTATTCTATTGTATAAAAAAACAGACAAGGCCAGCGTAGACAGAAATCTGCCTTATGATAGTTCATACACTTCTTCTGTATTTTACCCCTGCAGGATCATGGGATCCTTTTCTATCAAAAAGAAGTGTGTTGCAAAAACTGTAGTTCTAATCAATTGCCTCATAGGTCTCATATCTATCTGCATGAAGAGAAAATCATGTGACAGAGGGGATTATTTAGAAAGATATCAGAGTTCTACTCACATGTCCTGCTAGGCTGTTCTCTGCATGATAAAATCCCTGGTTTCTCTGACCACTTATGGTCTCTAGGACTAAAATACCAAAGCTGAAGACATCTGATTTGACTGAAAACAGCCCGTCAATGGCACACTTGGGCGTCATATAGCCACTAAGAAACATGAATGAAATTAAAACACATTGTTGTTATAAAAATCCAACTATTTAGTTACATCAATATTAGGAGACGTGCAAGATAAGGTACTTACTGGGTCACAACAATTCTGTTTGTATTGCACTCGCTCTTATCACCCCCAAATATTCTAGCCATGCCAAAATCTGCAATTTTGGGGTTCATCTCATTATCAAGCAAGCAATACATTGCTTGCCTTGAGGTCTCTATGTATTATCCTCAATCTTGAATCTTGATGAAGATAAAGAATGCCCCGAGCAACTCCACAGATAATGTTGAAACGCTTACTCGTTTAGAAGGTTAAAAGTGGAAATATATTTCTATGATGACTAATCTTGGGAAACAACTCTTTATACTTGAATGCACCATTAAGTTAGCAAACTACCGGCACTACTTACCAAAAAGAAACATGTCCAAGCTTTTGTTTGGCATACACTCATAGATAAGCATTGTTTCTTCATGCTCAATGCAACAGCCGAGAAGCTTCACTAGATTTCAGTGCTGAAGCTTTGCTATCAATATAACTTCATTTTTGAACTCTCTCATTCCTTACCTTGAACTGCTTGATAGTCTCTTTACAGCGATTTCTAGCCCATCGTCAAGCACACCCTGAAAACATGAGTTTGAATGTTGTGAATACAGTATATGTGTATTTTCTTCATAATTTAAAGTATCCACAAATTTGATATTTTTTTGTTACCTTATATACAGCTCCAAAACCACCTTCACCTAGTTTATTTTTTGCCGAAAAATTATTAGTAGAATTAACAATTCTGGCTAGATCAAAAGTTGGGAGTTCAAAGCCATCCTCCAGGTCTTCAAATTTTTGACCTTCTGGTATTTCTTTTGTTCTATCTACAAATGGCACTATTGTACACATCAACTTTCCGGGAGATAATTGCATCTCATACAACATACATGTCATGAAAACATTACAAACTCTTCATCTAAAGTAATATGCATGAATACAAGCCGGAAGTATGTTAAGCGATGGCAATGTTATTCCAGCTACATGTTTATTTCATCAATTTGATCACAGCTGTTTTCACTCACATTTAGTTGATTAGAGACAAGAAAGATTTCTAAAACATCTTTGTCTGATTGCCTCTACAGCCATGGTTAACAAGTTTGGAATATTGCCTTGAGTTTTATTGCAAACAATAGGAAGCTTTAATCCCATTCCATTTACACCAGCAATTTCATAAAGTTCTTGACTAACCAACTTAGCCACAACTTGCAAAATGAATGGGTATTGTTATAGGCTGTAAATTAGTTAAATTAGGATACAGTTATTATTAGATATATATTAGTCTTAAAAAAGAAATTTAGTTTCCTTTTTTAGTTTATTAGAACTTGTATATATGTGTAACCTATCAATCAATAAAGGATACATAATTTTCTCTTTTCCTTACAATTACATAGTATCAGAGCGGAAGAGAGAGTAGGTTTTTAAGGGTTCTTATTTTTTGACACCACCGACCTAAGGAGATGTGCCACCCGTCGAATAGGGCTTCTGAGGGTTCTTATTTTTTGACACTACCGGCCTAGGGAGATGCGCCACCTGCCAACTAGGGCTTCTTGAAAGTTCAATGTTGAAATTTGATGCGTGAAGGCTCATGCAGCGTCATTTTGCTCTCTGCTTTCACCAATCGTTTTGCCTAGTCGTGTATAGCCCACGTTTATGGTTCGTTTGTTTAATAGATATTTAGGTGTAGGTTTGTTAGCTTCGGTTTGCGATCCTCTTGTCGAATTATTGTCTGTTGGTGTTAATTTGTCATCTATTGGTGTTACTCTAGTGTGTTTGGTCCTTGTGGAGGTAATTTGGCACGTTTAGTAATTAGTTACTGTTGGCGTTTACTGACGTACAAATCTGTTGATCTGGTACGTTTGATTTGGTGTGTCAATAATCGGGAGTTTGCTAGCGTACATTGACTTTAGTTCATCTGTCTATTCTATTGGAGGAATTTGGTTTGAAATCATGAGTGAAAAAGTGGACAACAAATCTGTTGTTATGTCAGATGTGATACCTGTAATGTCAAAAATTACATAACATAAACTTAATGGGTCTAATTATTTGGATTGGAATAAAACTGTGAGGCTCTACCTGCATAGTATTGATAAAGTTGATCATTTGACTAAAGATCCACCCACAGATGATAGTTCCAAGCAAACTTAGCTTAAAGTAGATGCTAGATTATTCATGCAAATATGGAATTCTATTGATAATGAAGTAGTTGGGTTAATTAATCATTGTGAATTTGTTAAGAAATTAATGGAATATTTAGATTTCCTGTATTCTGGAAAGGGAAATGTTTCTCGTATTTATGAAGTCTGCAAGGCCTTTTATCATGTTGAGAAATAGGATAGGTCTCTAATGAGTTACTTCATGGATTTTAAACGAACTTATGAAGAACTTAATATGTCATTACCTTTTAGTCCTGATATGAAAGTTCAACAAGCTTAAAGGGAGCAGATGGCTATGATGAGTTTTTTAGGAGGGCTTCTAGTTGAGTTTGAAGCAGATAAATCTCATATTCTCTCTAGGTCTACGATCTCATCCTTGCAAGATATATATAGTAGGATTCTATGTATGGGGAATCCTCAATCTATTCGGTCTATTAATGCTCTTGTAAGTCGTCGATATGAGTATGAAGCTGGAAGACAATAGTACAGGAGTAGTGGTAGGGGAGTTGATACCCGAAGACAGACTTCTGAGGCAAGTATATGTCATTATTGTCATAAGCCTAGGCATATGAAGCATGATTGTAGAAAACTACAGAGTTAGAATCAAGGATTTCGATCAGCACAAGTTGCCTCTTCTAGTGATGTTGCTAGAAAATCTATCACAAGTTTTGCAGATAACTTTGCCAAGTTCATACAGTATTAGGAATCATTAAGGACTTCATCTACTCCCGTTACTACCATTGTTGAATCAAGTAAACCAAACATGTGTCTTCTCTCTCTGTCTTCCAAATAGGTCATTGACTCCAGTGCAGCAAACCACATGAGAAGTAATTCTAATCTATTATCTACTTTTCAATCTCATATCTCCTACTCTCTTATCACTTTAGCTAATGGGTTAACATCCCATGTCCTTGGGATTGGCACAACAAATCTAACTCCATTAGTTCCTTTGTCCTCAGTCTTAAACTTGCCCGATCTATCATTTAATTTAATATCTGTCAATAAACTCACTTGTTCACTTAACTGTTATATCTCATTCTTTCCCAACTATTGCCTTTTTCAGGATCTTATGACGAGGAAGACTATTAGTAAAGGACATAAATATGGGGGTCTCTACATACTAGACATAGAGATAGCAAAGTCTGTTGCCTACTCTAGAGTTGTAACCCCTTTTGAAGCACATTACCGATTAGGTCATCCGTCTCTCTCTTTGTTAAAGAAACTTTGTCCTTAGTTTTACAATTTGGAGTCCTTACATTGTGAGTTATGTCATTATGCGAAATATCATCGCATTAGCTTAAGCCCTAGAGTCAATAAACGAGCACATGCTCCTTTTGAGTTAGTCCGTTCAGATGTATGGAGTCCTTGTCCAGTCACATCTAAAACTGGATTTAAGTATTTTGTTATCTTTGTTAATGATTATTCTCGAATGACTTGGTTATATTTAATAAAGAATTGTTCTGAGTTGTTTTCTCATTTTTGTGCTTTTTATACTGAAATTAAAACTCAATTTAATGTTTCTATCCAAGTGTTGGGAAGTGATAATGCCAAAGAGTATTTATCTGAATCTTTTCAATCCTACATGATTAAGAATGGCATTATTCATCAAACTTCTTATATAGATACACCGGCTCAAAATGGTGTTGCTAAGAGAAAGAATAGGCATTTGCTTGAAACTGCTAGGGCTTTATTTTTTCAAATGCACATCCAAAAAAAAGTTATGGGCTAATGCAATGTCTACAGCTTGTTTTTTAATTAATCGAATGCCCTCAATTATTTTGAATGGTGAAACTCCTTATCATACTCTTTTCCAACAAAATCTTTATTTCCGATTGAACCTAAAATATTTTGTTGTACATGTTTTGTTCAGGATGTGCATCCCCAAGTTACAAAACTTGACCCTAAGTCATTAAAATGTATATTTCTTGGGTATTCTCATGTTCAAAAGGGATATAGATGCTATTATCCTAGCCTTGATAGGTATTTGGTATCGACTGATGTTACTTTTTGTGAAGATATCCCTTTCTCTTCACCCTTCAATCATATAGGCTAAGGGGAGGATGATGATCTGTTAATCTATACAGTCACATCCACCGCTTCTACTCCTAAACCACCTCTTTAGGTTTACTCTTGCAGGCAACGTGCTCCTGAGCCAACTCTTGATGCATGTCCTGAACCAGCTCCCTTCTCATCAGATTCAATCTCAAGGGATGATCCTCTCATTGCCCTTCATAAAGGTAAACGTCAATGTACTTATCTTATTTCTTCTTTTGTGTCTTATGATTATCTATCAATCTCCTCTTGTTCCTTTATTACATCTATTAATTCTATCTCTCTTCTTAAAACTATTCATGAAGCCTTGTCACATCCAGGATGGCGTAGTGCAATGGTAGAGGAGATGAATGCCCTTGATTAGAATAGTACTTGGGATTTGGTACATTTACCTGCAGGGAAAAAGACCATTGGCTGTAAATGAGTTTTTTCTATTAAAGTAAATCCTGATGGATCAATTGCTCGCTTAAAAGCTTGTCTTATTGCTAAAGGATATGCTCAAACTCATGGAATAAATTATTCTGACACTTTTTCTACTGTTGCTAAGTTAACATCTATTAGGTTATTTATTTCCATGGCTGCAGTATATGATTGGCCTCTACACCAGTTAGATATCAAGAATGCTTTTTTGCATGGAGATCTTCAAGAAGAAGTTTATACGGAGCAATCTCCAGGGTTTACTGCTCAGGGGGAGTCCGGAAAGGTTTGTCATCTTTGTAAATCTTTATATGGTTTGAAGCAAAGCCCCTATTCTTGGTTTAGAAATTTTAACCAAGCAATTGAGAAATTTAGGATGCAGAAAAGAAAATATGATCATTCTGTTTTTTACAGACAATTTACGATTAGCATCATTCTGTTCGTAGTATATATGGACGATATTGTTATCATTGGTAATGATACTATAGGAATTTCAACTCTCAAATCCTTTCTTCTAAGTTAATTTCAAACAAAGGATTTAGGATTGTTGAAATATTTCTTGGATGTTAAGATAATGAAGAGTAAGAAAGGAATTTTTCTATCACAAAGAAAATATGTGCTTGACTTGTTGTTTAAAATAGGAAACTTGGGTGCTAAACCATGTAGTACACCAATGGTTCCTAATTTGCAACTGACAAAGAAGGGAGAGTTGTTTAAGGATCCTGAAAGGTACAAACGGATGGTTGGAAAATTGAATTATCTTACAGTAACTCGACTGAATATTACATATTCGGTCAGTGTTGTAAGTCGATACATGTCATCTCCAACAGTTGATCATTAGGTTGTTGTAAAGCAGATCTTGTGTTATTTAAAGGGAGTACGTGGACTGGTATCTTGTATAAGAATCATGGTCACACTAGTATTGAGTGTTTTACATATGCTGATTGGGTAGGATCTAAGGAAGATAGGAGATCCACTTCAAGGTATTATGTTTTCGTTGGTAGAAATTTGGTTTCATAGAAAAGTAATAAGAAGAATGTTGTATCTCGATCTAGTGTAAAATCAAAATATAGAACTATAGCATAAACAATATGTAAAGTAATGTGGATATATCAGCTCCTAAGTGAAGTCGGGTTGAACATCTCACTTTCTGCGAAACTATAGTGTAATAACCAAGCCACTCTTCATATTACCTTGAATCCCATGTTCCATGAACGAACTAAGCACATCGAGGTTGATTATCATTTTGTTCGAGAGAAAATTCAATAAGGGTTAATTTCTATAGAGTTTGTGAAGACTGGAGAACAATTACAAGACCTTCTTACAAAGGCTCTAAACGGGGCTCAGGTTAACTATTTGTGTAACAAGCTGGGCATGATCAATATCTATGCTCCAGCTTGAGGGAGAGTATTATAGGCTATAAATTAGTTAAATTATGATACAATTATTATTAGATATACATTAGTCTTAAAATAGAAATTTTGTTTTCTTTTTTAGTTTATTATAACTTATATATATATATGTGTGTAACCTATGGATCAATAAATGATACATAATTTTCTCTTTTCCTTACAATTATAGGTATCATGCAATGGATATATAATGAATGGCTATCTTGCAACAAATGCAAGATGTTCTCTAAGGCTATTAGAAATATTTTATCTTTTCTTGGGCTATCGATGACAATTATTATTGAAGTACTTAAACCAAGACAAAAAGACTTGCTGTTATGATGCTCTTCTGAGAAAACAAGAGTTGAGATCGGTACTCCTCTCTACAATTTATTCTTTGTTCCTTATAAACCATAAAGTTTGTTATATTCTCTAATGTTATTTCGCAGGGTTCAAGTTCTTTCTTGTATTTCTACACCGTTACTTATAGCCTTCCAAGAGGGTATGAAAATTAAGTATTATAAATAGGATGCAAACTTCCTCTCTTGGATCTCAACATCTTTACATATGGCCTTTCAAGAGGGTATGAAGATTGAGTAATATAAATAGGATGCAAACTTCCTCAAGGAAGTTTCCCTTCAAAATCTGTGTCCCTAAAATTAGTCATGAATTCATTTATTGTTAAGCCTGTTGATCCTTACTAGGAAAATTTTGGAAAAACAACCAATTAAATATATGTTGATCTCATAAGGTTAATTTATCTATTTAACTACCAACATGATTGCAGAACAGTTAAAAACGATAATGCTTGAGAAACTTACTATTAATAAAAGCGGTATCAAGAACACTTGATGAACCTTACATACCTTTCAACTTCATCTTGCTTTTATAGATGTAACATGCAGTTGTAAATATGCTAGCTATGATGGCAAATGCTAGTTAAAAAATTACAACAATCCAAAATTTGGCCTATGGCTTTCCTGTCAAAATAAAAGGCAAGGTTATATAGCCAGTGAGTGTACTTTATGCCAAGAGCAAGAGATGAGCAAACTTCAAATAAGGTCTTTTTATCTGTATCCAATCTTTATATGTTTTGGACCTCTTGTGTTTATTTGTCATGTATTTATCTTGGAATGAGGTTCATTGATTGGATTTAAGATGTATAATCTATCATACCTAACTCAGAAGTAGGCATCCAAATATATAGAGTCTGCCTACCCACAGGATACTATTTAATATCCATCAAATCACTAAACCACATTGCACATCCACTACCTCTTCCTTTGATATTTGAGTTTACATAAGCTGTACAAGAACAACTTCTTAAGCATCTTTCCCTACACTCCTTGATATCTAGCTCTTTATCCACCAAACTGTATGTAGTGTATGGCAATTTCAACCTAAGATATTTAATGAATCCACCCGTCTTACAATCTAATGGTCCGTTCTTAATACATCCTTAGACTAATCACTCAAGCTCTATCTGGATCTTTTGGCATAAATCCCTTAAGGCATTCTATTATTTTTCGAGAATAAAATTCTTATTTTGTTATGAATTTTTACATCTCATGTATAGTGATACTTATACAGAAATATGCCACTATAATATTTCTTGATTTACATCCTTATTATCTCCAAAAAAGGCTTAATTGGAGTCTCTAGTTGCATCAATAATGTATAAGTCATCATGCAATCTACCACTACCAATACTCTTCCCGGTTTGAAGGTCCTGAAAAACACAATGATTAGGGAAGAACACGATTTTACAGTTCAAGGCTTTAGTGATGGAACTAACAAATAAAAGATTAACAGGAAACTTTGGTACATTGAGAACAAATGAAAGTTTAACTTTAGGTGTACAAATAATAGAACTTATTCCTAAGATAGGAGTTAGAGAGCCATTGGCTATTCTAAGATTCTCTCCCTTACTTGAAGAATAGTTTTTAAGGTATTTTGAAGAGTCTGTCATGTGTCTATTCTCACTAGAGTCAATAATCCAAGAATTAAGGTGAGCAGTAAAGGTAATCCTGACTGTATAAAATTGAATGTGGCATTGTTGGAAGAGTCAAGTTTGGTCAGGAGGTGATGGAGATGCTGAATTTCATCAGAAGATAGAGTTTCTCTAAAGCCTGTCTCCTTGGACGCTTCCACAGATTCCACCACTTCTACTTGAGCCCTTGATGAATTGACTTGTTTTCCCCCCCCATAACCTCTAATTGATCAACCATGTAACTTTCAGCAAGTCTCCTTTGTATGCCTTGGCTTCCCACAATAATCACAATGCAAGTGATCTTTATCAGAAGTGGTTACCTTTGGTTATACATGAGAGATAGTTAACCTAGACTTCTCGATTGGTGCTATATAAAGTATGGCATCGCATCAGCTTTCTCGCTGTTGAGCATGGGAGTATACATTCTCAAGAGAAGGAAAAGGAATTTTACCAAGAACTTGAACCCCTATCTGATCATACTATAGATTCAAACTAGCTAGAAAATCATAGACTCTCTCTTTTTCAACCAAATTTTGAAATAGGACAGCATCTTCCTTACAATATGCTTGGAGATCCTAATAATAATCCATCTCCTACCATAACCCACTTAATTCAGAAAAATACTTAGTGATTATCAACTCACCTTGTTTTATGCCATAGATTTTATTCCGGATTTCAAAAAGTTAAGCATAATTTCCTTTGTGAGAATAAGTGCATTTAATTGAGTTTCAAATTTTCTCAGCAGCGTCAAGTAATAAATATTGTTTAGAAATTCGATGATGCATAATATTCAAAAGCCATGTCATAATGAGCGAGTTTTCATAATCCCATTAAGCATAGGTAACATCAAAAACCTTAGGGGGTTTTGTTTCTCCAGTAATATATCCTAGCAACCTCTTGAATTTAATAAATAGTAAACAAGCATGTGACCAAGCAAGATACATACCAGCCTCATCAAGTTTCACGGCACTAATTTGTGAGAGAGAACAATTATTTACTATCTTAGTATCCTCCATAGAAACAAGAACAATAGATGGAAAAACATCATTTGTAGCCCAAAACATAGAGCCTAGTCAAACGATGGAGAATGAACGGCAAAAAAAAAAATATGACCTCTGATCAGACGATCGTGGCCAAAGAACGATGACGCAAGGTTCTAAGTGACGAACGGGGACAAAGGATGGTCAAAGAGGGACCTACGCACCTCCACACACCAACAAGTGAAGAATGCCCAAAAATCTTTGATCGGCACATGAGCTCACACGCGACTGCAGATGGTGGTTAGACTTTTGGGAATGACTAGGCGGAGGGTGTACTTCCTTGTTGTAGCGGCGATGATAAAAAAAAAAATGAGGGAGTAAACACGACCTCTTTAGGAATAGTAAAAAAAGAAACTCTAGTGCTGCAGCGAGAGGAAAAAAAATTCACCTCAAAAGGTAGCAAGGCCCTAATACCATGTCATTTTTTGTGAATAAAATTCTTATTTTTTATGAATTTTTACATCTCATATATAGTAATATTTACACCGAAATTACATGTCTAATTTAGGAAAATTACATATCTAATCTAGGAAAGCCTATTAATTACAAAATTTTTCTAATAAACAAAATAAATCAAAACCTAACTAGTTAACACATTCACAATAACCAAATGCAGTTGACAGGCACTTCCCATGGGCACCACAAAGGCCATAGTTGTCACAGTAGTCCTTTGGTACTACAAGGATAACATTCCAACTCTGACTTGATTTGCCCCAGGTATACTCTTCCCAGTGATAGTTGGTGTGATTCAAAACTATCCTAGTTAGTGATTTGCCATTGACATGGTACATAAAGAATACTTCATCTTCACTGGATGTAAAGTTATAAGAAAAGATTGGATCTGGGAGTTGCTGTGGTGCACCACTGAATTGCTGTCCATTCCATGGGCCACTCCTGAAGTACTTACTGGAACTTTTATAGGCAAGTGCCTCGGGGTAATTTGTGTGAACCATACCCCAAGTGAATTCTCCCGGAGAAGGGTCATCACGACTCTTCCAAGATGAGAAACTACGGTCAATACCAGTTCTAGAGTCCTAACCAATCTTCATATCAGGTAAAAATTTATCGGTTGGATAATCAAAGCTTTGCCACAGATATGAATCTGGATTTTCATTCCTCTCATTTCTCAAAACCAAATTTCCAGTTTCCAGAAGTTGCAAAACTGGATTGTGAGCCTTTCTAGTTGGGTTTGTTGACCAAATTACATGACTGCTGTTTTGACTAAGGATAATAAGATATCCTGCATCACTAATCTTCAGTAAGCCAGAAGAGCCATTGACTGGCTTATCTCTATTTGCAACCCAGACAACAGTCTTGACCGGAATATTCTTGTACCAGATACCTAAGTAAAGTTTCATAGAATTTCCAAGACTAAAAAACCCCAACTCAAAAGTTCCATCTCTCGAAACCAAGGTCTCATTACCACTTAGAGATTGAGACACGTTCAAGGTGTCAAGTGCCACTGAAATTCTAGGAAATAAAGAGATCAAGCATTTAGCTAGCAGGAAAAAATGGAGGGTCTTCATCGGTTTCAGAAATTCCAAACGTTTTAGCTCCCAAAATGGAGTCAATGGCAGCTGTGACTATCATTTTCATAACTAAAAGCAACATGGGAGGTAAACAGAACGATTCAATGGTCGATAATGATGGCCAACGAGTTGACTAGGAATAGAAGAACTGGAGGGGAAAATTCTAAAAGACAATCTCTGAGAATGACTTCTTCACCTGGAGTCACGCATTGACGGATAAAGTCACAGGTTTCTTGCACTAATTCTTCTTTTACTATGAATTATGTCGAAGCAGTTCATAGTATGAAGCACATGTATTGACTTGTACCTGTAGGGGGAAATTTTGGGAAATTAACATCACAAATGCTCATCAGTAGCGCAACAATGCTCAAGCTTTAATTCCCACTAGGAGGGATCAGCTAAAATATTCATGCAAAAAAGGAAAAAAAAAATTACTTCCTCCTAAAATGGGGATTCAAAGTCTGATTTTCTTTCCATAAATTATTGCAAGCTTAAGCACCCTTACAAACTCAAGCTTAACGTAGAATGTCTTTTTACATGGTGGACGATTTCAAGGATAGACTTTTTGACGCAGCGAGGAAAACGTAACGAAACGAATCCGAATATGGATTGGTTTCACAACAACAAAGAAGGATTCTTTGATGTAAACTTCGATTGCACACAACCCGTAAATGGAGAAAATTCTCTCACGAAATGTATTTCAAAATAATAATAAAACGTAACCCTAACATGTCTGACAAAAGAGTATATATACTTTCCCGTAAAATATCTAAAAGGGGAAAATCTAAGCGTACACGTGGAAATAAATAATGATATACACGTCTATAACCTATCGCATACACGACCGTGCCTCTAGGCCGTGTATGTTTCTGGGCATGTAACGAGCACAGTACACGGTCGCATACACGGCCGTGCCTTTAGGCCGTGTAAGCTTCTGTGAGAATTCTACTAGAACACACGGCCGTGTCTCTGGCCGTGCATGTACCCATGTAAGATTATACACGGCCATGCCTTTAGGCCATGTAAGCTTCTGTGAGAATTCTACTGGAACACACGGTTGTGTCTCTGGCCGTGCCTGTACCCATGTAAGATTATACACGGTCGTGCCCTTAGGCCGTGTAAGCTTCTGTATTCTCCACGATGTCCGCATCATTCTCTCCCACCAAGGAAGAACTCGACCCCGAGTTCGCTTCTGGATAAAGGGGTTCGTCATCCTCGTAAAATGGAGACAAATCAGCCACCTTGAAGGTCTTGGAGATTCTCATGCTTTCCGGGAGGCCAACCACATAAGCGTTGTCATTGATCTTAGCCACTATTTTGTAGGGCCCATACTTCTTCGGTTGCCACTTGCTATATGTGCCCACGGAAAAGCGTTCTTTCCTTAAGAACACCATCACTAGGTCTCCCACCTCGAACAACTTCTTCTTCTTATGTCTGTCGGCTGCTTTCTTATATCACGCATTCACTTTCTCAATTTGTTCTTTGATTTCCGATGCCAGGTGCTTTGCTGCTATGTTGGTCTCCATACCTTTAGGTAAGGAAACTAGGTCCAGAGCGTGAGAAGGTGCCTTGGTATAGACCACTGAGAAAGGTGATCTGCCGGTAGTTCTATAGATCGAGTTGTTGTAGGCGAACTCTGCTTGCGACAATGCCAGGTCCCATTGCTTTGGTTTCTCTCCACAGATTCCTCTTATCAGATTTCCAAAGGTCCTGTTCGTCACTTCGGTTTGCCCATCGGTTTGTGGGTGGGCTGTGCTGTTAAAATTAAGGGATGAGTTGAACATGTACCAAAGCGTCCTCCAGAAGTGGCTAAGGAATCGGATGTCCCTATCAGAAGTGATGGACTTGGGAACCTCATGTAATCTGACCACCTCCTTAAAGAATAGTCTGGCCACGTTCTGAGCATCCGCCGTCTTCTTACATGGGATGAAGTGAGCCATATTAGAAAACCTGTCCACAACTACAAAAATAGTGTCAACACCTCGTTGGGTACGAGGCAAACCTAATACAAAATCCATGGATAGGTCTTCCCATATATTCTCAAGTACGGGTAACGGAGTGTAGATTCTCGTATTCTGAGAGTGGCCCTTTGATGTCTGACAGATGTAGCAGCGTTGCACTATCCGACTTACATCCCTGCACAAATGAGGCTAATAGTATCTTGCAGCCACTGCTGCTAGTGTTTTGTCCCGCCCCAAATGGCCAGCTAATCCCCCTCCATGGAGATCTTGGATCACCTTCTCTCTCAAGGAGGATGCAGGGATACATAGTTGGTTTTCCCTCATCAAATAACCCTCCAGAATATAATAACTGTCATTGGGTTCCTTATTAATGCATTTTCTCCAAGTAGCTTCGAAATCTTCATCCGTTTCATACAGCTCCTTCAACTGTTCAAACCCAACCACATCAGCTCTCAAAGTCACTAGTAGATCCGCCCTTCGGCTTAGTGCGTCGGCCACCTTGTTTTGAACCCCAGATTTATGCATCAGACGAAACGGAAACTTCTGCAAGAATTGTATCCATCTGGCGTGCATGTCTTTGCATATGCGGGTCTAATTGCTCAGGTGTTTCAAGGCGACACAATCTGAATACAATACAAATTCCTTGCCCACCAAATAATGCTCCTACATTCTCAAGGCTCTAACTACGGAATAAAAATCTTTGTCGTACATGGACAATTTCCTCCTAGCCTCGCAGAGTTTCTCACTATAGAACGCGACAGGCCTCTTCTCCTGAGAGAGTACCGCACCAATACCCACACCACTGGCATCACAGTCAGCTTCAAATAGTTTGTCGAAGTCCGGTAAGGCCAGCACCGGTGCACTACATAGTCGCTCTTTGAGCACTGCGAATCCCGACTCAGCTTCCTCATTCCAGTGAAACTGCCCTTTCTTTAAGCATTCGGTTAAGGGGGTTGCCACCGTGCTAAAGTACCGTATAAAACGTCTATAGAATCCCACTAACCTTAGGAAACTCCTCAGCTCGGTGATGGTCTTGGGTGTAGGCCAATCCCTAATGGCTCGTACCTTATCCTCATCCACCGTGATCCCTTCCCCACTCACTATGAATCCTAAGAACAACAGCCCCGGTGACAAGAACACACACTTCTTGAGATTAGCATAAAGTTTGTTCCCTTTCAATATCATCAAGACATCCTTCAAATGCACTAGATGTTCCTCCTGAGTCTTGCTATATACTAAGATGTCATCAAAATATACAACAACAAATCGACCTATAAAGGGTTTAAGTACCTGATTCATCACATGCATGAAGGTACTCGGTGCATTGTTGAGTCCAAATGGCATAACCATCCATTCGTATAATCCCTCTTTCGTCTTGAAAGCGGTCTTCCACACATCCCCAGGTCTAACCCGAATTTGATGGTACTCGCTTCTAAGATCTATCTTGGAAAATACTACTGCTTTACTCAGCCGATCCAACATGTCCTCAATGCGAGGTATTGGGAATTTATACTCAATTGTGATTTTGTTGATCGCTCGGCTGTCCACGCACATCCTCCAACTCCCATCCTTCTTAAGCGTTAATAGTGCCGGTACGGCACATAAACTCAAGCTACCTCGAGTGAATCCTTTGTCAAGTAAGTCCTAGACACTCAAGCTATCTCGAGTGAATCCTTTGTCGAGTAAGTCCTAGACCTTCTCCTGTAAGACCTCCATTTCTTTGGGACTCATCCGGTAGTGAGGGAGGTTAGGAAGACTAGCTCCAGGCACCAAGTCAATGTGATGCTAAATGTCTCTCAATGGAGGTAATCCCTCCGATAAGTCTTCCAGAACTACTTCTCTGAATTCCTCTAGTAATTCCTTCACTTCTTCCGGAATCTCTGTGTTAGTCATGTCCTCCCCCGCATTCTTCACTACAAAGGCATGCATCAAGCAGGACTCCTTGATGTCTTCAGTCATCTCTTTTTCCGATTAAGTGATCGTAAGAAAAGATTTCCCTTCCACCTTCTGGATTTTGGGTTGCTTATCCGATAGTGGCAATAGTGTATACTTTACCCCCTCCTTCTCCAACCTATACTTGTTCTCGTTCCCGGCATGTTGGGCATCTACATCAAATTGCCAAGGCCGCCCAAACAACAAATGAGAAGCGTCCATATCGACGATGTCGCAGTACACCTCATCTCGATATTTTCCAATCGAGAAAGGAACTCTACACCTCTCTTTCACCTCTATTCGTTCTGCCTCTTTGATCCATCCGATGGTGTATGGACTCGGATGTTTCTCTATAGGTAATTGGAGCTTCTTCACGACCTCCTTCCCAATGATGTTCTCACAGCTCCCACTGTCGATAATCAAGTCAAACACTCTCTCACCAATCGTGCACCTAGTGCGAAACAACTGGTGTCGCTGTGAACTATCCTCTTGCTTCGGTGTTAACATCATCCTCCTAATTACGTAATTAGGCTCCACCACTTCGTCAACCTCTTCATAGTACTCTTCATCACCATCGGGTTCACAACACACTTCTTCCCCCTCTTCCCTTTCGACAATGTTTACAGTGCGTCGATTTGGGCACTCATTTGATCGATGTCCCGGCTGATTACATCTATAACATTTCCCCAATATTGGCTTGGCATATGGATTGTTTTGCCTTGGGGTTTCTTTATTCTCCACCGGTCTCTTTCCTTCCGCCTTATCTTCTTTCCTGTCCATACTCCCCGTTGGTTTCTCAACCACTCCTCTAGGTCTCTCACCAATCACCCTACTACTATTACCAGAATTTTCTTAAGTGTAAGTCCTTTTACTTCCTCCAAACCTTACGCTCTACTCTTGTATCATCATTTCCGCCCGGAAGGCCAAGTTCTTGGCTTCATTCACGGTTCTGAACATCGTCACTCCTATCTTATCTCTAATCTAAGGCTTCAACCCGTCTACAAACTGTGCCACCTATTGACCCTCAATCTCCCTCAAATCATTCCTCTCCGCTAACCTCATGAACTCCGCGGTGTATTCATGCACCGTCCTCTGCCCTTGTCGACACCGTTGATACTGTTGGAAAAGAATTTGCTCGTAATCGGGTGGCAAGAAATCCCGCTGCAGCAGATTCCTCATTCGGTACCATGACCTAATAGGTTGCCGCCCTTCCTTTTGCCTACGGTGCTGCAATCTATCCCACCATGCAGACGCCCCGCCTTTCAATCTACAAGCAACCATTCTCACCCTTCTATCCTCAGGAACTTCCATATAATCAAAGAACCTATCGACCTCTGCCAGCCAGTCTAAAAACTCTTCTATATTCAAATTGCCATTAAAAGAAGGGATATCTACCTTAAGACGGAAGTCTCCGCCTTCAGCATGGTCGAACCCTTGGTGATTACGTTGATATCCACCACCATATGCTGGTTCATTCCGGTCATCTATTCCACAATATCTTCCGCCACCAACAACACCACCCCTTCTTGATGGTTGTTCCCTCCTCTGCAAAATTCCGTCCTCTTCCTCAAAAGAGCTTTCTTCAATTCTTCGGTTCCATTGGTTTCCGGCAACGAAGTCATTGATAAGGCCATCGCGAGCAACTGCTACCCCCGGTCGATTCCCAACAACGCCCCTGTGACCGTTGTGGTCCATCACCATGGCGTCGAACCGCGCCACCAGATCCTCCAGGCATTGTTCTACACGCCCAAGCCTCTGCTCCATGGTTTCAACCACTGCCCTCGGAGCCCATTGATTGACTCCTTAGACTTCCGCATCTCGATCAAGGTCGAGAACGCGACCGCCATCAACACCACCGTTAGTCGACATCTTCGCAGGAAATTGCCTTACTCTGATACCAACTGACGCAGCGAGGAAAGCGTAACGAAATGAGTCCGAATATGGATTGGTTTCACAACAACAAAGAAGGATTCTTTGATGCAAACTCTGGTTGCGCACAACCCGTAAATGGAGAAAATTCTCTCATGAAATGTATTTCAAAATAATAATAAAACGTAACCCTAACATGTCTGACAAAAGAATATATATACTTCCCCGTAAAATATCTAAAAGGGAAAAATCTAAGCGTACACGTGAAAATAAATAATGATATACACGTCTATAACCTATCGCATATACGGTCGTGCCTCTAGGCCGTGTATGTTTCTGGGCATGTGACGAGCGCAGTACACGGTCGCATACATAGTCGTGCCTTTAGGCCGTGTAAGCTTCTGTGAGAATTCTACTGGAACACACGGCCGTGTCTCTGGCCGTGCCTGTACCCGTGTAAGATTATACACGGCCGTGCCTTTAGGCCGTGTAAGCTTCTGTGAGAATTCTACTGGAACACATGGTCGTGTCTCTGGCCGTGCCTGTACCCGTATAAGATTATACATGGCCGTGCCCTTAGGCCATGTAAGCTTCTGTGCTCTCCACGATGTCCGCATCACTTTTTGAATCAGATCCAACGGCTCATGTAAATTATTACTCTTCATATATATATATATATATATATATATATATATATATATATATTTTACCCAATTCTCCATCAAGAGAGCCGGCTTATGATTTACTTATCCTGTATTAATACTAGCATTCTTAAGCAATACATCAAACTTGCAGATTCATATCTATAAGCTCATACGTATTCTAACTTCTCTGTCTTCTACCCACCAGATAAACTTACATAAAGTAAAACTTTGGCACTTGAAACCAATCATACATTCCATCCATCTAATTCAGATCATTCACGTAAATCTGAAGTCAGAACAAAATATGCAAACTGTATATTTTGAATACTTTGCTGAAAGGGTGAAATTTCAATCGGCTGCATCTATTTTCTGATGTATCTTTTATTGATATATCAGCACATAGCATTTAAACTTGCATATGTAAAATTGGAATCATATGCGGATCCCCTTTTTTCCTTGCATGTAAAAAGTCCATGAAAAATATGTCTATTTCTACTTACAACCAGTCCTACCAAATTTTTGTCCCTTTTCCTGCATAATAAGAGGCACTAGGATGAAGCACCTAATGCTCTCCTCCGTCAGTAGGATATATAAAACATTGTCTTAACTTCCCGATAGGATAGCCATAGACAAACACAAACACATAGGCAATACATGAATATTTATCACGAAAAACAGCATTGGCGAATTATGTAATCACACATCAAAAATTAATTTTTACAGAAGCCCGTTAAATTAAAAACTTGTTCTTGATGAAGAACTTTTCTAACAAGAACTAACTCTGCCATCAACTCAGGAGTCAGGACCCAGCCCAAACAACAACACGCAAAACTCCATCCGATATCAACTTCCTTCAACATAGAACTTAGATAATCGTTACTTAGCAGAATTTCACTTGAAACTATTAAAAGTAACAGACCCTTTTAGTTTTATCCATCAGGGAATGAAACTCGGAAAATTTACTGTTTTATAGAACTTCCACACCTGCACAAAAAGAGAATGCTTCGATCCGTTTCTTCAGCCTACAACAAAGAAAATTTCGTGATTTGAAAAGGAAAATGCTTCAAATCACGAATACTTTGTTCCAAATGTGTCACCAAATCATAGAGAAGGTTGCGAAAATAAGTGAAGTGTGCCACTGATGTTCGGCTAATACAACTTTTGTCAGCATGTTAACACTTCAACTCTTTTCTTCGGCCAAAAGATTCGGCCATGTACTACATTGCATATGAAAATGTGGCTTGCATTCGGTTTCATTATTCTATGTGTGGGAGCCATATTACATTAAGAACTTTACTACAGAACGTGATTATATCAAGCAAATAAAGGATAGCTACCTGGAGATATTTCAAGTGAATGTGCCTTCATGGAGAAACTTTTTTAATCTGTTATAAATTTTGACAAAATCATTCAACAATAAGTGCATAATCCTGCATTTTCTTATCTGATATTTCTATGTTCTATTGGGTTGGCCTGAATCCACCCAAACTAGCACCCAATTTGACACGCAAAATGCTTTGATCTTCATGTATTTCCCGTTTTACTACTCTGGGACCATCAATCCAAACTCTGCTCAACAAATAAAGGGCATACTACAATTCAGCAAAGTGCTTTCCTGGTCGGATGGGGTACAGGAGAGAACAGTTGCATTAGTAGTCTTATCCTAACATTTTGTGAAGAGGCTATTGACTTGTGACCATTTGGTCATCAAGGTGCAACTTAACCGATTACACTAAGGCATGCTCTACTCGAGATATATCCTTGAAACAGACTAAAGGGCTCCTGCTCCAGTATTAGTGGTATATAATGCTAGTAAATTTGAAATCTGAGATTTGAGGGGGAATATTTCTCCACTCCTTGTAATAAGAAAAGGAACAGTTGGAACAGATTTCCTGATTTATTAAGCTTTACTGTTTTTGGTTCAGAACTGAAGTTTTAATTTGCATCAAGTTCAGGGTATAAGAAAACTTCACATCATCTCAACATCACACATGTAATCAATTGAAACCCTCAAACAAGCATAACTAGATACTGTGTTAAGAGAAAAAAGTATAAAATATGTGCTAATAAACTATGTTGAGTACAGAATTGAATATGACAACTAAAACTAACTAGATTAACGAGCGGCAAGAAGAGTGACTGTTACATCAGTTCATTATAAGGATAGATCAACAACCACTCAAATTTTTGTTAGAATAACGGGAAGTTCATCCAGATTACCAACAATGGTTGTCCAAGTTGTTGGGCTATGATTTTTCTATTGAATATAAAGCGGGAAGGGAGAATCGAGTTACAGATGCTTTGTCCAGGGTCTCGCATGAGACAAAGTTGATGGCAGTAACTGTTGATAGTTTATTGGAGATGGATAAAGTGTTGGAGGAGATTCATGCAGATCCTAAATTGTCCAAGATTAAAGCTGAGATTCTGAACGATGGAGGAGCTCATCCTCCATTTACAGTAGTGCACAACCGTCTATTGTATAAGGACCACTTAGTAATCCCTCGAACTTCCTCTTTCATTCCGTCTTTGTTGGCTGACAGTCATAGTAGTCATGTTGCAGGCCATGGAGGAGCTCTTAAGACCTATAAGCGGTTAGCTGGAGAGTTGTATTGGGAGGGGATGAAGCATGATGTGTACAAATTCATTGCAAAGTGCCTTCTCTGTCAACAAAATAAATAATTGTCTCTCTCGCCAACTGGTCTTTTACAGCCTTTGCCCGTGCCATTGCAAGTGTGGGAGGATATTACTATGGATTTTATTGAAGGGCTACCTAAATAAAGAGGGTTCTCTGCTATTTTTGTGGTTGTTGATAGACTTAGTAAGTATGCTCACTTTGTTCCATTGAAACATTCTTATACAGCTCAATCCGTAGCCACTGTCTTTGCTAAGGAAGTTGTCAAATTACATGGTTACCCACGTTCAATTGTTTCTGATCGTGATAAGGTTTTTCTTAGCAAATTTTGGATAGAACTGTTCCGCTTGTAGGGCACCCATCTATAGCATAGTTTTGCACATCATCCTCAAACGGATGGTCAATCCGAGATGGTGAACAGATTTTTAGAAGCATACTTGCGTTGTTTTACTAGCTAGCAACCTCAATGTTGGGTTAATTGGTTAAGTTGGGCTGAGTATTGTTATAATACTTCTTTTCATTCTACTCTGGGTAACACTCCTTTTAAGGTGTTGTATGGTCGCGATCCTCCTAAGCTTCTCCGCTTTAATATTCCTTCTACAGCCTTTGATTCAGTTGACGCTTTATTGCAAGAATGAGACCATTTTTTGGCTGAGCTACGACAGGATCTCCTCCTTGCTCAACAGAGGATGAAGTTACAGGCAAATGGGAAGCGAAGAGAGTTGGAGTTTCAAGTTGGTGATAAGGTCTTTGTCCGTTTGGCTCCTTATCGTCAACATTCTCTGAGCAAACGCAGTAGTGAGAAATTGGCACCTCGTTATTTTGGTCCTTTTGAGATTCTTAAACGCATAGGGGTTGTGGCATATAAGTTACAATTACCTCCTTCAGCTAGAATACATCCAGTTTTTCATGTTTCTCAGCTTCGCAAGGTTCTAGGTCCTAATGTTGTGGCTACAACTGTTCCTACTCAGCTGCTTCTTCCAGACACTAGGCAACTGCAGCCAGATGCCTTACTTGCCATTCGCAATCTTCTTGATGGACTGGGATTGGAAGTATTGATTCACTGGCAGGGTCTTCCCTCATCTGAAGCCACTTGGGAACTTTTTGCTGATATGGTTAGCCGATTTCCTGAGTTTCACCTTGAGGACAAGGTGACAATGATGGGGGGGAGTAATGATAGACCTAACATAACTCTCGTGTACGTTAGGCGGAAGAAAGGGAAGTTGACAGATAGGGACATAGGATGATTAATTGTTTGAGTTGTTTGGTTGGTTAGTTGCTAGCTGTTGTGATTAGTTAGGAAGTTACTAACTGTCCAACATGGGTTGTTAACAGAAGTTAACTAGTATATAAGAGGGAGTATTAGTCATAAACAAGTAGGGAAAATTGTTAGACATCTTGAGCCATAGGCTGGAGGAACTGGTCCTCAAAACCAGATCTTGTAATTCTTGTTCTTTGGAATAATAAAAGTTCGTGGGACCTTAATTGATTAAGGAGATCCTATCACAATTCTGGCTAGATCAAAAGTTGGGAGTTCAAAGCCATCCTCCAGGTCTTCAACATTTTGACCTTCTGGTATTTCTTTTGTTCTATCTACAAATGACACTACTGTACACATCAACTTTGCAGGGAGACAATTGCATCTCATACAACATACATGTCATGAAAACATTACCAGCTCTTCATCTAAAGTAAATATGCATGAATACAAAGCCAGAAGCATGTTAAGTGATGGTAATGTTATTCCTGCTACATGTTTATTTGTTCAATTTGATCTCAGCTGTTTTCACTCACATTTGGTTGATCAGAGACAACAAAGATTTTTAATACATCTTTGTCTGATTGCCTCTACAGCCATGGTTAACAAGTTTGGAATATTGCCTTAAGTTCTATTGCAATAGGAAGCTTTAATCCCATTCCATTTACACCAGCAATTTCATAAAGTTCTAGACTAACCAACTTAGCCGCAACCGGCAAATCGAATGGGCATCATGTAATGGATATATAATGAATGGCTATCTTGCAATAAATGCAAGATGTTCTATAAGACTGTTAGAAATATTTTTATCTTTTCTTGGGCTGTTGATGACGATTATTATTGAAGTACTTAAACCAAGACAGAAAGAGTTGCCGCTATGATGCTCATCTGAGAAAACAAGAGTTGAGATCAGTACTCCTCTCTGCAATTTATTCTTTGTTCCTTATAAACCATAAATTTTGTTATATTCTCTAATGTTATTTCAGAGTTCAAGTTCTTTGTAGAGTTTCAACATCTTTACTTATGGCCTTCCAAGAGGGTATGAAAATTAAGTAGTACAAATGGGATGGATCAAACTTCCTCAAGGAAGTTTCCCCTAAAAATCTGTGTCCCTCAAATTGGTCATGTATTCATTTATTGTTAGGCATGTCAATCCTTACCAGGAAAATCTTGGAAAAACAACCAATTAGATGTATGTTGATCTTAGAAGGTTAATTTATCTATTTCAACTATCGACATGATTGCAGAACAGTTAAAAAGGATCGTGCTTGGGAACCCTACTATTAATGAAAGTGGCAGTGATATTTCATAGAGCCTAATGAGGAAATGATAACAAGGGAGGACTTGATGAACCTTACAAAACTTTCAACTTCATCCTGCTTTTATAGATGTAACACGTGGCTGTAAACATGCCAGCTATCATGGCAAAAGCTAGTACAACAATTACAGCAATCCAAGAGTTGGCCCATTGGCTTCCGGTCAAAATAAAAGGCAAGGTTATATATCCAGAGAGTGTACTTATGCCAAGAGCAACTGATGAACAAACTTCAAATAAGGTCTTTGTATCTGTATCCAATCTTTGTCTATTTTGTACCTATTCTGTTTATTTGTCATGTATTTATCTTTGAATGAGGTTTATTGACCAGACTTATTATGTATAAACCATCATACCTAACTCGGAAGCAGGCATCCGAATATAAAGTCTGCCCACCCACAGGAAACTGTTTAATATCAATCAAATCACCAAATCACATTACACATCCACTACCTCTCCCTCTGATATCCAAGTTCGCATAAGCTGTACAAGAGCAATTTCTTAAGCATCTTTCCCAGCACTCCGTGATATTTAGCTCTTTATCCACCAAAATGTATGTAGTGTCTGGCAATTTCAACCTAGGATATTTAATGAATCCATCCGTCTTACAATCTAATGGGTTGTTCCTGACACATCCTTGAGACCGGTCAGTTGAGCTCTATTTATTTGGATTTTTTGGCATAAATCCTTCGAGGCATTCACAATAGGCCAATGCAGTTGACAGGCACTTCCCATGAGCACCCCAAAGGCCATAGTTGTCGCAGTGATCCTTTGGTACTAAAGGGATAACATTCCAACTCTGACTTGATTTGCTCCAGGAACACTCTTCCAAGTGATAGTTAGTGTGGTTCAAAACTATCCTAGCTAGTGATTTGTCAATGACATGATACATAAAGGATACTTCATCTTCACTGGATGTAAAGTTGTACGAAAAGATCGGATTTGAAGGGTGCTTTAGTGCAGCACTAAAGTACACTCCATTCCCCGGGCCACTCCTTAAGTACTTACTGGAACCTTTATAGGCAAGTGCCTCTGGGTAACTTGTGTGAACCATACCCCAAGTGAAATCTCCTGGAGAAGGGTCATCACAACTCTTCCTGGACAAGAAGTGCCGGTCAACACCAGTTCTAGAGTCCCAACCAATCTTCATATCAGGTAAAAGTGTATCGGTTGGATAATCAAAGCTTTGCCACAGATATGAATCTGGATCTTCAATCCTCTCATTTCTCAAAACCAAATTTCCAATTTCCAGACGTTGCAAAACTGCATTGTGAACCTTTCTAGTTGGGTTTGTTGACCAAATTACAAGCCTGCTGTTTTGACTGAGGATAATAAGATTCCTGCATTGCTAATCCTCAGTAAGCCAGAAGATCCATTGATTGGCTTTTCTCTATTTGCAACCCAGACAACAGTCTTAACTGGAATATGCTTGTACCAGATACCCAAGTAAAGTTTCATGGAATTTCCAGTACTAGCTCAAAAGTTTCATCCCGTGAAACCAAGGTCTCATTACCACTCAGAGATTGAGACACATTCAAGGTGTCAAGTGCCACTGAAATTCTAGGAAATATATAGGTCAAGCATGTAGATAGAAGGGAAAAATTGAGGGTCCTCATTGGTTTCTGAAATTCCAAATGTTTTAGCTTTCAAAATGGAGTAAATGGCAGGTGTGACTGCCCTTTTTCATAACTAAAAGCTGCACGGAAGGTAGATGCAACAATTCAATGGCCATTAATGATGGCCAACAAGTTGACTAGGAGTAGAAGAACTCTAGGGGAAATTGCTGAAATACAATCTCTGAGAATGATTTCTTCACCTGGAGTCAATTGCTTTGATGGATAAGTAACAGGTTTCTTGCACCACTCTTTTTAGTATGAATGATGTGGAAACAGTTCATAGTATGAAGCACATGTGTTGACTTGTAGTTGTAGGAGGAAATTTTGGGAAATTAGCATCACAAATGTTCATCAGTAGCGCAACAATGCTAAAGTTTTTATTCCTACCGGGAGGGATCAGCTAAAATTAATGAATGCATGCAAAAAAGGGGAAAAAAAAATGTTACTCCCTCCTAAAATGGGGAATCTAAAGTGATTTTTTATTTTACAAAAATTATTGCAAACACAAGCACCATTACAAACTCTTGTTTACGGTAGATTATCTTTTTACATGGTGGAAGATTTCAAGGATTGACTTTTTGAATTGAATCCAACGCCTCGTGTAAATTGCTACTATCCACGCTTAAATTTTAAACAAGTTTTATACAGTCTAATTTTGAATGCTAGTGTAACAACATCATAAATCATATTGATGCAGTATTACCCATTCCAGCCAAAATGGCCCCCAAAGCATGTCATTTTTTTTTTTCAAAAACCAAAAGTTGATTTGTATGCTTTCGGAAGACCAAAACCAAATATATACGAGACAAAGGCCTTCAACATTGCCAAAGAAAAGCTAGTGAGATGTCCATGATTCTGATACATGCACATCATGTTACAGATTATTACAAACTTTACGACTTGTGGAGCATTCACTACACAACAACCAACAACTTTGAAGTAATGCAATCCTCTGGATAAGTCTTTCGTCCATTTCCATTGACTGACTTCATGCAGAAATGAATAGATTGAAAGGATATAGTTAAACAGAGAGATAAAGGATAAAGTGTCACATGAAAGACAGGAATCCTTTTACGCTATTTTTGCACAATCAAATATGTATGATCTTAGTGCAGCATACACTCAAACAACAGTAGAATACTTCATTTATTGCTGATAATTTTACCCTTTTCTTTAATTCATATATAATTGTTGTGCTCTTTGTGCATAAATGTAAAAACATATGAAACTTCTTGTTAACTAGCTAGATTTTTTACTTATTCTGATTTTATTATAAAGATTTGTAATTAATATGCTTTCCTAGATTGAATATTTCCTAGATTAAAAATTTTAACTTTCTTAAATTAAACTTATAATTTCTGTATAAATATCTATATACATGAGATGTAAATATTCATTCAAGGGAATAAGAATTCTATTTCGTGAAAACTCACATGGTATCAGAGCTCCCTTACTGCCTTTGAAGCTGATTTTATTCCCGTGCAGTATTAAGGTTTCTTATTTCCCAAAAGAGGTCGAGTTTACTCCCTCATTTTTTTTTTATTTTTTTCATCACCGCCACTTTCCCAAGGCCCCCAACCCTCCGATCGATCATCCCTCAAAGTCCAACCACCACCTGAAGCCGCACGTGAGCCCATGCACCGATCGTAGTTTCCTGGGCGTTCTTCATTCATCGGCACATGGAGGTGCGTGAGGTCCTCACCGACCATCCTTGGCTTCATTCCACGCTTAGAACCTTGCACCGTGTCATCTAACCACTATTCTCCAGTCACAATCATCCGATTAGAGGTCAAATTTTTTTTTTTACAACTTATTCTCCATCGTTTTGACCAACTCTATTACACCTGTGTCTATGGAGGATACTAAGGCAGTAGATAATGGGTCTATCTCACAAATCAGTGTCGTAAAACTTGATGGGGCTGGTAAGTATGCCTGTTTGTTATTTATTATAGCCAGGAAGTTGCTAGGATATATTACTGGAGAAACAAAACCTCCTAAGGTGTTTGATGCTACCTATGCCTAATGGGATTCTAAAAACTCACTTGTTATGACATGGCTTTTGAATACTATGCATCCTCGAATTTCCAAACAGTATTTATTACTAGACACTATTGAGAAAATTTGGAACTCAACTAAACACACCTATTCTCGCAAAGGAAGCGATGCCCAAATTTTTGAAATCCAAAATAAAATCCATGGTACAAAACAAGGTGAGTTAACAATCATTGAATATTATTCTGAATTAAGTGGGTTATGGCAAAAGATAGACTATTATTAGGATCTCCAAGCACATTGTATGGAAGATGATGTTCTATTTCAAAATTTGGTTGAAAAAAAAAAGAGTTTATGATTTACTAGCTGGTTTGAACCTAGACTATGATCAGATAAGGGTTTAAGTTCTTAGTAAAATTCCTTTTCCTTCTCTTGAGGATGCATACTCTTATGTTCAACAGGAAGAAAGTTGATGTGGTATCATGATTTATACAACACCAGTCGAGAAATCTAAGTTAACTGTTTCTCATGAACAATCAAAGGCAACCACTTCTGATAAAGATCACTTACATTACGACTATTGTGGAAAGCTAAGGCATACAAAAGAGACTTATTGGAAGCTACATGGTCAACTGACTAGAGGTCGGGTGGGAAAACGAGTTAGTTCATCAAGGGCTCAAGCAAATATGGTGGATTATGTGGAAGCATCCAAGGAGACAGGCTTTGGAGAAACTCTATCTTCTAATGAAATTCAGCATCTTCGTCACCTTCTAACTAAACTTAAGTATTCCACTAGTGCCACATCCAATTATGTGCAAGCAGGTACTACCTTTACTGCTCACCTTAAGTCTTAGATTATTGACTCTGGTGCAAATAGACACATGACGGGCTCTTCATAATATCTTCAAAACTATTCTTCATGTAAAAGGGAGAGTGCTAAAATAGCCGATGGCTCCTTAAATCCTATATCAATAACAAGTTCTATTATTTGTACTCCTAAAGTTAAACTCTCATCTACTCTTCATGTACCAAAGTTTCCAATTAATCTTTTATCTATCAGTACCATTACAAAATCTCTAAACTATAAAATCGTGTTCTTCCATGATCATTGTGTTTTTTAGGATCTTCAAACTGGGAAGATGATTGGCAATGGTAAATTGCATGATGGCTTATATATGCTTAATGGACTTAGAGACTCAAGATAAGCCTTTTTGGGAGATAATAAGGATGTAAACCAAGAAATAATACAATGGCATAAGCGATTAAGACATCCATCATTTTTTGTTTTAAAGAAGTTATATCCCAATTTATTTTCGAGAACTCGGTCTGAATCTTTGTTTTGTGATGCTTGTGAGTATGCGAAGCACATTAGAAACTCTTGTCCTTTACAGAATAATAGAAGTACCATTCCTTTTATGACTATTCATTCTAATGTACGGGATCCTACTCAAACAACTTCTTTATCGAGTAGTTACTGGTTTATTACTTTTATTGATTGCTGCACTCGAATGACATGGGTATATTTGTTAAAAGCAAAAAATGAAGTTTTTTTTTTTTTTGCTTTAAATCATTTCATAAGATGATCTATACTCAATTCGATGCCAAAATAAGAATCTTGAGAACTGATAATGGCACCAAATACATGGATAAAAACTTTGGAGTTTATTTGGAATTTAATGGGATAATACATCAAACCAGTTGTCCTTACACTAGTGCACAAAATGGGGTTGCTGAAAGGAAAAATAGGCATTTCTTAAAAGTGGCAAGATCTCTTATGTTTACTATGAATTTATCAAAACCTTATTGGAGAGATGCTATTTTAGTAGTTACTTATCTTATTAATGGAATGCCACTTAAAACCCTTGATTTTTATAGCCCACTTAAAGCCTTAAAGGATAAGAATGAATATACTGTTCCTCCAAAGGTGTTTGGCTTTGTTTGTTTTGTTCACATTGGAAATGTTGGAAAACTTGACCCTAGAGCACTTAAATGTGTGTTTATTGGGTATTCTCATACTAAGAAGAGTTATAAATGTTATCATCCTCCTTATAGGAGATTTTTTGTTAGTATGGATGTTACCTTTCATGAATTTGAGCCCTATTTTAGCAATCCCTCATCAACTCTTCAGGGGGAGAGCAATAAGGAAGAGTAGGTAATTTCCCCTAGCTCTAGTATTGTAGAACCTCTTAATGATGACATAAGGAAGGGTGAAAGTGAAGAAAAAGTTTAGGGGAAGACTTTTGGACATTTGGATAAACCTAATTTGTTGAAGTATTCAAGGAGAAACAAGGTATAAGAAGTCATCATGCAATCTATAGAGTCCTCCTCTACTAGTGAGTTATCTACTTTTCCTAATGAGCTAGATTTGCCTATCGCTCTTAGAAAAGAAGTCAGGTCTTATACTAAACATCCTTTATCTAACTTTATCTCCTATAATTCATTATCTCCATCATACAGACCTTATGTCTTGTCTATTTCCTCTGTGTCTATTCTACAGAATTGGAAGGAAGCATTCACAGATCCTAAGTGGAAGGAATCTATGATTGAAGAAATGAAGCCTTCATCCAAAAGTGAGACTTAGGAACTTGTCACTCCTCCACCAAATAAGAAATTGGTTGGTTGTAAATGGGTATTCACCATAAAACATAAAGTCGATGGTTCAATTGAAAGATTCAAAGCTAGATTAGTGGCTAAGGGATTCACTCAAACTTATGGAATAGATTACCAAGAAATATTTTCCCCTGTTGATAATGAACAAAGTCAAGGAAATGTGTGTAAACTGAAGAAATCTTTGTACGAACTCAAACAATCTCCTAAAGCTTGGTTTGATAGATTCAGCAAAGCTATGATTTCCTTTGGCTACCAGTAAAGCAATGTTAATCATACTCTCTTCATAAAACATAAAAAGGGTAAACTCACTCTTTTAATAGTTTATGTTGATGACATAGTAATGATAGGAGATGATAGAGAAGAGATGAACCAATTGAAGAAGCGACTGGCACAAGAGTTTGAGATAAAAGATTTGGAAAAATTGTAGTACTTCTTGGGAATTAAGGTTACAAAATCAAAAAAATGAATCTTTATTTCTCAGAGAAAGTATATCCCGGATCTCTTAAAAGAAATGGGCATGATAGGTTGTGAACCAGCTGAATTGCCCATTAATAGTAATCACAAGATACAAGTAGGGGTAGGAGAATCTATTGATAAGGAGAGATATCAGAAGTTGGTTGGAAGACTCATTTATCTTTCTCACACTAAACCAAACATAGCTTATGCAGTCAACTTAGTGAGTCAATTCATGCAAGAGCCTCGAGATTCTCATATCCAAGCTGTCTTTCGCATTTTGAGATATTTGAAGTCTACTTCAGGGAAAGGTCTCCTTTTCTCCAAGCATGGTCATCTTTAGATAGAAACCTTTAAAAATGCAGATTAGGTTAGGTCTCTAAATGATAGAAGATCTACATCCGGTTATTGTACATTTATAGGAGGAAACGTAGTTACTTGGAAAAGCAAGAAGCAAAGTGTAGTGGTTAAATCAAGTGCAGAAGCTGAATACAAAGCTATGGCTCAAGGTGTCTGTGAACTCCTTTGGCTTAAAAAATTACTAAAGGAATTAAGACTGACTAAAAAGGGGAAACTTTTCTTGTATTGTGATAACAAGGCTGCCATCAGTGTAGCTCACAATCCAGTTTAGCATGATCGAACAAAACACATTGAAATTGATCGACACTTCATCAAAAAAAAGATTACAACTGATATCTTAAGTCTATTTCATGTGTCATCAAAAAGCAATTTGCTGATGTATTTACAAAAGGTCTCAATAATTGGATTTTTCAAACACTAGCTTGTAAGTTGAGCATGTGTAACATCTTTACACTAACTTAAGGGAGAGTGTTAACTAGCTAGATCTTTACTTATTCTGTTTTTATTAGAAAGATTTGTAATTAATATGCTTTCCTAGATTAAACATTTTCTTAGATTACAAAATTTTAACTTTCCTAAATTAGACTTGTAATTTCTATATAAATATCCCTATACATGAGATGTAAATATTCATTCAAGGGAAATAAGAATTCTGTTTTGTGAAAACTCACACTTGTAGCCATATTTCATGATAAATGTTCTGCATGATGGAATATTATTTGAATCCCTCATTTCGTTCTTATGTAAATTACATAGTTGCAGGGAAAAAATAACAAAAATTGATTGATTACATCAACTACCACCTTTTCTAGTAAGACCCACTTCCATATCAATGCATCTATCAAAAGAGAGAATTGAGTAAAAAATCAACTTTTTAAAATAATTTTTAAAATGTAGTCCTTCGAAAAGTAATTTGTGAAATATAATGTAAAAACACATCTCGATAAAAGCAAAGAAGATGCATCTTCTACTTGAAAACACATTTCCAAAATAGAATTTAGGAAAACAAGATCAACAACAAAGTACTCCTCCTCCTCCCTCTAATCAAATACAAAGACCAACCCAAACAATAACACGCAAAACTCCATCCAATATCAACTTCCGTCAACATGGAACTTAGATAATCATTACTTAAGACGTGAACCCAATAGAGTAGGATTTAACTTGAAACTATCAAAAGTAATGACCTCTTTAGTTTTATCCATCAAGGAATAAAACAAAGAAAATCTTCTATTTTATACAAATTCCACAACTGCACAAAAGGTAAAGCTCAGTCTTTATAATACGCTTTACCAAAAAAAAAAATAAAGAACACCGGTGTCTTACTTACATTTCCTGTAAGGTTGCAGTCCACCTGACAAATCCAAGGTTTCTCTTTACCACTTATGCTCTCCAAGACTAGAATACAAAATTTAAAGACATCAAATTTGACAGAAAACAGCCCATCAAAGGGCATACTCAGGTACTACATAGCCAGGGGGAACACAATTGTAATTGAACAAAATCAGTGTCATATAAAGACAACTCATTATAGGATAAATAAGATGAAGCATACAAGATGTTATGGATAGTTGAGGAGATTTACTTAGACAAGGTTATAAACTTTTATAGTCTAGGTGACTTTTGCACTCAAAACCCCAAGTGAAATCCCCTGGAGAAGGATCATCTGGACTCTTCCAGTAATAAAAGCATAGGTCAAGACTAGAGTCCTTGAGTCCCAGCCAACCCTCACTATAGTAAAAAGGCTCTATATCTTAAAATAAATGGTCACTATACTAAAAGGGCTACATCATTGCCATTTTCATAACTCAAAGCAACATAGAAGGAGAAAGATTGTTGAATAGCCATTTTATGAACTACTACGGCCATGTTTAACAGGGAAAGGAAGAAAATATGACTACTAACAGAAGAAAAGGAGGATTATATGCTGAAATGCTACCATCCACTGTATGGGAAGTGAAGAAAAATATGAAGGAGAGATTTTTTTTCTCACTCTCTCTTCTCTTTACGGCATATGGTATAATATAGAAGATTATAAGAGATAAAAAAAGGAAAAAACTGCAATACATAGAAAACCTATAATACATGATATTTCTAAAAAATATCTTTTCTAAAAATAAACAAATCTAACTAATTCTCCTATTATTTATAGCTCATTTATTTCAATACTCCCCCTCAAGTTGAGGAATAGATGTCTTCTATTCCCAACTTGGACATAAGATTGTGATAACTTGAGCTACTCAACCCCTTTGTTAGAACATCTACTAATTATCGTCCTGTTGGAACATAAGACATACACACTAACCCTTCCTCCAATTTTTCCTTGATGAAATGTCTATCAATTTTAATATGCTTTGTCCTATCGTGTTGTATAGGATTATGAGCAATATTGATGGTTGACTTGTTGTCACAATAGAGCTTCATAGGACCATCCCATTTGATTCTCAAATCATCTAAGATAATCTTCAACTAAAGCAATTCACATAATCCTTAAGCAATTGCCCTAAACTTTGATTTAGCTGAAGATCTAGCTACCACATTCTATTTTTTGCTCCTCTGTATTACCAGGTTACCTCCAAAAAAAGTATAATACTCGGTAGTTGATCTTCTATCCATTAGAGAACCAGCATATTTAACATCGATATAGGCTTCTAGAGTAAGTTTGGAGTTCTTTTTGAACAAAATTCCCTTTCCTGGACTACCTTTTAAGTAGTGAAGCACCCTATACACAACTTGAAGATGAGATTCTCTCGGATCATGCATGAATTGGTTGATTACGCTCACTGAGTATACAATGTATGGTTGAGTGTAAGCTAGATATATAAGCTTTCCAACCAATCTCTGGTACATTCTCTTATCAACCGTTGGTTCTTCCTTAGCTTCTCCCAACTTTTGGTTTAGATCTATCAGAGTAAAGACTGGCTTACTTCCAATCTTCCTAGTTTCTACCAATAAGTCAATCACATATTTCTGCTGTGAAATGAAAATTCCTTATGTGAAATAAGCCACCTCAATACCAAGGAAATACTTCAATCTTCCCAATTCCTTTATCTCATATTCTCTTGTTAGTCGCTCCTTCAACTCATACTTTTCTCTCTCATCATTTCGGGTTATTATAATGTCATCCACATAGACAATAAGCACAATTACTCCCCCTATAACCAAGTGCTTAATCTTGTGATCCCCTTGACTTTGTTTGTAACCAGACTTCTTCATTACTTTTGCAAATCTTCCAAACTAGGCTCTAAGGGATTGTTTTAACCTATAAAGAGCCTCCATCAACTTACATATCTTATTCCCTGTATCTCCCTGAAATCCTGGTGAAATATTCATGTAGATTTCTTCATTCAAGTCACTATGAAGAAATGCATTTTTAACATCATATTGAAGGAGTCGAAGTGGGCAACCAATGACAATAAAATTCTCACAGTATTAATTTTTGCAACTGGAGAAAAAATCTGATAATCAACTCCATACTTCTGAGTATACCTCTTGGCCACTAATCTGGCTTTATATCTTTCAAGGAATCCATCTGCTTTGTATTTCATTGTGAAAATCCACTTACAATCAACAATATTTTTTCCTTTTGGTTTATCAACAATCTCCATGTTTTATTCATTTCCAAGGCACTCATCTCTTCTCTCATAGCATTCCTCCACTGCCTTTTTGACAATGCTTCAAAAACTATGTTGGGAATAGTAATGGTGTTTAGACTCACAATGAACCTTTTGTGGTCTGGTGATAGATGCTTAAGTGAGACATAGTGGGGAAATGGATAAAGAGATCATTTAGTGCATTCTTTGGTTCCTTTTCTAATAGCAATGGGAAGATCAAGATCTTCTGTTAGGTTAATGGATGGTTCAATAGATTGTGCATTTAGAGGCAAATCAGATCTTACCATGACTTCATTATCATTATTTGAGTTGGATTCTTGGATTTGTGTTGGTTCAAGAACAGCCTTTCTCCTGGAATATACTCGAGAAATCTTGGGATAATCAACATATCCTAAAATAAAAGATGTTGGGAGTTTAGTGGTGGACTTGGATATGTTTGGTTCTACAGAGTTTAACTCTGGTTTGGCCCTTTCTGGCACAAGAGGATGATCAAGAGATCTATAGGTTCAAAGGACTCATTAATACTCTCTTCCATCCTTGAAATCTCCCCCTAAAGAGAGGACTTAGAGAAAAAAAGGTGTTGTTTCTACAAATGTAACATCAGTAGAGATAAAAAATTTCCTAGATAAAGGGTGATAACATTTATATCCCTTTTGAGTAGATGAGTAACCTAAGAAAATACACTTGATGGCTCAAGGGTCAAGTTTACTTCTGTGTTGACTACGGACATGGACAAAAGTTATGCACCCAAACACCCTAAGTGTAAGCTCATTTGAGGTTTTGAAATGTAGGTAGAAATTGTTAAGAAGATCTATGGGACTTTTATTGTCGAGGACAAGTGAAGAATGCCTATTTATCACATATGTAGCAATTAGAACGGCCTCCCCCTAAAAGGACTTAAGAAAGTTCCCTTAAAAGAGTAAAGCTCGTGTAGTGTTAAGTAAATGCCCATTTTTTCTTTCAGCTACCCCATTCTGTTGAGGTGTGTTAACATATGATGAGTCGTGAATAATGTCCTAAGATTGAAAGTAGGGTGACAGTGTTTGGTTGAAATAATCTCTAGCATTATCTGTTCGAAAATTTTTTATTTTTACCCTAAATTGATTTTGAATCATGGAAACAAAATTAGGTATGATAGTGCTGACATCATACTTTTGTTTTAGAAGATATAACCATGTAACTCGAGTGCAATCATTAATTAATGATATAAACTAACGAGCTCCAAAAACATTAGGGACAGTTGAAGGTCCCCATATGTCACTATGAATCAAATGAAAAGGATGTAAACTTCTTTTATTACCAATAGGAAAAGATACACGAGTGTGTTTTGTAAATTCACAAGCATCACAGTGAAACTCAACAATATCTAGTCCTTGAAATAGATGAGGAAACATGGCTTTGAGAACTCTAAAAGATGCATGTCCATGACGTAGGTAGTACAACCAAATAACATTTTTATTTGATGAACTGAGAAAAGACAGATTACTCCTAGGTTTCTGAAAAGATTCAAGGTAATAAAGGCCGTTGCTTTCCTTAGCAAGTCCAATCTTCCTCCTCACAGTAAGAAGGGTAAAAAACAGCATAACATTTAAGGTTATTGGTGAGTTTTTGAATAAAGACAAGGCTAGCCGATAACTTTGGTACATGAAGAACATTCTTTAATGTAAGAGTAGGCGTGATATGTATGTCTTCAATCCCTACAATAGTAGCTAAAGTACCATTGGCCACTATAATTTTTCTATTACTAGGGCATGGGGTCTATGTGTGGAAGAGTTGAGACATGTTGGCCATATGGTTTATAGCTCTAGAGTCTATTATCCATGCATTAGTATGTAAGTTTTCTAATGCATTCATACAAAGAGGGGATAAAGATATACTTGAAAGAGCTAGAGAACATGTTCCAGAGGCCTTTTCTAAGGATCCCAATAAATTTCTCAACTGTTGGGTTTTCCTCTAGTTTTGACTGCTCTATCATGTGTGCATGAGGTCTTTGCTGTCCCCCACTATTTCCCCACTCTCGACTTGGTAGCTTACCATTTGGTTTCCAAGACTTCTTTTTTGCGTGCCTCAGTTTCTTACAATAAGTGCACCAGAGATTGTCTTTGCTTTCCTTAATCTAATTTTCCCTATTCGGGTATCTGGACTAGTCGTTTTTTCTTTTCTCTTTGTGTTCTATTTTTGCAACCAAGGTTAACCCATCTACTGTTTAGGATTTAAGCATAATAGCACGCCGGCTTTCTTCTGCCCATATCAATGATATGGTCTCCTCTAGGGAGGGTGTTTCCTCTTTGCCAAGAATCTAGATCCAAACCTAGTCAAATTCTAGATTTAATCTAGCCAAAAATTCATAAACACGATCTTTTTCAACAAAGTTCTTCAAGATTGCAGCATCTTTAAGATGTTTCATTTCAAAAACTCGATAATGATCAAGTTCTTGCGACAACTTTTGCAGTATATTTGCATATTCTGTGATTGATTTATCCCCTTGCTTAGTGGATCCAGTTTTGATTTTGATCTCATAAACTTAAGCAACATCATGAACTTTTGAATATGTGCAACGTAGGAAGTCTCAGATCTCTTTTGCTGTGTTGAAAAACATGCAAGTGTCACTTATTGTGGAATCCATTAAATCCCATAGCTAAGACATTATCATTGAATCCTCTCCATCCCATGCATTAAATGTGAGGTCATCCTTTGTTGGTCTAGTCCCGAGAAGATGATTGAGTCTCCATTTGCCTTTGAGATAAGTTTGGACAAATTGAGACCATTTGAGATAATTCTTCCCATTGAATCTATAGGAGACTCGGATATTTTGCAATTCTCCAATTTTCTGGGCATTATTGGAGTCTTTAGATGGTTTGGGGCTGTTAACAATTTCAGACATGGTGATCGAGAGAGATGTTCAGCAATTAAGGCTGTTAGACTCAAAAAAACGACTAAAGAATAGTAGCTATTAAGGCTGAAATAATGCAGAAAAAAAAAAAAAAAAAAACAACCTCAGCAGTGATGACTGATTGCTCGAAAAAAAGGTAAAAGAAACCCTAAGAAAGGAGCCTAGGCTCTGATGCCATGAAGAAAAATATGAAGGAGATGAAGTAAAAATATGAATGAGAGATTTTTTATCACTCTCTTCTCTTTATAGCATATAGTATAATATAGAAAATTACAAAAAAGGAAAAAAGGAAAAGACTGCAATACATAGAAAACTTATAATACACGATATTTCTAAAAAATATCTTTTCTAAAAATAAGCAAATCTAATTAATTCTCCTATTATTTAAAGCTCATGCATTGATTAATAAAACCCAGGATTTCAGGCACTAATTCTTCACTTCATGTACACAGGGAAGTAATTCATTACATTCATAGTTGAACTTTGAAATTTAGGAGTTAGATCTCGAAGCACACAGGTGTTGACTTGTATTTGTAGCCTGTATGAAAAGTGTTTAGAGAAAGCAAATAAGATGCATGTTCCTCCTCTTGTATCAGGCACAGAAATTCTCAGAAAAAACTAAATATGAAACATGTTCAGCCACTGTACATTACACATATAACGCATCATTATATGACACAACAATCAATTTGAACCTGTCTAACTATTGAACCGTCAATCATTGAAATAAATAGATTGAGAGGACCTGGATGAGTAGAGCCATAATAAGTACATTTCATCAGAAACAACAGGAAATCAAGCCTTATTTCACTTAAACTACATGAATCCTTCTGCACCATTTTGCTCAATCAAATAGGCATCTTGTTAGTGTAGTATGCCTCGAATCAATGATTACATTTAGATATTTCTGAGTAGGTTAATTTTACAATATTTACCCATACATGCTATTATTCAACATGCGAGTTATATTGTTCATTAGATGTTATTTATGACAACAAAAGTCCACATGTCTAAGCTGAAAGAAAGTTATATCTTAACTAAAAGATGGAAGTGGATATATTTTTCAACGTCTTGTTTCATAAATGTTTTATCTATACATATATTTTCTATTTCAATTGTTAACAAGTTCTCTATGCAACCGCCACACATTATAGCACCACAAATTCATGTCTTGTCATTTTAGTGTTCTTAAGTCTGCATATTACTTCATGACTCGCCGCCTCCTTTTTCCTCTGTGGCTCACTTCCATATCAATGCATCCATCTAGAGAATTATCTCATTATTTCCATATATTCAGTTCATACAATATAACTTTGCAGGTATAATTTGGAAGCTGTCCATCTATCCTGCGCAGTCATACCTTCCAGCTCATCTATTACATATTCACACTTAACATCGATCTAATGTTCCAACATGGCCAATCTTGCAAACCCTACGAGCTATTTGGTACTACTCATTCATCCCCCATATCCGTGCTTAACCGCTGATCATTTCACTCCAACATAGAACACTAGAAGTGATGACTATACATACATCTCACTAGGATTCCTAATATCATTGACATAGGCGTGCAATTTAAAGTTCCTGTGTCAAATGTTTTTCCAAATACTTGTCATGAAAGAGGATTACCTAATCTTTCAACATGATTTCTTGCATATCCAGCGATCAGAGTTGGATTTAACCAAATATCAGTACAATAGGAGCATAGCAGAGAATTTAATAGTAAATTGCATTAGCACTTTAGTGCATTCTCTTCCTGGGCAATAAGGAGGTACTTAATGACCGTCAAAGAATGAACCAGATTCAATAACTTTGAGAGGATGAAGCAAACATATATTTCTACTGGATTATTAAGGAAAACTATTAACAACTATAGCTTTTGTGGACAGACTTCTACAAAGTTCCTTCCAACTTTACCACAAATTATGACCCCTTACTTCGCTATGGATATTTTTTATGAACCTGAGGCCAATTATAATCATGGTCCCCATCATTAGGGCACATAAATTATCACATTAGTTTCCTGCAATTGTAAACAAACAAAACCAAAGTACTAAACATAGAAGACAATTGAAGCATAAACAGGGTAGATAGATGCAAAAGGATTTGATACTAATAATTCCTTTTCAATATTTCTCTGAACAAGTTTCATAACATGTAATCATACATTAAAAATAATCATCTAAAAATGGTCAAATATATTACAAACTAACAAAATCCATCAAATTCCTGTTGAAGAGCTTCTTCTAACAAAAACTGAGACTCTTCCATCAACTGAGGACTTAATCTAAACATCAAAACACAAAACTCCATCTGGCTAAGAGCACCATCACCATCATGATCACCTTCTTTCAACATGGACTTAAGATCATCATCGCTCAAACATTGTAAGCCCAAAAGTGCTGAGTTCTTTTTCAAACTATCAAATGTAATAACCCCTTTTTCTCTATCCTTCAAAAGATTAAACCCATTACATAGTTCTCTAATTAAACCTTCCCCACCTAGCTTTTCAGCCATCAGAGGAAGAAAATCATGGAAAGACATGTTTTTTGATGCCATTTGTGGAGAAAGATTCGATCTTTGAGAATAAAGTCTCGGTCTTTGGAGTCTTGAGAGAGAGAAGGAGAAGCAGATGATGGAAAGACATGGCTTTGTGTGTGGATATATAGGAGGGAATTGGAAGTTCCCAAGAAGAAACTGGGGGCATATGGAGACAACTAAGAACAACCTCATAAGGACGGTCGCTCCATTTTTTTTTTTGAGACAGGCAAATCAGGCTTCTTGGAAGGTGGCTGATAGAAGTTAGGAAGCAATGAATCTAACGTAAAAGGTATGGCTGCGAGGAAACGGGGAGGTGGGTTCCTGGAGACCCTATTTTTTTGTTTTTATTTTTATATTTCCTTTCTGTCTTATAGCTTTTCTTAGGAATGATTATATATGAGTGAGGAAACCTATGTTTCACGCATATATAATAGACTAAAATCTTTATACTTTAATTATATAAATATTAGATTGCATTTCCCTTCTTTCAAATGAGATATTAAGAGGAATGTGGAACGTCTGACTCTGACGAATGCGATGATGCAATTTAAGAGGAAATTTACGTTTGGACTTTAGAGACAAAAATGTGAAACATAGAGAGAGAGTTGGAGAAGAACCGGAGAATGTGTCCTTCTCATTGAAGCTGGCTTCAATTAAAATATTCTTCACGAGGTGGAAATTTAAGGGAAAGGGGAAAGAAGAGGAAATTTGGAAACTTCTGAAATTCACCTAATACCAAAGACTTGACTATTCATAAACCAAGCCAAATCAATATAAATAAAGAAGTGCTCCCTGAAGCCACTAAACTCATCATTTAGCTTATTCAACTTTGCAGGAACATCAGAAACCAATGGTTAGGGTTTTAAACAATGGGGTGCGGTATGCGGATATACCTCTTTCACAATTAATATGTTTTATATAGAGGATTAATGGTTTCTTATAAAATAAAAAATAAAACCGATCTACTCATAAGCGTTTTAAATTCTATATAGAAATTTTATAATCTCACATACAAAGAAGAAAAAAGAAAAATAGTATACACAAACAAAGGGCTTGACAAAGACTACTTGTATAATATTGAATTTACCTTATAACATCGGTTCAAACCGGTTCACCAAAACAAGTTGCCCCACTGTTTACACGTGATAACTAAAGCAAATTGACACGAAGAAAGAATCAAAGTATTTGGAGTAAGCAATAAATAAATTGTTTTGCTCATTTAAGGTTGTTACCAGGGGCGGCAGTAGCATGAACAAAGTGGCTTCTGTTTCCAACGAAAGCTAGATGTTGGTCAAACCCATTTGAATTGGTCTTATTTTTCCTAAAATTTGACTTAATTGACTTGGCTCTTGGCTGTTCATACTATCGTGACAAAGTCTTTGGTGAAACTTTGGCAAACTTTGTTCATATGGGTAAAGATTTTAATAATACTTGTATTGCCATACAATAAAATTTATTAGATATATAGTGTTTGAATTTTAATATGGTACAAAGAACATGATATAATATAAGTTTTCTTTTTCTTTTCTTTTTTTTTTCTTTTTTCGTAGTATGTTGTTTGTTATACGGGCGTATGATCTTAAAATAACAATCCTAATAGTTATCACGTTTATTATATCGTATATTTACTGCAATTACATTTTTCTATTTCATCACCATCTTACCTCTCCCATTACCATCACCAACATCAGCGCCAGCAATAGTGACATGCATTGGTCTAATAATAGCAGCAGTGGTGTTGATAAGATGATAGTTGTATAAAGAGTAATATTTCTATTTCTGTATAATAAACTTCATTTAACTACATAGGACTCTTTTTTTCCCACAATAAGTACGTGAATATAATCTTTACATTAAATAAAATCATTGTATGGATTGAATAAAATAAACTCTCCTTTGAAATAATTGAATAATTTTAGGGATATTTCGTTTTGTATAATTGTGTTTTTACCCTTTATTATTTTGTATATTTCTGCTTTCATTTTTAACGTTTTTCATAGTTAGATTTTATCTCTCTTATTTAATATTAATCAATTAATTTGTAATTATTTTTATAATAATATTAATCAAATACATTTAATAATATATCTTATTGAATTGATTATTATAAACTAGTTGAAAATTGGCACATGTTCACTAATTAATATTAATATATATCTAACAATTGGTTTCTAATACAATACATGATAAAGAAAACAATATAGTATAGCATAAGAAATACAACATAAGTTTCTAGGTGTATTAAGTACATTACAAGATTTTTTCATTTTATGCTATATGTTGTTTGTTGAGCTTAAATATTATACAAGAATAGTGATCTTGATAGTTACATTATTTATTTATTTCAATTACATTTCTCTATTCCATCATTGTCTTAGTATTGTTGCAACCATTGCTAGTACCATTGTTGGATCACTACCATTGCTATAATATCACCAATATTGTTGACTCATTGCAGCCGGTCATGATTACTGTAATTGGTGACACCTTTCGACCAAAAAAAAAAAGACATTCATTAATCTATTGGTAATAACAACGATGATGATAGTAGGGTAGCTATATGAGGTGGTTATAGTAATAATAATACAATGTAGTGAAGATGTTAGTAATACAATGATTGAGGTAATAAAAATGGTCATAAAGTTGTAGCGATAATGACATTAATATAGGAAAATAATAGTGATGATAATGGTAGTGTATGGAGTTCTTAAGGTGATGAGGACAGTGTAACAATGGTGATGGCATAGTGATAATAATGTGGTGATGGTGAATGGAAAGATGTTGCTAATGTAATATTGATGGTAATGACAACAGTGGTAGTAGTGATGTTGATTATGATAATATGGTAGTGGTAATCACAGTAGTAGTAGTGGTGGTAGTGGTAGTTGGGTGGTACTAAGGTAGTGATTGAAAAGAATTGTTAAGTTGGATTTTAGATGAGAGTTTTTAAATTGTATTGTTCCAAGATTTTTCTATTATTAGATTCAAAGTGACAAAAAATTTTAAGGTCTTTTAAGTACTGTAAGAGAGTTTTGTTTGGTGCCAAACTTATTTTCTAAATAAAATATGATATAATGGATTTGAAATAGTTGATGATTCAATATTGTCATAGAGATAAAACAAAAGTAATAAAAAGTATCAAATCAATAAACAAAAAAAAAAATCTTTCAAATCTATTAAATTTTTTATCTATTCGTAACATATATCAACTTCAAATTAGTCCACAATAATTAAATTAATGAAATAATAATATTAAATATATTTATTTACATAATACAATAAAAAATAATGTTAAATATATAATGATATAATATAATAAATGAAAATAAAAAAAAATAAAAGTAAGAAAATGGGTTGGAAAAATTTATCCATACCCTAACCATATTGGCCAATTAGTACAAGGTTAGTTGAAAGCTAATACATGACCGGGATAAATAAAAAGTTTAACGTATTTAATGAAAGTTCTATTTTTGTAAAATTTTAAAAACATTGAAAACTTAAATAGAAGAAAAAAAGAAAAAGTTAAGGACTCATATAGAAAAGTACATAAATGTTAAGGACTAAAAGTATAATTCTCTAAAATTATTCCATTTTTTATTACGCACTCAATTAGAGGAATTGGTGAAAATGCCCCTTGTTAAAAGACTAATTTGTAAAAAAAAAAAAAAAAATCATGGCGAAACTACTTTATGAAATATTGCTCCAATATCATAAGTCCATAATGTGATTTTTGCTCGTGTGGCCATTTACAAAGAAATTGTATTTCAAATATGCAATTTATAGATTTAAAAGTTGTAGCTCTAGTATGCGATTTTTGTGATAACAACCCCAATTTAGCAAGAGAGAATAAGATGTGTATGAGTGTTGTCGAGTCTAATGTTTGATTTCCCATTCCTAATACAATTTATACTAGACCCTATGCTTATCTAATGCAGATCCTCGACTTGAGTTAAGAATTTCGTTTTATTTTTTTAAGTCGCCACCCAACTGTTGTTGGGAAAGATTGAACTAGGATTAATTGAGCAGATTAATCCTAATTTGGACCACTACTCAGCGTGATTTCCTTTTTCATTTTTGTGAAAAGAGGAAAGGGAAAACCAGAGTTTCTAAGTTTGGAGGCTAACCTATTAAAACCCTAAGGTTACCACCCTAATCTCCTAAAATCTTAACCTTATCTAGAAATGTCTTTTATTTATTTCTTGTTATCTTTTATTGTATTTTTGAGTGAATTATTCTAGGAAAATTATTTTTATTCCTTTTTAGGGTTGCCCCAAATAGGTGCCTACGTACCTGCTATTCAGGATCAAATGTGCCGTAGTTCGTTTTCCTGAAAAAAGTTTAGTGTATTTGTGGATTTTAATTGTGAAATTTCTTTTGATTTATGTTTTTTTTACCATTTTAGGATTTTTCTAAAAAATCTAAACCTAAGCTTAATTATTCGATTTTTGAAAATAATAATTTTAAGGAAAGAACCAATTTTGGATTTATTTAAGAAAATGATTTTTCTAAGTGATAAAAATTTCATTTTTTTTTTTATTTTTCAACTCATTTCTACTATTATAAACTTTTATTGATTTTTTTATTATTTTTTTGTAATTTTTTATGAATTTCATAATTTTTATAATTTTTATTGAAAATTTTTCTCCTAGATTTTTATCTATCCTATTCTAAAATCTAAATTTTTATTATTATTCTTTTCTAATATTTTTATTATTTTCTTTATAAATTTTCTACATTTTTATTATTTATTATTATAATTATTTTTATTTTTATCATTCATCTTAAATTAAATCCTAAAAAAAATAATCTAATTTCTAACATTTTTTTCTATTTTTTTAATTATAAATAAAAAATAAATAAATAAATTCGAAATAAATAAAATAACTAAATAAATAAAATAAATACAAAAAATCAGAAAATCCAACTTACCTAGATCCGGGTCCGTGTGCGGGTCGAGTCGGATCGGGTTGAAGCGGGTCGGGTTGGGTCGATCGGATGTGGCGGTTGAGAGTGCTCGTTTACGGAGTTCCAGCGACCTTTCGAAGCGGTTGAGGTGTCGATTCCTAGGTTTTCGAGGGTAAGGAACTCAACTGTGGCGGTAGTTTGCTACAGAAACGCCTCCCGGTGGCTGCTCGATGCTTGATCGGTGGTCGCGGTTTTGAACAACTCTGACGAGGCTTCGATTCTCTCCTTTTTCTCACTTTTGATCCGTGATTCTGCCTCTCCACTTCATCCTCTATTTATAGGCGTTCAAAATCGAGCTGAATAAGCTCGGATTTCCACCGATCGAAGCAAATCGGATTTGCGGTTAAAAAAACCAACTCCGATTTGTGTAAATCCATCGATTTGTTGCGATTTGATTCCAATTGGATGATGTTTATCTTATTTTTGTTGAAAATCCGTTGGATTTGTGCAAAAAATCGAATCAAAACAGTCGAAATTCGGATTTTTCTCCTCGCCGGCGATCTCGGATAGAGGTTGAAGACGATCACGCGCCCGGCGCATACATTCGCCCCAGCCAATCGGATGCTGACACGTGTCCCAAGCAAAGTAAAATTTCGCAAAACGCGGATTCTACTTCCCTCGCGTTTCGAACCCCTGACCTCGCAGCCCCGCGCGTGCCTGACCCTAGTTCGGACCAGCTAAGCTAGCCCACTTTCGCGATTTTATTTATTTCGCAAATTGTAGATATGCAATGCGATTTTTTTATTTTTTTCTATTTTTTGAAATTTCAAAAATTTGTAAAAATTATTTAATTCTTATCATTGTCATTTCTGAAATTATTTTCCAAAATTGATGTATTTTCCTATTTATTTTTATTTTTTGAATATTTTTCCTATTTTTGCCAAATTAGAGAAAAAAATTGAAAAAAATTGAAAATTAACTATTGTTGATTATTATTGATCCTTAGGGAAAAAATGGAGTGTTTACAGCTGCCCCTCTTTGTAGTAAAGTTTGAAAAACTTAACTACAAAGACAAGAAAGACGCCATTTTTGGCCTCTTGATTGAATGGATAACACCTTGATTTGGCTGGTTATCTAGAATTTGGTTTCTGGTAGGAAAATGCTCCATGAGCTAATAATCTCATGAGTCTTTTGTGATGGTTGGTATTGCTTAGGGATTGGTCCTAACAATCTAGATTAATGTATCTTCCCAAAAATTGCTATATGGGTTGACTACTTGGCGATAGGAAATATCTCAAACATTGTTTAGGAGTGTAGAATAGCTGATGAGAGGAAACGTCTTATCGAACTGGCAACCATGAAGAGAAGATTATCTTAGGAAGCACTCTTATGAGCTGGCCACCCGTCAATAGAAGCGTCTGACTAGACTAGCGACTGTTTGGAAAAATACCTTCGAAGAGTGATCCTATGAGCTGACTGATCGGTCATCAAAAGTGCTCCTACGAGCTGACTAATTGATGGATCCGAAGAGTGCTCCTCTGAGCTAACTGATTGATAGATTCGAAAAGTGCTCCTCTGAGCTAACTAATCGATTCGAGAAGTGCTCCCCTGAGCTAACTAATCGATGGATTCGAAAAGTGCTCCTATGAGCTAACTTTAGGAAAAGGTGTTTAGGAAAGTGCCCCTTCGCGGGCTAACTGACCTATAGCAAGAGGACATGCCTCAAAAGGTGCCTCTGTGGGCTGACATTTAGAAGGTGTGTTTGGAAAAGTGCCCCATTACGGGCTAACTAACCCTAGCGGGAAGTGTCTTCTTAGACTCACGACCCTGGGGGAAAATGTCTCGAAAGGTGCCCCTACAAGCTAACCTTGAGACAAGATATTTAAGAGAGTGCCCTATTGTGGGCTGACTAACTTATAGCATAGAAAAATGTCAAAAAAAGGTGCCCTTGTGGGCTGACCCTATGAGAGGATATCTAGGAATGTGCCCCTCTATGGGCTGACTAATCCATGGTAGGAATACATGTTTCAAAAGGTGCCCCAATGTGCTGACCCCACGAGATATTTAGGAAAGTACCCCATTGTGGGCTGACTAACCTATGGCATAGAGAAACTTCTCAAAAAGGTGCCCTTGTGGGCCGACCCTAAGAGAGAATGTGCAGGGAAGTGCCCCAATGAGGGCTAACTAACCTATGACAAAATGTCTCGAAAGGGTACCCTTATGGGCTAACCCTGAGAGATGAAGTTTAGGAAAGTGCCCCCTCTGTGGGCTGATTAACCTATGATAGGAAAAAATATCTTGAAAGGTGCCCTTATAGGCTAACTTTAGGAAGGGATATCCAGGAAAGTGCCCTATTACGAGTTGACTAACCTTTTCAAGGAGATGTTTAGACAAGTGCCCTATTGTGGGCTGATTAATCTTATGCTTTTGAAAATGCTTCTACTGACTGGGTTACATGATTTGATGTTTTCATGATATGTGGATGATATTTATTTATTTTAATATGCTTGCCAATTTATCGTGAATAGCAACCAAACAACCGAACATTCGTGCTGGTTTGTTCCTACTTCACTTCTTCTTATCTTGACACGGGGTTGAAAATCTTGATGTGCTTCCTTTCTTGTGCGCATGGCTCTTTTGACGGTAGTGTTATCCTACTAATGCACTAGTTTTAATGCTTAAGAGTAGATGGAATTATATTACAAAATTTATTAAGATTCGGTATCATTTTAGTGTTTATCCTTCATTGGTGAAGTGATGGGTAATGTGTTTAGGAATGTTTGTTGTAATTGGTAATTGGTTGGAATTATCGACCATTCAGAGACATTAACTTTGCTTGTAAAAAATGAAAACTAGACTCAACGAATTTTGTATTAAATATTGGCTTTCATAAACACTGGCAAAATTTCAATTCCCTTGCCTAAGGATAGTACATCTTTATAGCATCTGCATTAATGGGGTCTCTCAATTCTAGACCATCCATTTGAGTCAATATCAAAGCACCTCCTGACAATACCTTTTTTACCACATACGGACCCTCATAATTCGGGGAAAATTTTCCTCTAGAGTCTTGGGCATTCGGGAGAGCCTTCCTTAGCACTAGATCCCCTTCTTTGAAGTATCGAGGCCTTATCTTCTTGTTAAATGCTCGAGCCATCCTTTGTTGGTAACACTGGCCATGACATAGTGCAATGAGTCTTTTTTCATCAATCAGATTCAGCTGATCAAGCCTCTTCTTTACCCAGTTTGATTCAGTTAACTGAGTTTCTGACAGAATTCTGAATAACGGTATTTCGACCTCGACTGGTAGCACTGCCTCAGTACCATATACCAATGAATATGGGGTAGCTCCAGTAGATGTTCTTATTGAAGTCCTATAAGCCATGAGAGCAAACGGTAACATTTCGTGCCAATCTTTGTAAGTAGTTGTCATTTTTTCAATGATCTTTTTGATATCCTTGTTGGTTGCTTCTATTGCCCCGTTCATCTTAGGCCGGTAGGGAGTTGAATTTCTATGGTTTATGTGGAATTGTTGACATAAACCTGTCATCGACTTGTTATTAAGATTGGTACCATTATTGGTGATGATGGACTCAGGAACTCTATATCGAGCTATTATGTCCCTTTTTAAGAAACAGACTATCACCCCTTTGGTGACATTGGCATATGATGAAGCTTCTACCCATTTGGTAAAGTAATCAATTGCCACCAATATGAACCTATGGCCATTGGATGCTGTCGGAGTGATTGGGCCAATTATGTTGATTCCTCACATGGAGAAAGGCCATGGTGCTGACAACAAGTGTAGCTCGTTGGGCGGAGCGTTTATCCAGTTTGCATATACTTGACACAAATGACAGTGCTTGACATATTTGATGCAATCCGATTCCATGGTTAGCCAATAGTATCCTAACCTTATGATTTTTCAGGCCAACATGTAGCCATTCATATGAGGTCCACATACTCCTTCATGTACCTCTTTTATCAGTTCACAGGCTTCATTTTTATCCACACATCTTAACAAGGTAGTATCAGACGATCTTTTGTAAAGTATAGACCCACTTAATAAGAAATGGCTTGCTAACCTTCTGAGTGTTCTTTGGTCATTCTTGCTAGCCATTTCAGGGTATTTGCTTTCTTGGAGAAAGGTTTTGATGTCGTGATACCAAGGCTTGTCATCTTGTGCTTTTTCAATTGTTAAACAGTAGGCGGGCCGATTTTCGATGTCTATTTTCATTGGTTGGACTTCGGCTCTCGCTGTTATCTGGATCATAGATGCTAGTGTGGCGAGTGCATCTGCAAACTGATTCTGAGTTCTTGGGATATATGTGAAAGTAATTGCCTTGAATTCTTTGATTAGCTCTGTCAAATGTTGATGGTATGGTACCAGTTTGAGGTCTTTAGTCTTGTATTCCCCTCTTATCTATAGTATGATGAGTGATGAATCCCCGTATACTTCTAATTCGCGGATTTCCATTTGGCAAGCCATTTTGAGGCCGAGAATGCACGCCTCATATTCCGCAATATTATTGGTATATGGAAATGTGAGTCTTGTCGCTGTAGGGAATTGTGTGCCGTCTGGGGATATCAACACTGCCCCGATCTCGCAACCGAATACGTTGGCAGCTTCGTCGAAGAACATTTTCCACTTAGGGTTCTACTTTATCCCACGGTCTTCTACCGGTATACCTTCCACTGTTAATATATTTTCGTCCAGGAATTGGGCTTGTAGCTCTAGGGAATCTGCCTCGACAGGGTGTTCTACCAATTGGTCGGCTAAGGCTTGCCCTTTCATCTAGTTTTGATTTATGTATGTGATGTCAAACTCTGATAGGAGCATTTTCCATTTAGAGATTCTCCTTATCAAAACGGGTTTCTCCGCCAAGTATTTCAAAGGATCATGTCTTGTCAGCAGCTTAATATGATAGTAAATGGTGTATTGCCTTAACCGGTGCATGACCCAAATCAGAGCACAACAAGTCCTCTCTACCTCTGCATACCTCTGTTCCCCGTCTGTGAATTTCTTGCTCAAATAATATATGGAACACTCCCTTCCCTCTTCATCTTTTTACCCTAACACGCATCCCATGGATTCAGGGAGTATCGTGAGGTATAAGAATAAGGGCTCCCCTTGCTTCGGGACTATCAAGACTTGAGGTTTTATGAGATAGTCTTTGATCGTCCTAAATGCTTCTTCGCATTCGTCGTCCCATTCTACTGTGACATTCTTTTTCAACAGACGGAATAGTAGCCGGCACTTATCTGTGAGCTGTGAGATAAAACGAGCTATATAATTTAATCTTCCCAGCAAACTTCTTACCTCTTTAACAGTGCGTGGGGAAGGTAGCTCTAATATAGACTTTACTTTGTCATGGTTGATTTTAATGCCTTCCCGGCTTATAACAAACCCTAACAATTTCCCCGTTGTGACCTCGAAAGTGCACTTCTCCGGATTTAACTTGAGCTGGAATTTTCTCAGTCGTTTAAACAATTTCCTCAGGATATCTATATGGATTTCTTTTTCTTTAGATTTGGCTATCATGTCATCGACGTATACTTCGACTTCTCGATGCATCATGTCGTGAAGTATCGCGACCATGGCTCTTTGATACGTTGCCCCGGCGTTTTTCAAACCAAAGGGCATGACTTTGTAACAAAAAGTTCTCCATGTTGTGATGAAAGTCGTTTTGGTTTTATCTTCTTCAACCATTTTTATTTGATTATATCTTGAGAAACCGTCCATAAATGAGAAAAGATGGTTTCCTACAGTGTTGTCCACTAGAACATCAATGTGAGGTAGGGGGAAGTTATCCTTTGGCGTAGCTTGGTTTAAGTCCCGGAAGTCTACGCATACGCGTACTTTTCCATTCTTTTTCATAACATGGACTATATTTGCTACCCATTCTAGGTAATCGGACACTTCGATGAACCCTACTTTTAGTAGTTTCTTGACTTCTTCCTTAATCTTTAGTAAGATGTCCGGCCTAAATCTTCTCAATTTCTGTTTTTTAGGTTTGACATCTTCCCTAGTGGGAAGCCTATGAACCACTATTGATTGGTCTAGTCCTGGCATGTCACCATATGACCAGGCAAAAACATCTGCATATTCAGTTAACAGCTCGGTCATTTCACACTTTTGCTCGGCACTTAAACCGGTCCCGATTTTGAGGTTTTTAGGTTTTTCCATGCTTCTTAGATTTACTGTCTCCACCGACTCGTCAATTGAAATTCCGCTTTGTTCATGTTTTTGCCAATTTTCTTATATTATTTCGTGATCAAGGATATCGGCTTCAACAACTGACCCAGCAGTATTGGAAACAATATCAGCGTTTTTATTTTCTACTTACGCGAAATATCCCTGATGTTCGATGGTAGGAGATTTGGGTGAAGTAAAATGAAAGCATATATATAAGTAAGACAAACTGTAATTGAATTATAAAGAAGTCTCAATAAAAATTTGTTTAACAATCGTTCTCTATCCTTGAGCTGACCTAGAGCTATCAATAGGATAACATAACCAATTATTGAGAGCTGGATGCTGATTGGACGTGCGACGGGTTGGGCTCCCATTGCTGACGTCATCTTCGCTTATCTGTAGCTCTTGAATGACAGTTGCTTTTCTGAAAGATTGCTAGAGGGGTGGAATACGCATCGAGGTGTTGCTTGGCTTCTCTTTCATCCTGCCTTTGACACCTCTAGCTTGTGCTTCTTCCCGAGTTATAAGAACGTACCCTAGTCCAAACGTCCCTTGTTGCCCCTCCTTAAAATGATGGCCCTCCTTGCTGGTCACCACGTTCACCTCATTAAATATTTGGAGACCAAGGTCTTCTGAACCCTCTTCCCCAATGTATGGTATGGCAGTTTCTTTGTATATGGCATAATTCTGCTCGCCCAACACAGTGACTATCTGCCCATTTACAATAAATTTGACCCTTTGATGGAGACTGGAGGGTATGGCTCCAGCAGCATGTATCCAAGGCCTTCCTAGGAGTAGGTTGAAAGATCTTGGGATGTCAAGGACTTGAAAAGAGATGCAGAACACTTGTGGGCCAATCTCCACCAGTAGGTTTATCTCCCCTACTATGTCTCTTTTTGACCCGTCAAAAGCCTTGACCACTATTGAGCTAGGTTTTATATTGCTTGGATTAACCCCCAATAAGTCGAGGGTAGCCAATGGGCAAACGTTGAGGGACAACCCGTTGTCGATGAGTACTCGGGAGACAATCATGTCGTTACACCTTACCACTATGAATAATGGTTTTGTATGTTGGTCTCCATCATCTCCTAGCTCTTCCGGGGAGAAAGATATCTGGTCCATGGTGAAAATAGAATCCGCCACATGGCTTATTTTGTTTGTAGCGGTGCCTTCTGGGACTTAAATCTATTTGAGCACTTTGAAAAGTGCTTCCCTGTGGGGCTTAGAGGCTGTAAGAAGGCCCATGAGTGATATTTAAGCTGGAACTTGGTTTAGTTGTTCCATGATCTTGTATTCACTCGCTTTGACCATTTTTGTAAATGCAGCGAGCCTCTTTTCCTCTTCCTCTCCTTTCTCCATGTTGGGCTCTTCGGTCGGGACTTTATATTTCAAGTCATATACTCTCCTAGAGCGGGTGATTCCTCCTACCATAGGAGGTCGCTCTTACTCGAGGGTCTGATAGTCAAAAGGCGCGGCTTTATACCTCTCTACCAGTATTGGGACATTGAATACGTATCTTTTCTTTGGGATCTGTATCTCAGTTGACTATCCCTCATAGCATTTTATGACCCTTGGCTTTTGATGCGAATTGATCATGTTTACAGATTTCTCCTCTTCCTTTGGTGGGTTGTCCTCTTTCTCAAACTCGGGCCCCTATCCGCTAGGCGGCCCATATACAGTCGGGGTATAAGAGTAGTTCACTAGGTACTCAAATCTCCCATGTGATTCTCCCAAAGTGCTGACTGTTGGGTCTCCGGCTAACCATCTTCTTTTGATATTTAACTTAGGGGTTTTCTCTGGAGCTTGACAGGACTGCCTTTTCCGTTGGTCCGTCACCTTTTTCTTAGGGGCTCCTTTAGGAGCTGACTCCTCGGATGTGATCATGTTGATGATGGGTTTATGATTGGGCAGCGAGTTGGTGTTGACATTGGGTGCTGGGGTGTTAACAAAATCCAGCTGTACAATTCCTGCGTCGATTGAATCCTGGATTTTATGTTGGAGCCTCTAGCATCTGTTTGTAGAATGCCCCTCTTGACCCATATGATAGTCACATTTGAGGTTCGAGTCGAAGTTTCTAGGCTTGTACTGGTCGTTGGGGATTTCGAAGCTGATCAAGTTGTTTGCTCGTAGCCGAGCAAAGACCTGGTTGAGCGGGATCGGAATTGGAGTGAACTGTCTTGGGACCTTGGTAGTCTGGGTATGACTTGTCCTGGAGTGTTGGGCTGGGGTACTCGTGGTCTGAAATGTCACACGAGTTCCGGCCTTGTCTGCCTTATCAGAGTGGACCGTGCTGACGATAGACTCTTTGGCTCTATTACCTCCTAAGGGCCTTTGTGTTGGTGTGACCCTGGGAGGATCCATTGCTTGGAGCCTGCCTGTGGTGATGGCGCTTTCAATCCGGCACCCCACAGCTACCACTTCTGCAAAGTTGGATGATGTCTATCCTACCATATGTGAGAAGTAGGTCTTGTCTAGAGTGTTGACAAATATGGATGTCAACTCTTTCTCAGAAATTGTGGTTGCTACCCTGGCGGCTTGAGCTCTCCAACGCTGAGCATACTCCTTAAAAGGCTCAATGTGTCTTTTTCGGAGACTCCCCAGATCAATCACGGAGGGGGCGACTTCAATATTAAACTTGTACTGGTCATAAAATGCTCAGGCTAGCCTTTCCTAAGTGTTGACATGATTGAAATCCAGGTGGGCGTACCAGCCCAATGCAGGGCCCGTGAGGCTGTCTTGGAAAGTCTGGATCATCACTTGGTCATATTGAGCATACTTGCTCATCTTTCGGGCATATAGCCTTGTATGCATTTTGGGGCAACCAGTCCCGTCATACTTCTCAAATTCCGGGGTCTTGAACTTGTCAGGGTACACCTCTTCCCCGTATGCTGGCAGACTGGTGATTCCGGCTTGCTCGAAACCATCAGGCCCCTCAATTGTCTTCATCTTGTCGTGAAGCTGTTAGAAGAGTCTTTTCTCCATCTCTTTCTGTCTCTCCTCTATCTCTTTCTTCAGGTCATTAGAGGTTGGACCCTGGTTGATCCTCAACTCATACTCAAAGGCCGGGTAGAGGTGGGAATTGATTTCTTCATATTCTGGAGGCTGCCCCTCCACTGCCTTCCCTTTTTTATCCCCTGAATGCTCTTCTTGGGTTGGCTGGGTGGTGCGAAGGAGGCCGATGCTTTCAGTCAAGAGGTGGACCTGTGCAACTAACTGTTGGACCGTTTATTCTAGGGATACGATCTTAGAGTCTGAAGCAGCATCAGCACTTGCGTTGTTGCGGTTGTCGCCACTGTTTGCCATCTTTGTTTTTGAACGTGTGCAAATTGGGCTTCTGGGAATGTTTGATTATTTAGGAGCTATCTTGATACCTAGCGCGCATTTTTTCCTTTTTTAGTATAATGTATGCAAATGTGATGCATGTGTCACACAGATGCTAAAAAATAAAAAGGGGTCAACAATTGATTGATGATGTAATATTGAAACCTTATTTTTATTGATGTTGGAAACTTTGGAGTTCGATACTTAAAAAAAAAACAAATGAAAGAATATAATGATAATCTATTTCCTAGCTCTCTTCTTCTACTATTGCACAGGCGCCGGTTTCCCGCTGATGATAGCTTCTGACTCATCCATCCGTATGCAATATCCGTTACAGTTTGCTAAGGCTTTGTTGATCGCTGTTTTGCGGATACCCAAGAGTCTGCTGAAAATACCGGCGAGCCCGACCTCAAGGTCTGATACATAGACTTGGTTGGTTAGTGTTGGAGCCTGTAGTAGTTGGGTGTACTCTTCCAGAGTAGGAGTAATCTCATGTAGCCCGATGAAGAAAGCCGCGAGCTCTATTTCCCATAGGTGGAGCATGGCCCGTACCAAGGGCAAGTTCATCTCCATCTTCATCAGTGAGAGGATGGGCCCTATTTTCTGCTGGATGAAGGCCTGCTCCTCTAGGTTGTATAGGGTGAACCAGTGGTCCAATACCAATTTCGGATTCAAAGGTTTGCACACTCGGATTTCTTTGCGGAGGAGGCGGTCGACTGCGGTACTAGCCATCTATCACAACAGGAATTTCCTAATCACAACCAGAACTATGATAACATTACAGGGAAATAGATCTGAACTCCATGAATAAAAAATATTACATCATCATCAATTGGTAGCCCATGACGTTATGTATGCAAATAGGTAGGTTCTAACTGGTCCTCAAGCTCTATGGCCTCTCGCATTCTCAGAGAAATGGATCTCAGGCCATATCGAAGCATTGGGTAGGGTAGCCTAATCAGTCCCGAACGGTGATCATATCACTTCGCTCGAAACCTACACAATGGCCCCCCCGTCTTAGGGTCCTAAGACGGCCCGGGTTTGACCGTATCTATTCACACGATTGTATGCATGCAGACCCAACAACAAAAGTAAAATAACTAAATCATAAATTTAGCTAAATCCCCGAAAGGTTAGCAACAGAGCAATAATCAAAAGACATTTCTTAAAAAGGAGAAATCAAAAGACATTTCTTAAAAAGGAGCAATCTGAGGAGATTCAGGTGGCTAGTCTACTGGAGAGAGATCCCCAGTGGAGTCGCCATCCTGTCGAGTCTAATGTTTGATTTCCCATTCCTAATCTGATCTATACTAGACCCTATGCTCATCTAATGTAGACCATCGACTTGAGTTAGGAATTTCGTTTTATTTTTTGGAGTCGCCACCCAACTGTTGTTGGGAAAGATTGAATTAGGATTAATTGAGCAGATTAATCCTAATTTGAACCACTAGTCAGCGTGATTTCCTTTTTCATTTTTGTGAAAAGAGGAAAGGGAAAACCAGAGTTTCTAAGTTCGAAGGCTAACCTATTAAAATCCTAAGGTTACCATCCTAATCTTCTAAAATCTTAACCTTATCTAGAAATGTCTTTTTATTTATTTCTTGTTATCTTTTATTGTATTTTTAAGTGAATTATTCTAGGAAAATGATTTTTATTCCTTTTTAGGGTTGCCCCAAATGGGTGCCTACGTACCTGCTATTCAGGATCAAACGTGCCGTAGTTCGCTTTCCTGAAAAAAAAACTTTAGTGTGTTTGTGGATTTTAATTGTGAAATTTCTTTTGATTTATGTTTTTTTTTACCATTTTAGGATTTTTCTAAAAAATCTAAACCTAAGCTTAATCATTCGATTTTTGAAAATGATAATTTTAAGGAAAGAACTAATTTTGGATTTATTTAAGAAAATGATTTTTCTAAGTGATAAAAATTTCATTTTTTTTATTTTTCAACTCATTTCTACTATTATAAACTTTTATTGATTTTTTTTTATTAATTTTTATTTTTTTCATAATTTTTTATGAATTTCATAATTTTTATAATTTTTATTGAAAATTTTTCTCCTAGATTTTTATCTATCCTATTCTAAAATCTAAATTTTTATTATTATTCTTTTCTACTATTTTTATTATTTTCTTTATAAATTTTCTACATTTTTATTATTTATTATTGTAATTATTTTTATTTTTATGATTCATCTTAAATTAAATCCTAAAAAAAATAATATAATTTCTAACATTTTTTTCTATTTTTTCAAATTATAAATAACAAATAAACAAATAAATAAATTCGAAATAAATAAAATAACTAAATAAATAAAATAAATAAATAAATCAGAAAATTCGACTTACCTGGATCCGGGTCGGGTCGGTTGGGTCGGATTGGGTCGAAGCGGGTTGAGTCGGGTCGATCGGATGCGGTGGCTAAGAGTGCTTGTTTATGGCGTTCCGATAGCCTTTCGAAGCGGTTGAGGTGTCGATTCCTAGGTTTTTTGGGGTGTAGAACTCAACTGTGGCGGTGGTTTGCTTTAGAAACACCTCCTGGTGGCTGCTCGATGTTTGATCAGTGGTCGCGGTTTTGAACAACTCCGGCGAGGCTTGGATTCTCTCCTTTTTCTCTCTTTTTCTCACTTTTGATCCGTGATTTTGCCTCTCCACTTCATCCTCTATTTATAAGCATTCAAAATCGAGCTGGATAAGCTCGGATTTCTACCGATCGAAGCAAATCGAATTTGCGGTTAAAAAAACCAACTCCGATTTGTGTAAATCCATCGATTTGTTGCGATTTGATTCCAGTTAGATGATGTTTATCTTATTTCTGTTGAAAATCCGTTGGATTTGTGCAAAAAATTGAATCAAAACTGCTGAAATTCGGATTTTTCTCCTCGCCGGCGATCTCGGACAGAGGTTGAAGACGATCACGCGTCCGGTGCGTGCGTTCGCTCCAGCCAATCGGATGCTGACACATGTCCCAAGCAGAGTAAAATTTCGCAAAACGCATATTCTGCTTCCCTCGCGTTTTGAAGCCCTGACCTTGCACCCCCCGTGCTCGCCTAACCCTAGTCCGGACCAGCTGAGCTAGCCCACTTTCGCGATTTTATTTATTTCGCAAATTGCATATATATGCAATGCGATTTTTTTTTATTTTTTTTGTATTTTTTGAAATTTCAAAAATTTGTAAAAATTATTTAATCCTTATTATTGTCATTTCTGAAATTATTTTCCAAAATTGATGTATTTTCCTATTTATTTTTATTTTTTGAATATTTTTCCTATTTTTGCCAAATTAGAGAAAAAAATGGAAAAAATTGGAAAAAATTGAAAATTAACTATTGTTGATTATTATTGATCCTTAGGGCAAAAATGGAGTGTTTACAAGTGTGTCCATGTTTTTTCGATTTGTCGAAACAAGGAAGAAGAAAAATGGACGGTTGATATATCACAAACAAATCACCACTTAAGTCTGTGATTTACCAAGCCAAAATAACATTGTGATTTGTTTAAAATATCCACTCACCCAAAGCAAAATTGCATTTTGTACATGCAATTTTATAATGGTATTATGTAAATTAGTTTTGCTATTAACCTTTTTTACAAATCAAGTTGAGCTTAGGCTAAATATCACGAAACTTGAGCTTGGCTCAACCGATATCAAGTTAAACTTGAGTTTTTATTAAACTGAACTTGAATAGTTTGCAAGTAAGCTTAACTCGTTTGCACCCCTATTTTCACCTATTTTTAAGTACACATTTTTTCATTTTATGCTATATGTTGTTTGTTGAGCATAAATACTATACTAGAATAGCAATCATGATAGTTATACTAGTTATTTATTTTAATCACATTCCTTTTTTCCATCATTGTTTTAGTGTTGCCATCATCACTGCTAGCACTATTGTTGCACCACTACCACCACCACAATATCATTAATATTGTTGACTCCTCATCACTTGTACAACACATTTATGATTATAATGATTAATGATAATTAGCATTCATTGGTCTATTTGCAATAACAATGGTGATGATAGCGAGGCTATATGAGGTGGTTATGATAATAATATAATGCAATGAAGGTGTTAGTAATACAACGATTATAGTGATTGAGGTAATAGTAATGGTTATAAAGTTGTAGCGATAATGAAGTTAATGCAATAAAATAATAGTGATGATAGTAATAATGAATAGAGTTGTTGAGGTGATAATAACGGTGATGAAGGCAATGTAATAGTGTTGGTATAAGCTATGGTGGTGACATGGTGGTAATATTGTGGTGATGATGAACAGAAAGATGGTGTTAGTGTAATATTGAAGGTAGAGACAATGGTCGTAGTAGCAGTGTTAGTAATACCTGTGGTAGTGATACCAATGGTAGTGGTGATCACAGTAATAGTGATGATAATAGTAGTTAGGTAGTGCTAAGGTAGTGATTGAAAAGAATAGTTAAGTTAGATTTTGGAGAAGGGATTTTAAATTGGATTGCTTCCAAGATTTTTGTATTATCGAATTCAATGTGACAAAAATCTTAATGGTACATTTGGTACATAGTAATGAACCCGAAATGGAGTTGCAATTCCAGGTTTTCCTCCGTTTTCTATTTTTGGGTGCACTTTTAAAAGCTAGAATCACGATTTTTTTAAATTGTTAATTCCACCTTCAAGAAGGAATTCGTTTCTACCTTTGAAATGGTGGAATCATGATTCCATTCTAGACTCTTTAATGATCATTAATTAATATTACCTATTTAACTTTTAATTTATTATTACATTTAATAATTAGGGATAGTTTTGATAAATACTATTTTATATGTATTTAATTCCAATTTATGTTTTTAAATACATGAATGAATTTATCATTCCAATCACAATTCCATTCCATTTAATACCATTCATAGGTACCAAACAAGACATAAGATTTCTTTAGTATTGGAAAGAGGGTTTTGTTTGATACCAAACTTATTTTCTAAATAAAACATGATATGTAAGATGAAATTTACTTGAAAAAGCATATGTTAGTCTTCAACATTTACTCATTATTTCATTTGAGTTCTTAAAATTTTCAAAACCTTATAATAAAAAAACTTCTATTAAATCTATTAAGTTTTTCTTCTATCTATAATACTATCAATTTCAAATTAGTTTATCATAATCAAATTAAAAGATAATAATATTAAATATTTTTATTTACAAAATATAATAAAAATAATATTTAATATATATAATGATATAATATAAAAATAATTAAAAATATAAAAATAATAATTAAAAGTAAGATATGGACCGGAAAAATTTGTGTGTCTCTTAGTCATCTTGAACAACTAGTTTAAGGCTAATTGCAAGTTAATATATGATCAAAACGGATAAAAAATTTAACATACTTAATAGAAATCCCGTTTCTATAAAATTTTGAAAATCTTGAAAACATAAATAGAAGGAAAAAAAAGTTAAAGATCCAAATAAAAAAGTAATTAAATATTGAGAAGTAAAATTGTATTTCTCACAACTTTATCCCATCTTTTACACTATGTTTTGGCAACTTTTAAGTAAAATAGAAATCATAAAAATGCCGTGAAAAAGAAAATAAAGCAAAAGAAATAGAATATTTTTCTTTGTTTGAATATAAAAAATGAAAAAGGAAAGAAATGGATAAAAATATTTCCATTTCTCTTATTTGGTTAATACAAAGAAAACAAAGAAAAGAGAAATAATAAAATAACTTTACTAAGTTACCTTTTCTCTTATTTTTATTTATAATCATCTTTAAATGCATTTTTGTGACTTCATAATACCAATTTTAAAGAGAAAAAAGGGACACTTCAATATAAAAAGTAAAGATTTCCACTCAATTCTACTCTATTTAACTTTTTTTCACTTTCTATAAACTTAACCAAATATCCAATTTTCTTCTATTTCCAACCGTTTCATTTGATTTCCCAATTTTCCACCCATCCAAAATTCCAAACAGAGTGTTATTGTACGCTCGGGTACACATTTTTAAAACACCAAAAACCCTCTTAACATTTTTCCATATTTAAAAAAAAATGACCGACCGGACTTATTTTTCTACTGGACACACTGACCGATTTCTCCCTTCCTCTCTCGATCGAAATTTTTGAACCCTAACGTCGGATCCTTACCCTAACCGCAACCCTGCCAGGTTCTCTCTCGCTTAATCATCTGATTTCTCTTTCTCTCTCATCTAGTATTTCTTTTTGTCTTGTCATTGGGTTTCACTCTTTTTTTTTTTTTTTTTCAAATCCTAACCCTTATGCATTTTTGTTGTACTCTGCAGGATCTGTCACTCGACAGGTTAGTTCTTGAGGTTTTGGGGTTTGTTTCTAAGAGTGTTAATCAATTCATTGCTCCGGATTCCTGCTTTCTTGTGTTGAAATTATCCATCTATGATGCTTGAGTCGGGATGTGGATTTCTGCTTTCTTGTGTGGCATTTTTTTTTAGTAGTAGAAAAACGTGGTAATTAAGAATAATTCAGTAATCAATCGTGTGAAGGATTGTTTGTATTCGAATTTTCGGAGGACTTTTTCCGTAGGGTGTACCGAGAGCTCAAAGTTTTGGGCTTTAGCTTGGCTCCACATTTTCATTTGATATTTGAAGTACTGAAGTGACACCTTTTCACTATAAAAATTGATATAAACATATGCTGCTGCTATAAGAGTGATATCTGCGATAATATTTGAAGATCATATAAGTTAACTTGATCTCAGTTCCTTCAAAATGGCTTTTCAACTTTAGACACGATGGGCATGGATCCCTTTATATTTGTAATCTTTTTTGGATAATTTATAATTTATTGATTTAAAATAGGATACATCCGTCAAAGACGGTTAGGGATACAAATACAACACTAAACCCAAACTCATAGGTATTGGTACAATGAAAGCGCTACCAAACTACATCCTACAAACATAAGATTTGATTTGATTGGCCAAAAGAGAGATGCTAAGAGGACTACTTCCAAGTCGGACTTTATTGCGTGTTCTCCATATGCAGTAGACTGTGGCAGCAAGACTTGCTCTCCATGTTTGATGGAGTTTGGTGGATGATTGAGCTGTTGCTATTAGTACTTTTATGGCGCCTTGCCAATCCCTACATGGAGGAGGAGATTGGGCGAAATCGCACACTTGCTGCCACACTTGAGATGAGTAATTGCGGCCGAAGAAGAGGTGTGAGTGGTCTTCAGCTGCCTGTTAACATAGGTAGCATGTTGAGGATGTAGCTATTCCCCATGCAATCAGTTTGTCAAGAGTGATAGTTTTCCTAACCAGGCTAGCCATAATATGAAAGAGTGCCTTGGAATGGTAAATTTGTTCCATATTATTTTGTACCAAGGGATTTTTGGTCCTGTTGGTTTAAGGAAGAAGTATTCACTCTTGATGGTGTACTCCCTTGATGTTGTGTGGATCCATTGGATTTGGTTGGGGATTGAATGATTAAGCTGGATGTGAGTGGGGATGTGGATATCTGACCAGGGTGGATTATTTGATAGCCGCCATGTGTTATTATTCACAATAGAGCATAGCTTGGCCAATATCGAGATACATCAGCTTCTGATTTGCCATGAACTGAATAGGTTGTCTAAAGGACTTGTGGGTAACCAGAAGTCTAACCATACAGAGATAGATAAGCTGTCTCCTGGTTGCCATTGGAAACTGCTATGTATTAGGGGTCTTAACTTTAGGAGCTTCTTCCAAGTTCAAGAGCATGTGGTAGGGGCTCGTGACGACCAGAAGCTTTTGCCCTTCAGTAATGTTAATTGCACCCATTTAGGCCATAGGCTTCGGTGTCCGCTTTTGCATAAGTGCTAGATATGTTTGATCTGTAGAGCCTTGTTCCATAGATGAAGGTTGGGAATTCCTAGGCCACTGCATTTGATTGGCTTGTAGACTTCCTCACACTTGACTTTGGCTTTGGAAACTATGTGAGGGTTTCCACTCCAAAGAAAGTTCTTGAGAAGCTGTTCTACCCTAGCCGTTATCTTCTTAGGCAGTAGAAAGATAGAACTCCAGTAGACTTGCATTGAGAAGAGGACTGATCTAACTAGTTGTAGTCGACCTGCATAAGATAGGAACTTCGATGTCCATGAGGTGATGTGTGGTAGGATTCTTTCCACCAAAGTGTCGCAATCCTCCATTTTGAGCTTAGTGGAGAGGAGTGGGACTCCTAGGTACCATATTAGGAGTTTGTCTTCCTGATAATGGGTGACCTGTAGAATGTGTTGCTTGATCCTGGAGGGGACGTTGGAGAAGAATATAGAGCTTTTAGAACTATTAGCCACAAGACCTGAGAGTGCTTAGAACTGTTGGAGGGCATCCCTGATCAAGGATATGGATTCAACATTACCCCTAGCAAAGATTAGGAGGTCATCTGCAAAGCACAAATGAGTTAAGCGCTTTGGTTTGCATCTCCAATGGGGGGGAGAAAGCAGGGTTGGAAATGACTCTTCGGAGTAGGGTGGAGAGGACTTCCATGCCTGCAACAAATAAGTATGAAGAGATTGGATCACCCTGTCTTAGGCCCTGCTTGCTTGGAAAATAGCTTGCCAGTTTCCCATTGATGTTGATGGAGAATTTTGTAGTGTTGATGCATTGCTCTATAAGATTACAGAAGTGGGGTGGAAATTGTAGAGTCTGCAGCACTTCGATTATAAATTCCATCTTATAGAATCATAAGCCTTTTGGAGATCAACCTTCAATGTGCAACGGGGCGCTCCTGTTTGCGTTTGATATCTAACCGTCAATTCTTGGGCAATGAAAATGTTATATGTGATCTTGCGTCCTGGGATGAAGGCGGCTTGCTCTCTTCCAATCAAAGAAGGTAAGACTTGCTTAAGACAGGCAGCCAGTACCTTGGACGCCACCTTGTAAAGCACGTTACAGCATGCGATGGGTCTAAACTCTCCTATGTTGGTAGGGTTGGGGTTCTTGGGAACCAATGTGAGGATGGTGGAATTTAATTCCTTAAGTAGGTGCCACAAGTTGTGGAATTCCTTGATGGTAGAGGTGAGGTCTTGGCCTATTATTCCCCATGTTTCCTTAAAGAAGAGAGTTGTGTATCCGTCCGGGCCAAGAGCTTTCTCATTTGCTTAGGAGAAAAATCCCCATTTGATTTCCTCATTCGAGTATGGTGCTTGCAATTCTTCTTTCTGCTGATCATTGAGCCTCCACGTTACTAGGTTGCAAATCTCCTCCTTGTTGATTGGAGGGTATGTTTTGCTGTAAAGATGTTGGAAATGGGTGATTGCTAGGTCCCTTACCTGCTCTTGTCCTATTGCTTCACTACCATCCTCTCGGTTGATGCAGTAAAGGTGGCTTCTGTTGTGATGGTTCCACATGGATTTGTGAAAGAAAGAAGTGTTCTTATCCCCAAGCTTTAGCCAATTTATTCATGACTTCTGCTTGAAGAAGCATTCTTCGGCATTCCTCAGTAGATAGTACTCCTTGAATGTAGTTCTTTCAGCTTCCATTTGGGATGTATCACTGGTCCTATGGATATTGGATTGTAGTTGTTGGAGGGTGTGCTTAGCTTCCTTTACTTGGTTAGACAATTGGGAGTATTTGCTGTGATTACGATGTCGTAGTTTCTCCTTGAGTAATTTGAACTTGTTTACTACTTGGTACATCTTAGAGCCAGCTATCTCCATTCTCCATACATTGGAAACTATGTCATTGGAATTTGCATGATAGATCCAAAAATTGAAAAATTTGAATGGTATCTTCCTTACCTGCAGGGTGGAGTCTATGTGTGTGATGGTTAGGGAGTGATCGGATAAGAGGGGGGGTAGGAACTTGGCTTGGGTGTTTGGAAATGTTTGCATCCAGCTTTGGTTGATCAGGACTCGATCTAGTTTCCTCAAGATGGGATTGTGGTCTTGTCGGTTTGTCCATGTGAAGAAGTCACCCGTGTACCATAGGTCCTTGAGCTCAACATTGGCTAAACATGTTTGGAAGTTGGACATGGTTGGTGTCATACGCCCTTGACCTCCTTATTTCTCGGAGGGATTTCAGGTTGTACTGAAATCACCAAGAGCCAGCCAAGGGAGGGTGGTGAGGGTTAGGGAAATTTCTTCTAGGCTTCTCCATAACAACTTCCTTTCGCCATCATTGTTAGCACCGTAGGTGAAGGTCACATTTAGTTTAGTGATGGTGCTGCGGTGGGTCACTATGCAATGCGAGAGTTGAGTACTTTCCTTGACAATGCTGATGTCCCACACTCTTGGTTGCCATGCTATCCATATATGCTTAGGTGCAACTTGGTTGATGGCTACTTGCCATTGTGGACCAAATCGTTGCGTTACCATTGCCTCATTGGTGGTGTTAACTTTGGTTTCTAGAATCCCTATAAGGGATACCCTATGAATGTCACACTCCTTTCTAATTTCTGTCGCTTTAAGTGGGTCATTTAGCCTTCTAACATTCCATGCTACTATATTCATGAGTGTGACTAGGGAGAACCATTAGGGGCTAGGTGAAAGTGCGGCGCCTCTTCCTCTGTTTCTTCTTGCGTTTGCCAGATGAGCTGGAGCCCTTGCTGCCCTTGGTGCTACTTCTTGGGGTAGTGGACACTAGGTTGAGTAGCTTGGACAGTGGAGTGTTGTCATGCTCACTATCATCATGTTCCATTGTGTTGCTTACTTTTGCTGGGAGTGGGTTAGGAGCAGGGGGAGCTGCATGGAGGCTTGTTGAGCTTGGATGGTTCATCATGGTTCAGAATGTTGGCATGCGTAAGGGAGCTGTTGGCTTCTTCCATCTCCATGTCCTTGCCTTTGGGAGTGGGCCTTGCCTCGTTTCTTCCCTGATTTGGGGGGTTCTTTGTGTTGTCCTGGGGTATTGCAGACATTGAGTGATCTTGGTTGGGCAATTGCTGAGTCCCCTTAGAGTTTTCCTCTTGGGAAGGAGTGTTCGTGGCCCTTGTTACATGATTGGTCTGCATCCATATGTCGTCCTTTGGCTTAGAGAGACTCACCGGAGTGGGTTGTGTTGGTTGAATGGTCGTTTGGCATATGTGACTAAAGACCTTGCACTTGTTGCAACGGGGAGGGATCCATTGATAATCAACATTGATAGTGGCTAAGGATCCATCAGCTTTCTCCACGTCGATTTGCTTGACCAACTTCCTTCTTCCATCTAGCTCGACAAGGATGCACGCTTGATTGGGCTGTTGTCTAGTGGCCGTAAGGGTGTTTGCCTTTATGGGCAGGCTTACTCCACTTGCTATATGGCTTATTCCTTCAGCGCAAAGAAGCTCACATGGAATGCGGTTGAACGTGGCCCATATTGGAACGTGGGTAGGTTGAGGCTTGTCTAGCTTCATTCCTTTCCTCCACCATTGAAGGATTAGGTAGCGTCTAGAGAAGAACCAAACTTTCTTTAGGATGGGAGTGATATCCTTCTCCTTGTCAAACTGGAAGTAGTAGAAGCCTTCTGGGTTGGTGAGGATGCTTTGGAGGCCATATTCCTTCAACAACTTGGATGTTATGGTGTGGACTAAGGTGTAGGGCATTTTGCGGCCTATGAAGTAACCCACTAGTGTGGACTTCCAATAGGCGGCTCCTTAATCCTCGATGGTTTGTGGGATCCTAACCTTGGGGATTTCGGTGTTGGTTGCTGGAGGGATGAAACGGAGGGGGAAGTCCGGCATTGGTGGTGGGGCTCCATGGAGGCACGCATTGGCGTAAGATTTTGCGAGTGTGGAAAAAGTTAGAAGGTGGTTTTCAGGGTGTTTTGGTCGAGTTGTAGGGTGAGTGGGGTGGTTTGTGGAATCCAATGCGGTTTTGCCAAAAAAAGAAGTGCTTTGGGAGTGGATATTGGTAGAAAGGTCAAAGGGGGTGTTGTGTGTAGTGTGAAGGGTTGACAAGGTGTCAGCTGGGCCTATTGCATCAGTGGCACAAGGCTCCAAGTTTGGCCTTTTGGGTAGGTCAGTGCTGTCCTTTCCAAGTGTTTTCAAATGCGATTTTTCTTTTTCCTTATTGGGTTGCCTAGGGAGTGATGTGTTTGAGGGGCTATCCGATGAAAGTTGTGGGGGCTGGTGATCGGCTGGGATACTCCGGTGACCAGAGGGGGATTTTCCAGATTCACCTTGGGGGTAGAGGGGGTCTTCCATCAGCATTTTTGATGGTGGACCGGGTGGGTGGGTGACTAGCGGTTTGTTTCTTTGGGGGTCGGGTAGTGTTTGTTATTAATTAAAGGAAGTGGTCCTCTAGGGGTGGGAATAAGGGCAGGGGGTACAGAGAGGAAAGAGCATTTTCTCACTCTACCTTTTCTCCCTATTTGTAATCTTTTCTTACACTTGTTGAGGAAAGATGCCTGTAGGTGCATTCATGATTACTTAATGGATGTTCTTGTACTTTTCACAGGAAAAATGAAAGGTTTCTCCCCTATATCAAGACACATTTAGCATGCTTGGTTATTGTTTTGGATGCAAGCTTCATAGCCCTTTTCTGCACTAGTCAATTTGGCACCTCATGCAATCATCATTGGCATTGACCAAGACAATGCCTTTTCTCATTGAATTCACATCATATTGTGAATTTGAGTAGACATATCATTGTTCTTGTACATAATGTATGTCAGCCTCGTGTCTTAAAAAAAAAAGGAAAATCAAAGATCACCTGTGTTTGCGTGTATGGACTAAATATTTTCGTATGTTGTGCAATAGAACATGTAAGAGGGCTATGTTAATGGATGTGTGTGCTCAGTGTTTGGACATGTAGTGTCCATGCTATTATTTTATTTTTTTTGGGTAATTCATTATTTATTGATAAGAAGAAAGGTACATCCGTCTAAGACGGTTACATTACAATACAACATGAGTAGCTAATCTATTACAACTTGAATACCATACCTATAGAGGTAGGTACAAACTAGTCTAATATAATTATTCTAGGTAAACATAAGATTTGATTTGATTGGCTAAAGAAGAAGTGCCAGGGGTAGAGAGTCCAAGTCTTGCTTTGTTGCGCACCCTCCAAATGCAGTATACCGTTGCTGCCAGGCTCGCTCTCCAAGTTAGGTGTTGTTTGGCATTGGACTGGCTTGTTGTCAGTAGTACTCGTATGGCTCCCTGCCAATCCTTACAAGAAGGGGGGCAGTTGGCCATGTCGCTTACTATTAGCCATACTCGGGAGGAGTATTGGCATCGGAAGAATAGGTGGGAGTGGTCCTCATCTTCTTGTTAGAATAAACATTTTGTGGCTCTACTTTCTGGATATTCATGGGCATATGCTGCTTGGTAGTCCTTATCTATTTTATTTTGTGATTGTTGGTTCAAACGTGTCTTTTTCTTTTTTCTTTTTTCAAAATTCTTTTATTATTATTATTTTCCGGGGCATTGTATTATGGTGTTTGTGGATGTTTTGGTTGCTTTTACTCTTTCTTTTATATCATAGCAAGCATCTTGCACTTGTTTTCCTTAATTACCATTTCAAATTGAATTGATTTGGAGTCAGCTAGTTATGACGTTTTTAATTTTATGGTTTCAGACAATCATGGCAAACCAAGAAGGAAACCAGCCCGTTAATGAACAGGCAGTTCTAACTGTCTATAATTCTCTAAGAACTGAACTAAGCCAAATTTACTCTAAAATAACTGAATTGGAGATGGAAGCAAGTGAACATTCACTGGTCATAAATGCTATCCAGCCTCTTGACCCATCAAGGCGGTGTTACAGAATGATTGGAGGCGTACTAGTTGAGCGAACCATCAAGGAGGTTCTACCTGCTGTCCAGCGCAATAAAGAAGGGCTTGAGGAGGTAATTGCAAGGCTTAATGAGGCCCTGGAAAAGAAGAAAAAGGAGATAGCTGATTTTGAGGCTAAGTATAAGATTAGGGTCGGGAAATCTGATAGTAGGGTGAAGGATGATGGTGCCCGAAAGGAAGGTTCTCAAGGAGTTCTTGTTGGTCCTGCAAGTTGATGGAGCTACTAATCATTAGGTTTATTGTTTATTTTTGTACTATGGTTGCAGTTAGTATTTGTTTCACACTGATATTTGGATTTTGGGGAAGTGTTGGGTGGAACAGAGTAGGAATGTTTTGCATATTGATAAAATCTTATTTAATGTATTAAGGAATACACGGCAAGGTCAAGAACTTTCTTTTTTTCTTTAGGTGGCAAATTGGAGACGGCTGACTCCACTTTCGAATACAAATGAACTCAAAATCTATTGATGTTGAAATTACAAACATTAATCTTAGTTTTGGACTGCTATGTAGGGTGCATTTCTTCAATTGAAAAGATGGTCTTTGAACTTATTTGAATGTTACTATAATGTAGAATCAATAGTGGTGATGTAATATTGTAGTGACCAAACGTACTGGAATTCAGTAGTTTTAGTGGTAGGTGCCAGAGGGATGGGAAGGGATTGTTGTCACTTATTCTTGATACGTAGTATTAGAGTAAAATGTTTCAATTGTTTCCCCAGCCCCCCGTCCCTCCGTCAAAAAAAAAAAAAAAAAAGAGGCTTGCTCCATAGAATTTTTAATAAAATTGTCAAGATAGATGTGGGATTTTTATGGTCCTGTTGATGAGATCGTTCAGCTCATCATTTGATTATCAAGATGGTTATAACAATTAGAGTAATAGGGATTTCATGGTGATAGTCTGGATATTAGAGTACATTGTTTGCCTTTGAGATAGGTACTTTGTATTTAGAAAATTAGAAAAAAAAAATTATCACTCTGAAAAAATGTCTAGTATAATTATATAAAGCAACAGGCTGCATATTTAAATTGAAAAAGTACTGAAATTTGTGTTATTTTAGTGACAAAAACATTCAATTCTATCCATGGCTAGGCGTAGAATGTCAGCTCGGAGTTCAGATTTTTATTTTTCTCTTAGCTTCTTCTAAATGTAATGAATGTTGTTGCTTTATCTTCCTGCATGTCAAGAAGAGCAAGAATAAGATGTCTGAAATTAGAGTTTAGTAAAAGTAATCCCTAGTAGATGGCCATTCTCAAGATCTAGACCAAACTTAATCTTAGATTTGTTTTACTGGAATTCGATCCTTGAGACCAAAAGATCACCCTGTCTGTATTTTCAAAGATGGCATGAGATGTAACTCTTCATGTTGGAGTATGAAATATAAAAACACTCCTCTCTACAAGGTTAAGCTTCTAATGTGTCGGCTGTGGATGTGAAATCAATATAGTATGATAATGGGTGATACTTACTTCAGTCGCATAGCATCATCTAAATATCCATCTACTTGATCTGTCGTGATGGCTTTAGTCAATGTCCCACAGACCACACATGTATCAAAGTCTATGGCATAAATCTCTACACATAAAATTTATCACTACACAATACATAGCACCTTCTAGAGAATCCAAATGCGTGTTCAAACAATTTAGTCCCAACTTTCATCACTAATACATCAACCAGCAACATTGGGTACTTTCTTGGCTGAAAAACGTAAGCAGGCTTCTTGCGTGGAAAAAGTATTCGAGATTTTAACATAACATGACCCCATCGTACTGTTGAGAAGATATGTCACCCAGTGCACAAACATGTCTGTGTGATGCATTTAGGGCTGTTAAAGGAATCTAAACAAGTAACGTCATCACTAGTTAGTCATGCTTGGAAGATCTTTCCTGATGATACATGTACTATAGAGAAGCTTCCAGCTAATATGTATCTCAATTTTTTATTATACTACGTTGAAACCACTATCGACCCTCTGACATTGTGATAGTAAGTGAACTGTCTCCATTTGGTTCTCCCACTACTGCAGATCTATCTGAAATTTCCAAATGTATTTCCACGAAGAATCCAGGCTGTTTAGGTGAAGGTAGATCTGCTTCTTCATTCCCTAAAATGAAAATTACATCCGACATGTCTGGCCTATCTCGAGTAAATTTTTGGACACACAACAATCCTATATGAATACATCTTTGCACTTGAGACTTGACAAAAAAGTCGTGTAGACAATCATCCATAAGTTCCAAGCCCTCGCCCTTGCTCCAAAGTAACCATGCCTGAAATTGATCATATTGCATGTTTAATTAGCAATACTTAATGACATAGACAACAGACAAGAACAAAGAGAGGTAACAATGCCTTAACTCACATGACCAAGAAGGCTGTGGTGGTGGTTTGGGTTGTAGAACCCTCTATTCCTTTTGCCGGTCACTAACTCCAAAAGAAGCACACCATAGCTAAAAACATCTGATTTTACTGAAAATTTTCCATTAAAGGCTTATTCAGGGGACATATAGCCACTGCAAAAAAGCAAAATAAGTTCAGTTCTCTAAAATCCTGTTAGGATCATGAGCATGTGTGAAGACGAGTAACTTACTAGGTTCCAATTATTCTCTTTGTTTTTTCTTCTTTTTCATTCCCCTCAAATATTCTTGCCAAGCCAAAGTCTGAAATCTTAGGACTCATGTTCGCATCTAGCAAAACATTACTTGGTTTGAGATCTCTATGAATGACTTGAGGTTTTGAATCTTGATGGAGGTAGAGAAGTCCTCTTGCAATACCCATGGCTATGTCAAAGCGTGTTTTCCACGACAAAATAATGCTTCTCTTACGATCTGGGGAAAAATCCCACATGAAACTTTGAATAATGGTAGTGAACATAGGGACAGCAATATGGTAAATAACCGGGGATCAAGAGTTTCAGACCAAACAGAAAATAGTTCAAGCTTCGATTGGGCATATATTCATATATAAGCATTCTTTCTTCTTCTGCAATGCAGCAGTCAAGCAGTCCTACAAGATTCCTGTGCTGAAGTTTGACAATCACAACTGCTTCGTTCATAAACTCTTCAAGACCTTGTCCAGAATTCTTGGACAGTCTCTTCACTGCTATTTCTTGACCATTTAAGAGCTTTCCCTGCATAATTTTTCCATTAAGCTCATTTCACGTCTTGTTGAAGAGTGCATCCTATCTACTCAACATATATCACATATTTTACATTACCCTGTAGAAAGGACCAAATCCACCCTCTCCAATCATATTTGTCTGGGAAAAGTCGTTGGTGGCTGCAGTAATGATGGGAAAACCAAAGAGTGGTAATTCAATTCCGTTTTCTATACTTGCCAGACCTGATCAAACATATTCGCATAGGGCATAATTTGTGTGCTCAAAAATTTGAAGGAAATGAGCTTTAGCCTACAGACATAGATACCTCTTTTATTCGTTCTCCTTTTCCATCTTAGTAAACAAAATGCAATCCCTAATGCAAGCAGTTCAGTCATGGCCGAAACCCCTATGATTATCCACCTTTTCTTCATGCCAGGATCATGATGGAGTGATTCTACCACAAAGAGGTTAAAGCCAGTCAGCAACATACACTTGTGCTTTGTTCTGCAAGACTAAATGCTGAGAAACGTGTGTTGCAGGACAAACTATTAAGAGTGTTACCGCAATCAGGAGAAAATATGAAATATCCCTAGTTTAAAGAATATTTTAGAACTGGAAATTCGAAAATAATTATGTGGTAAAATGCATTTTTACACTAGTGATTCTCATGTGCATTTCACAAGGCATGTGTTCTTCTGGCGCTCAAGGAGAATGCGCTTCGAAGATGTGCATCTTCAAGATGCATTTTCCTATTGATTGTGCATCATATATAACCTACAGGTTCCATCTGCCCAAACATCGCCCATATTCAGTCTCTAGGAACAACAACTATGAAATAGAGTATACTATAGACATTAAAAAATGTAGTAATGATTGAACTTGCAAGTTTATAATCTTAAGCCGAAGAGACACCTATATATAACACTATACCAGTCCACAATCATTAGATAAAGTATATATTAAAAAATATAGTATATAAAGATTTCTTAAAAATATATTTTTTAACGAAAAAAATACACATTAAATGACTCTGAACAAAGATATAGTATAAATTAAAAAATATACAGATTTGTTTTCTTGTCTCCGTATCATACAAAATATTCCACCTAAGTACTGCAAAATGCATAAGTTGCACATGAATAGATTAAAGTACTCAAGTAATCATCTTTTACTTGGCTGATTTTTAGAAAAATATTTTCTTAATTATAGGTATTTCCACCCTTACACAATGAAACATTAACGGATTCACTTTAACTTAGCGCACAAATACAACAGCAGAAGCAAAAAAAAAAAAAAAAACATAGAACTGGGATGCTGTGCACGTCACATTATCATCAAGAGGATCCGTATTATACTTAATCTATATTAAGCTTGCATTTGATGCGGCTTGTACATTACAACGACAATAATAGACAGTAGTACAGTAGAAAGATTCATAAATTCCTATCTAGCTTACTTTGTATTGGATCGAATAGAATAATACTATATTGCCAATTCCAGTCCACTCATTCCATTTAAGCAATTGAGCAAATGAAAAAGCAATACCTTAAAAATTTACCACATGGTATACACATACCGAGTACAGAACTAGGAAGGCGTAAATAGACGTTTTGCTGGTAATTAGTGGCAGATTCTTCAAGTTCTTTGACATCAGTTAGATTCCCAAACCACATGAGGCAGCCACTACCTCCTCCCCGAACATTTGAATTGGCGTAAGCTGTGCAAGAACAGTTCTTTATGCACTCTACCTTGCATTCCTCAAGTCTCATATGCTCATCCAACCAAAACTCTAACGTATCGGGTAATTTTATCCCTGAAAGAGGAAGAAAGCTTTCTTCAGCTGAGCAATTCAATGGTACTGTCCTCGTACAACCCTTGGTCCAATTTCCCATTTTCCACTCTTCTACTGAGGTAGGCATAAAGCCCGGTATGCATTTACAACTCACATCTTCACTGTTATTGCAAATGCCATTAGCACCACACTTATTGTAGCTGTCACATCGTCTATCAAATCTAGAATAGGTGATACTCCAAGCAGCACTTCCATTCTTTGCCGCAAAACGCTGCAATAAGCCGGTTGTGCTTAATGTGACTCTTGTATTAATTCCACTATCTTGAGCCTCGATCGTATAATAAGGTTCAGTTTCACTAAAAACAAAGATGGGTTTAAAGACTAAAGTGGGGTAATCATTGTTGCCAGTGAATTGAATTCCGTTCCATAGTCCACTTCAATATTTTGTGATAGTTCCCATGCAAAGCACAAATTGTGGTAGCCCCTCAATGCTTAACTTAAATGTATAGTTCCCAGTGGAGGGATCATCGAAGCTTTTCCACGAGGTTAAATGTCTTTCTAGACCAGTTTCCAAGTTCCATCCCAACTTCATACCTTGTAATAGTGTGTCGGATGGGTAATCAAAGCTCTGCCATGCATATTCATCAGAATCTTCACTCTCCCTATCTCCTACAATAAGGTTCCCAGAATCAAGGAGCTGAGCAAAAGGATGCTTAGAAAACTTAGATGAATTTGAAGACCTAATGATGCCTTTTGATTGGTGAAGAAGCAGAAGGCTTCCCTCATTGTCAATGCTCAAAACTCCACTTGAATCCTTAAGTGGGTTGTTTCTATTAGCAACCCACACTACGGTCCTAGGATCAGACTTGTACCATATTCCTATGTAACTTTTCCTTGAGCTACCAGGAGAAAAGAAGCCTAACTCAAATGTTTGGCCTGAAGAAACTAATGACTCCCCATACATGAGAGACTGATTTAAACTGAGTGTGTCAGATGGAATTGTCAAGTCAGTACCAGAAGATAGATTGATAACAAAGTTAAGCAAAATAAGGAAAGTAAACCTTTTCATTATAAAGCTTCTTGTACCAATACTCATTTTCTTCATGCTCGTATATGCTCATATTAAACTCCAAAAATTGCACTTACTCAGATATAACAAGGTAAGAGTTGATCTGTAGAGTGAAGATCTTGATTAAGTTTAAAAATTCTCATCTATCAAGATTAAAAGTTATAGCTGAATTATATTGAAGTACCTCAACCAAGCTTTCTGCAAATAGACATATCTCCTTCAGAAACAGGTATTCATGATTACTTAATGGATGTTCTTGTACTTTTCACAGGAAAAATGAAAGGTTTCTCCCCTATATCAAGACACATTTAGCATGCTTGGTTATTGTTTTGGATGCAAGTTTCATAGCCTTTTTCTGCACTAGTCAATTTGGCACCTCATGCAATCATCATTTGCATTGACCAAGACAATGCCTCTTCTCATTGAATTCACATCATACTGTGAATTTGAGTAGACATCATTGTTCTTGTACATACTGTATGTCAGCCTTGTGTCTTCTTCAAAAAAAGGAAAATCAAAGATCACCTGTGTTTGCGCACATGAACTAAATATTTTCATATTTTGTGCAATAGAACATTTAAGAGGGCCATGTTAATACATGTGTGTGATCAGTGTATGGACATGAAGTGTCCATGCTATTATTGAGCATGAATAGAATAAACATTTTGTGGCTCTACTCTCTGGATGTTCATGGGCATACGTGTCAAAATGTATATATATGTATTTCATGTTCAACAAATCCAATGAACATATAAGAAATAGAAGCGGAAGCAAACAAATGGATTGAATACATACTTTCAGCCATTGCTAAATAAATGCACCAAATTTTTCTATGGTTTCGGCTTGGTGCTTTTAAACCCTAACTCTCTCAATATTGATGGTGTATTTCTAATTGAATGAGTAGGCTTAGGGACCCAAAATCGAAATATCACATCCCACTTATAAAGCTTTGCTCATCATAGAGTTCAATGGACGTGATTGGAGCGTAGATGCGAGATTTTCTCGCGTGAGCATGGGTTGACTTGTACTGAAAAAATGGACTAAACTCATTTACAATTTCTTGATAAAACAACCAAGCATTTCAATTAAAATCTGAAAAAAAAGGGGAAATTCTAGCATTTTCGCACTTGGTCCATTTACCCCAACATAAAACATAATGAGAAACAAAATGTATGAATCATGGCGATAAGTCCTCTCATAGCGAGTATTATCTTCCATGTATTATAATATATTAAATCTCGCAATACTAGCTCTTAAACTTAATGAATAAACTATATATTCATTCTAGATCCAAACTTAATGACATTTTCTTAAAACAAATGAATAGACAAAAATGTATACACAAACCAAATGAGAAACATCAATTGAATAAAAGTTTCACTGAAACATTAAATGCATGTACAATGAAAAATTACATAATGGAACCAAGTCTCATTCTCAGTACACGATCCTTAAAATTCTTTGGTGGCATACTTTTAGTTAAAGGATCAACTATAATTAACTCAGTGCTAATGTGCTCAATGACCGCTTTCTTTTCCTTAACATGTTCTCTTATGGCTAAGTACTTGATGTCGGTATGCTTACTTTGACTATCACTCTTATTGTTCTTAGCCATAAATACAACAACTGAATTATCACAGTATAATCTCAATGGCCTAGAAATAGAATTAATAATTCTAAGCCTAGAAATGAAACTCTTCAACCATACACCATGTGAGGTAGCCTTAAAACAAGATACGAACTCAACCTCCATAGTAGAAGTAGCAGTCAAGATCTACTTTAAAATCCTCCAAGACATTGCTCCAGTAGCAAGCATGAAAATGTAACCAGATGTTGATTTGCATAAATCAACACAGCTAGCAAAGTCCGCATTAGAATATTTAATAACCTCCAGATTGTTAGTCCATCTGTACATGAGCATGTAATCCTTTGTTCCTTAAGGGTATCTCATTACCTTCTTTGCAGCTCTCCAATGGTTAACACTTAGGTTAGTCTGATATCTCCCTAGCGTCCCAACAGCTAATGTAATGTCAGGTCTAGTAAAACCTAAGCATATATTAGGCTTCCAATGGTTGATGCATATGGGGTATTTTTCATTTGCTCCCGCTCTAGCTAATTTTTTGGGCATTGGCTTAAGCTTAATCTGTCACCCTTCATAATGGGTGCTACACTTGGTAAACAATTCTTCATCCGAAATCTTTCTCAAACTTTGTTGATATAGGTCTCTTGAGACAAACCTATAATGTCTTGAAATCTTTCCCTATGGATCTTAATGCCAATGACATAAGATGTCTCACCTATATCCTTCATATCAAAGTTCTTTGAGAGGAATTGTTTTACCTCATATAGCAAACCTTTATCATTGGTTACAAGCAAAATATCATCCACATACAGCACAAGAAAACAAATTTTACTCCCACTAACCTTTTAGTTTATACATTGATCCATAATGTTCTCTTCAAAACCAAACGAAGTGATGACATCATGGAATTTCAAATACCACTGGCGGAAGGCTTGTTTTAATCCATATATGGATTTATTAAGCTTACAAACCAAATGCTCATCATTACTAATAAAGAATCTTTCAAGTTGTTTCATGTAAACTTTTTCCTCTAGATTACCTTAAGGAAGGTCGTTTTCACATTCTTTTGGTGTAACTCCGAATCAAAATGTGCAACTAATGCCATAATTATACGAAACGAATCTTTCTTAGATGCAGGAGAAAATGTCTTTATGTAGTCAATTCCTTCCCTTTGAGTGAATCTTTTAGCAACGAGTCTTGTTTTATGTCTCTCAGTGTTGCCTTGTGAGTCATTCTTTATTTTGAAGACCCATTTGCATCTAATGGCTTTTACACCATCAGGCAACTTGATAAGATTCCAGACTCTATTAGATGTCATCAAATCCATCTCTTATTTGATGGCACTATGCCATAAGTCTCATCCTTAGAACTCATGGCCTGTGAAAATGTCTTAAGATCATTTTTTGTTCCAACATTGTAGTCAAGCTCTTGTAGACAAACAACATAGTCACTAGGAATTGTTGATTTCCTTACTCTAGTAAATCTTCTTAATGCTCCATCAACATTATCTTAAGAAATAGGATCATGTTGTTTAGCTGGTTGTTCAATAGCTTTAGACATCTATTAAACTTCAGTATCTACTGGATCGAGATCAACATTTTGTGGTACCTTTGGGACTGGTTCTTCGATACGCATTTGTGCTAGAGGCGTGTTGTTAACAACAATGATCAACCCATTACTTGGAGTGGCACACTAAGCATCTATATGATCTTTCTCTGAACCAGGGCCTTGATATCAATCACTCCTACTAATAAAGTCATTCTCAGGAAATTTTACATTTGTTGATTCCACAAACTTAGTGCTATAAGATAGACAATAAAATTTATACCCCTTAGACATTTTAGCATATCCAACAAAATATCTACTAATAGTCCTTGGGTCCAGCTTCTTCTCATATGGATTGTAGACTCTTACTTTAGACGAACATCCCCAAATGTGTACATGTCGCAAACTTGGTTTCCACCCCGTGAATAACTCAAATGGCATCTTTTCGAAAACCTTGGTTGGAACTTGGCTCAATATATATGCAGTCATTTTAAGAGCTTTAGTCCATAATGAGTTAGGAAGCTTGGAGCTTGCAAGCATGCTCCGCACCATGTTTAATAATGTTCTGTTTCTCCTTTCAGCTACTCCATTATGATATGAAGAACTAGGTAAATTGTATTGGGCAATAATCCCATTCTCTTGAAGAAACATCGCAAATGGACCTTTTGCTTATCCATTCTCTATGTATCTACCATAGTACTCTCCACCTTTATCGGATCTTATGATTTTAATTTGTTTCCCACATTGTTTCTCTACTTTGGCTTTAAACACTTTCAATGCATCTAGCGCTTCATTCTTGTTATTAAGCAAGTAGAGATACATGTACCGTAAGTAATCATCTATGAAAGAGACAAAATACTTATTACGATACACATCTATATCTAGACTACAAATGTCAGTGTGTATGATTTCCAATAATTCAAAACTACTCTTGGCACCCTTCTTTGACTTGTTAGTCTGCTTTCCCTATAGCTTATACAAGTCTTAAAGTCAGTGAAATCTAAAACACTAAGTATCCCATTATTCACCAACCTTTTAATTCTATCAATTGAGATATGTCTTAATCTCCAATACCACAAAATAGAAGATTCTTCATTCACAACACATTGTTTAGTGACAACCTTTTCATGAACTTGCATAATAGCATGGTTACCATCATTTTGTAAATTGAGAAGAAAAAGACCATCAGACAAAGTATCCAATAACATCATATTTATAAAATAAATTAAATCTGAAGTACGAAAAGTTAAAGAAATAACCATTTGATATAAGTTTGGAAATTGAAATTAAATTCCTAGATTAATCAGAGATATAAAATGTTTTTTTTTTTCAAATTCAAAATGTAACCACTACCTAAAACTAAGCTGCACGTCCCAACAGCCTCCACATGTGAGGACGTCTTATTGCTTGAATAGATACTATACTCACTTCCCATTAACTTCTGCAAGTCTATTAAATCTTATGATGAATTGGTCACATGGATTGTAAAACCAAAATCAATCAACCATGTGTTATGATTAACATCAATCATATTAGATTTATAACAAACAAGTGAAAGTTAAGTACCTTTCTTATCAAGCCACTACTTGAACTTAGAGCATTGTTTCTTCATGTGTTCCTTCTTTTTACAAAAGAAGCACATAACTTCATTCTTTATGTCCTTTAAGGGAGGGGTTTTCCCTTTCCCTTTGTCTTTGGCTTGATCCTTTCTTTTGCTTTTCCCATGAGTAGTTAAGTTCACCCTTTCCTTTTTCGATTCCTCCATAAGCAGCTTGCCCTCTTCCTGAGCACACATGGTCAACAACTCATTGATTGGCCACTTATCCTTATGCATGTTGTAAGAAATCTTAAATAGGCCATACTGCTGAGGTAAAGTGCAAAGGATGTAGTGAACCAAAAAGGTTTTTAACAACTCAACTTCCAATGCCTTCAGTTGGGCCACAATGTCCCTCATGCACATGATATGCTCTCACACACCCTTAATCCCGGTGAGCCTTAGAGTCAAAAGCTCTATAATTAGGATGCTAGCCACTACCTTATCTAAAGTGGTAAATTACTCATCAATGGCCTTTAGAAAATCTTGAATCTTTTGATATTGCTTGACGGAGCCCCTTATGCTAGTAGAAATTTTAGTTCTTATGAACATAACTAACAAGTGATTAGATCACTCTCATTTTTCATAAGACCTATCGCATCCGAAGTGCTGGTTTCAATTATTGCATGAGGTTTCAGTTTCCTTATGGTATAATCAATGTCCATCCATCCTAAATGAAGGAGAACTCTTTCCTTCCAAACCTTATAATTATTTCCTTAAGTTCAGGAACATCACATCGCGTATAAGAAAAATTGACAAGTTGAATTGTTGCAATAATTAAACATACATGCTCATATTACAAAATTTTGAGGCTAATTAAGATATAACATGTTTTACCGATGTAAAATCATACCGAAATTTTGAATCTAGTGACATAAAACTTGCATGTGGGCTAAAGTTCTAATTTAATTAGATTCATCTGAAGTCTCATGATAAAAATATCAAATCGTGTTCCTTTTCCTAATCCCTATGGGTAAATTAGAAAAATATAATTTGATATTTTATCATAATTAATCGTACACAACATAATAAAGATTCTAGTGGGATAAGATTTATTATATTGCATATAATTAATCACAACTAATGTTTATTTTCATGTGTAATCTTATCATCCTTAATATATTTAATTTTAATTAATTAAAAATATTGTGACTACTCTTTAATTAATTGAAATTGTATGGATCACTTAAGCATTAACTAAATCTTTAGGCTCAATTATTGCATAAAACCATAAGTAATGTCTTATGAACTCAATTCTATCATACTCATATCATCTAATCAACATTTCATTCATAATGATAAACCATGAATTTATATATAAACTTCAAATAAATAAACATACATTCATATTAGTCAATATAATATCTTATACTCAATCAAATTCTAAAAAAAGAACAATGCAGTTGGTTAGACATGCCCGTGATGTGCTCTAGGTCGCGCATTCAAATCCCACAACATTCCATGCTCAAAGCAAGAAAAAATAACATCACACAATGTAAAAGAAAACAGGTCCAGCACAGTTGGTCAAGTGGGTGGATTAAGGAATGAAGGTTGTGGGTTTGATCTTGGCTGCAAGCGCTTTCTACGCGTTTTCCTTTTTCAAGCACGCGCGGGTGCCTATTGCGTGACCACGCGTTTTCCTTAATTACCGTTTCAAATCGAATTGACTTGGAATCAGAGCTAGCTATGACGTTTTTTATTTTATAGTTTCAGACAATCATGGCGAACCAAGAAGGAAACCGGCCCGTTAATGAACAGGCAGTTCTAACTATCTATAATTCTCTAAGAACTGAACTAAGCCAAATTTACTCTAAAATAACTGAATTGGAGATGGAAGCAAGTGAACATTCACTGGTCATAAATGCTATCCAGCCTCTTGACCCGTCAAGGCGGTGTTACAGAATGATTGGAGGTGTACTAGTTGAGAGAACCATCAGGGAGGTTCTACCTGCTGTCCAGCGCAATAAAAGAAGGGCTTGAGGAGGTAATTGCAAGGCTTAATGAGGCCCTGGAAAAGAAGAAAAAGGAGATAGCTGATTTTGAAGCTAAGTATAAGATTAGGGTAGGGAAATCTGATAGTAGGGTGAAGGATGATGGTGCCCGAAAGGAAGGTTCTCAAGGAGTTCTTGTTGGTCCTGCAAGTTGATGGAGCTACTAATCATTAGGTTTATTGTTTATCTTTGTACTATGGTTGCAGTTAGTATTTGTTTCACACTGATATCTGGATTTTGGGGAAGTGTTGGGTGAAACAGAGTAGGAATGCTTTGCATATTGATAAAATCTTATTTAATGTATTAAGGAATACACAGGTGGTAAAGTGGAGATGGCTGACTCCACTTTCGAATACAAATGAACTCGAAATCTATTGATGTTGAAATCACAAACATTAATCTTAGTTTTGGACTGCTATGTAGGGTGCATTTTTTCAATTGAAAAGATGGTCTTTGAACTTATTTGAATGTTACTATAATGTAGAATCAATAGTGGTGATGTAATATTGTAGTGACCAAACGTACTGGAATTCAGTAGTTTTAGTGGTAGGTGCTTGAAGGATGGGGAGGGATTGTTGTCACTCATTCTTGATATGTGGTATTAGAATAAAATGTTTCAATTGTTCCACACCCCCCCCCCCCCCCCCAAAAAAAAAAAAGAAAGAGAAAAAAAAGGCTTGCTCCATAGAATTATTAATAAAATAATCAGGATACATGTGGGATTTTTATGGTCCTGTTAATGATGATAGTCTGGATATTAGAGTACATTTTGTTTGCCTTTGAGTTAGGTACTTTGTATTTAGAAAATTAGAAAAAAAATTATATATCACTGTGGAAAAATGTCTATTATAATTATATAAAGCAACATGCTGCATATTTAAATAGAAAATTGTCCTGAAATTTGTGCTATTTTAGTGACAAAAGCATTCAATTCTATGCATCGCTAGGCGTACAATGTCAGCCTCAGAGATCAGATTTTTTATTTTTCTCTTAGCTTCTTCTAAATGTTGTTGCTATATCTTCCTGCATGTTAAGAAGGGCAAGAATAAGATGTCTTTAATAAGAATTTAGTAAAAGTAATCCCTAATAGATGGCCATTTTCAAGTTCCAGATCAACCTTAATCTTCCTAGATTTGTTATACTGGAATTCGATCCTTGATACCAAATGATCACCCTGTCTGTATTTTCAAAGATGGCATTTAGAGATATTACTCTTCATGTTAGAATATGAAATATAAAAACACTCCTCTCTACAAGGTTAAGCTTCTAATGTGTCGGCTGTGGATGTGAAATTAATATAGTATGATAATGGGTGATACTTACTTCAATCGCATAGTATCATCTAAATATCCATCTACTTGATCTGTCGTGATGGCTTTAGTCAATGTCCCACAGGCCACACATGTATCAAAGTCTATGGCATAAATCTCTACACAAAATTTATCACTACACAATACATAACACCTTCTAGAGAATCCAAATGCGTGTTCAAACAATTTAGTTCCAACTTTCATCACTAATACATCAACCAGCAACATTGAGTACTTTCTTGGCTGAAAAACGTAAGCAGGCTTCTTGCGTGGAAAAAGTATTCGAGATTTTAACATAACATGACTCCATCGTACTGTTGAGAAGATATGTCACCCAGTGCACAAACATGTCTGTGTGATGCATTTAGGGCTGTTAAAGGAATCTAAACAAGTAACGTCATCACTAGTTAGTCATGCTTGGAAGATCTTTCCTGATGATACATGTACTATAGAGAAGCTTCCAGCTAATATGTATCTCAATTTTTTATTATACTACGTTGAAACCACTATCGACCCTCTGGCATTGTGATGGTAAGTGAATTGTCTCCATTTGGTTCTCCCACTACTGCAGATCTATCTGAAATTTCCAAATGTATTTCCATGAAGAATCCAGGCTGTTTAGGTGAAGGTGGATCTGCTTCTTCATTCCCTAACATGAAAATTACATCCGACATGTCTGGCCTATCTCGAGGAAATTTTTTAACACACAACAATCCTATATGAATACATCTTTACACTTGAGACTTGACAAAAGAGTCGTGTAGACAATCATCCATAAGTTCCAAGCCCTCGCCCTTGCTCCAAAGTAACCATGCCTGAAATTGACCATATTGCATGTTTAATTAGCAATACTTAATGACAGACAACAGACAAGAACAAAGAGAGGTAACAATGCCTTATACTCACATGACCAAGAAGGCTGTGGTGGTGGTTTGGGTTGTAGTACCCTCTATTCCTTTTGCCGGTCACTAACTCCAAAAGAAGCACACCATAGCTAAAAACATCTGATTTTACTGAAAATTTGCCATTAAAGGCATATTCAGGGGACATATAGCCACTGCAAACAAGCAAAATAAGTTCAGTTCTCTGAAATCCTGTTAGGATCATGAGCATGTGTGAAGAAGAGTAACTTACTAGGTTCCAATTATTCTCTTTGTTTTTTCTTCTTTTTCATTTCCCTCAAATATTCTTGCCAAGCCAAAGTCTGAAATCTTAGGATTCATGTTTGCATCTAGCAAAACATTACTTGATTTGAGATCTCTATGAATGACTTGAAGTTTTGAATCTTGATGGAGGTACAGAAGTCCTCTTGCAATACCCATGGCTATGTCAAAGCGTGTTTTCCACGACAAAATAATGCATCTCTTACGATCTGGGGAAAAATCCCACATGAAACTTTGAATAATGGTAGTGAACATAAGGACAGCAATATGGTAAATAACCGAGGATCAAGAGTTTCAGACCAAACAGAAAATAGTTCAAGCTTCGATTGGGCATATATTCATAAATAAGCATTCTTTCTTCTTCTGCAATGCAGCAGCCAAGCAGTCCTACAAGATTCCTGTGCTGAAGTTTGACAATCACAACTGCTTCGTTCATAAACTCTTCAAGACCTTGTCCAGAATTCTTGGACAGTCTCTTCACTGCTATTTCTTGACCATTTAAGAGCTTTCCCTGCATAATTTTTCCAATAAGCTCATTTCACGTCTTGTTGAAGAGTGCATCATATCTAATCAACATATATCACATATTTTACATTACCCTGTAGACAGGACCAAATCCACCCTCTCCAATCATATTTGTCTGGGAAAAGTCGTTGGTGGCTGCAGTAATGATGGGAAAACCAAAGAGTGGTAATTCAATTCCGTTTTCGATACTTGCCAGACCTGATCAAACATATTCACATGGGGCATAATTTGTGTGCTCAAAAATTTGAAGGAAATGAGCTTTAGCCTACAGACATAGATACCTCTTTTATTCGTTCTCCTTTTCCATCTTAGTAAACAAAATGCAATCCCTAATGCAAGCAGTCCAGTCATGGCCGAAACCCCTATGATTATCCACCTTTTCTTCTTGCCAGGATCATGATGGAGTGATCCTAACACAAAGAGGTTAAAGCCAGTCAGCAACATACACTTGTGCTTTGTTCTGCAAGACTAAATGCTGAGAAATGTGTGTTGCAGGACAAACTATTAAGAGTGTTACTTCAATCAAGAGAAAACATGAAATATCCCAAGTTTAAAGAATATTTTTGAACTGGAAATTCGAAAATAATTATGTGGTAAGATGCATTTTTACACTAGTGATTCTCATGTGCATTTCACATGGCATGTGTTCTTTTGGCGCTCAAGGAGAAAGCACTTCGAAGATGTGCATCTTCAAGATGCATTTTCCTATTGATTGTGCATCATATATTATGCATTTTCCTATAGATTTTTAATCTATAGTATACATTAAAAAATATACAGATTTGTTTTCTTGTCTCCGTATCATACAAAATATTCCACCTAAGTACTGCAAAATGCGTAAGTTGCACATGAATAGATTAAAGTACTCATGTAATTATCTTTTACTTGGCTGGTTTTTTTAAAAAATATTTTCTTAATTATAGGTATTTCCATACTCTTACGCAATGAAACATCAAAGGATTCACTCTAACTTAGCACGCAAATACAACAGCAGAAGCAAAAAAAAAAAAAAAAAAGAACTGGGATGCTGTGCATGTCACATTATCATCAAGAGGATCCATATTATACTTAATCTATATTAAGCCATTTGATGCGGCTTGTACATTCAACGACAATAATAGATAGTAGTACAGTAGAAAGATTCATAAATTCCTATCTAGCTTACTTTGTATTGGATCGAATAGAATAATACTATATTACCAATTCCAGTCCACTCATTCCATTTAAGCAATTGAGAAAAATGAAAAAGCAATACCTTGAAAGTTTACAACATGGTATGCACATACCGAATGCAGAAGTAGGAAGGCGTAAATAGACGTTTTGCTGGTAATTAGTGGCAGATTCTTCAAGTTCTTTGACATCAATTAGATTCCCAAGCCACATGAGGCAGCCACTACCTCCTCCCTGAACATCTGAATTGGCGTAGGCTGTGCAAGAACAGTTCTTTATGCACTCTACCATGCATTCCTCAAGGCTCATATTCTCATCCAACCAAAACTATAGATCGGGTAATTGTATCCCTGAAAGAGGAAGAAAGCTTTCTTCAGCTGAGCAATTCAATGGTACTGTCCTCGTACAACCCTTGGACCAATTCTCCATTTTCCACTCTTCTTCTGAGGTAGGCACAAAGCCAGGTATGCATTTACAGCTCACATCTTCGTTGTCACTGCAAATGCCATTAGCACCACACTTATTGTAGCTGTCACATTGTTTATCAAATCTAGAATAGGTGGTATTCCAAGCAGCACTTCCATTCTTTGCTGCAAAACGCTGCAATAAGCCGGTCGTGCTTAATGTGACTCTTGTATTAATTCCACTATCTCGAGTCTCGAACGTATAATAAGGTTCGGTTTCACTAAAAACAAAGATGGGTTTAAAGACTAAAGTGGGGTAATCATTGTTGCCAGTGAATTGAATTCCGTTCCATAGTCCACTTCGATATTTTGTGATAGTTCCCATGCAAAGCACAAATTGTGGTAGCCCCTCAATGCTTAACTTAAATGTATAGTTCCCAGTGGAGGAATCATCGAAGCTTTTCCACGAGGTTAAATGTCTTTCTAAACCAGTTTCCAAGTTCCATCCCAACTTCATACCGGGTAATAGTGTGTCGGATGGGTAATCAAAGCTCTGCCATGCATATTCATCAGAATCTTCACTCTCCCTATCTCCTACAATAAGGTTCCCAGAATCAAGGAGCTGAGCAAAAGGATGCATAGAAAACTTAGATGAATTTGAAGACCAAATGATGCCTTTTGATTGTTGAAGAAGCAGAAGGCTTCCCTCATTGTCAATGCTCAAAACTCCACTTGAATTGGGTTGTTTCTATTAGCGACCCACACTACGGTCCTAGGATCAGACTTGTACCATATTCCTATGTAACTTTTCCTTGAGCTACCAGGAGAAAAGAAGCCTAACTCAAATGTTTGGCCTGAAGAAACTAATGACTCCCCATACTTGAGAGACTGATTTAAACTGAGTGTGTCAGATGGAATTGTCAAGTCAGTACCAGAAGATAGATTGATAACAAAGTTAAGCAAAATAAAGAAAGTAAACCTTTTCATTATAAAGCTTCTTGTACCAATACTCATTTTCTTCATGCTCGTATATGCTCATATTAAACTCCAAAAATTGCACTTACTCAGATATAACAAGGTAAGAGTTGACCTGTAGAATGAAGATCTTGATAAAGTTTAAAGTATTCTCATCTATCAAGGTTAAAAATGAAGTACCTCAACTAAGCTTTCTGCAAATAGACATATCTCCTTCAGAAACGGGTTTTTTTTTTTTTTATCAAGTTCGATCTTCCGATGACGACCTGAGTACACCAGGTGCAAACAATCACAAAATAATGATTTTAGAACTTTTTTCTGAATTGTATGGCTAGGAGCAGGACCTAACTCTCTATGAAACAATTATTGGGTCGCTTTTCTGATTGGATATGTCAAATATGACATGATGGCTCAGCTTGAACTTTTCAAAGATGATATTGCTTGTCTTTTGATGTCAATGGAAACACATAAAATGCTTTGGAGAACAAATTTGACTTTTATTGGAGAGAATTTCCATTAAAATATGATGGGGAAACAATTGTAGCAAACTTAAACTTGAATAGTATCCCTGAATATAACAGCATTACATACTAGGTGTGCACGTTTGTTTTGTGGAATATGTTTTTAATCATTTTTACCTTTTGTGTTTATTATATTTTGTATACATCCTATTTTTGTCCTTTTTTTTTTTTTAGTTTTAGGTTCTTCAATAAATAATGGAAAAGGTCCTAGATAATAAAATAAATAGAAAGTTATAAAAAACACAAAAAAAGAAAACAAGGAAAATTCAAAAAATGAAAAATACAAGAGAAAGAAAAAAAAATCAAAATGGTGAAAAAAGAAGAAGAAATGGTCAAAAGACTTTTGGTCAATTTGAGGACATTTGGTTTCAATATTTAAGTGCACATATGTAATTTGACAAGTTTCAAGTATTAAATGAGAGTATTGAATTTCTTAAAATTTTAATATTTTTTATTATGATCTAAGTTAGTTATTTAAGTTAATCGTTACTTTAAATAGTGCTCTAATAGAATTTAAATTGATTAATTTATAAACAATATTAATTTTTGAATTAATCAGATAAGAAACAAACCAATATCCAAAAAACTGTTAAATTAGATTTGAACTAAAAATCATCAGGAATATTGTACTTTCTAACTAGTCAAGGGGGTTGGATTTTGGCTTAAACCGAATTTGGTTCAAGTCATTTAATTAATTAAATTTTGAATGCATTACTAATTTAGAAATGTCGAGCAGCACGGTTGAAGTGGTGTAGGTCATGGGTTTGAAACACAAAAGGCATAAGTTGTGCCTATCACATTTTCTTGCGAAAATAGTACCATGTGTTAGCATCCTGTTAGCTAACCGTGTTTACTGTTCATTGTCTTCTTCCTTTGTTAGGCTTCCTTCACATTAATTTCTTTCTAATGAGCTCGATTTCAAGCTATTTTTTGCCCCTTTTTCTACACGATTTCACCAAATTAATTGTGAAACCTTGTAGACGACTTAGCGTACTTCAGATCAAGATCAATATCTCATCTAAATTCAAACGTTAAGTGGGTCAAAAACTGAATAAAAAATCATGGAAAGTCAATGTGTCTAACTTGCGTGGAGGTCCGATTGAGCTTCGAATGGCAAAACTCGAAGTTTCTTGGTGTTATTGCAAGCAAGCACAGGCACTAGGAAGCGTCGTGCAGCCTTCAAACACGAATAATTTTCCTCATATAGCAATCGATCACGAATTTCATTAGTTAAAAACACATTTTCGAAAATTTCAAACTAATGTCGATTGATACGTTTTATTTTGAAGTTGAAGCTGCAAACCTAAAAATAGAGGGCCATTCTTCATCATGGGATAGGGAACAGAGCTCAAAAACTCGTCTTCAAGCTTCAAACAAAACTTCCTCTCTCTAAGCGTGTATCCAACCCACTCCATCTTCTCTCTGGGTTTTCTCTCTCATTTCTCAACCTCGAGCTCTAAACTAGTTCCGATAGATTGATGAGTTTTCCTAGTTTAAAAAAGTCTCCTCATTTCACTATGAATATTGCCGAATCAATTCGATCAAAATCTTAAGTTTCAACCACTAACAGCCATATTAGGAAATGAACTTCTACCGCAACCATATTGCCGGTCGCCCTTGGAAAGCTCGAGCTAACACTCTTGTACTTGTCGATAGCCACTAGAATTGGCTGCAAAACACTAAAAGTTTACTGCTTCTTCTCAACATGTTCGAACCCTTGCTCGACCCAAGGCTGACCCTACAATCCAACCCAATATCGGCATTTGACCTCCAAGTTGAGTTGGTTTGATATTCAGTCTAAGTACATTTCCAGGTTTTTATTTTTTGGGTTCTTTAATCCTTTTGAAAAATATAAACAAATTGTTGATATGGCATTTTGGTTGTAGGCTTAGGCTTGATCTAAGCCCATATCTCACTTAAGAAGCTTGGTTTTGAGCTCAAGTGAAATCTTGACCTTCTTGCCCATAGCCCCTTAACTCAGTCAGTTATAGATAAGACTTGTTGCAAATCATGTCATCCACTCTCCCACTACTTAAACACCTCAAACGTATAACCAAAGACATGCTCTATGTTCTCTAAGGATAACCTCAGACATATCCCATGCTCTCCAAAAGTAATCACACACCGACATTACCTATAAATATCCAAAGTTGTTTACTAATAAGGGGATTGAAACCTTCTAGCCTCTTAGCTATCCCTTTCTCTCACTTAGTATTCTAACTTGAGCATTAGAGTGGTAATGTCCAACAACCCTAACACCGCCATAGCTTACACTTTCTTGGTGTTTTGCAGGTTTACTTACCCCCCCTATTGAATTGGCAAACAACATTTGGTGCCGTTTTTTTGCAAACCACGTCCATAACTAGCAGCACTAAATCTAAGTCAAAGAACATAGACAATTCACCTTCCTAAACACTCCACCAAACCAATTTGACACACTCATAACAACATAACCCCTAGGGTGGAGAAGATAGGTTAGCTCATCTAGAGCAAATACTCACTAAACTCCATGTTTAAAACACAATTTCGTGCACAAGTGGACTAACTCTAGCAGCAAAAACATTGTCCTCCATGCACACACACTATAGAGCATGACAATGATCAAGCGTCCACTTAATCACCCCCACCCGCCTTCTTGACAGTAACCTAAAACGCAACACCACCTGCACTACCACCATTACTTGATCCTATTGCCTCGCATAGTTGAGTAGCACCCTTAACCTAACAACTACAACCATTAGAGGTGCACTCCCATTGTTATCTACATGAGGCTGATGTTAGAGAGCTATAAGATATTATTTAGAGACTTTCTAACCTGCGCAACAACAAGAGATCTAATCCATGAGATCAATTCTCTGATGTGCCCTATAATCCAATTGCAAGAACACCAAGCCAATTGAAGAATCAACCTAACTAAACCCACAAAATAGTGTGATACCAACAATCACGTGAACCCTAATTGCATGAATTCAAATGACTATAATGCTAAATTATAATGAGGATTACTTGCAATTGTAATATATGTAAAGGATAACACAAAGATGAACTAAATTCCTATCAAATTGGAATTGAATCAAATATGAAATTTGGAACCCTAAATCACGTGAACAAGAATAAAGTAACACAACCAATTACAACTAGATATGATATACTAGAAATAATTGGAAGCAACTTAAGAAAAATTGATATGACTTACAATACTCCTTAAGCCAACTTGCCACAATTTCAATTGAAATTGATAAAATTGTATTTGTGTGAAGATGGAACTCCCTCACAGCAAGAGTCGGCAGATTTTCTAAAGTTCAAAAAGTTCATTGTAAAACCTACTTAGCAAGTATTTATACTTGCTCCAATTAGGGTTAAAACAACAAAACCAAATTACAAACAAAACCAACAAATAACCGATTCTTAAAAAACAAATGACAATTACAAATAAGCCCTCAAAATGGCTAGTTCTTCACTTCAATGGAACATGTGTAGACTAGTTGATGTAAGTCCATGAATGACCCACAATTGATCCTTATTGAATTTTATTCGCCATCCTATAAAAACTAATAAATTTACCTACTACAATGCAAAGATAAATTATTATTAGAAAAATAAGACAACATGTGAATATCTGGGCTGATGCATCCAATTTGGTTTCCCTACTATTGGAACCATAGGTTTGATTCCCATCATCTCCTCAAGCCTCTGAAAGATTTGCCCTTAAATATAAGGGGTCTTCTCTTGGACTAACACGCAGTGTTTGCGTTTGCTTGTTGGCTTAAGGTCTTGAGAAGCCATTGGTATTTCTAATCTGTTCTTGGAAAGAGCGAACTTCAAACGGAGACATAGGAGTCAAGATAATCCGTGTACCATCTTTCTAAAACATGTAAGTGTTTCTGAACCCGTCATGTAACACTTTCCTGTCAAATAACTAAGGCCTACCCAGCAATATATGAAAGGCGTACATAGGAACCACATCATAGATAATCTCATCATTGTATCTATCTCCTATACTAAATGGCATCTTTGCATTCTGTGTAACATGTAAACTACCTCGGTCATCCAGCCAATACAATTTATGAGGGTGTAGATGTGGACTAGTGGATAGTTGTAAGTTATTTACTAATGCAGCAGATATGACATTAGTGTAACTACCACCATCGATGAAAAGAACACACAAGTTACCTCGAATCCAATAAAGTGTGTGGAATAGGTTCTCCCTTTGTATGTTCATGATATCTGGAGATATTGTCATAACCCTGTGTAACACATTAATAGGTAAGTATTTTTCATCCTTTTTGTCCTCATGTGTCTTAGCATCCTAATCATCATAATATTCCTACAGAGCTATAGATAAATCTGTAGGCTCGACAACTTCTTCTTGATCATCTTCATCATTTCCCTCCATAATCGTCATCACCCTTTTATTGGGACACTACGCAGCCATATGTCCAAAACCCATGCATTTGAAATATTTAATTTGGCGCATTTTTCCACCAATTGACCTTGGTACTGTTTGCTTAAAATCATATCCAACCACCTCTTTACCTTTCCTAGAAACAGTCTTCTCCTTATCAGTGCTAGAGATATTTTTGTCCACAGCCTTAACATGTTCCCCTATTCCCTTTTGTCCACCCATCCGGCCATCTGCTGCAATAGGTTTAGTAGAAGTTCTATACCTGTTACTGGCGGCTTGGAAAGGGTTGGATCGCCTCTACCTCTCCACTTTCAAGGCTAACTATATAGCTTCATCAAGTGTGTTATATCTCTACAACTCTACAACGCAGGCAATCTCATATTTCAACCCAAACACAAATTATACTAGGGTTTGCTCAGGACGCTCGACTGATCCACATCTGATCATTAGTGTCTCAAACTCCTGTACATAGTCATCAACTGTTTTGCCTCCCTACCTCAATGTTTGGAGATGCATAAACAGTCCCTGCCTGTAATGTTCAAGTATGAACCTTTTCCTCAAAACCCGTTTCATGTCCCGCCAGGTATGTATTTTAGCCTCTCCATCCCTTCGTTTGCTAATCACCAAATTTTTCCACCATAAGGCAGCATAACTTATGAATTCCATAGCTGCAAGATGAACCCTAGTGTTATCATCAATTTCATAACACTCAAACAAACCCTCAACCTTGTCCTCTTAATCCAAGTAATCATTTGCTGAACCCCTGCCATCACATGAAGGCATCTGCAATTTCACATACTCCAACCCCCGAGGTGGTCTGAAATCCCTATTTGGGTAAAGGATATTCCCAAAATTATCATTTCTTTCCTCCCTAAGTGCATGATAATCTCCCTCCATTCTTTTGCCCATATTACCTCCAACTGCTCATTCCCTATGAAAATTCAAAGGAACTACCTTAGGTGGTGGTGCTTAAGGATTTGCTACTGGTGGTTGTGGCATTGTCATCTGATCTATCCTTGTTACTAATGTAGCAACAATGGTAGTGAGGTCCTGTAACTGCTCCTCCAATGTTCTTCCACCTACAGTTCGATGACCCTGACCGCCACTATCTTAGCTATTAGCCTCATTGCCAATTCCCCCATTCACACTATCATTCAACATGGTTTGAAGTTTTCTTTTCCCCCCTTTTTTTTGTCACTCACAATCACCACTTCACAACAACTACACACTTCCACGCCAACAACAACTTATCACAACACTAACCACGGTGCATTCACACACTCACGGTGTAACACACACTTCCACGCCTCAATTCTCAACTAATACAATCACGATGCAATACACTTCAACCACACACTCACTTCGCCAAACACACACAACTCAACCACGGTACAAGCTTCAATCACAACACACACTTACACTCACGATGCAACACTTCTTCAATTCCACAATACACACACTTCTACACCACTCATACACTTCCTAGTTCACGGCAACAAACAACAAATGAAACAATTATGAAGGCTTCTCCAAATGGTAAGAAGACAATTACAAAATAGTCAAAGTGTATTAAGATTAACAATACATAATAACTCCTTAAACTTAATGTTTGCTTTTGAATTCAAATTGTTTCCAAATCCTCCACGGCAAGAATAGCAATTCTGAAAAATGCACTCCTAATTCTAAACTTTGCAAGGAAATAATAAGGCAACAATCAACACTACAAATGATGGAATTCAAATTCAAAGACTTCCCCTTCTTCCACTCACAACCCAATCACGGCAAGGATGCAAGCTGATTTCAACACTTCACAATACTTCAATTAAAGATCAAGCAAGCAATTTAAGGAACAATTCAACTCAAAACTTCAAATTTCTCTTCACATAATCCAATTTTGGAATGAAGGATCAAGAACCCTAAATCCCAATTGTGATTCACAAAATTCCCTTCTTTAATCCTTGCTCTGATACTAAAAACTATGATGTGCCCTACAATCCAATTGCAAGAACACCAAGCCAATTGAAGAATCAACCTAACCAAACCCACAAAATGACATGATACCAACAATCACGTGAACCCTAATTGTGTGGATTCAAATGACTATAATGCCAAATTATAATGAGGATCACTTGCAATTGTAATATATGTAAAGGATAACACAAAGATGAATCGAATTCCAATCAAATTGGAATTGAATCAAATATGAAATTCGGAACCCTAAATCACGTGAACATGAACAAAGTAACATAACCAATTACAACTAGATATGATGCACTAGAAATAATTGGAAGCAACTTAAGAAGAATTGATATGACTCATAATACTCCTTAAGCCAACTCGCCATAATTTCAATTGAAATTGATAAGAGTGTATTTACATGAAGATAGAACTCCCTCACGACAAAAATAGGCAGATTTTCTAAAGTTCAAAAAGTCTGCTCTAAGACCTACTTAGTAAGTATTTATACTTGCTCCAATTAGAGTTAAAACAATAAAACCAAATTACAAACAAAACCAACAAATAACCGGTTCTTAAACAACAAATGACAATTACAAATAAGCCCTCAAAATGGCTGGTTCTTCACTTCAATGGAACATGTGTAGACCGGTTGATGTAAGTCCATGAATGACCTATAATTGATCCTTATTGAATTTTATTTGCCATCCTATAAAAACCGATAAATTTACTTGCTACAATGCAAAGATAAATTATTATTAGATAAATAAGACAATATGTGGATATCTAGGCCCATGTATCCAATTTGGTTTCCCCACTGTTGGAACCATAGGTTTGATTCCCATCATTCTCATTCACCCGATCTTTGTTTACACTGGAAATCCAAGACGAGGTGCCTCCCCCTTCATATTCAATTCCTAATATTGGAATTTTACGATGATACCACTAATCCAAAGAATCACCTTAGCTGCTTTATGTCTCAAATGCGCTTTCTAAGATACAGCGATGCCATCACTTGTAAAGCCTTCCTTGAGACTCTAAAGAAGTCAACTCGAACGTGGTACAACCATTTGAACCTAAGCTCCATCTTAAGTTTCAAAGAGCTCAGCAAGCAGTTTTATTAGCATTTTCTAACTAGTAAAATGCTAGTGAAGGATTTCTCCAACTTGAATCTCATTTGCTAGAAATCGAACTAGTCCATTAGAGATTACTTATCTAGATTCATAGCAATCATGCTCGTGATTCCTAATCTTGACATGCAGGTTACCCTCAACGCTACCATAATGAGGGTATGCCCCTTAAGTCACTTCTTTCAAGGCCATTTCTAAACACAAGCTAGAACATTTTGATGAATTCATTACCATGGAAGATAATATAAGAGATCATAAGGAGGCTAACCAAACCAGGTCGATAAAAGGAAAGATGACAGGAACTAGCCTACCATAAAAGATCAGCTCGATCCTAGAGATGACAAAGACTCATCTCGCCAGCAGAATAATAGTAAGCGCGCTAGAAAGCGCACCTCCTTGAAGTGTGCAGAAAGGTATCTATACATGGCTTAAAAAACTCAAGGGATCCCCCCTCTAGAAGGAACTCAAATAAATATAATGACTTCCACAAAAATGTAAGACATAACATTTGGAAGATGCTGTCGAGCCTAAAATTTTTCTCTTTTTTCCTAATTTGATTTACACTAAACCTTATGCTTGTTTAGTGTAAACCCTCAACTAAGATTAGAAAAATAAAATAAAATTTTACTTAAAAAAAAAGGTAGTTGCCACCCAATTATAATCAGGAAAAATATCAAGTTAGAATTAATTCTAACTTGGCTACTGATAAAAAAATTTGTATTTTTGTAAAGAAAAAACATAAATTCTAAGTCTGGGGGCTATCTTTTAAAACACTATGGTTATCACTTTAAACCTTCCAAAATTAAATTTTATTTTATTTTATTAAATTTTCAAAAAAAAAAATTATTTATTGAGGTTGCCTCGTAGGTGCCTACATACTTGCTATTCAAGATCAGACCAATCATAGTTCATATAATTTTTTTATATATAAAATGTTTATTAAAGAGGCTAAAATTTATTTATTCTTTAAATTTTTTTATATTAAAATATTTTTTTAATTATTATTATTATTATTATAAATATATATTTATTTATTTTTCAAATGTAAGAAAAAGATAAATATATATATTTAAATTTTTTATTAAAAGAAAAACATTTTAAATATATATATAACTTTAAAAAATATTATTACTATTATTATTACTTTCTTTTGGAAAATTTTAAAATATAAAAAAATAACTATTTTTTTTTTAAGAAAACGTCTTTTTTTTTTTAATAACAATGACAAAAAGAAAACCTGGTCAGAATTGTGGATCAAAGTTGAGATGATGGCTTCCAATGACAGCTTCATATGATGGTTTTGACCCATTGGGAGTGTCAGAATGGTTTAGTGGATGATGGTGTGTCGATTTACCTACTTAATTTGATCTTAGATGTGGCGGAGGACGGCGGTTAGAGAGGTGGCTGACAGTGGAGCTTTGGAGTGTCATGATTCAAGCTTTCCTCAATGCTTCTAGACAAAAAAAAAAAAAAAGGTATTTCTTGGGCTTTTTAGTGATGGAGAAACTAATGGAGGTGGTGGTTTTCCTTAGAATGGCTTATAAAAGCTAATTCCTATATAGAGAAAAAACATGATTAGAGAGAGAAATGGTTGAAAAGCTTTGAAATGGAGGTGATTTTCTATCAATTTTTGTGAAGAATTGAGGGCTCTATATATATTGATCAAGGTTGGATTAAGCATGAAAGGTGGATATTTGCAATGAATTTGATTTATCAAATTAATGGGTCTTGATATTTATGATTTCAAATTCAATGCATTTTGGCCATAAAATATTGGTCAAATTGCGCTCCTAATGATCCATCCTTTGCTAAAAATGTTCATGGAAGCTTCAATTTTGTCCAATGCAAGAACATTATTTGTGCGGAATGATTTTTTCTTATTTTCCATGCCGATTTTAGCTAATTAATTAAGTGTATTTAGATTGATTTTTGGCTTAGATGCATTGTAAGGAATGTGATCTTCATGATTTCACCATTAATTTGGTGAAATCATAAAGAAAAAAGGGTAAAAAAATGCTCTAAAAGTGGCCATCTAAGAAGGAAAAATAAGTGAATCACGATCGAAGGAAGAAGATGGTGAACAGTAAAAATGTGTGTTGAAAACACATTTTCTTAACAATTAGTTAGATGGAGAAAACATGTTTTCCACTTGAAAAAAATTTACAATGTGCACTTGCTGTGATTCGAACCTAAGACCAAGGATCGTTGTACGTGTGTGTCTTCTGTTAGGTCATTGGCTTGTGCCTTGGTTTTGTTATGCAAACAAATTGTATTTGTTTTTTCTTTTTAATAAAGAGGGGGCAAAAATGATGTATCTACAGTTACTCCTCTTTGTAGTAAAGTTTACGGAAAAATTTACTACAAAGACCAATGAGACACACTATTTTTGTCTAAAGTGTACCTTGATAAGCTATTCAACCAAATATAAGAAATATTTTATTGAAATAGTAAGAGATGTTTAGGATGGTGCTTTATGGGCTGACTATCCTATACTAGGAAACGTCCTTACAAACTAGTAACCTTAAGCAATGATTTTTAGAATAATGCTCCTATAGGCTAACTAATTTTAATGGGAGAGCATTTGTTGTGGACTAGCAAAGAAAAGATGAGTTTTAGAATAGTGCTCTTGTGGGTTGACTAATTTGCATGAAAGAGTGAGTGTTTATTATAGACTAGCAATCCTAAGGATAGTGCTTCTATGGGCTGACTATTTTACATGAGAAAGCATCTATTACAAATTAGCAATCCTAAGAATAGTGCCTCTGTGGACTGATTAACTCATATGAGAAAGTGTCTATTACAAACTAGTAATCCTAAGAAATGATGATTTTTAGACTAGTGCCTTTATGGGCTAACTAACTTGCATGGGAAAATATCTATTATAGACTAGCAATCCTAACAAATGATGAATTTTAGAATAATGCTCTTGTGGGCTGACTAACTTGCATGGAAAAACATCTATTATAAACTAGCAATCCTAATAAATGATAAATTTTATAATAGTGCCCTTATAGGCTGACCAACTTACATAGAAAAGTGTCTATTACAAACTAGGAATCTTAAGAAATGATGATTTTTAAAATGCTGCCCTTGTGGGCTGATTAACTTACATGGGAAAGCGTCTATTACATACTAACAATCCTAATAAATGATGATTTTTAGAATAGTGCCCTTGTGGGCTGACTGATTTACATGGGAAAGTGTTTATTACAGACTAGCAATTTTAAGAATAGTGCCTTTGTGGGCTAATTAACTTATATAGGAAAGTGTCTATTATAGACTAATAATCCTAATAAATGATGATTTTTATAATAGTACTTGATGGGTCATTATCCGATCATATCAAATTATAAATTTATAAATTCAAAGAAATCTAACGACCTAATTAAGCAAGTGCGCCTATCTAATGTAGTATAGATTGCAACGAGTGTTATCCTCAAGGGTTTTAGAAACAAGTACTAATATTACTGTTTTTCTACTATCTAGACTAATTTTTAATGTGAGATTAATAAATTAAATTACTAATTAACTAATTTAATAACCTTCAGATTAATTATAATTGTTGTAATAAATAAATTTAATCACAAAGGCATACTTTTCATTTTGATCCACTCTAAACCCTAACTTTCTTATAATAAGGTATTGACTAATTAATTGTTTATGCTTTGTACTGCATGAAGTCTTAATTAAACTAATTACTCCATCGAGTTAATTAATTAATAACCTTATATGGAATAATGGAGACCTTTCCCTCACTATCGCCTTATAAGATTTAATTAAGCTCACAATTCCCAAATAAAGATTAAATCTTTATGTAGAAAATGGAAGTTTTCCTACCTTTAGGTAAAACATGCAATTTTTTTATTCATGAAGATCTATCCTATTAGATGAGACCTCTCTCTATCTAACAAGAATTAAACATATAATCAGTTTGTGCACATAAATTAATTACACAGCAATAAAACACATGACTAGATACAAAGACATAAAATTTTAATTAATCAATAAGTAATTCAATCACATAGTTTAGAGTTTCACAAGATGTAAGGCATATAAATATACTCTTCCATAGAATCTACAATGATAACAAGAAATCTAGAGAAATAGTAATGATTCATGATGAAAAGAATAAACTCCTATAATTATTTTGTGTTTCCTGGCAGTGCTTTAGTAATTTTGTTCTCTAATGTATGACTTTGCTCTCCTAGGGTTTTTAGAGTGGTTATGAGAGAAATAAAATCCAGATCCCTAATATTCGTAATGAAGTGAATATTTATAGTTTGGGAATTTTTATCGCATGCACGGCCTGGTGCACGCCTGTGCTAGAGGCTGTGCACTTTGGCAAAACGTAAAATTTTGACTTTCCAGTTTCTGCATAGCCTCCTACACAGCCGTGCTCGGGGTCATACACTCTAAGATTCCTATAGTTTCTTCTTTAGGCATATTTCTTACTTTAGCACAACTCTCTACACTACTTGTGCAGCGGCCAAGGTACAATTGCATGATACATTCTACTCCCCAACACTAACAACAGCACGGCCATGCTGAAGGTTATGCACACGTGAAAATCACTTTTTCTCATATTTTTCCAGATTTTGCTTCGTTTTTTCTCTAATATTTTTTAAATCTTTAATTTGCACTTTTTAACCCTTGAAATCAAATATTAAGCACTTAAGTGTCTTTTTCTTAACAAATTCACATAAAATTCCATATTCAATAAGCACTATAAATAAGGTTCTTTTAACACTTATAAGTAACCCTACGGGCTAACTAACTTGCATGGGAAAACGTCTATCATAGATTGGCAATCATAAGAAATGATGAATTTTTAGAATAGTTCTCCTGTAAGCTAACTAACTTACATGAAAAAGCATTTATTACAACCTAGCAATCCTAAGAATAATGCCCCTGTGGGCTAACTAATTTGTATAGGAAAGTGTATATTACAGACTAACAATCCTAAGAAATGATGATTTTTATAATAGTGCACATGTGGGCTGACTAACTTGCATGAGAAAGTGTCTATTACAGACTGGCAATCCTCAAAAATGATAAATTTTATAATAGTGCCCCTATGAGTTAACTATTTTACTACTCATACATGATGTATTTTAATAATAAAAGATCTTACTCAGTTTTGCAAATAGCGCCTAAACAATGAACCCTCTTCTCGAAGTTTAAAAAACACCCATTCACTTTCCTCCCTCTTGAATCAACTCTTTCCTTATTGGATGAACTATGCTTGTATAAGTTTCATTTTCATTCTAGAGTTCCAAACATTCCAATTCATTTTGCTTAAATTGATCTCCGCTCCTAATGTTCAGGACTTCAAACTAAAATAGAAAATAAAAACTTCTTTTCGAAAAAAAGTGAAACAATGATGGAGTATTTGAAGAGTTTTCATTATTTATCATTGTTTTATTCCTCATAACTTCTCTTGTGTTTGAGTGTGTAAGGTACAACAGGAGTACAGGAAGAAGAAACTTATCAATGATGGTAGAGATGATCAATCCAATGCAAACAACCATAAAGGATATCAACTTTACATGTGAATGATAAAAAATAAACCACCTAGAGACCAATAATCACTAACATTTTCAATAAACTTAAGATTCCATTAATTCATCAAAGATAATACATTTTAATTACATCAGAATTTACAGGGTCCTTCAAATTTAGACTATCCACTCGTGACAAAATTAATGCTCATTCCGATAACACCTTCTTTACAAAATATGACCCCTCATAATTAGGCATAAACTCCCCTCTAGGATCTTGCACATTTGGGAGAATCTTTCTTAGAATTAAGTCTTCCTCTTGAAAATTTTGAGGTTACACTCTTTTATTAAAAGCCCTAACCATTCTTTGTTGGTAGCATTGACTATGGCATAATGTTGTTAACCTCTTTTCATCAATTATACTCAATTGATCAACCCATTTTTTCACCCAATCAGCTTCATCCAATCGAGTTTCTGATAACACTTTAAGTGATGGAATCTCAACTTTAACCGATAATACTGCCTTAGTGCCATATACCAAAGAATAAGTTGTAGCTCCTATTGACGTTCTAATGGAGGTTCGATATGCCATGAGTGCAAATGGTAATGTTGAGCTTGATTTTTTTATTTTTCCTTAATTTAACTCATATTAAGTCTAACCCACTTAATATAAGTTACTCAACAGTAAAATTAAAAAAAAACTATATTTTTAATTATTTTAAGAAAAATGGGAGTTGCCAATAATCTAAGTGGGAAAATAAGATAAGTTAAGGTTAATGAAGTGGATTAACCTTAACTAGGTACTGGTCTATGAATTTTTCTAAAAACAAATTGAAAAAATATTAACCAGAAAATCTAAACTCGAGAGCGATCATAATAAAACCTAAATGGTTACCACTTATTATTGTTTTTCAAGAAAATGAATTAAAAACATCTTATAAATTTCCTTCACCATCACACGTACAAAACATAATATTTTTTTCACATAGATAAAGCATGAAATAAATCAAAACAACATAGAAAATTTTTAATCTCTTTTTTCTTTACTAATTTTCTATTCTTATTTAAAAGTAAAATAAAAGAGATTAAAACTTTTGCATTTTTGCTTTAATTAAAATCGAATTAAAAAATAAGATAAAATATTTTTATGTTTTTATGTTATAAATTGAAATTTTAAAAGAATAAAATGTTTTTTGTAATTTTTTATATGGTAAATTAAAGTTAGAAAAGAATAAAATGTTTTTTTAATATTATATGTAGTTGCCTCATAGGTGCTTACATACCCGTTAATCAGGATCAAACCAACGTAGTTTTGTTTTCATAAAAATTTAGTTGATTGATTAATCTTAATTATGAAAATAGGTTAGGTTTACATTCATTACCATTTTAATTTTTTTTTAAGAAAAATTATAAACCTAAACTTTATTTCCTAATTTTGAAAGATTAAATCCCAACTTTTGAAAACACCAATTAGAGTTTTTTATTTCATCAAAATCCTTTTTCTGGGTAACAAAACTTTTTTATGTTCTTTTCAAAATAAAACTATATCCTAGATAATAAACTATTGTTTTTAATTTTTTTCAATTTTTATATTTTTATATTTATAGACGAAGTATTACTCATTATTTGAAAAAACTAGTTAGGAACCTAATCGTCCATAGGCGACGATTACATCGCAATACTTAAAGCCTACACAATGGTTCCCTCCTAATTACTTATTTTACTAACTCATTAATTTTCCTAACATATCCTAAGTTAACTAAATTAAATAAATTAAGCTAAGATCATTAAAATAATTACATTTATAATATTAATCTTAATCTAAGACCTACTATAATTTCTACTAACAAGTTAATTGAATAAACTAAGAAAACTAAACTAAAAATAATAATGATGATACACTTACCTAGATGTAGGTCAGATTTGCAGGTCTGGTGTATGGATCGGTCTGGGTTAACTCTGGGTCAAGTTAATGCACAAAGCTCCACAAGTCTAGGAACAGGGGTAGTCACGTGAAAGTAGATGAAACACCAGTGGTGATCGATCAGGGACGGTGTACTTCGAATGATTGTTATCATAAAGGGGGTGTTGAACCACTTCAGCTTGGCTAATTTGACAACGAGGAAGGCATTGGTAGCCTTAGTTTACACCTAGGTTAGATGAAAATGACAAATTTTGAACACTTAGCAACAATCCTAACTCAAGCTTTCCAATTTAACTAATGCTTGCAAGTAGGATCGAATTCTAGCTTCTTGGGTTGGAACTCGAAGCTTTACATAGGTCGTGAGACTCTCTTTTTGTGAGATAGCAGGAAGGAGAAACAATAGATGGTGGTTGTCACTAGTGGCAATTGGCATGAAGAGGATCACCGGCTAGGTCTAGAATAGAGGTAACAAACACAACTAGAAGCTTTTGTTGTCCTGTTACGCATAGTAGGAGCTTACGAGAGCATGTGCAAGACGTCGCCCGAGGTCTCCCTTAGCTACAATATCCTAGTGAGAGAAAGTGAAGTTATGGATATCTAATCTGAGAGAGAGAGAGAGAGCTTAAATGAGTTTTTTTTTTTTTCGTGTGTTTCTAGTGATTCTTATCCTCCCTTAAGTTTACAGGGTCAAGTTCTATTTATAGACATGCAAAAAACTATCTTGATAAGCTTAAATCATTGATAAGAATCAAAATCCGACAAGACCTATCATTAGGGTAAGAGCCAACGGATTTCAAATCTTGGCAATAAGGGCCCATTTTGAGCAAATCAATCCCGGAATTATTTATAAATTAACATCTTTTCTATTATTCTTGTATTGTGTTTTCCAACAGGCACACTTATTTGGCTTCACAGGATGATGGACAAACTCACTCAGACTTAGCTTATAGGTTATCCATGGACCGACCTAAACTGGTGATAAGCTGGGCCGACGAACCCTATAGAAGAGCTAGCATCTTGAAGACTAATTTTTATATATTTGTTATTTACTTGGACTATTTATGTTGTATTTTCTTTTAAGACACTTTCATTTTGTTTGTAATTCTCATTTAGGACCGGCCACTCTAAAAGTGGCATAGTTGTAATTTTGTGCATTTTCTAACCCTAAAGGAAGCAAGTATAAATACTTGCTTAAAGTAGGGCTTGAGGAGGCCATTTTTCAGATTTGAACATACACTTTTCGTGAGGATTAGGGTTCTTCCTAATTGTCATTAGACTCTTATCAATTTCAATCCTAAGAGTTGAAATTATGGCGAGTGCAACACTTGAAATTGTAAGTAATATCAATTTCATTTTGTTGTGATTTATTTTCTTCTCTAGTGTGTAATATCTAGGGTTGGATTGAGATAGTTATTGGTCATATTTGCTTCATAATCATTTCAATATATATTGAGTTTGTTGAATTACTTATCATAGTGTTATTCATCAATAATTGCCTATCATTGTTCACGTGGAATGCCTAGTTCTAAAGAGGAGAATCACGGTTTTTATTTGCTGCTCAATCTTGAAATTCACGTGATGATTCAAGCTTGATTAGTATATATTGAGGATTTGATTCTTTGTAATTGAATTAGTCAATTGTTTATTGATTCCGGATCCATTTACACCCTTTAGAATTCACGCAATTCTCCAATTGTTTAACCGGAATTAGGGATTGCATTTAGGGTTGGATTTTTACTCCATTTGATTGTGCTTAAATCCTATTTAGGCACATCATCTTTTGGTATCAGAGCTATATCATATTTGGATTTAAGATTGAACACATTCTAATTGAAGAATTGGTTACATTCATTGGAAATTGACGCCATTGTTCATGTGATTGAGACTAGTCTGATTGACATTGTTTGTTTGTCTTTCAAATTGGTGTTGCATGTGCTTAATCTTGGTTTTAGGCACATCAATCATGCCCGTGGTTGAAACCCGTTTCTATCCTCTTGAGATTTGAATGAATCTAAAAAAATTGATACAAATCCTTTAGATTAAATTCATTTTTGTGATTTATTTGGATTTTTTCGTTATGAATTGTTGATAATCTAAAAAGATTTGAAAAAAAAAACATTTTAGTTCGCTTGGATTTGCTCACAACTTCCTCTCTTTTCTGTTGACAATCACCATCCTATTGGGGAAGACGATCACATGCTTGGCACATGATTTTCCCTAGCTAGTGAATTGCTGCCACTGGGTAGCCCTCCCTCCTTAACCAAAAAAACATTTCAAAGTGCCTCCTAAGGGTCTCGAACTCATGATCTCGGGTTACTCTATCCATGCAAGGCCTAAACCTTAGCCAATTGAGCTAAGCTTGTTTTCTCAATTTTTATTCCTCGTAAATTTTATTTAACTTTGCAATACTACTTAGGCCAATTATTGAATTAGACCTAAGTTTAATTTAATAGACCAAAATTGTACCTCACATTTCGCAGATTTTATTATTATTTATTTATTTATTATTATTATTTTGTTACTTTTCCACAATTTTACTTCTATTATATTTTTCCTTTGTCACCATTTTTATTTTGTTTATATTTTTGTTTTATTTGTTTTTTTTTACTTTTTTTTTATTTTCATCCTGGCCTTGTTCTTAATTAATTAATTAATTAATTTGATAATTCAAAAGTGAGGTGTCTACAGGTAACATCTCATGCTTGTCTTTATAAGTAATGGCCATCCATTCAATAATTCGTTTGATATTTTTATTGGCTGCTTCTACAGCTCCATTCATTTGCGGTCAATATGTAGTAGAATTCCTGTAAATGATTCCAAAATGTTAACACAATTCTATTATGAGCTTGTTGTTCAGGTTTATGCCATTATATGTAATAATTGAATTAAGAGATCTATATCGAGCAATAATGTCCTTTTTGATGAATTTGACAACTACTCTTTTTGTAACATTGGTATATGAGAAAGCTTCAACCCATTTAGTGAAATAGTCAATTGCCACTAGTATAAACTAATGACGATTAAATGCTTTTGGGTTAATTGGTTCAATTATGTCTAAACCCCACATAAAGAATGGCCATAGTGAAGAAAGTGTATGAAGTTCCTGAGGCGGAGCTTTTATTCTGTTGGCATAAACTTGACACAAATGACAACATCTCACATGTTTGATGCAATCAGTTTCCATAGTCAACTAGTAATAACCCAATCTCATGATTTTCCTGGCCAATATGTACTCATTCATATGAGGGCCACATATTCCCTCATGTACCTCTTTCATAAGAGTGTTTGCTTCTTTCTCAATAATGTGCTATCAAATGATTGCCTATATATTGTAGACCCACTTAGCAGAAAATGACTCGCCAACCTTCTAAACATTTTTCTATCTTTCTTATTGGCCTTTTCTAGATACCTTCCCTCCTGAAGAAAGATCTTGATATCATGATACCAAAGCTTATCATCATATGTTTCTTTGATAGCTAAATAAAAAGTATATTTGTCTTCAATCTCAATCTTAAGAGGTTAGATTTCTAACCCTTTTGATATTTGGGTCAAAGATGCTAATGTAGCTAGGGCATCGGCAAACAGATTCTGCACCCTTGATATATATGTGAATCTGATCTCTTGAAACTTCTCCATTAACCTTGACAAGTTATTGTGATAAGATATCAATTTTAGATCTTTTTTCTTATATTATCCTTGAGTCTAGCAAATGATGAGTGAGAAGTTCCCATATACCTCTAGTTCATGAATTCCCATGTTTAAAGCCAATTTAAGATTGAGAATGCATGCTTCATATTCTGCAATGTTGTTAGTATATGAGAATATAAGCCTCGTTGCTATAAGGAATTGGTTGCATTCGGGTGAAACCAGCACTGCCTCTATTCCATATCTAAATACATTGATAGCTTCATCAAAATACAATTTCCACTTAAGAAATCTTTCTTCTTCAGAGTTAGGATCACCTTTAGCTATCAATACTTCTTCATCTAGAAATTGTATTTATGGTTCTTAGGAAGTTCCTTCAAGTGGATGTCTAGCCAATTGATCTACTATAGATTGACCTTTAATTAAACTCTAGTTCATATAGGTGATGTTGAATTTAGACAATAACATTTTCCATTTAGGTATCCTACCAATTAGGGTTAGTTTGTTTGCTAAATACTTCAGGGGATCATGTCTTGTTAATAATTCGATTGAATAGTATAATGTATATTGTCTAAGTCAACACATGACCTAAATTAATGCACAATATGTTCTCTCTATTTCTAAATATTTTTGTTCCCCCTTAGTAAATTTCTTACTTCAGTAGTAAATGGTTTATTCTCTCCTTTCTTCGTCTTTTTAACCAAGCATACACCCCATAGATTTAGGCAATATTGTTAAGCACAAGAATAATGGTTTGTCGAGTTTAGGAGCCACTAGCACTGGAGAATTCATGAGATACTTCTTGATTTCCATGAAAGTTGTTTCACATTCTTCATTCCACTCAATAGCGGCATTTTTCTTGAGTAGTTTGAATAAAGGTCGGCATTTATCTGTGAGTTAGGAAATGAACTAAGTAATGTAATTCAGGCATCCAAGTAGTCCTCTAATTTCTTTAGCTATACGTGGAGGTAGCATTTCTAGTATTGCTTTTGACCTTATCTGGATCCATTTTGATGCCCTTTTGATTGACCATAAAACCCAATAACTTCCTAGAGGTAACTTCAAAAATACATTTTTCCGAGTTAAGTTTCAATCGATATTTCTTTAACTGTTCAAACAACTTTTTCAGAGTGTTTACGTGGTCCTCCCCTTTTTTGGATTTAGCGATTAGGTCATCAACATACCCATCAATTTCCCAGTGCATCATGTCATGAAATAATGCAACCATTACTCTTTGATATGTTGCCCTAGTATTTTTTAGACCAAAGGGCATAACTTTATAACAAAAGGTGTCCCAGGTTGTGATGAGGGTTATCTTAGTTTTATCTTCTTTTGACATCTTGATTTGTTTATACCCTAAAAAACCATCTACGAATGAAAAAAGATGTTTGCTAGTAGTATTATTTACTAAGACATCTATTTGAGGTAAAGGAAGATTATTTTTTGGTGTTGCTTGATTTAGATCTCGAAAATCTATGCATACACGAACTTTCCAATTTTTCTTTTTTACAAGAACTATGCTAGTTACCCATTCATGATAATCTAGTACTTCAATAAACCCAACCTCTAATAATTTCTTAACTTCTTCCTTGATTTTCAATAAAATATCAGGCCGAAATCATCTTAATTTTTGTTTCTTGGGTTTGATGTCTTCTTGTGTGGGTAGCTTATGAACTACGATTAATGGATCAAGTCTTAGTATATCTTCATAAGACCATGTAAATACATCAAGGAACTCGGATAATAGTTCGGTTAACCTTCCTTTCTGTTAAGATTACCCCCAATCTTAAGATTCTTAGGGTTATCCTCATTTCCTAAGTTGACCGCTTCTATTCAGTCATTAAATGAAATCCTACCTTGTTCATATTGTTGTCAGTTTTCTTGAATCACTTTGTGATCATTGATATCATATAAACCAGTAAGGTTAGATGTGATATTGACATTTTTACCCTCTACGTGTGTAAGATAACCCTGATTTTCATCATTGGATCTAGATAAATGTAAAAAAATAAAAATAAATAAATAAGAAGAAGAAGTGAATTGAAATTTTATTGATTTCATTTATGTGGGTTACATATATTGAATGAAAAATACATGAAAACTCAACAAATACTGAACCATGGTTCACCCTTATTCTAAAGTAGTTTTATTTCTATTTAAAGGGAAAGAGAACCAATTTTGGAGTGATTGGGAGTTACAAGATATGGCCATTGATTTTTGCTGTTGCTTATTTGTGAGCTTATTAGACTTGTCTTCTTTTGCCGATACCAGTGTCTCAGTACTAGTAGAATGGGAAGATGTTGTTTGGATTAGTGGAAAACTTATTGTGGTATTGTACAGTCTATTACCTCTTCTCCTCTGCTTGAATCTCATCTAAAATTCTTCTTTTGGAGTAGGGACATATCTAAGACCAAATGTCCCTGTTTGACCTTCTTTGAATTGCACCTTTACAAATCTTTATGCCTTGGAACTAGCAATCATGCACACCTCATCAAAGATCTAGAATCCAAGGTCCTTTGGGCCTTCTTCTCCTATGTAGGATATGGCTATTTCTTTGTAAATGGCACAATCTTGTTCGCCCAATACAGTGATGATTTGACAATTAAAAATGAATTTGACTTTCTAATAGAAGGTAGAGGGAATGGCTTGTGCTGTATGGATCCAAGGTCTCTTAAGGAGCAAGTTAAAGGACCTTAGGATGTCTAAGACTTTGAAAATGATTCTAAATAACTGTGGGCCGATCTCCACCATTAAGTCAATTTCCCCTACAATTTCTCTCCTTGATCCATCAAAAACCCTCACTATGGTAGAACTTAGTTTGATGTTAGTTGTGTCAACACCTAGCAATTTAAGAGTAACTAGAGAGCATACATTAAGGAAGGACCCATTATCAATGAGGACTCTAGAAACAATCATGTTATTGCATTTTACCACTATGAAAAGTGGTTTGGTGTGTTGATTACCTTCTTTCTCTAGTTCTTCTATTCAAAATGATATCTAATCAATGGCAAAAATAAAATTGACAATGTGTCCCAATTTCTTAGTAGACATTTCCTATGGTACCTTAACTTCCCTCAAAGTTCCAAACAAGGCTTCTTTGTGAGGCTTGGAAGAGAGTAAAAGACCCATAAGGGAGATTTAAGCTGGGGTCTTTGATAATTGGTCCATGATTTTATATTCACTGGACTTGATTATCTTTGAAAAGGTTGTCAACCTTTCTTCTTCTACTTCTGGCTTTATGACTTTATTGCTTGATTCACTGGCTTTAGGCTTTTTTATGGTCTCTTCTTCAGTGTTGCAAACCTTCCCTGAACTAGTGATTTCTCCAATGATAGAACTTGAAGATTTTTCTTAATTAATTACCTCATAATTAAATGGGGTAGCTTTATAAGTTTCGGGTGCTAAGAAAACATGAAAAGTATATTTCTTAACTTTTGGGACTTTTTGCTCTTGCTTAGGCTCCTTGTAACATTTTAAGAGTACTAGTTTAAAAAAAGTTCCTATCACATTAATTGTTTAATCATTCTCCTTTTCATTTTGGGAGTTGTCTTCCTCTTCAAAATCTAAACCCCAACAACTTGGAGTAGGTTCTTCATGAATCGGTAGTTGGATAGAGTAATCAACAAAATAATCAAACTTCCCTAAATGTTGCCCTAACAAACCAACCATGGGATCACCTGTATGTCATCTTTTTTCCAATTCTTTTTTAGTTGTTAATTTTTTAGACTTGGGAACCAGCATTTCTCAAATGTATGATGCTTGAATTTTTCCTTCCAATAACAACTAACAAATGGCTAACTTGGCTTGTACTCTATTGTTTAGGTTAATTGATAGTAGGAAGCCAACTTATTGCAAGTTCAACGTTATTTGTTCTATTGGCAACATGTCTAAATCAATTTCTAGTTCAAATGCTTCCAAGGTGATCATGTTGATGGTAGGGTCATGATTAGGAAGTGGATTATTGTTGACATTAGGAGTGAGTGGCTCAATGAAGCCTAACTGCACTACTTCTGCATCGATCAGATCCTAGATTTTATTTTTAAGTCTCTAGCACCTGTATGTAGAATGTCCTACCTACCCCATATGGTATTCACATTTGAGGTTGGGGTCATAGTTTTTGGGTTTGTATATTTCGTTGGGAATTTTAAAGCTAATTAGATTATCAGACTTGAAGCTAGCAAAAACTTGGCTCAAGGGGATTGGGATATGAGTGAATTGTCTAGGAGATCTATTGATTTGGGGTTAATTTGTTGGATTAAAGTGTTTATTGTTAGGTTTGGTGTTTGGAAAGAAAGGTGAAAAGTTGGTCAGTTGTTCTTGCTAGAATTAACCATGACAATGGTGGCTTCTTTTCCTTTGATGTTATTCAAAGGTTTAGATGATGTTGCTTTGGATATTTCATTGATGGGTAATTTTCCAGAAGTGATAACATTCTCGATCTTGCATCCTACTGCTACTACCTCTGCAAAGCTTGAAGAGGTTTGCCCAATCAAGTGAGTGAAATAAGTTTTCTCTAATGTATTAATGAAGATGGATGTCAATTCCTTCTTAGAGATTGGAGTACTAACGTTGAGCATATTCTTTGAAGGATTCATTATGTTTCTTACAAATACTCCCTAAATCCTACATCAAGGGATTAACTTCAATGTTGAATCTGTACTGTTCATAGAATGCCTAAGCCAAACTTTCCCAAGTGTTGATTTAGTTGAGGTCCAATTGCACATACTGGGTTAGGGTAGGTTCAATGAGACTGTTATGAAAAGTTTATACCATTAGTTGGTTGTATTACAAATATTTGCCCATTTTTCGAACATACAACCTAGTATGCATCTTCGGACATCTAGTACCATTGTACTTCTCAAATTCTAGCACTTTAAACTTTTCAAGATAGGGAACAACATCAAAAACTATTAAGTTAGAGATGCCAATTGGCTAATATCCATCTGACCCTTCTAAAGTTCTTATTTTGTCAACAAATTGTTAGTAAAGTTTTCTCTCCATCTCTTTATACCTTTCCTCCATTTACCTTTGCAGATTTTCAAGATGATACGAGATTTGAACTCTTGATTTTAATTCTACATCAAATGTTGGATTGATCATAGAGTTCATTTCCTTATTTTCGAGAGGTGGAATTTCAACATTTTTTCCTTTATGCCCCCCTAAATGGCCTTCCCGATTCGATTGAGTAGATTGTAGGAGAGCAAGACTTTCCACCAAAAACTTAACTTGATCATTGAGATTCTACACTATTTGTTCCAATGAAATCATTCTCTGATCAGCAACATTGTCATTAGTGTTACTATTGTTGTTGCTTGACATCTTGGCTCTAGAACAGGTGTTATATGGACATCTTGTGGGGTTATGTTGTTTAGACACTATCTTGAAACCTGAATATATCAACACTAGAATCTTTTGTTAGTGCAAATTTTTTTTTTTTTTTAAAAAAAAAGAAGAAGATGAATGCATGTATGATTCAAGAAAATGCAAGTATAGAAACTAGCAAGTAATCGTTAAAGTGGAAAATTATTGAAATTTTATTAAAGCTGCAAATCTCAACGTTTTATTACATTGTGAAAAAGAAAAAAACAAAACAACATAACATCTAATCTTTCCAACTTTTTTTTTTTTTTGCTTCTGGTTCTTATAAGGGCTTCCTCTTCTGTCCCTTCACTTAACTGGTTAAGGCTTCTGATTCTTTAATCTTCTAATAAGCTATCCTTAGTTGGGCTTCTAAAGCTTTATTCTTTTGGTGGGACTCTTTGAATCTATTCTTCTAGAAATCCACATCAACCTCTATACAATCAAAGTGAACCTCCACTCAAGCTTGCACCTGTTCTATATAGGTTTTCATCTCTAGGCATGGATTACTTGGTGCGGGATGTGTAATATTGGGAGCTCCATAGATCTTTTTCCCAGTCTTATACAGTTGATTAATGTTGAAGTCCCTAATGGCTCGATGTTTTCCAACTCCACCTTCAAATTCTCCTAAATCAATATTAGGGCTTTCAATTCGAGCTTCCCACAAAGCCTTTATTCCCAACAACTTAACTACCTTATCAGCAATTATCATGTTAAGGTTTTGATACTATAATGCCAAATTGACGCATCACTAAATGTAGATGGTAACTAATATACCAATTGAGCTCAATTAATGGAACTACTTGAAAATCTTTGCACTTTAGATGATTTTGTTGCAATTGCTCCATCTGGTAGTCCATAGGATGTCATTCACAATAAAACTTTGAAGTATCGCAACCCAAGAGTAGTTAGGGATGTCATCAGGTAACTTCATTCTTTCTCTATAGGATTCAATGAGATCAATTTGATGAGCCAATGATTATCTAATCATGTTTAGCCCAAAGCATTTGATGTGGCAAATAAACCAAATTAAGATAAGGTTGATGTTACTTCTAAAGATGGCATGCCTTTTTTTCTTTACAAAATTCAAGTTACGAATTTATTCGGCTAAGAGAGCAGGAATATAGGATTTCCCTTCCAAAAATTGGGCCTCTAACTCAACTACCCTATAATGAATGTAGAAAACTCTAATAGGAAAAAGAGAGTTCCAAATGTTGATAGTATATAAGCATGATATCTATTTTGTTTGTAATTTTTAGGGTCTCCACATGGGACACCTTTCTAACCTTCAACATCATATTGGGCTCCAAACCATGTTTGCAAGTTTGTTAGACAAGTGTAATGCCCATTACACCTTCCTAGTGCTTCACTGATTACTAATTTACGGATTCCCAACAGTTTACTGAAAATGTTAACTGGCCCTAATTCCAAATTTGGTACATATATTCCATCAGCCAATGGAGGGGCATGGAAGAGTTGAGTATATTCCTCTATTGTTGGTGTGATTTCATGTAGGCTAAGGAAAAATGCTATAAACTCTGAATTCCAAAAATGTACCACAACCCAGATTAAGGAAATGTTAGCCTCAATCTTCAAGAGAGATAGAATCGACCCAATCTTCTTGTTGATGTAAGCTTATTCTTCGGGATGGTAGAGAGTAAACTAGAATCTAATATAAGCTTTGGGTCTAGCGGTTTCTCAATGTTGGCCAATTGGAAGATTACAAGAGAAAATTACAACTCGAAATCTTTTATTACAAAAGTTCCTAATTTATATTTCTCTACTTATCAAAAGTAGAAAATAAACAAGCTTACATCTCTAACTATAACATAACTTTTATAGGGAAAGTGGTTCAAAACTCATATTTGCAACTTTATTTCATACCGCTTTAGCACTTACTTGCCGGTTTATGATTTCATGTATGCTAAAGGTAGGTTCTAAAAGTTCCTAAACTTTGCAACCTCTCACATTTTCAAAGAAACAAATTATGGGCTATATTGAAGTTTGAGTGGGGTGGCCTATTCAGCCTCAAGTGGTGGTCATTCCACTGTGCTCGGAACTTACATAATGGCTCCCCTCCTAAGGTCCTAAAACAACCCAAGTTCGACTATATCTAACACACATTGAAAATAAAATAAATCCTAAATCCTGCATAAACAAAAGTTAGTACCAAAATATAATAGTAACAATAATAAAAACTTCAATGAATAATCCTAAAAAAAAAAAAAATCTATTTTTGGAAGGTTTAAGTAACTAGCTCACTTAGAGGGTCCCCAGTTAAGTCATCATCTTATTGAGCCTAAAATTTTTCTCTTTTTCCTAATCTAATTTACACTAAAATTTATGCTCATTTGGTATAAACCTTTGATTAAGATTAGAAAAAATAAATAAATAAAATTTTACTTAAAAAAAAAAAGAGTTGCCACCCAATTATAATCGGGAAAAATATCAAGTTAGAATTAATAGAATAGTATTAACTCTAATAGAGTAGAATTAATATAGTGGTATTAATTCTAACTTGGCTACTAATAAAAAATTATTTTTTTTAAGAAAAACTAGAGATTCTAAGCTCTGGAACTATCTTTAAAAACACTAGTCACCACTTTAAACCTTCCAAAATTAAATTTTATTAAAATGTAAAAAAAAAATCTTTTTTAAATTTATTAAGGTCACCCCATAGGTACCTATGTACCTTGTATTCAAGATCAGATTGATCACAGTTCATATATTTTTTTTTTATAAAATGTTTATTATAGAGACAAATTATTTATTCTTTAAAAAAATAATACTAAGAGAATTTTTTTAAATATTATTATTATTATTATTATTGAAATGTAAGAAAAAGATATATGTATATATATATATATATATATATATATTGTAATAATAATTTTTTTATTTGTTTTATTTCTAAAATGTAAGAAAAAGATAAATATATATATTTAATTTTTTTTACTAAAAGAAAAAAATTTAATTATAACTTAAAAATTATTATTATTATTATTATTATTATTATTATTATTATTATTATTATTATTATTATTACTTTCTTTTGGAAATTTCTAAAATGTAAAAATAACTTTTTTTTTTTAGGGATAATGTCTTTTTCTTTTTTATAACAATGACAAAAAAAAAAAAAACAAACCTAGTCGAAACTGCAGATCGGAGTTAGGACGGTGGCTTCTAGCAATGACTTCCTATGATGGTTTTTACCCACTGGGAGCATCGAAATTGTTTGGAGGATGATGGTGTGCCAAATTACCTACTTAGTTTGATCCTAGATGTGGCAGAGGATGGCGAATAAAGAGGTGGTTGGTGGTGGAGCTTTGGAGTGTTGCGATTTAAGCTTTTCTCAATGCTTCTAGACTGAAAAAAAAAAAAAAAAAGGTACTTCTTGGGCTTTTTAGCAATGGGGAAACTAATAGCAGTAGTGGTTTTCCCTAGAAGTGACTTATGCAAGCTAATTACTAGAAAGAGAAAAAACGCGATTAGAGAGAGAAATGGTTGAAAAGCTTTCAAATGGAGATGATTTTCTGTAAATTTTTGTCCTGAACAAAGAATTGAGGGCCCTATTTATACTGATCAAGTTCGGATTAAGCATGGAAGGTAGATATTTGCAATTAATTTGATTTTTCGAATTAATGGGTCTTAATATTTATTATTTCAAATTCAATGCATTTTAGCCATGAAAGATTGGTCAAATTATGTTTCTAATGATCCGTCCTCTGCTAAAAATGTTCATGGAAGCATTGATTTTCTCCAAATCAAGCTAGATGTGCAAGAACAATATTTGCATAGAATGATTTTTTTTCTATTTTCCATGCCGATTTTAGCTAATTAATTAAGTATATTTGGACCAATTTTTTACTTAGATGCATAGTAGGAAATGTGATCTTCATGATTTCGCCATTAATTAGGTGAAATCATGAAAAAAAAGGTAAAAAAATGCCTTGAAAGTGGCCATCTAGGAAGAAAAAATGAGCAAATCACAGTTAGGGAAAGAAGATGATAAACAGTAAAAACGTGTGTTCGAAACACGTTTTCTTAACTACTCACTAGATGGATAAAACGTGTTTTGAACACAAGTTTTCTTAATTGTTCACTAGAAGAAGAAAAAATGTGTTAAACACACATTTTTCTTCTGGAAAAAAAATTTGCAATGCAAGCCAACTGTGATTCGAACCAAAGACCAAAGATCATTGTGCGTATGTGTCTTCCGTTAGGCCATTGGCCTATGTCTTGGCTTTGTTATGCAAACAAATTATATTTGTTTCTTTTTTTATTTTAAATAAAGAGGTGGCAAAAATGGTGTGTCTACAAACACCATGAGAAGGGGATACCTTTATGAATACATCAACTATCGTCTTGATGGGGCCAAGAGGCCAACATAGAGGTGAGTTAAGCCAAACAACAAATTGGGTAGTTTTACCCTTAACTAAACTAATAGGGCCCCCAATGGCATAGTTAACACCATCATCGAGGGGCCTTTGAGGGGTGGATAACCAAGTTCCAACAATAAAACTTATGTTTTACTGTAATAGGTGATGAACTTGCACAATAAAAAAACTTAAAGTGGACAACTCCATTTCCTTCTCAAAGGAGGACTTAGAGGGTATTCAAGGTCCATATAATGATGCACTTTTCAGATCAGCTCAGATTGGTGGTTTTAAAGTTTGGAAAACACTAATTGATATCGGAAGCTTAGTGAACATCATTTTTTAAGCAACATATGGTCAGATGAAGTTAAAGCTCAAGGTAAAATTGAAGTTGTATAACCAAGACTTATATGGTTTCAACAACCAACCTGTCTGAGTTGTCAAGATAATTTCCCTCCCCATGGAGCTCGGCAATGACAACAACATCACAAAATAACTCATGGATTTCCTAGTGGTTGACTGCTGGTCTCTTTATAATGTCATAATAGAAAAACCGAGCCAAAACACCTTTAAAATGGCCCCCTCCATGGCGTATCTAAAAGCCAAGTTTCCTACCTACGAGCACTAACTAAGAGAGAGGTTTTTACTAATAAAATGGGGTGGAAGAAAAGTTGGGTAACAGGGAAACTCACCGAAGAGACTGAGATGATACAGCTTAGTAGCAAACCAAAACAAACAACGTAAGTGGGAAAGTCGACACTTGCCGAGATAAAACAACATCTCATTTACTTCCTCTAATCTAATGGTGATGTTTTTGCCTAGTCTCCATTTGATATGCTAGGCATCCCTTTAAAGATAATCACACACTAACTCAACATTGACCTGACTCTCAAGGTGGTAAAATAAAAAAGACACCATTTTGCCCTTAAAAGGTGGATGGCGATTAAGGAGAAGGTATAGAAGTTGCTGCAAGCGAGTTTTGTAAGGGAAGAGCTCTACCCCCACTTGATTAACTAATTGTGTGTTGGTCAATAAATCTAATGGGAAATGGCTCATTTGCATCAATTTCACCAACTTAAATAAAGCCTATCCAAAAGACTGCTTTCCCCTCCTAAGGATCAACCAGCTAGTTAACTTAATCTTGGGCCATGTTCTCCTAAGCTTCATAGATGCCTTCTCAGGCTACAGTCAAATTAGGATGCATGAACCTAACTAGGTTCAGACTTCATTTGCCATCAATTTAGGTACATATTGTTACAATGTCATGCCCTTTGGACTAAAGAATCCAGGGGCGACTTATCAACATTTGGTGACAATGATGTTCAAACCACAAATTGGGTGAAACATCGAAGCTTATGTAGACAATATGATTGTCAAGAGTAAGCAATCCATTGATCACATTGATGATCCTCGAGAAACCTTTGACATCTGAGAGAGTATAACATAAAGTTGAATCCGCATAAATGTGTTTTTGGGGTTACTCCGGGAACATTCTTAAGTTACTTGATAATTATCAAGCCATAGAGGTGAATCCAAAAAAAGTTTGAGCTGTCCTGGAAATGCAACCCCTAAAAATTGTTAAGGACGTCTAGCACCTCATGAGGAAAATTACTGCTCTAAGTAGGTCTATGTCTAAGTCAGCCAATAGGTGTATGAAGTTCTTCAAAATTCTGAAGAACCCATCAAACTTCCAATGGACTGAACAATGCCAAGCGACATTTGAAGATTTGAAGGCCCTCCTGACTACTCCTTTGATACTATCTAAGCCAGTCCCTAGTAAAGAGCTGTATTTATACTTGTTCGTAAGCGAATTAAGGGTTTCTATAATCCATAAATGATTATTTCTTACACATCTTGTAGCAATAATAGCCTTCAACACAATGCAATGTTTCATGCAATGCATGTCAGATTTTATATTGACCGAATATCATTATGTCAATTTAGATTTAGGTGTCCAATTAGATAAAACAAATTAGGCAAAGCAAACAAATCACAAGGAAATAAAGTTTCACAATACATAAACATACAAGGTTAGATCAACAATAACCTATTATAACCTAATTTCATCAACTATTTAATTATACAAGCTATCAGAAGTCAAGTATCCACTTTCGTGTCAAAACGGAAACAACTAAATATTACATCACTTTGAGACATTCTCAATTTATCACAATCCAATTAACCAGCACTTCAATTCATGATCACTAGTATACACTACATAGTAATCAATCACAAATGCTAAATCCACATCGTCATCATCCACACTCCCATTTATGACTTTATTGTCTTAATCTAATAACCCCTCTATTATTATTAATTATTATTTTTTACACTATACTAAGTGAAATCGATAAGTAATCCAATACATTATATTAAATTTTACTCATATATTAATCCTAAATCCCTATATGCACTTTATTTGTATTTTATACATAAGCTTATTGGTTTAAGAAAAATATATGTCTATATACATATAAATGTAGCTAAGGAGGTTTTGGCTAAGAAAATAAAATGAAAATAAGACAAGAAAATAAATAAAGTAGGTGAGCTTATATTTACGTGGTCTATAATTACTATATATATATATATCTTTTGGATACAAATATATACTTTATATTATGCTTAAATTTTCCTTCTATAAACCATTATTAAGTGTATTTATATTGTACATATATGCATGCCTTTGTTAGATAAAGAAAAAGAAAAAGGAAATGAAAAGAAAAGAAAAAGAAAAGGGAAGGAATGCAAATGCACAAAGAAAGCAAAAAGAAGAAAAGAAAAGAAAAGAGATCATGGGGAATAGATAATAGAAAAGAAGAAAAAAATGGTAGAAGAAAAGAAAAAAAATATATTATCATTACACCATAGCAGTCAAACCCAACAAATTACACACATATATAATTATATTATAAACAATATACATATATTATAGTATATCACTGAATTTTTCATTTACTTCGGTCTCTTAACTTCAAAACTCAAAATAAACCCTAGGAAGTCATGTAAATTTGTGTCTTTCACCTACTAATAAAAGAATAACAAAACTTAAAACTAATTCTAATAGTTAAACTCACTAAAACTTAAAATAAAATCAAATCTATAATTTTTTTTACATTCATGTAAATTTCACTTAAATTTTAAGTTCAAAATTTACTTAACAAATGGGTCTTGATGCGAAGTACTCTTTCCAAAGATCATAGTGGCACTTATGGTTTTTTATTTGGAGTTAATATAAAAAAGTTATGGATTTTTGAATTTTTTTTTTTTGGAAAAAGTTAGAGTTCGTAATTTAGGAAGAAGAAAGAGAAGAGGAGAAAGCAAGAAAGAAAGAAAAGAAAAAAAAGGAAAAGGAATGGGTTGACAGAGAAGAGAAAAAAAATGAAGAGAGAGAAATTGTAGTTAAAAAGATAAAAATATATGAGTGGGAAAAATATTTAATTGTGAGTTCAGTTAGTATACATATAAATATTTTATTTAATTATTTAAATTATGATATATTTATACAAAAAAATGTGTATATTAAATAAAATACTTTGAGTATAAATATACATTTAGAAATTTTATTTAATTATCATAAATTTAAATTTTTTATTTGTTATAATTATCTAATGGATCCCATTTTTTTTTTCATTTAAAAGTCTATTATTATTTGTTATAAGATTTTCGTTATACTAAATTATTCAAGTAGTGTTAATATATTAAAGTGATTTAATTTTCATTATTATTCTTCTTATATTTTTGAAATCATGAAAATATTGTCCTTATTACTCTGGCTTAGGAGTACTTATTGTTTCATTTATTTTATTAATTTTAATACAGTTTTTCAAATTTTATAGGGTGTTTCATTCTTTCCACTTCAAGAAGTTTTGTCCTCAAAATTTCATTGCAATTGTCTCTTTGCTTTTGTGGTTTTCATTGGATTTTCAATTTTCATATTTTAGAACTCAAGGTTATCGTTCCGTACACAACCTCATATATGTAAGCAAGGTTGCTAAATTTTGGAGTTTGTATGTTTGAGGAATTTAGTTTTTGTTTCTCAAGTAATGTTGTAATAGTAATAAGTAGTATATATTTATATGCTTAAGGATCTAATTCTTTTATTTATTACTTTTACTAATTTATTCATTTTTATGGGTATTCAACTTTTCTAACTAGGTTCATTTCTATAAGAAATTGATTATTTTGGTATATATATCTTAATGAAGATATCTCTCAGATTTTAGATAAATGATAAGGCTTTAAATTTAAAATTTTAGGTGTTAAAAATATTATTTAAAAGTGATGGAGTTATGAAAATCGTACAAGTCCTTAAAATAGTCATTGAAAATTGTGAGGCTCCACCTCTTTTCCCCCTTATTTAAGTTTCATCATCAAAACTTAATGGTTGCAAATTTTTAATCTTTATATTTTTGTGATATCTTTTAATTTTATCTAGTGGAATCTCCATCCATGGTTTTGAGTGGGGGTATAAGGTTTTAGGAGTTAGCACACTTTGAGTAGTTTGCGGTTAGAAGGTAATCCTATAGAGATATATATACTATTGTCTAAAGACTATTTTTTTTTTTTTCTACACTTCATTCCCTAGTTTTATTCATTTGTATATATACATTTTTTACTCTCTTTTTTTCATTTTTTTTGTCTTTTATTATTTAAAGAATACTAAAAGGCATAACAAATCTAAACTAAACTATATTTAAAAAACTTATTATTATTATTATTATTATTATTATTATTATTATTTGTGTTGTTTGTTGATTTAGTAGAGAGGTAAGTGAACTTGTAAAACGCTAAGAAAGCGTAAGGTATGGGGGTGCTAGGGTTGTCCGGTGTCGCTACTTCGATGCTTAAGTTAGAATGTTATGTGAGAGTAAGGGATGGCTGAGAGGATAAAAGGTTCCAATCCCCTTACCAATAGACAATTTTAGGTGTTTATAGGTAGTGTTGGTGTGCCGTTACTCTCGGAGAGCATAAGGCACATTTATGATTATCCTTAGAGCCACTTGGTCTACAATGAGTCCTATCTACAATTGACTGGATTAAGAGGGCATGGGTAGGAAGGCCGAGATTTCACCTAGGCTTAGGACCAAGTTTCCTAAATGAGATATGGGCTTGAACCTGGCCTGAGCCCATAATTGAAATGACATATCAACATTTTCCCTTCACTCTCTTTGATGGCTAGGCAGTAAAGAGAGTATATGCTAGATAAGCTATTAAGATATACGTATGTAGGCATATGAGCCAACCTGGTGATCTAACTTATGATCTTGAGGTGTAAATCGGAGCGGGCAAGTTATTTGAGTTGTTTTAGGGTTGTTGATGATTTTGGAGAAACTATTATGCCATGTGCAATGGTAAGAACTATTAATCGAAGAGTCAGACTGAAGAGTATGACCTTTGAGGTCATAAAATTGAGGACGATCTCCACAAGGTGTATTAATGACCTCGGTTAGGGTGAAGAGGTATGATGAAGATCACATTGGGATGATTGGTCCAAGGATGATCAAGGACAAGATAAGGAGTTGGGAACAAAGAGTACAGGCATATTCGAAGTGTGGATCACGAAGACGGAAGTCGAAGACGGAACCAAAGCCGACAGCTTCAAGAGTGATGAAGACCACCGACTTTGGTGGCTTAAGCCGTTGGCCTAAGTGGCCGATTTTGAAAGAAGGCCGCTGGCTTAAAGGGGTCAGCGTAGAAATGCATGGAAAGCCGACTTGAAAGTCGCTGGCCTAAGTGGCCGGCTTACTCCATAAAGGCTAGTTCAATGTGTAGTTTCGGCCATCGACTTTGAGTGTTGGCTTAGATAGAAATTATAGGCCGGCTTTTGTCCAATTTAGGCCACCAGCATATATTATTTTCCTTAGTTGCAAGTAGGGTTTTTGTGACATTTTGTGTACTTTTGTTGTAAGACTATAAATAGTCGTCACACATTCATTTGTAGGACTTAATCTTTGAACAATATTTTACTCATCAATTGAGAGAGATTTCTCTTTGGTTTTTTGAAAAACTAACGAACTTATCGGATTTTGAATCCGTGGAATTTATCCCTTAACTTATCAATCGGTCCTTCCACAATAGATTGTGGTGTTATCGCGTATACCTAGGTTTTTGTCTCGTTTATAGACAAAGAGTCGCGGTGTCCATCGTTCTTGAGAGATCTTAGGTTATAAGGTTAGCGAATTGATTGTCGAGTTTCGTTACGGGTTGGCAGGGTTTGTATCATTTGGTATCAAAGCAATCAGGTTTGTTAGAATTGCTTATCCTTTTTATTATTTCAATTACTTGTTCTTAGATCTAGGGTTTGGATAAAAAAAAATCGTTCCTTTTTTAATTCAATCTGCAATTAGATTTCAATTGATTGTCGTCAGTGTTTAAAAGGAATCATACATATTTCCTTTCTTGAGAGTCAAAAAAAAAGAAGAAAATTTGTATTAAAAAAAAAAGAGAAAAGAAGAAAAAGAAAAAGGAAATTGCTATCAATCGGGTTGTATTGAGTTAAAATTGGAAATTTTGTGGAGACTATTGTTATTGTTTGTGATTTAGAGTTTATTTTGGTGATCCTTAATTAAATTCTTAGCGTTCTGTGAATCTTGCCAAATCGTGATACAAAACTACTATTGGGAAAGTTGGGTAGATTTCTACAAGAACAAATCTGATTGGATTGTTAGTTCCAGAAGAACCGAAAAGAGAAATTGTTGAGTGGGTAAGGATTGATGAGAATAGTAGAGCAATTTGAGTAAAACACGTAAGCGAGTGAATTTGAGAGATTACATTTTATTACTCCTGACATGTTTTGTGCAGCAATATGTCTTAGAGAAATTCTCCTAAAAGTGTGATGAGAGGAATTGATACAAAATTGATCATGGAAACTTTAAAAACAGAGATGAGGAGAACTTTTAGAGCGTAAATGGATCAATTTCATGAGTATATGGAGCAGAATTTTAAGCAGTCTCAGATTGCTTCTACTGGGCGTAGTAGGGATAAAATGCTAAGAAAGGTAGTGCACATGGAGGAAGATGAGTGGGGTAGAAAAGGGTCTATAGCTGAATTTGATCAGGACTTTTTTATGGGTTACAAGAGGAATGTAAGGAGAAGTAGAGGAGCTAGGCATGAAGAAGATAGCAATCTAGGGAACATAAAGATAAAAATCCCTTCCTTCTAAGGGAAGAATGACTTTGAGGTGTATTTAGAGTGGGAGAAGAAGGTAGATATGATTTTTAAGTGCCACAACTATGTTGAGGCCAAAAAGGTAAAACTTATTGCCATTGATTTTTTTTATTATGCAATTGTTTAGTGGGATCAACTTTTGTTGTATAAGAGGAGGAATAGAGAACCACTAGTAGTCACATAGGAGGAGATGAAGAGGATCATGAGAAAACGATTTGTACCTACATACTATTATAGGGAATTGTACAACAAATTACAAATCCTTAAGAAAGGTAATAGTAGTGTAGAGGAGAATCATAAGAAGATGGAGGTTATCATGATCAGGACAAATATTGAGAAGGACCGCGAGGCAACTATGGCTAGATTTTTAGCAGGGTTAAATAGGGAGATTCAGCATATGGTGAAGTTACAACATTATGTGGAACTGGAGGATATGGTTCATATGGCCAGTAAAGTTGAAAAGCAACTTAAGAGGAAGAGCAGTAGCACCGCATGTGCCATACTGAGTTCTTCTAATTGGAGAGCTAACATAGGGGAGAAGGAGGAGAAACAGCTACATTCCAAACCACTACCAGAACAAACATCAGACTTGGTATCTCATGAGACTAGAGGTAAATCAGATCTTTTTACTTCTAGGAATCGAGATATTAAATGTTTTAAATGCCAGGGTAGAAGACACGTAGCTAGTCAATGTCTTAATAGGTGAGTTATGGTGTTGAGGGATAATGGTGAGATTGATATTGATAGTAACTCGAATCATGAGTTTATGCCACCACTAGAGGATGATGATGGAGAGGAGTATACTGTGCAGGGGGAGTTGTTAGTAGCCAGGAGATCTTTGACTGTGCAGGTTATAGGAGAGGAAAATGTGCAATGGGAAAATATCTTTCATACTAGATATCTAGTTTAAAATAAGGTATGTAGTGTGATTATAGATGGCGGGAGTTGTACAAATGCTACTAGCACAACCATGGTAGAAAAGTTAGGGCTTCCTACAATTAAACATCCTTGTCCTTACAAATTGCAATGGCTAAACAATAGTGGTGAAGTTAGAGTTACAAAGCAGGTGCTGATTTCTTTTAGCATTGGGAAGTATAGAGATGAAATACTATGTGGTGTAATTCCAATGCAAGCTACACACTTGTTATTAGGGAGGTCATGATAGTTTGACAGATAGGTAAAACATGATGGATTCACCAACAAGTATTCGTTTGTCTATGATCAAAAGTTTGTTACTCTCTGTCCTTTGAAACCTAGTGAGGTTTATGAAGATCAAATGAGAATGCTGAAAGAGAGAGAGCAAAAGAAAATGAGTGTTAAAAATAAAATGAGTATTACTGTAGAAGAAAAAGAGGGAGAACAGACAAGAGTAAGTGGTAAAAATAAGTTGAGTGATATTATAGAAGAAAAAAAAAAGAAATTTATCTCCCACTTAAGGGTTTGTGTGTTTAGTGTGCAATTAAGGCACCTAAAGCTTAAGAATTAAAAGATGTAAAATAATTAACTAAGTGAGAAGATAAGAATTAAGTAAGATGTGGTACCCGAACACTAATAGTAAATGAGAATTCCCAACCTAAGGTCAAGGGCAGCGCTAAACTCTAAACTTCACGCCGGTTACTAAAAGACCACATGCGATAATTGTATTTCATATGGTTATTCATGCATAGCATATGATTAAAAATTTATTTGAAATTGCTTATGCGCATAGAGTATTAAGAATATCGCACTCACATCTCACTAAGCCGTGATGTGGTCACCTCTCAATAAACTATTTTGCAAGAAAAATTTCAGAAGCTTGGGAAAGGATAAGATATGGTGTGATCCAAATTTATTTATATCAATGTTGAAAGTGTAGGAGATATTGTAGTAGATTTCCTATTTGTAAAGTGTATATGATTTTATTCTAGGGAATTCAATATAGAAATAGAAGCTATAGAATTACAATGTATTTTTCCTTTTTACTATTTTGATAGGAGATTTCAATTTTCTGCCATCATAATTGACTATAGAATATAAAAATCTGTCGTTATATTTTTATTATATGATTATATGTAATATGATCAATTATAATTGATTAAATAATTATTTAGAACCTTGCGACCTTTAACTCGCAAGATGGTTATCAAATAACGGGTGCACACGTGACTTGATAACTTTTAGTTAAAACTTCTAGACACCTTTTGAAGCATAACAATAATATACACTAAAAAGCATACAATTATGTTCTTTTTGTCCATATAAAACAAAATATGTAAAATAAGTACTCTAAAATGCGTAAACTATACATGAATGGTTCCTAACCCCACAATCCTCCAAAATAATTTAATTGAAAAGGTCACAATCACTGAAGTAGTCTCAGAAGCTCCCCTACCATGACCACCATCATGGGAGTGCACTATTCTAAGCACAAATAAATGCATGCTTAACAAGCATTCAAAACAAGAGCACGATTGGAATGCGCATCCACTAGAATGTACATCTTGGCAATGCATTTTCATTGAATTGGATCTCCAGTCTAGCAGTGCAAAAATTCATGTCCAACATATTTTTTGCAACAGTATTTGTGTAATTAAATTACCTTCAATTGGCCAGTTTTGGAAAATCGATATCTCAAAAATCTACTAGATGGTATATACATACCGAGTGCAGAACCAGGAAGGCGTAAATAGATGTTTTGCTGACATATAGTGGTAGATTCTTGAAGCTCTATAACATCAATTAGATCCCCAAACCACATGAGGCAGCCACCAGCTCCACCCAGAACATCAGAATTGGTATAAGCTCTTCAAGAACAGTTCTTTGTGCACCCTGCCTTGCAATCCTTGAGGTTTATATTTCCATCCAACCGAAACTCTTCACAGATCCGGTAATTCCATCCCTGAAAGAGCAAAGAAGCCTTTTTCAGCTGAGCAATTCAATGGTACCGTCCTCACGCGACCCTAGGAGCAATTTCCCATTTTCCACTCTCCTCGCGAGGTAGGCATAAAGCCAGGCGTGCATTCACAACTCACATCTTTATTTCCTTTGCAAATACCATTAGCAACACACTTATTATACCTGTCACATTGTTTATCAAATCTAGGTTAGATGATATCCCAAAGAGCGCCTCCACTCTTTGTTGCAAAATGCTGCGCTAAGCCAGTCGCGCTTAATGTGACTCTTGTATTGTTTCCACTATTTCGAGACTGAAATATATAATAGGTCTTCGTTTCACTATAAACAAAGACGGGTTTAAAGACTGAAGTGCGGTAATCCTCATTACCAGTGAATTCAATTCCGGTCCATGGACCTGTTCGACATTTCGTAATTGTTTTCATGCAGAGCACGAACTGAGGTAAACCCGAATGCTTAACTTAAATGTACAGTTCCAATGGAAGGATCATCGAAGCTTTTCCATGAGGTTAAATTTCTTTCTAAACCAGTTATAAAGTTCCTTCCCTACTTCATACCGGGTAACATTGTGACGTACAAGAAAGTTTCCAGAATCTAGGAGCTGGGCAAAAGGATGCTTCAAAAGCTTAGATGAATTCGAAGACCAAATGATGCTTTTTGATCGATGAAGAAGCACTAGTTTACCTTCATCAGTGATGCTTAAAACACCACTTGATTCATTAAGTGGGCTGTTTCTATTAGCGACCCACACCGCAGTCCTAGGATCAGACTTATATCATATTCCTAGGTAACTTCTTGAGCTACCAGGAGAAAAGAAGCCTAACTCAAATGTTTGGCCTGAAGAAACTAATGACTCCATATTTTAGAGACTGATTCAAACTCGACGTGTCAGACAGAATTGTCAAGTCCACAGAAAAAAAAAAAAAAAGCAAAACAAGGAAACTAAACTTGGTCATTGTAAAGCTTCTTCTACTGTTTTCACTTTTCCTCATGGTTGCAGGTATGCATTTCAAACCATTAAAAATTAAATTTAAAATGCATGATGACAAACGATTTGACATAGTCATCATCATTGAAGCCAAGAGCCAGCTAAGTATGGAAAAGTCAGGTTTACTTTTTTCAATAATATTATGCTAAATTTTTTAAGAATTAGTTTACAGTCCCGTCGATGGACTATCCAATCTACCATTTGAGTTAAATCCAACTTATTAAATTCTAACCTGCTTTTTGAAGACTTCTGGATATTCTTTTAACTTCGCCACAACTTCATGTTCTTAGATGTGGCCCTAAAACTGCACCAATGGGTAAGCTCCAGTGAGATCCTTTCTCGAGATGATCTCTTTCAGGTGCTGTGCCTTTCGTTGACCATTCCTATATTCTACTGGGAAAGATCAACAAATGGTAGCCACCAGATATCTGATATGGCATGTTAGGTTGGCCTTGAATTTTCGTTAGTCTCGAATAAGCAGAGTTTAACTCATAAACACATATATGAAATCCTTCCTAGACTAGCAGATATTCAAAGCAAATGAATCATGTCCATTGTTTGTTTTTACAATGTTTTTGGTGAAACAGTGCACATCGATATCTAGCCTTTAATGTCATCCCCTGATGGGGTGACTTGTACGGAAACCTTAACCATTGTCGAGTACTCGTTAAAAATTTTAAATAAAGAAACTTGTCTTTCTATATATATTTTTCCGTAAAATGTATAATTAATATTAAAAAAAAACATGTTAACTTTTTTTTTTTTCCAGCCCATAACTGAAATGAAAATCTCCAGAATCTAACGTGCACGATTATGCATTTATTTCACATTTTGTACGGTGATGATTGTTTAATAAGCAAATCCATTTCATTTATACCTAATGTAAATTTATATTCAAAATTCCCAAGAACTCCTCTTCCACACCTCACCGCACTTATGGTACATCGATTAGGTGCATAGGGTTAGCTGTAAGGAAAACAAAACATAGGGCATATAAAAAAATATTTTTAAAATTATAAATTTAGTTTTTAATTTTTTATTTAAATTTTTAATATTTTTTTTAATACTATTGAATTTTTCATTTATCTTTGACATTTGCCAACTTATGATAGACTATAAATAGTTAGAATAGGGTTTGTATAATTGTTTAGGACCTTCTTTAAAAATTTTGTATTTTTATTGTTTTTATTATTTATATAATTAAATATATTTAATATTATTTTATCATATTACGTAACTAGATATATTTAATATTATTATTTTTCTTAAATTGATTATCATAGACCAACCAAAAATTAACTTGTACAGATGAATAGATGATGGACAAAAAACCTTAGCAAAGTTGGCCTAAGTCCCATTTTTATAAAAATTTAAAAACATTGAAAACTTAAATTGAAAAGATAAAACATTAAGATTTAGATAGTAAAAGTTAAGATTAAAAATGTAATTTCCTCAAAATGAACTAATAGGTGACCTTTCTATACATATACCACTGATTGAAAAATGAGACATGAAGTTGAATTAACACCTAGAGAAACTCACACTTACAATATGTGTAACTTACAATGAAAAGGATCTGCACAAAATATTGCTATAGTAAATATAAGTTAACTTCTTCTTTTATTGTCTTTACTTACAAGTAATAATCAAGGTGTCACGCTTTTGTTTCGCACAAAAGTGCAATTATAAAAAAATTATTACTACCATCTATTAACCCTTTCATGTAAAAAATGGTTATGAGAAAATTAACACCACCATCTATTAACTATTTCATTTTTTTTTTATCAACTACTATTACAATCATTAAGAGAGGGGAAAATTGAACATAATCCATCTCATTGAAATATCAATATTTATATCACTAGACTATAAAATCTTAACTATTAAATCTTTCAATTGAAAAGTTATTTTTAAATTAATAATATAGATGAAATAAAATACATAATGAAGTGCATATATATATCAAAAGATTGTACTCTCTGTTGAAGCATAAATAAATGTTAAAAGCATCCCGACTTAAGGGTGTAAAAAATGATGGCTATGAAGTCTATCATACGGAGTGAGAGAGAGAGAGAGAAAAAATACCAGTAAAGGGGATGGGGAATAGAGGGGAGATGGATATTTGATTTCTCATTATAAATTTTATGTTATAAAATTAAATAAAATTTTTCAAAATTCAAATCATAATTTAAATATAATATTTAAAGGATCGATTTGGTAATTTTATATACTACATAAAACTATCCTTTCCCTCCTCTCAAAGTATGACCTTTCTACCTTTATAGAAATGGAGAGGGTAATGAGGGCAAACTTTTTTTAAAATAACACATGGATGAAAGAAATTTTCCAAATGCCATTGTGAAATCCCAGCTTCAAACTACGATTTCACTATCAATTGTGCTAATGAAGTAATCACAAGTCCAACATGCAATAATTCAAAAATCGCATTCCGGACATGCGATTTAATTCAAAAATCACATTCTTAACATGCGATTTTTACCCACCTACACCTATAGATTTGATAGATTTCACATATCACCAGCACTGCAACATATTATGACATATTACTATAAAAACAACTTATCTAACTCTAAAAACATTTCAAACCCATGACAGCATACAACCAGTAGAAAGCCCCCAATAATTCTCGAACTTCATGGCAAATGTCAACTCTATAACATTATCAACTTGACGACTTGATAAAACCCATGATAATTCTCAAGTTCATAACATAGATGAATTGGAGAAATGAAATGATTCCATGGATTTGTTCAGATTAAACAAGTATATTTACATTCATAAAGTAAACAAATTAGAAATATACATACATCGAGAGGAAAAAAGGAAAATGTACTATCTATAGTTATACATAAGCCAACTATGTAAATGTATATCTAATCCCTCCTTTGACGTCATCTCTCATAGTGTCTTCACTGATACCATGCCGAACTCTCTCCGATCTAAAAAGAGTTATTGGGTCCTCTTACATCAGAATGGGTATGGACATGAAATGGTGGTTTATCCCATGAAATGTATCGAGGATTTATCTATGTGAGTCCCTCTCCCATATCTGGTGGACTTGAATGTCTTTCCTTTCAATGAGGGTAGAGTAATCATAGAAGTGTAGAGTAGGTCAACATCAAATGTGTAAAACTCCATCAGATCGATAGTGGATACTAGAGTACCGTACAATTAGGATACATGAGTACCTTAAGAGGAATGAGTGTTGTAAGATGGGGAAAAATGAGTCGTCGATGAGTAACGAGAGGCTAAGGAACCTACATGAGAACTAAGAGATTGATTTAACACCGCCTCACGATGATGACCTTTACTACTAGTCCATCCTCTCCTCTGGGCAGCACAAAGTGGAGGCATCTCCTGATGTTAATCCTAATAATCTATATGGAATAATGCAACACTTCCATGGCCTTAGAGGAGGTATCTCCCAACATCTTCTATGATTTGTGTCTCAATTAAGAAGTCCACTACCTCAATGCAAACAAAGGCATCCCACTACATGCAAAGTCAAGCAAATCATGTCAACAATAAAATGCACAAAATATAGAGATATAATGATATGGTTGAAGCGACCTACCAAGGCATTGAGCTTCACTCTAATGCAGCCAATGTACTATCATGTGACAATGTGTTACCAAGGGTAGTACTCAAGATCTACCCCATTTGGTAATGCATCATTGAACTCAAGCTAAATAATACACAATCGTTACTCCTTCCACTTCTAAATATAAACCGCTTATATCTTCCTCCAATCCTTATTGGTTTTCCCTCAAAGATCAATTCTATGGAGGGAAGGGGATGTGTCACATTGCCATGGTATCCTCTGAACCTTACCAAACCACTGCATTATCTAATCAAGATAGTGTCAATCCATGATGTGAAAACGAATGAGAGGCACCCACGCACATTAAATATCACTCCCTTCCCAACAAGAAGAGAGAAGCTTATTCAGGATACCATGTGCATATGGCATTCAACAAATTTACAAGAAATCAAGTTATATTAATAAACAACAAACACATCAAGTTGGCAATATTAAATTGATCAATGTACCATACTTACTCGAGTGTTAGTCAATCAAGAGCATCCCGATACTACGCTAGAACGTAAGTGGCAACTTGCGTCATGTCAAACATTGCATGCTAACGGCACACTAAAGGGGCATCATGGGGAAGATAGATTTGGTGCTGAATCCAAGCGATATGTGGAAATCCATTCCAAGCCTAGATTTGAAGAAGAATCATAGTTCCTTTGATGTCCTATGTGGAGGTGTTGGTAGTACGGCATAGAAATCTATACAACTAAGCCAAGCATGTAACCCCTCAACTACATTGCTCTACTAACTCAAAAAGTAAGAAAGACATCAAGTGGACTAATTGACAGCAACTCAAGTTAAAAATTGTGGGTTACCTGTGAAACACCTTCACTTGATGGGAAGTAAGATCAATTTTAATGATTATGCATATGTTATTCAACAATTCTGTATACCTTACATCTATCATCACTTTAACTTTCTTCAAAGGCCCCCCATCATAATAGATTTCATTTTCACCATGCATGATATTTCCATGGGCGAACATCATAAATTGTAAAAATTAGGGCAAAATAATAAATTAACCTCAACCAAGTATTATTTTGCTAACTAATGCGCAAGCAAATCTACACTTTTAAGTTTAAACTTCAATTGCCACAATAACAACAACAGCAACACATCTTACATTTAGAGAGATAAGCAAGAATAGAACGGTCAAAGAATACAAGAAAGCAAATATAGAAATAGGACAAAACAACAAATGTAACAGTTAATACTTACTTAATGTACACCAAAGTCGTGAGTTGGAACAACGACATTAAGATTTCATGGGGAAAACGTGTTTAAATGAGCAATTTTTAGAAAGAGAAAGTGTCTACATTAGTGTTAGAAGAGAAAGAAAGTGGATATATATGTCTGAGGAAGAGGAAAGGGGTCGAATATATAAGGGTGACCAAATTGCAACTTGGGTATGCAATTTACATGGCCAAAAACACACTATTTAATTAAAAGCACAAATTGCACGTAGAATATGTGATTTACAAATCACAAGTTCACCATTTTCACCCTGCAATTTCTTTGATAATTTGCTCTTTCAATTAATATTATCTAAATCACATGTTAGACATGCAATTTTACTATGGTATTTGATGAAACATTTTCACCGGGTCTTTATTTTAAAAATTATTTTGCCCACAAGGGGAAAATTGACCCATTACTTAAGATGGAGATGGTCAAGGTAGGGATTTATACAATATAACTACTACTCTATAGTATAAAAACTACTATCACAATTGATATCTACTCTATTATATATGTGATATCCCATGCATATACCATAGTATAGTGTATCAAAATTAAGTAAATATAACTAAAAAAATGAAAATTGATAAAAAAAATTCAAAATTTTACAAAGATAAAAGTGCAAGAATAAATTTTAAAAGATATCTATATGTTATATGGCAAATGAAAAAAGGTTGTTAATAACTCATAAAAACACAAATAAAACCTAATGCCTTATGGTTACGAAGATATTGCAAAGTTATAGTTTCAAATGCTCACAAATGGAGTTGGGTATAGGTTAGTTATGACTCGTAACATGGTATAGACTTACCATGGAAGGTCAGGTCCAACACCTATAATTGACGTGTTTGGACAAGTTCCACCTATCAAGTCCACAACTATAGCACAATTTATTATCCTAAAATTGTAGACCCAATTAATCCATAACATGACACTAATAAAAATTTAAAAATTTATAATTTTGGGAAAAAAAAGAAATTAAAATTTTTTAAATAAAACATAGAAATTAATTTATAGTGACAATTTAAATTAATATGTTACTTTTCATAACACTAGAAATAAATATGCTTGCAATGCTGGTTGGTTTAGTATTTATAAAATTTTATCGAAAGTAAATTTTTATTCATTGTGTGAGATTAATTATTGATATCTTTTTAGTTTTCTTATCCAATATTACTAATATCATAATGTAGGTGGGTTATAATTTTTTTTTGGATAATTAACTACCTAAAATTTTAAACTATCAATTTACTACCTAAAATTTTCATATTTTTACAATTAAATATCCAAAGTTTATCTATTTTTCCAATTGACTTTCTAAACTTTATCAACTTTTACAATTAACTACTATATTCAAGTATTATAAATAATTATAAAAAATTTATAGGTAGTAAATTAATACTTTTAAACTTTAGATAGTTAATTATAAAAAGTGATAAAATTCATATAGTAAATGCAATATTTATCCTAGCAAATTTTTCAAAACAACGTGAATTTAGACTAGAAATCACAAATAACTCCTAAAATTTGATTTATTAATAAATAATTTAAAAGTTTAAGGTATATTTTAATATATTTAAACTTTGATAATTTAGTTATATAAAGGACATTTTTTTTGGTTAAAAAATATGGTCAAAATTTAAGAAGTATTAAGATATACTTTAATAAGTTTAAGAAATATATGTACATCAAAATCTTTAGAAAAGTTATTTATAATTTATAGAGGTTATTTATTAATTTATTATAGTTTTAATATCAATTTTTAAGGGTATTAAAAGATACGTTAAAAGTTTTAAAGTATATTAAAGTATTGAAGTGAATCATTACCGATGTTAAAATTAAAGAGTTTTTTTTTTCCATTATTTTATTATTTATCTTGATGACCTTTTGTGTTATTTATTCATTTTCCGCTGCACCTTCCCAATGGGATTGGGTTTGCATATTGGCACGGTCCAAGCGCATCCCTTTTCTTTTCCTAGTCCATTTCTAGCTAAAATGGCGGTCCAACACTTTACCCGGATCCGATTTCTAATTCGGGTATACCCTTCTGCTGTTCACATGCACCATACTCTTTATCCTCTTCTACAATGCCAAAAACCCTGCTTTCTTAGAACCCTAAAAATGGCGGCAATAACAAAAGTTCACTCCATTTCCAAGAGACCCATTTGCGAATCTTGTTCCAAGCCGACTCGAACTTGTCTTTGCAATCGGATTCTCTTTCCAGGTCTGGAAAACTCGGTGAATGTAACCATTCTCCAACACTGTTTGGAGAAGAATCATCATCTTAATTCCACGAGAATTGTCAAATTAGGGCTTAGGAATGTGCATGTTGTGATGGTTTCTGATGTTGTTTCTGATGCAAAGTTTAGAATTTGGCTTAAAGATGGAAACTTTGAGATGGGTTTTGATAGGAATTGTGATAAGGTAATGAATAAGAATGATGGGCTAGATATACTTGGTTGTTTTGAATTGATAAGGGAAAATGTGGGTCAAAATGAAGCAATTGATGTGGGTGAGAATTCCTCCCAAGATAGGAACCTTAATTGCCCTAGGAGAGGTTGTGATGATTTTAGGGACGCAAAAAGTCGAGTGAGAAGTGCGCATGATTTTTCAAGAATTGCTGAAGAACCTTTTATTAGTATTACCATGGAGAAAAGGGGCGTTATTAGATTGATTGAGCATATTTGGATGCCGTGTATTACCAGCCAGAAAGTGAATATTAATGATGTATTGAAGTGTCAGATGCTTCGTGAAGCATTGGCGAAAGGATTCCTCGTGAGGAAGTTGCAGAAGAGGCAACATGGTAATGATTTGGTCTTGGAAGAATACGAAGAGTTTGAGCTTGAGGTTCCACCGGGATCGGTGCTTCTGTTTCCGAGTGAGGAAGCGCTTAGTCTTGATGAGCTTAATGCATTGGATATTGAAATAAGAAATTTGATCGTTTTGGATGGTACTTGGATGAAGGCAAAGAGAATGTACAGTGAGAATCCTTGGTTGAGGTTCTTACCACATTTAAAGTTGGATCTGCATACAGTGAGCTTATATGGGGACGTTAGAAGTCAGCCCAAGGCTGGATGTCTATCCACTATTGAAAGTATAGTGTATGCATTGAAGGCAGTGGGCTGTAATCCCGAAGGGCTGGAAAACCTCTTGGATGTTTTTGAGTCCATGGTCAACGACCAGAGGATATGTAAAGATGAGAAAATGAGTAAAATAAATCTCAATAGGGTAACTGAGTAAGCCTTTGTTTTTATGCCTGAATAGACAAAACTTAGCTACATTATCTCAAGCAATTTGAGTGCATGCATTAGTAAGAGGACTTTGGTGATTTTACCCCAAAAGAAGAGGACTTTGGTGAATCTGCAATACTCAAGAGCTATAAGTCTTTGGGCTTAAATTTTGGCTCTCTAATCACAAGTGATGAGTCTATCAGAAAAAGTGAGATGGCTGGGCTCACCAGGCTTTGATAGAAGGATCTCCTATCCTTCCTTCAAATATTATGCTTTTTACTGGTTATTTTGGTTCAAATGCATGGATTACTGTTTGTTTACTGGCTCGTTATAATTCTGGGTGTGTTCAAGTTCCTAGTATGAAATATCTCAAACCTAATTTCTTGACCATTGTTGTCTTTGAATCTTATTTGGCTCTGGAAAGGCCTTCCAGGATCAAGAGAAACCTGACATGGAGATTCTGATTTCAAGTTGGTGACAGCAGCAGAATCTGACTTTTATAGGATTCCTGGGTGCTATGTGTGATTTCAAGTTGGGGATGGCAGCAAAATCTTACTTTTAGAGGATTCTTGGGTGCTATAATGAGTTACCTTCAAGCTTGCACCCAAGTCTGGCCCTAATTTGGAGGATGATATACAAGTAATTGAGTTCACTAATCATGAACAAAAAGGTGGAGTAGATTTTTTTTTTTGGATGAGAGGTGGAGTATAGATTTATTAAAGGGACATATTACAAAAGCATCTGTAGAGCAGATTTTCAAGATTCACGTACCAGAAGGTTTCGTGGCAGAAAAAATGGATCTTGTTAGGAGATTTATCTGCAAAGTATATGGTTAAATCATGTGTAAGAGCCATGGTTCTCCAAGGGAGACTGATGTTTTATTGAAGACATCTTGTTGGAGTTTTTATTAGTTTGGAAGGGAAGGACACCAAGAAACCGATGTTTAATGCCATTTGGCATTAACAGAATGCGTGAAGGATCATGGTTTCTGCTTTCCCTATTTGTGACTCTAATGGAGATTTTTTCCTTTTTGGATGATAGGAGAAAATGGGGGTAGTTTCAAAAATTTGTAATCTTGAAGTTGCAAAGTTATTTTATATTTCAATTTTTTTTTTCTTGATTCATCAAATAAATAAATAAAGGTTTTAGTTTATCTTGTACCATCTGAAGCAGCATACTTTCACTTCGTCAATAAGGAAAGGTATGTGGAATAGAAGAAAGAGAACTTACATTCTCAGACTTCTCTGCTTGTTTGACTAGGGTAAATTGTTTTCTAGAATCTTATATATAAATTGAGGATCATTGGTCTAAATAAAATGGAAGATGTGCAGTGTGGGATAAGTTGAGAAAGTTAGAGGAAGCAGAAGTAAAAATTTGGTAAATGTATCTTTTACAAAGCATCAAAAGATATAACCTTTTGATAGGCTGAAATGCTACGCGCATGTTAATACACTTCAAAGTTTTGTGGATAATCAAGATTGAAGCATGAAGTCTTTTTTGTAATTAGATTGAAGCATGGATATTAATTAGAAGTGGCTACCCTGAGAGATGGTGATGTTGTGATTTCTATAGGGTCCAAGAACATTTTTTTTTAGATACATGATGTGCTGCCTTTAAGGACTAAGGATTGTACGTTGAGGAAAGGCATTTTCAATCTGATAATTTGTGCATGTAATTATGCCAGTTTCGGACCTTGCTTCTTAATTTTTTAAGATGCTAGTGACACAAACAGTGAACTTATGATTTGACTGTAGGAGTATATCCTCTATTTGCCATATTTATAAACTTCATCACGCATAAGAAGATCTGATATCTTCTATCACTCTGAAACACATCAGGATCATGCTTACTCAGAAGTTGAGCTAGGTTTCTAGTTATGATTCTTTGGCAGAATTTCAATGAGTAGCCCTTGACTGGGTACTGGCATTGGATCTCTGCCAAAAGAGTTATCAGAGCATAACTTCCATGAAAACTGAGTGACCAAATAATGAGTGGCAACCAGGTTCTCAATGCGTGCAAATTCATTTCCTGGACATATCCTTGGACCAGCTCCAAATGGAATAAAGCAGAATGGTGGTGTTGATGCTTGACTTTCAAATCTAGGTGGATTGAACTTTGATTGTTCTGGAAACAGCGTTTCATCCATGTGAGTCATGCCCGTAGCCCAGAATATCTGGATCAGAAAACCTGGTTATAATATTGTTCCAGAGGATAAATGTCACGTATAATAAAGTTTGAAGAAGAGCAGTGGTGATATCTCACTTGCCACCCTTTCGGTAGTGTTGCCTTGGTATTCTATATCCTTTAATGTTCTCCTGAATCCACCCAAAACAGGTGGAACGATCCTCAGAGTTTCCATAGCCACTCTCCATGTGTACTTCATCCGGGCAAGATCTTCCCAGGTAAGAGGTTCGCCTTTAGCTTTGCCTTTCCTTACCTCTAATTGTTCTGCAGAGGCAAAGAATTCATGTTCTCAAATTAATTAGTGCTTGTTCGTAATTCCAGATTTGCTAGCAATGTCTCTTCAGGTTATCAAAAGTAAATGGACGAAGTAACTATTAACAACCAATGGGAATATAGAGGCGATTACTATTTCTGTAGACTCTGGCAATATAATGGAAGATAGAATTAATCAAAATTTGCTGGCTGGAACTTTCTGTGCCTCTCCTACCAAAATCCAAGGTGTCGACGTGTCATGTAGGTTAAAAGCATTTAAGTCAGTGATTTCAGATACCTTGAAGAACTGCTGCGTAGATGTCTGCATTATTTGATAGAAGACGGAGGATAAAAGTAATTAGGACCGATGAGGTGTCATGTCCTGGAACCATAACAAGCATGATGTTGTGCACAATCTCATCTTCACTGATTTGTGGTCTATTCATTTCATCAGATAAGCTTAACGGGCAGGTTATCAGGTCTTGATGTGGAGTTGCAAGTTTCTGTTGTAGTTTCATTTTCTTCTCTCGTACGAGCTCCTTTAGCATGTTCATGACCCTTATGCTAGCGTGGACGCTGCGATTATACCGAGTGAATGGTAAATTAATTGGAACCGACCACGTGCCCTCGATCATCTCTTGGAAGTTTACCAGAAATTTTTCTCTTTCAGTTCCTCTCTCAAGACCAAAGAGGAGAGAGCAGATAATGTTGAAGGTTAGAATTTTCATCGAGGGCAGCACCTACCAAGAAGACAATGTTTGTTGTTACTCAAGTGATCCTTAAAGCTAGTAGCCTGTAAGATCAAATTCAATAAGGGTATTTCCTTGTTCCAAGATACTTTATCTTTGACCTGACTGGTGAAATAAATAAACAAATAAAATAACAATAACAATAAGCAATAGATTACTTACTGCAAGTTTTTGTTTTCCTTGCCAATTCAGCTTGAGGTGCCTCCTGATTTCTTCATCCATTCTCACCACATACCGCTTTAATGATTCTGGCTTCAAGAATGATACAAGAGCATCTCTGACACGCTTGTGATCTTGGCCACTCAACTCCCAACAGACTATGGTCACCTAAAATCCTACTTACTGATTGTGTTTGTTGGTTGGTCATAACAGTGCTGTCACCTGTAAATACAAACTTGTTTTCTGCCTATCCATAAAGGAACACTGTTGGTTTACCAAAGAGACTAAGCTTTGATATTGGACCATACTTGCTGACTCTATCTTGAAGCCACTCATCAGCTGTGTTTGCTATCATGGCTCGTAGAAGACTAATGCTCTGGCCCATTATGGGGAATCCCATTGAACCTGGAGGCATTTTTTTTTTTTTGACGATTCTGTTCTTCTAACTGCAAGCAGGAGGGCGGGAAGAAGCAGCAGCAAAGCAAGCAGAAGATAAGAAACATTCATTGGAGTTATCTGGTGGATGTCAGTATTTGTGTGTGAATGAACAGTAAGCAAACCCAACTGCATGGCTATTTATACCATTGTATTGTCACTCTCTAGGTAGGAATCTTTTGATTTCAAAACTAATGGGGATTCTCTGATTACTTATTCCAAAGTTACCGCAATGTAATTATTGTTAAAAGGACAAAAGAAGACCTTTCGTTAGTAGAGCATTCTGCTTGTCTAGTTAGGCTAGCATCCTTGGTAAATCCGCCCAACTTCACTGTGTTGTTTGTTTTATATTACATGTCCGTGTTACAAAGACGAATGGAAAAGCTGGTGTGAAAGTTCTGAACTTATCAGCTCATCAATTTCCACAAAAATTTAATTCTTCTCCAATAAGAATCTTCTGCCAACATGTTTCTAAACCAATCTCAGCATTTTCTTGTCATATTTGTTACAACGGATAATTGTGTCATAGCTTGATAACACATGTTTGGATTTCAATTTGCTGTCACCTACCTCTGTTAAAAAACATAAAACTTTAAGGCTTCCTGTTTTCCGTAGGACCCGAAAGAAACCAAATTCCAATTGCACTTCATAAAAACTTGATGAGTGTGGGTGAATAATAAAAAAAGAAACTGTGAATCAAGGCTCCCAATTCGTTTAATTGGATTCCTCCATCCCACTAGTTATTAGGATTCTAAGCAATTGGGAGTTACAAAATAATCATTTTTTATCATTCATTCTATCTTACATCCTAACTCTTAAAATAAGAGTGTTGATTCTTTGGGATCTTGTTCTATAGAAAAACCAAACGGGATGGGACTTTAATGTTCCCAAAATTTCACATGTTGATCCAGTAACAGATTGGCTAATATATACTGGTTGAGTTATGGAGTCAGGATAAGTTAAGGTTGAAGAGCACTCAATAGTGTATTTATCACGCGTAGAAACATTGGATATGAATGAATGCATTCTGACACTCAACTCAGTTGGAATTTTTCTGAAACAAATGGGCCAATTGCAAAAGTGATTCTACCCCAGAGGATGATCTCACGGTGATTTCTTTAGGGTCCAAATATTTTAAATTCGTTCTATTCTTTTTTTACCGATTACATGAGTGAGGAAAGGGCCCTTTAATCTACCTTTTTTGTGCACACATATATGACAACCTGCCGACTAACCCTTTTCATTTTTCTTGAGATGCCAGTGATGAAAAAGGAGATTCCTGATGGAGCTCGTCTTTTCTGAAACTCTCACAACCCCTTGATTTACAGGCCAAGTCTAGCAATAGTTTTCTTTGTTTGAGTACACGTTATGGCGCATTCATTGGCTGAGCAAGTTGCCGAGTATGAATTCCCAGAAAGTAATATGCCTTTTAAATCTTTAATTCTTAGGGTATATCCCCGTATTCAATATTTTAACCTTCATCATAAGTAAAGTCGTTGGATAATTTCCATCGCTTGCAAGGAAGCAGGATTGAGGTCTTGAGTATCTAGGTGAGGTGCTGCAGTTCTAGTTTAATTCTTTGGTAGAATCTCAATTAGTTACCCTCGACTGGGCATTGGCATAAGGTCTCTGCACAAGGAACTGTCTGAGCACAACTTCCAAGAGAACTTCATGACCAGATAATGAGCTGCCAGCAGAGTCTTGATACGTGCAAACTCATTTCCCGGACATGTCCTTGGTCTAGCTCCAGACGGAACAAAGCAGTATGGCAGTAATGATGCTTGATTTTCAAATCTAGCTGGGTTAATCTCAGCCAATTCCGGGAACAGTGCATCCATGTGAGTCATGCTCGTTGGGCAAAGGATCTGGATAAAATTCATATCATCGGAGATGATGAATGGCATGTGCCATAAAGTTTTAGAAAAATCAGAACATATAATGATGATATCTTACTTGCGACCCATTTGGTATGGTATATCCTTTGTATTCTATATCTATTAATGATATGACCCCTCTGACGTATGCATAGTGCAGCAATATAGCAGTATATGTGTTCATGTAGTATTGTGTGTGTGTTGTCTACTGTGGTGTATTAAGTTTGTTATGTAGAGTGTATGTTGTGGTGTAGTAGGGGTTATTTTGTAAACATGGGAGTATAAATAAAGAGCAGTAGTCAAGTGGAGGCAGTTAAGCAGTTTGTTACAAACTAGTGGGGAGATTGCAACCCTAGCAGAGGAGTAGCAATTAGGTGTTTTGCTTGTCTACGACGCTCAGTTCCAACAGAGTATGGTCACTGAAGATCCTGCTTACTGATTTTGTTTGTTGGTTGGTCATAGTGTTTCTGGTACTGGTGAATATAAACTTGTTTGCTGCCTGTCCATGAAGGAATAATGTTGGTTTGCTGAAGAGGGTAAGGTTTGATATAGGACCATACTTGCAGACTCTATCTTGAAGTCATTCATCCTCTGTATTGGCTCTCATGGTCTATAGGAGGCAAATGCTTTGGCCTATAACAGGGAATCCAATCAAACCCAGAGGTAATCTACTTGATGATCCTTTTTTCGTAATTGCAAGTAGGATGACAGGAACTGGAAGAAGAAACAGCAAAATTAGTAGAAGAAAAGACACATCCATTTGCAGTGATCTGGTGGATGATGTTGTATAAATGTGAAAGAGCGCTGTGCAATACGAGTGATGATTAAATATATTCATGCTGCTGTAGATTCTCACTATCTAGATAAGTATCTTTTGCCTTTTCTTCCCCCAAAATTAGCACGTATGCAATTCCTTGGAGTACCATACTTTGATGGAGAAAAACAGAATTCTCATTATTATAATGTTCTGCTTGTCTAGACGTAATAAGATTGATTCAGTCATCAACTTCATTGAGTCGATTCATTTTCCTAACACCATGGGTGGATATTCCAGGTCTACAATTCATGACTTATCAACTATGGGAAGCTTTGGATCTTTAGATTTTAGATAGGGCCTGAGAAATTCTGAATTTACTGCATAACATTAGTTTTCAGTTTTCGCTGATCGTTCTCCATTTTATTTGAACAGTTCAAATTTAAAATTTCTCGATATGATTGGAATAACAGAACTAAATTTGTATCTGGTTTTGGATGCTTAAAAAATTTGCTCTGTAACAATTATTCCCAATAAGAACTTTGACTGTCAAAGAGATTGAGAAATTAGTTAAGATGGGATTCAATCCAATGATGCTTCAGCTTAAATCCTCTAAGATCTTGTTTAGTATTGATAAAAATGGTTGGTAGCTATTAATATCTAGATTGCAAATCTCTCATCTCTATATTAAGTCATTAGAATTAGTTTTTCTAAAATGTAACCCACAGCCAGCTGGCGAAAATGTTTAATGTGTCTGATTTCTATAGTAAACCATCCTGTAAAGTTATAAAGATTGAATATTCAACCCTGTGAGAAGCCACGTTCTTTATTATTTCAAAAAATAAACATGTTCAAGCTACTCATGCTGAAGACACTAGCACAAACTCATGTTGCTTCTTTGGCTAAATTTTAACAAGTAGAGCTTGAGCTGATACTTGCATAGGATCTCTATAGAAAGGGTGTCTACACTCGAGGAAATTCAGATGACCAAATAATGGATGGTCAGCAGAGTTTCGAATTTTGTAAACTTATATTCTAGACATATATTATAATTACCGTATTTGTATCATTTATGTACTAAGGGTAGGATAGTCTTTCCACTATTACATTAGGGTTATTAAACCCCAATCCTCTGTATGAAGACTCCCTGTATATTGCATTGTAATTAGGCTTATATAACAGCAATTATACAATTGTTCGGCTCCTTCACCAAATGAATAAACGAATCAGGTGTTATTGTGTTATGACCCAGCTGGCACAGCAGCAACAGGGAATCACCCCATTTGCATGTGTGTACCAATGACGTGCTTCAATAGTGAGGGGAAGGGGAGATTGTGACAGCAAGGGGGACATGGGAAGTTATCGTGTAACACCTACCAAGTAGTAGAAGGCAGATAGGACTAGTTAGAACAATGTAACTGCCGATCCTGAAAGTATTTGTATGTGTAGGATGAATGAATGAATGAAGCATCTTGAATTCTGACAAAACAAACCCTAACCTGAGATCCTTGGGTTCTCTCTAATGAGCCCAAACAACAATCAACATAGGAAAGCCAGGACACAAGGCTAGTTCCATGGCTAAGGCCTCTTCTAGTGATCCCCAACGACCTAGGACGCAACTGCAAACGACTGTCACTAACATATTGCTGCCAGATTCTCATATTTAGATTATCTAATATCGCTTCTTCTCTGAATTTATATCATCCACGTATCATGTCTGATTCCAAATTTCTCAAAAACAAGTAGTGCCGCTATGGTTGTAGAGAGTTTATGCAATTTCTGGAAGATTAGGTTGTGCACAACTTAAGTCGATATAACATCACCATTCTAATATAGTTTCTTTGGCTGAATTTCAACAAGTAACCCTTGAGATGGAGTTGGCATAGGGTCTCTAACGAAAGAGGGATCTGACCGTAGCTTCATGGAGAATCGAGTGACCAAATAATAGATTGACACCAAAGTTTCAATCCTTGCAAACTCATTCCCTGGACATATCCTAGGTCCTGCCCCAAATGCAATAAAGCAATAGGGTGGTACTGCTGCTGGATTCTCATATCTAGATGGATCAAACTTTGATGGTTCTTCGAATAGAGTATCATCCATGCGTGTCATGTTTGAAGCCCAAAATATCTGAACAGCAAACAATGGCATTACATCTTCAGAGAACTTTTGCAATTCCAGGAATAATAGAAAGTACACAGGAAGCATGCAATGTTAGGTGCATGCAGGGTATAATGCAAAGATTCTTTGCAAAAATTCAGGCATTTCCAGAGATTACTTGAGATTACAAAACAGCAAACAGAGATATCATCTTACTTGCCATCCTTTAGGGATAATGTATCCACCATACTCAATATCCTTCAACGCCTTTCTGAATCCACCAAGAATGGGTGGAAACATTCTTAAAGTTTCCATTGCAACACTCCATGTGTACTTCATCCTAGAAAGATCTTCCCAAGTTAGAGGCTCTCCACTCTGTTTGTTCTTCGCTATATTTTCTTGTTCTGCAGGTTCCAAACAAGTTTGGCATTGTCAGTGAGGAACTGTTGGCTGATTTACAAATGCTAAGAGTCCAGCTTGTTTGCCGATAACAGGAAAGAAATTTCTAAAGAGGTAAGACCAATAGTAGTTTCTACACCTGTTTACAGATAGTGTTTTTGAGTTGTTTGCATATTGTTCATTGATTTGAAGTTAATCATTTCGTTTCAGACAAATCCGACGTAACTATAAATTAATATTGTCTATGTCTATCTTTTTCTCTTTAATCTTTCTAGGATAATGTTGATACTGTATCTTTTCATTAATTAACGATTAATCTCCAACTTCTCCTGATTTATGTTCTTACAAAATTAACAGCACTTACATTATAAGGTGAAACAAATCAAACCAATAACTATGAGATTTCTGATTGAATATACCTTGACGAACAGCTGTGTCAACTGCAGGGTCAATCAGCATGAGCCTTAGCATGAAAGTAATCAGACTTGATGAGGTATCATGTCCTGCAACCATTACAAGCATGACGTTATGCACTATCTCCTCTTCCGTCAGAAGTTGCTTACCATGCTCATCACGAATGCTTAATAAGCAGGTAATCAGGTCTTGACGTGGTGTAGCAATTTTTTCTTTTAATTTCATCCTTTTCTCTTGTAGAAGCTCTTTCAACATCGTTTGAACCCTCTTGCTAGCACGAAGGCTCCTTCTATAGCGCATAAATGGAAAGCTAATTGGCACAGACCACATTCCCTCTACCATCTCTTGGACACTTTGCAAGTATTCGTCTCGTTCGGCTCCTTGCTCTAGACCAAAGAGGAGTGAGCAAATAATGTTGAAGGTGAGGTGCTTCGTTGAGGGTAAAATCTGCCATCGACGCATTGTATAGGATTTGTTAAATTTGCACTGAAAATCCCCCTATTAATGCTGTGTTTCACAGATTCCATGGAATTTGTTTTTAACTATTTGTTTTATTATACTATATAGAGTAAGATAATAATTCATAGATAAATGACGCTGTTTAAATCAACAGAATCACATTCTCAAGCATGCTATAAAGTGATGAGATAATAGAATAGAATAATTTTATACACTCTCTTAATTTTCCTGGAAAACATCAAACATAGAATGATCATACATGCTCATATCAAGCATGGTTGTCAAAGTCCCGATTCAACTCCTACGATTTTACATGGTTTTTCCTAATTAAATCTTATACTAAATCCTTTTTGAACAAAATCTAGTTGAATCTCAATTTAAATCTTTAGAATTGATAGAATCCTAATTTTGTGAGAGATTATAAGATTCTATATTTTTTAGAATTTTTGACTTAGTAGACTAATACTCTTTACTCGATGGGTTATTAAAGTAACCCATTACACACTTTCATTACTTTTCCTTAACTTCTGGTCACAATTCAACATAAGAAAATACACACATGTAGATTTCTATTTCCTTTTCACCCATTTGAACACTACAACTTTAACTTTATTTCCACTTTTCTTTTCACTATAACTTCAAATCTGAAATTTTTTTCACTATAGTGGTAGGAAAGATGGTCATAGTTTTAGTGATTATGAGGTAGTTGATGATTTATTTTAGTTTTATATTTCTATTGTAATGGTTTATGGTGCAACAATTTGTATCAGCACTTAATGTTGTAGTTTTATGTATTTGGATAATGATTTATGTTTAACTATTTGTATTAAACTTATATTGTGAATAGAATTTAAAATGAATTTTCTAATTCCATCATGTATTGTAAGTTTTCATTTACTATAATAAATATATTAACAGTTTTTAAAAACTAATTTACATAGATAGTAGAATTTTATGATTTTACTATTCGATTCCACAGGCCATTCTAAGTAAAATCCTAATTTTGACAACCATGATACCAAGGGCATATTTATTTTGCCAAAAATGATTTCTGAATTTTTCTTTTGGAAATTTGTTACAATCAAAACTTTACACTAGTCAAGCATTATTGCAGTTCATCTCAAGATGTTGCGATTATTAGTAGTTTTTACCATATTACAATTGTGAGAGGCGAGGATTGGAGTCAATGACCGGCGGTGGTAATGAAAGATATCCATGAAAAATAAGAAAAATGATATTTATTCGTAAGAGGAAATCCTTTTTCCCATTTCTCATTTATATCTTCCATGATTGTTGACCGCTGCCATGTAAAAACTTGTCCATTGTATCTCACAGTCAATCGGTACTGAGATGTAAAAACTTGTAGTATCTACAACTAATAAACATCCTATGGCAATGTTTAACAATTGTAAATCCCCGATTATAAAAATGACAAAACAAAGAGTCCTGTAACAATTTTCCGCGAAACATATACATCCTGAGTACGCGAAACAGTTAGCACTTACCGAGACATTTTGCTTGCCTTGCCAATGCAATTCAAAGTAGTTCCTGATTTCCTCATCCATTTTTCCAACATATCGTCTGAGGGATTCAGGTTTCAAGAATGATACAAGAGCATTCCTGATCCTTCTATGATCTTCACCGCTGAGTTCCAATATATTTCGGTCACCTAAAATCTTCCCGAGGGATTGCACTTGTTGGTTGGCAATCACAGTGCTGTCACCGTTGAATATTAACTTGTTTGCTGCTTGTCCGTAAATAAAGACTGTCGGTTTGCCAAAGAGAGTTAGCTTTGATATGGGACCGTACTTTTTCGCTCTTTCCTGGAGCCATTTTTCAGCTTTATTTGCTCTCATGGCTCGTAGAAGACTAATACTTTGGCCTATTAGGGGAATTCATAGTGAACCTGGAGGCAATCTTTTTGAAGATCCGTTTCTTGCACATCTCCGTAGGATGATTGGAAGAAGAAAAAGAAGAACAAGAAGTAGAACAGATAAGAGATCCATGATGTTCTATAGAGGATATTGGTGTACTAAAGGAGCAACAGCATAGGTTACTGATAACAAGAGAGGTGTTTGACTGTTTGTATTATGTTACGTTGTGTTTTTGTCAATATCTGAATGGGTATCCTTCACTTTCAGACACCATTCTCATAAGGTCAACTTTGGTCCCTGAGAGACAGAGACAGAGAGAGAGAAAAGTTAACTAGTGGTCCAAGATATTTGTAAATTTCTAAAAAAAATAACTTATAAACCTTTTATTTTAGTGTACTCCTCGTTTCTTGAAATGTGCTAATATTGGAAAGATAAAAAGTTTCTTTGTTTATGCTTGTTAGCTAGTGCATTGGACAGTCATATAATTTGAATTGTTGCGTCTTTTTACTTTGCTAATCTGTATTATTATTTCTTTTTGCACTCATGACATAAGTTTTTGCATTTTTGTTTTCCACTTTACAAATGTATATTATTATTTTTGTCGATCCCGAATAAGTTATCTGGAGAATGGTGAATTAATAACTTAAATAAAATTTAAATTTTTTGCTTTTAATAGAAACCCCTCGTGATACTTACTATTAAACAATCAACCACAAAAATAAAATAAAAATTCGCAAAATCAAAGAAAGAATGTTTCAAAGAATTATAGTGGTTTGACCTTATGCTTACTCCACTCCTTCAAGCTCCAGCTCCACTGCTAGGGATATAGTCTTTCACACTAGTGTTATTCCATTATATCCAAAACAAATTAAGAAAAGTTATAAACGCATCAGCCAACACTTGGTGTTGCACTTTCTGTGTTTTGCCTATCTAGCCCTCTACTCGGCTATCTACAAATTTACAAATATATATAACTCCTCTCTCTAACAAGCTCTCAAAAATAATTCAAATAATCCAAGAAACAATATTTAAAAATCCTCAACAAAAATTAGCTCAAAAACTTAAAAATAATTGATACAAAATTTTAGTACAAGATAAGTTTCAAGAAAATCTTTGAGTGCTCTTGTTGTTTTTGTTTTCATGAATGTAGATGATCTTTTTCTTCGTTATATTCGAACTGTTCTTCTCATTTTTATTTTTATTCTAATAATTAACAGCAAATTGCTTTTCTTGATTAATTCAAATAACTTCATATTGATCTTTCAAAGTGATCGTTGTAAATGCCTTCCTCAATTCTTGAAAAATATCTCTCCTAAATTTTGAATCCGAAACTAATCTTTATCTTGTGACTTCTTGATGTAATCTTTCTATTATTTTTCAGTAACTTAAATGAATTTTTTTTTTCCATTGTAGTTTGAATCTGCTCAACAAAAGCTTGACACATAATTTAGATGAATTTGAAGTTTGAATATGAAAAAGATTTCATATCTCAACTGAGTTAGAAATATTCTCAGTTGAACCCTTATCCGTATCTCGAACCAAGTCTTTTCTTCAATGTTCAAACTTTGAATTTATCCTTTTCTTAAAGATTGCATTCATCATCATCTAATCTCCTATAAATACCATTCATGAGCTCCACCACAATTCCAAGTCTTCAATATTTTTGTAAATCTACACGTCAACCGATAAAATTTGCAAACATGAAATTTAAACCTACAAAATTAGAATTGATCCCCATGGATATAATTAACAAACTTTAGTGAAATAAAATTAAATATATTTCCCCCATATATTCAATAAGTGGAGTTACACCTTCATGTTTCATCAATTTTCCAACTTACATCCTTTCAATATTTTAATTTGTCCAACTTGTATATTCCAAGTCATAACTTTTAAGCTAACTTCTGAGACTGTCAAATCTATTTCATTTTATCTTCAACCGGTAAACTTCTAAGCAATCCTGTAAGTAAAAATTGCATCTAAAATTACATGGACCTACCTACTTCCCCTGTAAGTAAGTCCACAACTAAAAGCAAATTCTGAGTTCTCCAAATGCTCTTCATTGGAGAATGATTCCAACCTCCTCCCTTCAACTCACAAAGGTAGGAACTCCTTCATCATTTAATTCAAATCTTCAATGGACACAGCTCCTATTGGATCTCCATCTTTATTCGAATCTCTTCGCCTGCAATTTTGACTTCTATCACATCCTTATCTATTTGCTCCATTAATTCCTCCAAATCCGATAGATCAAACCAATTGTTACAAGCCATAAGTAGTGTATGGTGATATGGATAGAAAATGGAATGTTAAAATCCTTACTTCTACTGGAATGGGTCTAAAGCTCTTTCTTCCCTACACTCGAAAGCTACAAGTGATCAAAAAAGTGGTAATACACTAATTCACTCAACCACTATTCACACCATGGCAACTAATATCCAACATTTCCTGATATATAACAATAATAGTACAAGTAGAGTATATTTGATTTCCATAGAAAATGGAATCTCACAAACCTTGACTCAGGAATCAGGTCCACAGCATTTTGCTCCTAAAAACACAGAGCTTGTACCAACTAATTACAACAATGATAAGAAAAGCCATAGAAAGCTCTAATCCATGAGATCAGTAAGCCAGAAATCCTCCATATTTATGCCAAAATTCAATGCAATCCTTTATGCCTTAACCAAGTAACTTAAATCCTTTATATTGATGTCAATATTCAATTAAATCCTAAATATATTTCAAATTAAGTCCTTTATGTTTGTATTTTTACAGGAAATAAGTATGTTTACTAGTATTACATATGATTTATCTATACACATACAAGACTTATTAGATGCGACAATATAGAAATTGAATGAACCATTTAAAATATAAAAGACATAATTGACTTTTGGGATAAGCAGAGAAGAGTTGTGATAAACTTCTTTCCACCAATCCACAAAACTACTATTTATACTAACTACTATTGCCACATATCTTCATTCTAACGGACTACTAATACAAGACTCTACTTATATCTCCAAGTATCTAACAAATGAATATCACATCGCCATTGTAATTTAGTTTCTTTAGCTGAATTTAAGTAGCCCTTTCTTTGGATCAATAAAACTTGAATTATCCAAAAAAAGAAAAGTAGCCCTTGAGATGGTACTGAAAGACTGATCTGACAATAGCTTCATCGAGAATTGAGTGACCAAATAACGGATCGCTGCTAAGGTTTCAATCCTTGCAAACTCATTTCCTGGACATATCCTAGGTCCTCCACCAAACCCAATAGAGCGATAGGGTGGTAGTGCTGGTGGATTCTCATACCTAGATGGATCAAACTTTGATGGTTCCCCAGAATATCTGAACAACAAAATATAGCATTAGAGTTTTAGATAATTTTTGCAATTCTGGGAATAACACAAACACACCGGAAACATATAAGAGAAAATACGCAAGTTTAACAAGTGCTTGCAGAGTGTCATTATTGATTTTTTCTAATGGATCTAGAGTAAAGATGCAAAACAATCGAGGAATTTCTGATAAATTCTTGAGTTTATATAATAACAATGGAGATATTATCTTACTTGCCATCCTTTCGGGATGATGTATCCACCATACTCAATATCTTTTAATGCCTTCTTGAAACCACCGAAAACAGGTGGAAACATTCTTTCCATGTGTACTTCATCCCAAAAAGATCTTTCCAAGTTAGAGGTTTTCGATTCCGTTTGTTCTTACCTATATGTTCTTGTTCTGCAGGTGCAAAATGGGCTTGGCATTGTCAGCAAGAGAATCGGCCGATAATTTGTCAATGGTATATTTACTCCAGCTTTTGACCCACAACATGAAAGAAATTTCTAAAGAAGTAAAGCGTATACTCGTTTATAGATTCAGTTTTGAGTTCCCTACCTATTGTTTATTGGTCTATAGATATCCTTCATTTCAGATAAGTCGAACTTAATTTTGGTAACTATAAACCTCAATTATCCATATCTAATTTTTTAATATTCCCAAGAAAATGTTTAAAACTATATCTATTCATCAAGTAAAACTTATCAATCTCTAATCTCTGGTGATCTGTATTCTAAGATATTAACACCACCAGACAATTATAAGGTGAAATAAATCAGACCAACAAACTAGGAGATTTCTGATTGAATATACCTTGAAGAACGGTTGCATAAACTGTGGGCTCAATCAGCATGAGCCTTAGCATGAAAGTAATTGGAATTGCTGATGTATCGTGCAGGTAATCAGATCTTGACATGGAGTCGCAACTTTCTTTTCCATTTTCATCCTGTTCTCTTGTAGAAGCTCTTTCAACATTGTTTGCACCCTCTGGCTAGCACAAAGGCTCCTTTAATAGTGTTGTAAAGGGAAAATTAATTGGCATGGACCACATTCCCTGCATTATCTCTTAGAAACTTTGCATATATTTGCCTCTTTCATCTCCTCACTCTAGACCAAAGAGAAGTGAACATATGATGTTGAAGGAAAGGTGCTTCATTGGAGGGCAAAACCTGCCAGCAGCACATCCTTTAGGATTTCTTTGACAGATGAAAATTGAATTGCACGTTAAGGCTGTGCTTCATGGATTCCCTGATTTTCTCTTGAGGTTTTAACAATATGGTTTACTACACAGATTTAAATAATAATTCACAGATTTGGCATTTTTAGATACTAGGAGTCACATTCCTGTACAAAAGTTATAAAACTACAGCATGTAAACTTAAAAAAAAAAAAAAAATCTATACATCCTCCTTTCTTGAAATAATTGGCTATAAAATGATTATATATGGTCATCCTCATAGTTAGTATAAGAAATAGATAGCACGTACTGCAACATTTTGTTTGCCTCGCCAATGCAGTTCAAGGTGCTTCCTGATTTCCTCATCCATTTTTCCAACATATTGTCTCAGGAATTCAGGTTTCAAGAACGATACAAGAGCATTCCTGATCCTTTTATGACCTTCACTGCTGAGTTCCAATATATTTTGGCCACCTAAAATCTTCCGGATGGATTGCACTTGTTGGTTGGCAATCACAGAGCTGTCACCACTGAATATTGACTTGTTTGCTGCTTGTCCATGAATAAAGACTGTCGGTTTGCCCAAAAGGGTTAGCTTTGATATGGGAATTGGGACCATGCTTTTTTATTCTTTCCTGGAGCCATTTTTCAGCTGTATTTGTTCTCATGGCTCCTAGAAGACTAATACTTTGGCCTATTATGGGAATTTCTAGTGAACCTGGAGGTAGTCTTTTTGATGATCCTCTTTTTGAATATGCGTGAAGGATGATTGGAAAAAGACAAAGAAGAACAAGAAGCAGAATAGAGGAAATCCACGCATTCTCAGGATGATGAATGTGTTTGTATGAAAGAGCAATAGCACATATTCCTGAGGGTGTTTTATATATTTTAGTTTTTGTCAGTTTCTGAATTGGCGTCTTTGACCTTCAAATACCACTCAAATTTTATTGCCTTCGTTTTGTGAGGATTAGATCTATTTTCTCCAGCTTCTAAAATAATTTAAAAAGGGCATAGATAGGATTCCAATTGACACAAGATACTTTTCTATCCCTATTCCGTAACCCACCCCTCTCCATTTACTTACTTGCAGCATCGGGTATGGCAAATGTAAATAAAAATTAGCACTAATTATCTGATATACATGACAATAGGCCTGGCCATGGGCTGGTTTCAGGTTCCAGGTTCCAGGCCCAAGGAACTGAACCAGTTTTACAGTTCCTGAAATGCCATGGAACCATGGATCCCAGTTCTAGATCGATGAAAATGGAACCGCAAAATGGCTGTTACTAGTTTTTAAAGAACATTTCCAAGAAAAACCTGCTGGAACCGGTTCCAGGCCTACAACACAACATGTAATGGTTTAGAAATGAACAGGAATGGGACTAGAAAGTTTTGGCACGGCAAGCTTAATCATGTCAAACCAAGAAAATGATTACATTACATCTTGAATATGAACAAAGACATTGTTTTTGTTACAGATCATATTTGCTCAAGGCCTTGGCATAGAGGAAATTTTTTTTGCCCTCCCAGATACATTTTAGCTTCTTCACTGGATAAAAAGAAATAGAACCAAAGGGGAAAAAAAAGGTGGTAAAAAATCTGATGCATTTACATTAATTTTCTTGGAGGAATTTGTACAAACAACATCGATCGGGATAGAAGCACAAAATCTTTGCACCAAAAACTGCAGGCAAATAATAGTGAAAAAATGAGGAGATAAAAATGTTTATAGACACTATAGTATATAAAGGAACTTCCTCCGTCCCAAGCATAAAAATATAGCAACAAACGGTCATAGAGATACTGTTAGCAAGATGCATCAGGCAGATAAAGAGAGAAAGTGTCCCGCAGATTCCTGTAGAGAACTATAATATTTACATGATCATCTCTCATCAATCTTTTTAAAGACCCTGATTTGACAATACATTCAGGGTGGAACATTACAAAATGTGGCATACCATTTCTAGGGAGCGATGAGGATTTTCCTGAATTCATGCTTCTTTTCAGTAAGACAGCCTGCACTTACTAGAGAGGATATCCAAACCTGGTCAGACTTCACAGGCTCATCGTCATCATTCCTATGCCAGCTCCACAATGCATGAGATGAATTTACAATCCCAAGTTCACCATGACCAAAGCTTGCTTCACGGAAGACAGACCAATCTGGCTGTGGGTCTTTATATCTGTTCATAAGTATTACAAAGACCATACAAAAAACCTATCTCAGCAGAAAATTCTCTCCGAAAGGAATAGCACAATCAAAAGCGTGCTATCAATTAAATTATAAACCAGAAAGCTTTCTGGATACGAAGACTACCTCCGAGCTAAACCTTCTCGGTTACCTCCATCTCCAATTGTAATGTGGACAGCACCACATGGATCAGGGATTTGATTATATACGCGCTTCTGTTTTACAATAATCACATGGGATGAATCATGGGATCATCCTAGTCACAGCTTTGAACCAAAAAGCAAAGATGCTGAATCTAAAGAGACTTACCGTGCGTTCATAAGCATGCACATGCCCTGCAAGAATAAGATCCACACTAGCATCATAAAGCAACGGTTCCATGGCCTTCATCATATCGTCTCCTTCACCTCGATGGGCATAATTACTATTATACCATGGCACATGGAACAATACAATAAGCCATGGAGTTCTAGTTCGATTCACCTTCAAGAGATCAGCCTACATATCAAGGGGGTGAAAAGGCAACATTTAAACTGCAAGAGATTACCGAATCATAATATGACATAATAATTGCCTCAATCTTTTTTAAGGAAAGAGAAAGGACAATTAAATTGTAAATAACAGGTAGGTTTCATAGAATATCAGATGCACATTCTTATAAGAAGTTCATTTCACAGAACAATAGATGCACATGTTTAAGCTCCATTGGATCAATGAATTTCTAGACCTCAATGATTCAGAAAAAGGTTCTCAGCCAGTAGCTTGTTTTATCAGGCCCAAGGATGGGCCACGGGAATTTCATATACTATGTTGCAAAGCCTAAAATATAGATGTCCAGTAGCAAAATTTTCAAGCAGAGACTCCACAAATCCCCACATCACAACTAGATTGTTGATCCTGATTTAGGATGCTATTGACATAATAAATTTCCAATAAGACATGTCTATGACAGAACATTCATTCCCAGTCCTTGAAGAATCAATATGGCCATTTTGTCCACAATTTCAAAACCAATGTATTGAATTTTATAATTATCTCAAACCAACTAACCTTCAGCCAGTCATATTGATCAGAGTACTCATCATAATCAGTGTGGGAGCCAAGCATGATAACATGGACTCCTGCAACCTCAAAGGAATAGTAAAGATTTGAAGTTGATCTACTTTCCTCAAATGGCATCTTCCACCTAAAATTGTAGGATTGAAATCCATCTTTGAGCAGAGGAATGCTCTCTTTCTCATGGTTCCCTTCTGTTACCATCCAAGGCCTTGCACTTGCAAGCGGTTGCACCAGCTGGCCAAATTTGTCCCAAAGATGCTGCAAGTAATCTGCATAGGATAGATCCCCAGGAAGGAGATGTACATCATATTTACATTGGTCAATATGGTCCAAAGTTGATTTGGTCCATCCTGTTTGACCCAAATCACCTGCCACAGCAAAAGTAACTGGAAATTGGGCTGGAGGAGTCTTTAGCTGGAACTCAGGACCTTCTCCCCCACATCGATAAAAGTAAACCATGTTGTCCTCCAAGGGACCAATAACTGTGTGATGTATCTTTCCTGATTTATAGAATAGATAGCTGTAAGAAGTGCTCTCTCCTTGAGCTATTGAGTCATATCGAATGGGTGATGTCCCGTATTCAACATATGATGGAGAGGACTTATCATCTGTAACCCATGAAATCCGCATATGTTTTTCTCCAGCCAAGGAGATATGGACCTGCAATATACAGCAATAAAGGCACGCAATTTATAATTGAAGGCAAAAGAGACATCAATGAAGATAACATCGCACGAAAAGGCTCAATCAACAAAAGCCTGCTCAACTCAGAAAAGATCACCATGGGCCACCAAAAATCCCAAATTTTTATGCACCTTCCAATTCAGTCCCATTCCATTCAAAAGTATTAATTTATTGTTAAACCTTCTCAAAATGTACTAATTTATCACTTCTGCTGATGTGACCTATCTCCTATTTATCCACAAAAGCCACGTCAAAGGAAGAATCTTTAAGGTGATTTTAACCCTTTTGAAAGGTGACATTTGTTTGATAAATTACTACATAAAGGAAATGAGGGGAAGTGAAGGGTGAAGGATGGAAAGAGGAAGTGAAGGGAAATATTTCGCTATTTATGTTTGGTCAATATGATTGGATGGAAATGTTGGTGGGAAGTGAAGGGAAATATTTCCCCATTTATGTTTGGTTAATATGATCCGGGGGAAACTGAGAGAAGTAAAATGTTTGGATAATGAGTTTAATTTTATGTTTGTTTTATTCTATTATTGATGGATGGTACTTATGTAATTTCATTACATTTCCCAACACACACACACCGCCCCACACCCCCCCCCCCCCCCCCCCCCCAACTTCATACCATTTCACCTTGAGTTAGGGGGTAAGATTAGGGGTTACAGTGGGAAACTATACCCCTCACTTCCCCCCACTTTACCTGTCTCATTTTACTAACCCAACACCCATTTTCCCTTCACTTCCCATCTCTTTCCCCCAATTCTCCACAATACCCTCTTTACCAAACTTAGAGCACACACACCTTTCTTTTCCAAAAAGTGCATAAAATTCAATGTCTAATGTTCTTATCACAGAATCAGATTAATTATCCAAAAAAGAAAAATCAGATTCATGCAAAAACATATCTTCCCACATGAATTGAAACACGCACACTGTTCTTGTACGCCCCTTTTTAACTCCATATAGTAATGAAAGAATAAAGGATGTACCAATCCACTAAAGACCAAATTTTTTGGCATAGTAAGGACAATCCAGGAAGCTAAGCATAAAAGTACACTGATTGGCTTTACACCCATAACCAGCCTTTGCAGAAGCTACAAATCCCATGAATCCAAAAGACAGTAACTAAGTACGATACAATCATATGTCACCCTAAACAACCGTACTTTCATAAATTTCACAAACCCATCACTCTACAACATATATAATTACCACAGAGATCAGACCTTCGGAATCCAATTACAATAAAGCAACAAAAACCCAAATTACAGCCAAGAATTCAATCATGGGTCATTGTCAAAATCTGTACTTTTATCACTTTCCACAAACCCATCACAGTAAAATTTTATTAACTCCCATAAAGACCAAAATTTTCTCATCTACTCACAGCTAAGTCCATCAAACCTCAATTAAATTAAATTGGGAAAATGACCCCAATTGGACTTATGTATGAACCCCATATTGGATCAAAACAAATTTCAAAAATGGGGAGAAATCAGATGAATAATAACTAAATGAAAATAAATAATTAATCACCTGTTGTGGATGAGAAGAGGATTTGGGTTTCCATGAAAAGTCCAGGGTTTTACGAGGTTGGGGTCTGACGTAATCGGCCAAGACAGTAGCTGAGAAGATCTTGAGAAGTAGTAGCATTAAATTTAGGAGGTTCAGTTTTTGATTCATGTTGTTCCGTACTTGCTGTTCAGGTGTCCGAATTACGGATTCTATGTACTATCAAGTAGCCATGACACTGTGTTTCAACTCGGTAAGGAAAATGGATATTTAATTTTAAAATTAAGCCATATTCATTAAATTAACAAAATTGTGAAATGACAAATGCAGCCCTATCCCCAAGGTGTGTGTGTATGCTTTTTTAGTTTCCTTTAACTAGATAAAATGCATTGCCTTTATTGGTGAGTGTGCCACAAGCCATAGGTGATATTAAAAATAAAAGTTTAATTTTTAATTTTATCTTTATATGCAAACGTGGCACTTATATCATTAGAAAGAATGGGTTGAAAAAAATAATAATAAACTGCCCTATCTCCAATCTCCTTGTGATTTATTTTAAAAGATTTATGGTATATGTTGGATGTGTATTTAAATTACATATTATATATAAAATTGATTGGTATCTTTTATTATTTGGAGACTTAATTTAAAAGATGAAAAGAGAGAGAGTTCTAATAGAACTTCATTCCTTCTTGGCATTGATTTGCTACAAGAGAAAGGAATAAAGAGTGAGCATCTTCTAAAGTTATGTAGGAAACTTACTTTTAAATTGAATGAGATTGTTCTTTGCAGGGTTCCCATGACGAAAGCACGGTGACAGACAAACTAGAAAAGATGTAGAATTTGAAGTGGAAATACTCTAGATATTTTGGAAGCACTAAGACAAGATAGTACAAGGCTATTAGATAATTTTAGTAGTGCTAGGGCTAGTTTGAAACGGAGTGGAGGAAACTTGAGCTATGATGATAACAGTGTCAAGGAGTAGTACTAAATGTTGGAATTTTGGTTGAACTTTATGAGTAATTTGTTTATCTTTTTTTCACTGAAAAAAAATAAAAAAATATTTCTTTTTCATTTTAATATTTCAGTTTTGGGACTTGAGCTTATTACCATATTTCGGTAATTAACGTGACATTTTCTAATTAAAATGACATCTTTATTTTTTGAGACACTAAAATAAAACGTAATTCAAGACAAAAAAATTAATATTGAAATAAAATTACAAAAATAAATAAATATAGATATTAGAAAAAAAATGATATTTTTAATCTTTTTATCAACTACATATTATATACAAAATAAAATCAAAATTGGAAAATTGAACATGCTATACAAAAAAAAAAAAAAAAATAACTTTCATGTTATATTGGCTTAGATAGCTAGTGTTGAAGATAAATATTTATTGTCTTTAAATTTCTATTTTCGAATGAATATTCAGAATAGTTAGTCCATTTTCTACTTATTCTATGTAAAATTATTATACAATGTTTGGTTCACTAATAATCATTTCCAATGAATTGTTATTTGCTACTCTCAACCCACAAATTACTATTTAATAGCGAATTTATTATATTTATCATAAATACCCTATAATCTGGTATTGAAATTATTAAAAGTAGATAATAGTAAGAATTTTAGGAGTATAAAGAACTATTTTTTTTCCTACCTTATTTATCATTCTCTTTTTTATAAGTAAATAATTTCATTAATTAATCACAAATATACAACCCTCAAATACGAGAAGGTTTACAAAGCACAACTACTCTTTAAAGAGTAAACAAAAACACTGTGCATAAAACAAAGTGAACCCTTCAAGAACCTGAACAACTATTAGAATAAGCTAAAATTTAGTTAGCTATGGAACTAAAGGTAGAAAAAGAATTTCCAAGACGTACCCTATTATGAACTCTCCAAATGCAATAGATAGTAGCAGATAAAGAGGTTCTCCATCATTTAAAGATGGGTGCATTAGAATTTGCCGAAGCAATGAGTGTCGTAATAACACCTTGCCAACTAAGGAAGGAAAGAGGGCAATCAAGACAGTTACAGACCATAGCCTACACTTGGGATACAAAATTACAATCAAAGAAAAGATGGGAGTGATCTTCAGTGCCTATTGAGCATTAATACCAATTAGATGAAGCCGCAATGCCCAATTTGCACATTCTATCAAGTGTTGGAAGTTTTCTTAACCACGCTAACCATAAGATGAAAGAATGTCTAGGCAAAGAGGTATCATTCCAAACCACTTTATACCACTAAATTGAAGGTCCAAACGAAGAGAGGAATACATAAGCACATCCAATGGAATAGTCTCTTGAAGTTGCATGGATCTACCGTAAATTATCTAGTTTGTGTGGGTTAGGCCTTATACTTGGAGGGATATGGAAAGAAGACCAAAATGGACCTAAAGGGAAGTTCCATTCATGTCCCTCCATGATGAAACAAAATCTAGTGCTAGAATTGAGCCATGTGCTAGCTATAACTCGAGCACTATGCACTAAGTCAAGAGGACCTATTGGCAACCAAAAATCAAACTAGAGGGAAATAGATAAACCATCATTTACCTCCCATTGAAAGCTACTTTGGACATTAGGTCTTAACTTCAAAAGTTTCTTCTAAGACCACGAGCAAATAGATGGTGCTCTAATCGTCCAAAAATTACGTCCCTTCAAAACTGTGGAATTCACCCAATCCAACCATAGACCTTTGGAGTTGTTCATGCACAAGTACCAAATATTTCTAATTTAGGCAACCTTATTCCAATAGTGGAGATTTAGAATGCCTAACCCACCACATTTCTTTAGCTTGCAAACCATTTCCCATTTCACCTTGGCCTTGGTCGATATAGTAGGTTTGCCACTCCAGAGAAAGTTTCTAATCAAACTCTCTATCTTCAATATTGCAAATTTTGGAATCATGAAGACTAAACTCCAAAATACCTACATAGAAAAAAGAACTGATCTAATAAGTTGCAAACGTCTAGTGTGGGAGAGAAACTTTGATGTCTAAGAGTTAATACGGCCAAGAATACAGTCTTAGAGAGCCGCACAATCCTCTTTCCTCTACTTAGTTGAAAGGAGAGGAACATCAAGATATCTTACAGGTAAGAAACCTTCCCAAAACTAGATTATATGCAGAATATTATCCTTGGTTCTTTCCTAAACATTGCAAAAGAACATATTTCTTTTCTTTTCATTAGTAAACAAACCAAAAAGGGAGTGGAATTGTTGTAATGCATCACAAATGAGGGAAACCAATTCCACATTGCCTTTGGAGAATATTAATAGATCATCTACAAAGCAAAGGTGAGTTAAGACACTCAATCTTATGCCTCCAATGTAGTGAAAACCAAGAATGAGAAGCAAGTTTCCTCAAAATGGAGGATAAGATTTCCATGCCTAATACAAAGAGTTAGGAGGATATAGGGTCCCCTTGTCTCAGGCCTCTATTGCTAGAGAAAAAACCCACTAACTCCCCATTGATTGCAATAGAAAAGGTTGGAGTTGAAATACATTGCTTGATGAGGTTACAAAAGTGATTCAAGAAACTTATGTACTATAGAACTTTAAGGATGAATTCCCAATTAACTGTATCATAAGCTTTTTGTAGGTCCACCTTTAATGCACACCTCAGGGCTCCTTCTTTAATATGATAACTTGTGATGAGCTCTTAGGCAATAAAAATATTATCATTTATTCTACTTCTTAGCTCAAAAGCAGCTTGCTCCCTACTCACTTAGGAGGATAGGACTAGCTTCAATCTAGTTACAAGTAACTTGGAGATGGCTTTCTAAATGACATTACAACAAGAAATTGGCCAGTATTCAAAAATTCTTGTTAGGTTGGCCATTTTAGGGAGATGACTGTAAAGTTAATCTCTCTAAGTATATGGCCCAAAACTAAGAATTCCTTTACAGCTACCATGAGATCCTTACCAACAATGTCCCATGCTTCCTTGAAGAATTTTACCATAAATCCATCAAGACCTAAAGCTTTATCATTACCTTAGGAAAAGAATGCTTTCAAGATTTCCTCATCCGTGAAGGGGGCATTCAGGTCCTCAATTTGCTATTGGTTTAGTTGCTAAGTGACCAGATTTTGAACCTCATCAAGTTGATTTACCTTGTTCACTCTCCTATATAATTGCTTAAAGTAAGAAACCACTTCCTCATGTATTTAGACATCACCCTTCACTTTAATACCGTCATCCGTGAGAAGACAATGTAAAGCACTTCTATTATAGAGATTTTTCATGGCTTTGTGGAAAAAAGAAGTATTTTATCGCCCAATTTTAGCCACTTAATTCTAAACTTCTACTTGAAAAAAGATTGCTCCATACCTCTTAAGAGATAGAATTTCTTGTAAGCTTCCTTTTCCTTGTTTAGTAAAGAGCGCCCCCCCCCCCCCCCCCCCCCCCCCCCCACAATATAGAAGATTGGACCTCTTAGAGGGAAGCTTTAGCTTGAGATGCACAATTAGAGATGCTAGAGAATGCTTCACCATTTAACTTCCTCAATTCAGCCTTCAACTTCTTAAGCTTGTTTACCACTTGAAACATTTTAGAGCCCCCGATTTCAGACCCCCACACACCAGCCACTATTTCCTTTAAACTTCTATCCCTTTTTCTTATAGGGGAATCTAGTAACATTAAAGTCCCTAAGGATTAACCATGTTTTTGAACCCATAGAAGGTGCAAAGGATAGAATAGCAGCCTATAGAGCTCCTCTTTCCCTGTCATTATTAGCTCCATAGACAATGGTAGCCTCAAAAGATATGTTTACACCCAAATTGGCTACAAAGTCATGCATGAACTACGGGTGTTGAATTTGCACATGAACATCCCAAAGTCTTGAGTTCCAAGCCAACCAAATACGCTTTGTAGCATGAGTATTAATGGAAAAGGACCATTGAGCTCCCACAATTCTCTAGATGCTAAGCTCATTTGACAAGTTCACTTTAGTTTCAAGTAAACCTACTAACAAAATTTCATGCTCACTACAAGTTTTCCTAACTTCTGTAGCTTTAATGGGGTCATTTAAACCCCTTATATTCCTTGTAGTAATATTCATAATAAATAAGGAATACTAGGTGTTCACATAAATGTACGCCTCCTTTTCCAATGCTTTTTCTTACGTCTCCCAAAAGAACCAGAGCTTCTACTATTCTTGGAACTAGTGCTCAAGTTCCTCTACTTTCTTACCAACAATTTTTGTAGAGGGGTATTCTCTATTTCCTCCAACACCCCCAATCTCATCCCCTTCGTACAACTCAAGCTACTCCACAATCTAAACCCAATCTAGGTTTTCCCTAGCAAATTCCTTTGTTTCTAACACATGTGTAGGATTTTTTTTGTCATTAAGAGCCTCCACAATATCCACATCCCCTAATTCTTGCACTTCTACATGGTGCAATTCTTACTCGACCTTCTTCTCAACTTCTTAGCCGTGACCACAAGGATTATTCAAGGGAGAAACCCCCTCTTCACTTCCTTCAATATTCATAATATGTTCTAGTGATTGGGGACCACTTGCAATGTCATTTGTTTGGTCACCCATCTTTTGTTTGCCCTTACGATTAACGGGAATTCATTTATCAACTTTTACTTTAGAGTTACTCGTGGTAGCTTGGTTTCCACTCTTCACCGCGGCACTGCAAGAGCGTCCAAAGACTTTACAGGTTAGGCACCGTGGAGGTAACCATTGGAATTCAATGGAGACACATGCAACAAAGCCATCTGGCCTCTCAACTTCGAGTTAGTCAGTAAATTCATCTCTTGCATCAATTTCTACAAGAACACAAGCCTGATTTGATCTTTGGTGGTGAACAATTAAGGTATAGACCTTGATTGGAACACCAACTCCACTCACAATACAACTAATACCCTCTGGGTTAAGGAATTCACAATGTGGTTGAAAATAGTCTACACTGGGATATTTGTTGGTTAAGGCTTCTCCAAAGGCCTTCCTCTCCTCCACTTATGTAATATTAAGAGTCTTTTGGAGAAAAACCAAGTTGTCTCAAGAACTAAGAAGAGGTCTTGATCCTTTGCAAAATGAAAGTAATAGAAGCCTTCCTTATTATCGAGTCTAATTTTTTTATTTTTTTTATTTTCATTCCTAATCCAATTTATACTAGACCCTGTGCTCATCTAATATAAATCCTCGACTTGAACTAGGAATTTCGTCTTATTTTGGAGTCGCTATCCAACTGAAGTTGGGAAAGATTATTGAATTAAGACTAATTGAGCAGATCAATCCTAATTTGGACAACTAGTCAACGAGATCTTCTCTTTTCATTTTTGTGAAAGAGGAAAGGGAAAACTAGAGTTTCTGGACTCGGGGGCTAACTTATTAAAACCTTAAAGTTACCACCTTATTTTTCTGAAATCTAAACCATATTCTAATATCTTTTATTGTTGTTTATTTTTTTATTTTATTTTTGTTATTTTTTTGTATTTTTACTTATTGATTAAAAATAACTTATTCTAATATGAGAAAATAATTTTTTATTCTTTTTAGAGTTGCCCTAAACGGGTGCCTACGTACCTGCTATTCAGGATCAAACAAACCATAGTTCGCCTTTTAAAAAAAGCTTTAGTGGGTTAGTTAATTTTAATTATAAAAATATCTCGGATTTACGTTTTTATCATTTTTAGTATTTTTAAAAAAAAATCTAAGCCTAAGCTTTTTTTTTTTTTTTTGAAAAAAAAAATTAAGGAAAAACCAATTTTGGATTTATTTAAGAAAAGGATTCTTTTTAAGCGATAAAAATTAATTTTATATCCCTATTATTAATCTACCTCTATTATTAATCATACTTTTAATCATTATTACTTTTTATTTTTTATTATTTATTTTTTATATTATTTTATTATTTATCATTTTATTTTATCTTATTTTCTTTTTTATTTTTTTAAATATTTTTTTAATGTTTTTATTTTATGATTTTTTTATTATTTTATCTATTCTAAACTAAATATAAAAAAATAAACTAATCTAAATTCTATCATTTTTCCTAATATTATTTTTTATTTTTTCTCTCTTTTTTTATTTTTGAATTGTAAATAAATAAACAAATAAATAAATAAATAAAATACAATAAATAAATAAAATAAATAAATAAAAACGGAGAATCCAACTTACTTGGGTCCAGGTACGGTGCGCAGGTCGAGTTGGCGGGTTGGGTCACGGTGGCTGGAAGTCCTTGTCAGCGGCGTTCTAGCGTTCGTTTTCATCGAATAGGGGATGTTTCTGAAGCTTCTAAGGATGAGGGACCCGATGATGGTGATGTTTTCCATCGAAAAACCGTCCTACACGGTGGTCTGGAAGCTACAGTGAGGGTTTGAGAGAGGAACCCTTGACGAAGGCTCGACACTTTTTCTTTCTTTCTTTTCCTTTCGATTCCTTTTCTCCCTTTTCCTTCTATGCCTCTCTCCCCTCTGGCCTCCCTCTCCAACCTCTATTTATAGGCATTGAAGACCAGAGGTGGATAAGCTCGGATCTCGACCGCGGTGGGGGATTTGTTCTTATCTTCATACTCGATGTAAATCCCTTATATTCGAGTTGTTTTGGGGTTTATCTGACTTGTTATTCGTGATAAGTCCAAAAGATTCGAAAAAATCCGTTGAACCTTGCCTAGATTTGCTTTGCTTTTGTTCTGTTCCATCGCCGTTGCTGCTGTCCGGAGGAAGGAGAAGATCATGTGTCCCGTATGTGCCTGTTGCGGCCAATCGCGCGCTGCCACGTGGCAGCTGAAGGAAAAAAAAAACGAAAACGAAAACGGCACAAAGTGCCGTTTCTCAATTTTGAACCCACAACGCATCCATCTTCCCTTGTTTCAGGCGCACACACGAACCAGTTGAGCTGGCCCAAATCTCAGTTTAAGGTTAAGCAAATATTATACTTAACCGTGGCCATTTTTATTAATTTTATATTATTTTGAAATTCTAAAAAGTTTCAAAAATCATTTAATTCCTTTTATTACCATTACTATTATTATTTTCCAAAATTGATATATCTTTCCTATTATTTTTTTTTTTTGAATATTTTTCCTATTTTTGCTAAATTATAAGAAAAATATAAAAATGAAAAATTTGAAAATTGACCATCATTAATTATTATGAGCAAAAATGGGGTATTTACAGCTGCTCCTCTTTGTAGTAAAGTTTGCAAAACTTAACTACAAAGACAAGAAAGACATCATTTTTTTCCTCTAGATTGAATGGATAACGCCCTGGTTTAGCTAATTATCTGAAACTTGGTCTTTAGTAGGAAAATGCTCCATGAGCTAATAATCCCACGAGTGTTTTGTGATGATTGGTATTGCTCAGGGAATGGTCTTAAACAACCTAATAATCTGAAGTAATGTATCCTCTCGAAAAGTGCTTTGTAGGCTGACTAATCGACAATAAGAAACGTCTTAAGAATTATTTAGGAGTACGTTATTGTGAGTGGAATAACTGATGATAGGAAGCGTCCTATCGGACTAGCAACCCTAAAGAGAAGATTGTCTCATGAAGCGCTCTTATGAGTTGGCCACATGTCAATAGAAGCGTCTAGCTAGACTAGCGACTATTTGGAGAGAATTGCCTTCAAAGAGTGCTCTCATGAGCTGACTAATCGATATCAGGAAGTGTCTTATAGGACTAACGACCGTAAAGGGGATAATCTAGAGAAGTGCTCCTATGAGCTGACTAATTGATAGATTATCTAGAAAAGTGCTCCTATGAGCTGACTAATCAGTTATCTAAAAAAGTGCTCTTATGAGCTGACTAATCGATAAATTAGAAAAGTGCTCATACGAGCTGACTAATCAATTATCTAGAAAAGTGCTCTTATGAGCTAACTAATCAATAAATTAGAAAAGTGTTCCTACAAGCTGACTAATCAATAGTATCAAGAAGCGTCTTTTTAGACTTGCAACCATGAAGAATAGGTGTCTCGAAAGGTGCCCCTATGGGCTAACCTTGAGAAAGGATGTTCAGGAAAATGCCCCATTGTGAGCTGACTAACCAATAGCAGGAAGCGTCTTCTTAGTCTTGCAACCCTGAAAAATAGATATCTCGAAAGGTGCCCCTATGAGCTGACCCTGAGAGAGGATGTTTAGGAAAGTGCCCCTCTATGGGCTGACCAACCTATAGGGGGAAGTGTCTTCTTAGACTTGCGACCCTGAGGAAGAAATGTCTCAAAAGGTGCCCCTATGGGCTAACCTTGAGAGAGAATGTTTAGAAAAGTGCCCCATTATGAGCTGACTAACCTATAGCGGGAAGCGTCTTCTTAAACTTGCGACCCTGAGGAAGAAATATCTCGAAAGGTGCCCATATGGGCTAACCCTGAGAGAGGATGTTTAAGAAAGTGTCTCATTTTGGGTTGACTAACCTAACACTTTTGAAAATGCTTCTAGCGAACGAGTCAAATGATTTGATAAGAGATGTCTTATAATATGTGAATGATGGTTATTTACTCAAAGATGCTTACCAATTTATCGCAGATAGCAACCAAACAACCGAACCTTCGTGCCGGTTTACTTCTCCTTTGCTTACTCCTTCAAAACAGGGCTAAGGGCCTTGATGCGCTTCCTTTCTTATGAGCATGGCTCTTGTGATTGTGGTATTATCCTATTAATGCACCAGGTTTAATGCTCAAAAGTAGATAGAATTATGTCACAAAATCTATTGAGATTCATTATCATTTCAATGTTCATTATTCATTAGTGAAGTGATGAGTAATGTGTTTAGGAATGTTTGTTTTAATAAGAATTGGTTGGAGTCATCGATCATTCAGAGACATTAACTTTGCTTATAAAATAAATGAAAACTAAACTCATCGAAACTTGTACTGAGTATTGGCATTCATAAACCTTGGCAAATTTTCAATTTTCTTGCCTAAGGATAGTACATCTTAACAGCATATGTATTAATGGGGTCTCTCAATTCTGAACCATCCATTTGAGTTAATATCAAAGCACCTCCTAACAATACCTTCTTTACAACATATAGGCCTTCATAGTTTGGGGCAAACTTCCCTCTAGAATCTTGAGCATTCAGGAGAACTTTCTTTAACACCAGATCTCCTTCTTTGAAACATCGAGGTCTCATTTTCTTGTTAAATACTCAAGTCATTCTTTGTTAGTAACATTGGCTGTGACGTAACGCAGTGAGTCTTTTTTCATCAATCAAATTCAACTGATCGAGCCTCTTCTTTACCCAATCTGACTCATCTAATTGCGCTTCTAATAGAATTCTAAATGATGGTATTTCGACTTCAACTGGTAGGACTGCCTCAATACCATATACCAAAGAATATGGGGTAACTCCAGTAGATGTTCGAATTGAGGTTCTATAAGCCATGAAGGCGAATGGCAACATCTCGTGCCAATCTTTGTAAGTGATTGTCATCTTTTCGATGATTCTTTTGATATTCTTGTTGGCTGCTTCCACTGCCCCATTCATCTGAGGTCGGTATAGAGTTGAATTTATATGGTTTATATGGAACTGTTGACACAAATTTGTCATTGACTTATTGTTGAGGTTGGTACCGTTGTTGGTGATGATTGACTCAAGAACTCCGTATCGAGCTATTATGTCCCTCTTCAGGAATCGAACTATTACCCCTTTTGTGACATTGGCATATGATGAAGCTTCCACCCACTTGGTGAAGTAATCAATGGCTACAGTATAAATTTGTGGCCGTTAGACGTTGTTGGAATGATTTGGCCGATGATGTCGATTCCCCACATGGAGAAAGGCCATGGTGCAGACAATGAATGAAGTTCTTTAGGCAGGGCATTTATTCGATTTGCATAAACTTAACATAAGTGGCAGTGCTTGACATATTTGATACAATCTAATTCCATGGTTAGCCAATAGTAGCCCATTCTCATGATTTTTCGGGCCAGCATGTAGCCGTTCATGTGAGGTCCACATACTCCTTCATGCACTTCTTTCATTAGTTCACATGCTTCATTTCTATCCACGTATCTTAACAAGGTGGTATCAGGCGATCTTTTATAAAGCACGGGCCCATTTAATAAGAAATGACTTACTAACCTTCTAAGTGTTCTTTGGTTATTTTGCTAGCCATTTCAAGGTATTTGCATACTTGGAGAAAAGTTTTGATATCATAATACCAAGGCTTACCATCTTGTGCTTTTTCGATTACCAAATAGTAGGCAGGCCGATTTTCGATTTCTATTTTCAATTGTTGGACTTCGACTCCCCCTGGTATCTGAATTATAGATACTAGTGTGGCGAGTGCATCTGCAAACTGATTCTGAGTTCTCAGGATGTATGTGAAGGTGATTGCTTCGAATTCATCGATTAGCTCTGTCAAATGCTGATGGTATGGTACCAATTTGGGTCTTTAGTTTTATACTCCTCTCTTGTTTGTAATATGATGAGTAAAGAATCTCTATACACTTCTAATTCACGGATTTCCATGTGGCAAGCCATTTTGAGGCCGAGTATGCATGCCTCATATTCCATGATATTATTAGTATATGGAAATGTGAGTCTTGTTGCTAAAGGGAATTGTGTTCCTTCTAGTGATATTAGTACTGCCCCGATCTCACAACCAAATACATTAGCAGCTCCGTCAAAGAACATCTTCCATTTAAGGCTTTATTCCGTCCCATAGTCTTCTGCTAGCTCGCCCTCTGCTGTTAAGATATTTTCATCAAGGAATTGGGCTTGTGATTTTCGGAGATTTTCGTCAATTGGGTGCTCTACCAATTGATCGGCTAAAGATTGCCCTTTTATTGAATTTCGACTTATATATGTGATATCAAATTCTGATAAGAGCATTTTCCATTTGGAGATTCTCCCTAACAAAACAGGCTTCTCTGCCAAGTACTTCAAAGGATCGTGTCTTGTTGGCAACTCAATGTGATAGTAAAGGTGTATTGCCTCAATCGGTGCGTGACCCAAATCAAAGCACAGCAAGTTCTCTCTATTTCCGAGTACCTCTGTTCCCCGTATGTGAATTTCTTGCTTAGATAATATGTGGAACGTTCTCTTCCCTCTTCATCTTTCTATCCCAGCACGCACCCCATGGATTCAAGGAGTATCGTGAGGTATAAGAATAAGGGTTTCCCTTGTTTTGGAACTATCAAGACTAGGGGATTTATGAGATAATCTTTGATTGTCCTGAATGCTTCTTCACATTCATCGTCTCATTCTACTGCAGCATTCTTTTTTAGTAGACGAAATAGTAGGCGGCATTTGTCTGTAAGCTGTGAAATGAAACGGGCTATATAATTCAACCTTCCCAGCAAACCTCTCACATCTTTGATAGTACGTGGAGATGGTAGTTCCAGTATGGCCTTTACTTTGTCAAGGTCGATTTTAATGTCTTCTCGACTAGTGACAAACCTTAACAACTTACGTGTTATGACCCCAAAAGTGCACTTTTCAGGGTTTAGTTTCAGCTAGAACTTTCTTAGCCATTTGAATAATTTCTTCAGGATAGCTACATGGATTTCTTCTTCTTTAGACTTGGCTATCATATCGTCGACGTATACTTCAACTTCTCGATACATCATGTCATGAAGTATCACAACCATGGCTCTCTGATACGTTGCCCCGGCGTTTTTCAAACCAAAGGGCATGACTTTGTAACAGAAAGTTCCCCATGTTATGATAAAGGTCGTTTTAGTTTTAACTTCTTTAGCCATTTTTATCTGATTATACCCTGAGAAACCGTCTATAAATGATAAGAGATGGTTTCCTACGGTGTTGTCTACCAGGACATCAATGTGAGGTAGAGGAAAGTCGTTTTTTTAGCGTAGCTTGATTTAAATCTCAGAAGTCTACACATACCCGCACTTTCCCATTCTTTTTTAAAACAGGGACTATATTCGCTATCCATTTCGGATAGTCAGACATCTCAATGAATCCCACTTCTAGTAGTTTTTTGACTTCCTCTTTAATCTTTAGTAAAATGGTGTGCCTAAATCTTCTCAATTTTGTTTTTTAGGTTTGACATCTTCCCTCATGGGAAGCTTGTGAACTACTATTGACTGGTCGACTCTTGGCATGTCACCATATGACCAGGCGAATATATCTACATATTCAGTCAACGGCTCAGTTATCTCACGCTTCTATTTATCACTCAAACCGGCCCCGATCTTAAGGTTTTTAGGTTCCTCGGTGTTTCCTAGATTTACTGTCCCCATTGGCTCGTCGATTGAGATTCTACTTTGTTCATGTTTTTTCCAATTTTCTCGTATTATTTCGTGGTCGAGGACATCGCTTCCAACGGCTGACCCAGCAGTGTTGGAAACGATATCGGTGTTTTCATTACTTACCTGCGCAAAATGTCCCTGACGTTCGACGGGAATCTATGGGTAAAGTGAAACAAGAGCATGTATATATAAGCAAAAAAGGAATGAGCTACAATTTATTGAATCTGAAAAATAATCATAATAGAAATTTGTTTAATAATTGTTCCTATCCTTAAGCTGACCTAGTGCCATTAATAGGATAACAGAACCAATTATTAAGAGCTGGATGCTGATCAAACATGCGAATGGCCAAGCCTTCATTATTGACGTCGGTTTCGCTTATCATTGGCTCTTGAACGGTAGTTACCTGCCTAAATGATTGTCAGAGGGGTAAAAAATGCATTTATATACCGCTTAGCTTCTCTTTCTTTCTGCTCCTGATACCTCTTGCTTATGTCCCTTGCTGTCCTTCCTTAAACTGATGGCCCTCCTTGCTGGTTACCACACTTACCTCATTGAATATTTGGAGACCAAAGTCTTCAAAACCATCTTCCCTGATATAGGGTATGGCGGTTTCTTTATAGATGGCATAGTCTTGCTCTCCCAGTACGATGATGATATGTCCATTTGCTATGAACTTGACCTTTTGATGTAGACTTGATAGTATGGCTCCAGCAATGTGTATCTACAGCCTTCCTAATAGTATATTGAAAGACCTTGGAATGTTGAGGACTTGGAAGGAGATGTGGAATATCTATCAACCAATCTCCACTGGCAAGTTGATTTCCCCCACTATTTCTCTCTTGGACCCATTGAAGGCCCTAACCACTGTTAAGCTTAGCTTGATGTTGCTTGGATCGACTCCCAGCAGGTCAAGGGTGGCCAAAGGGTATACTTTGAGAGAAGATCCATTGTCAATGAGTACTCTGGAGACGATTGTATCATTTCATTTCACCACTATGAACAGTGGTTTCGTATGTTAGTCTCCGTCTTCCCCCAACTCTTCAGGAGAGAAAGATATCTGATCCATGGTGAAGATTTAATCTACCACATGGCTCAATTTCTTTATTGCGATACCCTCTGATACCTTAATCTGTTTGAGTACTTTAAAGAGTGCTTCCCTATGAGGCTTAGATGTTGTGAGGAGGCCCATAAGTGATATCTGAGCTGGAACCTTGTTAAGTTGTTCCATAATTTTTTATTCACTTGCTTTGACCATTTTAGTGAATACAAAGAGCCCCTCTTCTTCCTCTCTCTCTACCATAGTATTAGGCTCTTCGGTTGAGATCCTGTATTTAGGGTCATAAATTCTCCCAGAACGAGTTATTCTTCCTATAATAGGGGGTCTTTCTTGATCGAGAGTCTGATAGTTAAATGGTGCCGCCTTATATTTTTCTGAGGGTATTAGGACATTAAATACATATCTCTTTTTTAGAATATGTACCTCAATAGGTTGTCCTTCGTAGCACTTTACAACTATCGATTTTTTTCCTGATTTAATCATGTTTACGAATTCCCCCCTTTCCTTTGGTGGGTTGTCTTCTTTCTCAAACTTGGGCCCCTATCCACTAGGTGGCCCATACTCAGTTAGTGTGAAACAGTAATTTACCAGATACTCAAATCTCCTATGTGATTTGCCTACGATACCGACTGTTGGGTCTTCAACTAACCATCTCTTCTTGATCTGTGATTTAGGGGTTTTATCTGAGACTTGGCGCGAGTGACTTTCTCGCTGCACTATTGTTCTTTTCTGTTTTGGGGACTCTTTGGAGTCCGGCTCTTCAGATGTGATCATATTGACGGTGGGCTTGTGGTTGGGCAATGGATTAGTGTTAACATTGGGTGCTGGTGTGTTAACAAAGTCCAACTACACTATTCTGGCATCAATCAGATCTTGAATCTTGTTTCGGAGCCTCCAACATCTATCTGTGGAATGCCCCTATTGGCCCATATGATAATCACATTTGAGGCTTGAGTCAAAACCCGACTGAGCAGGATCGGGATCGAAGTGAATTGTCTTAAGACCCTAATAGCCTGGGTGTGATTCATCGGCGACTGCTGGATTGGGGCATTCGCGGTCTGAAATGTCACGCAGGTCCCAACCTTGTCCACTCTACCGAAGTTAACTATGTCGACGGTGGACTCTTTGGCTTTGTTACTCCCTAGGGGCCTCTGCGATGATGCGATTCTGGGAGGGTCCACTGTTTAGAGTCTCTCTGATGTGATGGCATTCTCAATTCGGCACCCTGCAGCCACTACTTCTGCAAAGCTAGATGACGTCTAGCCCACCAGATGTAAGAAGTAAGTCTTATCCAGAGTGTTGACAAAGATGAATGTCAGCTCCTTTTCAGAAATTGGGGTCGTTACCCTAGCAGCTTGAGCTCTCCAGCGCTGGGCATACTCCTTAAAAGACTCAGCGTATTTCTTTCAAAGACTTCCCAAGTCCATTACCGAAGGGATAACCTCGATGTTGAATTTGTATTGATCATAGAATGTCCGAGCGAGTTTTTCCCAGGTATTGACTTGGTTGAAGTCTAAGTATGTATACCATATGAGAGCAGGGCCTGTGAGGTTATCTTAGAAGGTTTGGATCATAAGCTGGTCATATTGGGAATACTTGCTCATCTTCCGTACATACAGCCTTGTTTGCATCTTGGGGCATCCAATGCCATCATTTTTTTCAAATTTTGGGGTCTTGAACTTCTCTGGGTACACTTCCTTCCCGTATACTGGCAGGCTAGTGATTCTTGCCTGCTCAAAACCATCAGGCCCCTCTATCGTTTTCATCTTATCAGCCAGCTGTTGAAAAAGTTTTCTTTCCATCTCCTTTTGTCTGTCCTCTATCTCCCTCTTTATATCATCCGAGGTTGGACCGAGGTTGACTCTCGGTTCATACTCGAATGCCGGGTTGAGGTAGGAATTGATCTCTTCATATTCTGGAGGTTAACCCTCTACTGCTTTCCTTTTTTTGGCCCTTGAGTGTTCTTCCTGAGTTGGTTGGATGGTGCGAAGGAGGCTAATACTTTTAGTCAGGAGTTGGACTTGCACAGCTAATTACTAGACCGTTTGTTCTAGGGATACGATCTTAAGGTCCGAGGCAGTATCAGCACTGGTGTTGTTGCGGTTGTCGCTGTTGTTGCCACTGTTTGTCATTTTGGTCTTTGCGCGGGTATAGATTGGGCTCCTTGGAGGGTTCTGTTGTTTAGGAGCTATCTTTGATACCTAAGCGCGCATTTTTCTTAGTTTAATGCATGTATCACACAGATACTAAAATAAAGGAGCCAACAATTGATTAATGATATAATACTAAAATTTTATTTTTATTAATATTGGAAACTTAGAGTTCGATACTTAAAACATAAAAAAGTAAAAGTACAATACTAATCTATTTCCTAGTCCTCTTCTTCTTCTTCTGTGTAGGTGTCAGTTTTCCGCCAATGACAGCTTCCAGCTCTTTAACTCTAGCTTGGGTCTTCTCCAGCTGAGCTTCCAAGGCTTTGTTTCTCTTATTAGACTTTATGAATCCGCCCTTCCAGATATCCGTTTTGTAGTCTGCAGCTTCGAAGTATACCTCCATGGCCCTGACTTGTTCCAAGTAGGTTCTCAGCTCTAGACCTACCTTGTTTGTCTCGAATTGGGTGACATTTGGGACTCAGTATGCCCTTTCTCCTGTTTGATATAGCTAGTTGATTACGAAATCCTTGGTAGCTCGATGCTTGCCCACTTCGCCATCCAAGTCTCCGAGGTCTACGTTGGGGCTCTCGATTCGAGCTTCCCATAGGGCTTTGACCTCTACCAGCTTGGCAAACTTCTCGGCTACCAGCAGACTTGGGTCCCGGTATTCAAACGTGATTGCTTCTAGTGATGGTCAATAAACTATGTCTTGGATGGTACCGAACTGGTGGACCACCGAGTTTGGATGATAACCTATGCATCCGCTGATACCGATTAGAGAAACGGCCTGAAGGTTTCTACAGGTTAGGATGACTTTGTTGCAAAAACTCCATCTAGCTGTCCACAGGATGTCGTCGAAAAACTGAAACTCTTGAGCACTTTCACCCAACTGTGGCTAGTAAGTTCATCGAGTAGCTTTATCTTTTCTATGCAAGTGTCCACAAGGTCCACTTGTTGGGCTAAAGATTTCTGGATCAAGTTCAACCCAAAACACTTGAGGTAGCTCACAAACCAAATCAGGATGAGGTTAATGTTTGAGCGGAAGATCCCGTGGCCATTCCTCTTGACCAAGTTCAAGTTCCGGATCTGTTCAGCCAGTAGAGCCAGGATATAAGATTTCCCTTCTAAGAATTGGGCCACCAGCTCTGCGACTCGGTAGTGGATGTAAAAGATCCCGGTGGGGAAGAGTATGGTGGCGAAGGCTATCAGGATGAAAGCATTCACCATTCTCTGTTTGTAGCTCTTGGGGTCCCCGCATAATATGTTTTTCTTATTCCCATCATCTTCCTGGGCTATAAACTAGGCTTCTAACTCGTCCATCCGTATGCAATATCCGTTGCAATTTGTTAAGGCCTTGTTGATTGCTATCTTGTGGATACCCAAAAGTCTACTGAAAATACCAGCTGGCCCGGCCTCAAGATTTGGCACATACACCTTGCTGGTTAGTGATGGGGCCTGCAGAAGTTGGGTGTATTATTCTAGAGTGGGAGTGATCTCATGTGGCCTAATGAAGAAAGCTACAGGCTCGATTTCCCATAGATAGAGGATAGCCCGTATCAGAGGTAAGTTCATTTCCATCTTCATCAGTGAAAGGATGGGCCCTATCTTTTGTTAGATGAAGGCCTACTCTTCGGGGTTGTATAGAGTAAACCAATGGTCCAGTACCAACTTTGGATCCAAAGGTTTGCAAACCCGAATCTCTTTGCGGAGGAGGCGGTCGACTATAGAACTAGCCATCTATTACATTAGAAATCTCCAATTACAAAAAGTTTTTACAAAGTACAAATGATGTTATTATAGGTAAATGTATCTGAACTCTAGGAACGAAACAAAAGCATTACATCATTAATCAATTGCCAGCCCATGACTTCATGTATGTAGATAGGTAGGTTGTAACAGGTCCCCAAGCTCTATGGCCTCCCGCATTCTCGAAGAAATGGATCTCGGGCCATATCGAAGCGTTGGGTGAGGTGGTCTAATCAGTCCCGAACAGTGATCATATCACTTCTCTCGAAACCTACACAATGGCCCCTCGTCCTAGGGTCTTAAGACGGCCTGGGTTTAACCGTATCTATTCACACGATTACATGCATGCAAACTCAACAGTAAAAATAAATAACTGAACCATAAATTTCGTTAAATCCCTGAAATGTTAGCATCAGTATAACAATCAAGAGATATTTTGGAAATAGTGATTTCGGAATATTCACGTGGCTAGCCTACTAGAGAAAGTCCCCAGCAGAGTTGCCATCATGTCGAGTCTAATTTTTTATTTTTTTTTTATTTTCATTTCTAATCCGATTTATACTATACCCTATGCTCATCTAATATAAATCCTCGACTTGAACTAGAAATTTCATCTTATTTTGGAGTCGCCACCCAACTGAAGTTGGGAAAGATTATTGAATTAGGACTAATTGAGCAGATTAATCCTAATTTGGACAACTAGTCAGCGAGATCTCCTCTTTTCATTTTTGTGAAAGAGGAAAGGGAAAACTAGAGTTTCTAGACTCGAGGGCTAACCTATTAAAACCTTAAAGTTACCACCTTATTTTTTTGAAATCTAAACCATATTCTAATATCTTTTATTATTATTTATTTTTTTATTTTTTTTTATTTTTGTATTTTTTTCTTATTGATTAAAAATAACTTATTCTAATATGGGAAAATGATTTTTTATTCTTTTTAGAGTTACCCCAAACAGGTGCCTACGTACTTACTATTCAGGATCAAACAAGCCGTAGTTCACCTTTTATAAAAAGCTTTAGTGGGTTAGTTAATTTTAATTATGAAAATACCTCGGATTTATGTTTTTATCATTTTTAGTATTTTTTGGAAAAAATCTAAGCCTAAGCTTTATTATTTTATTTTATTTTATTTTGAAAAAAAAATAATTTAAGGAAAAACCAATTTTTGATTTATTTAATAAAAGGATTTTTTCTAAGTGATAAAAATTATTTTATATCCCTATTATTAATCTACCTCTATTATTAATCCTACTTTTAATCATTATTAATTTTTTATTATTTATCATTTTTTATTTTATTTCATTTTATTATTATTTTTTATTCTTTATTTTCTTTTTTATTTTAAATATTTTTTAACGTTTTATTTTATAATTTTTTATTATTTTATTTATTCTAAACTAAACATAAAAAAATAAACTAATATAAATTCTATCGTTTTTTCAATATTATTTTTTATTTTTTCTCTCTTTTTTATTTTTGAATTGTAAATAAATAAATAAAATACAATAAATAAATAAAAACAGAGAATTCGACTTACCTGAGTCTAGGTAGGTGCGCGAGTCAGGTCGGCGGGTTGGGACACAGTGGCTAGAAGTCCTCGTCGGTGGCGTTCTGGTGTTCGTTTTCGTCGAATAGGGGATGTTTCCAAAGCTTCTAAGGATGAGGGACCCAATGATGGTGGTGTTTTCCGTCAAAAAACCACCCTACGCGGTGGTCTAGAAGCTACGGTGAGGGTTTGAGAGAGGAAGCTCCGGCGAAGGCTCGACGCTTTTTCTTTCTTTCTTTTCCTTTCGATTCCTTTTCTCCCTTTTCCTTCTATGCCTCTCTCCCCTCTGGCCTCCCCCTCCGACATCTATTTATAGGCATTGAAGACCGGAGGTGGATAAGCTCAGATCTCGACCACGGTGGGGGATTTTTTCTTATCTTCATACTCGATGTAAATCCCTTATATTCGAGTTGTTTTGGGGGTTTATCTGACTTGTTATTCGTGATAAGTCCAAAAGATTCAAAAAAATCCGTTGAACCTTGCCCGGATTTGCTTCACTTTTGTTCCGTTCCATCGCCGTTATTGCTGTTCGGAGGAAGGAGAAGATCACATGTCCCGCATGTGCCTATTACGGCCAATCGCGTGCTGCCATGTGGCAGCTAAAGGGAAAAAAAAAAACGAAAACAAAAACAGCACAAAGTGCCATTTCTCAGTTTTGAACCCATGACACATCCCTCTTCCCTCGTTCCAAGCACACACACGAGCCAGCTGAGCTAGCCCAAATCTCAGTTTAAGGTTAAGCAAATATTATACTTAACCATGGCCATTTTTATTAATTTTATATTATTTTGAAATTCTAAAAAGTTACAAAAATCATTTAATTCCTTTTATTACCATTTCTATTATTATTTTCCAAAATTGATATATTTTTTCTATATTTTTTTTTGAATATTTTTCCTATTTTTGCTAAATTATAAACAATAAAAAATTTAAAAATTGACCATCATTAATTATTAGGGGCAAAAATAAATTATTCCCCAGGATATTAAGAATCCCAAAGTCCTTCCATAGCCTAAACGTCATTTTGGACGAGAAAAAGGCATTTTATGGCCAAGAAAGTATCCAACCAAGGTAGAGCACCAGAAATCAACCCCGTTGTCTTTAACTTCTTGAGGAATCTTAAATCCGAGGACCATGCCCTTGCTCACTAAAGGAAAAAAAGTTTAATTGGAAGTTCGGAGTTGGTGCTCGATCTTGCGGTGTACAAACTTAGGTATAAGACTTTGGGATGTGGTGAGAAGGACAACCAAGTGCTAGTGGTACATGGCCGAAGGATGCAAGAGGATGGTGTGGCGATTTTCCAATGAGGTTTTCAACTTCCATTATGTCCAGAACATGTGCTAACAGTACATGGCCAGAGGCAAAAGGCTGATACAGCGGATCTCAAACGAAGTTTCTAACAAGGTCACCGCCAACAATTCTGTCCATCAGCTCCTTGATGACTTCCACGATGGTATTACCAAAGGACAAGAGGTCCTGCTCCAAGACATCTCTTACCATGGTCATCTGAGCCTTAGTGACTTGACCTAGCCTAAAGAAAACCAAGTTGGCTAGGTGTTCTTGCTTTTGATCAAATGACTCAAAGAAAATAATCGTGCCAACCACCTTCGCGTCCACAGCAGGGTCCGCCACCGGTCGCTTGTCTTTCTGATTTTGAAAGATATCAGCTAGAAAATGGTCTCCCTATAAGTGATGACTTCCCCTTAAGCTTTTTTTTTTTTTAAAGAAAGGGGGGGAGTTTAGAGAGAAGAGGGAGTATTTTGTCTCTCTTACTTTTTGAAAAAGTTCGCCAATTGTCTTCATCTATCATTCATTTTATACCAACTAAATAAAGTAATTAAAATGTAATAGATTAATAACTATTACATATATTTTCATTTCCTATCAATTTACAATTCAATCCTCTTTATTTCATTTCATTAAGTGACCAGCAAGTATTTCCCTTCTAATTATAAAAACACACATCTATATAAAAAATTAATACATAATTATAAAAATTTATTTCACCACATTAAGTAAACATAAATCTATAATTGGATAGGGCAATTATGCTAAGAAAAAACTAATCCAACAAAAGAGTCTGACATATGTAGCTCTATATACTAAACCCATTTCATATCCCACTTTTAGAAATATATATATATTGTAAATGTCAGAGATAGGACCAACCAATCGAACAGTGAGATGGGGTAGAACCTTGGTAGAATTTTAGGAATAAAATAATAAAAGACTTAGACGATAGTCTATACATATAAATATATATATTTATTACTACAGGATTCCCTTCAATCAATAATCTACTTAAACCGTGCTAACTCTTGAAACCTTGCATCCCCATTCAAAACCAAGAATGGAGATTTTGAAAAACAAAGTTAAAAGATATTACAAAATATGAAGATCAATAATTCGCAAGCATCAAGTTTCGAGGATGACACTACCCTCGAAAGGGTCCATACTTAAAAAGTAAATGTTACCAATGTGGGCCCATAACCCACAGGTCCTTGGATCGAATTTATATGGCATGGAAAGGAAGCAAAATTAGCCAACTTGGAAGTACAGCCTAATATAGACTTCGAGCTGGATCACAACGAAGACCTCAAGATAAGAGGTCGATTGCTCGTTCCAAAACATAAGAAGCTGAAGGATAAACTCACTAAGAGAGGTTTAAGAATTTAATAAAGCATACAAACATAGATAAAATGATTAACTCTATCAATTTTAAATTATATTCCTAACACCTTAAATTTCAAATTCAAAGCCATAAAATTTATTATAAAAAAAAACTCGAGATGTGTCTTCCCTAAAATATATATATATATATACCAAAAGAATCAAATTTTTGTAAAAATGAGTCTAGAAGAATTGAATATTCATGGAAATGAATAAATTAGTAAAAGCAATAAATAAAAGAATTAAATCCTTACGATAATAAGTTTATACTATTTATCATTGTAGCAATATTATTTGAGAAATAAAACTAAATTCCTCAAGCATACAAATTCCAAAATTTAGCAAACTTGTTTACGTATGTGAGTTTGTGTATGAAATGATGACATTGAGTTCCAAAACAAGAAAATTGAAAATTCAATGAAAATGAAAAAAGTGAAGAGATGATTGCGGTGAGGTTTCAAGGACGAAACTTCTTAAAGGAGGGAAGAATGAAACGTCCTAAAAATTTTGATAAAACTAACAATGAGAAATTAAATCACTATAATATATTAATACTATTTTAACCATTTACATATGATGAAATTTTATAACAGATAATAATAGACTTTAAAATATAAAAGTAAGAAATGAATATAATCTATTAGGTAATTATAATAAATAAGAGTAAGAATTAAATTTTTTGATTTATGATAGTTAAATAGAAATTTTATGTAAATAATTATACTTAGAAAATTTTACTTAGTATAAACAGAAATTTCGTATAAAATATCATAATTTAGATTATTTAATAAAACACTAATATGCATACTAAATAAACCCGTAAATAGATAATTTCTTATCCATATCTTTTTTTTTTCTTCTGCCCAAGGTCTTCCTCTCTCCTGATTTTCATTTCACATCGGTCACATAGTCATCCTTTTTTTTCTTTTCCTTCCTTTTTCATTTCTCATCCTCTCTCTCTCTAGTTGCTGAAGGAACCCTCTCACTCTCCTCTTCCTCCTTCTCTTCTTCTATCTCTGACTAATCCACAGAAGGACGAACTAACGTTATTCTCTCTCTCTCCCATCAACCTCTCCACACTTTCACTTCCACTTCCACTTCCATTTCTAGTTCATCCTACTCGTGTTCGACAGCTCAAAGACACTTAGGACCTCATTGCATTTACTATAATTGAAGAACAAGGTAACAACTTCCTCATAGCGCCTTCTCCCTCTACTTGCTACGTCCTCAAATTTCATACAATAGCACCTGCATGCAATTCAATAGATAGGGCCATAACTAGCTTAGGAATTGAATCAGGTTGGAAAGTTGGACTAGAGGAAATGGGAAATTATGGGGATAAACCGAGCAAGTAAGGTTTAGGGAGCTAGGCTTATTATGTTGCAAAGCCGCTTGAGGGGTTGAAGTTTGAGCCTAAGAGGAGGCCGGTCGACAGCCTGACGCAGCGCGGAAAGTGAAAACGAAACAAATCCGATTATGAATTGGTTTCACACAATAAAGAAACACTCTTTGATGCAAACTTTGGTTACGCACAACCCGAAAATGGAGAGACTCTCTCACAAAATGTATTTCAATGTAAAATAAGACGTAACCCTAACATGGTTGACAAAGGGTATATATATTCCCCCTTAAAATATCAAAAGAAAAGGAAAATCTACGCGTACACGGTCGAAGGCACGGCCGTGCTTCAAACCGTGTTGGATTCTGAGAAGATCTCCTGTTCGATACCTTGCATAGAGACACGGTCGTGCTGGATTCTATGAAGATTTTCTATTCGATCCCCTGTTCGAGACACAGCCGTGTTTCAAGCCGTGTATGCTTCTGTGAGTTCCTTCCAATCACTACACGGCCGTGTGACACGGCCGTGTGACAAGCCGTGTGTCAGCCCGTGTCTCTTGTATCTCCATCAGTCTCTCCCACCAATGGAGAACTCGACCCCGAATTCTCGTCAGGATATAAAGGCGTATCATCAGAGTAAAAAGGTGATAAGTCTGCAACATTAAAAGTACAAGAAATATTCATATCTTCCGGAAGTTGTACGACATATGCGTTGTCGTTTATCTTGTGCACAACTTCATAAGGTCCGTACTTCTTGGGTTGGAGTTTCCGGGCTGACACACGGCTTGTCACACGGCCGTGTAGTGATTGGAAGGAACTCATAGAAGCATACACGGCTTGAAGCACGGTCGTGTCTCGAGCAGGGGATCGAATAGAAAATCTTCACAGAATCCAGCACGGCCTGAAGCACGGCCGTGTCTCGATGCAGGGTATCGAACAGGAGATCTTCTCAGAATCCAACACGGTCTAAAGCACGGCCGTGCCTTCGACCGTGTACGCGTAGATTTTCCTTTTCTTTTGATATTTTAAGGGGGAGTATATATACCCTTTGTCAACCATGTTAGGGTTACGTCTTATTTTACATTGAAATACATTTTATGAGAGAGTCTCTCCATTTCCGGGTTGTGCGCAACCAAAGTTTGCATCAAAGAGTGTTTCTTTGTTGTGTGAAACCAATCCATAATCGGATTTGTTTCGTTTTCGCTTTCCGCGCTGCATTAGTTGGTATCAGAGCAAGGCTATTTCTTGTGGAGATGTCAACTCATCAAGGCGATGATAGCGGTCACGTTCTTGACGGTGTTCAAGATGCGAGGTTACAAGGGAACCATCAATGGGTTCCAAGGGCAGAGTTTGATGCAATGCATCAGAAGGTCGGGCGTATGGAACGGCGCCTTGATGAACTGATCGAGCGTTTCGATGCTCTAGTGGTAGACCCCAATAGGGCTGGGGGCGTTGGCAGGAATCCACCACGTGCGGTGGAGGAATTCGGGGGACGCGTAATCCGACCTGTCGTTGAGAACAGGTGGGGACGTGTGGAGAGTGAGGAGTCCAGCGAAGAGAGTGATGATACGTACAGGAGTAAGCCCCAGCGAGGGTGCGATGGAAGAGGTGGTGGTTATCGGATGGCTCATCATGGAAACCACCCTAGAGACGGCGAGTATAGGAGGAACTGTGGAAGCTATGATCAAGGGGACGGCGGAGACTACCGTTTGAAGGTTGACATTCCATGGTTCGATGGCAGCCTCAATATCGAAGGTTCCTCAATTGGATTACGGAAGTAGACCGGTTCTTCGACTATATGGAAATCCCCGAGGACCGTCGTGTAAGGCTGGTGGCATGCAGGTTGAAGAGTGGTGCCTCGGCATGGTGGGAGAGGCTACAAAGTAGGAGGCAAAGAGAAGGAAAACACCTGGTGAGATCATGGTATCACATGAAGCAGTTGCTGCAACATGATTTCCTCCCGCCGGACTACGAGCAAATATTGTTCCAACAATATCAGCGGTGCCGCCAGGGACAACGTTCCGTGCATGAGTATACGGCGGAGTTCATGAGGTTGGCTAAGCGGAATGATTTGAGGGAGAGTGAAGGCCAGCAAGTTACAAGGTATGTGGAAGGACTAAAGCTCCAAATTAAAGACAAAATTGGGGTTACGATGGTGAGGACTCTAGTAGAGGCAAAGAATTTGGCTCTCTGAGCCGAACTAGTGTTGCAGGAATAAGGGAGTAGATATGGAGGGGGACGGAAGGGATATGTAGGAGAAGCTGTGGGTAGTGGTAGTAGGTTGGCATTTTAGAAAAGTAAAACCACACCATACAACCAATTGAGGACATGACCAGGAAGGAAGAGAGGAGTGAAGGAAAGAAGCCGATGGAGCAAAAGGGAGCTCAGAAGCAGCATAACCCCTATGCCAAACCGATATTGGGCAAATGTTTCTGATGCAATCAACCGGGTCATCGATCAAACGAATGTCCAGCGAGGAAAAGCGTAAACATCCTTGATAGGGAAGATGATGAGGAGATTTGCTGTGAGCCTGATGGAGAGGGAGAGTATTATGAGGAAGAAGAAGAAGCAGCAGAACCAACTTATGTAATTCGGCGCATAACGCTCACCCCAAAGCAAGAAGAGATCACGCAGAGGCACCAGTTGTTTCGCACATGGTGTACTATCATGGGGAGGTTGTTTGAGTTAATAGTAGACAGCGGCAGTTGCGAAAACATCATAGGAAGGGAGGTTGTGAAACAACTGCAGTTGCCCATAGAGAAGCACCCGAATCCGTACACCATTGGTTGGATTAAGGTAGCCGAAAAGATTGAAGTCAAGGAGAGATGCAGGGTACCTTTCTCAATAAGGAAGTACCGCGATGAAGCATTCTGCGACATTGTAGACATGGATGCTTGCCACATCTTGTTCGGGAGGCCATGACAATTTGATGTGGACGCGCAACATGCGGGCAAGGAGAATGTCTATAGATTGGAGAAGGGGGGTGTGAAATAAACCTTGTTACCGTTGAAAAGGGAAGGACGCGCGAAGGGAAAGAAGGTTGAGAGTCGTTCGTTCCTAACCGTCACTCAATCTGAGAAGGAAGTGATGGAAGATTTGAGGGAGTCGCGGGTGGTGCACGCCCTCATCGTGAAAGGTGTGACAGAAGAAGAGGAGGAGGTTGATAGAGAAGTACCAGGGGCAGTGAAGAATCTACTTGAGGAGTTTAAGGAGGTGATTCCAGACGATCTACCCAAGGGGCTACCCCCTCTGAGAGACATTCAACACCAGATAGACCCGGTGCCCGGAGCTAGTCTCCCAAACCTCCCGCATTATAGGATGAGTCCCAAGGAAGCCGGGATTCTACAAGAGAAGGTCCAAGAGCTTTTGGACAAAGGGTTTATCCAGGACAGCTTAAGTCCTTATGCGGTTCCAGCCTTGCTAACCTCCAAGAAAGATGGGAGCTAGAGGATGTGTGTTGATAGCTGAGCTATCAATAAGATTACCATAGGGTATAAATTCCCTATCCCTCGCATCGAGGATATGTTGAATCGATTGAGTGGCGCTACTATCTTCTCCAAGATAGATTTGCGGAGTGGATACCACCAAATTCGGATCCATCCTGGTGACGAATGGAAGAAGGCATTTAAGACCAAGGAGGGGCTGTATGAGTGGCTAGTGATGCCATTTGGGTTGAGTAACGCACCGAGCACCTTCATGAGGGTAATGAACCAAGTATTAAAACCTTTCAATGGTCGTTTCCTTGTTGTGTACTTCAATGATATTTTAATATTTAGTAATTCTGAAGAAGAACATTTAGAACATCTAAAGTGTATGCTATTTGCACTAAAGGCAAACAAACTGTTCGCTAATCTAAAAAAGTGCACGTTCATGTCAAGGCGACTGTTGTTCCTAGGATTTGTGGTCAGTAGTGAAGGGGTAATGGTGGATGACGAAAAGGTGAAGGCGATTAGGGAATGGCCTTTTCCGAGAACTGTTACGAAGTTGAGAAGCTTTCTTGGCCTAGCTAGTTTCTACAGAAGGTTCATTAGGCACTTTAGTACCGTCGCTACCCCCCTTGACTGAATATTTGAAGAAGGGAAAGTTTCAATGGGACAAAGAATCTAAAACGAGCTTCATGAACTTGAAACAAAGATTGTGTAGCGCTCCTGTACTAGCGCTACCAGACTTTGAGAAGTTATTCGAGGTAGATTGCGACGCCAGTGGGGTTGGAGTTGGTGCAGTACTATCACAGGAAAGAAGACCAATAGCCTTTTATAGTGAAAAATTGTGCGAAGCAAGGAGGACTTGGTCTACATATGACAAGGAGTTCTACGCTGTGGTGAGGGCCCTTAAAGTATGGGAGCACTATTTGATTGGGAAGGAGTTCATTTTGTACTCGGACTGCGGGGCTCTTAAACACTTGAGTGGTCAAACCCGAATTAGTAAGGACATGCACGCCAAATGGATTGAGTTCTTGCAGAGGTTTCCTTTCAGGCTAATGCACAAGTCGGGTGTGAAAAACAAGGTCGCGAACACCCTGAGTAGAAGAGTGAATGTCCTACTTACTTTAAGTGCGGACATTGTTGGTTTTGAGAGGTTAAAGGAACTATATGAAAATGATAGCGACTTTAAGGACACTTAGATTAAGTGTACCAACAGAGAACCGTGTGACGACTATCATATCCATGAGGGGTACTTGATGAAAGGGAATCAGCTGTGCATTCCTAAATCTTCCTTACGGGAAAAGCTTATCCGAGATTTGCATGGTGGAGGACTGGCGGGACATATGGGTAGAGATAAGACCCTAGCCGCAATTATTGAAAGATACTTTTGGCCTCGATTAAGGAGGGATGTGTATCAACTTGTGGAAAGGTACTACATTTGCCAGGTGTCTAAGGGACAATCCCAAAACACTGGCCTATATACTCCTCTTCCCGTGCCGGCAAACATTTGGGAGGACTTGTCGATGGACTTTATACTTGGGTTGCCTCGTACCCAACGAAGTGCTGACTCTGTGTTTGTTGTGGTTGACAGGTTTTCCAAGATGGCTCATTTTATTCCCTACAGGAAGACTGCTGATGCACGGGCTATTGCGCGGTTGTTCTTCAAGGAAGTGGTGCGGTTGCATGGAGTCCCAAAGTCCATTGCTTCCGACAGGGATAGCAAATTCCTTAGTCACTTTTGGAAGACTCTTTGGTATATGTTTGATTCGTCCCTAAATTACAGCAGTACCGCTCATCCTCAAACCGACGGTCAAATAGAGGTGACTAATAGGACCCTCGGAAACCTCATCAGAAGTATCTGCTGTGAGAAGCCGAGACAGTGGGATCAAGCATTGGCTCAAGCTGAATTCGCTTACAATAGTTCCGTCCACCGAACTATTGGGAGGTCACCGTTCTCAATGGTATACACCAAAACACCACGACATGCGCTGGACTTGATCAAATTACCCAAGGATATAGTGGGTGATATGGCTGCTAAACATATGGCGGAACAACACCAAGCCACTGCCGAGGAAGTTAAACGAAAGATAGAGGAATCCAATACCCGATACAAAGGGGCTGCAGATAAGCATAAACGGAAAAAGCTCTTTGCTGTGGGCGATCAGGTAATGGTTTACCTCCGAAGAGAGCGTTTTCCTGTAGGTAAGTATGGGAAACTCTAACCCAAGAAGTACGGACCTTATGAAGTTGTGCACAAGATAAACGACAACGCATATGTCATACAACTTCCGGAAGATATGAATATTTCTTGTACTTTTAATGTTGCGGACTTATCACCTTTTTACTCCGATGATACGCCTTTATATCCTGATGAGAACTCGGGGTCGAGTTCTCCATTGGTGGGAGAGACCAATGGAGATACAAGAGACACGAGCTGACACATGGCTTGTCACACGGCCATGTCACACGGCCGTGTAGTGATTGGAAGGAACTCATAGAAGCATACACGGCTTGAAGCACGGCCGTGTCTCGAGTAGGGGATCGAATAGAAAATCTTCACAGAATCCAGCACGGCCTGAAGCACGGCCGTGTCTCGATGCAGGGTATCGAACAGGAGATCTTCTCAGAATCCAACACGGTCTGAAGCACAGTCGTGCCTTCAACCGTATACGCGTAGATTTTTCTTTTCTTTTGATATTTTAAGGAGGAGTATATATACCCTTTGTCAACCATGTTAGAGTTACGTCTTATTTTACATTGAAATACATTTTGTGAGAGAGTCTCTCCATTTTCGAGTTGTACACAACCAAAGTTTGCATCAAAGAGTATTTCTTTGTTGTGTGAAACCAATCCATAATCGGATTTGTTTCGTTTTCGCTTTCCGCGTTGCGTTACAGCCTTAGGAGCACCGCCGGTGGTCGGAGAGTGGAGGAGTCAACCACCTCTATTTTCAGCCAGATTTTCAAAAACCAAGTAACTTGAACATCCCTCATGACTGGTCATATGTAGATTGATAGAGTGCGGAGGAGAAAAAAAGAAACATATATATATGTGTGTGTGTGTGTGAGAGAGAGAAATTAAGTTGGCTATCGTGAGTCCTTTGATTCAAAGCCAATCATTACAGCTAAATATGTTATCCATTGTTTCTGGTGTTGGCATCTTTAAATGTGGCAAGAAGACATCAACTGATGATGAAGTCTCAATGGCACTGACGGATAGCATAACTTTTGAAGCATTGCTTGGTGATATATCATAGCCTCAAAGAGAAAGAACGTTGAATGGTTTTTGGCAAGGAATTGGTCAGATCATAGGGTGGAGGTCCTCGTTGGTTTTCTTCGTTGGAGTGCTGTTCGCATTTGGATGATTTCTCGTTGCCTTCGATTATCAACATTCGTTGTGGGGATTGCTGAACAAAAGTAAGGAGAGAGTAAGAAATAAACATGAAGTTCATCTTAGGTCAGTGTGTAAACTCTAAAGGTTTAGCTAGATGAAATGCGAGGTTAGGACCTGCGTGCACTTGATTATACAGTCATTATACTCGACAAAATCTGTGAAAGATCTGTGGAGTTGGATCTTTTTCTTGTCTACATGAAGCAATTTCTTTTGAAGAATAATAAATTTGAGGGTGGTGTTGATGTATGCAACAATTATAGTATTGAAAGCTTTACTCTCCTAGCATTAAGTGAAACAAATTATATGATAATAAACAATTGAACTATAACAAATATTTTTTATTGGTTTGTTAGAAAATATACTAAATGGAATATGGGGACAATATTATAATAATCTTTCTTAGGTTCACTTGTTTTAGACATACCTCATTAGGTCAAATCATTAATATTTACTAACATATATAATTTCATTTTTATACCTACAATTGTTAAAAAAGAAAATAATAACAAACATCAAATAAATATACTAATATATATACGTAATATAAAATCACTTGATAACGTGTGAGAGATATGGTTATTCTACTATAATAATAAGATCATGAAGCACTAATTCAAAATTAAGAAATTATAACCGAAATACTAAATTAGGTATAATCAAGAAATAAACAAACCTTACTTAATACTTTTAGTTAATTTGAGGCTTTGTTTAGATTCTAGATATTTATTCTATTTTATTTTATTTTATCATTAGGTAAAGTAATCACACATCGGAATCGCTTGATGACTGTTATGACTAATGACGACTTTAGACGAGTGAGTGAAAAACTCTATGATATACTATAGTGTTATGTTTACTTTTGATATGTTGTGTGTATGTTTGTTTTCTTGCTTGGTTGCTATTATAGTTGTTGTGGTTGTTATTATTTTAAAGTTAGAAGTGGTGTAAAATGGGCTGGGAATGAAATTTTGTAAAGAGTTTAGAAGTTGGAAGATAAAGATAAATGTTGTTTTGATAGTAGAAAAATACTGTTCTAACGGTATAAGAAACAAAAGGGTTTAAAAATTTAAACGTCACCATTTGAACAAGGGCACTTAGCACCATTAAGCCAATGTCACTAATATTGGCTTGATACCATGATTTTAACCTTATTTTCTTCAAACTAAATTAATATATAAACTTAACTTTTCCCTTATATAAGTTGGCATAAATACATATTATGAGACAAAATATATCATTTTACACATAAATGGGAATTTACTTATGAATGTATATATATATATATATATATATATATGTTTGAACAAAACTATTTTCACCCAATATACATATACTTATGTTATACATATAATTATATAAAGTCACAAGTATAAATTTTCGTCTTTTCAAGCTAACAAATATTTTCTTTCGCTCCTAGCAAATTTGTAAGGGATCATATTTTGCAAACTTACCTATATAGGGTTAGATAATATATATATATATATATATATATATAATTGTGAAATTATTATTTAAAATTTTTTTACTGCTATAAATTAATAATAATAGAGAAATTGTTAGATTAAGATAATGAAGTCATGAATAGAAGTGCAGATTGTAACGATGTATGTTTGGTATTTGTGATTGGTAATTATGTGATGTGTATTGGTAGTCTTATTTTTATAAATTTTTGGATGTTGAGGATTAAGTAATGGAATGACTCAGCTGTTACCGAGGAATAAGAACGATATATCAATCCTGGTTAATTGGATTGTGATGAATCGAGAATTTCTTGAAGTGAAATAATATTTGATTTGTTTCCATTTTGATACGAAAATAAATACTGTCGCCTGATAGTTTGAGTGGCAAAATGATTGACGAAATTGGGTTGTAATATGTTACGGTTCAGCTGGCTTTGCATGTTGCTTTATCGTGCAATTTTATTTCCTTGTGAATTGTTTGCCTTATCTTATTAGTCACCTAAATCCAAACTAACATAATGATATTTGATTAACAAAAAAAATCTAACATACATTGCACGAGACATTGTATAAAATCGAAAGTCATCATTACTATAAGGCACATCGGAAGTAATCGGAGAATTATTGTTCCGCCAAGTGTAAACTAAGTGATTAGGGGATTATCGTGCCTTAACGGTTCCAAGTCCGATCTATCCTTGAAGGTGTTTATTGTTCAGTGTGTAAGTAACACTTGAGCTTATAACATTAATATTAAGAGACAGTATCTAATAAAGAGATAAGAGTAAATAATTGAGTGTAAGACTCGGGCACTAATGGTATGATCTAAATCCTTAACCCAAGATTAAGAGGGGCGTGAACCCTAGACTTAAAGTTAGTTATCGGAAGATCGCGTGCAATGTTGCATTCATATGATTGCCCATGCATAGCAAATGATTTGAAAACTTGTTTGAAATTGCGTGTACGTGTGTAGTATTAAGAATATTGCACTCCCATCTCACTGAGTCATAGTGTGATCACCCCTTGATAGGTTGTTTTGCAAGAAACAACACAAAAGCTTGGGATAAGATAAGATATGATTATAACGAGAACTTTGGGAATCAAGGATGATAGAGTAAGATTTGCGATTAATAGATTATTTAGATTTAATAGTATTCTTAGGAATTTTATGTGAAATTTGAAATTATGAGACTTAGAATTACTTTTCCATTTCACTGTTTTGGTAAGGGATTCCAATTCTCTGTGACCTTAATTGACCATAGAACATGAAAATCCGTAGTTATATTTTTATATATGATTTTATATAATATGATTAGTTATAATTGATTAAATAATTATTTAAAGCTTTGCAACCTCTAACTCACAAGACGATTATCATGTAACGGATATACACGTAACGTAATAGCTTTTAGTGATAACTTCTAAGCCCCTTTGGAGCATGATAGTAAATACATTCCTATCTTTCTAATAGAATGATTAAGCTCTTAAATCTTAATTAAACTCCTATCCCCTTGAGCATCCTCGTACTACATTACTTGGTGAAGGTGTCGCTTACATCTTGACCTATTTAGCTTATGAGTAATAACTCTAAAAACTTCAGTAGATTGACAATGATCCAACAGAGTAGATTAGAGATGTGTCTGGAGCCCTACTCTTCAACTTGATTAGCCGTATTTTCATATTAAGTTAAACTCTAAATGCCCAAATCTAGGTAGAATATTGCATGAATATTGTTCTTCCTATCTTTATTTCTATTATAAGGATGTTCTTATCAAGCATCCAAGAGCATCCATCAAAACTTGTATATATAATTAAATGTAAAGCAATTTTAATGTAGAAGTAAAATTTTGTATACGTATCTAATCTGGGCCAAAATTTAGTTCCACATGGCTATTTAAAATAACCTTGTAAAATATGATGATTAATCTAATCAGTGCATGGAACTCAATAGTTTAAGAGCCAGTGCTTCTTGCTCTGCCAAAGAGATTGCATCCGACTTGCGAGCCAAGTTATCATTGCTATGTCTTTGCTCGGTGTCGTCGTCATCGCTGTCAAAGTATATCTTTGATTTTTTATGTTGTTCACCCTCAAGTAGGTCTCTCTCAGATCCGGAAACATCACTCTCAACTTCTTCTTCTTCTTCATATTGGGTCCTTCCCTTCTTCAATTTCATCCTCTGCTTTAGTCGCTTTTCCTTCAGCCGCTGACGCTCCAGAATCTTGTCTTCTTTGTCAGCTTGCTTCATCTCTCCCCTCAGTCTCTTGTAGTATTCAACCTTTTTCTCTGCATCATCAAAAATTCACACCGAATATCTAAGATGTTAGATCCCTATCTCAATGCAATATTAGGAGTTCAGGAGCACCCTTTTCCTACTTTCTTTCCTGTTCCTTTTAATGAACATACTCACATGTATGCTAAAGGTTATTAACAAATTCAACTCAGATTATATATTGACACTTTTTTGGGTAAATTTATATATTACCAATTTCTTCAATCAAACGACCGATTATATAAACCAAAGGGTGTAAGCCCATACCTGGATCAAGCATGACTGAGTCTGACATCTGGGGCTGTGCTACCCGAGCAAGGGGAGGCAGAGTATTCCCCTCATCATCAAAGACAACTCTGGTCCCCACCGGTCTATGAACATTTATCTTGAGCTTCTTTTTCTTCAAAATACGAGTAGCGGGCCTATTAAACCAATTTGCAAACCAAGTCAAAATAAAAATAGAGAAACATATGAAAATTAAAAAATAAAATAAAAGGAAAAAACCAACTCATGAATCCAGATTTCTTCACTAAAAGGATTCCTTTATTAGTTAATCTACTAGTTTATTTTCTTTTACCCCATTTACTTCATTATAATAGGAATTCTATTTCGGCCTTATTCTATAAGGGATAATGATTACAACATTTACTTCATTAGGAATACGGAATAGGAATTCAAAGATGAATTGCGATTACTAAAATCGGTGAATAGTTATTCCTGTTAAAAAGCATTAGAATTCCAATTCAGTGGAGTGATCCATTTCTTTTTCCCTATTTGCCCTAACTGTAGACTATAGATCTGCAAGGAAGGAAGATCGAGTGCTCATGCGAAGGGGAAACTAGAGAGAGAGGGAAACAATCAATCGTCATCGTTGTCGTCGTCGCCACCGTCGTCATAGTAGGAGAAAGTGGAAATTTGTGCAACATTCCCAGAAATTCGCTTTGCGTCATCGTCGCCTAGGAAAGCATCGATCGTGTCGCCAGATCTCCATCAATGGTGACATCACAACATCTCGTCGGCCATTCAATGTCTCACCGGAACTGGGTGTCTCTCCACTATCATTGTCTTACATGTCCACTAAGGTATGGCTGACAAAAGTTATCTTCCCTTTCTATAGTGCTATAAAGCGTCATTCTTGTTGTTGCTTTGGGATTTTTTTTTTTCCCCAACATTGCTGCTGCAATCCAATTTGGGGCTTCAATATTATCTATCAACATTTAGAAGTATTTTCGTCAATCCATTTATTATTCCATCCTTATTCCTTCTTTTATTCCTTGAAATAAACAATGTAGTCTCAATTCTATTACATCCAAGTAAATATCATCATGCCAATTCACTATCCATTCTATTCCCCAGTAACTATTCCATTACAAATCTATTCTATTCAGCAAAGTAAACGAGCCATTTCTACATTTATATACTTCCTTTAGAAGGAAAGAAACTCTATGTCTAGATGCATGGCAACATTTTCTTTGCTAAGTTTCTCTCTTCTATGCAGTCCAGCACTCAGGATCCAATCATCTTTTTAGGAAGTAGGTATTATCCAGCTCACTAAATAAATTGCCCAGTAAAAAGTGTGACAATCCAAGTAAACATATGGCAGATAACTTACATTACGTCCCCAATTTCAATAGCTTTCTGTTCACCCTCATCCTCGGAATTCTCTGCCCGAAATGGACTTTTCACCTCTTCTTCCCCAGAATTATCTGTGACTAGTTCCTTTGTTGAGACGTCAAGTGCACTCTTCTCTACAGATTTTTCTGGTTGAGGCAGAAGAGATTTTTCTGATACCTTGTTAGATTTAACTTTCTGATTTAGAAAACGGACCCTAGGAGACATAGGTAAACCAAGCGATGCTGAGAACTCATCAATTTGCAATTTCATAACATCAAAAATATCTTTATCTTTCTGTATATGAATGGACCGCAAGTATGTCAAAAAGGCTCGCTGAGCAAGATTCTGAATGTTAGGATACTTGACAAGCAAAGCTGCCAGGAGCCCAGAAACCGGTTGCAGATGTCTTGCATTAGCCTGAGAAACAGCTGTGTTAGCAGGAGTAATCAATTAATGATTAGAATTCAGTTATATGGAAAAGGCAGCACATATTAGTCAAACCAATAAATTGTAGACACATAGTAGTAAAGAATGTATCACCTTGATAAATTGTAAAGGTATTTTGGCTGCTTTCAGCTTTTCAATCATTTTCGTTTCGGAAGGCATCAGAAACAAAACTGACCTTCCCACAGATTGATAACGAGCAGTACGACCAACACGATGAATGTATGAAGCAACATCTTCTGGACAATCCACCTATAAATCATGAAAAGGCACTCAAAACCTAGTGTAAAAATTATGCGTGTCTTCATCTTAGAACACACAATAAAAAGTGGTATATTATCTATCAACAAATTACCTGGACAACCCAATCTACTGCCTTATTAAAATCAAGGCCTCTAGAAGCAACATCAGTGCAAAAGAGAACAGATCTTCTCTCACAGAATTCTGCATATATTCCCATTCTTTTCTCCTGCTTCATCCTTCCATGAAGACATTTCAATGGAATTCCAGGACGAAGTTTCTTAAAAGCTTCATAGACAAATCTAACCTGTAATTTCAAGTGGTCATTTTTCTTTCTTCAAGCACAGAATTAAAAGTTACTTATAATGTTGGAAAACGAATTGCAACAAATAGACAGAGGCCCGCCAGACTAGAAAATTTAAAAGAAGTTATATAAAAATACAAAGCCAATCAAAACAAGGACCAACTAGTTTCATATCCACATAAAACTAAAGACAGTTCTCAAACACACAGTAAGGGAGAAAAGTCTATGTTATATGCAAGATTTCCTTCGCTTCAAAATTTCCAAACTCTAACCATGTCGTAAGCAGGACCCACTAGCTTCTGAGATCAGATGAATCCTGTCTAATGGTCACTCCATTTAGTCATGCTTGAGGAAGCCACCGGATTGGCATTAAATTACAACAGGGTCAAATAATTAACTCAACAAACAGATGAGGCAAACACAACCATTACGATAGCACAATGTTGACTCAACCAAAACATAATTTTTTTTTTTATCAGTAACGAAAAACATGCACCATAGGAAATACCTGCTTGCAGCTTGAAAGGAACACAAGAATCTTTGAGTTTAAATGCGACTTTATAAAACTCCATAGCATGTCTAGCTTCTGCTCTAGGGGAACAACCATTGCAGTTTGCTGCAAGTGACTGGGAGTGGCTGTAACAGACTCTTCATGAACACTCAGATACTCAGGATCTTTCAGACTGAGTCTTGCAAGATCTTGAACAGACTTTGTCTGAGTAGCTGAAAAAAGGAAGGTTTGCCTCCGTTTAGGAAGCTGTGAAATAATTGCATTGAGGGTCTTCTTAAATCCAACATCAAGGATGCGGTCTGCTTCATCGAGTACCAAGACCTGTTTCCTGGCCAAAAATTTTACCCAAAATCAGCCTTGCAATTATAAAGAAACAGTAATTAGCACAAAAAGCTCTTTTCGACCTTAAGCTGTGAGCAATCAAAGTTTGGAGTCTCATCCATATGCTGAAGAAGCCGGCCAGGAGTGCACACCAATATGTTTAGTTCACTCACACTCTGCTTCTCTAAGTCAACATCTTTACGGCCTCCAATCAGAAGTCCAGCACTAAACTCATGATACTTGCCCACAATTTTGAGCACATCAAACAGTTGACCAGCCAGTTCTCTTGTGGGAGATATTATGATGCTTCCAACACCATCTTCAGGACCCCATCGTTCCCTATATAATTTTTCCAAAACCTGAACCCAAGAGTATTTAGAACTAAGTAGTCCAGATATATACCAACAAAACAGGGTGGAGATAGAAATGAAAAGGTGCTAAAGTAACCACCCCCCCAGCCCCCCACCCCCCACCAACCAAATCTTTTACTTCTTCTGCATGAAGACAGATTATCTCAATGTATTGAGCTCAATAAAAATCCATCAAGAACAAAATCCCATTTAATTTCCCCCAGTATGCAAGATCATAGGAAAACTCACCAAGCATCTACAAACGAATCAATAAGTTGCCCCATGGTTGCATAAAGCCCACACCAAAGGGTGCAGTCTAATGATTAATGACCACCAACAAGAACAATTTCTAGGAGTTACAGTTTATCCAAAATTTCTAGAGGTTACTAACATACAGCAAACTAGTTGAACCATTACTTGAGAATTATCGAGTGATTCATGTGTTCAAAAATAGCTGTTCTAGTTACAGTCAATCAGCCTTCAGCCACATGAGAGAGAGAGATAATTTACAATTCAATCAGTCTGATAAATTCATTGCCTTGATTCAACTAATTCAGAATGCAACTTTTGGTTTTTATATCCAACTAACTCGATATATATTCAGAATAATCTACTTCACATTCGTATTGTGGACTGTTACCATCTTCGTGATAAAGATGCCAAGCAAACATGCTAAACTCTTGGAACAACTAGTCCAATTTCAATTCTCATTTCCAAGGGTCCAAACACGGGATTAATACCCCAAAATGACCTCAACAGACATCAAATTTTCTTGCCATAAACTTAATATCAAAACCAATCAAACTATTAGCATTAAATACGTGTTATTACGTACACACCGGACCCGCATTAAAAGTTGATATTTATGACAGCAATTCGCCACGCAATTTTGCTATCTTATCTACAAATAGCAGCAATTTCCATTACCTCCTAAGCCACCATAAACCCTAATAAAGCAACAATCACTACTTAAGCTTATCAGGAAATTGCCACTCTGCATAAATACTGAAAACGCACTTACTGGAATTAAAAAAGCTAGGGTTTTTCCGGACCCAGTTTTTGCGGCACCAAGAACATCCCTGCCACATAACGAATGCGGAAGAGAAGCTCTTTGTATATCCGTCATCTTCATGAACTTGGCTTCACGTAAAGCATCCTTCGTCTTCTTTGAAATTGGCAACTGATAGAACTTCGTGGAACCAGCGTATGAAGAGTACGACGTCGCATCTATTCGACCAATGGGAGCATTCGGCGGCGGTGAAGGTAGAGAGAGAGGATTGGAACCAGAGTCGGGTTTTTTGGACTCAATCCATGACTCCAGTAGCTCGATCTCTTCGATTTCTGATAGACGGCTTTGCTTCCGGAATTGCCTTGATTTTGGTTTCCTCATTGTCGAAGGGGTTTGGGATTAGGGCTTTGTGGCGGTGGAGGAGAAGGAAGATTAGGGTTGGGAGTTCACCGCTAAGTGGACAGTGCGGTGGTAAGCGGGAGTAATTTTTCATGTTTTAGATAACGTACATATTGACGGATATAACCTCAAACGATTATATTGCCCTAAGGGTCCGAGGTTAGATTCGTAAATAGAGTTCCAAGGACAGACGTCCAAAAGAATTTCAAAATTGGTTTTTAATTTTTTTTCTTTTTTCTTTTATATGAAAAAATAAAATAATAATAATAATTTGGTAGGTTACATTGTGTGTGGTATGTACGCTTTTTTTTCTTACATTATTTATATACTTTTAAAATTGTTTATTACTACTAGTATTTAATCAAATATGTATAAATATTTGATTGATCAATGATAATTAATTCAGTAAAATAGTATTATTAAATATATTAATTAAATAATATAATATAAATAACTTAAAAATAAAAAATATATATAAAAAACATAAATTAAGTTAACCCCTCGTGTTTTCCAAACCCAAAAGTTTATGTATAAATAAAATGTTATTATATTTTCATAGTTTAGTTTATACTTAATGTTAAATCAAACTACATTAAATAGTTCATTCAATTTAAAACAATACATAAACTCTCCTTTTCATTTATTTACCAATTTCTAAGGTTCTAATTTGATTTTTCTTATAATCATCTGTTTCTAAATTTGTTTGACCTCATATTGTTAGATAAATTCCAAGATAGATATTAAATATAACTAGGTAGTCCTTGTGTTTTAAATTTTAAGTTTTGAGATACTTGATAGTATCTTATTTTATGTAAAGTATCAGGAACCCCACCTGTATAATAATACTAATTTGTATAATTCAATTTCATAAATATAATGAAAACTTAACCATGTTAACCTAATTTATAACAATATACACGAAATACCTCAAATATATCTATATTATTAAATTAAAACACAAAACTTTGGACTTTATACTTTCAAAACTCAACATTTACCATGATATTCCATTATTCTTAATAAATCGATGGGGTAAAGTAGAGTGAAATATATCAATAAATTTATTATAACCTTTTTTTTAATTTGTTATTATTAGCACACATATCGTAGATGCACCGTTTGCTAGTATGTGTGTGTACGTGCGCGCGCACGCATGTGTGTCACCTGAATGTAACAAGAGTCATGTACTTTGTGTGATTAACTATACTATTAAGCTAAATCACAAAGTTTTGGACCCTACACTATCAAAATTCAAATTTTCCTATGATATTCCATTATTCTCGATAAATCAATGGATAAAGTAAAGTGAGATGTGTCAATAAATTTATTGTAGAAATTTTTTTTAATTCATTATTATTAGCACATACATGTGTGATTTTAGATAAGCGATGCAACTTAATATTATAACTTTAAGTGGGATGATAAAATAAGGGAGGGTGGATGAACAAGTAGCATTAGGTGGCTCATGCCTTTATGTGATAGTTGTAGAAGCTAAGAGCTTTCACTTCATTGCTCTTTATCTTTAGAGCATGAGCAACTTGAGTGTAGGTATTGGCAAGCATTTAGAGGTGGTGCCTCATCGAATGGTGTCACATACAGGAAGCATCATGCATGGCAATGAAGCATCACACGAGGGCATTGAGTGCAGCACGTGTCATACGATAAACTATTAGAGAAGACACTATATCGAGTAAGAATCACTTGAAATGAGCACGTTTAATTAGTATCAAAGTATCAAATGTCATAGTCATTACATGAGTGGGTGTTGTGCACAACATCACATGCAATAAGCATTTTATGAAGGAAGCATTACAAAAGGTTAGCATCACATGTTGGTGACACGAACCTTGTAGTTCACGAAGGTCCCCTTTTGTAATCTAAAGGATAATGATTTTTGCACACATGTTGATGCTCTTGGGTGTCAAAAAGATACTTGTGCTTAAGCATTATAACAAAATATCTACCAATGCTTTTCATGATGGTGAAGTATTACCAAAGCTCTTCCTCCTCCTCTAACATCGTTCTTGGCTAAAGAATTTTTGTCTAAGGACAAAATGTATATGACTTAAAAAAAATGATTAGATTAAATGGGTTAAACCCAATAACAACGCAAACTAATCATTTGGATTTATAATAACATCAAAGTAATTAAATCCATTTTTAGAAAAGTTTTAGGATAACGAGTATAAGTAGTGAGCTTATGTGCTAAGTAGATCTACCTAAAAAGGATGTACCTTCTTGAAGTTTCATGAATAAGTATAAGAAAAATTAGTTAATCCCATTCATTTGATGCACACATGATCTAACGGTGGTTATTCATTATCGCATATGATAGATACTATCTAATTTTCCATACTCAAGATAATTCATTTAGTTATTTGGCTTTTAAGATCAATAATTAGATCTTAAAGTTCAAGACTAAAGAACAAAGATTAAGAACAACAAAATGAAAGCTTGCAAGCTCCTTCAATTGCCACGTAAATGCATAAGTCTATTGAAACTACTTGTTTTTCTTCCTTAAGCACTTTCTAATTCATTTCACTTTGTGGGGGGGTTTTGCTCAAGTGTAGGGTCACATGGGTATTACATGCAAACGCACTACATGCACCCTAACGAGAAGGTGACATGTATGAGGATGATTAGTAGGTGATTAAGACGGGAGGAGGAGGAGTCGGTTTTAAACAAGGCTCGACTTTATGGTGATAGATGTGTGTTTTGTGAAGTTTGATGTGGGAACGTGGTGATTCTAATTCTCTAAGAAAAATTCGGCAAAGTAACCACCATTTTGTTTTTCAAAAAAAGTCTCCTTTTGGTAAGGGGACATAAGGTATTTATAGTGTTTGGTTATAAACCTCGTCCATCGGATGGTAATGGCGATCAACGGTTCCTAGCAAATGAGGTCTCGTATACGTTTAGGCCCACTAAAGACTTTCAGTGTGTGTGTGTGTGAGTCTTATTTAAAAAAGGTTAGATTAGACGGGCTAATCCAACGGACCCTACCTCAAGCCCACTATGACAAATCTCATCTAACCATCCCAAGGCATGAACTTTACTGCTTGGTCCCCATTACCTCGGCCCAAATAGTCAAATTCATTAAAAAAAAAGGGTCACAAGCTCATGGATCCCCTACACACTTAAAGTGTCATCACATGTTGTATCGTTCTTCTAACACCTCATGACGTAACTCACATTGTATGCACGTGATATAGTAGATTCTAGGCAAGTACAAATATTAATTTACCGTCTGAATATCATGATATTAAACATGAGTGATTAATCATATTTTAACTTACTAAATGTTTTTTTTTAAAAAAAAAAACTCATAAGTTCCATATTATACCTTAAAACATGTAAACTTTACACAACATATTTAAATTTTTTGGGACTTTTATTTAAGGGCACTAGGTATAAATTCTTCCTTTAGCCATTGTTCACTCATACTTTAGTGATTAAACGGTTACGACGAGTTGCAAATTGAAAGGCTATAAAAATAGTATTGCAAAAAGATAAAATAGAGAAGCAATTGCTTCATTTGATGTATTAAAAACAACATAGTAATACATTAGAAATACATTTACAAACACCAATATAACCTTATTAGACTTGGTTTTTGTGAATAAATATGGAAATTTGTTGGAAAGTACCACAAAATAATTATTTAGCAAATTAAACCCAATGTTGCAATAAATGAATAACTATTTTATTTCACTTTATAAAGTCAACCAAAAATACTTATTGCCTATTTATTTTTTAGAATAAAATAGATTGATAATAAAAAAGTTATAGCTTAAGAATAATTGTTACTGAGAATAGATTATGAATTTTTATTATAGTATTTGTTTCATATAATTTTTTATCATAAGAAATACTCATTTAAGTGTTTACTTTACCTCGTTAATTATAATATTAAGTTGGGAATAAAGATAAAATTATCAATTTATCCCTATTTAGTAATTAATTGTAATATTAGTAAGGATATAATATATATAATATTTGAACTTTTTATTTATACTGTAAAGGGAATAAAAATTCTACCTTTTTTCTTATGTAATATCTATTCCTAATAGAATAGAAATACAAAAACCCTGAAAATTAAAAATTCTTCCTCATTTTTTAAAGTAAATAAGGTAGTAAACAATTCAAATGAAGTAACTATCATATTAATTACATATTACCTCTAAATAAACGAGCTGTTACATTAAATTTGCATTGTATATTTAATACCAATTAATATCACATATGTAGTGTTTGATTGTCATCATTTTAGGATACTAAACTAAATAAAATCTTTGTCTTTTGTTTGGTTTTTGTAATTAATCAAGTCATCGAACAAAAGAGATCTTGAGATATTGAACAAAGCTTAAAAAATCCATACCATATATCTTATGGTAGGAAAATTTATTTTATTGGATAAACTAAGTGTATTATGAAAATTTTAAAAATAATTTAATATTATTATAATTCTTTTTACTATTATTTATACACTAAAGCTTTAAGTTCGTATCTTATACTATATAGACTAAACATGATATAAGAGAATTTTATTATATTATTATTTTTGAACAATGCTGTCTAATTGTAATAACCAAATGCTACCTTAGGAGCTATACTTACACTTGAAAGTACAAACAAATTAAATCACTAAAATAAAGTTATGCTTAAACTCGAGTTTAACTAAAAAGATTGAAAGATTGACTTCGGTTTAAATGTAATTTAAGGAGCTTCAACTATTATCCTTTATTTGGCATGAGGGAAAGTGAAAGGAAAAAATGAGAGGGAAAGAAACACGGAGGAAAACAAACAATTCAATTGTTTGGTTAAGGGTGGAATAATTAGAGGATGGGAAAATTGAAAGAAACATTTCCATGGATTCCATCAATTTTTAATCCCTCCTTATTTGAAGAGACAAGTAAGGGAAAGTTACAATAATTATTGGATTTCAATTATATCCTTTTTTAATGTTTTTTCTTTTATTTTTACAAGTATTTTGATAATTTTACACTAATATTTTCTTTTATATTTGTTTCCCTTCATTATCTAAACAAATAGAAGATAATTATTTCTATCATAATTCTTTCCTTCTCTAATTTTTCTCTTCCCTCCCCCAATTTATTCCTCTTAACTCTTTCCTTCTTAACAAATAGAGTGTTAATGTCAATAATTTTAAAAATCATATACAATTAAATTTGTATCGAAGCTTAAATAAATTAATTATGCATTTAGATTAACGAGTTCAAACGATATTGATTTTTTTTAACTATAATTACAATTAAAAAGGAGAAAATTAAATCTAATTTATCTTACAGAAACTAATATTCATGCCAATGCCATTTAAAACTAAGTAGGCTGCCTTTCCAAGTTTTAGAAATTTTAATGGAAAAAAGAAAGGAAAGAGAGAGAAAATGGTGCAGTGTAGGTCTGGTGTACGAAATTATGCGATGGAAATATAATTAGCTTTACTCATTCGTGTTTCCCTGCAATAGATAAAAGACTAGAATAGTACGTCGATCGCCTCGCCCTCCTCTCGCCTAGAAAAGGCAGAAAAAGACACTGCATCCATTTCCGCCCTAACATAAAACGCCCCTTCGCATTTCGCTGTAATACGATTTCAATTTAACCAAACACCTTCCAGAAAATTTTAGGGAGAGAGAGAGATTATAGAGAGAGGAACCTTCGAATCACACTGAAGAAGGAAGAAAGAGAGAGAGAGAATGGATTCTCGAAACGCAGTGTCTTGCGAAGAAGAAACCTCAGTCACTCCTTCGTCTTGGTTTGATGAGTCGCTAGTGTTCACTACAATGTGCATCATTGGCCTTCCGGTGGACGTTCAGGTCAAAAACGGTTCTGTTTTTTCTGGAATCTTCCACACCGCCTCTCCTCAAGGTCGGTTTTCTTGATTCTTCTTTATTCCTTTCCGTTTCTTGCTATAAGAATCATAATGGTTAATCTGTCTGTGATTTTGATTGCTATTTATGTGAATTAGAACGGTTCGTGTGAAGTTGATATGACTTAGTTCGATCGATTCGGGTTTGGATCGGATTGGAAGCAGATTTCTTTTATCCTTTCATTTTTTATAAATGGAGATGAAGTATATCTTGTTCTACTTAATTCAGCTGTGTTCTTAGGTTTTTCATTCACTGGCTTCAATTGCAATATATATCGAATTGCCTGGACTCTGAATGTTATTGTTCAGGTGCTTCGATACTGACTACCGTGTATTTCTAAAAGGATATTTAGGATGCACTAATCCTACGTGTTTAGACCATTCACATTTTGCAGCAGTGTCGTTCGAAAGAAAATGAATATGATTAAGAAGGGAAGGCTGGTTGCCATGTGGCTAATAGATCTTTCATAAAACTCTTGATTCTTAAATACATTCTTATTCTGATTGGATCATATAAGAGGTTCAGATATATTAGCAGTTTTGAGTTTGTATTTACCTAAGAAGATTCTTCTACATCTCTTTTCTTCTGAAGAAAAGGAGGGTCAGAACAGAATGAATGAATGATGAAAGGTTTTCAAGATAAGGATGATCAGGTTACATTTGTGGAAATGTGATTAAGGGGAAGAATTACACATTTCTATGTTTGGTGGCTTTCAGCATAGGTGTTAGGTTTATCCATTTGTTTAATAGCGTCATAGCTGCATTTGTTGTATATCTGGTATGGCATGACTTTTCATTTAAGAATCATGGTATGTGAATGGCTCCACTTTTGAATGTTGTTATTATTATTATTGCTTGAAGGATGCTCAGATGCACAAACTCTATTCTGTGTTTACTAAACTCTCTTGACTAATTTTTGTCAAGGTGTTGTTTTGAAGAAAGCAAAGATGACTAAGAAGGGGAGGACTGGTTCAAATGTTGCCAATAAATCTTTGGTAGAAACGCTTGTGATTCTCTCAAAGGATCTTGTTCAAGTGGTTGCTAAGGCATGTAGATCATTCTGCTACGATCAATTGAGTATTCAATTTGTGAGATGCTGCTTGGTTTGCTGAAGTATGTAAGGTTTTTTACTTTTTATTTTTTTCAGGGAACTTTGCTTCCAGGTGATGGTGTTACAGGTAGTGTTGATGGTGATGAATCGAAATCTGCTTTGAGTGGAAATACTCCCCAAAATGTCAATCGGCAGACTAGTAATCCTGCTGTAATTGCTAAGAGTAATAAGTGGACCTATAAGAAAAGGTACATTGCTAAGTAATTGGCATTAACTGAGTCCTTTGGCATTGTACTTGCTAAGAGTTTGGGTGAGAAAATGAGATTCTAGGTTTTATATAAATGAAAGTTAGAATCTCTGAATTTCTTAAATGTGAAGTTGATGTCTTCTAGAGAAATGGAAATGGCAAAGTAGACTTTTATCTCCAGACTTTCTTTATTGAAGAGTGCATACCCATTCCATTTAACAATACATGATTCCTACCACTTTGTCCAATGTAGATTCTATATGGATTCAAGCATAGCTGGTCCTTTGTAGGAATTTCGTATGGCTTATACATGATTAACTCAATAAAACAACTTATGCCAAAAAATAAATAAATAAACTAAACACATTACCTTTACGTCCCTCCTATCTTGTTCCTTTTAATCACCCTCCTTGTCCCTATCCTTCCCTGTCTAGATGAGGGTTGGGTTGAGCAAGCACATGAAATCAGCTAAGAAGGCCTCTTTCCGTCGTCCGAATACCTTGGGGATCATGTCACCCTAGAGTTGTTTGGAAATTTGGATTCTTGTGACTAGGATACACAACTAGAGGTGGATTTTCAATCTAACTAAATAGGCGAAAAATCTAAAGTAACTTTTGCTCTCCTTGAAATTAACTAGAATTCTTTAGCTAAGAATGGCAGTTTGGAGCCTTGTGCAATTGATGACAAGACGGTACTTGTTTTTCATCATAAGGGAAAAGTCAACACAGAGCACACTTTTCCTAATGGCAAAGTGGCCCATTCCCCCACCTGGAGTCCTTTCTCTCTTAGCGATACCACATTGGAAGAAGTAAATGAGCTGCTAGACAAATTTGAAGAGGGAAACTACTAAAAAAAACCACCTTTTCCAAAAGTAACAACTATTGGTAACACATTCAGGCCTAAGACTTATGCCCATGTGTGTGCATCTTAGGTCCCAGTTCAAGAGTCGGAGTTTGAACTTCGTTTTATCCCCCCTAGTTAGGAAAGGTAGTATCTCTAGAGTGAGAATTCCGTAGTCTGTGAAAGATGAGAGAGTCAAATACAAGAATTCCACTCGTGGGTTATTTCTTAGGCCGGAAAATGCTTTTTTCATTGCTTCAATTTACAGCTCTAAGACTTTGGAAAGAGTATGGAATTCTAGATGTGTTGGGTAGTAAAGAGAGTTCTTCTACTTCAAGTTCGCCAAAGATAAGGACCTATCATCCATCATCGAGAAAACTTGGTATTTCTCTCAAAGATTTTTGATCTTACAAAAATAGAAGAAAGGAATGTCTCTCAACAAACCCCAACCAACTCGTGTCCTAGTGTGGGCAAATTTTAGCCGCATCCCTTACGAATTTTTGAATGCGAATGGAGTTAGTCATATAGCTAGTGGGGTAGGTACTCCTATCAAGGTTGACATACTGATTGCTTTTAGACAAATGGCCAACCGGGCTTGTGTGTTGATAGAAATTGATGTAAGGGAGGAGCTAATCACTTAGATTGAAGTGGAAAGACTAGATGGCACCATGACAACAATCCACATTGAGTACCGGTGGCTTCCCCTTAGATGCAGCTTGTGTAAAGTATTTGGCCACTCTTGCAACCCAGTTTAGAAGCCATCCTGGGTAACCATAGGTAGTTCAAAAGCTAAAAGTGATCAATGGGTGCCTATTCACCAAGGAGGGAAGGGCAAACAAAAATGAACAAGAATGAAGTTAGTACAAGCTCCACGCTTGGTTTAGCTTTTGAGCTACCTATGGCTACCCGGGACTTTGGCTTCTGAACTTGGTTGCAAGAGTGGCCAAATACTTTATAGAAGCCACATCTAAGGGGAAGCCAACACACTAGCTTGGTTGGCCCTTTGTCTAAAAGCAATCAGTGTGTCAACCTTGATAGGAGTGCTTACGCTACTAGTTATATGACTAACTCCATTCGCATTAAAAAATTCACAAGGGATGCGGCTAAAATTCACCTACATCAAGACATTCCTTTCCTCTATTTCTGTAAGATTAGAAATCTTTGTGAGAAATACCAAATTTTTTAAGTAATGGATGATAGGTCCTTATCTTTGGTGAACTTGAAGTAGAAGAACTCCTCTTTGTTACCCAACACATTAAGAATTCCATACTCTTTCCAGAATCTTAGGGCTGTAGATTGAACCAATGAAAAAGGCATTTTCTGGTCTAAGAAACAATCCATAAGAGTGGAATTCTAGTATTTGGTTCCCTGATCTTCCATAGATTATGGAATTTTCACTCTAGGGACACCACCTTTCTTAACCGAGAGGATAAAACGAAGTTTGAACTCCAGCTGTTGAACTGGGACTTGAGGTGCACATGCATAGGCAAAAGTCTTGGGCCTGGATGTGTTATCAGTAGTTGCTACTTTAGGAAAAGACCTCTTCAAATTTGTCTAGAAGCTCATTTACTTCTTCCAAGGTGGTGTTGCCAAAAGAGGAAGGATTTCAGGTAAGGGAATGGGCTATGCTGCCATCAAGAAAAGTGTGCTTTGTGTTGACTTTCCTTTATCATGAAAAGCAGGTGTAGTCTTGTCATCAAGTGCATAAGGCTCTAAACTGCCTTTTTTAGCTAAAGACTTTTGGTTACTTTCAAGGTGAGCAAGAGTTACTTTAGCTTTTTCGCCTATTTGGTCAGACTGGAAATCCACTTCTAGTTATGTAGCCTAGTCACAAGAATCTGGATTTCCAAAGTACTCTAGGGGTAAATGATCCACTAAGGTATTTCAACGACCGAAAGAGGCCTTCTTGGCCGATTCTGTGCACTTGCTTAACCTATCCCTCATCAGGATAGGGACGGATAGGGACAAGGAAGGTAATTAAAAGGAACAAGAGAGGAGGGATGTAAGGGTAATGTGTTTATTTTATCTTTGTGATATACTGCTATTGCAAAGACAACTCTTCAAGGAGAGAAAAAAGTATTTTTAGAAGAGATTGTAATCACCAAAGATGAGGATATAACTTGTCAAGATGAGAAGGATGATGGGCATTTTAACTCCAACAAAATTTCTGCCTACACCTATGTTGAAAATGGGCCAAAAAAATAGATGATCATGATTCTCATGCCCGACTAAACTAAGATAACATGTAGTCAAAGTGGTCACATCCCAATTGCTGAGTTTGTCTAGAGTATGTAATTTTTTTTTCAAGTTAACCAAAGAATAAACGAGTGTCGCGGCATAGAATATTTGCACTAGACTAGCTTGGACTAAGGGGTAAGGCTATTGTGAGGTGCTAAAGCTTTGTAAGCACTTTTGATGGAGAAAATCCCAAAAGAATTTATTAGCTCTCGAGGAAGGAGGAAGTATACTAGGAGGAATTGTGAATTTGTTCCAAAAGATATTGCAAGGAAACTCTCAACCATTGCTTGGAATAATGGAACACTTCCTAGCATTAATAAGAAGGCTCAGACTAGCTATTTCTCTAGGGCTATACACCATGTCAAGAGGCTCAGATGGTAATCAAAAGTCTGACCACAAGGGTATGGAAAGGCTATCTCCAACTTCCTAGTTGAATAGATTTTGGGCTAAAGGTCAAAGTTTCAAAATTTTCCTCCGCTGCCCAAAAGGAAGAGCCCTAAACCCAATCAACCCAAACTCCCCTATATGAATCTCCACATAGGTGCCAAAGATGCTTTAGTTGGGCTGTTTTGTTCAAAATTTCAAGTTTAGGAATGCCCAAACCACCTTCGTTAACTAGGGAATAGATCTCTTGCCATCTCACTTTAGCTTTTATTGAAATATTTGGCTGCCAACTCCACAAGAAATTATGCATAAGCCTTTCAATTGCTGCAATTGCCTTTTTGGGTAAAATAAATATAGATGCCTAGTAGACTTGCATAAAAAGCAAGATTGATTTAATAAGTTGAAGTCACCTAGCATAAGAGAGGAACTTGGCTGTCCATGGATTGATTTTAGCAAAGATTTTTTCAGCTAAAGCATCACAATTAGATTTGTGAAGTTCAAAGGCAAGAAGGGGAGCCCTAAGATAATGAATAGGGAAGGTCCCCACTTTGTATCCTAAGTTAAGTAGATTTTCCTTTGTTGAAGATGGCACACTAGAAAGAACAAAAGGCTTTTACCGCTATTAACTCGAAGGCCCAATAAGGATTTGAAAATCTACAAAGCATCCTTAATCATAGCAATCGAATCCATATTTCTTCTGCAAAAAATCAGAAGGTCGTTCGCTAAACAAAGGTGTGTAAGCCGCTCCTCCTTGCATTTTCAATGATAAGAGAACCTAAGATTATTTGTGAGTTGCCTTAGGATTCCAAAAGACACTTACATGTGGAAGACAAAGAGGTAAGGCAATATGGGGTCATCTTGCCTAAGTCCTCTCGAGCTTGGAATGAATCTTACTAGTTCTTCATTAATGTTAAAGGAGAACCTGGGGTAGAGAAGCATTCTATCAATAGCTTAATAAAGTGAGGTGGAAAATTCATAAAATTTAGCACCGACTCTAAGAAACTCCAATTGATAGTCATAAGCCTTATGAACATTTGTTTTGAGAGTACATCGTGGAGTTGCCCTATTAGTGTGATAGCCATTTACTAATTCTTGGGCAACAAAAATATTGTCAAATATGCCAACTAGCTATAAATGTGGATTGTTCTTTTCCTACGAGAGGAAAGGACCACCTTGAGTCTTGAAGCAAGTAGCTAGGCAATGGCTTTGTAAATAGTGTTGCAATAAGATATAGGCCTAAAATTAGAGAGATTTGTGGGGTTAGAAACCTTAGGCACAAGAGAAACAATAGTGCAATTAAGCTCCTTTAGAATATTCCCACACAAAAGAAATTGCTTCACCCCAGCAACTACATCAGCACCAATAATAGGCTAAGCATCTTTAGAGAAGCGGGCAGAAAAGCTATTGAGGCCAGGAGCTTTGTTGTTCGATTGGCTAAAGAAAGCGATTTTTATTTCTTCATCCGAGAAGGGAGAGCTCATTTGCTGAGCTTGTTGATGCAAGATTCTCTTGGAAACGTAACCTTGCATCTCAGCTACTAACACAACCCTTTGCTGACCACCAAACAAACCAGTGAAGTAAGAAATTACTGTGGTATGGACATTAGAGTCTCCATGAAATACTATTCCATCTTCTTTTGTCAGACTGTGTTTGGCATTTCTATTTTGCCTTTGTTTGACAGATTTGTGAAAATAGGCTATGTTCTTATCCCCTAACTCGAGCCATTTGACTCGAGATTTTTGTTGAAAGAAACTCTTCTCCTCTCCTCTTAATAAGTAGTACTCCTTAAAAGCTATTTGCTCTTGATTAAAAAGGGAGGTGTTTCCATTAACAATTGAACATTGGGTGGCTATTAGGTGCTCCTTAGCCATCTTAACTCTTGCTGATAGGTGTGAGAATTTAGAATTATTTAAGTTTTTCAGCTCCTGCTTAAGTAACTTCAACTTGGACACCACTTGGAATAGCTTGGAACCACTAATTTCAAGTGACTAGGCCACCTTTACAATAGGAAGGAACTCCAAAGTCTTAACCCAAAACTCAAAAAATTAAAAAGATATCGTCTATTAGAGATGCCAAAATCCATATGCAACACTCTAGTTGAGTGATCAGAAAGAAAGTAGGGGTGAGACAAAAATGGCACCACAGTTAGGGTACTTAGTTAACCAACTTTGGTTAACTAGGATTCTATCCAGCTGATTATTTGTTCGACTAGGAGAAAAAATTCTCCACAGAACAAAGATCATCAAGCTCCACTTCATCCAAAAAAATTCACAAAGTCAACCATTGCTATGGTTTGCCTAATGTTGCCTCCATTTCTCTTATGAACTGATTTTGTAACATTGAAATCATCAAGAACTACCCAAGGTTTGTCAAGTAAAGGCAGTGATTAAGTAGCCAAATCTCTCTACAAAAATTTCATCTCTTGATTAGAGTTTGATGCATACACAAAGGATGCATAAAAGGACGAGTTGGAGTTGAGATGGGTACAAAAACAGTGAGAGAATTACGTATGTTCTTTTTCTATTTGGACATTCTAGGTTCTAGGGTCCCAAGTTAACCAAATCCTCTTCCTTGCAGCAGAATTTATTTCAAAATTCCAGTTTGCATTCAAACTAAGCTTCTCTCCATCTTCATTTCTTTGGTTTACACGAGTTTCCAACAGCTCCCAAGAAAGATACTCCATTCTGCACACAAAACTTTCTAACATCTACACACTTCAGTGGGCCACTAAGACCCCTTATATTTTATGAGGCTAAACTCATAGGAAAGAGAGTGATGTTTAAGTATACCATTTTTGGCGTTTGAAGAACTTCTTCTTTATTTGCTCTCCCAATGAACCCGAGCTATGCTTGCTACTTGAGGAGGCCAAGCTTATCATCTCTTGACGTCTTAGGGAGCCAGATAATTTGGGTTTTGCAGGGGTTGGTAGTAGGGTGGTGCTCCGCATTTTCATGGGTTTCTTCTATCTCAACTTCCCTATTTTCGTTTCCTTGTTGAATGGTAGGAGCACTAGGTTCTCCTTGTAGTTGAGGAGTTTCTGAAATATGAGGAGTAAAAGTTTGTCTAGGATCAGTGGGTCTTGTGTTCACTGGAGCTTGGTCTTTCACCGGCTCCGTTGAAGACTCCATTTGTATAGTCTTATCTAGAGCTGCTAGTTTGATAAGGGAAGAGACCTCGCTTAAGATCGGTTCAACATCCCTAGGAGATAAAGGAGGAGTGGCTTCATCTTAGCCCTTTTGGCCTCTCCTTTGAACCTTCACCCACTCCTGGTTTTTGGTGGATGAAGCTTCTATTTTTTGGTTAATTAAAAAATTCATTTAACCAAAGGAAGGGGTATAACCGCAAAATGCGTGATGGTGGGTCCAAAACGGCAATTTACAAAACTCAAAACTAGGCCAAAACCACTATACTATGCTGAGTGTACAAGCAAGATCAGAATGAACTATTTAGCATATAAACATAATTTAAAATCAACCTAGCTAGAGACTGGACATTTGGGTTGTGTTGCCTGAGGCGAACTGAATTATGTGCACGTCAAAAGCAATAACTGTAGCTGAAGAGCAGCTCTCCACTTGTTAAACAAGGAGTTGTTTGAAGATTACTTGAGTTCATTAATCACCCCATTCCATGAGGAGAAAGATGCAGGGCAATTGAGATTGGCAAGGATAAGGGACCACACTGAATGAGAGATGGAACAATAAAAAAGAATAGATGATCATGTGATTCTGGTTTAGAGGTGCAGAGGTAGCATGAAGTTGTTGTAGTTTGACCCTAGGATCCTAGCTTGTCTAAAGTATTTAGCTTTCGGTTGATAGCAAGCTAAAGGATGAAATTGTGCCTTGGGAGCGATTTGTTACACCGGACTACCTTCGACCAAGGAACTATGGAGCCAGAGGTGCGTAGCAGATTGTATGCGCTCTTAATAAAGAACAAATTAGAAGATGATGATCTTCAAACTAGTTTATCCTCCCTGAAGGTAGCTGGTGGGATATGTGAGGGAATGATGAAAACTTCCCAGAAAGTATTTGTTGGTAGCTTCCATTCACTCTCCTTGATCAAAGGGCAAAGTCTTGCATTTAAAGGTAATCTAGATGAGCTTATTTCCCTTAAGCTGTAGATGCTGTCTAGGGGGCCTTGTGGCAGCAAAAAATCCGACGAGAGATGGAAAGCCCATTACCAACTACCCATCCAAAATGGCGACATGCTAAAATCCTCAGTTTCAATAATTTCTCCCAGGTCCAAGAGCACAATGAGGGGGTTCTTACGAGCCAAAAACCTCTAGCTTTAAGGAAGATCAAGTGTACCTAATCTACCCAAATACCCCTAACACCTCCATTACACAGATTCCAAATATGCTTAAATTGCTCTGCTTTGTTCCAAGTCGCAAGCTTTGGAATGCCTAACCCACCTTCTACAAGAGGAGTTGTTACCACTTCCCACCTAACTTTAGCTTTGGTGGCAACATTTGGTGAACCACTCCATAGAAAATTCCACATGAGTTGCTAGTTACCTGTGCTACATAATTAGCTCTAGAACCACATGAGTGTCCAAAAACTTTGCATGCAGGACAACGTGGTAGAAACCACTGATAGTCCACCAAAATCTGCACTAAAGTACCATCATCTTCTCCAATTCCACTTCAAGGACAAAGTCATCCCCAGCATTAATTTTCACCAAAACCCTAGCTTGGTTTGCTCTCTCTTGAAATGCTGTTAGAGTGTTTGCATGGAGAGGAGTACCAACAGCACTCGCTATGTAGCTCACCCCCAAAGGATCAAGGTATTCATAGGGAATGTTAGAGAAGACTATCCAAGCTGGAATAAAAGAAGGTTGCAGTTTAGTTAAAGGCATGCCAGCCTTCCATTTATGAAGGATTAAATGATGTTGAGCAAAATACCAAGGCTTCTCAAGTGTTACACTTAAAAAGTGTCATTAGCAAATTGAAAGTAGAAGAAGCCGTCCTTGTTGCCAAGAACACTCATAATGCTGTACTTTGAACTAAGGAGAAAAGGAGTTTCCTTCCAAGAAAATATCCCACAAGAGTATGCTCTCATCATTTTGCTCCTTGAGCTTCAGTTGGAGGTGGAGGCCTCACCTTGGGTATCTGGCCACAGGAGATTGGAGGAAAAAATTGCAGCTTAAAGTCTGGATGAAGTGGAGGAGAAGAAGTTCCACAAGCTTGAGCAAAACTCTTAGGTGGTATTGCTGAGGGGGAGGGACAAGTCATTCACTTGCTCCTAAGTGGTATTTCCAAAAGAGGAAGGGGAGCTGACATTTGCATTTTGATTGGTAGAAAAGTCCATTTTCTTTTTGCCAAGAGTCTGTCAAAAAAAAACATGATGTGAATGTAGAGTGTGAAAATGCTCTCTTCTCTCTCTACCCCCTGCCCTTAGTCCCTCCCCTAGAGGACCACTTCCTTTAGGTGAAACACCACTCTCCGCCTCCTAAACACACACCTACCCGGACCCCTATTAAAATGTCAATGAAAAACCCCATCCACCCCCTAGGCGAACCTGGAAACTCCTCCTCCAGCCACTGAAGCACCCCAGATGCTCACCATCTCTCAAAACTTTCACCGAACAGCCCCACAAACACACCACACCCTAGACATCCCATTAAGGAAAAAGAAAAAGCACTTTTTCAAACACTTGGAAAGGACATCTCTGACTTTCCCAAAAGTGCAAATTTGGAGCCTTGTGCCACTGCTACAGATGACCCTCCTGACATTTTGTCTACCCTACACACCCAACCCCCCCCACCTTTGACATATCTGACAATAACCACTCCCAAGGTCCTTCCCTTTCTGGCAAAACCACCTTGGACTTCGCAAACAACCACACACACCCTCCTTCCCGTCCAAAATACCTGGAAAACCACCTTCCATCCCCACCCATGCCGGTAAAATCTTATGCTAGCGCCTGCCTCCAACTCTAGCAAACATAAGAAGAAACAAAGGAAGAGGTGCCGTACCTTCACCTAGCCCCTAAAGGATTTCCCTTTTCACACTCATACCCATGAATATAATAGCATGGAATGTTAGAGGGTTAAACGATCCTCTTAAAGCAATAGAAATTAGAAATGATCGTGACACACATAGGATATCCCTAATAGGGATATTGGAAACCAAAGTCAACACCACCAAGGAGGCAATGGTAAGGCAACAATTGGGTCCACAATGGCGAGTGGCCATCAACCAAGTTGCTCCTAAGCGTATTTGGATAGCATGGCAACCGAGAGTGTGGGACATCAGCATTGTCAAGGAAAGAATTCAACTATCGCATTGCATAGCAACTCATCGTAGCACCAACACCAATCTAAACGTGACCTTCATCTACGGTGCTAATAATGATAGCGATAGGAGGGAATTATGGAGATGCCTAGAAGAAATTTCCCTAACCCTCCTTACCCTCCGGTGGCTAGCACTTGGGGACTTCAATACAACCCGAACCCCCTCCGAGAAACAAGGAGGTTGAGGGTGCATGACACCAGCCATGTTTGAATTCCAACCATGTCTAGCCAAGGTTGAGCTAGAGGACCTTAGATATACGGGAGACTTCTTCACATGGACAAACCGATAAGACCACAATCCTATCTTGAGGAAACTAGATCGAGTCATGATCAACCAAAACTGGATGCAAACATTCCCAAACACTCATGCCAAGTTCCTGCCCCCATCATATTTGATCATTCCCTAACCATCACACACCTAGACTCCACGCCGCGGGTAAGGAAGACACTTTTCAAAATTTTCAATTTTTGGGTCCACCATGCAGGTTTCAATGACATAGTTTCCAATGTATGGAGAACGAAGATAGCTGAATACAAGATATACCAAGTGGTAAGCAAGCTTAGACTACTCAAGGAGAAACTAAGACATCTAAATCACACCAACTACTCCCACTTGTCTATCCGTGTAAAGGAAGCTAAGCAAACCCTCCATCAGCTACAGTCCAACATCCATAGTACTGGCGATACATCCCAAATGGAAGCTAAAAGAACTGCATTCAAGGAGTACTACCTACTGCGAAACGCCAAAGAATGCTTCTTCAAGCAGAAGTCAAGAATAAAATGGTTGAAGTTTGGGGATAAGAACACCTCTTTCTTTCACAAATCCATGTGAAACCACCACAATAGGAGCCACCTTTTAAGCATCAGCCGAGAGGATGGGAGCAAAGTAGTAGGAGGAGTAGGTGAAGACTTTAGCAGTTTCCCACTTCCAACAACTTTACAACAAAACATACCCTCCAATCAATAAGGAGGATATTTGCAATCTAGTAACATGGAAACGTAATGATTAGCAAAAAGAAGAGATGCAAGCACCATACACGAATGAGGAAATTAAACGGGGGTAGTTTTCTCAAGTAAATGAGAAGGCTCCCGGCCTGGATGGATACACAGCTCTTTTTTTTTAAGGAGACATGGGGAACAATAGGCCAAAACCTCACTTCGGCTGTCAGGGAGTTCCCGAATTCGGGATACCTACTCAGAGAATTAAATTCTACCATTCTCACATTAGTTCCCAAAATCCCCAACCCCACCAACATAGGAGAGTTTAGACCCATTGCATGCTGCAATGTATTTTACAAAGCAGTGTCTAAGGTACTTGCGACCCATCTTAAGAAGGTATTACCTTCACTAATTGGAAGAGAGCAAGCTGCATTTATGCCAGGATGCAAGATCACAGACAACATCTTCATCGCTCAGGAATTGATGGCCGGATATCAAATGCAAACTGGAGCGCCCCGTTGCACATTGAAGGTCGATCTCTAAAAGGCTTATGATACTATAAGATGGGATTTCTTAATCTAAGTACTAAGGTCTATGCAATTCCCAACCCACTTCTGTAATCTCATAAAGCAGTGCATCTCCACTACAAAATTCTCCATCAATATCAATGGGGAATTGGTAGGCTACTTTCAAGCAAGCAAGGCCTAAGACATGGTGATCCAATATCTTCATACTTATTTGTTGTAGGCATGGAAGTCCTCTCCACCTTGCTCCGAAGACTCATTTCCAACCTTGTTTTCTCCCCCCATTGGAGATGTAAACCAAAGCACCTAACTCACTTGTGCTTTGCAGATGACCTCTTGATCTTTGCTAGGGTAATGTTGAATCCATATCCTTAATTAGGGATGCACTCTAGCACTTCCAAGCACTCTCAGGTTTGGTGGCTAACAGCTCCAAAAGCTCTATATTCTTCTCCAACGTCCCCTTCAGAGTCAAGCAACGCATCCTACAAGTCACCTAGTACCAGGAAGGCAGACTCCCGGTGCGATACCTAGGACTCCCACTCCTCTCCACTAAACTCAAAATGGAGGATTGCGACGCTTTGGTGGATAGAATCATAGCACGCATCACCATGTGAACCTTGAAATTTCTATCTTATGCAAGTCGACTATAACTAGTTAGATCAGTCCTATTCTCTATGCAGGTCTACTGGAGCTCTGTCTTCCTCCTACCTAAAGAGATAACAGCTAAGGTAGAATAGCTAATCAGGAATTTTCTTTAGAGTGGAAACCCTCACACAGCTTCCAAAGCCAAAGTCAAATGGGAGGAAATTTGCAAGCCCATCAAATGCGGTGGCCTAGGAATTCCCAATCTTCACCTATGGAACAAGGCTCTATAGATCAAACATATCTGGAGCCTTTGCAAAAGCGGACACCGAAGCCTATGGCTTGAATGGTTGCCTTCAACATTATTGAAGGGCAAAAGTTTTTGGTCATCACGAGCCCCAACCATATGCTTTGGACTTGGAAGAAGCTCCTAAAGTCAAGACGCCTAGTGTGTAGCAGCTTTCAATGGAAACTGGGAGATGGCCTATCCATTTCTGTCTGGTCAGACTTCTAGCTATCCATGGGTCTTTTGGACAGTCTATTCTCTTAAAGACAAATAAAAAACTCAGGTATCTCGATATTGGCCAAGCTATGCTCTATTGTGGATAACAACACATGGTGGCTACCAAATAATCCACCTTGGTCAGACATCTGCATCCCCGCTCACATTTAGCCCAATCATTTAACCCCTGACAAACTTCGGTGGATTTACACAACATCAGGGGAGTACAATATTAAGACTGGATACTTTTTTCTTAAACCAGCTGGACCAATGGTGCCTTGGTACAAAATAATATGGAACGGGTCTACCATTACAATGCACTCTTTTATATTATGGCTAGCTTGGTTAGGAAAATTATCTACTCTTGACAAACTGATTGCATGGGGAATAGCCACATCCTCACACCTCTTTTTCAATTGCCACTACTCATCTCAAGTGTGGCAGCAAGTGTGCGACCAGGCCCAATGTCCTCCTTTGTATAGGGATTCGCAAGGCGCCAAACGAATACTACTAGCAACGGCTCAGTCTTGCTGAGCCATAGTCTATTGCATATAGAGAACACGTAACAAAGTCCGAATTGGAAGTCCTCCTCCTAGCATCTCATTTTTAGTCAATCAAATCAAATCTTATGTCTATAGGATGTAATTTGGTAATGCTATCATTGTACCAACAATTATAAGTTTGGTTTTAGTGTTGTACTTGTATCCTTAATCGTCTTTGACTGATGTATTATATCTTCCAATCAATAAATTATGAATTACCCAAAAAAAAAAAAACAGAGTGTTGAAAATGAAGGACCCATCACCTTTATGGGGAACAGAAACAAAGGGCTTCTTTTCTCCTAGGCTGCAGGCATTAGGCAGAGGGCCTTCAATAGGTAGAATTGAAATTTTGCCAAAAGAGGAAGCTAGGTCAACTTCCTTGGAAGAAAAGTCTTGGACACTAGAACCATAGTTTTGGAAAAAACCAGGTGGAAACCATGCTTCAAGGGTGTGGTGGAAACCACTAGTAGGTTTCTAGCAAGAAGAGCCTCTCGCCATGGAACAAGAGAAGCAGAAGGGCAAGAGGAAAATAGAAACAAAGAAGGAAGGAGGATGGGAAAGAGAGAAGATAGGAAAGAGAAGGGAGCAAGGATGATTTTGGGGAGCCTAGGAAAAGTGGTTTCTTAGGTTGGTTTAGGGTGATTTTGTGAGAGCATTTTCTCTCACTAGAATTGACAGCACAAGTTTAGGGTGGTTTTCTACCCCAAAAATCAGCAATTTTGAGGTTCTTGCAGGAAATAATGATGAGTCTTTTTGTTTCAAAAATTTTGAGTACGTCCCTCCCCCCCAACCCCCAAAAAAAAGGGAGGGAAAAAAGAGAGAGAGAGAGAGGGAGAGAATTTACTAAAACTACTCCTTTTGCCAGTTACTTGATAGGATAATCATGCTCAATGAAACTCTGCAGTTTGCACAATCTTTAGCCCAAACTGATTTTAAACCTTTGTGTAAAATTATAACAAGATATCAAGAAAATCCTCAGTTTGAGTCTCTCCATGTCCCTTCACCTGACGAGTTACAGATGTATGAACTGAAATGTTTTTTCTTCAGTGTGATATTCTGGACTGATTACTCCCTCTTTCATCTGCTTAAGCAGGACTTCAGTCCAAACTGAGAATGGATTCGATCTTGGTGATACAGATACAAGTCTCCAGGTATCTTTGGCTGGAGAATCAGGGAAGGAGAATGAAGTGGGAACAATGTTACCCGATGACATGGGAAACACATTGGAAGAGGCAAATGAGAGTTATGAGGGAACAAATCATGTTGAGGTATATTTTGGATGATAGTTTATTATATCTTCTAACAATCATTAGGATGAGCTGTTTTAATTAGGGAATGTATTGACTCTTTTTTTGGGTAAAAGGAACATATTGCCTTTTGGTCTACTAGTTCTGTCTGCTAGAGTAGGAAGTTGATGTTCTGACACTGATCAAATGCATGCATCGATCATCATCATTATTTCAATTAAGACACAGCATCCTTTTTCATGTAACTGATTAGCTGTTCTGCATTTGTAATCTAGGGTGAAGAAGCTTCTGCAACAACCATAGATGTAAGGTATTAATGTGAAGACCCCTTTTGCTGGATTTTGGCGCTGTAACCGTAGAAAGTCAATTTTTCTGTTCTTTTTCTTCTTCTTCTAATTCTTGGGAAGTTACCTTAGCAGTACATCATTCTTGCCTTGCTTAAACAATTATATTCAGCACTGTGGTCTTGATGCATATATACCTTTCTTCATAAAGTTTTGGTGCCTCATTTGGTCTACATTTCTTTGAATTACCATTCACCTCCATGGCCTCACGGAGATTGCTTTTTTCCCCCTCTTCATCAGCCAGTTTGAAGATAAAGAAGTGCAACTCCAACAGAATGATTGCAGTGGAGAGGCCAAGTTTCATGGTGTGCACAATGTATGCCACTTGCTAAAGCTAACACATGGATTGTTATTTCTTCAAATATTGATGAGTGGATAGTTCACGTGTTTGCAAAGGGCGTCTTGGACTAATATTGACTTCTCTTATTGTAGGAATCTCGAGATCAGGACCCAAGTTTAAGCTGTGAGTTCAGAACCTGCACATTTTTTTATGTAGTTGTCTTTTGCAAATAAAGATTGTAAATTATTTGATACGAACATGATAGACTATAAAGGAAAGGCACCTGCATCAGGATGGTAAATTTTGGTCTACAGTTTAATTACATTTGTACAGTTCTCTCTGGTATATAATGAGTTGAGTTGATGTTGGATGGACACCAATAATCATCTAATCTCAGAAATTTAACTGGGAAATTGTTCTTAGTTAACTGGTTTTTGGACAATGAAATTCTCTATGTATAGGCATACTCCTTTTAAGGATATTAGTGTTCTTTCTAAGTTTAGTGGTTCTTGGACAATGGAATTCTCTATGTATAGGCAGACTCCTCCTTTTCAGGATATCAGCCTTGTGGACTTCTATTACAATTATGCTCTGGTTTTGCTTTCTTTTCCAAAAATGCTCTTCTAACAATGTTGTCATCTTCATGCTGACTTCAATGCAGTGGATTCTCAAGTAAATTCTGTTAATAGTATGCACAGGAAGGTAATATCCCAGCCATGCTCTAATCAAATGCCCTCTGATCCTGCTTCAACCTTTGTCAAATCAGAAAATCAAACCTGTTCTAGACCAACTTCAGTAGATATGAATGTTGTGTCTTCTTGTGCATCGACTTCTTCTACCACTTCTACAGACATCTCTGCATCTTCCTGCAAGTCGGCAGCGTTTCCAGCAGAGACAGATCAAGCTGTAGAGTTGAACAAAAAGAACAAGGTACAACACAAGTAGCATATCCTTGCCTACAAAAATTTAATTACGTGTTGCATTGAGTGGGTTAAAGAGGAGGAAAGAAAATGAAAGAGTTCATCAGTATAGATAGCTGCCTTATGGCATTTTAGGTTTTTCAATTACCAATTATAGATTATGCTACTACTTTTAGTTGCATGCCTTGAACAACAAAAAATTAATTATGCATTGAAATAAATGCGTTTGAAGATGAGTTCATAGTTGCAATTTGAAATTTTAGGTTGTAATTCACCAATTATAGATCAAGCTACTACAATTATTTGTGTTTCTCTTCTTTGTTCTCTGTATATTATGCCAACTCATTCAACAAAACTTGCAGGAATCTAAGCTGAATCCTGGGGCAAAAATGTTTACACCTATGTTGAGGAATTCCATATCAACTCCACCTCCTTTGGCACAATCTGTTTCAGGTGTGATCAACATGTCGAATGGGTCTAATTTGTTGCCCGTTGACCCCACTCAGACAGGAGTAGGTTTGGTGCATCAGCCAGTGGAACCAGCAAAAGCAACACCCTACAACAACATGATGGCACCAAATATCGATGTCAGTGGTCATGCGCAATCTGTATGTACCAGTTGCTGGATTCTGGAACATTTCTCAAATATTTAGATTTTTTTTTTCAGTAAAGTTAGCATGCTGGTGCATTTTAAATCCTTGCAGTCATAGTGGCTACATCCTTTAGCATTGTTTCACTTTATGTGCATCAAGATGCTTGGGTTCATTGAATTTTGTATATTTTCTGTTGGACTTGTTGCTGGTTGGAGTTACAGAACATCACTGTCCTTTGTGCAGTAACAATTTGTAAACAGTGACCATTTCTGAGCAGTGGGATTGTCCTTGTGTTTCAAGACCATCTTTTGATCCAGTGTCAATTCAGGCACTGGAAGGCATTTTCTTCCCATTTTTTTAGTATACATTTGGAAAAGTTTGACAAAATATTTTGTTTGTGCAGATAGTTGGGAATATTGGAGCCAGGACACAGCCACTCAAGTATGCCGTTCCAAATCAGGCCCTTCCAGTTGTATCTACTTATCTCCATCCAAATCCTCAAGCTGTAAGCTGTAGTAGTTGGCTTATTTACATCATAACTTGTATTTTCTAATTTGTTTACAAGAAATCAACTACTCTCTCTCTCTCTCTCTCTCTCTCTCTCCCCAGGTGATGGTTGGAAGACTTGGCCAGCTTGTTTATGTGCCAGTTTCTCATGTAAGCCCTGATCTGTGCTTGGGAGTAGGGCTGCATGATTTAAAGCCTTCAGAGTATTATAAAGTTTACTACTGTTTCTGTTGTTGTTTGTAGATAATTGAATTTTCTTGCTGTTTGTTTGGTTAGCCTTTTTTTTTTTAGTGAGTAACTTGAAAACACTAGATGGATGTATCAATCTGTCACTCTCAAGCATATTACTTTCAGTTGTCAGCAAGCTTTGAGCCCTGTAGTTATGCATGTAGCCATAGGTAAATTAGCTACGTGCTCTCAATATGTATAAGCGGCATATGGAGTGTGCACTCTCTTTCATTAGGGAAAGTCACGGAGCACAATCCATTTTTCTTTTCTTTTCTTTTTTTGTTTCTTTTTTTTTTTTTAAAAAAAAACAAAGTTCCAATGTTATTTGAAGACTGATACTGCTTTGCATTCTTTGTAAGTTTTGGGAGTTTAGTTTTTGCGTTTCAACATTTGCATTAAATGCTAGTTGATCCTGTGCAGCAGAAACTGTATACATACATACATACACACATATTATTTTATATACCCTGTGGTTAGAACATAATTACTGAGAAATAGCATCTTTTCTTAATTTCTAGCTAGTCGGCAGTAGCAGCACAGTGAAAAAGTTATGAAGTCATCATACTTGGTGGGTCATATTTTTAGGGCCGGACCTGGTCAGTCATTCAATTGACTTATTTGGCCACTTTGAAACTTTGCATCAGTCAATTTCGTATTTGTAGGACATGAGGACAGATGAATTATTATGCCTTCAATGAAACTTGAGAATAATTGTTCTGCATTGCTTGCTGGTTGGATGATAAGTGGTGATAGGTAGTGGGGTTGGATAGTATTAAGTATTAACAAAAATTTGGTCTATGATAGAGTACAATGGCGAAACAGGATCATATAAACGATCCCATATAGTGGGATTAAAGCTTGAGTATTGTTGTTTATGTCTGGTTATAGATGTAATATATTTTTCTGGATATGGTATATTTGAGCATTCTATTTGGCTTGCTTTGGCATTTTGGTGCTTACCTTCATATATTACAATTTATCCTTGCTTGTATCGTGACATATTTCTTCATATCTTGGCACTTTCATATTGAAGGATCCGGTCCACACTGCAGCTCCAAACTCCCTGATGCTTTCACGTCCATTGATGGCTATCAATCCAGTCCAACTTCCAAAGCACCAAGGTAATCTAAGGAAAGAGATCTATGTCATTCTTGATGTAGCTTTGAGGTTATCAAAGCTGCATTTTGGTAAGAATTCACTGCATTGACATCTGGATTAGCACTATTTATATCTGGAAATCTCCACAGGGAAAATTATTCATAAAGAAATAGCATAGATATGGAAACCTTTGGACTGGGCCCAGACTAGACAACAGATAGAAATAATAGCTTGTGCATAGGATCTTATTCATTTGGAGCATTAGATGGATAGGATTTTTGTCTGTCTATTGTCTCCCAAGTTATCAAGTTATCTAAAGAATGCATGGGTTTTTTATCTTTGAATTTTCTTAAGTTCTTGTAATTTTGATTGATAAATCTCGTGGAGTTAACGTGGTAAGGTGTAAATGACAGTATCTTCAGGTCTCTGCTGACCTTGTAGGCTGTAGCTCATGCACGTAGAGACTGGAGTTTAGGTTGCCACACAACAGTCAGGGAAATTATACTGTTACTAGCAGCCACCAACTATAAGAAATTCTCTCTGGTACCCTGCCTGGCTCCCATATTGAGGAAGGAAGGCACCAACTTTTCTTGATGTTTCTTTGTTAAAATTGACCAACCGTCAACCATTGGTCAGCATGCCATCCTGTGTATAAAAGAGAATGCTGTGGTTAGATCTAATAACCGGCATTTTTCTTTTTCTTTTTTGTTCATGTGATGAGTATAAGATAAGCTGAAGAGATTGTTAATTCATTACAGATTTAAGCACTTAAACACTTGTGTTTATTATGATTTGGAGAACCTTACATTGAAGCGCTTTATCTTTAATCACAGGGAATGTACCTGCACAACCTTTTATTCATCCACATCCCCCTGGTGCACAGCAACTCTATGCAGCTCCAGCAGCTGTGCCACTTGTGCAACCTCCATTCATCCCAGGACCTAATGGTTTCTTCCATACCAACTTTTCCTAGATCAAAATTTTTTCTTCTTGAGATTTAGGTTTACTTGTTTATGAGTGGGGATTGATTTCGGCTATGGCTGTTTATTTGAGGAGCATAGTCTAAGCATCCACTCAGATGTTATTCTTTTACTGGCATTGAAGCCGGTTCCCACATATGTTATCATCTGACCTTGTTAATGTTGAGAAATATGTGCACTTCAATATGGAAAGTCTCTTTTTTTTTTTTTCTTTTTTTTGGGGCGTTGGGAAGGCTCATGCAATGCGACCGTCTTCGAAGCTGGTTGTCTTGTGCTTTTTTGCGTAGAAAAAGTGTAGGATGTCAAAAACTGCTCTTGTAATGAGATTTGATAATTGTTCTGCCTATGTAACTAATGTGCTATTATGGTTTAGGCTGTTCTCAGCGTTTTTGTGTTATTGTTATATGATTATGGTCTTGTCTATAAGCGTTTTTGGAAATCTTGTTCGTGCATTAGGACCATTGCCTCCGAAGAAGGTTTTGCGAATATTTTCATATTACTTTCGTTGTTAAAAACCGGGACGGTTGGAAATTTTGTTGTTTGGACAACAGCTCAACTATTTCCAAGTTGGGCTGGTTGGCAAATGTCGTCATGTTACAGCTAGCGAATTGCTCGCTATATTTGAGTACCTGTCACTTTTCGTTAAACCTACCGAAAGCTTTTCTCCATAACTTGCTCAGGCTAATGTGACTTGTAAAGAACAATTCCTTTAAATCCTCACGCTCATGTGTAAAAAGTCGAAAATAAAAATTCCTTCGGTTGTAAAAAGTCGGAGTAACTCCTATAACTGCTCCTTTTACTATGCAGCTTCCGCTAATAGTGATCAGTGATTAATCAATAAATCTTGGCTGGAAATTTTGTTTTATCCCTTCCTCTTGGTAATAATGTCTCTTTTTTTGGGTTGGTAATAAAAACAGTGAGATTAATAAATGACAAACTCAAACTCTGTTATTTTCCAACAATACTCGATGTCATTTGAGCTTGGTTTTATTCAAACAGTTAATTATAATAAAGTTTAATGATTAACTAAGTATTCTTCTAAAACATGGTTGAGTTTGAATTTGTTATTTATTAACCTCACCATTGTAAAAATAAAACTCAAAAAACAAAGTCGTAAATCAAATGTGTAGATGATATTGTAAGACCAAACTTACAAAACTAGTTTACAAACCAGCTTCCGCGAAAACCTCCTATTTTGAATCCCGGATTCTTACTGAATAACTACAACTAGTGAAACTAATCTATCTAAATAAAGTTCTAATGCTGTAGCTCAAGTTTACCCTTGCTGCTCAGAACCTGTCATCCACCTAAAGATAGCCAAAACTGAGGTAGTTTACTACTTGCTTTTTAAAGGATGTAAAAGCTTGTGTTTGCTAAAACCAAGGATTTCCAGTAGCTAACCGCAGACGCTAACTCACGGTACAGATATTTCCAATCATTATGAGTATTTTCCATTCAAAGGAAAAGGGGTTATGATGTCTCTTATCCTTATTATCCTTGGAGATGGACCATTTGGGCTGGATAAAGGGGAGGTAGAGGAGGAGTTGTGCTTGAATAAGGGGAAGTAGAACCATGAAAGAGGATTCTAGAGGGTGGACATTGCCTTTGAAGAGGAATTCATTTGATTGGGAGATTGAGATGATATTTCGTATGGGGGAGAGCGAAAGTGGACGATTTTAACTCCAACGAGTTGACAAGGGGTTGTTCATGGGAGAGATTTTGGATGGTAGTCCATCCCAATGGTGAGAAACTTAACTGGGAATGATATACAACTTATGGCTTTACGAGTGTATTAATAAAGTTTATATGTTTGGAACAGGAATATTCTACCCATTGAAAAGTAATCTCTTATACAGTTGACAAGAGTAACTTTTCCGAACATTTTAGGGCAGAGAGGAATGAATTTTTACATAAAAATGGTATGGAGCACGATTTATCGGAAAATTATAATCATAAAAAAAAAGGATTGATATACAATTCTAGCTTCTAAATGACTAAATTCTTCCAAAGTTAGAAGGTGACCCTTTCCATCAGTCGAATCAATTAATACTGCAATTGGTGCAAGTAGAAATTTTGGAGGAACAATTATATGAATTGACTTGCTATTTTATGTTAATACCAAAGCCTTTTTGCTTATAAGGAAAATGGGAAAAAACCTACTAGAAGATCCATGTACTGAAAAATTTAGAAACTCTTGTTTTCCAATTTTCAAATTATTGTAGATTTCAGAAAACAAACGCCAAACGAGTCTTTTCAATGTATTTTCTTTTGGAGAAAAAAAAAGAGAGAGAAAGAGAGAGAGCAAACAAACACATAAATCTTGTTATTTTTGAGAAAAAATGTCTTTCAATATAAAAATATTTGTCGCTAATGAGTAATTTTCCCTAAAAACAAAACGATCCTTGTATAACTCTAAATATAGCTACTTTTTAATGTCTTTTTATCTTCTTAATATTCCTAATTGAGGGACATCTCAAATGCTACATTTAGCATCTGAAAATCCTAAAAAGCTTACTAACTATGAAAATTTCCTCAAAACTTGAAAAATGTGCCATGTCTACTTTAGAAGCTAGTCGAGCCAAGTACCCGTCATTGAAATGAAAAAAAAAAAAAGGAACAGAAATAATAACAAAAATAAGCAATCTTACCCGGGTTGCTTGAGCAGTATAAGACAAGCTTATTTACCTTTTTCTGCGATATCCTAACAATTGTCACATACGATGCACATATAAAAATTTTTTTATAAACCTTAATGTGCTGCCTAATCTTATAATGTCAGCCACTATGTCTAAGCAACCACATGAGAAAAATAACAAATACAAGGGCAGCTACATTGAGGGTCTCTAACCAAATGAACATACCACAAAATCTAAACGGATTGCAAAGTCTTGAGCCATGCAAAGCCAATTTACCAGAAGTTAAAACAACAAAATGCTTTGCACAGCAGTCATTTATAGGCAAGAAATCCAAAAGTTAGCCAAACTACTCAGAACGCCTCCCAATATAGCAAAGCTGGATTACCTATCAGTTTAACTTGCATCTCCGAAACATGTTTCCTGAATTGTTCTGCTTCACCAGAATCCTTGAAAGTTAATGAAACGCAAAGATGCAGGGGGTAGAAAACTTGATGCCCCAACCTTTCTAACCTTCTACACTCTTAAAGTCTTGATTCATTTCATCCCTGTGCTGCTGCCAGGAGAAGGTTCTTGGACATTTCCAGCTTGAGTTTGCATCATGTTTCCTTGTACAGCCTTCTAATAGTTAAACTGGTTAGTTGTGAATTATCATCATGTAAATAAAAAATAAGAGAGCAAGCAAGGATTTTTTTTTCCCCTTCATGTGGGTTACCTGTAAAAGCTCAGTCATTTTTCCAGTTACATACTGCCCGAAAGGCTTGTGAATGGGATAGGTGGGAACATTAGATTCAGGGTGAAGCATTTGCAGGGGCTCAACAAACTGTGGCTCATCCTTATCATTATTATTTTGTGAGCTTCCACCCGTTTTATTTTCTGGCTGACTATTCACATCCACGGACTGATTATTGGCCAACTGATTGGAGCCATGAATTTTCTTAATGACTTCACTCAGCAATTTCTCAGAAGGCACACCAGGAAATTTCATTGATTCGGCTTCTGCAGCTCGAAATGCTTCTCCTGAAGAATTGACACCAATATCATCTACTATTCTACCTTGGTTTCTGCCGGATTTAGGTGGGATGGGAGGTGTTGGCTCGTTTAAGGTAGCAGTAGTCTGCAGCATCACTGGATGTGGCTGACCTCTGGAAGCCACATAGACATTTCCAGGTGCATCTAATGAGGGGTTTGGTGTCACTACCCCCTGAGATGAAGTAACAGGTTGGAGGGTGACTGGCACCATGTTGCCTCGTGCCACTGTGGGAGGAGCAGCCAGAGCTGCTTCAGACCTTACCCTCTTGCCTCTAGACATTGTTGCTGCACAACCAAATGTCTCAGAATGAGAAGATCCATTGGAACGAGCAGTGGAGGTGTGCCTCCGCTTCCCAGACTTTCCATTTGGAATGGGGATCTCATGTCTTTGGACCATTGGCACAGAGGGGAACACATCATTTTCTGCAGATACAGGTACATAATGACCTGGCTTGAAGACAATCCCTGTTAAGATTGTCTCGGCATTGCCAACCCTTACTGATAGCAAATAACCGCAATCAAAGATTCCATCAATAACACCAGAAACTGAATTCCCTATTTCAACATCATTTGGCTTGTTCCTTTCATGAGCTTGATGGGTCTGGTTTCCATTTGCCTTTTCATAACCAGGGGGGGCAGGAACATTCTCCTTGATAAGTGGATTTTGATGGCTAGGTGCAGGGACAATCACTTTGAGGTGTGGACTTAAGTCCCTCAAAGGTGGATACTTCCTCGGACGACCACGTGCACGCTTCTCCGAGAGAAGAGCCGAAGCTTCAGGGCTAAGAGATTGAATTTTGAAGTCCATCTTATGCACTGAATGTTTGAGTGTGATCTCTGTGTGTGATAGATTTGATAACCTTCAATTTGACATCCACAACAAATATAAAAGTGAATTTATCTAATAGAATAATTGTTGATCAACAATAAATAAGATATTCACTAATTTTGCAAGGAAAAACAGAAATCTTCGTCAGGGCCTTGCTTAAAGGTACCAAGAGGAAAATTTCCATGCTGGAACAATCCCTAACTTTTTAAAAACAGGGGGAGGGGCAGGGGGTGCTGAAGAACATCCTGCAACTATTTACTGTTATAGCTTTATTTTATTGAAAAAAGGGGAAAAAATCAAATCAGTACAATGATAAAATTTTGGAGGTTGGTTAATCAATACAAGCATATTCTCGCAGCAAAAGTATTTTCAGCTTTTACAACACATATAATGAGAAGTTAAGTCCTTTGGAAATGTTCAACCTTTAAAGATTAAGCTTGACCAAAAGTCAAATCGATATCATTCCTCACAAGCATATTAAATTAAGATAGCAAATTGGTTTCTTGAAAGCTCTGTTTTTGTTATATTTTTTTAAGATTTAATGAACATCTCAAGAAATATCAAGTAAGTTTGTCTTTGGGGGCCTATCTGACATTGGGATCTACTCCAAGGAACTTCCAAAAAAGTAAATAAAAAAGATTCTTTACACTCAAACTTTATATCTTTTAAAACTTGCACACTATCTCATGAATATCTTGTAAAGATAATACAAAAGTGATCCCCTTGTTTGACTGATTCACTGCATATGCTCTAGAATTCTTTTGTGAATGCTATACATGTATATATCCAATATATTGTTCTTTATGTAGTTTTTCATCCTCTATGTGGCTCATCAACAATCCATATTGCATCATTACAGAGAGAATATGCAAATCACATAACATATCGAAGACTCTCTATAGGGAAAACTATCAGCAAAGAGAGTATCATTACAGAGATTAAAATCTTGAAAATGTGTACAACGAATCCTCTTCCTTAAATTATTATGGTTTTGCCTTGCAAGTAGCAACTTTTCCTATACAAGACTAGGGAATAATTACTTACCAAAGAAAAAAAGATCATAGAGTCAATTTCTCAGCATGATTTACATACTCAAAACATCATCAATATCACAGAAATGTGTATGGAAGACTGGGGAATAATTACTCATCAAAGAAATGTGTTAGCTTCCACCCACCACTAAACCACCTTTAATATATATGTGCATGCATGCAAGTAAAATGTGTGTGTGCACTTCTGCACATAGGGAAAGCATTAAAGATAGCTCAAATTTGAACACAGTAAAGAAGAGTAAAATAGGGGCAAAAAACACAAAAAAAGAATTGGAGAGACATTGGTAAGTAAACTGATGTAAATTTCTTCTTCTTCCAAGCTTAGCAAATACGGCTTTAGACTGGCCCATTGATAGACTACTGTTAACTCATCTATAGGCATAAATATAGGCACTGATATAGAAATGCAAGGGATGATGGATGACAATTTCCCGGAAAAAGAGGACTCCACTGTGGGAAATCAACCTAGAAATCAAGGTCAATGATAAAACTTAGATGAAGACTGAGTAAAGACAAAAGAGTAAAGCATGGGCCAATTTTTGGTGCCTAACTTGGACATCTAACTGATGATGTAGGGAAATATGTACCAATTTATCGGTGGACACAGTGTTCAAGTCCATGATATGATTACGTGGAGTAGTCTGTTGCAGATCCTGATAGACAGGAGATATCTAAGAATTGTGGCACATTCAAAGCTTCATGCATGAAACATTTGTAATAAATCTCCGCAACTGAAATGAAGAAATGATTAAACTTAGAAGAGAACTCAAATAAAACAAAAGGATAACACATGGACCGCATTTTAGTGCTTAACTTGGACAACTAATTGATGATACAGGGCGTTTCTCTACCATAATGGCAGACACACAGTTCAAGTACATGATATGATCACGTGGAGTAACTTGTATGCTTCTCCCAAGAGACAGGAGAGCCCACAACTTCCAATGACTAAAAAGTAATCTAACCGGCATCTAAACATGGAGAAATCCAAAGTTCTCCTCTAGGAGATGCAATCTAAAATTACGGCACTCAAAGCTTCAAGCATAAAACATTTGTAGTAACTCTCTGCAGCCTTCAAGCATAAAACATTTGCAATAACTCTGTGCAACTGAATGAAGCATGTGTCACATATATAGAAGACAAACAAAAAGGCTCATGCATTTTCCATAGAGAAAAAAACCTGCAAAATAACTATAGCAAGCACCAGGCAACCCTTTAATAACCCAAACTAAATCATCAAATTATTTATCTATATATGTTTCTTACTAGTTAACCTCTTTCATTTTAATAGTTCATTCAATAAATGCAAGAAGCCTCTATATTTAAAGACATTCTAAAGCTTAATGGTCCAGCAGCTTTACAGTAGATAGTTCTCTCAGTATTGTAAACATTGTTCCATCTTTACCAACTTTTACTCTATCTGTGCACGGATTCATAATTTTAAAAAAGTTGCTCTAAAGGTTGAAGAACTACTGCAAAATACAAGCAAAGATATCATAAGGGAGAATGCACTGTGGCTAATGCTGAGGGAGAATGTATATTTGAGCAGCCCTTGAACTTGTCACCTATAGGTCATGAAAGGAGCAACTTAACTGCTACACCAGACTTGTCCTCAAATGTCGAGGCCTGAAGACCCTTTATACAAAATTTCTCTGGTTTCGCTGTTTACTGCTGGTGTACAAAAGAGTTATGAAATTAAGAAATTCAAAAGGGAACTTCTACACTTCCCTTTGATAAAAGCCGGGAAATTTCCCGTCTTATAATAAAGGGCACAATTGAGGCCATAAGTATTCCATACGTGTAAAACAATGTCTTCCTCGCAACATTTCTTATATAACAATCCTAAATAACGTCACAGCAACCTCAAAGATAGCCGGTCATACAGCGGTCGTGCCGTCCATCGTCCACATACAAATAAATGAATAAAACCACCCAAATTAACGACAACCATGAACCATAACACAAACAAGCGATACACAAAAAAAAAAAAAAAAAAGAAAGAAAGCTAAACCCAAGAAATAAATGACAAAAATAAAACCATTCTCAAAATAACACACTGCATAAATTTACACCTGAATACTACAATATAAGTACACCAACTCCAGGAAAAAGAACCCATTTTTAGTTTGATCTCTATGTTACGGAAAAATGAATAAATAAATAAAAAGTAGCAACTTTGAGACATGCAGCCACATAAAACGGACAAGTTATACGAAATTTAGCACATACCTTTTTGTTCCTTTAGTTCCTTCACACTTTCTGTAACAAAGTTGACACGAAACTTCTTACTTGTTCCTGCGATCATTCAACACCCCAAAAGAATAAAGTTTGAAACTTTACACTAATATCTAATCTTATAGTAACTACACATGCATTTTCTGAAATTCACGAAATTCAGAAGGAACCCACAAACCAAAAATAAAAAATAAAAAAGGGACTGAGAAAGAGAGAATAAATAGTTCGGATGGTTTTAAAAAAGAAAAAAGAAAAAGAAGTGCTCACCTTTTTTTGCGCAAACGTTGTCGACCGTTGTTGGAGTAAGCAGAACAAGTGTTGAACGGTACATGTGGTTTAGTTTAGTAATATGTCCAGAATAATCTTTCGATGAAGCTGCATTGTGGTTTTGTTTTTCGGGTTTATGTATTTTTGGTTTCTGGGTTGTTGTGAGTATTAATGAACATGAAACTGCCTTTTTTATTTATTTTGAATTTATGGGTTTGAAATTTGACACAAAAGTAGAATTAAGACAAAAAAATAGTCATGCTTTTTGGCAAGTACAAGGAAAAGTTGTCGATGAAATTTTTACTGTTAAAATAATAAGAAATTATAATTCTTTTGATAATTATTATTTTAAATTTTTTTATATATTTTCGTATTTGTAATCCATAGTGCAGGTAACTGAGTAATTTCAACCTTAAAAGTGATGCTGGCAAACTAAGAACATCATTTTAACTGTTAGTCATTATTATGATTGAGGAAAAATGTAAGTCGGTTCTTCTTTTCTTTTCTTTTTTTGTTTTCTTTTTTCTCCTTCTTTATTTCCCCACTAGAATGAGTACTCAGCAAAGCACAACGCAAGGCTATTATACTACAGAATGTATACTTTTAGTAGAAAAGCAAAATTGAGAAAATTGAAGAGAAAATAAGGGAAAGAAAGAAAGGAAATGAAGGAAAATATTTTCTCTTGTCTTTGATTAATATAATTCGAAAAGAAAGATAAAGAGAAGTTTAAATGTTTCTATTGATATTTATAGAATCTCGTCCGATTTCTTCTATTTCTCTCGTTTCATTTCAAGTTAGGTAGAAAATTTTGGAGTTACAAAGGGAAAAATTTACCTTTCATTTTCCTCTACTTTCCTTTTCCTTCTTGATAACCAAACATCCATTTTCTCTTCATTTGGTTTCTCTTTCCCTTACCAAATAAGTGTTTGTGAAAGCAACAAAGGGTAAGGGTATAAGCGCAAATTGATCAGTAATTTACTTAAATGGTCTACTGAGCTAACTTTACCAGAATGACACTTATGGGGAAAAAGTATAGAATATTATAAGGGCAATATAAATGAACAATAAATAGAGTTGCATGAGTAAAAAAGTTTTGTATTCTTTGTCTTCTATGATTAGAATAAAAACGAATTAAATAAAGATGATATAATATTAAACTCAAGCTCTAATTTGATTTAAAATTTTAAAACTTAAGCTTAACTAAGTTTAGAATTTTGAAATCAAGCTTAACTCAAAGTAGTAATCAAGAAATTCAAACTCGACTCGATTATATTCATTTAGATTCAATTTATTTGAAAAAATAAATTTCTTTCAATAAAAATAATTCAAAGCCAACTCAAATTTGATATGTATGTAAGCTTAACTTAGACTTGATATGTATATAAGCTCAACTCAAACTTGAACGCAAATCAATCAAACAAATACCATAAAACTTCATTTCAACTTAGTTCAAGCTTGATTTTAACTCACCTTATCAAACCCAAATAGTTATGGAGCTGAACTAGAGGAACTTGCAAATAATTTAACTCATTACATCTCTACCTTTGATATTGATATGTAACTATTAGACAAATATAGTCTTTTAAAACCAAGTATTTATTTTTTAAATTTAAAGTATCCTTAAAAGTTTGTCTTGCCAAGGCTTTAATTCATTTACATAAAATGACTTGAGAGATAATAACAAATTATTTATGATATGAAGTGATAAATAACCATAATCATAATTATTTAAAATTATTAATATTATAAAAAATTACGATCAACAAAATTATCTATTCATGTTTATGTATAATCTTTATATATATATATATATATATATATAAGTAATTATTTTAACAATATAGATACAGATAACACCATGTTTGGACAAAAATTTTAGGATAATTACAACACTAATATCTTTAAATCCCAATGTTTAAGATAATAAATTAGTAAAAAAAACATTCCTAGCGAAAACAACATAGTATTATCTATAAAAGATCATAGTTCATGACAGGACACTTGAACAAGAAACTCCAGCTCAACCCAAGATCCGGGACTTGTAATCCCATGCAATGTTTAACAAGATTGTCCTATATTAATCCCATTGTTGGAGTACTTTTGAAAATATGAACAGGAGATAGTTTAGCATCCGCTTAAGCCGATGCATCAATAATGCAGTTCTTCCCAAAAAGTGCTTCGTAACTCAGCCTCTTCTTCAAACTCCCTGCAAACATTTACCACATCATACAGAAAAACACTCATCAAGATTAGGGTTTTGAATAATATTGACAGCTTCAATGCAATCACTAATCACAGTGTTAATTTAAAAATTGAATGAGAGGATGCCATTTGGAGACCCATTTCAATACTCCAGAGCTCCACTTCAAGATGACATTGCTGCTATTGGTGGTTGCATTAAGCAAGATGGACTAACTACTAATGTTTAATGATAATTTTTAGGTTTTCTTGTATCCTACTTGCTTAGACTACTGGGCCATGGAGTGTTTACTATCAAGATTCCAATTGTTTTGCATATATGTTTTTTATCCATAACTATATTATTAAACTAAAATCTCATACTTTTTCTGTATAATATAATCTAAAGTTGTCAAAACTATGAAGGAAATTACAGAGGTGAGTTATAATGATAAAAGATATCATGTTAATTTTTTTTAACTATATTTTCTTATCAAACAAACATCATAAATGATTTTTTTTATATATATTATTACTTGAATACAATATAAGCTTTATATGAGGAAGCAAGTTATATAAATATTTTATATTGTTATTAAATAGTTTTATCCCTTTTATTTTTTATATTTGTATGTAAAAGTACGTTTTCCTTTAGTAAATAATTATATAAAAATATGACTACTAAATGAAATGATCATTTAAAAAAAAAAAAAGCGGTTAGAACATAGGTCGGCTTTTAAGAAGATTGTTTTTAAGAACTTTGCAAATAAAATGAAATTAAGTTAGCCCATAAAGACCTGTCCATTCGAATTGAATCCGTGTAAAACTAAATTTTCCCGATCATTTGCAATTTTTGTCGATTATTTACTAATCTATAAGAATCTAGAATGTTAAAGTCAACTAATATATCAAAGTTTAAATTATTTACATTTTTCCCTTTTATTCTATTTTCATAAATATAATTGCAAGTATTATTTTAAAATTTTTAATTTTATGTCCACCAAATTTCAACCATTTCTTCTCCAACTTAAGAAGAAAAGTAAGTATAATACTTTTTTTCCTTTTTGGCCAATAAAGAATAGTACTTGAAAATGATCACTGTATTTGGATTGGTAGAAAAGAAAAAAAAAAGAAGAAAATTAATGAAAATAATGTGTTTGTTAGTTTAAATAGAGAGTGAAAATGGGTAAAAAATGAAGGAAATAAATAAAAATATTTTTATTTTAAAGTTTATTTCTTTTTTTTCCCAAAATTAAAGAGAAATTAATGAAAATAAATAAAAATAAAACATGATTACAAAACTACCCTTCATAGTAATATTAATTAAAATAACAATAAGAGTAATTTTGTTAAATACTAATTCTATTTCCCTTCATTTACTTCCACTTTCTTCATAATTTATCACATAAAAAATAAAAATTATATTTCATTCCATTTCATTTCTTTTTTTTTTCCTTTATATTCATTTCCACACATTTCCTCTATATAAGATATTGGGGAAAAATAAATAAATATTAGTATTTTTTAAAATATTCCAATCAATGTATCAATTAAAAAAAATAATCCCAAGAATATATTAGTTGAAATTGGCACATTAATTGATTTTAGTAAAAATTTCAACAACAGTCGATTATTATGTGTCGATTTTAATTAGTATATTTTAAAATTATTTTTTTAATTAATATATTTACGGGATTATTTTAAAAAATACTAATATTTATTTTCATTTCCCTAAAATATTGCCTAGCACACTGAAAACGTTTTGTCTATTTGCTTCAAGTTATATTTTAGGACAAAGATTACTTCCTTTAAAATTTACACTAATAGTAAATTAAACTAATTACGAAGAGTTTAATTACGAAATTTCCATATTTATTTATTTTTTGCCTCAAAAAGGCCTGTTCTATCGCGAGCAAGACGCAGACTTTATCTCTGTACCACGGCTTCTTTATACTTCAATTTAATTTCTAACATGATGACTCTCATTTGAATTTCTTACCTTTGAAGTAACATTTTTTTCGCCAGGTATGAGCTCGTTTTAGGAACATTTTTTCATCTTGATGAATCGATTTTTTTTAAATTAATTTTTCGTTGTTTCGATCTTCTGTTCTATTGGGTATCTGAGAAAACGCGAAGAAATGGAAAGGGAAGCTTAAAGTTTCAATTTTGGGGGTGTGTGTGTGTATATATCCGGTCTTGTTACGTATTGGTAAATAATTTTTTTTTTAATTATTAATGTTTGTAGACTCATAATATGTTGGATGTATTGATAAATTTAAGAAAGTTTAGTCTAGGCTCCTTGGATGTGTTTATAAATGGGTTTGAACAATTGGGTTTAATTCAATTTCGTATTTGATGAATTGGTAATTTTGAGCAATTAAATGGTAAGAATGCTATGGTGTGTCCGCCACGCATATGCTGTTATGGTGGATGAATGATTAATGGGAAGCCCACTTTTGCTTTTTAATTTGTGATCGGCGGGAACATGACTGGGAACACTGGATTTGGAGACTTTCTTGGATCCAGAAGTCTTGTATTTGAGTTGTAATATTCTCCTTTTTTTATTTTGTTTTTTTGGCCAGTGAAATCTGCGCTTGATTTGAATTATTCTGTTACGTTGAAGGATTTTGAAGTAAAAGTGCAACATTGGATAAAAATATTCCTAAGTTGTCACATTGCATTTTTGTGAAAATTGCAGGGCTTATTTGACTTGTTCTTTTTGTAGATTCCCCTTTTCGAGAAGCCTATGTTAGAGGAAGGATTGATGGGAGAATAAGCTGATTGACTGTAGATTGTGAATTTATATTGGGTTGGTCAAAATGAGTGTGGTGGGTTTTGACATTGGGAATGAGAATTGTGTTGTAGCTGTTGTGAAGCAGCGAGGTATTGATGTGCTGTTAAATGATGAATCACAGCGTGAAACCCCGGCTGTTGTATGCTTTGGAGAGAAGCAAAGGTTTTTGGGTTCTGCTGGGGCTGCTTCTGCAATGATGCATCCGAAGTCGACTGTTTCCCAATTGAAGAGGCTGATAGGTAGGAAATATAAGGATCCTGATGTCCAGGACGAACTGAAGATGTTACCTGTTGAAAGTTGTGAAGGTCCACATGGTGGCATACTGATTCAAATAAAGTATGCTGGAGAGACACACACATTCAGTCCAATCCAGATTATGGCTATGCTCTTTGCTCATTTAAAAGATATAACAGAGAAAAACCAGGAAATGCCTGTTTCGGACTGTGTTATTGGGATTCCATCCTACTTCTCTGATTTGCAAAGACATGCATATTTGGATGCTGCATCAATCGCTGGATTGAAGCCTTTGCGGTTGATGCACGATTGTACAGCAATTGCCCTGAGTTATGGGATTTACAAGGCTGATTTTCCCCAGAGCGGTTCAACATTTGTTGCTTTTGTTGATATCGGTCACTGCAATACCCAAGTCTGCATTGTGTCTTTTGAGGCTGGGCATATGAAGATCCTGTCACATACTTTCGACTGTAGTTTGGGGGGTAGAGACTTTGATGAGGTTCTGTTTAGTCATTTTGCTGCACGGTTCAAGGAGCAGTATCACATTGATGTGTATTCAAATGTGAAGGCATGTATCAGGCTGCGTGTGGCATGTGAGAAGCTAAAGAAAGTTTTGAGTGCCAATGCTGAGGCACCATTAAACATTGAGTGTTTAATGGATGAGAAAGATGTCCAGGGCTTCATCAAAAGGGAGGAATTCGAGAAGTTGGCCTCTGGGCTACTTGAGAGAATTAAAGTACCTTGCAAGAAAGCATTGGCTGATGCAAAGTTACCTGTGGAAAAGCTTCATTCAGTTGAGCTTGTAGGATCAGGGTCCAGAATACCCGCTATCAGTAAGTTGATAGCCTCTATTTTCAGAAGAGAGCCCAGCAGAACACTGAATGCTAGTGAGTGCGTATCTCGGGGATGTGCTCTTCAGTGTGCAATGCTTAGTCCAGTTTTTAGGGTCAGAGAATATGAGGTGCATAATCTAGCTAAAATTTCAAGTTTCAGTTATTTGTAAGTTAGAGGCTATAATGTTTGATGTTTAAACCTTCAAAATCCGGTTCCAACTATATATTTGAACTCTACCTACTTTGCATTTGTTTGTTTCTGTGTCTTACATTACTTTCTCAAGATTATATCAAGGTCTCGCTTCCATGATGGTGCAAGAATAGAAGTTAATAAATAATTTCCTTTTTTAATTTGCACAGGTGCAAGACTCCATCCCGTTCTCTATAGGAATTTCTTATGATGATGGACAAACCTGCACAGCATCAAATCATCTACTATTTCCGAAAGGCCAACCTATGCCAACTGTGAAGGTTCTGAACTTTAATAGGAGTAGTTTGTTCCACTTGGAAACATTTTATGCCAATCCAGATGAGCTGCCTCCAGGCATATCGAGACAAATTAGCTCTTGTGCGGTATGCATTAACAAATTGAATGCAAGTTCATTATGCAGTATGTCTTTGTTGTAGACTTGTTCATCGGCAAATATGAATGGACTGGATTTATTTACATTTCATTGTGGACCAACCTTTCATTTAACAAGTTAGAATAAGCTTGTATAAGTACCCATGATCCATAGTAATTTATGCTTCTAGAATGATTTATGCAGTGGCACTTTGTCCAAGAAGTAATTAGACTGCTTACTTACCAAGAGAATTTTTTTTGGATAAGAATACCGAGAGAAAAATTATTGTGTGCATTTAAACAAAAATCTGCTCTCGTATGCTTACTTGAAAAATCATTGAGACCTGTTGAAGCATTTCTTTTGCTACTACAAGATGTCCACTTTCTTTCTTGTGGAAATTTTTCTTAGCTTCTGGAATAGGCTAGCTTGTAAGTTTGCCTGTTAATAAGTTACCATCCGTGCAGATTGGTCCTTTCAAATGCTCAAACATTGGAAAGACAAAAGTTAAAGTCAGAGTTCAATTGAATCTCCATGGTATTGTTAAGGTCGAGTCGGCTATGGTGAGTACTGAGTAGAGTTGCAATATACTGTATCTATTGTATTTGCTGAAATAATCTATTTATTAATTTTTGGAGCAGAGTTGATCTTGTGTTACTATTTCAGTTGTTGGAGGATCATGCAGATAATTCAGTTGGAAATGAAGATGTTCGAGTGAGCACAGACAGAGATGACATGGATCATGCTTCTACTTCTACCTCTGGTGTCCCTCCTACCGTAGAGAATGGTGTTAAAGATGGGACAGCTCCACATTGTAACACTTCCACTGCTTCTGTATGTACCTGCTTGGCTTCATCTTTCTGCTTATGTCTAGTCATATATTCTATAAATGAAGAGTGAGCAACCTTAATGCATGGGTCTTGTGTATCACGTGGAATTGTATCTCCAGAAAAAGCACACAGTGAGATATATAGAATTATGCATCTCCATATCCTACTCGTTTTGGAAAATGTTGGTTTATAGACTAATGAACGAGAAACATCATTCTCTTGCAGACTCATCACCCAAGGATAGATAAATTGCCCAGAAAACATGAGATGCCTGTTAATGAGAAAGTATTTGGTGGCATGACTGAAACTGAGCTCATGGAAGCTCTACAAAAAGAGGTTGAGTTGGCTCAACAAGACAGAATTGCAGAACAAACCAAGGAAAGGAAAAATGCTCTGGAGTCTTATGTCTATGAGATGCGAAGCAAGGTACTTCTTTTTCTCGCGATCATGATATTTGCATTTTGCTCCTCTATATGACTCAGAGAAGTTCCTAGCTTTCCATGAGTCATTAAAATGAAGCACTGTAGTTGAGAGAAAACTTCATCAAGAGCATAGTTGCAAGGATCAGTAAAGTAGGATGAGGGGTTTCTACATGCTTAACTCTCTGATATAAGTGAATGGCCTAATATTCATCTATTGACTTTTTTTTTAAAGCTCCTACACAATTCTCTAAAGAATTCTTTAGTGTGGATATCTTCGAGATGTTAGCTTTGACCAAATTGCTTCAATATATATATATATTTCTATGTTTGTTTAGCAAAAAATTGGAGGATTCATTGGATCTCATTGTATATTCGCACTTCATACTGTTCACTGTGGATTAATGATGATAATTATTTGTATATAGCTTTTCAATACGTATAGAAGCTTCGCAAATGATGAGGAGAGGGAGGGAATATCGAGGAGCTTACAGCAGACAGAAGACTGGCTTTACGAAGATGGTGACGATGAGACAGAAAATGCTTATAATCTAAAGTTGGAAGATCTAAAGAAGGTTACTCTTACTTATCCCAACCCTTGATGTGTAACAATGTCCTGACTCTAGCCTTCTGTTTTATTCACGGAATTATTATCTGCTGCTTCCTCATAGATGGTGGATCCAATTGAGAATAGATACAAAGATGAAGAAGCTAGGGCAGAAGCTATAAGAGATTTATTGAGGCGCATTGTAGATTATAGTGTAAAGGTGGATTCTCTTCCACCTAAGGACAAAGAGATGGTATGATCATGATTCATTGGGATGACCTAATGTTGCTTCGACTCAATTTTGATGAGTTTGGTATCAATGATGCAGATACTTAGTGAGTGCTATAAAGCTGAGCAATGGCTGAGAGAGAAAAGCCAACTTCAGGAATCCTTGCCTAAAAATACAGACCCGTTACTGTGGTCAAGTGAGATCAAGAGCAAAGAGGAGGAACTAATCAAGTAATAATAATGACCCTCACTTGGGTTTCCTATAGTTCAGTCTCTATTTTTGTTCCATGCACTGCAGTCTTCTGCCTTGAATTCTCGGTTCACTGATTAGCAGTTTTTTTCTTGCATTTAATTCACATTTCCTGACAGAAGGTCTCATGGTCTTTCATCCCCTTTTGTAATTTCAGGACTTGCAGACATATACTGATGTCAAAAACTTCATGTCCAGGAGGCTTAAACGATCAGGAAAACCATTTTCCAGGCAGCGCATAAAGAGTTGCTGATTTATTACTCTCATATTCTTCAAGTGAAGCTGCATCTTATAGTTAATAGACTTCCTTTTCATTATACCATTTCAGAAATGTAGATACTGTTTTTTCTTTTATGTTAAAAACTTTTTGCAAGTATAGAACAGATAGGAATGAGAAGGAAATTAAAGAAAGTCGTTCTTAGTTTTAACTCCATAAGATTTTGTTATTATAGTTTCAAGAGTTTACATCATTTGTAATGCATTTGTACATTATACTAAATCATTTGGTAAAACCTGAGGCTATTCAATGTATTCAAATTTCTTTTCATTTAGACATTCTGATTTACCTTTGACTATCTCTGAATCGAAGAGATTTCATCTATCTATGCAGATGTGGATGTGTTTTCTCAACTTGAATATGTTACATGGTATAACAATGAATTCTTGCAATTTATTGTGATGCAGCTTTATTCTCTTATGCATTTTTAAATTATGCATGTCCTTTCGATGTGGTAAGTAACATATAATATATATATATATATGTATGTATAATTCGGTTATGGATCGGAAAAGTGAAGTTTGAAATAGAAAGTGCGATGGTCTTTTGATTGAGTTCTCTGCACTCTGGATCTCTATTCCTGTTTGCGTGGACAAATGTGGTAGAGGCGATTGCCACTGTATTCACAATGTAGGAAGGAGAATGGTTCCCAGCATATGTATTCTTGATTTTCAATTTTGAGGGACCAAAACTGAATCACACAAAGATCATTGATATCCTTGCTAATTGGTGTTAGTTCCTCCAACACAGTCGGTCTGTTTATCACTATCGCTCTCCTCAGGGTTTATGGGAAGGTGACTTCTGAGTCCTGAGGCAGAATCAGAAGATATCATCACTTATTACAGTTTGACTATGACTATTCTAATCAAAGTTAAACTGGAAAGGAGGTTTCATTGTCCTCTTTCTAGTGTTACAAATCTCCAAATTCCAAGGACAAACAGACCAAAAACACACTATGCATGCATACAGATGAACATGGTAAGCCGGAAGAGCTGACTACACATAAAATGCCTTATGGGGTCATGTCTTTGCTTTCTTCCTGGCCTTTGGCTTCTGTTTTGACTTTGTAAACCCTCTTCCGCTCTCCTGTCACCAAAAAGGCACCAAAATCGTAAGCAACTTGTACTGGAGGAATTCAACTTATGTTGCTTGTATTTGTAGACATACCTTTCTGTAATATCTATAAGCACTTTTTCCTGTTAACTCCTCCCCTTTTGCAGTCACATAAACCTGAAGGAGATAATACTAAGAGAATTAGATTTTGGTTCACAGGACAAATAAAGAAAACTACTAGACCATCATCTTTATATTTACTTTTAACACTGGAAAAATTAAGTAAAAATGTGAACTGAATAAAAGCAGAGCATGCTACCTACCGATACTAAGCCTAACAATGGATGAAACAGCTCCTTCGGTATGTCAGCTGATAATTAGAGACTGAACTACAAGTATTCAAGGCCAAAAGCCAATGAACCTACCTTAATGCCATTGGCTGCTGTATACCAGTGGCCAGTGCCAGCAGATTTCTCACTTGCCTGGACTCGCCTTTTGCCAGCATTCTTTGGAGTTGAAGTAGAGGCTTTGCAACTAACCCAGCTCCCAGGACATGAGATGTCATCAGTTGTAGTACTTTTTGATCTGCTCCTGCTCCTTGATCCTTTGTCCACATCTGCTTTCTGTGCTGCCAGCTTTCTGGCAGCTTCTGTGGTACCAAATTGACTCCTGGAGAAGTAGCAAAATCTCATCAGCAATCATTAATCATCACAACAGTAAGAAGTAGAGTTTGATTAACTGCTGTGATGGGAAGCAATGTATACATGTAATTAATTACACAACCCGCAGTCTGCTTGTTGTCTCTGTCATTGGCACCACTCAGTGGGAAAAAATGGGGTAACCGACTGCGAACTAAGCCTCGAATATTTGGATCATCATGGAAAAAGTAACAGTGAGAAGGAGGAAGATTTTTCAATTCCTGCTGATGTAACTTGTTTATGTGGCTATTTTCTGTCAAGTTGCCATCACCATTGCTTATGTATGAGCAAGTCTCTATTTGAGATTTAGCCTTATCCTTCACAGTATGTGAGAGCTCTTGACAGAACTCATCTAGAGCAGGTGTTGAAATGCGGAAGCTCTTGATTGGAGAAAAATCTTTCCACAAGTCCACTTTGCTAGGCACAGAATTATAGGTATCTTTTGTGTTCTGCTGAGTCAGAGGTGCAGGCTGTTTAGACAGGTTGACTGATGAGTTAATTGTACTAGTTCCACCATTAGCATGTTTACTCATGGATGAACTATCAGAATCAGAATCGGAGTCAACTAACTGAAACTTTCTCAGAGGACTCGGAGTCAATTCTGGAAAAATAGAGTTGTTAAACTTGGTCTTCAAACTTGCAGAAGATAGATCATTCAAAGCCTCTTTGCCTTCTGTTACCTTTGACTGACTTGATAAAGATGCAGGCAAGGCCCTCTTGCCAAGTAATGGGAATTTTGAGCTGCTGCATATAGAATGATGTTGAATCGATGGCTTATCATCTGCACAGAGAAATAATATTTTTGACAATCATGAAAATTCTATGAAAAAAACCAGAACATTAGGGCAAAATTTCTTTATACCTATGTAATTGAAAATGATTCATCTTGACATACTACAACTTACCGGATAATTAACAAATTGAAAAACAATACATGTCATCAAAAGCAATGAAACAAGCTCTCGTTCAGACTGGGATAAGCTACATGCCTTTCATGATAGTTTCTCTCTGCCTAAAGCTCATATAAGTTAGTTCTACCCAGAACATTCATTTTTCACTAGTGGAAACTCTCGACGAAGAAATTCCATTTCATTCCATTCAAATAAACCAATCACCCTTGATACTGTCTTCGAAACATGTGTTCTTGGACTTGTATTGTAAATAAACTTGAGAAATGCTTCACCAGCAAATACTGCATCGCACTATTTGTACTCCATCTTGACTTTAAGAAGTGATCAAGTATTTACTCCAAATGGATTTCCAAACGTTGAAAAGCACTAAATCAAGTTATTTTTAACTTGCAAACAGGAATCCAAAATGGTAATTAGCAATAATCATATCCTCTTTAAACAATGAAACATACTTGTAATCAGCTACAATTTTCTTGATGCAACCCTCGAGATAATCCTGACAAACTCAAATTTCTTTCCTCCTCTTGATTTGTCATTTCCCCTGACCTCCAAAACTTAAAATTGAAGTGGTATCTCCTTTCCCTTCTATCAAGCTCCATCCATTCAAACACAGTACAATTATACAAGGTCAGCTGCACAAAAAGGAACACTTTCTTACATGCTCTACTAATGTAAGTAAGAGCTCCTGCACACAGGCCTCATGTACGACATCATGATTCTAGAAAAAAATTAAGTATCTTCCCGTCGTTGAAACAATGATAACAGTATTCATTATTTCTGGTCTACATTTGATCCATAATCACATCTTTTCAAATTGTAACTCGAAATTTTCCCGCTGTTCACACCATATTCCTTGTTATTTTGCTAGATTGCCACATTTCAAATCCATTTTAATTGTGTTTTGATTAACCCAATTCAGAATTTTAATGACTTGAACTAAAATTTTGATTATGAAAGCCAAAAAAAAAAAAAAAACATCATATAAGCTACCCGAGCATTGAGAATCCACAAGCTTTAAGCTACTTGCATTCTCAAACTGCTGAACCTCGGATAACAATGGAAAAAGACAGGTACGAGTCATACTAACTGGTTCTAATGACGAATACATTCACACAGGTACAGGTTCAATTGTCATTCCCGCTCGAACTATTCTAGTTTTCGAGCAACCCAACAATATCGATTCCTTATTCTTTTTTTTTGGGCAAAAATTCCTTTTTCTTTTGCCAATACATGATTTAAACTCCAAGATTAGACCCTTTTTCACTAGCTAACCCTAACCCTAATTCACAATTCCAATATCAAAACACGTACAAAAATTATTAACCCCCAGAAGAAAAAACCTAGAAACTATTCGGGATTACAAAATTACCCCTGAGGAGTAATGTATACTGCATTCTCAACTACCTGTGTTGGGATCTTCCTGAGAAGAGAAATCTTCAATATCATCATCCACATTGAGATCTGGGTCTGACCCGGGAACCGAATCGAGCTGTTGCTTAGTGGAAGGCCCTCGTTTGAGACGTCGCAGAACTCGGGGAGTGTTGGGCGAGGTTTCGGGAGTCGGATTGAGCTCATCGTCAGAGTCTGGTACTTGATCCGATTGGGGGCGTATTTGGGGATCCGGGTCCGTGTCGGAATCGGAATCGAGGCCGAGTGAGAAGGAAGGAAGCTCACGATCTGGCATTGGAAGGCGGGGAGAGAGAGAGAGAGAGGACGAGAGAAGGGATCAAGGGTGGGGCTTGTTTACTAGTGGCGCAAGTAGACCGTTTATACGGCGGATATGTAAATTCAAAATCCCAACATTTGGCGCGAAAATAGATGGGGCTAGGACTCTTTTTAAGTGGAAATGAAATTTTCAAGAGTATGAGTGAGTTCGGTTAGCCATATATAATACGGTTTGATTTTTTTCTTTTTAATCGGTTTCAAACACTTCCATTCACAGTTTAAACCATTTATTAATAGACGGTAAAATCATTTTATGAATACTTTAAAAAAAAGATAAATAATTAAATTAATAAATTTCTTATAGAATTGTTTTTCACTATCTTATAGTAATTTTTGGTTTATCATTTTTTTTTGTTAATTATAATCAAAATTTTACATTGTTAGACAGTACAAAAGATGCTTATAGTAATTTTACACTGCTGTAGTACAAATATAAAAGATGCTATGGTGATACACTCAGTAGGTCTTGCAAGTATTGGCTTTTAAGGAAGATGGTTATACATGGGGAAAATCATTTTCCTTTTTAAAAGATCAAACTTCCTATTTGTTTTCCCTATTTTCCACCAACATATTTTACTATTATCATTATCAACAAGCCATTGCTATTGCATCTTATCATACTTTGCTACATCTGGCAAATACATGCTCTGAAGCTGTGTCCTATTAATGATTCTCAAAAGCTGTGTCTTATTAATGTTTCTCGAGCCGGTTCTTAATCAGAAATCTAAATAAGTAACTTGATTTACAAAGCTTTTTTTAAAACTGGTATCAAGATTTGATTTCATTTCTTAATTTTCTCAAGTTGGTTGTCCATTGATCCCTTAACTAGCTTTTAATTTTTTGTATTAAATCCTAAAAAAAAATATATGTATGGATAATCTAATTACAAATTAATAAATTATAAGGTTGTAATTATCAATATCAATACAGTTAAGTTACAAAAAATATTAGAAAATTATCGAGATGTTCCTCTCCTAGCCAAAGTAACCGATGGATTCAATATGACAATAAAAGATAATTTTGTTAAGAAGGAATAAATTTTATATATACACCACATAACATCGCTATTTTTTTTTTTTTTTTGTATACAACTCATTTATGAGGCATGCATTATTCATATCTCAAACTCATTAATAAAACCGATTGGTACTATCATTAACCTCACAAAATAATCATGTCATGAATATTTGTTTAAGTTACTCACATAATACTCAGTGTATGAATCATTTGACTCATTTATACATTTAAAGCTCATTCACTTTGTTGAATTAAATAAAGGGGAACGGAATTGTGATTACTTAAGAATGTAATAGGGGTGTAATAAGATATTATAGTGTTTACTTAGGTAGAATGGAATGGGCATTACCTTGGTTAGTTAACTATTTTTAATAGAGAATAAGGTATTAATAGAAAATAAAATGTCTAAAATAGCCTTATTATATTATTAAGAAGTGTTTAAAAAAATGCGTGACACTAAAGACGAAAAATGAACAAGCCCATTCATCATCCAAGGATGTTCAAACCAGCGAAGTCGGCTGCCACACAAACCTAGTGAAGATGACGAAGACAAGTAACCCAACAACAGACCCGCGAACATACGAATAGCGCACCTATCGAACAGTGAAAGATAGAAGACTCGACAGCAAACGCATGAAACAGCCGCCAACCCACCGAACAACGAACAATGATCGAAGACACAACGACCAACCCATGAAACAGCTAACCCACCAAACAGCAACCACCAGATCTAACTTCTCACACCACAAACACAGGACAATGCCAAACACAATGACCACACGACACAGCATCAAACATAGCAACCACGACCAACAGAGAACAGATTTAAAAGTTCATCCATCAACTTGTCCTCTTCTTTCCTCCATCTGTGTTTGTCGTGTAATGAAAATGTGAGGCAGCTCAAAAACGAATAGGTTAATTTGGGGAAATTCTCTCTATAGTAACTCGTAATTGTGATTCTGAACTTCTCAAACCAAATTTCAATTCCACGTTTTCACTTTGGCTCCAAATTCATATTCCACAATGCAAGCGAAGTAAACATTATAATTCCTATTCCATGCAGAATAGAGCTGTAATATGATTGCTATTACGGCCAACTAAACACATCCTTAGTTATCAAATACAAAGCTGCTTTTGCCACCATTTCTATAGTTTCCAATATAATTTTCTTTATAAGCATTTATCACATTGAATAAAACATTTCAAATGTGTTTTTTTTTTTTCAATGGAGACATAATGATATGATATATTTATTTTGGAATTTTTTAAATCAATAAAGGAGCTCAACTTGAATATAAAACACAACATATTAAATAGGTTAGATTATTACATATTCAATTTTTCAAGTGTAATTAATAAATGAGTTATATTATAGGTTAAGATTTTTTTTACAACATATTTACATCTCTATTTATGAGATCCTGGCCTAACAATAAAGCCATGGATTATGTCAAGGGTAATATTGATATGATGCAAGGATTTATCAAATATATCACATACATGTGATGTGAGTCATGTATTTCATATAATGCTATGGAAGCAAAATAGCTTGAGACAATTGCTTTAAGTGGGATGAGATATGGAGGACTTGGGAAGGAAGATTATGTAATCTTGGCAAACTCTCAGACTTATGTGATTTGTTTTTTACTCTCAAATACCAAACTTAGAAACTTGATCCCTAAAGTTGAAAATGAATGAAAATCAATTTCAAGAATAAGAAACTAGGTGGCATTTTATAGAACCTAACAACGAACAAATCTTTTTTCTTTAAATTTCATTTTTATCATGGTCAAATCATGCTTGAAATGGATAGTTGAGATTAATTAAGACTTCTTATATTTATCTACAGGCCTTCTAGAAGGTGCATGCCTTTTGGACATAATTGGCTAAGTACATGAGCCAACCGAGAAATATAAAGATTAAGCTAGTTAGTCGTAACATATCCTATTATAAGCTCATATATTCTATTACATTGGTAATATATCATTTTAAGTGTAATTCAACAAAATAATAACTATTATTTGTTGGGACAATGTTATAAAGAGTACTTCAACTCTACTCATTTTTACAATTAAATATCTAAACTTAAAAAAAAATCAATTTACTATTTAATTAAACTTTTCGATATTGTTTATACGACTTGTGCTAACACCATTAGTTACTATTAGATTATGTGGATTTCTTAACCAACTACAACTTCACACGTAGGTTTTAACATTAATTTAACATAAGAGCAATCCATGTAGACATTCAACTAGATTAATCAAGAAAAAAAAAACATATTAGGAAAAATAAAGAAAATGTGCCACTACAAGTTAAACGAGCAAAACCCTCCTACATACCCCTTATCCCTTCTACGTACATGTATGGTGGTTATTAAAGCATATGTTTGCATTGGTCAGCTCTTATTAGCGATAGGTAATCCAATAATGTCGATTATTTATGCTTAAGAGGCGGCAACAATGGTAGTTTATGAAATCCTCCAAAAGATGAAATAGGATTTGATAATCAATAACTATTTTCAATTAAAGGAAAACAAAAGATAGTATTTTTACAAATCTAGAAGTAGTTTAGAATCAATCCAACCCATTTTCATGTTTCAATTTTACCTAGAATGATGGAAAATCTAGAAAGAATTTTTTTTTGGGTCTCGGGTTCAAGCTAGAGAAAGAAACTGTGTGTGATTTAATTTGAGTCTAATTGGTTCAAATTATTGATTCTTATTTATGACCCTTTATTATAAATAGATATCACATTAGATTAAAATTAGAGGTTTCAAATTAGTTGGAATTGAATCAAGTTAGATTTAAGTTTCAAAACCCTAATCCTTATGTTCAAATTCGAGAAGAAGATGAACAGTACATTTCATTGTAACTATTTGCCAAAAAAAAAAAAATGCTATTGAGCAATGAGTTGCCTTCATGATTTTTTTTTACACACAGGACACATGTTGCTCCACTATTTGTTAAAAAAGCCATGTCATACAATGATAATTGACGGTATTAATTCAGATAGTATAAAAAAATATTAAAAAATTTAATTAAGTAGCAAATTGACTATTTTAAAGTTTAGATACATAATTATAAAATTAAGATACCATTTATAATATTATTTATTTATTTATTAGTTCCATTTCCTGCGATTCTACCTCATTCTATTATAGAAACTAAATTTACCACTAAAGATTTTTCTTCTCACTTTTGTACATGAAACGCTAATAAAGTTTCCCAGGCGTACACAACATAAATTTTTAAAATGTAATACACACATATAATAGCAACGATCGGAGAATCACGAAACAAAAAATTTAATTTAATGAATACTATATATCGTCGCAATAATGAAATCTCGGAAATAGTATATATACCGTGTATGTCACACGATCATATAAGCGAGAATGAATTATTTATAATATCCGACACGTCTCATATGATGTTTTCAACTACAATTATCATTTTTATCCTCGACGTTGATAAGGATGTCCCAAAAGGAATAAACACGTCGAAGAACAGCAAGAGGAAAATTCCAAATTGGAAACAGTACAATGTCTCGAGCCAAAAACACTAGAGATGGAGAGAGGTGTGTAGTAAACAAAATCTTCCGACAAAGAACAAAGTAAGTTGGATCGAAAATAATGATAATGAAATTCTTTACTTCATTTATTCATAATTTTTTTTATTTTAAACTCTGTACTGTTGATAAAATCATTTAATCCATTCTTTAATGATTATAAAAATTATTACGATAAAGTAACCCGTTTAATACATCGACATTTGAATCATATTGGAACACGGCCTGAATGAAATCCCAGTGAGTCTATCTGACCTTGACTCTTGGGCAACCTAACCTATCTCCTTCAGTTGACAAGCCTTTGATGAACACCGGTTTTGCATGGGCTGGATTGTCTTTAAGATAATTTATTATATTATGAGCCTTATGATGTGAAAGCCATCATTGGGTCCGAAATTCAAGCATTCAAACCGTAAAAAAAGTTGCCGCAAGTAATAATACTTGGGCAAAATTTCTCTTTTTAAACTGGAGTTTTCATCTTTTCTGTCACTCCATAAGCCTACATTACACTGCGTTCGATGTCGGTTTGTGCTTGATGTATAATAATTAATATAACATATAATATTATTAAATATATTCAATTAAATAATATAAAAAAAAATAAAACAGAAAATTGTTGAAAATATTCCAAAGTCCTATGGCTTGCCGTCTAACAACAAGCCTTGGGTAGTCAGTAAGAGCCTCACAAAGATGGTAGTTCGTTTAATTGATCCACCACTCTTGAAAAAAAAAAAAAAATTATGAGTCAAAAGCACGATGCATCATAGTCGGTTAGTCACCAAGCTTTCTAATAAATTTTATTTTCTTCAATGTTATGTTTTATAAAAATACTCATTCGAAATAAAATAAATTAAAATAAAATAGTATATAACGATATTTATAAAAAAACATTCTTAATTCATGAATATAATAACTATATATTAATATTAAAAGATTATTCAATCAATTATCATTAATAAAATAAAATAGAATCATAATTCTACTCTTCAAAGGTGGAATCAATTATGTTTTAAAATTAAAATAACTAATTATAACGAATCGCAATTCCAACTTCCAAATATGAGAAAGAGAATAAAATTCAGAATTGCGATTTAATTCCAAATCCTTACTAATATACTAAACACAACATTAAAATATAAATAGTTTGCGATCCACTATAGCTTTTGTCAACTATCCAACGCTCAAGAGCACCTGAACATCACTTGTGGGGATCATTGCAAGAGCACGAAGAGTTTGACCTCTCTTTTTTTTTTTAAAAAAAAAAGGTCATTTTTTAGATATATCTATTATTTTTATTGTACAATTTAATCAAACATATTCACTAATATTATTTTATTATGTTAATTATTATAAATTAATCAAAAACCTGCCGAATGACTAATAATGATAAGCATGGATAAATATAGAAATCCCGGTGACAAAAAAGATAAAAAAACATTATGTAAAATGAATCTACCTAAAACATTTGTTGTTTAACAGACTATAACAACAACCATTAATTTTTTTTAGTAAGTCGACCATTAACTATTAGGGTCACTCCTTATCAATGCTTGTTGTCTAAACGGGAGACCTATTTACAAGCTATTATATTTACTTAAATTTAATTTGACAATAATCGAGATAAAGATGGAGATCGAACTTAAACTTCGTGATACTTAGCTCAACTAACTCACAATTTTAATCAACTTCCAATCAAGATTAATCGTTACTTTGGTTTGAATTGAATTCAAATTCCAGTATTATAATAATTAGAATAATGGTAATTCTTTTAGATGATCGTGTTGAAAGGAACTTACTATAGTCGAGCTCGAGCTCATTAAGCATCACTTCAAATTGTGTTTAAATTTAAAATTATAAAGCTCGAACTCAACATTATATTTTATCATTTAAGCATGTTTACCACCTTAATCAGTGCCTATGCCATATGTTAGACAAATATTAGGGCACAAAATTGTGTATATAGTTCCTAAGTCTTGTGAACTTTTGTTGGAGCTTTTGTAGTTCTAATGTAGTGTTAGCAAGAAAGCGGAGCAATTGAAAATGATATTTTTATGTGATGATTCCTTGATAAATATTGAAAAATTTTGAAATATATAATTATGGTCAATCCTACTTTAGGGTGATTTTATTTGTATTTTATTGAGAGAGAAAGGGGGCAAATAAGCAAGTAAAATAATATACTCAATGAATTAATAAAAGGATTATAAATCATAACTAAAACATTTCAAAAGGTAAATTTGCTATCAAATGGCCCACAAAATGATTTTATTAAGAAAATAAGCAAAAACTATGGTTTTTTTTTTCTGTCGTACAATTGTGATGGTATATTTGGTTCGTGGAGTGGGACAAAATATGAATAAAATTATTATTTATAAAAAATATAATAAAGAAGTAATGGATTAGGAAAAAAAAAATCTAAAAATGCTTATATACCCATTCCATGACTTAACAATTGTTTTAGATCTCGTAAGTTATATTAGGACAATCTATTCAAAAGAATGTAAGAAATAGATATTCTTTAGTCTGGTAAAGAAATTACAACCCTTATTTGATCATATTATAAATTTTATAGAATAGTTATACTATAAATCAAACACAATAATAGTTTTTGTTGAACTGGAACAAATAGTAACTAATCAATTCTTTCCCTTTAGAACAAACCTTGCCTTGACTTATTACTTAGTCTAGGGATTGGGTGGCTAAAATTATATTGTGGTCCACATGGGACCGGTTCAGTGCAATTTAAATTGTACATCAAATATCAACGGTCAAATTTTAGACGAGAAACAAAAATATACATTTCTTTTTTTTTTTTCATTATTCATGATTACATAAACCGATTTAATAAGCTGATTACCTTAATCTAATAAATACTATAAGATTTTGTGATTTGATCTAAGTCTACGAGCGTGTGAATAAAATTAAAATAATAAATTTTAGATAATTGTTTTTTTGGCTCGAAAATTGAGTAATGAGAGCTTATTACAGTGCCAATTGCCAGCCCCATGTGCGTACATTTTGTCACCTTATTGTAGCAGCACCAATTGCCAGCCCCATGTGCGTCTAAACATCACTGACACGTGGGAACAGAACAGTTTGCCACGTCGGATTTCGATTTCCTCGGATGCCTTGTTTGCTTGGGTACTAAATAATGCAGATAAATCACGTTAGAGTAGGAGAGATCTGTTGAACAAGAGCCAAGAAGTCTCCTGTGGAAGGGATGTGCACGTATCCTCTCCATGGCATTTGGCGAGGCACGTTGTGACGCCATCCAAGAAGTGAAGTTGTTCTGTAGAATTTGGGGGTTCAAGGAAGGATGATCTTCATTCTCAATTTCTTTTATGTCATGTATAAATTCATTTTTACGAACATAATCCAAAATTTTTACATTTGTTACTTTTTATAAAAAAATTAATACCGTAATTTTTCTATTGAGTTAATTTTTTTTGTGATACAGAATTATGATTTTTTTTAACGTCGATATACTATTTGATTTAACCTTTATTGATTAATTGATTTGAAAAAAGTTGCAAATGTATATTCATATAAAAATTGACTTGATACTGTATTATAAGAAATTATTTGCATATTAGTAACTTTCAAGAAATATAAATGTAGTATTTTAAAATTTTGATATATTTCTATAATTTAATAATTTTAAAAGGTTTCATTATAATTTAGTTTGTTCCTTTTTAACAATTTTACCATCTATAAAAGCTTTTCATTGAATTGGGCTGTATCCCTTCAAACCAATCAATAATTTGCATTTGTATAACTTTCTATGATTTTATGTAACTTAATCCATTGTTTACTATTCGATTCTTTGCTTGTTTGTTTTTGGTATTTTTGTATCTTATCCTATTATGCATTTGGTCTAAATAAACACCAAGCATAGTAAATGTAATTCATCGTCATTTTCTTTTTCGAGGTGCCGGTAAAGAGCAGGGATAGGTGACGTGGTCGTGACAAGTTAAAAACAAGAAGATTGACACTCTTCCAAGTCCAAGGGGTTTATAAGGAGAAATCTCTCCATGAGGTTTGAACTTACATTTTCTAACATTTAAACCAAGGGCTTAACTATTATGGTGCACCCCTATACATTAATTCATAGTCACTTTATTAATGTCAATCTCATGGATATGGCACCTTAATCTTATCTTGATAATTTAACTATATATTATTTATTCCTTAAGAAATAAGATAAAATGTTAAAACTCTAGTAGTATATTATATTTGTGTGAATACTATTTTATCAATAGAATATATCAAGTTCGAATTCTCAAAATTTTCAATTGTATAAATAAAAAATGAACAAAATCACCATACGGCTTTGGACATTCACCTCTACACTTTGCTTGTGTTCAATTGGCATTCTCGTATCTTTTGTCATAAACTCGCTATGTATTCTATTTTTTCCTACTTACGTTTTCCTTCAGCTAGAAGTTTCGGCTTCCATTCTCTTAAGACATACTTGGTTGATTGAATGAAATACGCTATGATTAGAAAAGTAGTAGCCATTACTTTATTGCACTTAATATGGCATTAGTAATAGATTAAGAAAATATCTAAATTACCAATATACCTAGCCTAATCCATGGTTAGATTGAGATACTAAGGGTAAAGTATAGAATTAAAAAAAAGAAAGAAAGAGAGAAAAAAATAGAATAATTATTTTTTTTAATCACAAGAGAAATTATAATTCATGACTCAATATTAATTGGAATTTCACAAAATAATTATCTTGAAAACAAATTTAATAACAATTTTATTAGAGAGGAAAGATGAATTTATCCTATCCTAAGTTAACCATACAAATACATGCCGTAGAAGTCATCTTTAAAATTGGGTTGCTTGGCAATTGGCATCTTCATTTGGAAAATATACGTTAATTTAGGGTTGTGTTTTGCCTTTTTGGTACCATTCAAGTGTAGTTAATATTCTTAAATTTAATGAAAGGCTTTCCATTTAGTGACATAGCTAAACAAATGAACAAACTGATAAATATATTAGGTATCTTAATCTTAAGGATTCTATTTAAAGTTTTTAGGTGTTATATTAATATAAAATTTCTTCACTTTATTCCTATAACATTAAGGAAGGTTTTTAAATACTACACTAATACTTTTTTTGTTCTTATATGATAATTGTAAAAAGAAAAAAAGAAAAAACTAATAAATTTAAATAACATTTTGGCATCCTTCCTCTTTTTATTACTTAAAAAAAAAAGAAATGATCATTAATCTTAAATTTGGATGTTTGGATTAGGAATGGAGATGGTTTTAGATTCCCTTTAAAAAAAAAGAACAAAGATAGTAATCTTGAATTTGGATGTCTAAATTAACAATGGAGATGATTTTAGAATCCTTAAAACCTTTTCTATTTTTATAATTAAGTCCTTGAATTTCATTTTCAACGTTCAAGTCACAAACTTACAAAGTACGACGATAGTGAGTACTAGTACATCATTTATCGAAGATAGAATATATTTTAACATTTTTCGTACCCGTTACCACCATGTCAACAAATATTAAATATATTTATCAAATTGCCACAGAAAGAGCGAATATGCTAATTTAGGAAGAAAAAAAAAAGAAATAGGCAAATTCTTGAAGGCAGCAGCCACGTGGTTGCTCCAGTAGGGATGCAATTAGATTTTGGGATATGAAATAAAACTCAATAGGGTTTAAGGTTAGGTTATGTGATTTACAAAAAATTTGATAAAAAAACTTGAATTATTTTTTTAAAATAATAAATTAATATTATAATTTCTAATCAATGTAATTTATTTTATTATTTTTATATTTAATTTCTATTTTATTTTCATCATAAATAGATTAATAATAAATTAAAGAAATGACATATAAAAATAAGTTGAAGTATATAAAAAAAAGATTTAATCACTATTTAGGTCGGAGTAAGAAAAGCCCTATTGGATTAGAGTGGGTTTTGGGTATACACATTCTTTATCGGGTCAAGTTTAGGTTCAGTTCAAGTTTTAATAAATCCGTTCTAAACTCAACCTATTTACATCTCTATGCTCTAGACAGTAAGCCCGTATAGGAGTCATATCCAAACAACTTCTATGATGGGTTGACGCTGGCATTAGAATTAGTTGCTTGCTCTTATAAATTGTGAATAGAGTTATAAATAAATGGAATTAACATGATATTAATACTATTCAAATTTGACTGCAATTTGATTAGATTTTGGCATGATTATATATGCTAATTAACCAAGTTAAATATTATTAAATTTGAATTTGATTTAATGAACTATTCAAGCTACTATCAAATTCTCGAAAAGTTAAATTTTGAGCAACTTAAAAATAGATTTAATTTATTTATATATCTAATTATAATCTAATGTAGTAATGCCAATAAAAAAAAATATTTATATGTTTAGTTAAGCTATTTACTTGCTATTATTTTTTTTTCTTCATTTATTCTTTTAAAAATTTTGGATGATAAATAGTGACTCTACACCTAATTTAATTAATGTTGGATTTTGGACGTGTATTTTCCATAAATGAATCGAATAATATCGCCATGGAATAAAATAAAATAAAATATCTCGATCAGGCATTTAAGAAATTAAAGAGAGAGAAATTCCAACAGGGGAAGTCCAAACAGCTGTGTTTTACAAGACTATCGATGTCCCCTTCACCGTCACGGTTTAAACTTTTATTATTATTATAAGTTTTTAACATTGTCATTAACGGACGTCGGAGTCGGACTAGACTGCACTAGGGGGTCAATCCAACCCAACATCACTTTTCATACGACATCGTATCGTAGAACGATCTCCTTCGGGTTAAGGCATAGCTAAGTAGATGTTGATTGACTCTGCGCACACCATACCAAATAAAAAAAGGTCGCAAGATATTATTGTCAGAATTTTCAAAAATTGTTGTATATATCAAATAAATCAGGAAAACTCTTAACAGAATAATGAATCAGTTCTTGAAAAAAAAAGATTAAGTATATATTTTAAGAAATACTGGTATTGTATTGAAAAAAAAAAGAAAAATCTTTAATCTCAGTATTTTATAAGGAGAGTAAATATGGGAATTCAATATCTTCAAAATTCGCATAAGTCAGGTAAGTATGTTTTAATAGTTAAAACTTGTCTGTTCAATCTTTTTTTTTTTTTTTTTGCCTTATTAATTATATTACATATTATAACTTAAAAAAAGGAGAATTCGAACCGATCAATTCCGATAAGAAACCGGTGCTCATACATTAGGATACAACAATCTCAGCTGTTTTACTAAACGAAATAAAATTATAATATTATATCTATTATTAAAATTACAATAAAGTTATCATAAAATTGCTATTTATTGATTTTTATTTTAATAAGAATCTCTTAAGAAAAAAAACTAATCCTAAATTATTATTCATAAATTTAAGTAATTATAAATCATTGATTTTTTAAAAAATAATCATTATGAGATTAAAATATAACTAGACGTAGAATAAATATTCTATAATAAATAGAATAGAAATAGAGAATAAGTAGAAGTTTATAATGTGCTCAAATATTCGCTACGGACAGTTGTTATTTATTATTGGCCAACCGTCCCAAAGAAAATAATCTATATATCGGATATTTGTATTTTTCCAATATTTTAGCGCTATCCCTCCCATGTCATGTCATGTATGCATGTCACGTATGTATCTGTTTAGTACTCTGCAGTCTCACTATGTAGTATCTCTATCTTATATGCATACGCCATACATCGCTGTCTCCATCCATCTCTCTCTCTCTCTTTCTCTCGCTCCCTCCCTCTACTCAGGCACACAAAGCAAAAGCTAGCTTGTAGGTGTATGTTTAGCTTCTTATATAGGATGGAAAAATCTCGCCGGTGACAATGAAGATCACCGGAAGAACTCACCGTCCTTCAGATATTCCGGCGACCATACCTCCCTTATCTCCTAGCCCTCCCTCATACTCAGATCTCCACCCTCCTAAACCCTCCTACAAGTATCAGCGCCGCAAAAACCGTACAAGGCCGAGAATAGGAGCTTCGGTCGCCGGAAGACGGAGCAGTAGGCCGGAGACTCCGTTGTTGAAGTGGAAGACCGATGAGAAGGAGAAGAATGTAAACATTATGTCCGTTGACGATGTGGAGGATACGAAATCGGTGCAACAAGGTCGCCGGAGAACTGGCCGGAGAGATGTGAATGTTTCAGCGAGGAAGCTTGCTGCTGGGCTGTGGCGGCTTCAGCTGCCGGAGAGTGTGCCGGTCCTTGCTACCGGGGGAGGGGGCGGTGTCAATTGCCGTAATGATGGATTAGGGTTTCAGGTCAAATTTGGAGATTAAAGTTTGATTTTTTTTTTCCCTAATAATGAAAGTTTAATTTTTAATTGAACATAAATGATTTTCAATTTTTTTAAAGATCTTTTTTTTTTTTTAAGTAAGGTTTGGTTTTTTAATAATTTGTTTCTATTATTTCATCATTTTGGTATGATATTGTTTGAATTTTACCTAGTTGACTTATGTAAAGTAGTTGTTATTATGCTCTTGCTTTTGAAGTATATTGAGTACTATATGCTTTTTGTTAATATCAATCATTGTACAATGCAAACGGAGTTAAAAACTGGGAAAGAGAGAGAGAGAGAGAGAATATATGAAGAAACTCAACTTGATTTTTTAATGTCATTTTGGTGCTAAAGTTTGAGGTATTTAGATCTGATAGTCTTCATTTTGTTATCTCTTGTCAAATGCTGGGTTGATGGAACTTCATGAAAATGAAATTTTGTCGAGTTTTATCATAACGTGTTGGTTTTAGAGGATAATGATGTTAATCTGATCTGGATTTTGTTTGTTAAGTTCGAACACAGATTTTCGTTATCATCTTCGGTACGATGTTGTGATTTCTTTTGCTGTACCTAAGGCTGGCAATGAGTCTGGGTAATAGTCTTAATATTTTCTTTTTCTTTTTCGGGCCAGGGTGATGCTTGTCATGTGAGGGTTCCGCATTTAGTTCATCGCAGTGGCAAGTCATCCGGTTCAGATGTCAAAGATTTATTGCAGAGCCCCAGCTCAGTTTCAGGCATGAGGAATGACTTCTGCTACAAGGTAAGATGCTTTTTCTAGGTTTATTGGTTTATTTATAGTTACTTGATTGATTCAATTAGAAAAATTGATCAAGTTCAGACAGGAGCGCAATTCTTTGAGGTTTTTCTACATAAGATTGCTCAGGCCCTTTTACATTTCTCCATGTTATATCTATATCTATTGATGGAAAAGACCTGATATTCCCTTCTAGGTTATGTAAGGAGTAAATTATTCATATATTGAACATAGATTGTGCACCTAGGTCATAATTATCGAATACCATGAATCATGTGGATGTGTTAGGGAGCTCTTTGGATGCTTGAAGAAGTGTCATCATATACGAACTTTTAATGAGGAAATTTACTGTTTGTCTTGATGGGCACATTAAGTTTTCCAAGACAAAATCTGAGAAAATATTTCTTTTTAAATTTGAAATTTAGTAGTTGACAGTATCCTTGAAAATGCTGAGCATTACCTAGTCAATAAAGCCTAGGAAATCTCACAATAAATTGCAAGAAGTCCTGCCTTTCAATCCCCATAGGGTTCTTTCTCTGCATTGCATAAGCTATATTAAACTGGTACATGGGTCTTGTGGGTGCTTTGTGTGCCCAGATATAGCCAGTCCAATTATGTCTGAGACTCCATTAAAAAACTTTGGGCTGGCTGTACTGATCTGAATGTTTCTGAGGGCGAGTTGATTAGGCTGCATGGTCCAGATATACTTAGCTATTTGCGACACCAATAGGCTACAGTCTGTATGGCCTTACAAATACTTGTCCATTATTTTGGTGTAACGTTTTGTGTTACTCTTGTGAAGTGTACTAGCAGTTTTGGGAATCAATTCTAAATTCAATCATGGGTAGTTTAATAGTTAGTTTTGGTTTGCTTCTTCCTGTCCCATTTTATGTATTCCATTTTGCTTTAGTGGACAGTTTTCACAGCCACTTGCATATTTACTGTCACCTTTTCCATTGCTATTCTGATAAAATAGGTATTTTTTTTCCCGGTTCTACCAAGTTACAAATATCAGGTTAATTTTTTCTTTCTGTTTACTCTTTTCAGATTGAACCGCCTTTCCAGTTTTCAAATTCTGCAATGGAGGGTGCAACTAAGTGGGATCCTGTCTCTAAGACCACAGCCGATCATATGTACCGAATCTACAGCAACACAAATCTCCTGGACCCACAAGTAACTGCTGCATCAATGATATCGGCACTTGAAGCTGAGCTGGAACAGGCTCGGGTGCACATTGTAGAGCTTGAGACAGAGCGCCGCTCATCAAAGAAGAAACTGGAACATTTCCTTAAAAAAGTCAACGAGGAAAAGGCTGCATGGAGGAAGAGAGAACATGAGAAAATACGTGCATTTATCGACGATATTAGATCTGATTTGAGTCAAGAAAGAAAAACTCGTAAACGAATGGAAATTGTCAATTCTAAATTGGTTGATGAGCTTGCTGAGGCTAAATTGTCAGCTAAGTGCTACATGCAGGAATATGAAAGGGAAAGAAAGACAAGGGAATTGGTTGAGGAAGTATGTGATGAACTTGCTAAGGAAATCGGGGAAGACAAGACTGAAGCTGAGGCGCTGAAGAAGGAAACCATGAGACTGCGAGAAGAAGTGGAAGATGAAAGGAAAATGTTACAGATGGCTGAGGTATGGCGTGAAGAACGAGTCCAGATGAAGCTGGTCGATGCAAAGGTGGCACTTGAAGAAAGATATTCTCAGATGAACAAGCTGATAGCTGATCTAGAGAAATTTCTGCGGTCAAGAAGCACAAACCCAGATGTGAGCGAACTGAGACAAGCAGAATTGCTTCGACAGGCTGCTGCTTCAATTAATATTCAAGAAATCAAAGATTTTACTTATGAACCCCCAAATGCAGATGATATATTCTCAGTTCTCGAGGAGGTTAATTGTGGAGAATATAATGAAAGAGAGATTGAACCATCTACTGCTTATTCACCTAACAGCCATGCCTCTAAAGTCCGTACTATCAGTCCTGAAGTAAAAGCGATTAATAAGAAGACTCAGAGATATCCAAACGCTTTTACTAATCATATTGATGACATGGAAGATGATGAGAGTGGCTGGGAAACTGTGAGTAATCTTGAGGATCAGGGATCTAGTTTTTCACCTGATGGAAGTGTCCCATCAGTCAACAAGATGCATCGAGACAGCAATGTTTCTGGTAGTGGCACGGAATTGGAGGAACATGATGTGGGAGGAGAAACGCCAGTAACTGAAATTAGTGAAGTTTGCTCGATACCTCCAAAGCAAACCAAGAAGGTATCATCTATAGCAAGACTCTGGAGATCCTGCCCTAGTAATGGGGAAAACTGTAAGTTAATATCCGTAGATGGCATCAACGGGAGGCTTTCAAATGGAAGAATATCCAATGGGGGCATCATATCCCCTGATCAGGGCTTAGGTAAAGGTGAATTTAGCCCCACAGATTTGATGGGGCAGTGGAGTTCTCCGGAGACTGGGAATCCTCATATAACTCGAGGCATGAAGGGATGCATTGAATGGCCTCGTGGAGCTCAGAAACATAGTCTGAAGGCGAAGCTTTTGGAGGCAAGAATGGAAAGTCATAAGGTCCAACTGCGACATGTACTGAAACAAAAGATGTAGATGTAAGTTATTTTCCTGTGTTCTACGGAAGTTACTCTATGAAATGCAGAGGCACAAAACTTATCTATTAATATTGTCAAGCTGGAGAAAAGTCCTATAATGCAGGGTCACAAATGCAATAGTCTCTACTACCCGGTTCCAGCTGGCTCTGCTGCTTCATGTATGGATTGTATGAGTAGCTTCATTGTGGAAATCCAATTCCAATTTTCTCTCTTTCTGAATTCTTAATGAGATAGGTTATCATGAGCAATGTATATCTAGCATTTATATAATCTCTGGCATGCCAGTAGACTTTGTACCAATCAATTCCATGAAGTGAAGAGGTGCATGCCGTATATTTTTCCATTTCCCAGTTCTGTAACTGGCTTGAATAAAATGGCATTAGGTTTATTTCTTTTTCCTCTACACAAAAGTATCTGAATGAGTCCTATTGAGTAAATCTAGAAGGTTGCTGGTGGCCTTTCATGGGCTTAATCAGTAATAAAGAAGCATTAGGGCATCTTGAAATAGAATCTTTGGCATGAAAAGAATTGCTCTTTCATCTCCAAGCAGGAGAATTTTTGTGCTCCGTGGGGAAGTTCCTTTTAATTTCTCCTATCAAGTGACATGCTTTGCGATCCATTTTTATACTTGTTTCCAAGTGTTGTAGGACGACACCTACATGCACATGTGCTCAGAGACACCTATTCTTAAAGACTTTCTTCGTGTGAGGCAATATGAAGGCTTCACCAACTTTTCCGGCTGGGAATGTATAATGATCTCTTCCTCCTAGATTGTTACGTTTGTTGCACTGCTGTTTTGGTTCATACTGAAAGCCTAGTGGTCCTATAAAAGAAGGAAGTGGCCCCTAGAATCCCATTGACGGTGTGTATAATATTCACAGTTTCTGGAGTAGCGCTGATGTGATTTTGATTGGTCATTGGTGCATTTGACACCATGCATAATGCACACCGAAGGCCTGGAGTATCACTTAGCATGACTGGATTACTCTTTATATTGCATAATCGCACTCTATCTGTAGACTAACTCTTGAAATTTTCACTGTTCTCTTTTGGGAAATTTACGTTGTGTTATTACTTGTCTATAGTTGCATTTGGGTGTCAGCATCTGACATTTCTCCCAAGGACTTTAGTTTCATTTAAAGCAAAGGAATATTCAAAGTAGTATGTAGTGTGTACATGGGTTTTTTCTTTTTTTCTGGCTGATTTTGAGCTTCACTAGCGCTACCAGAATGTTTCCTGGAACGGTAAAAGATAGGAAAAGCTGAAGCTAGCCTAAGCGCGAGACTTTTCCGTTCTGTCATTGCTTAATGGTATTTCTTTCTTCTTCTTCTTCTTCTTTTTTTTTTCAAAAAAAAAAAATTTGCTGTTCTTAAGTCGAGTTGTGCAAGCTTAGTCAAGGAGCTTTAACATTCTGACGACGTTGGACGGTACTTGAATGACATGCTTGTTGTGGTGAGTTGATGTTTCACAGTCAAGGTTTCAGTCACAGGTCACCTGTGATTTGAAAAAAGTACTCGAGATAAGCTGAAACTCCATCAGGTGCATTGTGCAACTTGCAAGTCTTTATCGGAACCATTTTTAATTTAAGTGTTACTCGCATTTTTGTAACATTTTGGGGGTTAAATGACGAGTAACCTATTAGAAATGCACGGGCATTTAAACTTTTTAATATTGAGCACTTATCTCCTCCGGCAAATATGGGATTTTTTGCCTATTTGGAGGTATACTTGGTGAAAATGAAAATATGATAATGCATGCAAAACTAATAAAAAACTTGGAGGAAAATAAAAATAGAAATGAAAAAGGAAGCTAGTCTTTTTTGACTTACTATTCTCTCTTTTTTTGTCTTTCTTCTTCAATCTCTTATTCCTTTCTATCTTTTTTATTAGATTTGATGGCATGGCACTACCACTAGGGTGTTCATGATTTCATTTGGCTTAGAGAAGACCGAATCAAATTGCATTTGGAATGATTTGGTTTAAATTTTTAATGAACTAAGGCACTTAAAAAGCGGTTTAGTTTTGTTTGGTATTGCTTGAATGCTTTTTAAAACACTTTTTTTTCCCCTAACTAAATGAGTTTTTAACCAAATATCAATCTTTAGTTTAAAGAACGTTGCGTAAAAATTTAAACTATATAATATTATATTATGGTGATATTGCATATGGTTGATAGTGAAAGTGTATGAATCTATTAGAAAGATGAGAAATGACAGATGACGGTAAGGAAAATTGTGTAGAATGTAGAGGTTAAAAGTGAAATGAGGGACGGCAAAAAAAAAAAGGGTAAATAAAAGTGAGATTGAAATGTTAATAGTCCAAAACTAAAAAATATCACTCATTTTTAATTCTTTTTTTCATAAGAAGTGGTTCATTTAGTTCGAGGGATCATTTGGACCATCTTTGAATTGAACCATAAACAGATCCGATATGTAAAATGACTACATTCGGTAGTTTAATTCGGTTTGGTTTGATTTGGTAAATGACTCTAATTACTAATTATTTTCATCGAATGTTATATAGACAAAACATATAGCTTTCATATGTGTCAAAGGGGGATAACTGCTCAACTTTTGAAAAGGTTGATTTTTCGTATAATTCTAAAAATTTTCACAGATAGTTTATGCAATTTACTCTAATTTTGATTAATATTCATTTCAAACAATTAAGTCACTCCATGCGTTACTTGAAGTAGATAGTCTTTGGTTTGTGTAATTTTAAAGAATTTGATTGAACCTAACATTTAATACCGCATTTAGTTGGTAAAATGAGCATGTTACTAGATGAAGAGCTCCTTAAGGGTATGACAAAATGTAAAAATTTTATACTATATTTTGTATTGGGAAATTTTAGTTATTGGATGAAACAAAAATCTTCTAAATAAAATCTTACAATAGCTTATCGATATTCTTAAAAGGGTGTATACCAAATTTTGATATAAGAGGTTATGTTATATTATATCCTGTATTTTATCCCGATTCCCAAAAGAAAAAAGAAAAAATTGTAAGATGGAAACATAGCATATCCCACTTATCCTTACATTTCCTTTTGTTTGAGTAGAATTATAAAAAGAATAACTCGAGTCCTATTAAAACTAAAATTTGTGAGGAATCTCCATTCAAGTTTAATACATCTATGAAAAAAATAAGTACTTCTTGGAGCATCTATTTTTAATAATACATTCCATTAACTTTTTAATGTAATACATAAGAAAGTCGCTTTACACACAACTTTTTCTTTTTTCTTTTAATGTGTAAATCTCTTTTTTCCTATACTCTAATGAAAGATGCTGCTAAAGTGGATGCCCCGATACTCCACGTAACTTTTACTCTACATTTATCTTTTTTTAGCATTACTTTCTCTTTTCCATACCTGTTGCCGTGAAGCTATTGCCAGTGTGGATTGCCTTTCACCATCGTTTTGTTTTAGGAGCACCAACTTTACCCAAGCCATTTTAAACAAAACTTTCTCTACGAAAGTTGCAAATAGTGCTTTGAACTGAGCTACAAATGAATGAAACTGATATAAACTTTTAAAGGTCTAAATTCTGCTGATTGAACAAACCATCAAGTATGTATTGAGTCAAGCTTTTTTTAAAACCTAAAAATGGCAAGCTTAAGCTTAAGCTCAGTGAGAAATCTAAAACTCAACCTTGGTTTGGAAGCTCGTTTACACCATCAAACCTAACTGAGCCTAAACTGTTAATCTCGGTTTCTCAAAATAAATCTAGAAAATTGGCTTAAATATATCCTACTCATTTTTATTTTATTTTTCAGTTCAATCTTACAACTTTATGAGTATCACAAACAACCTCAAAATAAATCAATCCTAAGTAATCTCAAAATCCACAAAAAATTGTATGACAAAGCACTACATTACTCTATATCGTGTAATATATATTTAATATATATGAAGCTTTTGAATTGACTCATGAACCTAAATAGAAACTTGAGCTTGACGTCTTTTATAAATTGAGCTTGAATCAAGTCAAACTCAAATAATTCACAAGCAATTGGACTCATTTATAGTCTTACTTAAAATGAGTGATAGAGGACATTTATTAATTTATCCTTGTTTATGTTATTTTCTTTTACTCAGTCTAAAGATTAGGTATACTACATTATATGAGGAAAATGGATTAAGCATTTTCATTATGATTGTGATCTAGTAAAAGGTAGGTACGATTGAATATATATAATTTTATATGTATTTTTTTTATTAACTTTATATTTCAATTGATATGAAAACCCATACATGAAAAATCAGAGAACTTATAAGTTTCAATTTCCTACATATAACTTGTTTTATCTATTTTTTAAGTTAGTACAACAAGCAAAGGTCAAGCATTATGTTCAGATGAACAACAAATATATAATATATTAATTATTTAGTAAACAATTTTTTTATACACTCAAATCTAAATGCTCTTTTTGCCCACTACTATCACTAAATGGTGGGAAATTCAATTTGACACTTTCTAAGCTCTAATTAACTCCTCTTTGTTCAACTTCCCTTTTTACACAAAAATTTTCAACTGAAGCTTCATCATTATACTCTTTCATATCACTTTCCCTTCTATTAGACCTATAGTGGCTTCTTGCATCTTGCTTCCAACGCTCACCTCTGTGAATTCTTTTCCAACCATTTGTTAACCATGTCAATTCTTTTGATGAGTTATGATGTTTTACAATTGAAACTCAATATTTTCAACTTTTTTCAATGGGACTATTTCTTCCATTAATCACACTATCATTAGACATTTATACAATTCTTCAACAACTCTCAATTTTCTTTCAAGTAATTTTACAAACACCTTATGTACTTGCTACATGCCTAATGGGCACACATAACTTTAATACAATATAACCACTTCTCAACCAACAACACTGCAACACAATATTGACTCCATAATACCCATATAACCAATAATATCTACAATAGCAGCAGATTAGCTCAATCTAAATTCAATAAGTCCAATGAACAATGTGTAGAGTTTTCCAAACTCACCAATAGCTTCGATACCATTTATTTATAGAATTTTTTAGGTATGGACCCCTAAGGCCCAATCCGATTTGTCTGAGACCTTAACCGAACTTTATGTGCTCAAACTGACCTCTTGTAGATCACTGCAATATAGAAGCATCGAGGCCCGACCGGCATGCCCCCTAACCTACTGCTCGAATCGGCCATACACATCCTGAAACTAGATAAGCATGAAAGGCCTAAGATAGATAAGGAAATAAGCTGGTTAAATATACACCATCTACAAGATTTGAAAAGAATCTCAAGTATGAATACACTTATCATATCAAGATCGACCCCCAACCTTTATAAATAGGAGTTGAGACCATTGGGTAAAGGACTTTTAATTCTTTCAACTTTCTTACTACTTTTATACACTTCATTCGCAAACTTACACCGATTTAGGCATTCTTTCTTGCAAGTGATTCAACTACCTAGAAAATCTCAGCACAATACCATTAATATGATGTAAGCAAACTAAAGATCAAATTTGATAAGGAAGAATTGAACAAAGTTGGATTTTTTTATATATATATATATAAGGTTTTTTGTATGAAGTGTGGAGAATAAATGATATAAACATAAATAATACTGGATATAACATACTAGTTTTTAGTACGAGTTAAGTCGTATTTAAATCATTATTTGATATTAATCATAGGATCTTATTGGTGTAAATAACCAATAGGAGCAAGGTTGTCAAACTTGCGAGTTAACTGTACGATTCAACGATTTTATGAGTTTGGATACATATTTTTAGTTAACTTGCATACAAAATCGGGGAGAAATAAAATCGAAATAAAATTGTGATTTTGAACAGTAAAATCATCAAAATCGCGAGTTTAAACGTTTCCACCAATTCCACAATATTGCACAACTAAGTAAAATTTCAGCCATTCGGATTCGGATGAACAAATATGTAATAATAGCTATTCATGGGCTCAAGCCCAAATTTTTAATAAACAAATATGAGCTTAATTGTTAAAACCCCTTGGCATCCAGGGGGCGCTGCCCCCTTAAAACCCTCGTCAGGGTGGCTTCCCCGAACCCTCGCACGTTGAGTGGGACCCACGTCCTTTCCTGTTGTAGGGGAGTATGAGTCATACCCCAACATGTTCATCAGTCATCACTTCTCTTTTGTCAGTGTATTGCGTTGCATTGAAGTCTTTGTGTTTGTGTTCATTGATTGTTAGTCTTTTTATTCCTATTTGTGATCATGTTCATGTTAAAGCACTCATGTTTAATTGTTGCAACTTTTCTTATTTTAATTAATATTTTTGTAATAGTAAATAAAATAAAGGGTGGATAACTTTAACTTTATAAGAATTTTTTAGATTTTTAATTTTATAGGAAATGTATAAATGTATTTATATTTCAATCTTTTCAATATCTCATAGTTAAGTAAATATGAGATATTGTCAAGTAAATATATTTTGAATTAATAATTACGAATAGTGTAAAAATTTACCTAATAATATATAATTTTGAAGGTTTTTCTTGTTATAGTATCTTCTTTATTATTTACTTTTGGTTAGTAATTATTTGTCATTTTTTAATATTACTCATTTCTAATAGTATATTTTCGTTATCAACTTTTATTTATTAGTAATTTCTTAAAGTCACAATTGATTTTTAAATTTTATTTGTTATCTTTTAGCTTTTGTATGTATAACTAGGTGAAACTTATTTTATACATGATTTATCATCTTAGAAACAAAATATCTATATTATACAACTTATGCTTGATTATCTATATTATGACTTTTATTGCAAATTTGTAATTTATGGCTAAAATAAATGCTGAATTTCCTTATTTTTATTATTCATTATATTTTTTAATGACTATTGTAAGTAAATTTATAATATTTGAAAGTTATTTTACATAGGTTGTAGAAATTTACGTTTCTACATTTCAATTCTATGGACCCCTTAGCGATTCTACGTAAAATCGCGATTTTGACAACCTTGAATAGGAGACTTAAAAATTAATCTTTTTATATAAACTGTGGTATAACTCCTTAAATTGTGATTCTACATAGAAAATATAAAATATATATATAAGTTATATAACTCTTTAAATTGTAGTTCTACATAAGAGATGTCAAAAATGGATACGAGTTATTCTAATAATTCATAATTTGTATAGAGACTTATTTTCAAATATTCTTTAGGCAACTTTTTTCTAATGCTTTCCCTATTAAACGCAAACACTAAAATAGATATGGGCTATCAATTGATTTTAACATCACACACAAAATGTCAAAGACATGTTCACCACGATCATTAAGGATCCATAAGAGCGTATATAAATAATGAGGATTACAATCACTCAACGCTCATGGTAATTCTTAAGAAAGTATTGAAGTAATGTTAAAAAAATAAGATAACTCAAGAAAATAATTCCCATCATTGCTTAAACCCTAAAAAATGTCTCAATGGCATAATTGTACATAAAACAAAGTTTTACAAAACAAAACAAAGGAAAAACACATATATTGTGCTAAAAAATGATTGCCACTTAGTTGGTTAAGCTTAGGTGATCGAATGGACAATAGATTAAATGGGGGCTAGGAGAGTTCTACTATGTGTGTTGGTTGGCTATAGCTCCTTAATCTATTTGCACGATGGCTCCTAAGTGCTTGGCCTTGAACATGACTTCTCGGCCATTCAAATGGCCATGCCCAAAGCGCAAACATTCAAGTTTCCTCCTTATTTAGGCTACCTTATCAATCATACCTTTGGTTGGCTATTTGAATCTATGATTATATTCCCGGTTGTTATAATCTTAAATTCAATTTATATAATTTTACGAGTTTGTAATTTTATAGTACTTTCCTTGTTAAAATGAATGTGATAGAATTATAAGTTAAGTATATAATTTTATAAATTTACAATTCTATGAATTTTATATGATTCTATTAATTCTATAAGTTTCAAGTCTTAATTGCAAGCTGAATAACCTTGATTTACACCAACTTCTTTTCATTAAATTAGATTAAAATTAAATAGACCTACAATAAAATCTAAATACATTGTCAATACATATTAGATCATATAAAAAGCAAAAGTTTCTAGATAAAATCTAAGCTTTGGAATCTTTTTGGTTCATTTTTTTTCCCATCATTTGGGTATTATTGTTTCATTTTTTTAAATTATGTTAGCTAAAATAAAATACAAAAAATAAAAATATGAATACAAACACACACATATATATATCTTATTAAAAATATATTTCTTAGGCTTTCTTTAAAAGTAAAATACATTATCCATTTTTTCTTTCCAAATCATCATGATTATGAGTTTATGGTATAATGAAAAAAAAAATAACTTATTCAAATATTAGGTTTAAAGTAAAATATATACATAAAAATAAATAAAATAGTTTTATAAATATTAAATTTCAAATAGATATAGGTTAATTATAAATAAGATATAATAAAATACAAATTAAAAAAAAAATCCAAGAAACGATTATACCAACTCGAATTGAACTGTTAAAATGGATTAAAAATAAATACATTTGGATTTGACACATCAATTATTTAATAATTTGAAAAAAAAAAAAGTGGAAGACACCGATTTCAATTCCAATAATTTAAGATTCGGTAATATCTCGTGGGTCCTCCAAATATTCTTTTCCTTTCAATCTCTTGTACGGTTTCTTTTCAGTAAAGGCACGCAACATATTAATTCTAAGAATTAGATAGATCTACAACTTTCCTAAAAAAAAAATTTCTATCTGGGCATATCCATCTTCTTGTTCTGCATCCGAACTTACTCTCCTTTCAAGCCCTGTTCGTTAGTTTATTGTCGTCTCGAGGTGAGTATCTGATATTGTTCAATTTTGTTTTCTGTTGATATGTTTTAAACCTTAAATTTTGCTGCTTTTTGAGTCTTGCATTTTCCTTACGATGAAATGTTGCTATAAAGTTCGTTTTTTTTTTTTAATTCATGTGGTTAATAGAAGGAATTGTGCAACTTCTGCTCTGGTTAATATTAGACAAGTTTGTTTTCTAATTCATTGTTCAATAGAATTATGCAGTAAAGCTTTTTTTTTTTTTTAATATGTTTTTTTTTATCGTGGTTGTTATTGTTATTGAATCTTATGGTGGTGATAGAAAATGGTTGCTCTTTGCATGGAGATGGTGAAAGTTGAGGAAGTGGCTGGTGTCTTATACTGATATTCGCATTGAAAGTAACCAAGGATATGCGAAAAATGATTTATTTTAAAAGAATTTAGATCTTTGCTTGGTGGTTAAAGTTGAGGAAGTGGTTGGTGTCTTATACTGATGTTTGCATTCAGAATAACTAAAGAAACGAGGAAAATGATTTATTTTGAAAGAGCTTAAACCGTTTTCCTTATTTTTTAATGCGGCTTTGCTAACACGGGCAATTGTTTAACATACTTAATAAAGAAATTAGGGGTTTACAGCACAATTGTCTATATTGTGAAATGCATAACTAAGGTGGCAACTTCGGTTTACGGGTCGTGTTTGTGTCAATCTATCCTGTTAGTGTGTTATAATGTGTTTCTGGTTGTGTTGTTATGCCGGTCTGGCCCTAGCCCAACCCATTAGCTTATGGGTCAACCCAAGAGCGACCCATTAATTATCGGGTCGTGTTTGTGCGGGATATCATGTCGTGTTGGAAAGTGTCAACCCCATGCATAATTGGTGTTTTGGGAATTGTAATTTTATATATCAAGTGTGCTAGACAAGTGAATTTAGAGCATTTGTTATTGAAATTGTTGATAACATAATATCATGAAAGTTTCCATTGATTGATATATTCCCTTTTTGGTAATTTTGTGGTTAATATGTCTACATTTTTAAACAATCTAGAAAATTCTTTTGTGTGAAACTGTTAGCGGCCGTGGCTTGCTGTTGGGTGAGGGGTCGGTTAGGTTTGCTAGGGGTAGCCTTAGCTGTGGAGCCGGCCTTATGTCTTAGCTTTCCTATTGTGATTTAGTTATTAGGTTCGTTTAGAGAGAACCTAGGATCTTAAGGGAATCGAACTTTGTTAAATTTTCCACATGTCATTTCATTCTTTTGCATACATATATATAGCCAAGCGGTTACATGATCCCCCTTCCCTTTTCTTCCTAGTGTACAGCTCTCAGACCTTCCCACTACCCCACTACCCCACTATTCTGCCTCCTCGAGGGTCCTTTCCATGTCCTTTTTGTTGAGGTCATGTCTTCCACTTCTCCCCATGTTCTCCTGGTTGTTGTCATGCTCTTCAATTCCTTTGGTCTTGGCTCCACGTCTCTGGTACACGCGTGCGTAGGGTGTGATTGCTGGTGAGGATGGTGGCAGAAGTGTAACATCACACCTCCCTTCGATGTGACGCATGACCTCAGGTGCCATACTAGGATATCGATTACACATCATCCCTGCCTCTTTCTAGGTGGCTTCAGCAGGCGAGTACCCTTTCCAATGGATTAGGACTTTAGGATGTGAGCTCGTGTGGCGTGCCTCCAAGATTGCTTGGGGTGTTGGGATGAGACGTCCCTTGGTGATTTCAGGCAGTTCTGGCTGGGCTGGGGGAGTGTCGATGAAGCGCTTAAGTTTGGCTATGTGGAAGACGGGGTGAAGCCTAACCTCTTGGGGTAAAGCTAGCTTGTATGCCACGGATCCAATGCGTTCCAATATGCGGAATGGCCCATAAAACTTGGGAGTTAGTTTCGTTGAAGTGCACTTGCCCATGGATGCTTGGCGGTAGGGTTGTAGTTTGAGGAGAACCAAGTTGCCTTTGTCAAAGTGGATGTCCTTGTGGTGCGCGTCGTAGTGGCGTTTCATTGTTTGTTGGGCTTATTCTAGTTGCAACCTGACTTCTGTCAATATGTTGTTGCGTTCCTGGATGGCTGCGTCCATTGCTGCGACTTTGGTGTCTTTTGGTGAATAAGGAAAGAGGTTGAGGGGGGGGAGCTACCCATTCTGTCCATTTCTAAGGATGGTCCCTTGTGAAGCAATGAAGATAAACTTCTAAAGTTTGATTGACCACTTCCGTTTGTCTGTCACTCTAAGGATGATACGCCGAAGAGAAAGAGAGGGTTGTTCCTTGAAGCTGGGATGATTCTCTCCAAAAGGTGCTGGTGAAGGTGGCGTCTCGATCGCTCACGATGGACTCCGGTATTCCATGAAGGCGCACAATGATGTCGAAGAAGAGCCTTGCAATTGTAATGGCCGAATAGGGGTGATTCATGGCCATGAAGTGACCATACTTGGAGAACCGATCCACCACTACGAGTAGGACCGATTTCCCATTTGAGCGAGGGAGTCCTTCCATGAAGTCCATGGAAATGTCTGCCAATACTTGATGGGGATCAGTAGCGGTTGGAGAAGACCTGCGGGCTGCAAGTGCTCGGCCTTGTAGCGCTGACAAGTTGGGCAGCTTCGTACCAACTCCTTCACTTGTCCTCTCATTCCCTTCCAATAAAAATCGCGTGTGAGCCTATGGAGTGTTCGTTGATATCCTTCGTGGCATTGGTTGTGAACTGCTTGGATGATGGTTGAACAAAGCACGAAGGTGGGAGGTAGGAAGACGCGGTCCTTGAATAGGATGAGCCCCTGTTGCCATGGCCACTTTGACCCTACTTCCTTGGACCTGATGTTGTTCACCAGTTGCTGCAGTTCTTAAGAGGCGGAGATCTCTTGCTGCATCGGTTCTTGCAATTGAGGTTGTGGGAGGGATATAGCAAATGTGGCAGCGAGCTCCTCTTGTCGTTTGGACAGAGCATTTGCAGCTTTGTTTTCGCGGCCAGCTCGGTATTTGATCTCGAAATCGAAGCCCAACAATTTGCTGATCCAATGTTGTTAGGGGACGTGGATACGCGTTGCTCGAGTAAGAATTTTAGGCTATAGTGATTTGTCGTTACGACAAACTTCCGCCCCTACAAGTAGGATTGCTAATGGTGAATTGCCTTGGCCAAGCCAATCTGTTCCTTCTCATATGTTGCTGATTTGAGGTGCCTTTGAGCAAAAGGGCGATTGAAGAACGCAATTGGTTGGTTTTGCTGCTGCAACATTGCCCCAATGCCAGTGTTCGAAGCATCGCAATCCACCACGAAGGCTTGGTCGAAATTAGGTAGGATTAGGACGGGGGTGTGTGTCGTTGCGTTTTGGAGGGCTTCGAAGGCCTGGTCTGACTCTTGGGTCCAAGCAAAGTTGTTTTTTTGTAGCATCCTTGTTAGTGGTTCCGCGATGATCCCATAGCCCTACACGAACTTTTGATAGTACCCTATCAAGCCCAAAAATCCTCTAAGTGCTTGGATGGTGTTTGGTTTTGGCCACTGCAGCACTACCTCGATCTTCTGGGGATTCGCTTCTACCCTTTACATGAGACAAGGTGACCTAGGTAGGTGACTTGTTGGGCAAAAGAACATTTGGAAGCCTTTAGTCGAAGTTGGTGCTGTCGCAACAAGGAGAACACCTTGCTCAAGTGTTGGAGATGTTCTACCCAGGTCTTGCTATATATGAGGATGTCGTCGAAGAAAACCAACACAAACTTCCGCGGTTGCTCCCTGAAGACTTCATTCATGAGGGCTTGGAATGTGGATGGTGCATTTGTGAGTCCAAACGGCATGACTCTAAACTCAAAGTGCCCATGATGAGTTCGGAAGGCGGTTTTCTCCACATCTTCTTCCCGCATCCTCACTTGGTGATAACTGGAGCATAGGTCCATCTTGGAGAAGTAGCACGCCTTGAAGAGTTCTTCTAGGAGCTCGTCGATCACTGGGATGGGAAATTTGTCGTTCACGGTTTTTTCATTCAACCCGTGATAGTCGATGCAGAACCTCTAGGAGTTGTACCTTTTCTTCACTAGCAACATCGGTGACGAGAAGGGTGAGTGGTTGGGTCGGATCCACCCCCTTTTCAGCATTTCCTCACATTGTTGCTCGATCTCGTCCTTCTGACCGTGAGGGTACCTGTAGGGTCTGACCACCACCGGGAGAGCTCCAAGTTGAAGCTTGATGGCATGATTGCACCTTCGGGTTAGGGGCAGCTCTAGTAGGGGTTGAAATAGGTCCTGGAATTCTACTAAGAGGGACTGTAGTTCGTTGTGTCCATTGCCCTCCTTGACCATGGACGCAATTCCCGGAAGCACTGCAGTTCTCAGATTGCCTTGCAGCTCTACCCTTTCCTTGCCCTTCTAGAAGCACATCCTGATCACAGTGAAATCCCAAGAAATGGGACCGAGAGATCGGAGCCAGTTTACTCCTAGGACCACGTCCACTCCACATAGGGGTAAGGAGTACAAGTCGATGGTGAATACACTCCCTCCCAACTCCAATTGGACTCCTTTGCAGATCCCATCGCTTCCAACCTTATCTCCATTGGCGACCACCACTCTTAGCCTTTCCCGCACTAGCAGGGCGAGGCCCAATTCCGTGACTAGTTTCGCACACATGAAGCTATGTGTACTTCCTAAATCCACTAGAACCACCACGGGTCACCCTTTGATTTGTCTGTGAACCTTTATGGTCTGAGTTTGCGGGAGGCCCACCATGGCTTGCAAGGATATTTCCAACAGGCTCTCCTTGGCTTCCTCCTCCCCCTCCTCCCAGCTGGCGGCGTCATCCCACTCCAGCCAGAACAGTTTCTTGCACTTGTAACCCACGATGAAGGGTTCATCACAGTTGAAGCAGAGCCCTTTGCTTCATCTTTCCTCCATCTTAGCTCTGCTCAGCTTCTTGGCAAATGACGGTTTCGGAGGAACCTCAATAGGTGCCGATTGTCTCCTTTTGATCTCCCCTTCGTCTTTGGGCCTTATAATCCTTTTTTCATAGAGCCTTGGAGGCTCATGGCCTGGGTCAAGCTGGTGGGGTGGTGGAGTTCCACCTCAATCGCTATTGCCTCCTTAAGGCCACTTATGAAAATGGCCACTTCATGCTTGGGTGCTAGGTCTACCACTTAGGTGGCCAATTGCTTGAACTTGTGCTGGTAGTTCTCCACCGTGCCAAGCTGGTAGAGCTTGGACAATTTGCCCACCTTGTTGCTTTAGATGGGGAACTAAATCGGAGATCGCATAGATGTTTGAATTTTGGCCATGTCAAGGAGGGGTGTTCTCGTTTCAGCTTGAGGAACCATAACTGCCCATCTTCTTCCAAGTGGAAGGCAGCCAATTTGACCCGTTCCTCCTCCGCTACGAGTTGGTGTTTGAAGAATTGCTCATAGTGGTTGAACAACCCGAGCGGGTCTCCACTGCCATTGTACTTGGGAAAATCCCATCGAACCAGCTTGGGAATGGTGCCCCCTCGGTCAGGTTGCCCACTTTCAGCTTGATTCTCGCCCATTTCTTCCTTCTCCGTTCCTTGCTCTCTTGGTTGCGACGGTTCCTTCGTTAGACTTTCCAGCTGGTTGGCAAAGCGATCCTGTCGAGCCTCCTTCCTTTTTAGGTGAGCCCGATCGTCCTGATGCGTCGCTAGCAGGGCTTCTAGCTGTTGGTGAACCTTGGCCCAATCCGCCATCGTCTCTTGCTTTGATACCAATATGTTAGCGGTCGTGGCTTGTTGTCAGGTGAGGGGTCGGTTAGGTTTGCTAGGGGTAGCCCTAGCCGTGGAGTCGGCCTTATGTCTTAGCTTTCCTATTGTGATTTAGTTATTAGGCTCTTTAAGAGAGAACCTAGGATTTCAAGGGAATCGAACTTTGTTAAATTTTCCACATGTCATTTCATTCTTTTGCATACATATATATAGCCAAGCGGTTACATGATCTCCCTTCCCTTTTCTTCCTAGCATACAACTCTTAGACCTTCCCACTACCCCACTACTCCTACCCCACTATTCTGCCTCCTCGAGGGTCCTTTCCATGTCCTTCTTGTTGAGTTCACGTCCTCCACTTCTCCCCACGTTCTCCTGGTTGCTGTCATGCTCTTCAATTCTGTTGGTCTTGGCTCCACGTCTCTGGTACACGCGTGCGTAGGGTGTGATTGCTGGTGAGGACGGCGGCGGAAGTGTAACAGAAACTGATGCCTCCATAATGCTTCATTTTATCATTTGATTAGCATGAATTCTGAAAGTGTTGGTTTTTCTTGCAGCTGGTTATCTGTATCTTTTGTAGCTGTTATCATGGAGGGTGTAATTCTTAGAAGAGTCATTCCATCAGATAACAGTTGCCTTTTCAATGCTGCTGGGTACTTTTATTTTGAGAATTCTATAGCTATTTGTTTTCAGCATAACACATTTTTGATAATAAGATGCTGAAATTTGGTTTTCTTTTGTTTCTATTAATTACAGGTATGTTATGGATCATGACAAGACCAAAGCTGGAGAGTTGAGGCAGGTTAGTTTATTATCATCTTAGCTCTGGTGCCTAGTGTAATTCATTATGTTATTGGATTTGGTCTACAAAATTGAAAGACATTGTGATGAATTCGTTGAACAGACTTTATGCAATCATAGCTGAAGAATCCCCCCTGACTTTATGCAGTCATTTTCGAACATACCCTGTTGCAGCTCTTGGTTATTAGATTATATCCATGCTTGGCTTTTGAGAGAGTGATTGATTCAGAGGAAAAAATGCCATAGTGTAAGTGGAAGCACAGGGTTAAACGACAGAATTGCCCTGGCATGGTAATTATGGTTTATGTAATTATTAGCCACGAAAGAATCCTTAAGTGGTATCAGTGTCTTCTACATGGGGGTGAAAGATGCTACCAGATCATGTAATCGCAGCTAGTATAAGAGATAGATGTGCATGGACTATGGCGGGTCTCTATCCATGGAATTGCTTAGGCTTCTCTGTTACAGTTTGTTGTTCCTTAAGCTAGTGAAAGTTTAGTGGATGGTATGGGAGATGAGGCAGGAACAAGCAGTTATATTTTTGAACCACAGAATACATTGTGATGACTAAATAACCTTCTGGACAAAGAAATTATGTCTTTCAAGCTTACCAACAAATTGCCTAATTCTGTGAATGTTAGATGCTCAAATTTATATTTTATAATTGGAAAATGTTGAGAAAATCATAAGTTACCAGTATCTTTGCTATCTCTGAATTAAATTCAGAGCTTTCTTTGAACTTATAAACAAACCAGAATCTAGTGAAGGTAGTCTATGAACCAATCTTCATGGTAGAACATTGAATTGTTGGGGATTTGTAGAATTTGAGTCCCACATCTTTTTGCCCATGATCATCATAGCTTAATCTTTTTTGAATATTCCATTGTGTTCTAAACCTTTTCAAAAACTTGGATTATAGTCCAATTTGCACACGTGGTACACCTGAAATGTAGCATGCCTAAAAGGTTTAGGACTAAAATTCCAAAGTAATTTCATTTTGCACCCTTTTTCATGTAAGCTTCAAAGTTTTCACTATTATCCTGAAAGAACCACTCTACTTCTTAAAGGTGATTAATGTTGAGTGACAAATCTGTAATAACCACTTCAAATGGTTAGCTGGCTCATATCTGGCAAAGCACAATTTAAGAGCTATTACGAATAGAATCCTTCTGAGGGTAGATTTACTAATTAATTTGTTTGGAAACAGAAGTGGGGCATGGTTGAGGAAAAGTGATTATCAACCTGTTAAAAAAGATTAAAGATAAGTAAGATTACTTAGGCACTGGAAGACCATAGTGGAAGGTGACAAACCTGCCTCATTGTGAGGTAGCATTGGCTGTGAAAAAGCTGCATGGCCTAACATCTGTATTTATGGTCAGAAACCCAAGGACCCAATCATATGATTATGTAAAAATATAGGAGAAGTTGATCATGGATTATCAATAAGCCTAACCAGACTCTTTACGGTTCCTCCTATTGATTCTCAATATGAATCTTTATTGAATATAGATGCTTGCCAAAATGAAAGAACTAACTGTGATACTTCTTGATATGCTGTCAGATTATTTGGAATTACAATAAAGTGATAGAAGCTTTTGCCATTAGAGCATAGCTGAAAATTACAAACACTTGATATATTGGTATTTAATTTGGAATGGTGATCTTGTCATATAGATTTTAAACTCAGTGATCTTATAATATAGATTTTAAACTTAAGTTTTCAATTTGATGATCAGAAGAATGCTATTGGAATTAGGTTTATGTTACTCTGCAGAGCTTCCTATGAACATGTTAGATGTATCTTGTATATTTTTGAATTAACATTTGTTGATTGCAGGGGCCTTGTACCTTGTATGCATATTCACATAACTGAAGCCTGCTTTTTTTCTTTTGTGCTTTTCTATTTTGGATAGAATTTGAAGCCATCTTTAAAATTTGATTTGAAGAATTCGTTACAACTCACAATTGACATCATTTTGTGTTTTCAAATTTGTGCTATCAAAAAGAGGTTCTATATTGTGTCTTTAGTGGCTTCTTGTCGAGCTTTAAATTTTTCTGGTTTATAGTCTATGCACTTCTAAATGTTTTTTACCCCCTGTTTGACCTTGATGTCTTTGCCTAAGCAATGTAATTAAGTTACTTGCAAATGCATTACGAACTTCTCATGAGACTGTTGGTTGAAGCATTTCATTGCATTTTCACATTGAAGTGATGTGGCCTTTCTTATATGTGGAGCTATTATCTCAGAAATTTGCTGTCTTTAATTCTGAAGGTCATTGCTGCTACTGTGGCAAGCAACCCAGACAAATATACACAAGCATTTCTTGGAAAGCCAAATGAAGAATACTGTGCTTGGATTCTTGACTGGAGAAATGGGGAGGTATGTATTGCCTATAGCTTTGCTAAAAAAATCCTGCCCAAGGCATAAATCACTTCGATAATTGAAAATTTTGATAATCATCCCCAGGATCTATGCTTATATATGTTAGTTCACTTATGGGTGGGTAGAGTTGATCTTTCATGATTTAGTTGTTAGCACTGGGGAGTTAAAAGGATAGTGCAAAGTTTAGATATAGTTGTAATTTCTGCTGATGCTGATTAGATTGGACCACCAATGTATATATACATTTTAGTCACTAAAGATGGTGTGGGCTCATGGGAAATATTTCTCTTCTATTATCTTCAGGGTAGTGGTGATCTAATTGAGTTGAACCATATAGTGTTGAGCTTACATACTCCGATCATGTAGCTCCACTGGACAAGCTCAAGCTTGACTAAAGTAACCCCCAAAAAAAAAAAAAAGGCTTGAGCTTGGCTCATGTCACAATTTCGAAGATTGTAGTAGTAGTTGTCAAGCTCAAGCTTGGCTTGTTTAGGCTGGTTTATTTAAAAAATTATATTCCTTTTAGTTACAATCATAATGAAGCTTGAACTTATGGATAAAAGCAAAAATCATATTTAATTTTTAGCACGGTTAAGCTTAAACTCAACTCATGCTAATTTAACTTCTGAGTACATTGAACTGAATTTCAAAAGCTTGAGCTCCATTGGATGCATTAGTTGAGTGGCTTGAGCTATAGTGTTGAGCTCAAGTAGTTATTTAGCTGCCTTGGTTGGTTTATATCTTACCCCAATGTGGGGTTTTTCACTTGCCTGTTCTCTATTCTTCTTCAGGATTACATTTATGTTATTTATTGATTCCTACTTGTTATGACTTTGTTTCTATTCTAGGAGCCATTGAGCTTTCAATACTGGCAGATTATTATGGACATGAAATTGCAGCATATGATATCCAAACAATGAGATGTGATCTGTATGGGCAGGTAATGTTGTTGTTTTAAGTTTTAACATGTTAACTGGATTTTTGTACTATTTGGACGTGAGCAAATGTGTTTTCTGTTACCATCTTGCAGGATATGAAGTACTCTGAGAGGGTTTTGCTGATATATGATGGTCTCCACTATGACGCATTAGTTGTATGGGTTTTCTTCAATCTACTTGAACTGCAAATTGCTTTGATATTCTTGTTGCTTAAGATATTGATGCTGCATGGAAAGGAAATAGATTTAGTGTTGGAACTTGGAAGCACAGCAAAAATGGAAAACATTATCAATCAAAGACCAGAACAAAAAGAATGATTTTCTCCTGAATTTTATATCCTCTTCCTGGAATAAAATTCTAAAATATATCTTGAAAAAGTTTGTATTTTCTATCAGATTCTCCATCAAATAATTCCTGAGAGTCAGAATTTAGCAATAGCCAGTAGCAGCAAATGAAAGCGCATGCTCAAGTTTGATGTCACTGGAATGTTTTAGCATGATTGAGCAATATAATTAGCAATATAATGAATTACCGAAAAATATATATATATAATTTCTATTCCATCAATCTGAAAATATAAAGAAGAGAAATGCTGTGGATAAAGGATAAGTTCTTGCAACTGAGTGCTCTTTTGGGATAAACAATCTCTTGTTCCATATTTTGCTTGCACTCATGCACTTTTTATGTGAGATATGGGTGCTTATCTGTCATTTGTTCTCCTGCAGATGTCTCCTTTTGAGGGAGCTCCAGAAGAGTTTGATCAGACGATATTTTCTGTTAAGGACAGATCTATCAGCGTAGTTGAGGGGCTTGCTCTTAATTTTGTGAAGGAGCAACACAGGTATCGACATTTTAGTCTCCATGATGCAAGTCAAAGCTTTAAAAGAATATTAGAAGTGAACAGAGGAATTTCTTTTAAAAACTTAAATTATCTTCTTTGAATGGTTTTATTTTATTTATGTCATTCGGAATTGCTCTTCTGTTGATGATGGAGTGGTTCAGTGACTACCTCCTATGACTGTACAGTGGCTACTGCTTGCTGCTGGTTCAATGACCACTTTCTACAGTCATTTTTGTTTGGCTGAAACACTCTTCATCACTTCCGAAATCTCCAAACCAATTCTTTCTCCTTGTCTTTCAGCATCAGTCATCTTTTGAACTCAATGCTTCATGCTGGCATTTGGCCTAGTATGCTAGAAATGCCCAGTGATTATAGAAAAGGGAGTGGTTCCTGTTTGCTGGTTGAGCACAGCATAACTCCCCATTTTCATGAAGAGCCAGCAAACTCTTTTGCATCTTTCAAAAACATATTGTGATAAATATTGTTTTTCATATTATTATTAGGTGTGGACAGATCCCTTAAACTCTTAGAGTGACTTTACCTTCACTCAAACTGTTACTGAAATGCCAAAATCATTGATAAAAGAAACATTATGATCATTTTGGGGGCTTTCATAGTGGTCGGGACATGCATTTTTTCAAAAGCTATTAGAAAAATGAAAGCATGCTTTGAAGATTTAAGAAGTTTATCTGCATTTGACTAAACAGTTTGGGGGGGATGTATTTGTAATTTGACCAGAACATTTCCATATGGAGGCCATTTCTCTGAAACAGTGTGTGAGATCAATTGCTGTTTTATGCGAACTAATCTGAACCAACTGTATTTCAGGAAAAGGCAATTTACAGACACTGCCAACTTCACATTGCGCTGTGGGGTATGCCAAATCGGAGTAATTGGCCAGAAGGTTAAATCCTCTTGATACTGAGTGGTGCTTTCTTACTTTTCTTGACCTTTTTGTTCATATTCATCTTGATTCTTCCAGGAGGCCGTGGAGCATGCCCAGGCCACTGGCCATGTCAACTTTCAAGAGTACAGATGACTGCGACACTGGAAAAAAGAAATAGTAAGAAATGTGATACCGTGCTTTGATGGCTTCTCTGCGGTCTGGCATCGAACTGTTAAGTGCTTTTTACATGGGAGAAAATGTCATTTGTTGATTATCCTGGCCAGATCTTTTACAGGCATACATATTGTTGATTGTTTCTTTTTGCATGCATTGGTGATTTATTTGGCCAAGGGTTGAGTGGAAGTGTTGTAGCATATTTGCATGTTAGTTGAAGAGAACAAAAGTGAACATCCTTAGATTTAGCCGTCCTCGTCTTTTGTTTAAATATTTTTTATTCTACTGCCATACTATTGAGTTGGCTTTCCCTTCTCAAGATCGAAATTCTGTAGATCTATTTATTTGTTCCCAATAGAAGGGGAAGGGAAGGAGAACACTGGCAAGGATTAACTACTAATTCTTGCGTATTAAGGAACAGTTGTGCAAAATTTGTCTATATTTTCCTCATTTCTCATTTTACGTACTTATGTTTTGCCCTTTTACGCCTTACATACTTGTATTTAACTAGATGCTGGAAATAAATACGTAGAACACATGGGAAAAACAAGACCCAAAAAGATTTGATTGGAGAAATAATAGAGGGGTGGTTTTTTAACTTTATTTTTTCAAATAATGAATGTTTTCTGAAGAAAAAAGAAAACATGTACTTAGAGTTTAAAAAATAAAAACAGTGAGAAAAGGTAAAACGCATGTTTTCTATAATTAAGACATGTTTTAATTACCTTTTAATGCAAGTTTCACGGATTCAACTCGTCAGATTACATGTTTAATAGCATTGTGATTTAACCAGCGTTTCATATCTAAACAACTTGCATATATAGACAAAAACGCTTTATTTATTCATCTTAAGTTACATCATGATATGCGACGCATTTCATAGTTCAGCAAACGAGCTTTGTCCAATCCAAATAAGCCTGACACCAAAATCCCCTTCCTATTATAGCCTCATTCCTTATAGAACAGGACTCGGATACCGTGAAGTTGGATTCTGAATTGAAAATAGCAACATCAAAGAGCTGCAATACATTCAATTTCAATCCGGGCATCCATTGGCAATGCAGCAACCTGATACGTTGCACGAGCTGGTGCAGGAGACGGGAAATCTGTAAAAGAGATTTGAATGAGATTGCAACGAATGGGTGTCTATTTGATTTCATCGTATAACAAGAAGTTGCTGAAGAAATTGAGTATAAATCTGGCTTACAAAGCAGATCTTATGCATTCTAACAAAATAACTAAAATGGTATTAAATTTAAGTACTAAAAGCTCGAACCTTTGGGACAACTAGGTAAACCAACATATTATACTTCACTGGATTAGTTCTTGCAAAGGCTAGTATGATAATCTTTTGTAAGTATGATTACCAGGGCAGTTTTTCTATGTGGTGTACCACTTTACCATTCATGTCCTATTTGTCATATCATATATGCATAAATCAAAATGACAGGTACTGAACTCACATTTTGCATAGATCTCATTTACTTTTTTGAAGTCTTTCAAGTCAGCCAACCTGCATATTACAGAATGAGAATCTCAGATTTCTTCTCCTTGAAAAAACTGAATTTGCAGCAAATAAGAAGATTCCTTACAGGATTGTGGTCTTGACCACGGAAGTATAACTAGCACCACCAGCCTTTAGTATCTCACCCATATTCTTTAGAACCTGCAAATTTTGCAATCTTGCATCCATCAGGGAAGAGCTCTTTTGAAACTAAAAAATTCAACACAAATGGATTTTGGCAGAAACGATGTGCTTGAAAATGATAAGCACACATGTAGAATAGATAGCACACTTTTAACAGAAATTGTAATGCAAGTCGCATTGATGAAAAAGGAAGAAAGAGAAGAACAGACCATGAAGCACAGTCCATGGTGAGAACAGCAGTGGAAAAAAATAAAATAAAATAAAAATCTATCCTGAGCAGTGGTTTGGCTGGTTACAAAGTTTGAGATATAGATTGAACAAAAGTAGGTGGTTTCCGTGACTCGAAGATGCATACTATTAACTCCCGAGTCCCACCTAATATATCCCTTCCTCTTTCTCACACACATAAAAGAAATTGCCCAATAATCCTAAATGCAAACGCTGAAGATATATCTGCGGTAAAGGATGTGCAAGTTCTCCTTCCATGTACACAACTTTATGAAACCCCCAACAATGTCCCAGCACATTTTAACTGCAGATGAACATACATCAGAAAGATAATTTACCTGCTCAGTCTGCTCTTCCACACTGTCAGAGACGAATTTTCCAGTCTGCATCACAAAACCAAGTAATATTCAGAAATAAATTCCATAAAACAAACTCATAGATGTTTATTGCTGACTGTGTCTTCTGTGCAATCAGAGAGTCTACAGCCAACTAGTCCCAAGTCCCAATACTGATGACTGAAAGTGAAGCTAATATGCTGACCTCGGGGATGAGACCAAGGACACCGGATACAAAGAGAAGATTGTTGGCTTTGATGGCCTGAGAATAAGGTCCAAGAGCAGCTGGAGCTTTGTCTGTCTGGACAGACTCCTTTATACCTAAAAGACATCCATCATTTTATGAGGAGTTTGAATCACAGAAAACTGAAGACCCAAACGGACTACATCATCTGCAGTTTGTCCTACACATGGCAAGATCCTAACTGTAAACCCCGGTGACCTCCACTTATAACGTAACATGTGATCCATCCATAACTCAGTACAGATTAGTGCTTTTGCTAATACCGAGTGCTCTAGACTTCAACATAGAAAACACAATTTTTTTTTGAGATAAATGAAATTTATTAATCCAAAAGTTGTATAATCGTCAAAGATGAGTAGAGATATTACAAGAAAGTGCAGAAAGCATAAACAAAGTACAATTGAGTAGGGTAAAGCCCTAGATTACAATAGAGTAATATAGACTCTAATCTGGTTTGCAATGGATCCCACAACAAGGAGAGCATCATCTAGTCTCCCTTTGTTACGTAGTCTCCATATGCAATAGACTGATGTAGCTAGTGTCACTCTCTAAGTTTTGAATTTCGAATATGAGGAATCAGCTGTTGCCACCAAGGACATTGTGCTCCCTTGCCAGTTACAAAATAATGTTGGACATTGTAAGCAGTCACAAACTAAGCTCCAGATCTATGAAGTGTAGCTACGGTCGAAAAATAAGTGGGCATGATTTTTCAGGATCTGACGATAGAGAAAACAAGTTGTGGACACTACAAGCCCTAAATTGATCATTTTGTCAAGGGTGGAAAGTTTGCCTAGCTAAGCTAACCATAGGACATAAGAGTGCTTGGGTAAGGATGTATTGTTCCAAATAACTTTATATCATGGCATGATGAGACTTGGTGGACTAAGAAAATCGTAACCACTCTTGATTGTGTACTCTCTTGACATAGAATGTATCTAGTGAAGTCAGTTCGGGATAGAAGCATTAGATTGGATGGAGGACGGGATGTGGATATTTGTCCAAAACGGGCCATCTAAAATACACCATTCATTCTCATTTACGATGGAGCAAAGTTTTGTAGTAGAGGGGAATTATGTGCTTCCCATAGCCCGAGCACTACATATTGTGTCTAAGGGTCCCTTGGAAGCTAATAATCCGCCCAGAGTGAAATCTCTAGACCATTATTAGGCTTCCATTGGAAGCAAGCTCTTATAGAGGTCCTAAGTTTTAATAGTTTCTTCTAGGACCATGAGCATATGGTGAGTGCTTTGGATGACTAAAAGTTTTTACCTTTTAGTAAGGTGGAATGTACCTTTTTTTTTTTTTTTGGGTAATTATGTACCTATTTTTGCCATAGGCTCTTCGGTCCTTTCTTGCATAACTGCCATATATGCTTAAGTTGGATGGCCTTGTTCCAATGGTGAAGGTTTAGGATCCCTAGGCCCCCACATTTTAGAGGTTTGCAAACATTCGTCCATCGAACCTTAGCCTTTGTGAATGTGTTCGGGTTACCACTCCAAAGAAAATTCCTAAGTAGCTGATCTATTCTTGTAACAATAGAGTTAGGAAGGAAAAACACTAAGCACCAGTAAACTTGCATGGAGAATAGGAACGATTTTACCAATTGTAGTCTACCTGCATAAGATAAATATTTAGCTGTCCAAGAGTTGATACGGGCTAGGGTTTTCTCTAAAAGAACCTCAAATCCTCTTTCTTGAGCTTTGAGAAGATGAGTGGGACCCCCAAGTAGCATACCGGTAGCTTACCTTCACAAAATTAGGTGGTATGAAGGATTACCTCTTTGGTGCCCATAGGGACATAGGAGAAGAATCTATTACTCTTGGTATTATTGGCCCCCAATCCCGAAATAGCTTGAAAGTACTGTAGGGTTTCCTTGATCAAGGTTATAGAGTTGACATTTCCTTTTGCAAAGATGAGGAGGTCATTTGCAAAACAAAGATGGGTAAGTCTTTCAGCTTTACATCTCTAATGGAGGGAGAATTTGGGATTCAAAGTTAGTCTCCTTAGTAGCATGGAAAGCACTTCCATGCCCAAAACAAATAAATAGGGGGAGATAGGATCCCCTTGTCTCAGACCTCTTCTATTTGCAAAGAAACTCACCATTTCTCCATTGACGTTAATGGAAAACTTAGGGGTAGAAATGCATTGGTGGATAAGAGTACAAATGTGTGGGGGGAAATTTATGGCCCTAAGGACCTTTAAGAGGAAATCCCATCTTATTGTGTCATAGGCCTTTTGCAAGTCCACCTTGAGTGTACATCATGGTGCTCCCATTTGTGAATGGTAACTTGCCATAAACTTTTGTGTAACAAAAATGTTATCAGTTATTCTTCTTCTAGGTATAAAGGCAGTCTGTTCCCTCCCAACCAGAGATGGTAAAACCGTTTTGATTCGTGTAGTAGGGACCTTTGATATAGCCTTGTATAGTACATTGTAATATGCTATAGGTCGGAAGTCCCCCAACTTAGAGGGGTTAGCTACTTTAAGGACTAGGGAGATGATTGTAGTATTAATCTCCTTGAGCAAGTGACTTGTAGTCAAGAACTCTTTAGTAGCAGCAATCATATCATTACCTACAATTTCTCAAGCTTCTTTGAAAAAACAAGTTGAGTACCTATAAGGCCCAGGAGCCTTCTCGTTTACTGGCAACATAAATCCCCATTTGATCTCATCATTTGTAAAAAGGGCATCAAGATCAAGTCTTTGCTGCTCATTCAATTCCCAGGTCACCCAATTGTTAACTTCATCCAAGCTGCTGTGAGTTGTGGGTTGGTCATAGAGTTGCTGAAAGTAACCAACTACCATCTTAGTTTCTCCAGTAGCCTCACTACCATCCACGCTGGTTGGACGATATAAGGAGCTCCGATTGTGTAGACTCTTTATGGCCTTATGGAAATAGGCGGTGTTTTTATCACCTAATCTTGCCCATTTGGCCCTAGATTTTTGCTTGTAGAGACTCGCCTCAGCTCCTTGGAGCATGTAATATTCCTTGTAGGTAGCCCTTTCCTCTTCCATGTGTGAAGTGTCCCCTGTACCGTGTATATTTGTTTGCACCTAGATTAAGTTATTCTTTGCTATTTGAACCCGACTGGGCAAGTTGGAGAATTCTAACCAGATCAAACACTTCAGTTCCTCCTTGAGAAGCTTGAGTTTCTTGACAACTTGGAACATCCTAGATCCCTTCACTTCCTCCTTCCACGTATTTCTTACGGTCTCCTTGAATCTCTTATGATCTGCCCAGAAGTTGAAGAACTTGAATGGGATTTTCCTGTTCCCTAATCCATAGTCCATGCATACCACTGCAAGTGAGTGGTTCGAGAGGATCGGTGAAAGGAATTTAGTTTGTGTTCTAGGAAGCTTGTTGAGCCAGTAGTGGTTATCCATGATTTTGTCCAGCTTCCTAAGTATTGGCCTTTAAGCTTGTTTGTTGGACTAGGTATAGAAATCCCCTGTGTATCGTAGGTCTTCCACTTCCATTTTAGCTATGCAATTATGGAATTCTACCATTCCCTTCTGTTATAAGATCTATAAATTAACGTATAATTGTCTTTCCTATATTAGAGAGTAAAATTATAGGAATAAATTAGGATACTAACTTAATTAGAATTGATTTTATTTCCTTTTTTAGGTACACTGTAATTGTATATAAAATCTTCATTTTACGATTAATGAAAGTATGAGAAAGTTCTCTATTTCACATACTGATTACATTACATGGTATCAGAGCCTTAGGCTCGTTTTCTAATTTTTCAAATTTCTGAATATTCGTCACAAAAAAGAGAGGAAAATTTACGTTTTTTCTTCAGAGTCACCGGTTTGAGTGAATATTTTATCTCACCGCCATCCTAGGGAGGTGCGCCTGGTGTTTCCCGGCCGACCCTCAAAATCTGACGGCCGAGTTTCTCGCGAGTGGGCTTCATGCGCCACTCGTCCTTCTTCTCTCTCTCACGCGTCGGCAAGTGAAGGCGCGTGGTTGCTCTGGTGGTGGTCCAACTTCTTCTTCGGCATCGTCCAAGCGTCTCCAGTCACATTCCGATGTTGGTTTGGTGTTTGGAATCTGGGTTGAAACGGGAACGTTTTTCCAAGTATTTCTCGTAACGTTTTTGTTAGTTTTTACGTTCTGGTGTTGCGATCTGGGTATTGATTTGTTCTAGTGGTGTCGTGGTGATTGAGATCTGGGTGTATTGGTCTCTTCTGGTGTTTTCATGGTGGTTGGGATCTGAGTATTGATCTGTTCTTATTGTGGTAGACAATCCGAGTACTGTTACTCGCGGTTGCGGTTGCTGGGTTGATTTTTATTTTCTATTTGGAGGCTGTGACATTGGTTCTTGCCTAAGATGAGTGATATTAAAAGTGAACTGGTGCCCACTATGTCTAAGATTATGGAGTATAAATTGAATGGTACTAATTATGTGGAGTGGAGTAGAACTGTTAAGCTTTATCTTCGAAGTGTTTAAAAAAATGATCATTTGACTGAGAATCCTCCAAAGAATGATACTAGAAAAGCTTGGCTGCGAGATGATGCTAAACTGTTTTTACAAATTATAAATTCTATTGAACATGATGTTGTTGGTTTGATTAATCATTGTGAGTTTGTTAAGGAGTTAATGGAGTATTTAGAGTTCTTGTATTCTGGTAAAGGAAATGTGTCTAGAATGTATGATGTATGCAAGGCCTTCTATCGTGCTGAGAAAGAATCTAAGTCTCTCACAGCATATTTTATGGAATTCAAAAAGACGTATGAGGAACTGAACATACTCTTGCCATTTAGTACTGATATTAAGGTACAATAGACTCAGAGAGAACAAGTGGCAATAATGAGTTTCTTGAGTGGTCTAACTTCTGAATTTGAAACTGCCAAGTCTCAGATTCTTTCGAGTTCAGAAGTCAACTCACTCCAAGAAGTTTTTAGTTGGCTATTACGCACAAAGAATACTCCATCTAATCAGCAGTCTAGTGTTTTTGTTGCTAGAGGAGGAGGGGGGAATGATGTTGGAAGAAAGAATAATAAAGGAGGAAATAACAATGATATTGTTTGCTATTATTGTAAGGAACCAGGACATACAAAGCAATACTATAAGAAATTACAGAATCGCAACCACCACAGGACTCAGAATGCTACAGTGGCAGCCGTGGTTTCTAGCTCACCTTCTGAGAGGACTATTACAATCTCAGCTGATGAGTATGCTAAATTCTCCCAATATCAAGAGTCAATTAAAGAATCTCCATCAGTTGTAGTTGTTGCTGAATCAGGTAAGAAATGCCTTATTTCTTCCTTAGACAAATGGGTCATTGATTCTGGTGCCACAGATCACATGACAGGTAATAAAAAACTCTTCTTTAGCTTTCAATCTCAAAGATCGTCATCTTTTGTAACTATAGCTGATGGCTCACACTAACATTAAGGGGTTTGGAACTGTTGAAGCTACTTCTTCTATTACCCTATCATCTGTCTTGAGTTTACCTAATCTTGCCTTCAATTTGATTTATGTGAGTAAACTGACCAAAGACTTAAACTGCAGTATCTCATTCTTCTCTGACCATTGTCTCTTTTAAGATCTTATGACGAAGCAGATTATTGGTAAAGGACATGTATCAAATGGACTCTACATTCTTGATGATGGGGTATTAAGTCGGTTGCATGCTCTAGTATTGTCACTCCGTTTGAAGCACACTATAGATTGGGACATCTTTCTCTACCTGTTTTGAAGAAGTTGTGCCCTCAGTTTTATGATGCAACTTCAGTAGAGTGTGAATCATGCCATTTCGCCAAACTTCGTCGTGTTACTTTAAGTCCTAAAATAAATAAACGGGTTGAGTCTGCTTTTGTATTAGTTCATTAAGATATTTGGGGTCCATGTCCAGTTTTGTCTAAAACTGGGTTCAGATACTTTGTTACTTTTGTGGATGATTTTTCTAGAATGACTTGGGTTTATTTTATGAAGAACCGTTCTGAAGTTTTTTCTCACTTTTCTGCTTTCTGTGCTGAGATTAAGACTCAGTTCAATACTTCCATACATATATTGAGAAGTGATAATGCTAAAGAATATATGTTAGAAACATTTCAGCAATACATGACTCAACAAGGGATTCTTCATCAATCCTCTTGTGTTGACACACCAGCACAAGATGGGGTGGCAAAGAGGAAGAACAAGCATCTTCTTGAGACGGCTCGTGCTTTACTGTTCCAAATGAAAGTCCCTAAGCAATTTTAGGTTGATGCTGTTTCTACAGCAAACTTCCTAATTAATCGGATGCCTTCAACTGTTCTTGGTGGAGATATTCCCTATAACGTTTTGTGTCTTAACAAGGCATTGTTTTCAATTGAGCCAAGGGTGTTTGGTAGCACATGTTATGTTCGAGATGTGTGACCTCATATTACTAAATTGGACCCTAAAGCATTGAAGTGTGTATTTCTAGGCTATTCTCGCCTTCAAAAAGGTTATTGGTGTTTTTCTCCAGAGCTTAATAGATATGTGGTCTCAACTGATGTGAGCTTTTCAGAGACAACTCCATTTTTTCCTCCACCAACTACGCATCCAAGTCAGGGGGAGGGAGAAGAATGGTTGATTTACAAATCACCAAGTAAGCAAGTAGAAGTTGAACCTCTAGTTGAGCAATCTCATACTGAAACATCTTCTGTTGAGCAATCAGTTCCAGCAAGACCACCAATTATTCAGGTCTATTCCAGAAGGCGAGAGGCTAATGATACATGTCCTACACCAGCTCCTTCGTCATTTGATCCTCCACAAAATGACCTTGATCAACCTATTGCAATTCGTAAAGGTACACGCCAATGCACCCTTTCCAAACCTAATTATTCCATTGCTAATTTTGTTTCCTATGATCACTTATCTCCTTCATCTAGATCATTGATTACTTCGCTAGACTCTGTCTCGATCCCTAAGACAGTGAAAGAGGCTCTATCTCATTCTGGGTGGTATGATGCTATGGTTGAGGAGATAAAAGCCCTTGATGATAATAATACGTGGGAACTAGTGGATTTGCCTGAAGGCAAGAAGGTTGTGGGGTGTAAGTGGGTGTTTGCAGTTAAATGTAATGTAGACGGTTCAATAGCTCGGCTTAAAGCCAGATTGGTGGCTAAAGGTTATGCACAGACATATGGAGTGGATTACTTTGATACTTTTTCTCCAGTTGCCAAGCTTACTTCTGTTCGTTTATTTATTTCTATGGCTGCCTCTCAGAATTGGCCTCTGCACCAATTAGATATCAAGAATGCCTTTCTGCATGGAGATCTCGAAGAAGTATATATAGAGCAACCACCCGGTTTTCTTGCTCAGGGGGAGTATGCGAAGGTCTATCGTTTAAAAAAAATCTTTATATGGGTTGAAGCAGAGTCTTCGTGCCTGGTTTGGCAAATTTAGTGAGGTGGCTCAAGAGTTTGGGTTACAAAAGAATAAATGTGATCATTCAGTTTTTTACAGACACAACAAATGGTAGTATCCTCCTAGTTGTGTATGTTGATGACATTGTTATTATAGGTAGTGATAATACAGGGATTTCTTCTCTGAAATCTTTTTTGCATTCGAAATTTCACACGAAAGACTTGGGCCAATTGAAGTATTTCTTGGGAGTAGAAGTAACAAGAAGCAAGAAGGGTATCTTTCTATCTTAGAGAAAGTATGTCCTTGACTTGATTACAGAAATAGGAAAATTGGCAGCAAAACCTTGTAGTACTCCAATGATTCCTAATGTATATTTGACAAAAGATGAGGGTTATCCATTTGATGATCCAGAAAAATATAGGAGGCTAGTGGGAAAATTGAATTATCTTATTGTGATGACTCGACCTGACATTGCTTTTCCAGTAAGTATTGTTAGTCAATTCATGTCTGCACCTACCGTTAAACATTGGGAAGCCTTGCAGCATATTTTGTGTCACTTAAAAGGAGCACTTGGTCTTGGTATATTGTATAGCAATCATGGACATACTAGCATTGAGTGTTTTGCAGATGTCGATTGGGCTGGATCAAAAACTGATAGGAGGTCCACTACTGGCTACAGTGTATTTGTCGGAGGAAACTTAGTATCATGGAAGAGTAAGAAGAAGGATGTTGTGTCTCGGTCTAGCGCAGAATCGGAGTATAGAGCTATGGCACAATCTACATGTGAAATCATGTGGATACACCATCTCTTGACTAAAGTCAAATTAAAGCATCCTATGCCAGCAAAGTTATGGTGTGATAATCAAGCTACTCTTCACATTGCCTCAAATTCGGTGTATCATGAGAGGACTAAACATATTGAGGTAGATTGTCATTTTATCCGGGAAAAGATTTGATAACACTTAATTTGTACTAGACACATAAAGATTGGAGAACAATTAGCTGATTTATTTACAAAGGCCTTAAATGGAACCCGTGTTAATTACCTTCGTAACAAGCTGGGCATGATTGATATCTATGCTCTAACTTGAGGGGGAGTGTTATAAGATCTGTAAATTAATGTATAATTGTCTTTCCTATATTAGAGAGTAAAATTATAGGAATAAATTAGGATACTAACTTAATTAGAATTGATTTTATTTCCTTTTTTAGCTACACTATAATTGTATATAAAGTCTTCATTCTATGATTAATGAAAGTATGAGAAAGTTCTCTATTTCACATATTGATTACATTACACCTTCGTAACTCGTGCTCTCCCTCCAACCTTCTCCAAGGTGGTCTTGGCAAAATTAAAGTCACCTAGTACCACCTAAGGAACTTGACTCAAAGCTGGCACTATTGCCTCCAAATTCTGTCACAAATATCTTCTTTCCCTATCACTATTGGATCCATAGACGAATATTATAGCCAGATCCATATTCGTTCTCAAGTTGGTGGCTGCACAATGTATAAATTGTGTATGTTCCATCTCAACCCTAACATTCCAATCTCTCAGCTTCTAAGCAATCTAAATCCATTTTCTTGCAACAGTGTTTATCCACACCTGCCATTGAGGCCCTAGCATATTCTTAATAGCATCTTCATTTGAAGGGTTAACCTTGGTTTCTAATAGACCAATGAAATTTATTTTTTGAGATTCACATATTTTTCTAACTTCCATCACTTTGATGGGGTCATTAAACCCTTGTATATTCCATGCTACTACAAACATGAGAGTGGAGGGGTGGGAGTTTCATGATTAAGTAAAAGTCCTCCTCCTCTTGAACTGTTTCTTCTTCCGACGGCTAGAGGAGCTGGAACTTTTGCCGTTCTTGGGACGACTGCCTGATGCTTGGTTCATCTGAACTAGCAACTTGTTAAGTGGAGTGTTCTCAAATTCCTCAATCTCATTGATACAACTCGACAGAGTGTCACCCCCTTTGCACGCGTGTACCGACGTTGTGCTCCAACAATCGGGGAAGTGGGGGTCGCGTGCAGTAGGGCCACACGTTAAGGAGTGTAGTAGTGGGCAGTTAGAAGTTAAGGATAGGATAGACATGGGGGGGATGAAAATGTTGTAAATAGTAGTAGTAGGATGAGAAAAGTGGCAGTTATGTCTAGTGGGTAGCAACTAACTGTATTTTTCCTTGTACTATTTCTATGAGTAAGGAGGAAATGAAATGGTAGCTTCTGAATCCCAAACAAACAGTCAACAAAGAGATCCTTAGGTTTTCTCTAACGAGCCCATAACTAATATTAACCATAGGAAAACTAGGACGCAAAACACATCGCTCATCTAAAGTACCTCTCAGCAATTTAACTTGCCCGAGGATAAGATCTCAAATGCTTGCCGCTAACACTCATCCTCCCTATCACTTCCTGGATGGTCTTATTGGTCATCCTCCTTGTGTCTTGGAGATTTTGACGCAACTGTGGTGGTTGGGGTAATTGGAATCAATTCTAGAGCTGTGTTGGCTTGTGGTGTAGACATCTTTCCATCTTTCATTCCGTCAACCTCCATGTCCCAGCAGTATTCACTTCTCTATGTTCATATTCATCCTCATTTCCATTCATCTCCTCCACCTCGACCTCCACTTTATTCCCTCCAACCTCCTCCTTGTCTTGTTTGAGAGGTGATGGGACCTCCTCACTGGCCTCCCCTTTGTACTTATGATGTGGATTTCCGGGAAGTTTGCCCATTTTATCTCCCTCTTCATGCAATTTCTTCTTCCCTTCCCTTATGTGATTGGTCGGTATCCATTGTTCCCCACTTGCCTTGGAGTTACCAGAGCATACTTGGGGTTTGCTTCCTGGCTTGGACTGCATGTGTGCCCAAAAACTTTGCAAGCAACACACCGGGATGGGAGCCATTGATATTCAACACGAATCATAGCAATAGCCCCATCTTCCCTCTCCACTTCCACCTGAGTAATCAACTCCTCACATGCATCTATTTCTACTAGGACCCTAACATGGTTTGCCCTTTGTCTAGATGATGTCAACGCATCAGCTTTGAAGGGGATGCTCATGCCACTCATGATGTGGCTTATTCCCTCAGCAGATAGGAACTCATATGGTATGCAACTAAAAAGTGCCCAAACTGGCACATTGGTTGGTTGAGGCTTGTCAAGAGACATACCTTTCCTCCATTTTTGCAATATTAGAAACCTTTGGGCAAAATACTAGGTTTTCTTGAATATGGGTGTTGGGTCACTCCTTAAGGCGAACCTAAAATAGAAAAACCCATCCTTGCTTCCTAGTACATCTAAGATGCCAAAATCTTTCTATAGCCTGAAGGCTATAGCTTAGACTAGCGAGTATGGCATCTTATAGCCTAGGAAGTAGCCCACAAGCATGGCGTCCTAGTATTTTGCACCTATGTCTTCAACTGCTTTAGGTATCTTCACACAAGGAACAATTCCTTTGGTAGCCAAAGGCTAAATTCCTGGTTGTTCTCTTTGCTCCTTGAGGTACAAGCATTGGCATATGATTGGGTACCAACTAGGTTCCCGGTGGCCGTGTTTGCATGGCCAGGTGGTTTTGTTTTTCGGTTTTGGTCCTCAATTTCCTTTAGCAGACCATTGACTTCCTCCAAGGTAGTTTTTCCAAAAGAGGAAGTACCTTGGGAAGGGGATAGTGGGTTGCTGTCAGCCTGGGGAATGTCCTTTGCTCTGACATTGCCTCGCTGGTAATTACTCTGAGTTGACCTATCCATGTGGGCACTTGGCTCCAAATTACCCCTTTTAGCTTTGCCCAGCTGCTTGCTTTCCAAGTTGGCAAAAGTTGCTTTATTTTTTCCTTCTTTTGGTCTGTCCTTGGAGACCACCTATGGAGTCGTGCAAGGTAAACTGCAACCTTGGTTGCCAAAGAAATCAGGCGGAAAATGGTCTCCCAGGGTTGTCCAATGTGCTACTCCAATCTTCCTGGCCATCTTCATATTTCTGGACATTCCATCCCTCCCCGGGGACGCCATGAAGAGGGTGACGGAATGAACGAAGAAGGGAGAAGAAGTAAAAGAACAGTGTTACAGGGAAGTGTGTGGTTTGCCTAAAAGAAGCAGTCCTATTGGGGTTTGGGGATGGGTGGTAGAGAGATGAGAGAGCATTTTCTCACTTTTTTGAAAAAATAGAAAACACAGAATTGTGCAACCAGCCTTACAAACATAATGTCAATTGAAATATGTTAAGCCAGTGTAACTACAACATACAACAAACTTCAGAAATTCTTTTCTAGCCACTGCAAAAGGTTTCTATTTCACCCATGAGGGTGTGCCTTTGTAGTAAGGCACTTGGCTTGGAGTGCTAGAGCAGGTTCGAGATGCTCTAATCTCATGAGAAACAGGACAAAAGGAGATTACTTCCCTTGTGATTCCCCTCAACAAGTGATGGTGTTGGGTAATAGCAGCCACTGACATTTTCCACGTGGTTAACAGCCATCACCAGCATATGGCTGCCACTTAACCCTCCACCATCTATCTATACCATGATCCATCAGTTAGAGCAAACTATTCTGATAACCACCGAAACAAATGACATTTGAAAAGCTTTCATCATAATTTTTTTTTATTTTTTTCATCACAAAATGCGTAGAAGACAAACAACCAAAAAACCAACACAATCATAATCTACAAGCAAAATCAAATAAAGATGCAAACTTCTATCACAATATCCTTCCTTTCTGTTTCCCAATACTAATTTACGCAAATGGGTTTCGAATTTTGGAAGAGAAGCGATAACATACGAGCATCAGTCGAAATGCCCAAACAAGCAAAGGGAATATTCGATCGCTTTGAAGAAGCACGCAACCAGTTGGTACCGACCACTGAGGCGCAACCCAAGCCCACCGCTAATGGGGTGGTCTGGCGACGGATCGCACCCCCTATTTCAATCACCGGAACGTTGAATGTCCTCGCCGTCGCCGCAAACCAAGCCATCTCTGTTTCTCTCTCCCCTACTCTCCCACTGTGTTATGATGGTTTTTGTTTCTAGCAGAAGTTTGCCTAGAGCAGGAATTTGCCTTTTTATTGTAATCGTTAAACCGTGTTTGGTAATAAAAAATGACGGTTGAAAGGAAAACCATAGAAAACCTTCCATTGGTAACTTTCTGTTAGTAGTTTATTTAATTCTTATTTTTTTTAATTTTATCATTATCTTTTCCTATATTATTAAAGTAATATTTCTTATCTTTGGTTTGTTGGAATAAAATAAGAACAAAAAGCAATAACAATTTTTTTCTTTGATTTTATGATTGAGGGCATTTTTAAATAAAAATTATATTTTATGAGAAATAATAATTCCTTTGATAAAGGGAAAGAATAGAAATTTCTTAAATATTTCATATTATATGAAAATAGACATTGCTTCTTTCTCTCTCTCTCTCTTTCTCTCTCTTTTATTGCTTATGGTATAACTTTTTACAAATTAAATAAGGTGTTGTCAAGTGATGCTCACTTCCCTCACTTGTGGTTATGGGCTTTTGAGGGAAATAGGCTTGAAAAATGAACACATGTAAATTAAAGGAGGGCATTGATGGTAACCTTAGTGTGGCCACTCAAATGTTTAACTTAACTAATAATTGAAAAGGTTGAAAGGAGTGTAGATAAGCCATTATGACAATATTAATAAAGAGGGGTTTGAGTATGTGATTGACTTATATATGCTTAGTGGGGAGGATGGTTAATTGCACCTCTAATGCCTCTCCAGTTGCTTGCATTTAATGCTAAGTGGTGTATCTAATAATTGGAGTGGCCTTGAGGATAAACCCTAAAGGGTATGGGCTGGATGTGACACCTAATGCCTACATGGATTGGATGTGATGCTTGATGTATAGGTTTTCTAGGCTTGTCTTCTTTTGGATGAAAGATAGAGAGCGGGCTAGACTCTAGTTTGCAGGCTAAGGTAAGGCAGACCTACAATGGGCCTTTAGGCCCATTAGTAAATAACTATCAACATAAGGGATAAGCTATTTATAATAATAAAGGTAAAATGCGTAACAATCCTATAAGGAGCTTAGTAGAATTGCTTGATAATTGCCATATCACATGTATACATGCAATATGAAAATTGTCTTGCAAGTTAGACGTTGCAAGATTCTAATTTAATAATCATTATTGACTATAATTGATAGTACATATAATTAATTATTATGAAAATAACTATGAAAATTGATATATTACAATTTACCAGAATTGCAGTGAATCAGTATTCCCTACCAAATAGTAAAATCAGGTGATCTCAACATTTAAGAACATTGGTTCAAAAAAGTTTTGGGAAATGATAAAGATTTATAATAAATATCTTTACAAATTCTTGATTGCTCATCTTAGATTTTTAACTATTTTCTAATTCTCCATCTATCCTTAAAGCTTGAGTCTAGAACACTCATTAGTTTGATCTTAGCCCATTTCCTAGCTTTAGAATGTCTTGCAAGATAAACTGTTAGGGGATGAGCAAACAATGGCTCCGTGAGTTCGTCCATCACTACCACTGTTTAAGTAAGTTATCAAACATTAATTAGCATATCATGAAATCTATCTACATATGAAATGAATGTATGTGTGATGAATGTAAGCAATGCATTTATGGGAGTTTGGAACCATGAAAGGTATAGATTTGTGTCATCTATACTTCAATTGACTTCCATACTTACTCGCACGAAGCACCTACCTAATTGAGAGGTTGTTTGAGGGCACAGTCCCTTAAACAAACTCAACACTTACCCGTCGCCAAGAACAAAAATGCCATAAGGGCTAGTTTTAGTAAATTCCACACCGGGTCATTTACCATCAATTAAATACTTAATAACACCTCAACGACCAAATTAGGTTATCGCTCATTAGGGCATTTACTCGCAATTAATCAGTTAACGGTGCTTTACAAGCCTCAAACAAGAGTTGTTCCAACCGCTTTACCTCTAACGAAAGGCTTTATAAACAGTAACCTCTAAGAGCACATGCTGGGTTTTTGATATAACTTTTATGAAAACACTTTAAAAAGACTTGAAATGTTTCAAAAATCTTCAACATGTTTCAAATTTTTTTGGCAAAGGTTAAACACTCTTCATTTCTTTTTGTGTACTTAATGAATCATAGACATGCGGCGAGTAATCTGATTATTTTAGCCAAGGATTTAAGTTTACGGATTAATAAGGTGACCATACAGATGAAAGCATCCAAGGCAATCAGTCATTCCACTAGATAATCAATAGTAATCAATAGAACATCACACAATTAGTAAGCAACAAGCAGATAGTAGATCATCTGAACTCCCTCACCTGGGCTTAACTTAAGAATTGTAAAAATCCTTAGGTAGAGATTAGGGATCATCAGAAAAACCTAAACAATTAAACATAAAAAAAATACATATAAGAATAACTACTACTAAAATATATTACTTTAACATCCCGATTTAAACCCCAAATCTTATTAGAGTCTTTTAGGGTATCTTTTAATTATTTAGATTCTTAATAGTTCATATCCAAGGTCTTAAGTCTAACTTCACAGTCCTTCATTCAAGTCCTCGTCATAATAAGTCTTGTTATCAAATTATGTCATAATAAGGCAAGTATATGTCCATAAATGTCCAAAAATATGTCCATGGATGTTCAATAGGTCAAAAATTGTCATAAATGGTCATAAGTCTTTAAGATTTGAAATGAAGGCCTTAACATCATTTCTTTGAACTTTTGTATTTTTTAGGGGTTTGAAGTATATCTAAACACTAAAAAATACTTTAAAAGAAAGAAAAATAGAGTAGTCTTACAAGGATAAATTTTGCTTGAAGTGGAGCTACGATTAGAATCTATAACTTTTATAAATATGTGACATTAGTGTATGTAGATGGAGAGTATACTATGAAAACAATTTGGGCTAATCGAGATTACCTTAATTTGATGAACACCCTTTGAATACCTAAAACAAAGGTCGTAAAATATAGAGAATAGGTAAGATTAGTAACTTCCTTAAGAGAGTTAAAGATCATTCAATTTTCTTGGAAGTTCTTACCTTAATGCATGGAGTTAGTGGTTTCGAAACTTTTGTCGGTTTTGGAGATGCAAGTGGGGTTAACTATGGATGAAAATTAGAAGAATATTAGTTGTGTTTGGTGGAGAGTTAGATAAGGAAAAATCATATAATAAAAGCCTTGAATGGTGTGGGAAATGGAGGGGTTTTATTTAGGTAGGTTAGCTTCTTACTTTCCCTTTTATAGTAATTAAGTTTTATTGCTTTGTAATTAATTTTAGGTTCTGGCTTTCCATGCTTAAGGAGACAAGATTGGGTAGGTTTTAGGGTTATAATTAGCCTAATATCTTATAAGATAAGTTAGGGTATTTATGAGATAGGATAAGATAAGGTGTATGATGACATATGGATAAGATTACATGTGTTGACATAGTCAAAAGAGGTGGCAAAATTTCGGTGGGTTCCAAGTAGTTTCTTGAGCTAATTTTTTTTTTTTGGCAAATAACTTCTTTAGCTTAATCATGGTAAATTTTGGATTAATTTTGATTAGATTAAGATTACATAAGATGGCTGTATATATAGGATGAAGTAAGGTCAAGTAACAAGGTATTTTTAGAGATGAGATTTGAATTTAATTTTTCCTTTTGTTTAACCAACTATAACTTTAATTTTTTCATGATATTTTCAAGTCTTTATCCTATTTTAATCAAGTTAATTTAGTGTAATTTATATTAGATTAAGTTAAGATAAGATGGGGTGAATTAGATGATGACATGCTAGGTGAAACTATATGAGGTGTTTATGTGAAAGACGAGGCATTGCAACTAGTTTTGGGGGGTCATCCTTCTGAATTTTTCTATATCCTTTTAATGAGTATACATGGTATAATTAAGGTATAATAGGGTATAATTTGGGTAAGATTTAATAAGGATATGATAAGATAGATTAAGGTAAGTAAACATTTGCAAAATTGGAAAAATAACATGTTCAGTGCATCTAATTTGGATTTGGTCATCATATGCCTATTTCTAAATTATTTCATGTTTTTTTCTTATGTTAGACAAGAAAAAATAAGGTAGGGTTGAGATAAGATCAGATGGAATACATTTGGTCATGATAAGATAAGATAGGGTTGGAAATTTCACATCTTGATGTGGAAGCTTGTCCCTTGTGATGACGTCTTAAAGGAGTGGCATTGATTGGCTTCTTCGGTGTTTTTCATTAATTACCTTGTGGAAATTTTTCTAAGAAGGTAAGTCAAGATAGTGTATGATGGTAGTGTCATTTTTCATAAGATAAGATAAGACAAGGGTTTTTGATTTTTCAAAACTTCATGGAAAAGTTATCTTTTAGATAACATTTTGCAAAAGGAGTGAACCGGTTGGCTTCTTAAGGAGTTTTTCTAGTATTTGCCCTGCATTTTGTGTGTTATTAATTGATTAAGATGTAACAATGAATTATGAAAAGAATTAGTTAAAATAGATTAAGATTAGGGGGTGGTTTAAAGCTTATTCGGTTAGGTGTTTTTAGGATAAGGTTTAAGAATTTTTTATTTTGATTTTGTTTTGTAATGGGTTTGTTATTAATTTGTGTTTATTTTTACTGGTATAAGTCTTAGAATGTTAATCCATATGATTAAAATAAGTTTGGATAGATTTGGAAAAGAATTAACTCAAGTCAAGGCAAGTCTTCTTGAGTTATATAATTGTTTATCGAAAGTTGACTTAAGTCAAATTGGAGTAGACTTTAATGAATTGAGTTTAGGTTTTTAAATCTAATACTCAAAGAATATTTAAGGCCGAGTATTGGTCTTATAGATGAAATTTGACTAAATTCAAATTTAGGCTACTAGGTGAAAAATTGAGAATAAGATCGAACTCTTAGGTAATGAGTTTAATGGAAATTAGTATAGTTAGTGGTTTTTAATTAAACTTTTATTGAGTCAAATCCATCGGTTCTATCAAAGAAGGGTATCATATAAATCCTTAATGTCTTATTTATCAAGTCTTTTTTAAGCATCCTGGGTTTTGGCTTTAATTCTCTAAGTTTGGTCAAGTCTTCCTGAGGATGTTGAATGGTAGACTTAAGTCAACTTTTAGTTTGATTAAGTTGACTTTGGTCAACTTATAAAATATGAGTCTTTTCTTGCTCTTAGACCTTACTCGGGTGCATTTAGAGCTAAATTCTAGATGTATTTCCTTATTTAATAGGATTTCTAAAAATACTATTTACAAAAATTCTTAAGAATTACATATAACATTTAGGCTAGACTATGTGATCTTGAATTTTGATTACTAGGCTAAATCTATCAAATATTCGTATTTGTTTTCCTTTTCCATAAAATATTCTAATTAGGATAGAGATCTTGTTATCATCTAATAGCTCAATTTATGATTGAATAGAAGTGAAAGGAATTTGCATTAATTGGTAGAAGTTTTGGTTTTCTTGTGGAGTTTAACTTTAATTTGCATACTTAGATTACTAAGTTTCATCTCATAAGTTTAAGATTAGTTAGATCTACTCAATTTTGTGGGCAAGTCGACTTACATTGTTACTCAAAAGCTTTTTAGTTAACTTGAGAGTTTACTTTGGTCAACTCAGGTTTTTTATACTCGTAGTAAGTTAACTCAAGTCTTTTCTCATCTAATATGGAGTTGACTCAAATCAATGTTTTTTTTTTTGGCAAGTTGACTTAAGTCAATCATCAGTTTACTAAGTCAACTAAAGTATCTTAACCTCATTTGATGATCTCAAGATAAGATTTCCTAGATTTAGGGACTAATTCGTCTCGCTGGTTTAGGTTTTTGCAAGATGAGTGGTTTTATTGAGAGGTTGATTTGTTAGTTTTCTTTATCATCAAGTTTATTAAGATGACTTCCTTGAGAAACTATTAAAGTAACCTTCTTTAAGAAGTTAACTTTGAGATAACTTTCTTAGAAAAGCTTCTCAGACAAGCTAATTGTTTATATCTCTTAAAAGAAGAAAAATTCTATACAAATATTTAAAAGATTCTTAAATTAACTAAATAAAATTCTTATTACATAAAGATAGAAGACTAGCTTTATGTAGCTAGTAATCTTTGATGCCTAATTGTAATATATAAACAGAAATTCTACTTTATTGAGATCTTAAATGGTTGTCTTAATTAATTTTATCATCAGAAATGTCTTAATTTTTTAGGGTTTCACATAGCGCCCCCCACACCTTTTAAAAGAAGTTTCGTCCTCAAAACTTGGATATGTACTTGATAAGTCCTTATATCATTCTTAAATGACAATAATCCATATACTAGCTTAAATTATGGAATTACTTGAGTAATTTTTGGATAACTTTACTTCCGGTAGCATATGGCATTATTATATCCATACTTCTCACAATTACAACAAATTGTGGCATTCCTTCTTTTGAAACGTTGTTTTTCCTTATGTCCAACTTTTCTATAATAAGAGCACTTGCCTTTTAACAGTAGACAATTCCTTAGGTAGTGCTCACTACTATACTTCCAGCAATACATTTGAAAGGGTTTTCTTATTATCAATCTATTTGTCTGAGATTCCAATGTCCCATTTGGTCTTTTTCTTTTGTTAACAGTATCAACCATTAGTTCTTTACTTAGCCTATAGGTTCTTTTGTCATTCTTGCTTTACCGTTCTAAAAATCTCTTTTTTGCATATTCTATTGGCCTTGCCTTCTCTACAACTTCTGCATAAGTGTATAATTCAAAATCCTCTAATTTGCTTCGAGTCTTTAGATCTAACTCGTTCATGAAGATTTGTATTCACAAGTCTTCTTTATTTCTTATTTCTGCAGAAACAAAATGCATTAATCTTCGAAGCTCACATTCATATTCATTAATACCTTTATTCCCCCTTTTTATTTTAAATAAATCTTTGCAAATTTTCTAGACCCGGTAATGCGGGCTAAATGGGCTAGCTCGCAACGACCTGCACTGGCTGGCGAGTCGTTGCGGGCTGGCCCGCAATGACTCGTAATTTTTTTTTTTTATTTTAAAGTTTGGCGACCGGTGGTTAGTGTCTCCTCTCTCCTGTTCGTGTCTGCACACTGGTCTGTGAGGTGGAATTGAAAGACGCTGGACGACGGACGACGGTCGACGGAGTGTGAGGTGCGGTGTGATTGTGTGAGTGTGTGAGCTAGTCTGTGGGCTGTGACTGTGTGAGTGAGAGTGCGGAGTGCGGACTCCGATCTACGCACGACTGGGTGGGTGTGGACCGTGGGGGTGGGGTGTGGCTGTATGGGCTGTTGTGTGCGCATGCTGCGGAGTGCGGAGTGCGGAAGCCGGAAGGTGCTGTCTGTGTCTATCCTGTCGTGGTCGAGTTACGGAGTGCAAACTGCGAAGGAGAAGGTGCTGTATGAAGAGTGAGGACTGAGTGTCTATGTCAAGTGCGGAGTGTCGAGTGCGGAGTCCTCTAGTGAGCTACTGTGAACCAGTCGTCGTCGAAGTCCATAGCCTGCGGTGCTGTCCTATCTCGTCATTTCAGTTAGCGGCGGCATCGGCATTGTCTCGTCGTCAGTCGTCATGTCGTCCACGTCCGTCATGTCGTCAGTCGTCATTCCCCCACCAAACTCACATTGTCCAGGTCGTCTAGCACAGCACAGCACAGGAATTTTTTTTTTTTTTTTTTCGGGCGGGTTGGCCCACGCCCGCGGGAATTGCCCTCCCTGCCCCGCGGGTCAAGCGAGCGCAGGCCAAAATGGCCCGCAGCTTCTACGGGTCAATTTTTTTTGCCCGCCCTTCATTTTTTTTTGCTGGGCGGGGCGGGTCAACCCGCTGGCCTGCCCCGCAATTACCAGCCCTAAAATTTTCTTACATAGGCTATTTGGGATGTACTCTTTTAAAAATTCCCTTCTAAATCCTTCTAAGTGATGGGTTGAGCCATTGTGCTCTTCTTAGATTCCCACCATATTCTTGCATCCTTTTGTAGCATAAAGGTTTTGTAGATCACCTTTAAGCGTTCTAGAATTTCAAAAGCTTCAAATGATCTCTCAATTTGAGCTATCCAATCCTCTGTCTTAACTAGGTTATCTATCTTTCCTTCAATGTATCTATTTGACTTAATAAAGCTAAGAAGCATTCCTCTTAATGGTTCTATCATCCCTGAAGCATTTCCTTGCTCATCCATCACCAGTAGGTTACTGCATTTAGGTTTAATAGTAATCATCATGGAAAACAATTTTCATCTTATCATTGCCTTATGATTGAAATATAGTTTCAAAACAATCTTCACAATTTACTCTTTCTTAAACCATTCCTAAGTAATAGGTTGTGTCATGGCTCTTTTCCTAGAATCTCATTAATTTTCTTACATTTCTTCATATAATGGAAATTCTATAAACCTTAAATGACATCTAGATTTGAGCGAGCAAATTTTCTATCTCAACTAAATCAAATCTTTAGTGATTCTAGTATCTTCAAAGCATTTTCAAAAAGATCCAAACTCAACACAATATTATAAATGATCATGATTGTGTACACTAGTAATAGACATTTATTTCATCATATTATCTCCTCATACAAGGACATATTAATGATCATCATAGTGTTTTCTTATCATCAAGCAATATTATTCTCCAAGCAATTTCCATTTATCACAACCTTTCTCATCATAGATCCATGCACATCTAGTAATAGGTTTAACGATAAATTTATTACCTTATTGTCACTTTAGCCTAAAGTTTCATATAGGGCTCATCAATCTAAGTTCTTTCATAATTATTCAACTTTCCACCTCTTAACCACAATTGATATGATAACAAGAATGTCTATGCTAGGAGATGAATTTATTTGATTATACTTGTGAGGAGATTATACTTATAAGAATTAGGAATTGCATGGCACTTTTAGACGACCGCTTAGTATGTACCTATTATTGTAATACATACACATATAATATACCTCTAGAGTTTAAGTCTTTTAATTCATGAACCTAATTATCTAACTAGGTTCTATCCAATCTCTCCTATCTCCAAAAAACCTATAGCTTGATACTAAGCTTGTAATGACCCTATAGGGGGCTTAGTAGGATTGCTTAATAGTTGTTATATCATGTGTGCACCCATAACATGAAAATAGTCTTGCAAGTCAAAGGTTACAAGACTCTAATTTAATAATTATTCCTTATTATAATTGATAGTACATATAATTAATTATTATAAAAATAACTATGAAAACCGATACATTACAATTTACTAAAATTGCAGAGAATTAATATCCCCTATCAAATAGTAAAACTAAGTGATCTCAACAATTAAGAACATTGGTTCAAAAAAGTTTTGGGAAATGATAAAGTTCTAAAATGATTAGCTTTATAAATTCTTGTTCGCTTATCCTAGATTTTTAACTATTTTCCAATTCTCCATCTATCCCTGAAGCTTGAGTTTGAAACACTCATCACTTTGATCTTAGCCCATTTCCCAGCTTTAGAATACCTTGCAAGATAAATTGTTAGGGGGTTGAGCAAACTATGGCTTATTGAGTTCATCCATCACTACCATTGTTTAAGCAAGTTATCAAACATTAATTAACACATCATGAAATTTATCTATACATGAAATGAATGCATGCATGATAAATGTAAGCAATACATTCATGGGAGTCCAAAATCATGAAAGGTATAGATTTGCATCATCTATACTTTAATTGGCCTCTATACTTACCTGTACGAAGCACCTTACCTTACCCAGGAGGCTGTTTGAGGGCACGATCCCCTAAATAAACTCAATGCTTACCCTGTTATCGAGAACAAAAATGCCCTAAGGGCCAGTCTTAGTGAATTCCACACCAGGCCATTCGCCATCAATCAAATACTCAACAATACCTCAACGACCAAATTAGGTGATCCCTCATCAGGGCATCTACTTACAATCAATCAATTAGCAATTACTTATAGGCCTCAAACAAGAGCTATTCCAATTGCTTTACCTCTAACAAAATCAATTGTTGATAAAATTACCATCGGCAATATCGAGGTTTTATAAATAGCAGCCTCTAAGAGCACATACTGGGTTTTTGATATAACTTTTACGAAAACACGTTAAAAGAGACTTGAAATGTTTCAAAAAGATTTAACATGTTTCAAAAATTTCTAGAAAAGATTGAACACTCTTCATTCCTTTCTGTGCACCTATTGAATCATAGACATACGATGAGTAATCCGATTATTTTGGTTAAGAATTTAACTTTATCGATTAATAAGGTGACTATACGGATGAGAGCATACAAGGATATCAATCATTCGACCAAACAATCAATATCAATCAACAGAACATCACGCAATTAGCAAGCAACAAGCAGATAGTAGATCATCTAAACTCCCTCACTTGGGTTTGACTTAAGAATTGTAATAATCATCAAATAGAGATTAGGGATCTTCTTAAAAATCTAAATAATTAGACATGAAAGAAAATACATATAAGAATAACTACTACTAAAATATACTACTCTGATATCTTGATCCAAACCCAACTCTTATTAGAGTCTTTTAGGGTATCTTTTAATTATTTAAATTCTTAATAGTTTAGATCCGAGGTCTCAAGTCCAAATTCACAATCCTTCATTCAGGTCCAAGTTTAGGTCCTTGTCATGGTAAATTCTATTATCAAAAGATGTCATGATAAGACAAATATATGTCTAAGTTATATGTCTATGAATGTCCAAAAATATGTCAATGGATGTTCAATAAGTCAAAAATAGTCATAGATGATCATAAGTCTTCAAGATTCAAAATTAAGGCCTTAAAATTATTTCTTTGAACCTTTGTATTTATTAGGGGTTTGAAATATATCTAAACACTAAAAAATACTCTAAATGAGAGAGAAATAAAGTAGTTTTACGAGGATAAAGTTTTCTTGAAGTGGAATTACGATTGGAACCTACAACTTTTATAAATAGGTGATATTAGTGTACGTAGATGAAGAGTATGCTATGAAAACAACTTGGGCTAATCAGGATTACCTTAATATGATGAATACCCCTTGAATACCTAAAATAAAGGTCTTAAAATATAGAGAATAAGTGAGATTTGTAACTTCCTTAAGAGAGTTAAAGATCACTCAATCTTCTTGGAAGTTCTTACCTTAATGTATGGAGTTGGTCGTTTTGAAACTCTTGTCGGTTTTGGAGATGCAAGTGGGATTAACTATGGATGAAAGTTAGAGGAATATCAGGTGTGTTTGGTGGAGAGCTGGATGAGAAAAAAAAAAAAGAGAATAAGAGCCTTATAATAGCAAGGGAAATGGAGGGGTTTTACTTGGGTAGGTTAGCTACTTACTTTTCTTTTCATAGCAGTTGAGTTTGATTGCTTTGTTATTAATTTTAAGTTCTAATTTTCCAAGCCTAAGGGGACAAGATTAGATAGGTTTTAGGGTTATAATTAGCCTAATACCTTATAGGATAAGTTAGAGTATTTATGACATAGGATGAGATAAGGTGTATGATGGCATATGGATAAGATTACATGTGTTGATATAGTCAGAATTTTGGTGGGTTCCAAGTAGTTTCTTGAGCTAATTTTTTATTTATTTGCAGATAACTTCCATAGCTTAATCATCTTAAATTTTGGGTTAATTTTGATTAGGTTAAGATTAGTAGATGACCTTAAATATGGGATGAAGGTCAAGTAACAAGGTGTTTTTGGAGGTAGGGTTTACATGTAATTTTTCCTTTCGTTTAACCAACTGTAAAACTTTAATTTTCCCATGATATTTGCTAGTCTTTATCCTATTTTAATCAAGTTAATTTAGGGTAGTTTATATTAGATTACGTTAAGATAAGATGAGTTGAATTGGATGATAACATGCTAGGTGAAACTACATGGGGTGTCTATGTAAATGATGAGGCATTGCAACCAATTTTAGGAGGTCATCCTTTTGAATTTTTCTATGTCTTTTTACTAAGTATACATGGTATAATTAAGGTATAATAGGGTGTAATTTGGGTAATATTTAATAAGGATAAGATAAGATGATTAAGGTAAGTAAACTTTTACAAAAATTGGAAAAATCACATGTTTAGTGCATCTAATTTGGATCCGATTATCATATACCTATTTCCAAATTATTTCATGTTATTTTCTTAGGTTAGGCAAGATAAAATAAAGTAGGATTGAGATAAGATTAGGTGGAATAAATTTGGTCTTGATAAGATAAGATAGGGTTGGAAATTTGAAAGCTTGATGTGGAAGCTTGTCTATTGTGATGGCATCTTGAAGAAAAAGTGGAACCAATTGGCTTCTTAGGTGTTTTTTTATTAATTGCCTTGTGGAAATTTATCAAAGAAGGTAAGTCAAGATAGGGTATGATGGTAGTGTCATTTTCCATAAGACAAGATAAGATAAGGGTGTTTGATTTTTCAAAACTTAATGGAGAAGTTGTCATCTGGATGACATTTTGTAGAAGGAGTGAACTGGTTGGCTTCTTGGGGATTTTTTTGGGTATTTTCCTTGTATTTTGTGTGTTATTAAGTGATTAATATGTAACAATGAATTATGGAAAGAATTGGTTAAAATAGATTGGGATTAGGGGGTAATTTCAAGCTTAATCGATTAGGTATTTCTAAGTTAAGATTTAAGGACTTTTGATTTTGATTTTGTTTTGTAATTGGGTTTGTTATTAATTTATGTTTATTTTTGCTGATCTAAGTCTTAGGATGTTAATCCTTTTGATTAAGATAAGATTGGATAGATTTGGAAAAGAATTAGCACAAGTAAAGCAAGTCTTCTTGAGTTATATAATTGCTTATCAAAAGTTAACTTAAGTTAAATTGGAGTAGACTTTAATCTACTAAGTTTGGGTTTTTAAATTTAATACTCAAGAAATATTTGGGGCTGGGTATTGGTTATATAGATGAAATTTGACTAAATTTGAATTTAGGCTACTAGGTGAAAAATAAAAAATAAGATCGAACTCTCAAATAAGGAGTTTAGTGGAAATTAGTATAGTTGATGGTTTTCAATTAAACTTTTATTAAGTTAAATTCATCAGTTTTATTGTAAAAGGGTATCATATAAATCCTTGGTGTCTTATTTACTAAGTCTTTTCTAAGTCAACCTAGGTCTTAGCTCTAATGCTTTAAGTCTATTCAAATCTTCTCGAGGGTGTCGAATGGAAGACTTAAGTTAGTGAGTCAAATAAAGTCAGTTGACTTAAGTCGACTTTTAGTTTGACTAAGTTAACTTTGGTCAACATATAAAATATTGAGTCATCTTTAGCTTGTGGACTTTACTTGGGTTCATTTGAAGCTAAATTCTAGGTGTATTTCCTTATCTAATAGGATTTCTAAAAATACTACCTATGATTTTTTTTGGATAATTTACAAAAATTGTTAAGAATTACATATAACATTTAGGCTAAAATTTGTGATATTTGATTTTGATTACTAGGCTAAATCTATCAAGTATTCATATTTGTTTTCCTTTTCCATAAAATATTTTGTTTAGGATAGGGATCTTGCTATCATTTAATAGCTTAGTTTAGGATTAAGTAAAAGTGAAAGGAATTTGTACTTACTAGTAGAAGTTTTGGTTTTGTTTGTGGAATTTAACTTTAATTTGCATGCTTAGATTGTTAAGATTCATCTCATAAGTTTGAGATTAGTTAAGTCTACTATGTTTTGTGGGCAAGTCAGTTTACATCGTTACTCAAAAGCTTTTAAGTTAACTCAAGAATTTACTTTGGTCAACTTGGGTTTTTTATACTTGTAGACCTAAGTCAACTTAAGTATTTCCTTATCTAATATGGAGTTGACTAAAGTCAATGCTTTGTTTTTAGCAAGTTAACTTAAGTCAATTATTGGTTTTCTAAGTCAACTAAAGTATCATAACCTTATTTGATCATTTCAAGATAAGATTTTGAGATTTAGGGACTAATTCATCTTACAGGTTTATATTTTTGTAAGATGAGTGGTGTTATTGAGATGTTGATTTGGTGTTTTTTTTTTAAGAAGCTATGTGATATTTTGTTATCAAGTTTATTAAGATAACTTCTTTGAGAAGCTATTGAAGTAGCCTTTTTGAAGAAATTAACTTTGAGGTAGCTTTATTAGAAAAACCACTTTGACAAGCTAATTATTTATATCTCTTAAAAAAAGAAAAATTCTATACAAATTTTCAAAAGAATCTTACGTTGGCTAAATAATTTTTTTGTTATATAAAGATGAAAGACTAACTTTATGTAGCTAAGAATCGTTGATACCTAATTGTAAAGTATAGACAAAAATTCTACTTTATTGAGATCTTAAATGATCATCTTAATTAATTTTATCATCAAAATTAGCCTATTTTTTTAGGGTTTTATAGAATGACAATTTATTTCAGTGAATTAAACGTAATATTAGTATTTTAAATGTTTGCATCTTTTTTTTTTTTTCATTTTGCAATTACAATAAAAAATCTTATGTGTTTACGTTATTTTAGCTAGAAAATAATTTAAAAAATAAAAATATTGAAAATTTCATCTTTTATGGTAGTTGCACCTCAGCCTTACTTTTTAAGGTGGTTACCTAAAATAGTAGCCAATACTATAATATTAAACGAGTAGTATGGTTTTGATGTCTTTTAAAAATATTAGCATATCAAATAAATAAAAAATGTGAAAGTTACAACTAGGATACCTAATTATTTACTTTTTTGAGCACTTGTAGTATAGGTATAGTATCTACTGGTATCTATATAACATATAAAAAAATTATAAAATATATCACATCTAAAAATAATCCAAAAACTATACCATTTCAAATTGCGTATTTAAAACCCGATTTTAAATTTTACTAACATCAGAGTTTTTTTTTTTTGCTGAAGAGAGGGATTCAAGCTTGAACATGACAAATTCAAAACTGGACAGTAAAATTTTCAGATCATACAGAAAAGTACGCAACCACCAATGACTGTTAGATGGACTAGTTATAGTATTGAAAATAGAGGCGCAATCAACTTCAAAGACAACAAACTTCCAACCTCTCCAAAGTGCATATCTTGCTGCGTCTACTACTGCTAAAAACTCCACTCTCCGGCGAGTCAGAAACATACTATCTTACGCCACCCCCACATAGAAATCCTTGATGATTTCTTGCCACAAATCCTATTGCCTCTTCATTGGAATAGGCATCCCATTCACCATCTATATTTATTTTTATCCAATTAACCCATGGGGCTGTCCATCTCATCTAAACCGTGCTACTGTGTTGGTGTGAGCAACTAGTTCATACACCTAATCTTCCGCCTCTGTTGTTCGGTGCATGTTCCATCGAGTCTTATCTACTATTCTTGGTTTCTTCCCTATTACTTTGTTGTTGCTCTTTAGAGTTTACTGCACTTGTGTTGTTGCTTGGCTTCGTTAGTTCTTGCTGCCGTTGCCTTCCGTTCTGATTGTAGGTAGTGGCTATTCTTGTGTTCTGACCAGCCGCTGGAATGGGGCTAAAGTAGCGACTGAAGTTGTCTTGGGACGTTGTGTAATCATCTGTATGACCTGCATGAGAGTAAGAGCATGATATGTTGTGTGATGGCACGGCAGCATGGAGTTAGAGATGTGTGACCTGTTTGCTTTAGGTTGAATAAATTTTTAACATGCAAGATTCGTATTGCCAAAGTTGATACTTTCTATATCTAGTAATGCCTTTCTTCAACAGTCCACTACCGAACCAACATTAGGAGCTTTGGTGTTGAATACGGCATCACACCTTGCCTTCCAGGTATTCCACATAACCGAGCATATCCTGACAAACAAATCAAATGCTTCCTTCTTACTACCTGTCGCCCTATCTAAACAAAGCTTCATCCATACATCTAATGTGTTTATTTTATCCACCTCTATGTGTATACCAGGGTGGCAAACCATACGGGTTTCTTCCACGGACAGCACAAAATAACATGCTCTATAGTCTCTTCACATGAATAGAAATTACAGCACATATCATTCATTATGTGTCTCTTCATAAGGTTACTTTGAGTGGCCACAACGTTATTGAAAACTTTCTATATGAATAACTTCACTTTTGGAAGGCAAGAACATGACCATACCTAGAACCAAGTGGCTTTTTCGCTATCTAGTGTGATGTTGATGCACCTAAGCCAATTTGGCGCGAGCTACGCTTGATGAAGTTATTGGCAATTCGCATTGTGCAGGTTCCTGTCTTATCATGTAGCTAGATGGGAATATCATTCATTGAGACAAATGATAGGGGTATCCTTTGAATTTTAACTATATATGGCTTAAATTATTGATTCAGTTTCTGCCCTCTCCAAGTTCTCATTTCTTCATTAATGAAATTAGAGACCCTCAAATCATGATGCATCATCCCCATCTTAAAGGTTGGTCGGTGATCGCTTAAGTTGGGAGTCCATTTATCGAAAGTTACTTTGATTCTTGAACCATTTTCGACTTGCCATATAGCTCCTTCTAGCATTTTGTCTCTACCATGGAGGATACTTGCCCACCCTCAGGAGTCTTTGGATCTTCCACTAACTCGCAAAAAAGAATCGCGAGGAAAGTAAATGCCTTTTAGGACTCAGACCTAAAAAGAGTTCAGGTTGGAGTAAATTCTCTAAGCAAATTTCATTAGGAGGGCCAAATTGAAGTTGTTTAAGTCCTTGAAACCTAGTCCACCCTTTGATTTTGAAAAAGATAATTTATCCTAACTTAGCTAGTGAATTTTCCTCACATCATTTGCTTGATCCTACCAATACTGTGCAATCCAAAAATTAACTTCTTTGCACCATTTTGCTAGGAATTTAAAGCAACTCATTGAGTAGTTTAAGATCGCACTAGCAACAGATTTGATCAGGATCTCCTTACCTGTGCTAGGTAGATCACTTCTCTTCCAGTTTTTCAACTTTATTCTAATCCTTTCCTTAACAAATTCGAGTGCTTTCGTCTTATTTCTTCCTTAGATTGTTGGTAAGCTCAAGTACTCTCTTGGGTTTTGGTTTGTTGGGACTCTTAAAGCCTCCCCAATCTCAATCATCCTTTCTTGAGAAGAGTTCTTGCTGAAGTATACACTTGACTTTTGGAAATTAATCTTTTGCCCTAATGCCATATAATAGACTTGTAGAATGTTTCTTAAACCTACACATTCAAAACACCTGCTTCCACAAATCAACAGTGAGTCTTCAGCAAATAAAAGATGTGATAAAGATGATTAAGATTGCTTAGTGCTCATTCCCCTAAGAGAACTATCTCCTGTTGCTTTCCTTATGCTTTGGGAAAGAACATCTGCGATGAGGATGAAGAGATAAGGTGAAATTGGGTTGCCTTGTCTCAAACCTCTAGAAGGGTGGACTTGAGAAGCCAATTTCCATTTGCTCTAATCTTATAGAAGACAGTCGTGACACATTCCATTACCTAGTTGGTTCATTTATCACAGAAACCTAGCTTCTTAAGGATGACTTCAAGGAAATCCCATTCTACTCAGTCATATACTTTATTCATGTCGAGTTTGAAGGTACAAAACATTTTGGTACTAGATTGCTTTGTACGCAAAAAGTGGAATGTCTCATGAGCAACAAGTGTGTTATCATGGATGACTCTGCCTAACACAAATGCACTATAAGGTTCTGATACTATATTATGCAAGAACAACTTTAAACAGTTTACTATGACTCTAGAGATGATTTTGAAGATAAAATTACACAAGATTTATTGGATGGAAATGACTTACTTCTTATGGCAAAGCAACTTTCGAGATGAGAACAATGTTAGCAAGATCAAGAGAGGGGAGAATTTTACCTATATCAAAGAACAATTGAATAGTCTTCACCACGGATTTACCTATGATATGCCAGTAGCATTGATAAAATACCCTTAGGTAACCATCTGAACTTGGTGCTTTCAAGGCACCCAACTGAAATGTTGTGCTTTTGATTTCTTTAGCTATTATCGGGCTGCTTAGAGTTTTATTCATGTCATCTAAGACCAAAACTGGAATTACATTTAGACTGCTACCCTAGTTCCTACCTTCTTCTAATTTAAAGAGCTAATGATAAAACCTCCCAAAGGTGTTCATTATTTCTTTAGTTTAAAACCTAGCAGGTAGGGGTGATTACATGGTGGAACTTCCTAAGTTGTCTTAATTGTGGCTTTGTAGTTTTCTATACTTGTCTATATATTTTCAAAATTGAAAGACATCCTCTTTTGTCAACAAAGTAAGATTTAACTGCAAGTGTTACATGGTTTGATCCCACCATCTCACTATGCAGTATGGTAATTAGCGGGAACTTATTTAGCCATTCATTCGAACCTAAAGCTTTGTTAATTCTTTCCATCACCATGTTCTCATCCTCCTGTTTGTTTAACCATGTAGAGTTTGGACCTTAAAAACCAAGGTTATTAAGATTAACGTTCAAGATCATAAAGTTGAACACCTCATCAACCTGATACAACGACGGTTTCCTCCCTCCTTTTCATGCTTGTATAAAATGTCGTTGAAGTCCCTAATGTAGAGCCATGGGTCTTTATTAGTACTACTAATTTGCTCTAAGAGCTTCCATGAGGGAAAAGGGAGCCATCTGGATGGTACACCGACGATTGGATATGGTTTGTGTTTGATTATTGTATTTCCACTTTAACATCATCAGCTTACCAAAGTGTTAATCCCTCGAACAACCTAAGGGGTGGGGGTCATATAGAATTCATGGCTTATCTCATTCTTCTTTTGATGTTTACTAGTTTCCTAGAATTATTTTTAGTTTCCATTAAAAAGAAAAAAGCGGGAACTTATTTAGCCATTCATTCGAACCTAGAGCTTTGTTAATTCTTTCCATCACCATGTTCTCATCCTCCTATTTGTTTAACCATGTAAAGTTTAGACCTTAAAAACCAAGGTCATTATGATTAGCATTCAAGATCATAAAGTTGAACACCTCATCAACCTGATACAACAAGGGTTTCCTCCCTCCTTTTCATGCGTGTACAAAATGTTGTTGAAGTCCCTAATGTAGAGCCAAGGGTCTTTATTAATACTACTAATTTGCTTTAAGTGCTGCCATGAGGGGAAAGGGAGCCATCTGGATGGTATACTGACGACTGGATATGGTTTTTATTTGATTCTTATATTTCCACTCTAACATCATCAGCCCACTAAAGTGCTAATCCCTCGAACAACCCAAGGGGTGGGGGTTATATAAAATTCATGGCTTATCTCATTCTTCTTATGATGTTTACTAGTTTCCTAGAATTATTGTTAGTTTCCATTAAAAAAAATGATGCTTAGGTTATACCATTGAATGATGTTCCAAAGATGTCGAATTGTTAGTTAAGGCCCTGCTCCCTGATAGTTCCAATTGATTATAATCATGGCCCCTGTATGGCTAATTCTAGCTAGTCACCACACCCATCTTGTGTATTATATGCAAACGTGATTGGCACATTAACTAATCCTACTAGAGCTAGATCCATCTTATGTGAGGTAGAACCTTTTTGTGATTTTGTTTGATGTTTCCTTCGCTTCCTTCTTTGTATAGTTGATGGTGTCTTGTGTTTAGAATGGTTAGGGATTGATTTTTCTTTGAACTTCAAATGTTTAGGAGGCCCTAGCATAGTGTCCTCAGCTACTCTCTTGATTGTTAAGGTTTGTAAAGCCGAGATAAGCTAAGTGGGGGAAAGTTTTGTTACAGAGAATAATGGGAGGAGGAGGGGAGTGGGTTGGGGTTAGGTTAGGGTGGAGTTTAGGAGTTTGGCAATATAAAGAGTTGACAGGTTTTGTAGTACTTAGAAAGATTTTGGAATGGATGGGAGGAGCTAAAGAGAGGGTGATGTCACTTTCTTAATGGTGTGATGAGTTTATTGACTTACTTTAGGAGATAGGGGTTTCTGTTTTATAAGGTTAGACACCTTTTCCTAATCAACTAGGATTGGGTTAGGTTCTGGTAGTTGGGTGGGGGGGTTAGCTTAAGATTATAGGCTGCTTTGAAAAGTGTTATGTTGGTCAGGTTGGTTTCTTCTACAAGGTGGCATGTAAGGAGTTTGGTGCTTGTTGGATTGTGCTTGAGGGGAAGGGTACTTTTTTTGGACAAACCTTGTTGAGCTTCTTGATCTTAGTAAAACCATGGCAGGATTAGAGTCATCGGATATTGCTTTCATGGATGAGGACCGGGCTGGAGAAGTGCTGTTAAGTGACTACTCTCCATCAGAGTGCGATTTCACCACACTCGCTCTTAGCCATGATCTAAAATTAGGGCTGCATCTTATTACACCCATGGTCGCTTAACCAAATCTCCTACACTCAAAACATATATCCACAAGTTTTTCACATTTTAAATTGACAAAGTATCTTTCAATGTTGTTTCTACTCACCCATGTGCTAGTTTTCATTGGTTGTCTCTAATCTATATTCACTCTAACCCTTAAGAAGCCCCTCAAAGCTCCTCTTCTAGCCTAAGCTAGATCTGTTTTGATCACATCTCCTACATATGCACCGAGCTTTGTTTCATTTTTCTCTATCATTTGGTTAAGTTTCAAGCCATGGATTTCACCTAAAGGGGACTTTATCCAAACTAATGTCTTTAATATTTTGATAGTGTTCCTAGATACTTAAAACCAGTAGTTTACCCATGAAAGTCCATAGGCCATTTGGAATGATTGTAAAGCTTGCTATCTTTTCTCAAAGTTGCTTACATACAGATTGCTCTTCATAAGGTCAATCTCAAATTTTCCATAATTCTTCCAAGAGTATTTAAGAGTGAGATTAGGGAAACTTTATTTTCCTTTCTTTCTAAGACCACTTTACATACCAGTATTACTCTTGAAGCCTCATTTGTCTCTGGTTAGGTATCCGAGTCTATGATGATAGGGTTTCTACTAGTGTTTCCTTTAGCATCATCCATTTGGAGAGACAACCTATAGGATGCCAAAATTAATGACACATTTAGACTTAGTTCCACATAGACTAATATGAAGAGAGTGTTTCAGAGACAAAACACAATGAGCTAAACAGCATAAAAAAGGACGCGAAGACTTAAAGTAGAGCAAAGATAAAACATATACGATAAGGGAAAACAAAGGATGAATTGAGAAAGCAAAAGAGAAAAACACTTATTTGAAAATGAGTTTCATGGGCATCTCCTTTCTTTACACCAAGCAAATTAGCCATCTAAGGTAAGAGTTCCACAAGCTATTAGTTTTGATGAGAAGTAAGCTACTAAAGGAAAGGGTTTTGCTCTAGGGTTAGGATTTTAGAGTTAGATTTTATGGGAGGTTAGTTCAACAAAGGAAATTAGGTTAGGGTTTTTGCGATTGGTCATGCCCAGAAGGTTTTGGGCTAGCGAAAGGAGAGGTTCCTCAAAAAAATGCAAGATCGGTTCAAATGGTGCTACAATAGTTGTTGGTTTGGAGTTTTTGTGGGTGTGATGGGTATAAAGTTGTAGAGAAACCTAAAAACTGAATAAAAAGACTAAAGGGGAGAGGTGAGTAAAGTTTTTAGGTGTGAAAAACCCCTAATTATGGGGTAAAGCTCTCAGCCAAGGTGAGAGTGGCTCTTGTCTTAAAGAGACGGCTCTCAGGCAATGGAGAGAAAAACTTACTTAACATTAGAGTTTAACACCAAATTTCATTGTATTTAATTAAATTGGGGTTTAAACACCCAATTTTAATGCACATTTAGTGAAATTAATATTAAACACTCAATTTTAATGCGGATAGTGATATCGGTCCTAATATTTAATTTTTTTTTTATTTTAAAAGAGTTTTTAGTACCTTATTTTAAATGGTATATTTTTTAAATTATTATCAATAATGGTATATTTTAGAGATTTTTATTAAAAGAAAAAAAGAATTATAAAATGGGTACTTATAAAATGTGTTTTGCTTTATGTTCTTTTTTATTTTTCCAAGTCGCTTTGTGTTTTGGCTTTGCTCTTTTTAAGGTTTATTTTATTTTATTCTTTTTTTCCATCAAGATTGTGTCTATGGTAAATATTACAGTAAATTGCTTGACAACTTAATCCATTTTTGGTTTTTAAATTTTGTACCTAAAATTTTTAGATCTAGATCTCAAAGCATCCACCTTGATAACAAATAAACAATAGTTTATTTAAATAATAGAATCCTTTTGATTTTGTTTACATATCGAGTTTACACTCTAATATTTATTTTAAATAAATTGTAAATATATCCTTTATATCCACTTTATGTGTTTGTAACTTCTTATATTTCAAATGAAATATTTACATCCTAAAATCTTAAAAAAAAATGCATTTATACTCTTGAATGACCACCTTACTCTTAATTTTATATATTTTTATGATTTTATTTAAGGTAAAATAATGAAAAAGGATTTTAAAAGTAATGTTTTTCAAAGATAAGAGATCTAAACATTCAATTTCAAAGATAGAGATTAAGTATAGATAAAATAAATATAAATAATATATTTACAATTTATCCATCTATTTTTTTTATTAAAAACCTTTTTTTTTTAATTTCAAGCTATATCAATAATATTTACCTCCTGTTTAAACATAAGTATGCCTTTTATGATTCTACATTAAATATTTTTTGATGTGTTTGAAAGACACAATAAGTCCACAATATCGTTAAGAAATACAAGATTGGTTTCGCTAAAGAAAAGGTAAAAAGAAAGATTGTAAGTTATGAAATTTAATATTTTAGATGTGTTATTTACTATTATATTTTGAAAATGAAGGGGATTTGTGCACCATTCAAGTTCTTTTGCTTTTGGAATTGTGTTAAATGTACTGTAGACAAACCCTATGTTGCATGAATTCCTCTTAGATTTCATTGAGTTAGTTGTTTACATCTCAAGTTTAACCACCATAGAAATACCTATGTCAATGATTTTTGATAGGTTTCTAGTTCATAAGTTGAATGGTATTGAAATATATGGTCTATTTACAGCTTAAAAAAAGTGTTTTTAGTCTAAGCTATTAGATTATTCACCAATTAATCTCTCACCGTTTGAATTTTTTTTTTTTTAATTTCTACTTTAAAATCTTCACTATTGGATATTTTTAAGATGGCGACTGATTTTAATAATGCCCTGCACAATATATATTAGCTATTATAAATAATTTCTTAAGTACATATAAAATTACTTATAAGTGTGGTTACTCTTTCATATTATAGTTGTCTCTTCAAAAAATATCTTGGAATCTCCCTAAAAATATTCTAAAGTTAATGGTTTATAGGTAATTTCGTCCATAAACTCCCTCTATGTAAATGTCAATAAAGGAAATAAAGTTATGTATTGCCTAAGTCACTTATACTCTATGTATTAGGATTTGGGACTTCCATAAACCCTATACATATATGTAAAGCTATAAAAATGGTTTAAACGAGCTACCTTGGCTGAGCCTATGATGGGTCACATATAAACATGTAGACTCACTTTGACCCATTTAACAAATGGTTGAGATTTTTCAATTCAAATTGACCCATTATAGTGGGTTAAACAACTTAACTTAGGAAAAAATAAAATGATTTCAAATAATTTGGCATAATACATAATTTAATGTTTATATTTTATAAAATAATGAACAAAAACTATTTTTTAATTAATTTTATAACAACTTAAAGAAATAATAATTAGTAGAGTTAATTAATTGTGTGGGTTAGGTGGAATGACTTGCAAGCCAACCACTTTAACCTACTCAGTAGATTAAGTGGATTAACTTGTGAGTTAGCCCACTCTACCCATTGAAAAATAAGGTTTGATGGGGTAATGGGCCAACTCGGTTCCTAAGATCATGTTTAATATAAAGAATTCAATTTAAAGTCCCTAGAAACCATATTAACATTAAAAAAAAATTCTTTTTCTTAAGAACCTATCCACTTTCTGTATAAAACACTTGATAAAAATTTCTTAATATTTTTTAACTTTTTGTGAGTTCCAATGTAATACTATTATAAGCAATCAAAAAATTGAAAAAATAAAAATAAAAAGCTCACTTTATAAGTTCATTGTCAGATAAACTTATATAATCTGAGCAACCCATTGTAATGGTTAACAACTTTATCATAAGGTGCTTGGCCTTAGGAGTGCTATGAAGCACCAGACATTATTCTTAGCCTAATGGGTTGACTTACTCTATCTTAGAGGTTCAATGGGTTAAACCTTATGACTTTTATTAAATTGGTTCAAATAGTAAACCATAATTTGCTCTTTAGGTGGACTAACTGGGTCCATCTGTTGGGCTCAATGCATTTTCACAATTCTATATATATATTATTAATGGTCCAACCCATTCACCTCATTAAATAGAATAAACCTATAATATAATTCTTATTCATTAGGAATTGAATAAGCTTGTAATGGCTATTATATTGTTCACCTAGACAAACAAGGCACATAATGAATAGACCTATAATACAAATCAAATGACCATGTTACCTTCATTTTCTTAGTTCATCTTTTCTTTCTCATATGCAAGAGAGATGTAGTATTGACAAGAGACATTCATCTTCACTTTCACTAACTAATTTCTTAAGAAATTTGTCTTTAGGAAGGTTGCTATTACTAAAATAAAACTTAACCTATAATAGTAATAATAAAAAAATGGAGTAGAATAATTTGTAGAAACATTGTTAATAAGAGAGATAAAAGGTGGGCTTTTGTCTTAGCACATAACTTTCTCTGCAGTTTCTTTTCATACTCTCTCTACTCTCTCTCTCTCTGTCTATTCTCTCGCTTGAATCTCTCTCTCCTCTCTTTCTCATGGTGAATAGTAATGAAGATATGGGTGGGTTTTGTAGGTAATGGGTTTGTGGGTGGTGTATGGTTGTGTGGTGGTGGTGTGCGGGTAGGTTGCATGGTGTTGGTGTGTTGATGGGTCTAGTGGTGGTGGTGTGGTGGTGCATGGTGGTGGTGAGTTGGTTTGTTACATGGTGGTGGTGAGTTGGTTTGTTACATGGTGGTGGTGTGTTGGTTGGTTACTTAGCGATGATGTGTTAGTGTGTGGTGGTGGTGTATTTGTGGTTGCGTGGTGCTGTATTCGTGGTTTCACGATGGTGTTGTGTTGGAGTGTTGGTAATGAAGAGGAAGAAGAAGACAAGGGTAGTGGGGGTCTTTTTTTTTTTCCCTTGAATTATGATTCTTAGATCTAACCTAATAATTTCAATTAAGCAAAATGAGAAATGCTATTACAGGTTGAAAATTGAACTTAATATTGTAATAGTAATTCCATATAAAATAAAGGAGGAATAAAATAGCTATTGCCTTGAGTGAATGAGTTGTAAGTGTATTAGGTAGTATATGAAAGAGATAAAACCTTGGAGATTTGCTAGAGGAAACAAGTTGTTTAAGATGGTATAGGAGTTACTATTATTGCTCTTATAATCTAGTGGAACGATTCTACCTTATTTATGTGTTTTTTCTACCTACGTCCTTTTTAGGCTCTTTACATAAATTTGAAGCATCTTTTTGTTTTTGTTTTTTTGTGTGCGTTTGTGTGTTTTAATCTCTTTATTCATTGTATTTCTTATTATTATGTATTTTATAATAGGTAACAAAAAAACTGAGATGTGATCTTAACATATTTATAATTAGAACAACAATTACTAACTGTGATCAAATTGTGTGAGGGATAAATAATATTGGGTTTCTATAAGAGCCACTAGTAGATTTAATAAATATATGAGACTAATGAAAATGTCAAAATCACGAAAGAAATTGAAAACTCAATAAATCATCCATTGTATAGATATGTCAATAATCTAAAGGATTGGCCTATTTATAACTTGGTAATGGATGTGGGGTTGCTTATCATGCAATTTAGTCAACTATAACAACGATGTATATCTGCCTCTTTTTCAAAAGTACATCTTAATAATGCTATTATATTACATGAATAAATACATCTCAGGAGACACATCCATTTGTCAATATTTCAAATTCCATAATAGACAAAGCAATCATCAACATCATTATAAAGATTATCTCTACACGTTGGACATGAGCATTATAAGATTAGCCATGCATCTATGCAGTGCAAGTCAAAGTAATGTCCACAATTGGGAAGTCTTTTTCCATAGTCTCCATCTTCAAATTCTTGAGAGATTGTTGCAAATGCATTGTATGTGAGAAATTTTGAAATAAATGGTAAAAGTTAATTAATAATAAATAAAAACTAGATATGTGTAAACTATTATGGATAATTATAAATACTCTTACAAGTCAAAATTTAATTTCTCCATACTTACTATTAGGTAATCTATATAACAAATCACTTTAGTTAAGTTTTTATAAAATTATAACGTTACTTTACTAAAATAAAACTCAACCTATAATAGTAATAATAAAAAAATAGAGTAGTATAACTTGTAGGAACTTTGTCAATAAGAGGGATAAAAGGTGGGCTTTGACTTGGGGCATAATTGTTTTTGTAGTTTCTTTTCATATTCTCTCTACTCTCTCTTTATCTATTCTCTTGCTTGAATCTCTCTCTCCCCTCCCTCTCATGATGAACAGTAATGGAGATGTGGGTAGGTTTCGTGGGTTGATGGGTTTGGGGATGGTGTATGGTTGCACAATGATGGTGTATGGGTAGGTTACATGGTACCGGTGTGTTGATGGGTTGTGTAATGGTGGATGGGTCTAGTGGTGGTGATGTGTTAGTGGTGTATGGGTGGGTTACATGGTGGCGGTGAGTTGGTTGGTTGCTTGGTGGTTATGTGTTGGTGGCGATGGTGGTGTGGTGGTGTTAGTAGTGAAGAGGAAGAAGAAGGCAAGGTTGGTGGGGGTCCTTTTCCCCCCCCCCCTAAATTACGATTCTTAGATCCAATCTAATAATTCCAATTTAGCAAAATGAGAAATGCTATTATAGGTTGAACTAAATACCGTAATAGTAATTCTATGTAAAATAAGGGAGGAATATGAATAGCCATTACCTCTAGTGAATGAGTTGTAAGTGTATTGCGTAGTATATGAAAGAGATAAAACCTTATAGGTTTGCTAAAGAAAACAAGTTGTTTAAGACGGTGTAGGAGTCACTATCATTGCTCTTATAACCTAGTGGAATGATTCTACCTTATTTATGTGTTTTTTCTACCCATGTCCTTTATAGGTTCTTTACTTAAATTTGAAGTGTCTTTTTGTGTGTGTGTGTGTGTGCATGTGTGTTTTGATCTCTTTATTCATTGTATCTCTTATTATTATGTGTTTTATAATATGTAACAAAAAAACTGAGATGTGATCCTAACATATTTATAATTGGAACAATAATTACTAACTATGATCAAATCGCATGAGGGATAAATAATATTAGGTTTTTATGAGAGCCATTGGCAGATTTAATAAATATATAAGACTAGTGGAAATGTCAAAATCATGAAAGAAATTGAAAACTTAATAAATAGTCCTATTGTACAGATTCAATGTCACCAATCTATAGGATTAGCCTATTTATAGCTTGGTGATGGATGTGGGGTGGCTTATCATGCAATTTTGAATTTAGTCAACTACAATAGTGATGTATATCTACCTCTTTTTCAAAAGCACATCTTGATAATATTGTTATATTACACAAATAAATACATCTCAAGAAACACATCCATTTGTCAATATTTCAAATTCCATAATCGACAAAGTAATCATCAACATCACTATAAAGATTATCTCTACACATTGGACATGAGCCTTGTCGAATTAGCCATGCATCTAAGCAGTGCAAGTGAAAGCCATGTCCACAGTTGGGAAGTCTTTTTCCATATTCTTCATCTTCAAATTCCTGAGTGAGATTATTGTAAATGCACTGTATGTGAGAAATTTTAAAATAAATGGTGAAAGTTAATTAATAATAAATAAAAACTAGATATGTGTAAATTGTTATGGATAGTTGTAAATACTCTTACAAGTTAAAATTTAATTTCTCCATACTTATTATTAGGTAATCTATATGACACATCACTTTAGTGAAGTTTTTATAAAATTATAACCTTACTTTACTAAGCCTAATAACCACAAAAATAGGACATCTCTATTATTTTTCTATAGTTGTGCATTTGTTTTACTATATAAATAAGGTATTTTTTATTAAAATAAGAATAAAAAAAAAACAAATAAGGTCAAATTTAATACCAATCTCACTCCATCCTCTCCTTAAAAAGAAAAAAATTAATAAAGAGAATATTTAATATTCTCTCTCTCCTCCCTCCCTATGCTATATCTACTCTATATTAACATTTTGATTTTTTTTTTTTAATATTCAACTAATCTCCTTTAACACAGAATATAGATAATTGTTATATGAAAACTTTAATGAATACCCTATATCACTTGTTTGGAGATTAGATAGAGAAATTTTTAAGATTTTCATGTACAATTACTTTACGGTATATAATTAGTATGGGAATATGCGACAATTTTTTTTTCTTTGAAGCCCTTTAATACATATCTCGAAGGGACTCATCAACAGGACCGGACTTATCATATAAATTACAATCTCCTTGAATAAATAGCTCACCTGCAAGCAAATCGAACAGGATTGTCCATCACCACCCTCAGTCATCTTGTTAAGCTCAAACTTGCATCGAGGGAGACTTTGGATGTGACTTCGGGATAAGCCTCTTGCCTCTGTAATGTCGTAAATATCTGAAATTTCTTCAAATCTGGCAATATTCTCGAGATGGCTCACCTAATTAAAATTTCCAAATTTTTTAGAATTTACATTCTAGTATTATTGGTAATAATAAGAAAAAAAAAAGAAAATCTTAAATACCCCAGAAAAAGAAAATTATTAAAAAAAAAAAAATCTTAATGTTTTACCTGCCATTGGTAAGCTTTAAACACTGCAGGGCCTACCCAATCCAAGAAAACCTTCCCCTCCATTACGCAGCAGAAAAGAGCAACCTGCAAAGGGCATCAACCATGTCTACTTATAATCTAACTATAAAACCATATTCGAATTTAGTTGGTTGGATTTTTCAATTCAATTGACAGTCAATATAACATAAATTTTTAGGAATAACGAGCCTATATAAGCTTAATCGACGTTAATTTGATCTTATCAAATATATAAGATCAAGCTGGATTTTAGCATTTGAATTTCGCATCAAGCTCGAAAACTGGGATTTAACACTATACAAATCAAATTGAGTTCAACACTAACTCCTATACATACAAAATCCCATGTTGCATACACTAAATCCGTTTATAAAGTCAATGGCAATGGATATTCACCTGGCAACATATAATAGATTTTATGTAAGAAAAAAATAAATTAAATAGTATTAACAACTGATTTGATTGATGGAACTACTTCATCAACTAAAATTTTAAGTAAATCATTGCATAAATCATGCTCATTAAATAAGTATAAATAAGCATCTTCTTAAAATCTGCAGATAGTTTATATGTAACCACAGAAAACATGATAATGATGTTGGAAAGGCAGTTAACGTTATATTACCTTGGACAGTGTCTCGCCATCAGTAAGTTCAAGTAATTGAATGGCTGTTACAGCTCCGGTTACTGCTCCTACTCCGGCACCACGAACAAACCCCGTCTCAGTGGTCTGCCCCTTTAGGGCTCCAACTATTGCTCCCAGTATCGCACCACCTAATCACAACACTCATATTTCATAAATTGCCAAGAAATATAAATATACCAGTGGAAACACGGACCCGCATCATAATTACAATACAGTTCGATTGCTACATAATTACAATTTATCTGTATCATTAATATCCGATTTTATATAATTTTCTTCCCACTCCTTCGCATCAGCATCTTAATTATAACCTTCATATCATTTTCATTGATTGATGCATATGCATTTAATTTTATATTCAATCTACGTTTGTTTTAAATCTAAAGCTTGATCGATGAGTTGTGAAATTCGTATTGATTTATTCTGGTTTTAACCATGCTGTTTGAATAAGTCATCATCTTATTTATATTTAACATGGGTTAAATGAAGTATAATATATAAAGCATTAAAAGAATATTTGAAAGGGTACTCCATAATTACAATTAATATATATTGTTTAAGATACTAAATTCAAACAGCGGTATGTTATTTATTGGGAGAAGAAGAATTTACGTATCAGTATTTTTCACCATCATCTGTAAGACTAACGAATATGCAGGTTCAACATGTCAAATTGTATGTATGTATGTATGTTTCCAACAAAATGTGCAATATCTGAATGTGCCCAACGCACAAACTAGCTTGACTCAACCTTTATGAGTAAATGTGGAAGGAAGTTAGATATTTAATGGAATATCTCTCTTTTAAATGGTTAAATTATTTATAATCTTACCATTTCAAATGAAATATTTCATGAAAAATTAGAAGAGGGAGAGAAAAAATAAAGGAAAGAATTATATATAATTATAAAAGTTAATGTAATGAAAATTTCATCCGTAGGATAATATATTGAATGGTACAATCAATGGGATATAGAATAACTTTTAATTTCAAATATGTATTATTTTCACAAATCTAAATCGTAAATTTTCAGTTGAGATTATATGTAAGAAGATAGAGTTAATTTCAGAAGCCGTGTATAGTATTATGTGAACGAGTTGCTATATCTTGAGGGTTGGATTAGAAATTTAGACTAAAGCCAGTCTACTCCACCATCAACCAAAGTAAAGAAGGGCCTAATGAAACACAAATACAAGGACATACATAGAGAGATACGTACCAAGAGCAAAAACACATGTAAGTGCAGCATATGAAGCTGCCTTCATGAATCCTAACGAAACCCCAATTAGACAAACCACCCACGTACGGGTCGGACTTACCCTTTCAGGAGAAATCATAGCCTCCATTGTTAGAGTAATTTATGTGTATGTTGTTGTATCAGTGTGGGTAGAGTCTAGCTGTTTTGATGAGAGTGTGAGAATGTAACTTCAAGAAGAAGAGGAGGAAAAGAAAGAAAGCTGCCTAGGGAATATGAAGTCATACACCCGCATTTATAGGGCGTGGATTAGCACAAAAGAGCATTAAAGAGGATTAGGATATATACATCGGTGCATGCATAGTAAAATTATATATTTTATATTATTATTCTAAGTTTAGATAGCTTTTCTTTATGAGAATGTATTATTTCATGTCTTTTAAAATTTATAGTTACGTTGCTTTTTTAAACTTTAAAGATTTTTCTATAAGTTTCAATTTCTCTATTAATTTTGCTCAATTTTCAATTGAAAAAAAAAGATATTACATTATTGCACTAAAATGCATTGATAAGGCACAATAGGTAAATATAATAGTAACTTTTACTACTATAAGGTAACATTGGTAATATGTAAATTCTCTAAGATCCACTCTATAATTATCCTTAATTATAACTTCGGGTCTACAAAATTTAATTTTGAAAGGAGAAGTAAAAACATGTAGATTCTTTGAGACCCACTTTATAACCATTCTTAATTATAACTTTATATCAACAAATTAAATTTTGAATAAGGAAAATGCGTACTATGATAGTAATTTTTGCTATCATAGTATAAGAATAGTAATATATAGATCAATCGAGATCTACTCCAATCATTTCTAAATATAGTTTTTAACTTACGAATTTATTTTTAAAAGGAAAAAATATATGCCACTATGCAAAAATGATAGTGACATGAGATAATATTTTACGTTTTTCTTAATTGCAAGACAAAGGCAACTTGTGTCATAATTGCCCACCATTGTTGCAAGTAGTCAGTGCCACTAGTACGTGCATATAGATAGACGTTTGGCCTCGACTACTCCTTAAAACTTGGTCCGTTTAGCTTTTAAGAGCTTTGGATTGTCAAAATCACATTGCCTTATTTAGTGATGTGATGGGCAAGCAAAGGCACTCATGAAGCACGATCGATATCGTCTAAACTATGGAAATTTTTGTCGTTATAGCCGGTAATGGTAGGAAAGCAGGCTATAATAATAAGATAAGATCTACAAGAATGTCAGGAGGGGTTGAATAGAAAATAATATATGGTCTGTGAATTACGTATACTTAGTTTTGTGACTTCAATGTCAGGAACCAATCATGCTCGTACTTTCAACAAATTGTTAATTTTTTTTAAATAAAAAATCATGTAAAGAAAATTAAGTTTTTTCAAATTATTTTTTTTGTTTTAAAAAAATTTAAAAGTTTACATGAGTAATAACAATTTTTTTTTATAAATTTAAAAATTATAAAAAATTAATTTATATTTTATTAAAAATTAAAAATATGTATATAGTTCTCTAACTATTGTAAAATTCCTTCTAACTTTTTGGAGCTATAGTAACAATTTATATATATATATATATATATATGTATGTATGTATGTATGTATGTATGTATGTATAAAAGTTATGTAAAAAAAATTAGATTTTAAAAGTTTAAAAAGTCTGTACACATATAATAATTAATTAATTAATAGAGAGTATGCATTTATAATTATCCCGGGATTTAAAGCATGATAAAATTTGGGTTTTGATAGTGTGTACGTACTAATTATATACCTAAACCAAAACACCGAAAAAAGCAGCTGAAAACTTTGTCTTCCCTATGTGATTGTTTGTCCCTCTTTATCCTAATCCAAGCCGGGGAATTAAAGTGATTTTGCTCAAATAAAGGCAACAATTCAATCAAGTGCCATGTGTGGCAAGGGGTTAACGTGTATCCCAGAGAAACAAATCTAGAAGTTGCAAATCAGTTGTAAACGTTGAAAATCATATTCATAGTCAACTAAAAAATGGAACTAGTATATCTAAGATTCATGAGACTCTTAGGTTAATTAAAAACAGAGCATCAATTTGGCTTGATATTTCCTTTTCACTGGGTCCGATAGAGCTTTCAAAGAGCTGCGACTTGCATGAACCTTCTTCTGCCTAAATGAGTGTAATCCTGAGACGATTGGATCGCGTTACTTATGGGTGAATGCTGTCGGGTTTATTGTCTACATCATGATAATTCACAAATGAAGATCACTATTATATTGCTTTACGTCTTTATCTCTATACGTGGACAATGTACCATTAAATTAAAAGGGTGAAAATTTTGTCTTATATCGGAGGATTTTCATTTTTTTTTTTATGAAAAGAGATCGAATCGTGAGAACTAAAAAATCGAGTCACCTAACTTTATGTTTTGTTATTTATCCAAAAAAAAAAAGGGAAAAAAACTTTATGTTTTGTTCACTTTTTTTGAAGAATGATGGAATAGTACCTTATAAAACTATTCTCTTTGCAAAACATAATTTTTATCTAGTAAGACTTTTAAATTTACCATAAAAACTTCGACGATATTAGTACATCATAGAAGGAATTAATGTACAAAACCAGGTGCCGGTGTCAGGATGGATCCAGATGGCGGATTCCATGGGCTGCAGTCTCGACAATGACGTAGTCACATAATAAAGGAAGATGGTGTATACAGATTTTAGTTGATCATCATCATCGTTATTATTATTATTATTATTATTACATTAAATAATAAAGGAAGATGGTGTATACAGATTTTAGTTGATCATCATCATCATCATCATCATCATCATTATTATTATTATTATTATTATTATTATATTATTACATTAAATATGGCCAAGACTTGGTATATGCAATTTGGCCAATTTGGAGTTGACTCTCCTCCTTCACTCACTTGACGTATTTACTTATGGGAACGCGTATAATAAAGTGAGTAGGCATTCAAATATATTGCTTGTTTGGGTATCTACCTTCTATCTCTTCAGCAATTGCTCGGCTGTATCTTTTTTTTTTTTTTTTAATTCTAGTTCACTATGTTTGTTTTTTATTTGAGTCTTCCAACTTTTATTGATAATGCGTCACTCAAGTTTAAAAAAATTAATTATTAAAATTTATAAATAAGGATAAAATATGCATTATATACATATTTAAAAAAATAAATTTTATCATAATATTAGAAATTAGGAGTGGAGTACTATCCGGTTTGGTTTTATTTTTCTTTATTACTTTAAACCAAACTATATTAATAAGTGGGGATGAGTGAGTATGAAGTAAATAAGGTATAGAATCCTACTCGCACTCTATCTATAAGATACAAGGTTCTACCTATACCTCAAAATTTGAAAACGTAACTTATTTTATAGCATCTTAAAACTTATACCTTTAAAACATTATGTGATACAAGATACTTTGTAGAACTTATAATTTTTACTCTTTTTTTCATAAATTTTAAATTTATATGATATTAAAAAAATAACTTATATGTGATATTACAAGTTTTTCATATATAAACCTTTATAACATATAATAAAATCTATTAAATTAAAAAATAATATTAACTATATTCATTATTTCAATTTTATATAATCTTACTACCTAACAAACCAAAAAGAATAACGGTAAAAAATGAAAAATGTAAAGTTGAAGAGGAAAATGTGAAATAATAAGGAAAATAATGGAAAATGTAGAGTAAAAACTGAGGCATTAGATTTAACCTTTTAAGGTTACTAATCGATGGGCTTGGACTTTTTTTTTTCCTCTTTTTACTAAAACATTTATTAGCAAAAAAAATATGATATTATCATTTATTAATATTATTTAATAATTTTTATAAGGTGGATACATGGTGTTCTAGAATATATATCTTATATATCTTAAATTACAGGTTCCAAAATGAATAGAGTAGGAAGATTTTATATTCGTATCCTATCTTTTGGGAGCATGTTTAAAAAATTTATATCCAAAATTTACCTTGTGACTCTTAAAACTCATCCAAAAACTTCTCGGTTAAGCAATATAGTACAAGTAAGTACCTTATATAATAGGGTTGCTCACTCACCCCAACTATTTGGTTTAGAAATTTTAGAATCATAAAAAATTGATTTAGTTTACAGATTAAACTATATTTTACAATCTAAGAAAAGTTAAGACATGATATGTGATTTCATACAAGCATTGAGTTCTTTCAATAATAACATGCACTGGTACTACATAAAATTTGATAAAATCGATATTCATGCAATTGAAGAATTTTAAAGATGTCTTAACAACTATTTTATTTATAAAACTAATATATGATATTAATTTTGAGTCAATTTATATACATATTCTAGTAACTTGTGATTGTAAAAGTCAAATATATGAGCATTTCAATAAATATAAGTTTAAATTTCTTTTGAATACTTTGTTAGAATAATTTGTTTTTTCAATCATAAGTAAAGTATTATGTTATTTTTTGAAACGATAAGCTTAGTTCAATTTACCTTTCCAAACCAATCATAAAATTTCTATTTGGTTTAGAATAGGGGATTTCCTAAACCAAGTTAAATAAAGAATCATAATAATTTTGAAAACCCTTTAGTTCTGTTTGTTCAATTTTTTTGTTCACACCCATAAGATATAGTTAAGTGGGCAAGACCTTGTAAAAACATGGTAATAGATCCAATTCTTATTAAAGTCATTTTACTTGTTCAAGTTGTATTATTTCCATGATGCTTGAATAATATTTTCTTTTTTTCTTTTTGTTTTTACTTTTGCTCCACAATAATTAATAACATTAAATTTCATCCATTAAAAAATTACAGTTATCTAAATAAATTATCTTGATATATATTTATTTGCAATAGTACATTATGAATGATAATTACATTGTTAATGTCTTTAATTGCTTGATGCACTGGTATATAATGACAATTATATGGCTTAATGTACTAATATTTTTTCATAATTGATATTAAAAAGAATGAGCATGGTTAAATGAATAGTAGCTTAACCACTAATATTGAAAAGATATTTTTGTATTATTGTTAAAAGAAATTGTCTTGCAAAGTCATCATAAAAAGAAATTATGAAGTACTTATATTTATATTTATATCATATTACTCTTTTCACTCTAGTTGTAGTTTTTATTTTTAGATACTTTTATGATCTATTTTTGTCAATAACAAAAATTTGACATGTTCTATGTATTAATTTTTCAATAAATTGATAGTTAAATTTTAATTAATATATGTATCATGATAAGTGTCAAAAAGACCCTTATTTAGAATGGTGAATTTGTACTTTATGAATGTATTTTGTTGGTAATTCATTAACGAAAAGAATATTTATTTGAACGAATATTAATTTTAGCCTTTTATAGCTTTATGGAGGTAAAGGAAGGAGTTTTGAAGAAATAAAGAAAGATTAGAAGGAATTGGATAAGTTGCAAGCAAGTTGAAGATTTATGGAAAGTATATAAGGAAGTACACAATCATGTACTTTTCTTGTATATCTAAGGTGAAGGTTTTGTTTTAGGATATCCATATACACAAAAAAAGTGCACAAATCGTGTATTCTCTTGTGTATATCTCTACCGTGAACCTTGGGAGCAAACTGAAGATACACAACTAAGATACATAATTGTGTACCCAGTTGTGTACTTTGCCAACAAAGAAGAAATCATCCCTGCACATACATGATTAAGGTATACAGGTTGTGTACTCAATTGTGTATATGTCTAATCTTGCATATATATATATATATATATATATATATATCCTTAAGCTCGTGAAAAAGAGAGAGGTTATCATTCATACACTTCCCTAACCTCAGGAAAGAGAAGGTTTTGTCAATTTTCAAGGAGATTAAAGATTTACGATGTTAAAGATTCGATCTTTAAGGGTTGTAATAATGAAACTTGTTTTCTTTTCTAGTATTTGTGTTGTTGTTGATAATATCATGGAAGAGTAAACTCTAGACTTAGATTTTGTTTGAAACTCTTATGTCATGTGATGAAGATTTATTCTTAATAAAAGTTTATTGAAGTTCTTATGTTCAATTGCATATTCTTTCACTATTTATTAGATTCATAGATCTAGAATATGAATTTATATTTGATATCATATTAGTTAATTGAGAAATTACTTTTATTATTAGATCTATGCAATTGATAAGGTTTGCTTGTGATTCTAGAGATAGAATAACAAAAGCCTCTATTTTATAATTGAGTTGTTAAAAAGTTCATGTTACTCATGCAATTTTAGGTTGCTATTGATTGAGGAGAGATCCCAATTGATAAATCTAGGGTTAGATAAGTTAATAAACTTGAGAAAGTTGTTAGCTTGATTGAGACACTTCACAACTTAAGAACTCAATAATGATAAAATCTTGAATTCTGATGATTTACATATTAGAAGAGGAGTATAATGAAATCTAAGTTGTTTTGATAATTGAATTAATCTTTCCTTTTTGCTATTAGTGATCCATTCTTAGTTTTTAGTAGCATAGTAATTATTAGTTTACGATTCAAGATATAAATTAATCTTAATTGACAATTAAATAATAGGAATAGAGTTATTACTAGTAACTGGTTTATCTTTGTGGGACGACCCTATGCTTAACCATTATATTACGTTCACAATAGGTGCACTTGCCTATTGCATCGTAGTTAAGATTAAGAAAAGGTACTTTAAATTATTAAGACTACAATTTGGCATGATCAAGTTTTTGACGCTGTTGTCGGGAATATGCCAATATTAGGAATACTTTTTACTTATTAATTTAACCATTCTTTTCTTTGTTTACTTTTCTTCTCTTTCTTATTATGATCTTGGAGCTAATAATTGATTGGCATTGTGTTTCCAAAAGTCATTGCAAGGAACTTGTTGACTTCAATCTAGAGGCAGAGAGAACAATTTTAAGGCATTGGAAAAAGAACAAACCTAGAGTTGAATCTTCATAAGCAAGAATTAAGGAAGAGCTACTAAAAGGAGAGATGGTTGAACTAGTTAACAATCTTGTTAAAGAGCTAAATTAAGGAAATCTAATTGTGGGCTTGATGAATAATCAAGTGACTGATAATAGAGAGGCCAAGATTCCTGATAAACCAAGAACCAATTCTGATTTTGCTAGACCAAACCTGGTGGATGTTAACTCCAGTAGAGTTCAACCTCGAGTGGATGTAAATAACTTTAAGCTCAAGCTAGGTGTCATTTAGATGGTATAACAATATGCTCAATTTGATGGTCTGCAAGATAAGGACCCAAGTATGCATATCCAACTCTTTCTAAAGATATGCAACACTTTCAAGTTCAATGGAGTTAGTGATGATGCAGTCTGCTTAAGGCTCTTTCCATTCTCTTTTAGGGCCAAGGCTAAGCAGTGACAAAACACTTTACCAAGGGGCTCTATCACTACAGGGCAATAATTGATCAAGAAGTTCATGGATAAGTTCTTCCCTCCCTCAAAGATTGCTAAACTTCAAGCTGAAATCTAGTCTTACCATCGATATGATGTGGAAACTCTATATGAAACCTAAAAGAGATTTAAAGAATCAATGGGGAAATGTCCACACCATGAGATCCTAGAGTGGCTTTAAGCGTAGATTTTTTTTTTTTTATAATGGCTTGAATTACCAAACTATGAAGATGATAGATACCATGGTTGGTGGCACCTTGAACCACAAGACCTTTGAAGATTGCCTCACTCTCTTTGAAGACATGACTACAAATAATTATGAGTGGTCACATACAAGGAGTAGAGAGAAGAAAGCTACATTTGTTCTAAATATGGATGTGGCTACCACAGTCACGGTTAAGGTTGAAGCTTTGTCAAGAAAGATTGATGGCTTAATTGTTTCGCAGTAGCAATTGGCTATTGCAAATCCCTCTTTTGGTGAAGAAACATGTATTGAGTAAGTAGAATATTTGGGAAATCTGATTCAGCCGCATAACAATCCATATAGCAATTTGTATAACTCAGGTTGGAGAAATCACCCAAATTTCTCCTAAAGTTATTAGAGACCACCTGGTTAGAGTTCTAAGCCCTTAATCGAGGATCTTTTGACAAAATTCATGAAGGACTCATATGGGAGGCAAAAGTCCTTAAACATGATTTTGAGAAACCAAAAGACAACTCTTAGGAATTATGAAGCTTCCATACATAATTTGGAAAACCAAGTTAGCTAAATAGCCCTAAATACTTTTAGAAAGACCTTAAGGCTCACTACTAAGAAACATAGAGACAAATTTCAAGGAAAATGTCAAGGTAGTGACACTAAGAAATGGCAAAGAATTACAATCTAGGGTTCAAGTAGAAAAGAGTGAAGCAACTGAGTCAGTAGAAGAGCAACCTACTATCAAGGATAGGGAAAAGCAATAAGAGAACTCAGCTGTAGAGAAACCATCATCACAGTTAATCCCATAATACAAGCTTACCATTTCGTATCTAGCAAGACTCAAGAAAGAAAAGATAGATGAGCACTATGGCAGGTTTTTAGAGATTTTCAAGCAGCTGCACATTAATCTTTTACTAATTGAGGCTTTGTCACTAATGCCAAGATATGCAAAATTCTTGAAGGAGCTACTATCAAGCAAAAAAAGCTGGAAGAATTCTCTACTATGACTCTTAGGAGAGAATGTTCTGTAGTGATCCAGAATAAATTACCAGAAAAGCTTAAGGACTCGAGAAACTTTACTATCCCATGTTTAATTAGAAACTTAACCGAGGAGAGGACCTTAGCTGATTTGGGAGCCAACATTAATCCCATGCCATACCATGTGCTTAAAAAGCTAGGAGTAGGGGAACTAAAGCCAACAAGAATGAATTTACAGCTAGTTAACAAATCAGTAAAGTTTCTTAGAGGAGTGGTTAAAGATGTGTTAGTGAAGGTGTAAGATTTCATCTTTCCAGCAAATTTTGTCATTCTAGACATGGAGTCAGATGTAGAGGTCCCTCTTATCTTAGGAAGACCATTCTTAGCTACTACTAGAGCCATAATAGATGTTAGAGATGGGAAGCTAGTCTTGTGAGTAGGCAATGAAGAGGTTATTGTGAAAATGCCTGATGTGCTTAAACAGAGTTTGCACTATGATGACACTTATGCAGTTGACTATCTCGACTTAGCTATTTTAGATTCCTTATAAGAACTTTTGAGTAATAATGCCTTAGAACTTTGTTTGATGAATGGGGAGCAAGAGGAAGCTGGAAATTCAGTAGTCAATTTAGTTGCAAACCAGCTTAGTAATAATGTTGAGTTGAAGAAATAGAGGAATTTCAAAGTCATCAACAGATCCATTATTCAAAGATCAAAACCCTCCATAGAAGAGCCACCTAAGTTGGAACTGAAGCAATAGCCTAACCAATACACATTTCTAGAAAAAGACTTCAAACTTCCAGTGATTATAGCATTAGACCTTAGTCAAGATCAACCGAATAGGCTATTGTATCTCCTTGGTCAACACAAAAAGGCAATTGCATGGAAGATTGTAGACATAAAGGGATCAACCCCTAATTTTGCTCACATAAGATTCTCATGGAAGATTGTATTAAACCGGTGGTAAAACCTCAAAACATACTTAATCCCAACATGAGGGATGTGGTAAAGAAGGAGGTCATTAAACTACTCGATGCTAGGATGATTTATCTGATATCTAACAACTCATGGGTGAGCTCGATGCAGGTAGTCCCTAAGAAGGGTGGCATGACAATTGTGCCAAATGAAAAGAACGAACTCATTTTGATGAGAATGGTTATGGGCTGGAGAGTATGCATTGACTACCATAAGTTGAATGAAGCAAATCAGAAATATCATTTTTCCCTTCCATTCATTGATTAGATGATTGAGAGGCTAGTTGGACACGCCTATTACTACTTCCTAGATGGGATGTCTGGATATTTTCAAATCCCCATTGCACCATAAGACCAAGAAAAGACGACATTTACGTATCCATTTGGAACATTTGCCTATCATCGAATGCCTTTTAAGTTGTGCAATGCCCCATCCACCTTTTAAAGGTACATGATGGCAATATTCGAAGACATGGTTGGTGTAAAATCCGCAAAAATTTTAGTTGCGTATGATTAAAAGATTGTATTAAAAGCTTTAAACATACCCTACATAAAACTATATTAAAAGAAATAATCACATAAAAAGCAAACCATGAAAAATTATTGAATAAATGATAAAATAAATTAAAATCATAGACTTAGGGTTGTCAAATGGAAATTCCGAATAAATATTCACGCTTGAAATAATCAAATTAGCTTAAGAGTAAAGTTTCGTAATAAAATACTAAAATCTTAAATTTTATTAATATCGTCGCTTGTGCGAAAACACACTAGAAATTCCTTAACCCTAATAATAATAATAATAATAATAATAATAGGATATATATATATATACTCAGCCATGCCATAGAGGACCTACAGCCACACAAGAAAACAAAAAGAAAAAGGCAAGAGAGAGACAGACGAGAGCACAGGACTATGCCAAACGAGAACAACGGTGGAAGAAGAAAAAGGAAAATCGAACAAAAAAAATCATATCCCACACATATAACTTTTAATTGATGATCCGAGACTACCAATGTGTTTCTCGAGGTAAGTACAACTCAACTAGACCAATTTTTCATGAAACAAAGTGAGTTTCCAAAAGTTACGTAAAATATTAAATAGGTGTAAAAATTGGTATTTCACCTAAAATTAGTTGTAATAGCTAGAGAAACACTAAGTAGAGTGATTTAAATTATGTATAGTATGCAATAATGTATTTTTCCCTAAATTTTTAGGTGAAGAGAATTTTGATTCGAAAATACTCAAAATTACTTTGATTGAATCCGAGAAAATGAGACCTAAGTGAGTAAGACTCTATGACGTATTATATTATGCGTATGTCATTGATTGCTTTATTAGGAATTTTGTGCTGTCTATATACGAAATTACGAATATATATATATATAGTACTGGGTGTGACTATGGTCTGTCCGTTATGTGCGTGAGTGTGTGGTCTTCTCCTTATGGCTGCAGGCAACGGCTGGATGGATATGGTATATATATATATATAACATGTATTGGAGATTGCTGGTCCATTCCGGTGTGCGCGTGTGTGGAATTTTTTTTTTCTTCTCTTTCTTTCCTTAAGGTTGCAGGGGATAAACATATATATATATATAATCGTGAACCACTTGAGCTTGCTGGGTGTCTCCGTGAACTGCTGGAACATCCTCGCTGCTTCCATGAGAATATATATACATATATACATATCTATACTTACACATGAAAGTGGTTGTGGATTTCCTTTCCAAGTTTGTGTATGTGTGGCCATGAAACTCCATAACCGTGGAAGCTTAAGGGGATGGGATTCCAAGAGCATTCCTTTATAGGGATAGACATGTATTTATACACCTATATGTAAATAGATGTTGGCCGAGAAGGTAGGAGAATATATGTCTATTATAGGTGGGATGGTTGCACGTGGAGGAGAGCTGAGCGTGTAAGATGAAGAGGCTGGGATCTCAATTTGCTGTCGTGAGAAAAATATATATATACATGTATAAAGGGAGGCAAGTGCTGGACGTGGAATTGGGAGGGGAGTTGGCCGTTGTATTAGAGTCTTGATGGTGGAAAACATGATCAAATGACATAATATACATACCTATATATATGTGTGGAGGTGCTAGATCTCTTTTCCTTTATATGAGTGTGCATGATTTTGCTAGTGGAGAGGAAAGGAATATATCATGGTATGTGTATTGTTGCGGGTTGTGGAGGTTGATGTGGAGGACATAGATATATGATGACATGGAGAAGGCTCGAAGTGAAGGCTAGAAAAGGAGAAATCCAATAAGTTGATTCAAACCATATGTATAAATGTATGTTACAAATTTTGGGGGAGGAATTAAGTCTTCAATAACCTAAGTCCTTACACATGTATATACATATGTTATATGTAAGTGAGAGGGAAGAATAGGATGTTGCAAATGATATAAGCCATAATTATATAGGTTATTGATGGAGACACGGGCTGATACACGGTTTGTTACATGGTCGTGTAACATGTCAGGGGAACTTCCAGAAAGACACACGGCTTCATACACGGCCGTGTATTTGGTCAGGATTTCTCCCAGAAGCATACACGGTCTCCATACACGGCTAAGAGACACGGCCGTGTACTCGGTCAGGATTTCTCCAAGAAGTATACACGGTCTCCATACACGGCCAGGAGACACGGCCGTGTATTACGCCAGAAATATCCCCAGAAGCTTACACGGCCTGTATGCACGGCTGTGTACTTTCCAGACGACGGATGTGTATACTTATATTTATTTCCACGTGTACATACTTATTTCCTTTTTCACATGTTTTACTGAGATGTATAAATAGTTATTAGGTCATTTTTAGGGTTACGTTTTATTCATCATTCAAATACACTTTTGAGAGGCGAATTTCTCTGTTTGTCGATTGTGCGCAATCGAGATTTCTTCAAGGAATAATTCATCTTTATTCTTTGTTGTTTGCGAGACTAATCCTAGAGTCGGATTCGTTTCGTGTACGCTTTCCACGCTGCGTCAGTTGGTATCAGAGCAAGGTAATTTCCTGTGAAGATGTCAACTCATCAAGGCAATGACGGTGGTCGTGTTCTTGACGGTGTTCAAGATACGAGATCACAAGGAAACCATCAATGGGTTCCAAGGGCAGAGTTTGACGCGATGCATCAGAAGGTCGGGCGTATGGAACGGCGCCTTGATGAACTGATCGAGCGTTTCGACGCCTTAGCGGTAGACCCTAATAGGGTTAAGGGCATTGGTAGGAATCCACCACGGGCAGCTGATGTCTATGGTGGACATATGGTCCGACCTGTCGTTGAGAACAGGTGGGGACATGTAAAGGATGAGGATTCCGGCGATGAGAGCGATGACCCATATGGGGGTGGACCACAGTGAGGGCGCGATGGTAGAGGTGGTGGCTATCGGCCGGTTCTGCATGGAAACAATCATAGAGACGGTGATTACCGAAGGAATCGTGGCGGGTATGATCAAGGAGATGGAGGAGATTACTGCCTGAAGGTCGACATCCCGTGGTTTGACGGTAGCCTTAATATCAAAGGTTTCCTAGATTGGATTGTGGAAGTAGATCGATTCTTCGACTACATGGAAATTCCCGAAGACTGCCGAGTGAAATTGGTGGCATGCAGGCTAAAGAGTGGAGCCTCAGCATGGTGGGAGAGGCTGCAGAGCAGGAGGCAAAGGGAGGGAAAACATACGGTGAGAACATGGTATTGCATAAAGCAGTTGTTGCAACATGATTTCCTCCCGCCGGACTATGAGCAGATATTGTTCCAACAATATCAGCAATGTCGCCAAGGACAACGTTCAGTGCATGAGTATACGGCCGAGTTCATGAGACTGGCCAAAAGGAATGACTTGAGGGAGAGTGAAGGCCAGCAAGTAACACGAAATGTAGAAGGCCTGAAGCTCCAAATTAAGGATAAAATTGGAGTTACAATGGTGAGGACCCTAGTGAAAGCGAAGAATTTGGCCCTTCGAGCCGAGTTAATGTTGCAGGAGCAGGGTAGTAGATACGGAGGGGGAAGAAAAGGGTATGTTGGTGAAGCTGTAGGTAGCGGTAGTAAGTCGGGATTTGAGAAAAGTAAGAGTGCTGCATACAAACCTACTGATGACAGTGCCAAGAGAGAAGAAAAGAGTGAGAGGAAGAAACCGATGGAACCTAAAGGAACCCAGAGGTAGAGTAATCCTTATGCCAAGCATGTTTTGGGTAAGTGTTTCCGATGTAATCAACCGGGTCATTGGTCAAATGAATGTCCTGCTAGGAGAAGTGTAAACATCCTTAATAGGGAGGATGATGAGGAGATTTTCTGTGAACCTGATGGAGAGGGAGAGTATTATGAGGAGGAGGAAGAAGCAACAGAATCGACTTATGTGATTCGGCAGATGATGCTACCCCGAAACAAGAAGAGATCACACAGCGACACCAGTTGTTTCGCACGAGGTGTACTATTAATGGGAAATTGTTTAAACTAATAGTAGATAGAGGGAGTTGTGAAAACATCATAGGAAGAGAAGTTGTGAAGCAGCTGCAGCTACCTATCGAAAAGCACCCAAATCCGTACACTATAGGGTGGATTAAAGCTGCCGAGAAGATTGAAGTAAAGGAAAGATGTAGGGTCCCATCCTCAATAGGGAAGTACCGCGATGAAGCCTTTTGTGATATTGTAGACATGGATGCCTGTCATATCTTATTTGGTAGGCCATGGCAGTTTGATGTGAACGCGCAACATGCGGGAAAGGAGAATGTGTATAGATTAGAGAAGGAGGGTGTGAGGTACACATTGTTACCGTTGAAGAAGGAAGGGCGCTCGAAGGAGAAGAGGGCAGAGAGTCGTTCTTTCCTAATCGTCACTCAATCAGAGAAAGATTTGGTGGAAGATCTAAAGGAGTCACGGGTGGTCCATGCTCTCATAGTAAAAGATGTGGCAGTTGGAGAAAATGAGGTTAGTATGGAAGTACCCGAGACAGTAAAGAGTCTACTGGAGGAGTTTAAGGAGGTGGCTCTTGATGACCTACTTGAGGGTCTACCGCCTGTGAGAGACATCCAACATCAGATAGACCTAGTACCGGGGGCAAGTCTCCCAAACTTACCACACTATAGGATGAGTCCCAAGGAAACTGAGATTCTGCAGGATAAGGTCCAAAAACTTTTGGACAAGGGGTTTATCCGGGACAGCCTGAGTCCGTACGCGGTTCCAGCATTATTAACTCCCAAGAAAGATGGAAGCTGGAGGATGTGTGTTGATAGAAGGGCTATCAATAAGATCACCATAGGATACAAATTTCCCATCCCACGCATCGAGGATATGTTGGATCGGTTGAGCGGAGCCACTATCTTCTCCAAAATAGACCTAAGGAGTGGATACCACCAGATTCAGATCCGTCTTGGAGATGAATGGAAGACGGCATTCAAAACAAAGGAGGGGCTGTATGAGTGGCTGGTGATGCCGTTTGGTCTTAGTAATGCACCAAGAACCTTCATGAGAGTGATGAACCAGGTATTAAAACCTTTAATGGTCGTTTTATTGTTGTGTATTTTGATGACATCTTGGTATTCAGTAAATCCGAGGAAGAACATCTTGAGCATTTGAGGAGTGTTTTGTCTGTACTGAAAGAGAATCAACTGTCCGCCAATCTAAAGAAATGCACATTCATGTCAAAACGACTAATGTTCCTTGGGTTCATAGTCACCAGTGAAGGGGTGATGGTGGATGACGAGAAGGTGAAAGTGATTAGAGAATGGCCTACTCTAAGAACCGTTACTGAGTTAAGAAGCTTTCTCGGCTTGGCTACCTTCTATAGGAGATTTATTAAACACTTTAGTACAGTCGTTGCACCCTTAACTGAATGTTTGAAAAAGGGTAAATTCTGATGGAGCGAAGAGGCTGAAGCAAGTTTCACAGACTTGAAGAAATGATTGTGTAGCGCCCCTGTATTAGCGCTGCCAGATTTTGACAAGTTATTTGAAGTAGATTGCGATGCCAGTGAAGTTGGAGTCGGGGCGGTACTGTCATAGGAGAAGAGACCAATAGCATTCTATAGTGAAAAGTTGTGTGAAGCTAGGAGGAATTGGTCTACATATGACAAGGAGTTCTATGCCGTGGTAAGAGCTCTTAAAGTATGGGAACACTATTTGGTTGGAAAGGAGTTCATATTGTATTCAGATTGCGGGGCTCTTAAACACTTAAGTGGCCAAACCCAGATAAGTAAGGACATGCACGCAAGGTGGATTGAGTTCTTATAAAGGTTTCCTTTCAGACTGATGCACAAGTCGGGTGTGCAAAACAAGGTAGCGGACGCCCTGAGTAGAAGAGCTGATGTCCTACTCACTCTGAGTGCGGACATCGTTGGATTTGAAAGACTAAAGGAGCTGTACGAAGGGGATGGAGACTTCAAAGAAACGTGGACTAAATGTGCCAACAGGGAACCTTGTGAAGATTACCATATTCACGATGGGTACTTAATGAAAGGAAATTAGCTATGTATACCTGAATCATCCTAACGGGAAAAGCTTATCCGAGACCTGCATGGTGGTGGATTGGCAGGACATATGGGTAGAGATAAGACCCTAGCTACAGTTACTGAAAGGTATTTTTGGCCTCGATTAAGGAGGGATGTGTATAGAATTGTGGAAAAGTGCTATATTTGCTAGGTGTCGAAAGGGCAATCCCAGAACATTGGCCTATATACCCCTCTTCCTGTGTCGGCGAACATTTGGGAGGACCTGTCGATGGACTTTGTACTTGGTTTGCCTCGTACCCAATGAGGTGCTGATTCTGTTTTTGTTGTAGTTGACAGGTTTTCCAAGATAGCTCACTTTATCCCCTGCAGAAAGACCGTTGATGCATGGGCAATCGTACGGCTATTCTTCAAGGAAGTGATGCGTCTACATGGGGTCCCAAAGTCCATTACCTCCGACAAAGATAGCAAGTTCCTTAGCCATTTTTGGAGGACTCTCTGATATATGTTTGACTCATCTTTGAATTACAATAGCATAGCTCATCCTCAAACCGATGGTCAAACGGAGGTAACCAATCGGACCCTCGGAAACCTCATTAGAAGCATTTACCGTGAGAAGCCAGGGCAGTAGGATCAAGCGTTGGCTAAAGCTGAATTCGCTTACAATAGTTCCGTCCACCGAACTATTGGAAGGTCACCGTTTTCAGTGGTATACACCAAAACGCCACAACACGCGCTGGACCTGATCAAATTACCTAAGGACATGGTAGGTGATGTCACTGCTAAGCATATAGCGGAACAATGCCAAACTACCACAGCAGAAGTTAGACGGAAGATAGAGGAAGCCAATACCCAATACAAAGGGGCTGCGGATAAGCATAGACGGAAGAAACTGTTTGTCGTAGGCGATCAGGTAATGGTTTACCTTTGAAAAGAGCGTTTCCCTACGAGTAAATACGGGAAACTCCAACAAAAAAAATATGGGCCTTATGAAGTAGTGTGCAAGATAAACGACAATGCGTACATTGTATAACTTCCCGAAGATATGAACATTTCTTGTACTTTTAATGTGGCGGATTTATCTCTTTTCCACCCCGATGACACACCGCTATATCTTGAGAGAACTCGAGGTCGAGTTCTTCATTGGTGGGAGAGAATGATGGAGATACGGGCTGATACATGGTTTGTTACACGGTCGTGTAACATGTCAGGGGAACTTCTAGAAAGACACACGGCTTCATACACGGCCAGAGGCACGGCCGTGTATTCGGTCAGGATTTCTCTTAGAAGCATACACAGTCTCCATATACGGCCAGGAGACACGGCCGTGTACTCGGTCAGGATTTCTCCTAAAAGCATACACGGTCTCCATACACAGCCAGGAGACACGACTGTGTATTACGCCAGAAATATCCCCAGAAGCTTACACGGCCTGTATGCACGGCCATGTACTTTCCAGACAACGGACGTGTATACTTATATTTATTTCCAGGTGTACATATTTATTTCCTTTTTTACATGTTTTACTGAGATGTATAAATAGTTATTAGGTCATTTTTAGGGTTACGTTTTATTCATCATTCAAATACACTTTTGAGAGACGAGTTTCTCTATTTGTCGATTGTGCGCAATCGAGATTTCTTCAAGGAATAATTCATCTTTATTCTTTGTTGTTTGCGAGACTAATCCTAGAGTCGGATTTGTTTCGTGTACGCTTTCCGCGCATGTGTCAGTTATGTAGGAGTAAGGGAGGAAGGTATTCTTACATGACCATAAACAATATATATATATATATACATATACATATGTCGTGTATATGGCTAAAAGAGAGACGCGAATTTAACTCAACCTCCATATGCTATAGGTATATATGTATATATTCAAGGATAAGACATATAGTTATAACCATGAATGCAAGTTATATGAATGAGGGAGGAAAGGGATTTGTAACAAATCTAGTTGAAGTAGAACTCCATTACTTAATGATTTCTTGCTTTAGTCATATGGATGTTGTTCCCTTACTGATGTTATGAATGTGCCTTGATTCTTGAAATGATTGAGTGTGTTATGAATAAGAATGTTGACATGATTGGCGCTTGCATATGTGCTTGTCCTTGGATGATCACCCTAAAACTTTAACTAATTATGAGGTCTAATTAAAAACCCGGCATGCATTACACGAACATTGCATTGTTCAAGGCCATCATAGCTACGGGACGCGTTGGAAGTGATCAGAGGATCACTGTTCCGCTAAGTGCGAACTGAGTGATTAGGGGATTGTCGCGCCTTGACAATTCCAAGTCTAGCCTATGTCTTGAGGGTGTGTAAATGCTCGGTGTATAAGAGGCACCTAAGCCTAGATCACTAAAGCCAAGACATAGTCATAATAAAGTGATATGAGTAATTAAATTGTGTGTAAGACCCGGGCTCTAATGGTGGCTTAAGAATCCCCAACTCAAGGTCAAGGGGGGCGTAAACCCTAAACTTCACATTAGTTACCGGAAAACTACGTGAGATGTTGCATTCATGTGATTGTTCATGCATAGCATTTATTTTAACAACTTATTTGAAATTATTTGTGTTTGTTGCAACATTGAGAGATTGCACCTTATCTCACTAAAGGCCACGAGAGATGCTACATTCATGTGATTGTTCATGCATAGCATTTATTTTAACAACTTGTTTGAAATCGTTTGTGTTTATTGCAATACCAAGAGATTGCACCCTATTACACTAAGCTTTAGCTTACCTTCTTATAGATTTTGCCTTACAGGTCGAGACTATTAAAATTTCCTTATGAATCAATGAACCAAGGTGAGTACTTGTCACCCAATTGAGGGCATAGTTCATGGGAAGAATGCGAGGGCTAGATCGATGTAGATATTGTTAGACTTGATTATGTAATTATTGTAAATGCCTGTAAGTGATCCAATAGGATCTTGGGTGTACCTATGGTTGTGTAATAGGACCCATTAGAGGCCCAATGATAATACAGTAATTGACTGCTTTCGTTGAGTAGGGAATGTTATTATTATGATTAACAGGCACAATACTAGAGATGAGACGCTTCGCGGTTGCTTAACGGGGAATTAAGCAATCATGGTGGGTTGTCATGAAGAGCCTTTAGAGTGGGGCGTAACAGTTGGAGAGAGCATGGAGGTCTACATAGATGATTTCTCGGTCTTTGGTAACTTGTTTGATGAATGTCTCTACCATTGGAATCAGTCTTGCAGCGTTGTGAAGACACCAATCTAGTGCTAAACTCGGAGAAATGCCATTTCATGGCACAAGAAGGAATAATTTTGGGACATAAGGTCTCTAAGAAGGCATTGAGGTGGATGATGCGAAGATTGAAGCTATTTTTAAATTGCCACCGCCATCTTTAGTTAAATCCATTAGAAGCTTCCTTAGCCATGTCGGATTCTATCGTAAGTTCATAAGAGACTTTTCGAAGATTGTAAGGCCAATGGCAAAGCTCCTTGAGAAAGACATGCCCTTCAAGTTCACTCAGGAGTGTCTAGATGCATTTAACATTCTCAAGAAAAGGCTTACCAATGCCCCTATTATGGTCACACTAGATTAGAATCTCCCATTTGAGATAATGTGTGATGCTAGTGACTCGATTGTAGGTGCTATTTTAGGGTAGCAAAAGGACAAATATTTCCAACCCATTCATTACGCAAGCAAGACACTCATGTCTACACAAAAGAAATATAGAATAATAAAAAAGGAGCTATTGGCAGTTGTGTTTGCTTTTGACAAATTCCTACTTTATCTCATTTTGTCTAAGGTCATCATTTACACAGATCACTCTACCTTGAAGTTCTTATTGATAAAACAAGATACAAAGCTATGTCTCATCGGGTGGATTTTAGTTCTTTAAGAGTTTAACCTTAAAATAAGGGATGAGAAGGGTGTAGAGAATTTGGTAGTCGATCACTTATCAAGACTAAAGAATGTACATTTACAAAATTTGAAGGAAGCAGACATCAACGATAAATTCCCTAAAGAGCAGTTGTATGCCATATGCTTAGTGGAGAAAATAGACACATTATAGTTTGCTGATGTTGCCAACTACTTGGTGGCAAAAGTCCTTCCCAAGGACATGGACCAACAGCAAAAGAAGAAATTCTTTACTGATCTTGAGCACTATTTTTAGAAGGACCCATACCTATTTAAGGTTTGTGCAAATCAAGTAATCAAGAGGTGTGTATCTTAAGAAAAAGGTTAGAAAATTATGTTCCACTACCATAATAGATGGATTGGGGGACACCATAGTGCCAATAGAATGGCTCATAAGGTGCTGGAGGCGGGCTTCTATTGGCCATGATTGTTTAAAGATGCTTAAAGCTACATAGTCTAATGTAATAGATGTCAAAGAGTTGGAAACATCTCAAGAAAGCATGAAATGCCACAATGATACATTCTAGAGTTTAAAGTCTTTAACGTTTGGGGCATTAACTTCATGGGGCCATTTCCTCTTTCCTTTGGTAGTAAATATATCTTGTAGTTGTGGACTATTTGTCTAAGTGGGTAGAGGCACAGACCTTATCAATAAATGATGCTTGAGTCGTGGTGAAGTTCCCAAAAAAACTGTTCTCTAGATTTGGGGCTCCACGAGCACTTATTAATGACCGAAGCATGCATTTCTACAATACGCAAATCGAAGAGCTACTCAAGAGATATGAAGTCACACATTGACTTGCTACTACATATCATCTATAGACAAGTGGGCAAGTGCAGGTCTCTAATAGAGAACTAAAGCATATCTTAGATAAATTTGTTACACACTACAAACGCAATTGGGTCGAGAAGCTAGATAAGGCCTTATGGGCATATAGAACAGCTTACAAGACTTCACTTGGTTCCATTCCCTACCAGCTAGTCTATGGAAAGGCTTGTCATCTCCCGGTTGAGATTGAGCATAAAGCTTACTAGGTGTAAACACCCCATTTTTGCCCTAGGAATGAATAATAATCAATTTCCAATTTTTTCCTAAATATTCAAAAAAAAAAATAAATAGGAAAAAACATCAATTTTGAAAAATGATTTCAGAAATAGAAATAATAAATAGTAAATAATTTTTGCAAATTTTTGAAATTTCAAAAAATACAAAAAAATAAAAAAATCGCATTACATATATGCAATTTGCGAAATTAGAAAAATCAGGAAAATGAGCTAGCCCAGCTGGTCCGGACCATGGGCTAAGGCGCGCACAGGGGGGCTCGATCGCAGGTTCAAATCCCGGGGAAGCAGTTTCCGCGTTTTGAGTTTTTTCACTTATCCAGGACACGTGGCAGCATCTGATTGGCTGGAGGAAACGCACGCGCCGGGCGCGTGATCGTCTTCAACCTCGATCCAAGATCGCCGGCGAGGGGAAAAATTCGAATTTCAACCGTTTCGATTTGATTTTTTTGCACAAATCCAACAGATCTTCAACATAATTGAGATAAACATCATGCAATTGGAATTAAATCTCAACAAATCAAAGGATTTACATGAATAGGAGTTGGTTTATTTAACCATCGATCCGATTTGCTTCGATCGGTGGAAATCCGAGCTTATCCAGCTCGATTTCGAACGCCTATAAATAGAGGAGGAGGGGAGGAAGCTAAATCACGAATCACAATTGAGAGAAAGTGAGAAAAGAGAGCAAATAGGAGAGCATTAGAGGAAACCCAAAACCGCAAATCGCCGACCGGAGCTGAACCACCACCAGGAGACGTTCTGAGAGCAAACCACCGCCACCATTAGATTCAGCACCCTCGAGAAGCTAGGATTCGACACCTCACCTGTGACAAAAGACTGCCGGAACGCCATGAATGAGCATCCTCCGCCGCCGTGTCCGACCGATTCGACCCGACCCACTTCGACCCGACTTGCGCACCGACCCAGATCCAGGTAAGTCGGATTTTTCGGATTTATTTTATTTATTTATTTTTATTCCGATTTTATTTATTATTTGTTATTTTTTTATTAATTTTTTATTTATGTATTTATTTATTTATGTTTTATTTTTATTTCCATAAGTAAGAAAATGTAGAAATTAAATTTTTAGGATTTAATAATGTAGTAAAATAATAAAAAATAAAAAGCAAAAAATAATAAAAGTAAATAAAAAGAAAAATAAATAATAAAAAAATGTAAATAAAAATATTAGAAGAAGTAATAATAAAATTTTAGATTTCAAAATAGGATAAATAATAGTTTATGATAAAATTTTTTCATAAAAATAATAAAAAACTATGAAAATCATAAAAACTTAGAAAAATTATAAAAAAATTGTAGAAGAATAATAAAAATCATAAAAATCATAAAAAAATCATAAAATTACAGAGAAAAAAAGAAAAATCGTAAAAATCATAAAAATTAATAAAAATTCAAAAATTATAAAAAAAAGAGAAAAAAATAAGTTTTAGCACTTAGAAAAATCATTTTCTTCAAATAAATCCAAAATTGATGTTTTTCCTAAAAACCATTTTCAAAAATCAGATAAAAGTTTAGGCTTAGATTTTTTTAGAAAATCCAAAAAAAAAAATGTTAAAAACATAAAGCAAAAGAGATTTCAAAATTAAAATTCACAAACACACTTAAAGTTTTCAAAAAAAGCGAACTACGGCTTGTTTGATCCTGGATAGTAGGTACGTAGGCACCCATTCGGGTCAACCCATAAAATGAAATAAAAAATCATTTTCTTGAAATAATTCAAAAACATAATAAAAAGTAATAGAAACACAATAAAACACATTTTTAAATAGGAACAATTTTAGGAGATTAGGTGGTAACAGTAAGTTTTTAATAGGTTAGCCTCCGGACTTAGAAACTCTGGTTTTCCCTTTTCCTCTTTTCAAAAACGAGAAGAGGAAATAACGACGACTAGTGGTCCAAATTAAGACTAATCCGCTCCTTTAGTCTTAATTCAATATTTCCCAACAACAGTTGGGTGGCGACTCCAAAAATCAAACGAAATTCCTAACTCAAGTCGAAGATCTACATTAGATGAGCATAGGGTCTAGTCTAGATCGGATTAGGAATGGGAATGCAAAAAATTAGACTCAACACTAGGCAATTAAATCGGATCTTGATAAGGCTGGAACACAGAGGAAGATGCAGCTTAACGAGTTAGATGAATGGAGGTTCGTGGCATATGACAACTCACTCCTCTATAAGGAGAAGGCCAAAAAGTATCATGGTGCTAAGATATAACAGCCCAAGCAATTCAATGAAGGTGACCTTGTCTTACTCTTTTATTCTAAATTGAAGTTATTCCCAAGAAAGCTCAAGTCAAGATGGTCAAGTCTATTCCAAGTAAAGAGAGTTTTCCCTTATGGAATAGTAAAGCTAGAGCACCAAGAGAAGGGTATTTTTAAGGTAAATGGTCAACAAATAAAACTCTATTTGGGGCATAAGAAGATTTTTTACAAACAAAAAGAGCTCAACCTTTGCCTTATATCCACTTAAGTCTAGCCATTTCATTATGTTGAGCTAACGACATTAAATAAAGTGCTTCTTGGGAGGCAACCCATGCCTGATCAACTAGTTCAAGGTATCGAACTTACAAAGAGTTGACTAATGTCATTTCTTTTTTTTTTTTTTTGGCAGTGCACTAGACTAGGCCTTCTTTTAAGCTCTAAGCATAGAGAATTTCATGATGGAAGACATTTACGCAAAGAGTACAAGTCGAAGTTTTATCAAGTATGTATTTTAATGTACACTACTTGTGCACTTAGTTATGTATATCTGTGGAACAGCCATTGGACACGTATTCTAAGTACACAAGTATGATACACAATCGTGTATTAACTCGAGTACAAGAATTTATAGACACAAATTATGCACTTGAGATACATGATCGTGTACTCAGTCATGTATCCTTGAGAAAAAATTCCTAAAAGTGTAGTCAAGATACATGATTGTGTACCAAATAGTGTACACAAAGTTCCAAAGGACACATAATTGAGATACATAATTAAAATACACAATTGTGTATATGTTTAGTGTTCCACAGCACACCTGATTGAGACACACAACTCAGGATACATGATTGTGTACTTAATCGTGTATCTGAATTTTGCAATAGCTATATAAACTCCCCACCCCTGCACATACACTAGTTCTTCCTCTTACTCATGTACACTTACTCTCATTCATTTACATACACTCTTCACTTACACAATCGTGTACTCAACATACAAGTAATTTCCATCATTTTAGCTTTGATTCCAGGGAAATATTCTTCTCTTTTCCTCCTTCCTTTTCCTTTATTATTGCTTGCACTTAACTATGGTGCTCAAATAAATCAAGTGGTATTTAAATCTTTTCTTAATGTTTGATTTTGATATTTCGATGTCTATATTCTTGATGGAAGTCGGTGTTTATCTTTATTTGATGAAGATATTGTGGTGAAATATGCTTGTATTTCCATGGATGGCTTTCAAATGGCATTTATAAGATTAAGGATCTTGAGGAAAAATTTGGGGCTTTTGATTATTGAGGGTTTCTTGGTTGTTTTGTTTTGTTTTTACATGTTTTTCTTGATGGAAATACAATTTTTGATACCAACTTTTGAATTACATGTTGTTGAATTTGTGAATTTAAGCACCTAAGGTCTTAAAATTCAAGATTCAAACTTTCTTATTTGAAATCGATTATGGTTGTGGTTGAGCTATAATTCGTGTTTGTTAGTTGTTGGGTAAGTTATATACATGTGATACACTAGAGAATTTTGGGCATTCAATTGGTTGGATATATGTGCTTGTAGCAGGCAAGTACACGATTAGATACACAATTGTTTCTCTTAGTTGTGTATCTCGGTTGTGTATACAACCTTGCACCTTGTTCTTCCTATTTGCTAAACCCTAATGATAGTTATGTTGATTGCTCTTTGTGAGACATATTAATGAGCTTAGTGAGAACATTTGTACTTGATTTTCGTAAATGATAAAACATCCATGTGCGTCATCAAAATTTTTGCTTGTGAATCTTAGTTCAAAGTAAGCTTAGTTTGTTTTTAGTTGCGATTTGCTGTTCTCAATTGTGTTTTTCTTATTAAAAAATAGGCAAGCAAACTTGTGCCATTAAGAAGAAGTTCACTAAGAAGCAAACTCCTGCTAAGAAGAAGAGGGACAACATTGGTTCTTCTTCAACTCCAATAGTTTTAAGAGTTGCAAAACAAAAATGAAGCAAGAAATGATTTGACAATCTTTCAAAAAAGTCATTCGAGGCTTACCAATACTTGGATTAGGAAGTACTGAGAGAGTATGGATTGGAGCAACTGATCTAAGATCTGATTTCTACTGGACCATGGGAGATCATTTTTACAATTCAAGAGCCTGCCTATGGGGACATCACTTTAGAGTTCCCTTTAACCATGCAAATGAAAAAGAACAACATTGAGGTGGGTTGGGACAATTCATTTAGCTTTGAAGTGTATAGGCAAAAACATAATATCACCATTAGTCAATTCTGTGTCTACATGGGGTTTTATTCTAAAGAGTTCACCAAACAACCGAATTTCAAGCATTGAGTTATTGGTGGCCTATTGGAGTCAACCTATAGAGTTTCTGGGTGGAGTTGACTAAGAATAAGGATCAAACGTATTTTCCATCCAACTTTAAAGTATCCTTGATCAAAGATTAACAACTGAAGGTATGTCATTGGCTCTTAGTTAATACCATAGGTGTTAAGAAGAGCAGTAAAGGAGTACTAAACAATTTTGAGATGTTTTATCTATATAGTAAGCTCCATCAATATAAGGTGAATATTGGATTAGAATTAGCCTTTTACATTTGGAGACAAGCACATGATTCTAGGTCTAAGAGTATATATTGTGGTGGTTACATCACCAAATTATTGATGAGTATGGGCCTTTTTCAAGCACTTGTCCCAATGCTTCCTATTGTGAGAATGATAGGATTAGTGATGGTCCATTCTCAAGATGGAAGTTGAAAAAACTTATAAGCACTCCAGGCCCTATACACAAACCTTCTTCTTCTACCTTACCTCCGGAGATCCCTATCCAGCTATCTTCACCTGGTGAGTTTTCTAGTCCTTTATTGGAGTAGGTGAATACTCGCTTAACTGATATTAAAAAGACTCAAGATAAGTTGAAGCAGCAACTTCAAAGAATGAAAAAGATGGGCAAGAAATTTAAAAACTCCGTAGTCTAAGCTTTTCAATCATTGACTCAATGCTTTTCATAAAGGCAAGTTTACTTGCCAACTTATATATCCTCTCTTAAGGCTGAGGAGAGAGTTGAGTCTAGTAAAAAGAAGGATAAAGAAGAAACTGATGATGAAGAGGAGGAGGATGATGACAGGGATGATGAAGAAGGGGAGAATAATTTAGATTGATTCCTATTTGATTTATAGGAGCTCTTTATGAGTTAGACCCATTATATTCTTTATTTTCAGATAACTGTAATAATGGATTGGCTAACTTTGATTTTTTTACTTCTAGTTTTTATTTGTGATTCTTTTAGGTTTTTCACCAACCAATTCATAGATTTCATGGTCTCCAGTGTCACGCTTCATTGATGTAGTTGATTGATTTTTCTCTAATGGTCGTTCAAATGATTAAATTGGGGAAGTTTCAATTCCTTTTCTTTTTATTCTTTTCTTTATAGTTTGGTTCTTTTATGTTTGAGATATTGGGGAAAATGTCTTAATCTAAGCGTGAGGAAGGGGATACTGAGGAAATCCGATAAAGGTTGTGATCATACAAATTACTCAAACTTTCCCCTATTTTTTTTTCTACTTGATAATCGAACCTTGAAATCATGATTGTGATTAAGGAATATTTCAGCATTTAGTAAATGAATTCCTCTCAAATAATAATGAAATTTAGAGTTAGAATTAAACCAAGGTATCTAGTAAAACGTTAATTGGTTTAATTTCTAAGCTTGCTATAATGTATATTTTCTCAACAAAGATCTTGAGAATCGCTTAATCTTTAATGCAAGTTGTAAACACCCAATTTTTGCCCTAGGAAGGAGTAATAATCAATAATAATCAATTTCCAATTTTTTTCAATTTTTTTCCAATTTTTCCCTAATTTAGCATAAATAATTAAAAATATTCAAAAAATAAAAATAAATAGGAAAAAACATCAATTTTGAAAAATGATTTCAGAAAGGGCAATAATAAATAATAAATAATTTTTACAAATTTTTGAAATTTTAAAAAATACAAAAAATAAAAAAATCGCATTGCATATATGCAATTTGCGAATAAAAGAAAATCAGGAAAATGGGCTAGCTTAGCTGGTCCGGACCATGGCTAAGGCGCGCGCAGGGGGGCTCGGTCACGGGTTCGAAACGCGAGGGAAGCAGTTTCCGCGTTTTGCGAATTTTTCATTTACCCAAGACACGTGGCAGCATCTGATTGGCTGGAGGAAGTGCACGCGCCGAGCGCGTGATCGTCTCCTACCTCGAGCCCGAGATCGCCGGCGGAAGGAAAAATTCGTATTTCGGCCGTTTCGATTCGATTTTTTGCACAAATCCAACAGATCTTCAACAGAAATAAGATAAACATTATCTAATTGGAATCAAATCGCAACAAATCGATGGATAGACACAAATCAGAGTTGGTTTTTTAACCGAAAATCCGATTAGCTTCGATCGGAGGAAATCCGAGCTTATCCAGCTCGATTTCAAGTGCCTATAAATAGAGGAGGAGGTGAGGAAGCCAAAGGAGAGATCACAATCGAGAAAAAGTGAGAGAAAGGAGTGAATCAGAGAGCATCGGAGAAGAGTCCAAAACCGCAAGCACCGACCGGAGTTAAACCACCACCAGGAGGCGATCTGGGAGTGAACCACCACCACCATTGGATTCAGCACCCTCGAGAAGCTAAGATTCGACACCTCACCCGCGTCAAAAGACCGCCGGAACGCCGTGAACGAGCTTCCTCCGTCGCCGTGTCCGACCGATTCGACCCGATCGACCCGACCTGCGCACCGACCCAGATCCAAGTAAGTCGGATTTTCCGAATTTTTTAATTAATTTATTTTGTTTGTTTATTTATTCCGAATTTATTTATTTATTATTTATTATTTGTTATTTAGTTATTTATTTGTTTTTGTTTTATTTTCAATAAATAGGAAAATGTAGAAATTAGATTTTTTTTCTAGAATTTAATAATGTAGAAAAATAATAAATAAGGAAAAAAATAAGAAAAATAAGAAAAAAAATATAAAAAAAATAAAAATAAAGAAAATAAAAATGTAGAAAAGTAATAAAATATTAGGAAAAAATAATAGTAAAATTCTAGATTTCAAAATACGATAGATAATGACTTAGGATAAAATCATAAAAATCATAAAAAATTCAAACATTATAAAAGAATCATAAAAAAAAATGAGTTTTAGCACTTAGAAAAATCATTTTCTTCAAATAAATCCAAAATTGATGTTTTTCCCTAAAAATCATTTTCAAAAATCAGATTAAAGCTTAGGCTTAGAATTTTTTAGAAAAAATCCCAAAAATGATAAAAAAAAAACATAAATCAAAAGAGATTTCAAAATTAAAATTCACAAACAAACTTAAAGTTTTCAGAAAAGCGAACTACGGCTTGTTTGATCCTGAATAGCAGGTACGTAGGCACTCATCCGGGTCAACCCATAAAATGAATGAAAAATCATTTTCTTAAAATAACTCAAAAACATAATAAAAAGTAATAGAAACATAATGAAACACATTTCTAAATAAGATAAATTTTAGGATATTAGGTGGTAACCGTAAGGTTTTAATAAGTTAGCCTCCAGACTTAGAAACTCTGGTTTTCCCTTTTCCTCTTTTCACAAAAACGAGAAGAGGAAATAACGACGACTAGTGGTCCGAATTAAGACTAATCCGCTCCTTTAGTCTTAATTCAATATTTCCCAACAACAGTTGGGTGGCGACTCAAAAAATCAAACGAAATTCCTAACTCAAGTCGAGGATCTATAATAGATGAGCATAGGGTCTAGTCTAGATCGAATTAGGAATGAGAATTCAAAAATTAGACTCGACACAAGTGAAGTGATTCACTTGGTGATACTTCTTAAAAGATCTCTTCAAACTTGTAATTAATTAAGGCATGTTATGCTTAAAACTAAACACTTAGTTAGTATAAGTGAGCTTTGGTCCCTCAAAAAAGCAAAGTCCGACTCCGCTACTAATTAGTCAAGCTAATTAAAAAGATAATAATGCACTAGTCCAATGACTTGGTTTATCTAAGTTAAGAGTATCTTTATGAATCCTTAAAATTAAGATGATGGAGGTTTGATGGGGTCCCTTTAAAACCTGGTCACCTAAGGTCGTTTGGCTTGGGATCGGCCGATCAAGGAAATTATCATAACAAGGTGGGACACTAAAAAGGAAAATTTTAGTAGGTCTTGTAATTCAAGCAAGTAAGTCCATAGGGATGCTCTCAATTGAGGAGATAACACCTGTTAACTTGGGTGACAAGTTCAGGATTATCGGCTGAAAGTTTGTTACATAGGTTACAAGATCCCAAACAACTGAACTTAAATAGGATGGACATATTGAATTAAATGCAATGAATAAAATTTTTGGAGAGGTTCATTAAAAAGAAGGAGGAATCTAAAAGGAACATAGATACAGAATACTTTCATTCTTAATTGTTTTGCTTAGAGAGATAGTTGAAGGGATTATAAACTCTTAAATGGTGGTTGAAATAAACCGAGTTTCCTTTGCTTTATTTGACCTTATGTTTGGTTTTTATTTTGAAAGCTATTTTTAAATGATAAGGGTAAAGCTTGGCTTACTCTAATTAATTCTAGAAGTTTGGCTAAAGTATCTTTGATACAAGACTTCTATGATAGGTTAAGAACCAAATTTATGAGATTTGTGGAATTACATTGAGCTTTAAGGATTAAAATTAATGAATGTTGATGTTTGAGTTAATTTTGTTTGGTAATGTCAGTCATAATTGATGAGAAGTTCGTTTGTTGATGTTGAAGTCCTCATTTAATTTAATGACTTTATTTGTTTTGCTTAAGGACAAGCAAAAAACTTAAGTGTAGGGAAGTTTGATAAGTGTCAAAAGACCCTTATCTAAAATAGTGAATTTGTGCTTTATTGATGTATTTTGTTGGTAATTCATTAAAGCAAAGAATATTTATTTAAAAAAATATTGATTTTAGGCCTTTTATAGCTTTTTGGAGCTAAAGGAAGGAGTTTTGAAGAAATAAAGCGAGATTGGAAAGAATTGGACAAGTTGCAAGCAAGTTGAAGATTCATGGAAAGTACATAAGAAAGTATACAATTGTGTATTTTGCTTGTGTGTCTAAGGTAGAGGTTCAGTTTTAGGATGTTCATATACACGAAAAAGGTACACAAATCATGTACTCTTTTGTGTATATCTCTACTGTGAACCTTGGGAGTAAACTAGAGACACACAATTGTGTACCTAGTTGTGTACTTTGCCAACAAAGAAAAAATCATCCATGCACATGCATGATTGAGATACACAAAGTTTTGTACTTAATTGTGTATATATCTGATCTTGTAAATATATATATATATATCCTCAAGCTCATGAAAAAGAGAGAGGTTATCATGCATACACTTCCCTAGCCACAAGAAAGAGAGGGTTTTGTCAATTTTCAAGGAGATTGAAGATCTACGACGTTAAAGATTTGATCTTTAAGGGTTGTAATCATAAAACTTGTTTTCTTTTCCAGTATTTGTGTTTTTATTGATAATATCATGGAAGAGTAAACTCTAGACTTAGATTTTATTCGAAATTTTTCTATCATGTGACGAAGATTCATTGTTAATAAAAGTTTATTGAAGTTTTTATGTTCAATTGCATATTCTTTCACTGTTTATTAGATTCATAGATCTTGAATATGAATTTATGTTTGATATCATATTAGTTAATTGAGAAATTGCTTTTATGATTAGATCTATGCAATTGATAAGGTCTGCTTGTGATTCTAGGATAGAATAACAAAAGCCTTCCATTTTGTAATTGAGTTGTTAAAAAGTTCATGTTACTCATGCAATTCTAGGTTACTATCGATTGAGGAGAGATCCTAATTGATAAATCTAAGGTTAGATAAATTAATAGACATGAGAAAGTTGTTAGCTTGATTAAGACACTTTACAACTTAAGAACTCAATAACAATAAAATCTTGAATTATGATGATTCACATATTAGAAGAGGAGTAGAATGAAATCTAAGTTGCCTTGATAATTGAATTAATCTTTCCTTTTTGTTGTTAGTGATCCATTCTTACTTTTTAGTAGCATAGTAATTATTAGTTTACCATTCAAGATAAAAATCAATCTTAATTGATGGTTAGATAATAGGAATAGAGTTATTACTGGTAATTGGTTTATCTCTATGGGACGACCTTGTGCTTAATCATTATATTACATTCACGATAGGTGCACTTGCCTATTGCATTGTAGTTAAGACTAGGAATGGGTACTTTAAATTATTAATACTACTATTTGGCATGATCATATTATAATTAAAGGGTAAAAAAAATTTAGTCTCTTACAAAATATACTAAGTATCTTTAATCATTTCTAAAAAGAAAATTTAAGCTATTCAAGTTTAGCTTAATGTTTATTCAAGTTCATTTTGATAACTATCGAATGGAGCTCAAACTCAAACTATTCAAGTAGTTTATCAAATCACACAAACTTTATAATATTTGACTAGAAAAACTCTTGAGCTTAATCAAGCTCGAGTCAAACTAAAATGTAAATTAAGTTCAAGTAGTCTTTGCATATATTAATATTATTATAATAAAAGTTTTTTCTTTCTTTTTAAAGAAAAATTGAGCCTACATGAGTTTAAATAAGTCAAACTCAAGCTTATTGGCAGCTACTTTAAGTTGAGTTTGAGTTCAAAATTCTAAACTCAATTAAGTTTAGAATTATTAATGAGCTAACTTATGAATAGGCTCATGCACAGATGAACAAACTCATTTATATTGTTATCAAGTTAGCTTATGAACAAGTTTACTAACAAGTTCATGAGTATGCTCACACATAGCTTCTTGTTTATATTATTAACAAATTGGGTTACGAACAGATGCAAGAGCAGACTCGCAAATCAATATATTATATTAAAAATCATATTATATTAAAAAAAATAACATAAGAAGAAACTTCTACAATATAGTAACTTAAAACCCATATGTTTGGACCCTTGTGTTTTTTTTTTATTGCCCTTATATAGAAGTAGTAGACTTTGAAATATATTATGCTTGAATAGTACATGATTTTGTATAGATGCAACCATTTATTATTACTTTTTGAATTTGTGTTTGGAATAATAAAATTTTAAATTAATTTCAATACAAAAAAAGAAGATGAAAGGGTATATTTTCAATTTTTTAATTAATTTTGAGCTTCAATGCAAACTCAAGCATTTTTTAATTTGTTTATCTAAACGAGCTTAAACTCAAGCTTGTCTAAATTCATTTAAACTCATTTATCTAAATGAGATTGAGCTCAAGCTTATAATTTTCAAACTTGATAAAAACTCAACTTAATTCAAGCTTGATAATTTTTCTAACAAGCTAAGTTTAAACCTTTGAAAACTCAACTCGACTTGTTTGCAGCTCTAGAACAAACAAATGGATTCTTTGAGCATAAGGGTAACTTATATAACCAATAACAAATAGGTTGTAAAATATGCTATGCATAAGTAATAATATGAATACACATTTGCACATTGGCTAATTGATCCTAAGGTGAAGACAAGGAAGATGTTTCTACCTTAAATCAAGTTAAAGGATGTCCAAGTATGGTTAAGTCATCATATCTTACTTCTAAATCAATGGGAAACTTTAAGTAATGTCTTTTACATACGTAGTTTGTAAACATAAACATTTCACATACCTCTATGTGCTTGATAGCCGGTAGGGCATGTCCTATAAACTCAAATGATTGAAATCCACTACAATTAGTATTGGTATTGCTCACCCTAATCGCACCACATCCCTCTCAATATACTTAGTTTGATTTTTGGTTAAGAGGAGGCTAACATCGTCATGGTGCCTTTCGTACCCCTAAATAGTATGATGACCCATCAAGATTGGTAAAGATGCAATGCATCTCCTGTTTTTATCATAATCCAAAAATTTCATTAATTTACCAAATATATTGCAAAATGCCATCAGCATATTAAGAATTGCAAAAATGATCACCATTCAAACTTAATTAACAATGATTACGAGTTTAGTAATTGAACCCTCTCATTACACATCAAAATAACAATAACTCATATATCATTAACCATAACAAACATAATAATACATTTCAATGAACAACATTACACTTTTTATTCTCGTAACCACAAGTGGTATAATATATCATAATAACCAATTCATTATGGCATGTCCGACTTATCATACTAGTCTTTAGATGATGGAACCACTTCCATTGTATTACCTAATTAATAATTTAACACATTAAACTATATATGTAACCATGTCATTATTTATCAAATCTTTGTTCAGATCTTACAAACTTTATGTCATCGTGATCATTATAGATATGCTTTCTAAATTCAAATTTTCATTTTATGTTTGAGCACATATCAAATAACCAAAATGCCCCTATATTCTCTAGCTAAGCTAGAAGTCTATTTAAATCGATTTCTTTTGCCATATGCAAGTTACGATTACGATGTGAAAATGTACATTAAATTTAAATCCATCAATATTTACATGTTTCATCACTAAAAACCTATCCGTGCAAGATGAAATGTTGGCTACTCTTTAACTTAATCGAAAGTCCATCACTAACTCAATCAACCATTTCCAAACTCTAAAGTCACCATGATCACTCCCTAGATCCTCCCATTCACTAATAGCATGTAGGAAATTATAACTTAATTGATCAACTATGATCTTGATAAATTGTGGGATTATTTAAATGGAGAAACTATTAAAAATAAATAAATAAAAGATAGATCCAGTGAAAACACGTGTTGACAAGGAATCAGTCACAATAAAGAGGTGGTGAAGTGGTGGATTCAAGGATTTGTAAGGGTAAGCTTGGTTTTAGAAGGGGGGGAGGGGTGTTGATCAATAAGTCATTTTAGTCTTTAGGTATACTTTGATTTAGGATTTAAATTTTTTTAAGTAAAGATGAATTTCATTTAATGAAAAAAAATACATCAATCAAATCAATAGATACAAGAGGACTAATAAATGAAAAGTTGAGATATGAAAATCCAATTAAATAGACAAAGCTATCTCTTCAATAGCTAATATGCTCCACACAAAGAATAACAACATTTAAAAAAAAAAAAAAGAACAACAATCACCCAATTGCTAAGTGCAATAAATTCTACAATAGAGATAGCACAATCTTGTACAAGTGATGGGGAAAAAAAAAAGCTTATCTAAATACCACTTGTGAATGTTGACACAAAAGTCTCCCAATTCTTTCCCCACACCTCCACTAATCAATTTAATTCCTTTAACCGAGGGATGAAGATAAAGTAGAGTGAAGGGAGAGTTCATCCTTAATAGAGGGTAGGAAACTAATAGCAACTAACTAAAATGACCCAACTATATATATATATATATATATATTGAATAATAATAATAATAATTTAAATAAATGATAATTGTAATCTAGTAATTACTTTTAATAGAAGAGGATAAATTTGTCTTTATAGAGGTTTTAAACCTCCTATTACCCCCAGAAAACTATACATTTATACCCCCTTTTCCTCTTCTCTCTTTGTCCTTTCTTTCTTTTCCTTCTATAGGTTATGTTGGCGGTTCCATGCAACCGAAACACTAAAATCGAGGGAAGTAATCAAGAAAGTGAGATTCAAACCTAAGAAAGATTGATGTAGACAAAGTCGATAAATCTTAAATTGCAAATAAGGTAAAGATATTCTCATTGGTATGAGAATTAATGTTTTAAAATTCCTATAGGTTGTGGATTACTGTAGAAATCCTTTGAATTGTGCGAGTATGATGTGATTTCGTGAGTTCCAGTAAATCTTATAAGCCTTAATATGGTTTCTTTAAAGTTCTTGTAAGTGCATGGCAAAATTAAAGTTGGAGTTGGGCGTGATTGTTGTTATGCATGTATAAACAATGGATTAGAAAGAATTTAAGTACAAATTATTGATCGTTAAGGGGCATAGGAAGAAGTAGGAACAAATTAAGAATGGATTTTAGGAGCAAAAGAAGATAAAAAATCACATTGGGGGGAACACACTTAGGTACACGCCCATATACCTGATCATATTCATGCAAAGGGCAGATGTGAAACTATGTACAAGGAGGATCGCAATCAGAGTACACGGTCGTGTACTTGTACGTACCCTTAATCCTGATCGTGTATTTTAGTGCTTAGGTATAGGGAGATACATAGCCAAAGAACATGGTCATACTCTTGATCGTATATCTTATATAGGTCTTTTTCTTGCTTTTCTTAGACTTTTTGGTTCCAATAAGGATTAGTATAGTTTCCAGGTCCTAATGTGAAAGTATTTATATCTTTATTCAAGTGTTAGTTGTGATTCGGAGTAAGAATCATTAGAGTCTACTCATTCAAGTACATGATATAGTAATTACTTATGTGATAGGTTAGTGATATGAATAAATCTAATACTTTTTCGACCAATATTAAATGATGTGATATTTGTGTGTGGCCCGGCCTAAGGATCAAATGTGACTGATCTTAGAGGTACCCCGATAATCGATATATGATACTGTCTCTAGTAACATCATAAACCGAAATGATCTGGAGTAAATTTAAGGGTGTCAGGGTCAGTAGTGGCTGCTCTCGACACCATTTAAAGAGGCTAGTGAAGATAGTTTCCAATTTATGATGTATCTATTTATAAATATATATCTATATGTATGAGCAGAGTCATGAGCACTCATTTGTTGATTGTGCTAACATTAAAAGAGATAACAAAGTGATTGGTTGATTTCCCTATTTGTATTACTAGCAAGTGAGCTTAATATTGTGTTAATGTGCTTGTGTATGTGGTATTATGTATCGGGTTTAGGCTTACTCTTTCACTCTTTTTCAGCTGCAAGTAGTTATGATGAGTTTATTGCTCAAAATGAATATGGAGATGCATATTATTACTATCAGGATAGGGAGAGCAGCAAATACTACTACTATTATGAGGATGATCACTAGGATGACATCACTAAGATTCACCGTAGTTGTTAGTATAACTATGTTTATATGGAAACGAGACTCTAGGTGTTTTTATGTTTAGTATCTTGATATTCTAGTATCATGAACCTAGTTCCAATTCTTTATTATTGTATTTGTAGTTGGAATGACTTACTTGTAAGTTAATTAGTTCAATATGTAGAGTATTATTCAAAATTATTTGGTTATGGAGATGAATTATAGTATTGATGGAATTAGTAGACTTGGTTATTAAAGACTTAATGTGTTAGTAGTTAGTAAGGACACATGACTGGTCGAGATGAATTGGTGTTGATGGAACAGTAGATAAATATTAGATCTAAGATGAATAATGATAGATTTGCGGATATTAAGATCAATAGTGGTAAATATTATGTATATGAAATGGTTAGGAAAAGGGAAAGATAATTAGAAAAGAGAAATAGCCGCATGATTGCACTCGATAGGATAGCATTAGGGTTCATTGAGGAGATTTGAGAGAGAAAGAAGTTGGAAACATCTACTAAAAAGTAAATAAACTTGAAATATGATTCCATTCTCTAGATAGTTTAGTGAATATATATATATATATACACTTTTATGGACCTTAATGGCTTATAACATATTATTTTAGAATCACACACACCTTAGATTAATGTACTCATCTCATAACACATGAATTATTTGGTGATTATATGAATCTATCCTTAAGTAGCTTAGAAGTTTGTTCTAATTATCTTCTAGATTGGTGGATTTGATCTTTTATAACTAATTTATTTAGGTAATTTCTTTTGGGGACAGTTTCAAGAGTAAGACATCAAAACTTCTTTTTTTTTTAAAAATAATAATAATAATAAGAGGCGAAGGTTTGGCATAAACATTAGTCTAAAAATTATGTATATATATTATTAAACGTGATCAATAGTTAACAAAGACACTTTTTGCTTTTTTCAAAAGAGAGGACAGAGCGTAATTCTCAACGTGAGGCCCATGATTGGCCTTGGGTTGGCATAAAATACTCAAGTTTATACATCGTGAGAAAACGTTTTGCGCACGTTCTTCCGTGTTTCCAACATTATTTTTAGCCACTGGATAGGGTTATTTAGGGTCTCGTCTGGCGACCGGTCAGTCGCTAGCTGTGAATCCCCAACCAACTGTTCTTTTTCATGAGGCGGAGGGGCTCCACTCAATTATTAACATTATAGAGTTCACGTATCGTTTGTATTTTTGGATTTATCTATATTTCTCTAATCTCTAACCATTGAAATCTCATTGTTTGGAAAGCTATCTCTGTCCCATCTACTACATCAAATCTATTTCGATTTCAAATTTTATTGTCTGATAACTCGTTCTCTCAATAACTCATCATAACTACGATCAAAATAAATCCATATATTTTCTAAGCATAATTTTTTTAAATTAAATAAAGGGTAAAAAATATATTTCTATAGAGATTTATTGAATACATAATTTTATAAAAAATATATATATATATATATACCAATACTTATATTTTTTATATTTTATTTTATCAAGCATGCAATTTGAAAATGATATTTATAATATCAAAAGGACGAAAAGAAAAAAAAAACATTTTAAATATTCAAAGGCACCTTTATATTGACCAAAGGAAAATTGCCAGGTCATCTTTTGGACCGATTCAATTAAGAAAAGTCTCGACCAAAATATTAAGAAAAGTTTGAATACGGCACCATGATTTACGCACATCTATAATTAAAAATACCTAATGTATATCCTAAGAAATACAATAGTTGTAAATTAAATATGTAGCTTTCTCAGGGCTATTTTAACGTTGACTTAGATCTAATCTAAACCTAATATTTAAAAAAAAAATTATCTTTGACTGTTCCTATTACATGTCGAAATTCATATATCATCCTGAAATGGATTCTAGACCATAATCTCATGTTATATTTCAATCAAATAAAAAATAAAATATTTTTAGAGGAACCTTATACCATTTATTAACACGTTTTTACTCATTTTAATATATTATAAGGTTATCCACTCCCCTATAGTAAGGGCATTTCTATGATAGATTTTAGGTAAGTATTAAAAATCATAAAATAGATTTTATTTATATTTTTTTTAGAATTTACTTTCAAAGGACCCTATATTTACTATAAAACCTATACTCTAGTACATGTGGTATGCATGAATAAACCTAGAATAGAATCATAATTTTAGGTTTTTCTTCATTGTCTACATTTGAATGCATTTTTAAAAGTTGAAATCGCAATTCCGCCTTTAAAAGAGAATTTGATCCGGCCTTTGAAATGATAGAATCACAATTCCATTTAGCCTCTGATGGATTGAAATTACATAGTTAACCATTAATTTCATTATTACATTTAATAATTAAGGATAATTTTAATAAATATTATTTTATATACATTCCATTTCATATATATTTCAAACATGAGAATAAATTTATTATTTTTAATCACGCAATCCAATCCATTTTCATTCCATTCCATACCATTTTTGTGTACCAAATGTGACAAACATATATAGAATATAGGTTATAAAGTACTTTGTATTCACCTTATAATAATTTATTAGATAATATTAATAAATAGTAACATTATATATTTTCAATAAATAAATATTTTCGTAAAAAGAAAAATAAAAGAGTTCAAACCATAAGTTAATAACTTAAATACTTAAACTAATGTCACTTCTCTCACTTTATATTTTTTAATTTTTTCCTCTATTTTTGCCCATTTTCCGATCTAACTTTATAATATTCATTCTTTTTTTATTTTTTTCTATTTGCTAAATAGTAAAATAACATGAATTCGAAAATAATGAAGAGGGGATTTTTTTTTTTTTTTAGCTTCATGAGTTCATAAGTTTTGCTCACAAAAAATTTATAATATCTTATATGAATTACATTTTTAATAACACATAAACTTTAAATTTATAGGTTTATAACTAAAATTTACAAGTTTTAGAGAGTATTTATACTACATAAGTTTTACAAGATATAAAGTATAGAATATAAGATAGCTTCAATATATTATAAGGTGATTTTAAGGTATTACAAAATTTAGAAATTTGGATTCTTATCAAATAGCAAATGATTTTAAAGTTTATACCTTTCTATTTTTTAGTTAGAAATAAAATTTATACCAGGATTTTAATAATGGGATGTCGAATCCAATAACATTATTTTTATGTTCATATGCGAGAAAACAACATTAGTTAAGGTGAGGGGGGAATGGAATTATATTAAAAGGAAAAGGTAATTTAATAGGATTTTGTCTATCATTTTAAAATACTATAAACTTCCAAAACGCGTAATTAACGTGTCATGGAAAGCGAGAGAGGGTCCGTTGGGGTAAATAGAAAAAAGCAAATATAGTGAGAGTACGACGGATTAGGGAATTCCAATAAATTTGACTATTGAATTGATTATTAAGATATTAATACGACCGTAAAAACTATATAATATGAAAATCTCTATGGTAGAATAACCGTGTTTCATTAACATTTTTCAAATTAATTATTAATCCACCTTCATGATCACCAAACTACATTGATTTTCCTTTTCCCCTTTGCGTGTCTTTCAGCGGGGGGGAGGGGGGTAGGGTCTGGAAATAGTCAACATTGCAGCCCAGACATTAGAAATTTCAATAAAACTGACCGAGTTCCTTTTAAGTGTCTTTCTCAGATTACAATGTTTTCTTAATCACTCTCCTTTAACATCTCTTCATCTAGCAGAACTTGTTCCTCTGCTCCACAAAATCCTCCTCGCTTTCGTGTATTATCACCATTCAATACCATAATTAGCAATCCTCCTCCAAATCTAGCATCTGAGTGTCAAGAAGGGTCAACCCTTTTCCTAGTCCTTAAACTCAACAAGACTTGCCAATTCTCCTCTAGATTTTTACCATCCATCCTAAGGGTCTTGGAAGATTAAAGGGAAAAAGGCAGAAAAATGGGCATCTGTATGACCAAACCTAAAGATCCAGAGACACAAATCAACGGACATAGATCAGGAGGAGGACAAGGTAATCATATGCTTTACCAAAATACTCATGAATCTTCAGCTCCTTCACAACCTAAGTACACAACACACCAACACCATCCTCATCATAGCCAACAAGGACCTGCTTCTGCACAACTTCCTCAAAAGCATCATGTTCCAGCCCCAAGTGTTAAACTGGACACAATCCTAGGAAAACCGTATGAAGACGTTAAAGTGCACTATTCATTTGGGAAAGAATTGGGTAGAGGTCAATTCGGTGTTACACATCTTTGTACTGAAATTGCATCCCGTAAGCACTATGCTTGTAAGTCTATTTCTAAGAGGAAGCTCGTGTCTAGAAGTGATAAGGAAGATATGAGAAGGGAGATTCAGATCATGCAGCATTTGAGTGGACAGCCGAATATCGTTGAGTTTAAAGGTGCTTATGAGGATAAACAATCAGTGCATCTTGTGATGGAGTTATGTGCTGGTGGTGAGCTTTTTGATAGGATTATTGCTAAGGGGCATTATAGTGAGAAAGCAGCTGCTTCTTTGTGTAGAGCAATAGTGAATGTGGTCCATGCTTGTCATTTTATGGGTGTGATGCATAGAGACCTTAAGCCTGAGAATTTCTTGTTGTCTAGTAAGGGTGAGAATGCAGCTCTAAAGGCTACTGATTTCGGGTTGTCCGTCTTCATTGAAGAAGGTAACGTTTTAATTTTTAGCTTTTTTGATCGGTGTGGGCTTTATGTTTCATCATTAATATTCCCCCACTCATAGGCTGAGACTTTTCGATTGGAGCCATCGAGTTGTAATTGATTGAGTGGGGGTTATATGATGGTGCAAAAATTTGAACTCGAACCTTGACTAGATACCATGATAAATTTAGCTCCACAACCAACTAAACTAAAACTTAAGCTTCTCAGATATGTTGTGAGATTTTGTATTTTTTTACTTAAAAATTTAATTAGCTATTCTTATTGATCTGATTGTAGAGTGTATGATTGGAATGGATGGAGTAGAGTTTAGGTCGTTCATAATGCCAAGATGCAAGAGTTGAATTTAGAAAAATTATATAGATTGATTCACTTTGTTATTGCTTATAAAGGGTTGATTGAACGTGAAATTAAAAGATACTAAAATTAATGAGGGGAATCAAAATTTTCTTCCACAAAAGGAATCACATTTTTCTTCCAGTCTAATTTAGTGCACTCTGTCTCAAAAAGTTAAACTTGTGCAAGCACCAGGGCAGCTATTTTCTGCCAAGATTAATAAATAGCTGACAAGTGAGGAATTGCGCCATGCAGCAATAGTTTTTACTGTTGTTTTGTTACTGATCTCCAGTTCCATGATACTCTCACCTGTTCTATACTAAGTTCTCAGCAAGATTTATCTCAGAAGAACAAATATACGGCAAAACTTAAATATGTATTTGGCTTATTTGTCGAAATTTTGGGATATTACAAATTTGTAGCACTTCCCTAAGTCTGTCTGCTTCAATTTAAATCTTTTCAACCAAGTTTGGTTCTAAAGAGAATGTCGGTAATTTCTGAACAGGTATCAGATAGTTGAAATGCATGGCATGGTTCATTATCAAAAGAAAAAATATGATCAAACTATGTTGCCTAACATGTCAACTTTGGAAGTAAATGTTAATTAGTTTGGTTCAGGTTCTGATCTCTGCTTATCTAAAATGCTGGTTTCTGTTTGCTTGTCCCACATCTAATGTATTGGTAAGAGAGCACTTATGTAACTCTTAAGGTTACTGGCCATCCTTTGGTTCTCTGATGGTTCCAGAACTAGAAACTACCGCTATTTGCTGGTTTTCCCTCACTACACTGCTGAAATGAAACACAAGTACCCTATTGCTTTGATGATGTTTTAAATGTAATTGGGTACAGACTTAGGTTACTTGGAAGGAAATCTGTTCTTTTCCAAAACTTGCTTGCTCGCTGAGATTCCAGATTGTCCATTTTTTTCTACGAATTAAAGAGGCAAAATTTGTCTATTCAGCAAAGCGGATATTTTGTTTTATGCTGTACTACATGGCATGGTATTCACATTTAATGTTGATGAGGAATTGGTTGGTACACTGATGACTATGATGAACATGACCATCTACAGTAGCTGATCCCTCGAGTTTTCTGCAGGAAAGGTATACCGGGACATTGTTGGAAGTGCTTACTATGTTGCTCCTGAGGTTCTGAAGCGCAGCTATGGAAAGGAAGCGGATATTTGGAGTGCTGGAGTTATCTTGTACATTTTGCTCAGTGGTGTGCCTCCATTTTGGGCTGGTAAACTGTTTCCCATCTGTTAGTTTTGTGATCCCAATTTTCCTTCAAGTCTATGCAAAAGATGCTTTCGTCCCCTCTATTAATTCAGCTGTCTCACAAAATGCACACTGCAGAAAATGAAAAGGGAATATTTGATGCCGTATTGCATGCTGAACTTGATTTTGACAGTGATCCCTGGCCAACAATATCAAGAGGTGCAAAGGACCTTGTTCAGAAGATGCTGACCCGGGACCCAAAAAGACGAGTAACTTCTGCACAGGTTTTAGGTGAAAAACTGGCTTAAAATCTGTGTGTTTTAGATTGCTTTCTTTTTTACTCAGACCTATATGTTAAGTCCTTGGTCAAATGCACTTAGTTGTGCTCTTATCTTCTTGCCATTTGGATCGTTTTCATGACATCTGCTCATTTATATTAATGCAGATCATCCATGGCTCAAAGAAGGTGGAGAAGCATCAGACAGGCCACTAGACAATGCTGTCCTTTCAAGGATGAAGCAATTTAGAGCAATGAACAAGTTGAAAAAGCTTGCACTAAAGGTAGGTCTCCTACATATTCTGATTGTGCAGAAAATTTTGTACTCCTGTGGTACTTAAATAGAATGAGCATGTCCTAGTGAACCAAGCTTATGGGTTATATCGCTATTTTATGATAAATTTTAGGTCCACAATAAAGGCTTAATCAAATAAGGATGAAATGAGCTCATAGGGATTTAAATTCATGATCTCCTGCTCTAGTACTACAATATAATATAAAACTTATGAGCTAAGTTTGTTAGATATAGTGTGGTTTTAGATTTATTAACACTTTAGTTTATTTTCACTAGAGTGCCTATCTTACCTACCAAACTATATCATAAAGATTAATGTACATAATCCAACCATATTTCTAGGAAGTGGTTTTATCTAATTTTGATGGCAAAATGATAGGTCATTGCTGAAAATTTTTCTGAGGAAGAAATCCATGGACTGAAAGTAATGTTTGCAAACATGGACACTGACAAGAGTGGTACTATCACATATGAAGAACTAAAAACAGGATTGGCCCGACTTGGTTCAAAGCTCACAGAGGCTGAAGTCAAGCAACTTATGGAAGCTGTAAGATACACTACTTTTCAATTACTTGCTGAACTAACATCTCATTATTAAAGTGACACTGGATTCATTTTTGCACTCAGGCTGATGTAGATGGAAATGGAAGTATTGACTACATCGAGTTTATATCTGCCACAATGCACAGATACAACTTGGAAAGTGATGAACATCTAAACAAGGCCTTCCGATACTTTGATAAAGACAATAGCGGGTGAGTTCTGCCCTTGGTATTTTTGGGATCCCAGTGTTGTATCTTTCTAATTGCAAACAAAACCTTATTTGTAGGCACTCATATAGTTAGCTAGTTCTGCTACTTGAGGCTCATTTCATCATGCAGATGAGCCTTTGAATCAATGATAAACGGATTAATACATCCTTCCCTGTGCAAATTACATCTTTAGGATCATGCTGAACACTGATGTATTTGTATGAACATATGTGCCAACCACTCTGAGTTAAAAAAAAGTAGATATAGGTGTAAAGCAAATGAAAAGCAAACTGGCCTAGCGTGCAATGGAAAATTCAAGCACGGAGTGGGGAGGGATTTTGTTACACGTGAGTGATCTCATGTTCGCAATATACAATAGTGCCCTTCAACCAGGTATATTCCAAGAGTAAGTCACACAGGAAGAGTGGATGAACTGTTGTTGCGCTAGGCCATGGTCTGTGGATAGAAGTGCCCTGCTGTGTAGTGATGTCTCAGTTGCTTATTTCTTTTTTTTCTCTAAGTCTATCGTGTCTAGCTGTGTGTTGTGGGTCACAGTTGTTTGTTACCTTTCAGTTTAGTTTAGGTAGTGTGTCCTAGTGTCATGTCCTAGTATTTCGGTCATGCTATTGACCACTATGTAAACGGTTAGTAGTGGGGGAAAGACAGTGTAGTCGTAGAGGGGAAACAGGGGGCGTGACAAGTGGGCAATTATGGTGGAAGCCAACTACCAATGATTGTACAAAAGGATCGAATTGAGGAAAATGAACATGCTTGAGATTTTCCTGCTTTTCTGCCTAATCAGAAAAACATTGAGATCGTCGAGTTCTCTCTAACAAGCCCGAATCCAATTAGTAAACATCAGTAAGCGAGGAAGAAAAGCCATAAAAGCCACTGTTGAAACTGACCTGATCATAGACCCTAAGGACAAAGGAAACTAAAGGGAGGATCCTGTAACAAAGTGGTATTAGAACCAGACATGTTGGACGACTAAAAGCAACTCCAGTAGCAATTTGAGAACTTCCTTGATATGTACAAGGCTGATCGGGCCCAATTCAAGGAGCTGTCGTTGCAGTTGGCAAGCCTCTCCAAGGAGTTGTCGGCTAGGAAGGGGAAGTTGAGGGAGCTGGAGGAGGCGAGTGGGGGCAGCTCATTGAGAGACCATACGTTAGGGGGTTCGGCAATGTTTGAGACAATAGGGGGGCGGTGGTGCCAAAGTACTCCTGCCTTGATTTTCTAAGGTTTGATGGCAATTTTGACCTAATTGGATGGTTGAGTAGATGTGAGCTTTTCTTTAGGCACCAATGCACACCAAAAGGGGATCATGTGGAATTAGCTGCTTATCACTTGGAAGGGGAGGCTCAACTGTGGTACCTCAAAGGCTTGGAATTTCGTGGGAAGACTTCAAAACTATTTGTAATTCTCAATTCAGGCCTCCATTGAGAAGCAATCCATTGGGGGAACTAGCTAAGTTGCGACAGGTGGGGTCTGCAGAAGAATAACAGCAACGGTTCACCTAGGTTTTGGCCCAGACACCTTGCTTAACGTCGGAACAGGAGGTGGCTTTGTTTATCAGTGGCTTGAAGGAATCCATTTCCATGGACATCCTAATTCAAAACCCCAGGGACATGACCTAAGTGATGGCGTTAGCATGGCTTTATGAAAGGAGGAGTGCGGCTATGCAGGCAGAGGTGGAGGCATAGAGGAGGAAATTCGAGTCAACAGCCGAAGGGGAAGTGCCCAGTAAAAATTCACGCCCAACCCCAACTTTGTCGCAAACCCTTATGTGAAACAGCTAAGTAAACCGGAACAGGAGGAGCGAAGGAGGAAAGGCCTTTGCTTCAATTGCAACGTGCCATCTTCTGTAGGGCATTAGTGTAAGAGATTGTACTGGTTGGAGTATGCCGAAGAGAGTCAGTGGGTTAGGGTGAAGAGGCGGAAGAAGGGGATAGACAGGAGGAGGAGGAGCCAGCGGAAATATCCCTTCAAGCCATGGTTGGCTTGCGCAAGCCCCAAGCGATGAAGCTGCAAGGCAGAATTGGGGAGCACGAGGTCATTGTGCTGGTTGATTCGGGGAGTACACATAGCTTTGTGGATGCAAGAGAGGCCTAAAGGCTGAAGCTGACGGTCGAGCCACGGTAGGATATCAAGTTGATAGTCGCTAATGGGGATAGCTTGTGAAGTGGAGGTATCAGCAAGGGAATCAATTTGTTCCTGGCAAGCCATTCATTTGAAGTGAATTTTTATACACTTCCCTTGTGTGGAATAGATGCAGTACTAGGGGTTAATTGGCTGAAGTCCTTGGGGGCGATTGATTAGGATTTCCGTGAGATGAGAATGAAATTCTGTGTGAATGGTAGGGGCATTGAATTAAAGGGCCTCTTAGAGCGTGGACGGGATGGTGCCTCCCTGGTAGTTATGCGGGAGGCAGAGAAAGCCACGAGTTGCACATGTTGCTGACTGAATTTGAGCTGATCTTCCAGCCCTTACAGGGACTCCCACCGGTCATAAGATTCCCTTACAACCCGGGACTACTCAGGTTGTGGTGAGGCCTTACAGGTACCCGCACCAACAGAAGGACAAGATAGAAAGGCAATGTGAGGAGATGTTGACCCAAGGTATCATTCGAGTAAGCCAGTCTCCTTTTTCTTCCCCTGTATTACTTCTATGAAAGGCTGATCTCAGTTGGAGGTTTTGTGTGGATTACCGTACGCTTAATAAAAAGACGATCAAGGATAAATTTCCCATCCCAGTCATAGAGGAACTATTGGAAGAATTGAATGGGGCCAAGTATTATTCCAAGTTAGATTTAGCCTTCGGGTATCATCAAGTGTATGTGGAGAAGACAGCCTTCCGCACACACCATGGGCACTTTGAGTTCTTCATCATGCCCTTTGGCCTCACCAACGCACTTTCAACCTTCCAAGCCTTGATGAATACGGTTTTCAAGGGGGCGTTGCATAAGTTTGTCCTAGTCTTCTTTGATGACATCCTGGTTTACAGCAGCACCTGGATTGAGCATTTGCAGCACTTGTGAAGGGTGTTTATGCTCTTGCAAGCACACCAATTATATTTGAAGAAGAGTAAATGTGCATTCGCCTAGGAGTAGGTAGTATATCTGGGTCATATCATTTCCAATGAAAGAGTGCAGGTAGATCTGGGAAAGGTAGAGGTCATGTTGAATTGGACAAAACCCATGTCCATCACAGCCTTGCAAGGGTTCCTTGGATAGATAGGGCACTATAGGCGATTTGTGGCGAGATATGGGAAGATTGTGGAACCATTGACAAAGATGCTTCGCAAGAACAGTTTTCAATGGACCATTGAAGTTGAGGTGGCGTTTGAAAAGCTGAAGACAGCCATGACCGAAGCTCCCATTCTAGCTCTTTCAGATTTCTCCCAATTGTTCATAGTGGAATGTGACACATTTGAGGGTGAGATTGGTATGGTCCTTCAACAGCATGGGCATCCAATCTCCTATTTCAGCCGCCCCTTCGCAAGACAACACCTGAAGCTAGCAGCTTATGAAAAGGAGCTGATTGGGTTATCCAAGGCTGTACGACATTGGAGGCCGTATTTATGGGGAAGAAGATTTTTGGTAAGAACTGATCACTATAGCCTAAAATATTTATTAGAACAACGGGTGACGACTTCTTCCAGCAACATTGTATTAGTAAGTTGTTGGGTTTTGATTTCGAGATCGAGTATAGGGCTAGCCGAGAAAACAAGGTGGCCAACACAATTTCTAGGAAAATAGACCTTACCATCTGTCTCGTAGCCCTCTCTTGTCCTCAGCTGCAGTTATTCGACCAGATTTGAGAGGAAACCTAGCAAAATCAAGAGTTGCAAGAGCTGAAGTCACAAGTAGAGGCAGGGGAACTCGGGCAGCAATGGGCGGTGAAGGACGGGCTGTTGTTTTTTTAGGCCAAGGGTCTATTTGCTTTCTCACTCAATCTTATGTTCAGTCATCATAGAGGCGCTCCACTCCCCGTATCATGAAGGATACCAAAAAACTCTCCATATAGTCACAAGAGATTTCTATTGGAAAGGGCCCAAGCAGCAAGTGAAACAGTTTGTGCATGCTTGCGAGGGCTCTTGCAACCCTTGCAAGTACCAACTCAGGTATGGGCTGATATCTCCATGGACTTCATTGAGGGGTTGCCATTATCTAATGGAAAATCTGTTCTTTTTGTTGTTGTTAATCGATTTTCCAAATATGCCCACTTCCTGCCTATTAGCCACCCGTACACGGCGGTTTCAGTATCCCGAATCTTCTTTGATCATATCTTCAAACTCCATGGAATGCCGGAATCCATTGTGAGCAATAGGGATGCCACCTTCACAAGTGCCTTTTGGAAGGAGCTATTTAAACTACAGGGAATGCAATTGGCTTTTTCTTCTTCTTATCACCCACAAAGCGATGGACAAGTGGAGGTAGTTAACTTGCACCGTTGAAATGTACTTGAGGTGTTTTGTGGGAGACCGGCCCAACAAATGGACTGAATGGGTTGCATGGGCTGAGTTTTGTTATAACACAGGGTTCCACATGACATTGAAGGCAACTCCTTTTGAAATAGTTCACGGCAGAGCACCTCCACGTTTGCTGGCTTACTGCTCAGGAATGGCCAAGTTGGAAGCTGTGGAACTCGCTCTCTTGGAAAGGGATCGTGTCTGGCAGCAGCTCTAGCAGAAGCTAGCCTGGGCTCAAGCGACCATGAAGGAGCGATATGATAAACATCACCGGAAGGTAGAGTGTCCGGTGGGCGAATTAGTGTGGCTCTGTCTCCAACCCTATACAGTAGCGACAAGGCGTGACCAGAAGCTCATGCTAAAGTTTTACGGACCCTTCCCAATAGCAAAAGGGTGGGAATGGTGGCATATCGCCTCACACTTCCTCCTCAAGTGAGGATCCACCCTATTTTTCATGTTTCCTACTTAAAGAAGTTTGAAGGCCCTCCTATTGCCCAGCCCCTTGTGCCTATGGTACAGCAGGGAACAGTGGTTCCTTAACCTAAAGCTATCTTAGATACACTCCAAGTCCAACACCAACCAGAAGTTCTGGTTCATTGGGAGAGTTATTCGCCAGCTGAAGTGTCTTGGGAACTAGCTGAGATGATGATACAAAGGTACCCTTCATTCGCGCATGAGGTCACACGCGCTCTTGAGGGAGGGACAAATTTTACACGCGAAGTGATCTCACATTCACAAAATACAATAGTGCCCTTTGACCAAGTATGTTCCAGGAGGAAGTCGCATGGAAGAGTGGATGAACTGTTGCTGTGCTAGGCCATGGTCTGCGAATAGAAGTGTCCTGCTGTGTAGTGATGTCTTAGTTGCTTATTTCTTTTTTTACTAAGTGTATCATGTCTAGCTGTGTGTTGTGGGTCACAGTTGTTTGTTACCTCTCAGTTTAGTTCAGGTAGTGTGTCCTAGTGTCATGTCCTAGTATTTCAGTCATGCTACTGACCACTATGTAAATGGTTAGTAGTGGGGGAAAGACAGTGGAGTCGTAGAGGGGAAACAGGGGGCGTGACAAGTGGGCAATTATCGTGGAAGCCAACTGCCAATGATTGTACAAAAGAATTGAATTGAGGAAAATGAATATGCTTGAGATTTCTTTACTTTTCTGCTTAATCAGAAAAACACCGAGATCATCAAATTCTCTCTAACGAACCCGAATCTAATTAGTAAACAGAGGTAAGAGAGGAAAAAAAACCATAAAAGCCACTGTTGAATCTGACCCGATCATTGACCCTAAGGACAAAGGAAACAAGAGAAGATCCTGTAATAGATTTTTGTTACCTTTTCTTTTTCCTTTCTTTGGGTCCAAGAAAGGGATAGGTATGGCAAAGTATTTATTTCATCCTTCTTAGTTACTCGATGTGCTTTAAGAAACTGCCTCTGCTTACAAGCAAGGAAAATGCTAAAGTACGAAATATATGAACCTGCACTGATGCATAAGCTTAAGTTTTTAGGTTAAATGGGTATGGTTTCAAACTTAACATAGTGGTTGTTGGTCCAGTTGTTACATTGGATTGAAGATAAGGAGATTATGGCTTTGTAATAGGGGCCAATCCTTGTTGAATAAGCTAGCTTTTGGATGAAGCCGTTGTGCTTAGAATTCGATTGATTACATTTTAGTTCTTAGTTAGACCCTTAAACAGTCATCGACTGATTTGATTGTGATTGATGCAGGTTCATCACAACCGATGAGATTGAAACGGCCTTAAGAGAACATGGAATGGGGGATGAAGCAACTATTAAAGACATAATAGCTGAAGTTGACACCGATAATGTGAGTAATTAATCGATTTTGCCTAGCACATTATTAGACCATCACAAAGCAATGGCAGCTTACTGATCCAACCCTTTTATTGCAGGATGGTAGGATCAATTACGAAGAATTTGTTGCAATGATGAGAAGTGGAAACCAACATCAAGGAAGACTTTTCTAAGGGTTTGCAGGAACAACTCATGATGGAGCCAAAATTTCCTAGTGAAGACAGATGAAACTTGTACATTAACGTACATTAACAGCTTCCTAGCTTCGCAGTCGGAGTATTTCTCATGAATTGGATACCTTTGAGACCCTTGAGTTGTTAGCTTGGAATGTGAGGTGTAAAGTACAGGCATCCAAGTTGTATCATTTTCTAATGGTTTTATTCCTTCGCTTCTGTTTTCACCTGAAGTTGACTTAAATGAAGATTTTTCATTTCTATTTGTAATCAATGTATGGATCATTTTGTAATGTACTAGTGCTTCTTTACTTTGTCATGGAAGTGTGTAGAATACTTGTGAAACTGCAAACAGATGAATGCACTGAGGAGCAAGCTACATGACGGCTAATGGGCTTTTGGCCTAGTGGCAATCCACCCCACGATGCTTCCAAGTCCCAACAGATGAAACCATATACATTCGTTTGTTGGGAAAAGGAAAAGAAAGAACAAAGGACCCTCCAGCCGAAGGGTTGGCGTCATTTATAAGGCCAGGAATTCTCATAAATGGTTGTAAGAGGTTTTGGATAAACCCTACAAAGAACACTTCTTAGGATTACCTACATAGCTCAAGACTATTTTTATTCAGTACATGGTTTTATAGAATGACTTAGATACTGAACACTGCTAGTCAAATTGCCACCCTGTTCCTCCATTAACTAAAAAAAAAAAGAAGGAAAAACCATCCTTAAAGAAGCCCTTGTGTAAAGAAAAATTAGCGATACATCACTGGAATGGGTGAAAATTACAATGATCATTCGAAACTTTATTGCCTTTCAGAATGATCAAAAGATGCACTTTATAACTTCCAATTGCTTGGAGTCCTATACCCCCCATCAAACTCTCAAAATATGAAAGCTCGGATTCCATTGTATCCTTTTCCATGAGATTAAGCAAACAAAGATGCTATAAACTCATCAAGCTTAGAGCCGGTAATTGTGGGACGGGCTTGTGGGTTGACCCACCTTGCCCGCAAAAAAATGTAGGGTGGGCCAAAAATTTGACACTCTGAAGCTGCAGGCATTTTGGCCCCGCCCCATGGGCGTGGGTTGGCCCGTTGAGGCACTAGCCCGAAAAAAAAAAAAATTCTGTGTTGAGTCAGGTGGACTGATGTGCTGGTGTTTGTCAACTGGGTCTGGTGGACTAGACGACGAGACGGAAATAGCCCAAGCCGAGAAGTGCAGACAGAGGTATGCACTGGAACGACACTGAGTGACTTTAGACTTCGACACACTGACGACACTCAGCTGCAGTACGGCACCACGCACATCACAGACATCGACACCCACACGCACTGTGGGCAGCACCCACCCACATCACACTGTCACAACCACCCAGACGTTACACACTCAATATCACACCTCACACTCCCTCGGCGTTGTTCCTTATCCTCAACTCCACACTCACAGACCAGAGACGACAGCACAGTCCTCGTCGTCTTCCACTTCCACAGGCTACAGCAGAGTGCAGACACGAACAGGAGAGAGGAGACACTCACCGGCTCTAGCTCACAGTCACAGTGATAGTCATCGTCCACCTCCACTCTGTCGATCGCGACCGCTTGTTAGATGTTAATTAAGGTAAAGTAATAGTCTATTGTCCTTTTACTTATTAGAGAGTAGGGTGTCATGTGGCTGTGTGGGGAGACGCTGGTGGCTTGGAGAGTGTGGTGTGGTGCGGTGCGGTGTATGTGGTGTGGCAGTATAGGGTTAGGGGTGGGGGTGACGCCGGTGGCGTTGGCTTGGAGAATGGAGAGTGTGGTGTGGTGTGACGTGTGGGGTGGGGGTAATACTAGTGGCAATGGCTTGGAGAATGGAGATTGGAGAGTGTGGTGTAGTGTGGCCGTGTGGGGTGGGGGTAACCGGTGGCGGTGGCTTGGAGAATGGAGAGTGTGGTGTAGTGTGGCTGTGTAGGGTGACAACAATCCAATGGAGAGTGTGGTTTGGTTATATGTAGTACGGTGTGGCCGTGTGGGGTGAGGGTGACACTGGTTGCTTAGACGTGTGTGTGTAACCCGGGCTGTGGGCTTGGATGGTGTAGGGTGTGGTGTGGTGTGGCCGTGTAGCCATCGGTTGTGGCTTGGATGACGCCAATGCGGTGCCAGTGGAGACGTGGAGTGACTATATTTAATTATTTATATTTTATAAATAAGTGTACTACTACTAATAACATTTTCTATATTTACATAATGGATCCTCCAAGTAATAAGGCTGCAATAGAACTTATTAATATAGATGATGTGTCTGAAGTTGGTGGGCATAACGATAATCTACAAACCAGGATCTTCTCAATGTGAAGAACATGCAGGTAAGAAGGCTCGCGTAGGTAGCTCTTCTTCTCAAGTTTGGGAAATATTTACAAAAATTGGTATTAGGAAGGATGGTAAAAATAGGGCTAAGTGTAAAGCATGTAGGAAGGAATATGTTATTGGAACACATTCACATGGAACTTCATCTTTATGTCGACATATAGAGAAGTGTCGTTTGAGTCAAATTCCTAATATAATGATATTGGTGATATGATAATTGATCATGCTGGCAAGTTAAGATCAAGAAAACTAGATCCTAAATTTGCTCGTGAGGTAATGGCTATGGCTATTATTGAACATGATCTGTCATTTTCATTTGTTGAGTATAGGAGGATTACATAGTTCATAAGGCTATATAATCCTGATTATTAGCTAATTAGTAGAAAAATTGCTACATCAGATGTTTAGAATTTATATTTGACTAAAAGGAGAATTTGAAACAAATTTTGCAAAAAATTCCAGAGAAAGTATGTTTGACTTCTGATGTATGGACCGCTTCTACTAGTGAGGGATATATTTGTTTAACTGGATATTATGTGGATGACAATTGGAAATTAAATAACAAAATTCTTGCTTTTTCTAAAATGCCTCCTCCTCACTCAGGGTTTGAGTTGTCGAAAAAAGTATTTGAATTTTTGAAAGATTGAGGTATAGATAGGAAAATATTCTCCCTTACATTGGATAATGCATCTGCAAATGATTATATGCAAGATTTTCTAAAAGAGCAATTGAACTTACAGCATAGTTTGTTATGCGGTGGTGAGTTTTTTCATATTAGATGTTGTGCTTATATTCTTCATTTGATCGTTAAAGAAGGATTGACTGTAAGTAATGAAGCATTGATAAAGTAAGAGAAAGTGTGAAGTATGTAAAGGGTTCTGAGAGTAGAATGAAACACTTTTTGGAGTGTGTTGAATAGTTGGCAACATTGATATGAATGTTAGTTTGCGCTTGGATGTAACTACTAGATGGAATTCCACTTATCTTATGCTTGATAATGCACTCAAGTATCGACGTACTTTTTCTTACTTTCAATTGAATGATCGTCATTATAAATATTGTCCAACCATTGATGAGTGGGAAAGAGTAGAAAAGATATGCAAGTTTCTGAGCCCGTTTTGTAGTATCACCAATTTGATGTCAGGGTCATCATATCCAACATCAAACCACTATTTTTGGCAAGTATGGAGGATTGAATGTTTGCTGAATAAAAATTTAAGTAGTGAAGATCATGTCATAAGGGAGATGTCTATTAGAATGAAACAGAAGTTCGATAAGTATTGGAGTGATTATAGTGTTATCCTTGCACTTTGAGCAATCTTTGATCCTTGAATGAAGTTTGATTTTTTGAACTTCTGTTTTAATAAACTTGATCCTCTCACTTATAAAGAGAAGTTGACTCACATAAAAAACAAGTTATATAAACTCTATGGAGAATATGAAAAGAGCAAAACAGATCACATATCTAGAACTAGAAGCAATCAAGTTGGATCATCTTTTCAGACACAAGACACATCTGGAGATAGCAGCAGTAAAGGAGCAACAACACATAGAGCTAGAAAGGGCTTGGAGATTAATTTTGCTACATTCGTGGTAAGTTTAATAAAAAAATTTTCGTAATATATATTAGTATTTAATTAATTTTTTTCTTAATAATGTAGGAATTCCGATACCGTTAAGTAGAAGTACAAAGTTGTGGTAAATCTTTTTTGGATATTTATCTAGATGAGCCAGTAATGGATATGGACTTCTACTTAGAATTGGATGTGTTACAACATTGGAAGAGTCAAAGTCAGAGATATCCTAATTTATCTATCATGGCCTCCGATGTACTTAGTATTTCAATTACTACTATAGCGTCAGAGTCAGCTTTCAGTATCGGCGCTCGTGTACTTAATAAGTATCATAGTTCTATGCTTCCAGCCAATGTAGAAGCTCTAATTTGTACACGAAATTGATTATAAGGATTTGCATGTGAAGGTAATTTTTTTTTGTTCTGTTGATAATATTTTCTTTTAATGTATTGTTTCAAGCATTTATCGTCTAATTTAATTATATGTGTAATCTCATAAGTTGTAGATCAAGAAAAAGACAATGGGAGTGTGGGTGGGAGTGCGACTACTTCATCAAAAGGAGACTCCAATTTAGTTATTGATGATGATGATAGTGATGATTGATTTATATATATAATTTTATCTGTTCCATTATTGTATTTGTTTTCCTATATAATTAGTGAAAATTGAAAAGTACTTTATGATAATTGCTTGATTATCGTTTTAGGTTGTTTTCTTTTCTATCGTATGAGAATGAGATTTAAGAGTAAGTACGTATAAATCGAAGTTGTATAAGGAAAGTGAATAGAAAAACTGAGCTATTGCAATTTGCAAATTTGTAATATACCTAGTTTATTTAGATGTGGGAATTGGGAAACACTAATTTAAATAATTTTCAATAGTTTTTTTCCTAACATATGTAATATAAATTATATTTGCAAAGGAAAAAAAAGGTTTATCTAAGAAAGAACAAAAAAGTTCACTTAGCATGTCTTATTTTTAATTTTTTACATAATACACTTTAAAATCTAAATTTAAAAAAAAAAAATTGCGGGCCATCGCGAGCCAACCCGCATTAACCTGCAGGGCGGGGCAGGCCGATTTTGCTGACTCGCCAAACTTGTGGGCCACCCTGTGATAACTCGCAAGCCGGTGCGGGTCGAGGCAGGTCGACCCATTTGACCCGCATTACCAGTTCTAATAGGAAAAGAAACCTGGATTCCTTCTTGTACCATTGGTAGAATTAACTAAAAAAAATGTTTTGCGACCTTTATCTTTTCCTTTTAATAATTGTTCTTTTTTCAAAGTATTTTTTTTATTTAATAATGTCCATTGTTGTAATAACAAGCACAGGCATGACATCACTTTGATGGGTATCCAATTTGAATTTACTACTACAGATCACAAATACATAAATAACAAAAGACAAACAGATAGAAAAAGGAAAATTTGAAAATCGAAAATTAAGGTGGAAAGCCCTAAAACAACATCTGTGACAAAAATTTCATACAAATTCACTAGTATTAAAACAATAGTTCTAAGACAACTCAAAACTTCCTGCTGTCGGTCAGCAGCCACTTCGCCATGCCTTCTCTGTTTTTTTTTTTTTTTTTTGGGGCCTCCACTTCAAAAACCGGGTCACATTTTAACAGCTATGTTCGGTCAAAGTCTAATAGAGCATTGAACCCCAGGGTGATTTATCAATACACCATCTGACAAGTTGGCAAATTAATAAATTTGGGCCCATTGCTTTCATAAGATTGCAACTCATTTCTAATATAGTGAATTTTTTAGTTTTTTTTTAATATTCACCACCTTAAACTGTACTCCTAGGCATTATTAATAGTTATGGTATAATCTACTTACATCTTACTCGAGTTCAATTTAATTAGGCTCGAATTCAAGCTCAAGCCATTTGACTAATTTATAAAGTTAAGATCGAGTTTTATAACATTTAGCTCTATTAACTTATAGGTCTAATCGAATTTTAATCGAGTTTAAATTAAATTTAAATAATGATATTATTTTAATTAAAAAGATACTTTTCAAATAAAGCAAACTTAAAAAAGTTTAATCAAATTAAACTCAATTGTTGAGCATCACTTTGGAGTTCGAGCTTAATAGCCAAGCTGAATTTGCATATTGAAATTTTCAATGAGTCCGAACTCAAAGCAAGAGCACTATCCCTATTTAGTAGAACTCTTTGAAATAGTAGTTACCCGCATCAAAGCCATCTAAAGGAATATAATACATCCTTTCTTGAGTTGTATCAATTTTCCCAGAGGAAAGTATTGCACTTTTTTTCATTTTCAATTTTAGAAAATTAATAAGAAAGCATAATCATAATAACGCGAGCGTGCAAGCATCTTTCTCAATTTCAATTCAAATAAGTTCCCGTGTGTGTGAAGGTGTTTTCTAATAATTGTTTATGATTCTTTGTAGAAGGATAATGTTATCGTATAGTAATTTAAAAGTAATTAAATGATATAATTATTTTTTTTTTAATAAACCTTATTTACTACAATTCAGTTGGTTTATAATTAAAAATGAAATTGTTAACAACTCTCATTCCCGTGAAGACTATGGATAGCAAGCTGGCGATGTCCTAAAAAGAAAAAAAAAAAGATCCAATAATATTAATATCCACATGTTGGTTATCAAAATGCTTTTTAAAACTATTGCGTGGGTAAAAAAAAAAAAAATTAATTAAACAATAAGTTTGAATTATGACTTTTTTTTTCCAAAAACAACAAATATAAATGTAATTTAAAGTTTTTAAGCATTATCCAAAAATATTCTAATGCAATATTGGTTATTCCCTTTTTAATGTATTGTCTAAGTTAAGAAAATAAACTAAAATTAGTATTTATGAATTTATAATAAAAAATAAAATATTGTAAAATCTAAAAATTATGTATCATGTTAAGTCTATAGCAGCTATAAGAATATTTCTTTTACTAGTGGATTTGTTTTAGTAGAATAAGCAATTTGGAATAATATATTCTAACAAAATATTAAAAACAAGGCTTTCGAAAATATTTAGATTTTACAAAAAAAAATTTATGGAAATATATTAGTGATACCATTAAAAGCTAGAATACAAAAAAGGTAAGAGCTTCTAAAATTATATATTTGGCAAAAGAAATTATAAAAATACATTGATGATTATAAGAAGATGGAATACAAAAAAAGAAAAGAAAAGAAAAGAACTTCCAAAATTATATATTATAATATAATAATATGATACGATATGAAAAGGCATTATAATTTCAAAAATATATAAGGCAATAGCTACTTAAACTATATATTATAATATGGTATGTATTACATTACATTTTGTGACGATTAGTATTGCATATTATCTATTATTTATATTTGATATAAAAAAATTAAAGTATCTTTTTGTTTATTATATGATACATACATACATACATACATATCACATTAATAGTATTTAATATCTTATATTTACAATATATTGTGCATATATATTATATTAATTGTATACTATGAAATATATATTAAAATTATATTCAATATTACTTATTGTATAGGGACTAATATTGTTTGGTATATATATAACAAATTAATTCTTCAATCAAACAAATTTAAAATAGAATGTGTTTTCTGAAAAGGATAAAATGTATTGGGAAAATATTTATGAAAAAAAAAAGATTTTTCATTTAAAACAATTTTGAAATTGAAAGTTTTTTATAAAAGGAACATTATGTATTAATTAAGAAACTGTTCAAGTAATCATTGAAGTTGGAAAAAAATAATTAATTATCATGATTTATACATAATAGTAATTAGTTAATATACAAGTAAAAAATGAATGATAATAAACATTAATGACAATAAGCATTTAGTCAGCATTTTTTTTTTTGCCAAACAAATAATCAACATTATTATCATGTTTTTTATACATGCTAAAATGATATACATTTAAAAAAAAATTAAAAATGAAAAGATTTCATGAAATTCTTAATGCAATTGAAGGTTTGCAAAATGAATGACTTTTTATCATGAATTATAAATGACAAAATTATTATAATGTATTATAAAGAAAGTAGAGACAACATTAATACTATATGTCAAATCAACATTAATGGTAATAAGTATTAAAAAAAAAAACCTTGAACATTATACAATCATCATTTTAATTTGATGAATATTGATGGAATCAGAAATAATAATTAATAGACTAAAAGGTAGAATATACAATGGTTTTGATTGAATTACCATTCATTAAACAGACAATAAGACATTTTGAATTTCTAATTACTATCAATTAATTATTATAGTATGATCTAACAAAAAAGTTAAGGAGAACATTGTGCAATTAATGTAAGGCATAATATATTCCCTCAAGTTGATGTCAATTATCAATATCATTATTTCTATCCTTTTATTATTACTACTTGCCTAGTTTATATTATCACCCCTTCATCAATTTTTGCCTTTTGGAAATTAATCATCCAACCTTTTATGTTACTTAAATTAAATCAAAACAAAATTATTTCAAATATAATTAAAAGAATCATTGCATCAAATGGAAATATTAATAAGTATTAAGCATTACATAGCTTATATTTTAAAAACATTCATAACTACCAATACACTATTAGTAACATTAATATAATTTAAAATTGACATGCATCTATATTGTGTATGTAATTTAAAATAAGTTTTTGTTTTGTGATACTAATAAAAATATATATAAAAATAAAGCATTTAGAGGATGCTTTCAATGCAGCAACCTATTTATAATCACTTCAAACTCATGCAAAAGGAAGTTGTGTAATTTTATTTTATTTTTTTTACGACTACAATACACCTAAAACATTAAAATTATTTATGAAGGCACATAATGGTAGCGCTGGTTACTGGTATTAATAGACAAGGAGTACTTGACAGTATAAAACAAGAAGAACTGGACAAAAAAAAAATTGTACCACATTTGGTTTGTTCAGTACTGAACAAGGATTTTTGTGCTGTCTAGTGTTTGGAATTACAAAGTACTTGACCGAATATAGTAAATTGACAGTTTTACCCTTCTGTTATAGTAAATTTGTTTTTTGCCTTTTATTATTATTTTTTACTCCTTTTGATTGTACATACAGCCCCAACCTTTTCTAAAAGATAAATGATTCCTCTCCTTATATCATCATATTCTTCTAAGCCTCATTTTTGTTTGGTCTAGAATAGTTTCCAAGCATTCAAACAAAAACAAATAGCATTGAAGATGCAAGATCAGTCCTCACCATCTTGCAAGCATAGTGTACAACTTAGTTTGATGAGGAAATCACGTTTATATTCTAAACATGGGGATTCCATATAACTCATATGCGACCAGAAGGGTATGCCTTAAGTTGCCAACCTAGAAGCAAAAAAAGAGTGGCCAAACTCATCATAACAATTGCTTGAGTTGTCACCCAACACACCCAACTCCTCGACAAAGCCATGAGAAACTTCCAAGGCATTAGGAAGGGCAGATGGTCCGCCACCATCATTGCTAGGTTGGTAGTTGTCATAGCTACTGGAAGTTATCCAAGGCATCAGGAATGACGTGACAACGGGACTGGAAGTTGTCTAAGGTATCAGGAACAGTGTGATGACAACGACTAGAAGTTGTCCAAAGTATCAGGAATGGCGTGACAACAGCGACATTCGAACTTGTGACCGATTCCACAATGAACGTCGGTGAAGGAGTGGCGCCGATGGGTTTAGCAACAGCTAAACAAGCAAAAGAGAAGTATGAAGGGCAAGTTGGGGATTTGAAAAAAATGAGTTTTTGTCCAATACCGTATTTTTTGTACCTAATTATACACGGTACAAAAATTTGCCATTTTGTCCAATACTATATTGATTTTTTGTCCAGTAATTTCTTCATAGATGACAACCAAATGGAGGATAAAAAAATTTGTCTTGTCTAGTACCGAATTTTTATGCCAACCAAACGTAACCAATGTAAATTAAATTAAATTCATGATTGTTAATTCAAGAAGATTTAAATTTATAAGTCATAACTTAACATTTCCTATGTGATTGTTGACAACTCTTTTTACGCTTTTGAAAAATTGGATTATTTATATTTATATGTACAAAATTCCTCAATCAATATCTCCTTCTTCTTTTATTTGTTTAGTACACACATAGTTACTTCTTTGGTAAAACAAATCAATTATGATTAGAATATTTACAATCTATTTTAATAAATGCATTTATGACGTATTACTTTTTACATTTTTTTGCATTATTTAAGCAAATTTTATGTATAGTTTGATTAAAGATACTTATGCTTTAAATTTTCTTACATGGTTATATTTTAATTTTGTGCACACATTACTAGTGCGTGTATACTAGTATATACTAAATTATATTAAAAAAATAGCAAAAAAGTAGAAAGTTTTGGAAATTAGTTTTAAGGTTAATTAGTGATTATAAAATAATGACGGCACCATAATGAGGATTATTGTACTTAAAATAATAACTAATTAATTCTTATTTCTATTGTTTCGGTTTCATCTTTGAAAAGTTATACAACAAACATGACACATATTACATATTTTCAATTCACAAAGTATATATAGACACAGATACACATATTCATATAACACATATGTTCATTTATGTACATGCATGATTTTTTTCTTGACTTTTTTTGTTTAACCTACATTTTACATATAAATATTAATATAAAGAGTAATCTCTTTAAGTTAATGATCCAATTTTCTAACAATCGCTATCTTTTTCCACACATGGACATTAGATGGAAATACACCTTTTGAATCCTAATAAAAATGGATGTGCACAGTCCTTCTAATACATGAAAAAAAAAAAGAGCCAAGAAATGTTAGATTTGGTGGAAGAAGTAAATAGAGGGTGAGAGGGATCATATTGAGATTTGTGAATTTTATTAATATTTATAATCTAATACGATATTAGCTACATTATTGCATGTATTAATTTTATTTATAATTTGCTTAAATTTTATTTAACTACGTGAAAACTTCCACAAATGTGATGTTAATTTTTCTTTTCCCCAAAATGTGATGCTAGTTTATAACACATAATTTTTGCAATTATAAGGACAATATAAATAAATTATATCAAAAGACAAATTTTAACGAATATGTACGTATAAGAATAAAATTACATATTTTTCACAAACACAATGTGCTTATATATATATACATACATGTCGTGTGTGTACTGATACCTACAAACACACTTCATATATGTGTGTACACAAAAATTTTTCACTCAACTTTTCATGTTCAATTCTATCCTTTTCATTTTATATCTACATATTTATAAAACCTATCAACTATGAAGGCTAATTGAGGTTCACTACTTATTCTATAATCATATATATATATATATACTTGAACGATCAATTCAGCAAATAGACAATGTATAACATAATAAATCAATAGGAATATATTACATGTTATTATGATGTTTTTAAGATTTACACATGAAATATACAATAAAAATAAATATAATGATATAAGTTACATTTATTGGAAACGTAACATATAATATATGCACAAAAACTATTGGGTGTTACAATTATGCATTTATAATATAACATCAATGTTTACAATTTTCCTTCATTTTCAAAAGTAAATTGGTTCTTCAAAAGTTCAAAACATAAGATATGTAAAAGTACCTTCTCACTAAATGCCATATACCTCAATATCCAATGTGAAGATATAGAATTGTAAAGCTTGAATGTAAAAAGTAAAACTATTGAGTATTTATAGGGAAGATTAGGAATGTATACCAATAATTAGGAATGGAAAAAGAAATTATTAGTGGGAATAATTGTTTAGTCATTAAATGTTGTCAACTTTTAGGATATAATGGACGGGTATTAATAGTATATATAACAAATGAAACTAAATGGTATAATGGATAAAAAAAATACATTAATGATATCATAAAAAATAAAATACAAAAAAGGTAAGTAATTCCGAAACTATATATTATAATATGATATTAAATAAAATGTCTTTTCACGTTTCCGTGTAAATAAATTAAGGTTACGCTTTGAAAACAACAAAACCAATAGATTTTCTTGGCCATCTTCCAAGAAGCAACTAAGAGGAAGAGTTGTTTTACCTTTTCACATAAAGACATATTGCATGCTATTCTCTGTTTATTTTCCTTCCTTTCACATTACATATATTTTTCTAAGGAAACAAGTAGAGGAATATTCACAACATAGCTCCTGACACCAGCATTTGAACGGTCATCTAATTATCCTCGTATTTGTTGAAGTAGTTGTAATTGGAAAGGATAAAACTTACGATACAAGTGTCATGCATAAAACATCCCAATTTAACATATTTTTACAGGTTTGTTGACTTTAAATTCCAAGGAAAAGTCGGACAAGTGAGAAGGAAAAGGAAGTTAACAAACAAAAATGATAAGACCAGAAAGTCTCCGTGCACATACTATCCTTTGTTTATTTTCCTTCCTTTCACATTACATGTGTTTTCCTAAGGAAACAAGTATAAGAATATTCACAACATAATTTGCATGATTATCCTCGTATTTGTTGAAGTAGTTGTAATTGGAAAGGATAAAACTTACAAGTGTCAAGCATAAAATGCCCTAACTTAAGATATTTTTACAGGTTTTTTTACTGTAAACTCTAAGGAAAAGTCGGACAAGTGAGAAGGAAGAAGAAGTTAGCAAACAAAAGTGATAAGACTAGAAAGTCTCAATGCATATCCTATTTTTTTCTTTATAATAGAATATAAAAGAGCACCTTAACTCTTCTCTCTTCTTACAAGAAACTAGTCTTTGGAAAGGATAAAATTTAAGATACAAGTGTTGTGTATAACGTCCCAACTTAAGATATTTCTATAGGTTTGTTGACTTTAAAATCCAAGGAAAAGTAAGGCAAGTGGGAAGGAAGAGAAAGTTAGCAAACAAAAGTGATAAGACTAGAAAGCCTCAATGCAAATATTATTTTTTTCTTTGTAATACGAATATAAACAACACCTTAACTCTTCTCTTCTCTTCCAACAAATTGGTCTTGTGAACTTGCATAGATTCACACTTGTGATATGGCATTGGCTCATAAATCTATGACAATTAATAAGTGTTTTATAACATTTATTAATTATAATTTTTAGATAGTTTTTGGTTTAATTTTAAAATATTTTGAATGGATATTACACTTAATTAATCTTTATTTTGCTTTTAAGTTTTTGAAAAGTAACCGCGGATAAAATGAAATAAAGTTAAGTAATTTACACGAGGATTGGAGCAAAAATGATGAAGTTGCATAATTGGAAGGGCTAACACGGAAACATCATGATTGTGACCCTGTCAAAAGTCGTGTCAAATAGAGGAAGAAAAAAAGGCTTGAAGTAGGACATACTCTTCTGTGTTTATTTTCCTTCCTTTCACGTTGCATATTCACATTACATGTGTTTTAATGAACATCATCTGGACTGGGTGAAAATTGCAACGATCATCCAAAACTTTATTATTTTTCATAGCCACTTAATGAGAACGCATCATAGAACGATCAAAAGATTATCACTTCATAACTTTCAATTGCTTAGAATTCTAGTGATCGGTTGAAAAAAAGATTTTCCTTTATCTTGAAAATAAGATTCCTCTTTTCAAAAAATATAAAGAGGATTCGTAATAACTTTTAATTAGTCATTATGATTAGAATTTATTTTTATCTTTCTTTTATGTATCTCTATCAAACTTTCAAATATAAAAACTTGAATCCCATTGTATCCTTTCCATGAGATGAATTAAACAAAGATCCTAATAAATGGTTAGAGATAGAATCCAATTCCAATGAACTAAGAGTTATGGAGTCTATCTTTTATAATCTTTTCTTGCCAAAGCTTGCCTTAAAAGGAAAAGAAACATGGCTTCCTTCTTATTCTAGTTTGTAGAATTAACCAAACAAATGTCTTGTAGCCCTTTTTGTTAATTACTGTACTTTGTTTCAATGTATTTTTCTTATTTAATGTTCATCGTTGTAACAAACACAGCTATGGCATGACCTTGTTGAGGATCCCATTCGAATTTACTATTATAGATCACAAATATACAATAGCAAGAGATGAACAAATAGAAAACGGAGAATTTGAAAATCGAAATTTAATGTGAAAAGCCTTAAAACCACAGCTGCGGCAAAATTACATACAAATTCACTCGTACAAAAGCAATAGTTTTAGGACAACTTAAAGTAATGATCCCACAATCGAATCTCTTATATTTCTACAATGGAATAGATAGGGAATCTTTGAGAAGGATTATTGTAAATAATAAACTAGAAATTTATATTTTAGAATTTATTTCGTATAAATTGTTATTATAAAGAATATTTATTTTCATATTTATCTTATCTTATTAATTGCAATATTGAATTAGAAATATGACTAAAGATACAAATGTATTCCTATTTGATCATTATGGAAACTAATAGTTATTTATCTAGAGCATGATTATTCATTACTTAGCCATTATATTTCTAGAGAGAGAAAATAAAAAATATCTCTATACAAAAACTATTCCTGATAAAAAAAGAATAGAAAAGTTATCTGAAACAATTAAATTCATTTACACCTTGTTATGATCATCCTCACAAGTCTAATAAATTTGGGCTCATTACTTTTTTTTTTAACACCTTAAACTATACTACAAGGCGTTATTAATACTAGAAGTATAACATGATGAAAACTATTTGCAAATCATTCGATTTCAATTCAATTGAGTTTGAATTTGGGCTCTATTACTCAATTAGTTTATCAAGTAGAGACCGAATTTCATAATATTTTGCTTGATTAACTTATAAATCTAATCGATATTAAATTAAATTTGAATGTTAGTCATAGAGTTGAGTTTGAATATTAATATTATTTTAATTAAAAAAACATATAAGTTTTAACTAAACTAAACTTACACAAACTTACTTGAATTAAGTTAGAGTTTACTGAATACCATTTCAACTTAGAACTCAAATAACTAAGTTTAATTAAATTTGAATAGAACTCCTCTTTTTAAATTTCGAATCTGGGTCCCAAATTAATCACAGTACTATTCCTAATTTGTAGCACTCTTTGTAATAGTAGTTACCCGCATTAAAACCATGTAAAAAGAATGTCATGGATCGTTTCTTGCCATGTGTCAATTTTCCTAGGGGGAAGTATTGCATATTTTCATTTTCCATTCTGAAAATTAAGAAGAAAAACAGTGGAAAACTATAATTTTATCTTATAAGATATTATTTTGTCAAATTAATTATTGTGAATCAATTTTAAGTGAGTATTGACCTATAAAAAAAATGAATAATAATAAGATGGATATCGGGAGATTTATTGAGATAAATTTTCGATATGTATAATTGCTATTAAAAAACATAAAAAAAATATTTTAACAAATCCGGAGCATCGTTGACAAAACAAATATACTAAGCTTACCCTTTGGAAACAACGAAATTGACACAATTTTATAATGGCAATTTTCTGAGGGACAAGTTGACACCTTTCACACAAAGACATGTCGTACACGTATGCTCTGTTTGTACGTTCCAAAGATGATAGTTTGACTTTTAAGGTCAAAGAGGAAGTTAGGTAACAATAGTCTCAAAAGACACGCTGTTTTTCCTTTGTAGTATGTATATAAGAGAACACCTTAGCTCTTTTCTTCCAACAAACCAGTCTTCTGAGTTTACTCCTGTTCACATATGATATGGCACTAACTCACAAATCTATGTTGCTGCACCTGACAATCTTCCTACACCATTTGGCTACCTTTCAACCTTCTTCTGCAGAGTCGGTATGCCGTGAAGAAGAGAAATCTGCCTTGTTACAATTCAAGAACAACTTGAAAAGTGACAAAACATCCTTCTCTGCTGAGTATTGTGCTTACCCTAAGGTTGAGACATGGTATGTGGAAGGAAACAACAGCAATTGTTGTTCATGGGATGGCGTTTCATGTGACAGGGAGACGGGCTATGTGGTTGGACTTGACATCTCAAGGAGTTGTCTCGCTGGGACCATAAGTTCCAGTAGCAGCATTTTCAGTTTGGTTCGTCTTCAATCACTGAATCTTGCATATAACAACTTGAGCTTCACTTCAGTCCCATATGGCTTTGGCAATTTTTCAAGGTTAGAGTATCTCAATCTTTCAGGGTGCTCTTTTAGTGGACAAGTTCCTAAGGACATTGCAAAACTCTCCAACTTAACGTCATTAGATGTTTCAAATGTCCAGACACTTGAAATATCTGATTTATTTGAATTCATTCATAATATGACACGCCTTAGAGAACTTGATCTTTCATCTGTCAAGATACTGTACCCTCTTACTAATGCAGTTTTGAATTTATCATCCTTGACTTCTTTGAGACTAGCAAATTGCGGGTTGCGTGGAGAAAATTACCTTTGGCTTTCTGAACTCAACAATCTCAAAGTCTTGGAGCTATCAAATAATAGCCTAAAGGGTGAAATTCCACTTCTAGCTAGATCAACCCAGCTTACTTATCTTTCACTAGAATATAACCAATTAAGTGGTGAAATTCCCACTTGGTTTGAGAACCTGACCCTATTGGAAAATCTTCAACTTTCCTTCAACAACTTGCAAGGTGAATTTCCGAGGTCATTGACAAAACTTGAAAATTTGAGAGAACTTAGACTTACCAAAAATAATCTAAATGGCAGTCTAGATTTTGATTCATTCCTCAACCTCCCGAATTTAACTTACTTGGATTTGTCATTTAATCCTATATCCTCCCTCCATAGGACAAACACTCGGAATGAAACTCACTCCAAACTCAAGGTCATAAGCTTGAACTCTTGCAATCTGACTGAATTCCCCAAGTTTCTGAGCAATTTAGAAGGGTTGGGGTCTCTTGACTTGTCCAAGAACGGTATTCAAGGCCTCGTTCCCAATTGGATTTGGAATAGGAGTAGGGAGAATTTGGCCTACATGAATATATCCCGCAACCTTCTAACTGGCTTCGAGTATAATCAAACTGATCTCGATCTCATTCTACCAAACTTACTCGCTTTCGATGTTAGTTTCAACTTGCTAGAATTGACACTTCCAAGGCCACCACCATCCATTAGAGTTTACATAACATCAAACAACTTTTTCGTTGGAGATATACCACAAACCATTTGCAGCTTGAGTAATCTATCCATGCTAGATTTGTCAAACAATACTTTGAGTGGTACGCTTCCTTCTTGCTTGATCAAAAGTACCCTGAAAGTTTTGAATCTACGAAATAACTATTTCCACGGGACGCTTCCTCCAAATTCATCACAGGATTGCAATCTAGTGATGGTTGACTTAAGTCACAACCTTTTTGAAGGGGAAATTCCAAGATTCTTGGCTCAATGTAGAAAGATCGATTTTCTCAACCTTGGCTACAACAAGATGAATGACACCTTTCCTTACTGGTTATCTGAATTACCCACTTTGCAAATCCTCAGCCTAAGTTCTAATAACCTTCATGGCTCAATCACACATGACCCTCTTGCATCAAATTTCACAAAGCTGCGTTTCTTTGACATCTCAAACAATGGGTTTACTGGTAAACTACCGTCCCAATTGTTTGGAAATTTTGAGGCAATGAAAGTTATCGACAGAGGAAGCTTAAGCTACATGCAGGTTGATGAATGGATCTCCATTGATAGCTATCATTTCAATCGTGTTTACGGGTTCGTGATGACAATCATAAACAAGGGGACTCTGCTAAAATACTTGAAGATCTCGAAATTCTTTGTAGCCATCGATGTTTCAAATAATTTATTTGAGGGAAGCATTCCTGAAGGCATTGGAACTTTACAAGCACTTACAATGCTTAACTTTTCAAGCAACATGCTCACGGGGACTATACCAGAATCTCTAGGGAGCTTGACCCATGTTGAATCAATGGACCTTTCACAGAATAAGCTTTCAGGCCCTATTCCTAGCCAACTGGCTGATCTTACATCTCTCTCTATGTTCAATGTATCTCACAATGATCTCTCAGGATCAATACCGCAAGGACCACAATTTGATGGCTTCCCTAGTAGTTCATTTGACATGAATGAAGGATTGTGTGGAAATGCTCTGCCTAAGAAATGTGGTATCTCATCAACCCCGCCTGTGATTTCTGCTGAAGAACTGGACTCGGAAGATTCATTTCATTTGGATCGTAGAATGACGGTTATCGGTTATGCAGTTGGGTTCATCTTCGGAGGCTTAATTGGATATTTTGCAGCCATTAGAGAGAAAGTTACGTAGATTTGTGAGGCGTTCAAGAGGAGGAATATCTCAAGGGAACAGAAGTGGAATTCAAAAGATTACAAGTGAGGGAGCTACAAGGTATGAAATTGAGGCAAATTTAAATGTAACAATGTGTAACAATTTAAATATCTCATTCACATAGTACCCTGTTCAAATTCAAATCTTTTTTTTTTTTTTTGCCTATCTGTAATTAGTCAAGTGGCTATTCATGACACAGTCATTGATACTCAGAGAAAAGGAGACACGAGTACAGAAAAGGAACTTCATTCCACATATACAAGTAATGAGCACGCTCAGATTGGTACAGAGCTCTCTTGTGCGGCAGGATCCACCTGTTGTGTCATATCTAATTAATATCCAACCATTCATTCGTCGATAACAAGTTATCTCAATTCAAATAGCTTTAGCACCAAAGTTGCATAAATGTTCCTTTGCAAATATAATCCTTACACGAGATCTCCTAAAGAAAAGATGGTTACTGGATGCACTAGTCGGGTAAAACAGAAACAGTATAGGATGGAGCTTGACGCCAAGCCAAAAAAGTATTGTTGGTTGTGATGTACAACTAAAAACTTTCTTAGTTATGTAGCATTCAGGTGCGCCACCAATACCTTCTCCACAAGCGAGGTCCTGATGCATCCTGTCAATTTTCCAATGTACTCTACTTATGGATCGAGCCCATGATCTTGGTTCTAATACCACTTCTAGGATCGGTTGGTAAGGTATAGCTCAAATCTGTTCCATTAATCTAGTAGCTCATGTTGGACTATAACTTGGTTCACCCTAACCTATGCCACAAGCAAGATAGTGACACGCCCTTATCCATGGAGAGAACAAAACATAATCAATTTTGTGGGTGACGAGTAATTTACAGCCAACTTCTAAACATCCAAAATACTGATTTAACTTAACCAATGGATAAAAAAATTGATTTGAGGACCGGTTTGCTTCACTGATTTATGATATTTTACCGATATGTTTCGTTATCTGTTCCGGTGTGATTGTTTAAACCAGAACAAAATTCCTTGGTTTCCAATTCTTCAAAACATATTATGAAGGAAAAAAAAAAGAGGAGGTGGGGGGGGTTGTGGTGGAACACTATCCGCAAACACAAAAACCTGATTATTAAAAGACTAATACGCAAAATCAGCACACCCCAAAAATATCTGCTCAAAACCAGCCGGTATCAAAAATCATGTATGTACTACTGATCTTTCTGCACAAATACCCTTTTGGACCGGAAACTGTGGTAGATCAGCTTGGCGTTGAATGATCGCTTTAAGTTTATCCTTGACAACATATGTTACAACATAACTCCTCTTTAAGAAGTTCCGACCAAGTATCAGCTTTTCTCGCCGCCAATAGAAAAACCTATTCGATCTGGATTCATTTAACTCTTACCTGGAATTTCCAAGGACAAGGACCCTCTTACTAACATCGACTTCTGACCAGGAAATTATTTATGTCTGATGGCCCTATGCAATAACTCCAAAGGTACCTAGTACATTTTGGCCAATGGTGGTTTTGTAGAAATGGGGGGTTATATAGACGGTTTTGTTTTGCCCAGGTGAAGACCGCACAAAAAGAAAATCCCCCCTTTCCCTTCATGCCCCAATCACAGCTATGTCAGCTTTCATAAATTTGATCCTAGGATGACAAAATTATTTTACCTGTATCTCTGGCTGCTCAACGAGAAGCCATTTTCAAAGGAAACAAGAAGTGATAAAATGGAGAACCACAAGATAAAACGAAAAATAGACACTCCCATTAACAATATCACATTACTATTAAGATACATTGTTGTAGCTAACTGTTCTTGAAGAACATACAAGAGAAAACAAACGAAAACAAGAACACCCTTCTCAAATTATTTCCTTAGATGACGATAAATCACCTAATTATTCCAGGTCAATATTGACCAACAATATTCCTAATCACAGCCAAGAACAAACAGTTCCTTAAAAACCATGTATCTTGATCTGATCTTTCTTCACAATTCCAGCTTGGACCAGGAACTGTGAAACTTTCTTCCTCTGATCACCTTGGAGTTGAATGATCTTGCCAAGTTCTTTGTCTTGAACCACATTCCCATTACAACAAAACTTCTTCTTGAGATCCTTGAGGATCTTGTCGTAGCTAAATTCCCCGTTCAGCCCTTGCACAGTAGTCAGACTTTTCTTTCCATTCCTTTGTTGAATTCGGATATGGACATACTCTTTACCTGAGTCCTTAGCCCCAGCAAATGGATCGAAAGCAGATGGAAGATCGAAATCGCCTTTAAACATGTACCTTAATGGAGTGAAACTCGAGGAACCGACTTTAGAGTGCTGTTTATACACTTAGTGGCTGCAATAATACAGAGCAAAAACATAGATTAATAGCAGCTCTCCAGATCAGAAGATTCAAAAAAAGCACAAATCATAACGGATAGATAGAATTTTGATAATGATGATAATACTACAGACGGCAGACCTAATAATGCAAAATCCTCATATATTCAAGAAATTTAATCGTACTCCTTGAACGAAAGGAGTCCGTTAGCTTAAAACACCCAGATCATATCATAGTGCAGGGGCTATGATGAAATCATTCACGTAGAAACACACAAGTCCGTACCATCACCATCTGAAATGAAACCTCAGATACGAAAGAACCTCGTAATAGAATATAACTTTATCCTCACACCAACAAAAGCACAACGGACAACTAAAAGATATCCCCAAATCATTGCATCTGATAACAATCAAGCAAAGCCGTTCAACAATTCACGCATCCGATCGATATGCTTTCGTTACAACAATCGGAAAAATTCAATATTTCTTAAAGAAATATCAGAAAGAAACATCAAATCCCGGCTAATTATCAAGAACAGCATAAAATCTGAAACCCTAACGGATCACAATCAAACGTAAAACCCAAAATCTTTCCCTCAAAATAATAACATAAAAGATCACCACAATAAAAGCCGAGCCCTAAAAATCCTCCGATCCAGACAGCAATCACGATAACCACATAAAACATAATCAACGATAAAGAACAATAAGCCTAAGGCACAGTTCCACATAGCATCCAAAACACTATCCCGATTCATCCCGACAGCAAAACGAATATCAAGACAGAACCACGGCAAAACAAAAACGACAAAAGGTAAGCTCAGAGCCGGAGCATACCTAACTTACAAATCTCTGGATGATTTCCGAGAAGACGTTCTGAGGAGACACCGCAGCTGGGGGTCTCGTATTTATAGGGGCAGTAAAGGCGGTTAATTATCAGCCACAAAAATCTTAACTAGGGGGAGAACGCGTTCTGTGAACTAGAGTTAAAGAAACTTTAACACGTGGATGGATGTGATGGTTTGTGGTGTTATCGGACGGTTAGGATGTGTTTCTCTGACGTGCGTATGAATGGACGGCGTAGACGATACGCATGAGAGTTACGGAATACGGTAATAGACGGAAAGGCCAAGGAAAGGACGGTGACGGTGAGATGAGTGGGTCCCGGTTCAGAGGAGACGAATCTAGACAAAGAAAGGCATATCAACTGGATGGGCTCGAATTTTTTTGGCAATCCAATCTTTTTCTTTAATCTCATTTAGCCGATGAGTAGTTAGGACTGGAGGCATGAGTAGGTGTTGGACCAGCATCATGATGTCGACCAAAGGATTCAACAAAATGATAATTACGGTTTTATTTCTTTCTCCGATAATAACGATTACATTATATTTTTTTATTTTATTTGGTAAAATAAACGAGTAATAAATATTTAAGTAATTTTATCTAAAAGTATCAACTGAAAGCATTCATGTATGCATTATTGTCATTTACTTTTTAGCTAATCAAACAAGAGAAATGGAACAGTTGGCATTAATGGACATGTTCGGCTATTCCTTCCAAAAGTTTTTTGGGCTCCTTAATCAACGCTCTTATGCAATTCTAGTTTGTTAAGTTTGAAAGAATCAAAGACTTATATTGAGAACCATTGCATATCAATATCTAAAAACTAATATATACACTTTTATACTCATTAGTCTCAAAAAAATTTTGTTGAACTTATTAAATAATACATTCCATATCAAAACCCTTTTTAGATTTATCCAATGATAAAAACGTTCCAATATTAAAGCAGTTTGTTATATACATTTTCTATTAATAAAATTAAGTATATGAAAATATACAACAATTGCTTTTAAAATTGTTTACATAAGGTATAAGCTCTTATATTTAATGTTCATATCGTGATACATAATTGGCTTATCAAATAAATGAACTTTTTAATCGATAAAAGGTGTGTGTTTAAGTGTCGGCTTAAGGTTAGTAGAAATGACAAAGTGAGATAAGTGGAAAAGGAAAGCATAACTTTAGCTAGGCAGGAAGCAAAGCCAGCAGGGAGATGTCCAAGACTTAAAATGTTGAGATAACTTAAAAGAAGAAATTTTTAGGTTTTATTAAAAAATTGACCCGAAGAATGCTACGGGTTAAGGGTTAAAATGTAAAATTGAGAGTTAAAATGGGTTGAACTGAAATCAATAAATTTATTAAAATATTATAAATTTTTTTATTAATATACATAAGCATAGATTTGGAAAGCTAAATAAAAAATATTTAGTCTCATATATTGAAGCTAATGATTACATAAGAGTTCAATGTGGATTATTTAAAACTATATTAAATAAGTTTTACTTTATAAAAGAAAAAAAAAATCTATAAATATTGAAGTCATACAGTGTCTTTACACTATCATAAATGCAAAATAAAAGTTTTGCATTAAGCATTGTGTTGTTTTGTTCCATTGAGAGGTAAGTTTAATTTTTTATTTTTTTTGCCCATTGAATGCCATTGTATTTTAACCTAGCTAGGTTGGCTAGATCACGATTGAATCCCTCAAGTTAAATAAGTCAAGTTGAGTTGATGAAAAAATGAGTTAAGATAATGGATTGGCTCGTTCTGATGGCTAGTTCTAGTTGAACAAGCAAGGCCAATCTGAATTTTGACGACATCGTTTATTATTGTAGTTGTGTAACTACTTATTTATAAAATACCATTTTTCCAATTTAAAAATAAAACCTTTTTATTTTTCTTCTAATTCGAATTGTTAACATTTTTAAACATTTATAAGTAAAGATTTATTTATTTTTTTAACATTGTTAGCTCTTCTATATGCAAAGAACATATAATGACATCTAATTTGTTGAAATAATTAATAATGTTGGCCATCACTTGGCTTTGCTATTGGCAAAATGGCCGCCAACAGTGGGTTTTTGCCCACATGAGTGTGTCCAACAACTATCTAATTTTTAGCTCTCTTTTTTTTTATTATTGATTTTAGTAATATTTTTATCATTTTAGGAACATATATCTAATAACAAAGGATATCTTTAATTTGCACTATTGTTATAAATTGATATAGAGATTCCAATAGAAGTCTTCATTGTTACAAACTATAAATTGAATGAATAACAAGATGAAATCAAGGGGGGGGGGGGGGGGGGGAAGAGGAAGAAGAATGAATTCAACCAATGATTCCAAACAAAGAATATTTAGTGATTTAGATTGGCGTGACGTAATTATACCACCATTGTTTCGGATTTAATTATTATAGAATATACTAAATATAAGATAAGAGGTTAAAGAATTTAAAGTAAAATATTTTTCGTTATCTTAGACTTTGGTATAAGATTGGAATTTCTTACATTTTTTTAAGAATGAAAGTCGTACGAGTTTACAAAAATCCCATCTTTAGGAACTAAAAAGCAGATCAATAAAAAGTTGATAGGATATGGATGTAGTATCCCATACATAAGATTAGAAGACATATGCTTTAGATTCTTACCAAACGATCCGAGCTTCTGCGTCGACTTACGTTATTTCTATGTTGAAAATCAATGCGAAGGTTCGGTGCAATACACCTTTATTAGTATTTAAATATTTTGGCACTTGTGACAAGTGGCCCCCCAAGACTCCAACAAACACTGTGCACCTATTAGGAGTTTAGGAGAGTTTCTTCGTACTTTCAAGATCTGTCATATGATTTATGAGAAAAATGGGTATATTAAAAGAGAATTTTTTATTTATTTCTCTTGTCCTTTTAATAAGTGTTTTAAGAGAACCATTTTCATATTTTAATTAAAAAAATCAACCTTCAGTCCATTAAAAGGAAATAAAAAAAAAAGAAAAAAGATTAAATTACATTTTATATACATGTATGATTGCTCTTATCCATTTTTACTTTGCATGCTTTGTTTTGATATATGTATTTTATCACAAATTATCACAAATTATAAGTAATATAATTAATTTAATAAAATAATATTATTAAATATATTAATAAACGAGTATTTTACTTTATATACATGTAGTTCCACTTTTAACATTTTATATGTATGTTTTTTATCTTTATTTATCAATATCAATCAAACACATAAAAACCTCTAAATAATAAATTTAGTAAAATGATATTATTAAATATATTTAATTTAATAATTTAATGAAAATAATTAAAAATGAATTTAAAAAAAAAAAAAAACAACTTAGAAATTAATGCCAATAGTGGCCACTAATGAATTTGTAGCCTCAAAGACCATTCCAACAGTGGCCATTGGTTGCTGAGCAAACCCAATAAGAATTAACAACTAGATCTAGGGATGTTAACGGGCTAGGTTTAGGATGATTCAATTGAAACCCGAACCTGACTTGGTAAGGAATGAATGTCTCAGAACCTAACTCGATTTGACATTGGTTTTTTTACAACAAACCCGAACCCGCCTCGCTTGGAAAAATCAATACCCAAACCTGATCTGAAAATGGATTAATTTTTTTTTTAAATTACTTCTACTTATTTTCATATGTCATTTCTTCAATTTATTATTAATCTACATATGATGAAAAAATTAAGTGATAAACATAATATACGTTAGATTAATTTATGTGAAATCATAAGATACTAAATAAAAAATAACATAAAACAAATTTAATTTACACCATATATTGAATGTAAAAATAAAGAGAGGAACAAAAATATGGATACAATGCAAACACTAAACAACAAGTCCAACAATCCATCAATGAAATTTTTTCAAGTCCTACAATTCTTTAATTGTTGAGCATAATCACAAAATCCCTTAGCTAAATTTAGCACGATTCTTTAAAAAACTCTAATTGTGTCATATAATGAAATGTAATATAAGTATGTAACATATATTAACAATTGAAATTTTGCTTAAAAAAAAAACTTCGTAGTGACATATTTTTACTTACTCACTCTTAAATCTACACAGTTCTAAAATTCGCCCCCGGTCCTCTTTGTCAATTATCTCTATATTTACGAAGAGAAAAAATAATTATGTTGAATAAATCAAATAATGAGTAATAGAAACTTTATTAATAACTAAATAAATGCAAATATTATGTAATATAAACTCTTACCTCTTGTTTCATATGATAACCAACTTTGAGTACACGCTAATGCCTCAATTGTATCTAGATTGAATCGACTTCTATGTGAGCTAATTACTTGTCCACCAATACTAAAAGTAGATCCAAAAGCAACAACGGATACAAGAACAACTAATATATCTCTAGCTATTTCTTGCAATGTAAGATACTTGATTCCATTTAATTTCCACCAGCTAAGGATATCAAAATTATTTATTTAAGGCAACACAGGCTCTTCTAAGTAATGCTCCAACTCTGACTTTACTTAGCCATTAGTATTGATAGTGCGCAAGTATTGCACTAACCTTGATTTTCTTGTAACATTAGTATAAACACTATCATTGCTTATTGGGGAATCAAAAGAACTACTACCACTGCTTGTGTGAGTGCTCTTACTATGACGAGATTTAGCATTACACTGATATTCTTGAAGTAATTCAAAATAAGTATTTCTAACATTTTGTATCTCCATTGAAGCATTCACCCCATAAACATTACCAAACACAAAGTCCATAGCCTTCACTTTAAAGTGAGGATCTAAAATAGTACAAATGGCCATAATAATATGTACATCACCTCAATATTTTTGAAACTTCTCAAGCATTTTATAGGCTATAGTACTAATAATGACATCGGCAAAGTCCTTCCATTCAATCAAAGCTTCCCTAATTTCATATACCTTTCTAAAGTAATAATTTGCTATTGGATATTGAGTACTAAAAAAAAAGATTAGTTACCTCATAAAATATTGCTAGCTCCCATTCATCATCTGTTGGAAGACATTTGTAGTGTTTATCCATATGTTAAACTCTATAGAAAACTTCTTTATATTAAATTGCTGTGACAAACATATCATATGTTAAGTTCCATCTGGTTTTGCAATCTAAAGAAAACTTTCTACGATACAAAATATCCAATTACTTGCATCCCTCTCCAAACTTCTCCACTCGTGATGGTGTTGTAGACCAAAACACAACACTTTCATGAATCTTCTCAATTGCTTTTTCTACACTCACACCTTCCTTCACAATCAAGTTTAAGATATGTACACAACAACGCATATGAATTACCTTCCTACGAAGAATTAGATCATCTCTTCGCAGCTTCAACAATGAAGTTATCATCATGGCATCATTTGTGGAGCAATTATCTACGGTAACTGTAGATAATTTTCTATCTAAACTCCACGACATTAGTGACTCAAAGAGATAATTGGCAAGTACTTCATTTGTATGCGGAGTTGGAACATATACAAAACTGCATAAAAATATGTAAATAAGGTTAATAGAAATATGTAAATGTACTTTTTCGATAGATAAAATAAGAAAGACATGATAACAAAGAAGCTTATTTTAATAGTCGACTTTGAAACTTCCAACCATTGTCAATGAAGTGCGCTATCACGGTCATGTATCCCTTTTTTCTAATCAGATGATCACATGCCTGCTATTATAACTACTCTGGAATTTAGGCCTTTCAACATTACTCCCAATTTTTCTTTCTCCCCATTATAAATACTCATAATTTCTTTCCTCATGGTGTTGTAACTAATATGATTTACCAATGGTTAAATGCTCCTGATATATTCTCTAAACCACTCATGCTCAACCATAAAAATGGGATAATCATGAACAATAATTGCCTTTGCAAGTTTTTGTCTCGATCTTTCTTAATTGAATGACCAATTTCTAATCCTTAACCCACTCTCACTATCGGTTTCTCTTTTTTCAATAAATAGAAGACATTGCCTTATGTCTGTCTGTTTTTTTCTCTACAAGCACCTATTCAAGTGATTATGCAAATGCTTTGTTCCATGTGAGCTATTTGCTTTTAGTCTTCTACTACAATGATTGCACATAGCAAAATCTTCCCCATCAATTGTGGTTTTCACCATCTCATTCCACACACTTGAAGTCAACTTACGTTTGCCAGCATGTTCACTTATATCAGTATTGTAATTGCTTGCAATTTTAGAACTTGATGTAGTTGTTGATTTTCTTCTTGCACCTTCCTTTTAAAATCTGGATGGAGGGAATGAAATTTCTTCAACTTCATTTGCATCCATGTTCTCCTCAATTTCATGTACATCCGTTTTTCCTACGTTGTATAATAAATTTTGTAAATATTTTAGTACCACAAATACCATTAGTCATAATTATTTTATCACAAACACTAACTCTAACATAAAAATAATAGAATTCAAGATACTACAAGCTAAGGAATCATGCTTTTATGTCATGTTGCACCACTTTAATCATGCTTTCAACACTTAACAGCCTCTATTTGTTGCTATAGCCACTGCATGGTTGCTAATAGCCTAATACCAATGGCTCCAACTTTGCAATTTGTTGCCAAGCTCTAAATCAATTTTTCCAACATCGCGTGGATGATAAAACATCCATGAAAGTAGGAGAATGCATTTTATCGGAACCTTAACATCTTAAGAAGTACCAACCTACTAGGAATTTCATATCCACTCATTGTTTCTTTTGCCAAGAGGACTTCTACAATCATAAGAGGAATGCAATACACATCAAAATCAAATCACACACGGTACACACAGTCACACACCTCACATAAGTGTGAGTAATCCTCATCCTCTAGTTAATTCTAGCTCAAAAAACCCCATTCGATTAATTCATTTTGAGTACATAATTTTTCAATAAATTGTAACCCTAAATTAATTGGTTGGCTTGTTGTTGTCTCCCATTTACACCAATCCAACCATCAAATAATATATCACAACTCCTTCACTAACACAATACAATAGATAATAACAACATCAAATGTTGTACAAAAACATTAACACAATACACAATAAACACAAGTCAATAGAAGAAATGTATACCTTGGAAAACAATCTGTATGCCAGCAACCAATAAACACAAGTCCCAGGATAGTAGACTTGCAGCCGTCAACGAGGGATTTCCACAACCCAAACTAATCCGGCGGCCAAAGAGAGACTGAGTTGGGATCGAGACACATTGAGTCACTATCACTGCTGATCAAGACTAGTAAAAAACACCTAAGTTCCACAATCTAAACACCTGTATTAAGAAAGATAATTGTAGATACATTAGAAATCAGCCTAAAACAATCTGCGAGCTTATTTGGAAAATGGAAAACGTCACAACTCATAGATTAAGATAGAAAGAGAGAATGAGGTGAGGCTGTGAGGGTAGGTAAGTATCGTATTTACCGCAAAGCAAGAGCAACCGTAGAGGTGGAGGATGACGAACAAGGAAGCACTCGCAATCGCAATCGCAAAGCAAAGCCTACGAGCTACGACGAGTCGACGACACAAGCAGGAGCAGGACCGGCAACGATTGGACAAGGACGATAAGTATAGTTCCTCAGAGGCTTAGATCGACGACTGGATGACAAAAACACGATTGGACGACTTTGCTCTATGCGGTGCGGTTGCACCTATTGTCCTGCAATGTACGTCTGCTGCCTAGACTAGGTCATTGGAGAAGTGGAGAACGGAGATGTAGATGACGAATTGGAATTGACTAGGGTCGGTAATGCGGGCCAAATGGGCCGGCCCGCCTCGACCCGCAGTGGCCCGCAAGTCTGGCGAGTCAGGAAAGTCCGCCGGCCCCGCCCCGCGGGCTATGCGGGCTGGCTCGCGATGACCCGCAATTATTTTTTTTTTGTGTGTATTATGTAAAACAAGCGGTCGACGGTGGTAGCGCGACATCGAGCTGCGGAGTGCGAAGGAGAAGGTGCGGTGTGCGGGGGTGTGGCCGTGTGGGCTGCTGCCAGCTACGTGTGGACGAGGTGCCGGCGAGAGTCGAGCTGCGGAGTGGAGTACAGGGGGTGCACAGACGGTCCGGGACAAGGTCGAGCTGCAAAGGAGAAGGTGCGGTCCGGTGGCGTCGGCGTCGTCACGTCGTCAGTCGTCAAGTCGTCCTCGTCCGGTGCACGTACGGTCTGGGACGAGGTCGAGTTGCGAAAGAGAAGGTGCAGTCCGGTGGCGTCGGCATCGTCACGTCGTCGATCGTCAAGTCGTCCTCATCCGTCACCCGTCCACGTCAGTCGTCGTTTTGCTTCAGTCTACCGTCTCCGTCTGCGCCTACGTTTTTTCCAGCGGGTTGGCCCGCCGCTCGCGGGAATTGCCTGCCCCGCCCCGCGGGTCAAGCGGGCGCCGACTAAAATGGCCCACACCTTTGCGGGTCAAATTTTTTTTTCCCGCTCCGCATATTTTTGCGGGCGGGGCGGGTCAATCCACAGACCCACCCCGCAATTACCACCCCTAGAATTGACGATGACGAAATGAGACGGCGACATTGCTGTTTTATTGAGCTTAAGTGTTGTCTATTGATAATACTTGATAATGAAGTGACAGACATAAGACATACTTGAATTTTGATAATTGATTTTATGTATAGGTTATAAGTATATGCATATGTAATATAATATATTATATATGTTATTAAGTATTTAAGTTTAAGTCTAGGCGTGCGGCGCATCCCCGTCCCGTGGCTAGCTCTTGCAAGGCAAGGCAGCAACAGAACAGATGGAAATGGAATGCAAATTATAATTGAAAAAAAATTCAAAAAATTTTAAAAATAATAAAATAAAAAATACAAATTATAAAACTTGATCCTAAATCTTATAGGATTTTTATCGGGTCAGTCAGACGGATATCCTATTATGACCCACCTCGATTACATCCCTAACTAAATCAGAGGAATCAACACCAAATCAGAGAGAGAGAGTCGTATTAGTCAAATGAAGCTGGCGACTAATGATGAATATAAAAATCAATGCTAAATCGAATGATGGTGATGAATGCAAAATTGAATTAGTGGACATTGAATCGAACATTGAAGTCAGTGTTGGTACTGATTTTGTGACCCAATTAGTTGATGGTGGTGGTGTTTCTATTCAACCCAAATGGATTCTTTTCACAATTGAAGGGCTCACTAGCTTCAATTGACCAATACCACAACACATGCATCCTCTCTCATAGTAGGGTTTCAAGTTTTGACAAAACTACTCACTTATCCTAAAAAAGCACATGTATAGAAAGAGAAAATTCCCTTTAATTAAGTAGTATAATAAAAATATTAAAAAATTAAAAAATTAAAAAAAACATATGTTATAATTTAAATTATATAGATACATCGCTAATTATCCTTTATATAAAAAAAAGTAGTCAAAGCCTAAAATATATGGTAAACTGCGCAATCTATACACATCCACCACCCCATAAGTAAGAAACGAGATAAAAATCAAATAGAAATCCATTGAATTGAAATTAGTTCACCATTTTTTTGTTTTTTTGTTTTAACCTTTTTATGCGATGGGTTGCCAATACCACGTTCTTCAGGGCTTCGCTGGCCAAACAGGATCGTACGACCACCCTTCTTCCCGGGCAATGTTTGGCCAAGTACACTTGAGGTTTAACCTCATTTTTTCCCTATATTTTTATTATTTGCATCTATATTATTTAATTAAATATATTTAATAATATGATTTGATAAGATTGATCATTGTGAATCAATCATGTGTCATGCTATTTAACGACAATAAATAGTGATAATATACAGATATTCAAAGTGTAAAAAACAAAAATATAAAATGCAGAATAAAAAAAACGATAAAAATATTAAAAAGTGTAATTTACACCAAAATGAAAATGCATGATGAATATAAAATAATAGAAAACTGATAATAACTATTAAGGGCACTTATTAAAAATAATGATTACTCATTTCAATTCATGTTTTAATAGTAAAATTATTATAATCTAATGATATAAATAATGTTTTTTTAGTAGAATCGGGTAATTTTTTTTTTTTTGAAAAAAAGAAAAATTCATATGTATAGTTAACCTCCAAGGTCATGAAACACATCACATTTAAACCATTTTCTTCGTTTTATCTTCCGTAGTTTTAGTGATTGTAGCATAATTGGGAACACTTCCTCCCTTTTTTCTTTCTTTTTTTTTTTTTTGTTTAATAATTACACTAGAATGACCAATGCTGTTGCTTATTTTTCGTTTCCAGGAAGCTTTACGTTTTCTTTTTCACTTCAAGGTCTACATTTTCAAAAGCAATTAGAAAGGGACAACAAATCCAATATGATTAGAAGTATGGCAACGTACAATAGAGATAAAATATGAATTTAATTTGATGTATTAAAAAGTATGATTATGATATGAATATATATAATTATATTGTGATTTAATTATTTGTATTCTTTATTTTAATTTGTGTATCCTCAATATTTGTATAGATTCAATATAAATGATGATATGAACGTACCGCAAAATATAAATTGTCATAAATAATGTATGTATAAAAATGATACTAAAAGAAAACGTATTGACTTGGAAGGCCGATCGCATAATATAAGAATCGTGGAGCACAATGGATTCAGGTAAGCTTCCGCATATTTATTGTTTAATTCTTAATGATCAAACATGAAAAGATCTAGTATTTTGTTTGTGATGATTTTCACATAAGGATAATTCAAGATTCAACAATTGGTATCAAAGCCTACATTATTTGATCATTAGGAATTACTTTTGTAATTTTCTTTTTATAAGGTGTTATTATCTCTAATTCTGGAGATTAGGTTTTGGACAAACATTAAAACATGTAAACGTTCGTCTCCATAAAAGAATCCTCAACTCTTGGATTCGTTAAAATCAATGGCCATTGTTTAGTTCAATATTGTCTCCACAAACAGTATTTAGGAATGGCATGATTCCGATATGTTATCGGATCTCTACACGGTGATTTTGTTTTCCGTAATTGTAATTCACCACGGTGAATTAAGGTTTTCTTCACAGTCCGTTTTTGAACGAATTAGGAACCACATCAATAAACGATGCATCACGTTGCTTCCTCCACGGCCAAACCCTTTCCGTATACATGATCTCGACCCATAGTTATATACGGTCGTGTACTCAAAACGTGTAACATTCTGTTAGTTTTTAGGTCAACATACACGGCCGTGCCTTCAGCCGTGTATTCAAATCGTGTAACATTCCGTTAGTTTTTTGGCCAACATACACGGCCATGCCTTCAACCGTGTAAGATTCTGTTAGTTTTTTAGGCTAACATTCACGACCGTGCCTTCAACCGTATACTCAAATACATATTCATAATCACTTATAGATTAATATTTAAGTACGCCAATTTTTCTTTTGAACTCTAATTTTAATGCTTGAATTATTGAGTCATGTTTGGATATGGGTACTTAGACCCAATAAGTTTTTTTAGCTAAAATTAGAGTTGCCTTTGACTCAATGTTTGATATAATTTTAAATTTGAATATTGGTATGTTTATATGTATTTTGAGATGAATTAATTGAAGCAACATACTGCCAAAGTAGTCCCTCTTGCAAAAATTAATTCATTTCAAAATATAAAAGGATGTGTGCTTACAATTTCTGTGAATTTTTAATCGGCCCAAAGGAAGCTTTATTGTTCGATATGTTCTTATTGTCAGTGTTTGATTACTACGCCAAGATATCACTTAGTAGTTAATATTTTGTCCAAAGATGAAATATTAATGGGCTACCTGGTATTTTGATATATGGTTTACCTTTATTTGAATTTATTATTATTTTGTTGTAAGGCTTATGTAAGCTTATTTATTTGTTTGTTGTTCTCATTCAGCTATGAATAATCCTGCTAATATTACTGCCAACATCAATTCCATTTCTATGCTAAATGGCACTAACTTCAAGTCGTAGAAAGATAATCTATTGATAGTACTTGGAGTTATGGATCTCGACCTTGCGTTAAGAACTGATTCTCCTTCGCCTCTTACTGATAAGAGTACCTCTGATGACAAGAAGGAGATGGAAAAGTGGGAGAAATCAAACCACATGTGTATGATGATCATGAAGAAGGCCATTCCAGAAGCATTTAGAGGTACAATATCTAATAAGATAACTAAGGCTAAGGAGTTCCTTGATGAAATTGAGAAAAGGTTTGCTAAGAATGAAAAGGCAGAAATAAGTACACTCCTGGCAAACCTAATCTCAATGAAGTACAAAGGCAAGGGCAATATTAGGGAGTACATCGTGGAGATGTCTCATCTTGCTTCCAAGCTAAGAGCACTCAAGCTAGACCTCACAAAGGACTTGCTAGTGCATTTGGTTTTGATTTCTCTTCCAGTACAATTTAACCAGTTTAAAGTGAGCTATAATTGTCAGAAAGAGACTTGGTCTTTGAATGAGCTCATCTCACACTGTGTTCAAGAAGAGGAAAGGCTAAAGTAAGATAAGATTGAGAGTGCTCACCTAGCCTTAACCCCTAAGAATAGGAATAAGGATAATAAAAGGAAAAGGGATAAAGAAGCTGCAAATATGGCACCTCAGAAGACACAACCAAAGAAGTCGGATGCATCAAATGGTATTGGTTGTCACTTATGTGGAGCTGTAGGGCATTATAAGAAGCAGTGCACCAATTATCATGCTTGGCGTGCTAAGAAAGGTACACTTCTTAATTTGGTTTGTTCTGAGGTTAATTTAACTTCAGTACCCATAAACACTTAGTGGATAGATTCTGGTGCAACAACTCACATCAGTGTGTCTATGCAGGGTTGCCTACATTGCCGAAAACCAAGTGATGGTGAAAGATACATCTATGTGGGTAACGGCAAGACAGTTGAAGTTGAAGCAATTGGGAAGTTTAGATTATTATTAAAGACTGGATTTTATTTGGATCTTAATGAAACATTCATTGTACCGTCATTTAGACGGAATTTGATTTCTGTTTCTGCTTTGGACAAATTTGGTTATTCTCGGTCATTTGGAAATAAGAAATTTAGTTTGTTTCATGATTCAAAATTAGTTGGATCCGGTTCTCTATCTGTTTATGATAATCTTTACTTGATTGATATTATTGCTTCATTTAATGAATCCCTGCAAGTAAGTACACGAGGTATAAAGAGAAAATTAACTAATAAAAATTCAGCTACATTATAGCACAAAAGATTAGGTCATATCTCCAAACGGGGAATGGAGAGACTTGTGTCAGATGAAATTCTAAACCCCTTGGATTTTACAGATTTTGATGATTGTATTAACTGTATAAAGGGGAAACAAACCAATAAAAGGAGATTTGAAGCCAATAGGACCTTAGACGTCTTAGAACTTATACATACAGATATTTGTGGGCTATTCTCTACAGTTGCTTGGAATGGTCAACAATATTTAATAACGTTCATAGACGATTTCTCACGATATAGCTATCTTTATCTCATTCATGAAAAGTCACAGTCTTTGGATATGTTTAAAAATTATAAGGCTGAAGTTGAGAACCAACTCAACAAAAGGATTAAAAGCATTAGATCTGATCGTAGTGGCGAATACTACGGTAGATATGATGGTTCAGGTGAACAACGTCCAGGACCTTTTGCTAAATTCCTAGAGGAATGCGGTATTATCCCACAGTACACTATGCCTGGTTCACCCACCATGAATGGTGTTGCTGAAAGACGAAATAGAACACTTAAGAACATGGTAAGGAGTATGATTTGTCACTCCACCTTACCATAATCACTCTGGGGAGAAGCACTTAAGACTACAGCATATATCCTTAACAGGGTTCCAACTAAAGCAACTAACAAAACTCCTTATGAACTTTGGACTGGGAAAAAGCCTAGTCTAAAACATTTACAAGTGTGGGGATGTCCAGCTGAGGCACGACCTTATAAGCCCAATGAAAAGAAACTGGACTCAAGAACAGTAAGTTGTTATTTTGTTGGGTACTCTAAAAGATCAAGGGGTTACAAATTCTATGATCCCACAACTAAATCAATATTTGAGTCGGGAAATGCTCGGTTCTTTAAGGATGTCGAGTTTGCCGGGGGAGATACGGTTAGAGATATTGTCTTTGAAAAGGAATACGTTGATATTCCTACAGGTGTTATTGAATTTGGTCAAGATTCTATTCCTGATCTTCTTCAAGACACAATAGAACAAGACAATATTGGAGATCCCATTCAAGATACTGTTCCAGAAGAACAAACTCTACCACCTCAAGAACCTATGCCATTGAGGAGATCCACTAGACAAAGAAGAAGTGCGCTGCCAAATGACTACATCGTATTTCTTCAAGAACATGAGGTTGACATTGGAATGATGGAAGATGATCCAATCAACTTCCGTCAAGCCATTGAAAGTTCTAAATCTCAGAAGTGGATTGATGCCATGAATGAAGAGATAAAGTCTATGAAAGACAATGACATTTGGGATCTTGTCCCATTGCCAGAAGGTATGAAGCCCATTAGTTGCAAATGGATATTTAAGACCAAGAGGGATTCAAAAGGAAATGTGGAGAGGTATAAGGCTCGTTTTGTTGCAAAGGGATTTACGCAGAAAGAAGGCATCGACTATAAAGAGACTTTCTCACCGGTTTCTTCGAAAGACTCTTTTAGGATTATAATGGCATTAGTGGCACAATTCAATCTTGAGTTACATTAGATGGATGTAAAGACCGCTTTCCTCAATGGTGACATTGATGAGACAATCTATATGGTGCAACTAGAAAATTTTGTATCGGGAGATCAAAAGAATATGATTTGTAAACTTAAGAAATCCATCTATGGACTTAAGCAAGCATCCCGACAATGGTATTTCAAATTTCATCAAGTGATCACTTCGCATGGTTTTGAGACGAATTTGGTCGATGATTGTATATACCATAAGTTCTGTAGGAGCAAGCATATTTTCTTGGTTTTATACGTTGATGATATATTGCTTGCCAGCAACGATATAGGCTTATTGCACAAAACCAAGAGATTTCTAGCTGAGAATTTTGAGATGAAAGATCTTAGTGATGCCTCTTTTGTGTTAGGAATACAAATACATCGAGATTGCTCTCGAGGTACTCTTGGATTATCACAAAAGAGCTATATTGAAAAGGTACTCAAAATGTATGGCATGCAAAATTGCAAACCAAGTGATACGCCTTTAGCTAAGGGAGATAAATTTAGTCTTAGTCAGTGCCCTAAGAATGATTTTGAGGAAAAGGAAATGCAAAAGATCCCCTATGCATCAGTAGTAGGGAGTCTAATGTATGCTCAGGTTTGTACGCATCCAGATATTGCGTACATTACAGGAATGTTGGGCAGATACTTGAGTAATCTAGGATTAGACCATTGGAAAGCAGCTAAACGGGTCTTGCGGTACTTACAAAGAACAAAAGATTACATGCTTACCTATCGGAAGTCAGATCAAATCGAGATCGTTGGGTATACTGATTCCGATTTTGCTGGATGCCAAGATAGTATGAAGTCTACATCAGGCTACATATATTCGTTAACTGGGGGAGCTGTCTCTTGGAAGAGTATAAAACAATCCCTTGTTGCTTCTTCTACTATGGAAGCAGAGTTTGTAGCATGTTATGAGGCATCCAATCATGGAATATGGTTGTGGAATTTTGTCACAGGGCTGCGCATTGTAGATACTATTAATAGGCCACTTAAATTATTTTGTGACAATAAGTCAGCAGTTCTATATTCTAACAACAATAAGAGCTCGACAAAGTCAAAGCATATAGACATCAAGTTCCTAGTTGTAAAAGAATGAGTTCAGAGTGGACAGTTGTCTATAGAGCATATAGGAACAAACTCTATGATCGTGGATCCGCTCACTAAAGGAGTGCAACCCAAACTGTTTCATGAGCACACTGCTCATATGGGTGTCAAGACCTTAAGTGACATTAAGTTTTAGTGGGAGTTTGTTACCTTGTATGCATTTATGTCATAGACAAACTGTAATAAGTTATTTTGGTTTATTATGTTTTGAGGATATCTTCTGCAGAAATAAAGTATTTTGTTTGCCTATACTCTGTTTTTGGTTTATGGTTTGATCTCACTAAGGTTTATGGTGGACCAGTAGAAAATAGACATGTTAAGATCACATTGCATTAAATTTTCTTGCTACACATCCATATCATGATCCATGTCATTCAATTATATCAGCATTGTGACCATTGATAGGTAGAGTTACGATAAATGTGATGAATACCTCTTTGATCCTATGTTGATATGACTAATGGACCGGATTGGTTATAGATACATTTAGTTCATGACAGCAAATTTGAGCTCATATGGTTTTGCAAAACATGATTGTAAAGTTACACATATAGTCCAAGTGGGAGATTGTTGGATCCTTAATCCAACGTTGGCCTTATATGTGAAACGATTATGTGTTACGGGCTGTCATATTAAGTTAAGCTTAATTAAAAGTGATCAATAAGATTTGGTTATTTGAGTCTTAATGTATGTAATAGGATATGACCCTTTTTATGTGTAGAGACCTTATGGGTAGTTTCTATTTTTATATGTGCTAAAATAGAAATACCAAAAAATGTAACATATAGTTATCTATATAAATAGTGGTTATGGTCCCCAGGTCGTACATACACCTTTCTTTTCTCTTTGTATCGCATCATCAAATAGACTATAGGGAGAAAACAAAATGAATCTCTCTAAAAAAAAACGTATTGACCTGGAAGGTCGACCGCACAATCTAAGAATCGTGTAGCTCAATGGATTCAGGTATGCTTCCGCATGTTTATTGTTTAATTCTTAATGATCAAACATGAAAAGATCTAGTATTTTGTTTGTGATGATTTTCACATAAGGATAATTCAAGATTCAACATAAAAATGATACTATAAAGGTTATCAGATAAATGCATACGTTGGTATACAATAAACCTCAAATAAGATTCCTAAATGAAAAGAAAAAAAAAATGTATTCTAAATACAAATAAGATATTATGAAAGACTAAACAGGACAAAATCGGTCCTATCCTTTTGTGATGTTTTGTATCAAGTGTAAGTAGGTTATCTTTACCAATTTGCTTGCATCTTTACCTAGGTGAAAAAGAAGTAAGACCAATTGTACTAAAGTGAAATTAGAAATATTTTTTATTAGCCTTTTGTTGACATGCAATCCTTACTCCCTATTTGCCCAGTTTAGCACTCCTAATGTAATAGGGCCTCAAGGAATAAATGAACCTACAAAGATGAACATACGTGAGTTATCAAGAGGGTGTTAGAGAGGACTCCAGTACAGCCACTCCAAGCTTAAGTTAAAGACGTGTAGGAGCATTGAGAACTCACGACAATAATATTCAAGAGAGAAAATACGTGTTAAAGACTTCAATTGGGACTTATCTAAGCCTTAATGATCCCAAAGTATCCCCCATCCTCCCGAGGTGTCCCTGTGATGGGCTTGGATCTACAGAAGATTCTAAGCACATTCTATTGGACTAGCGTTGTGATTTTAAAAAAATGTGGAATGTGGATTTAAAAGTGTTTTTGGTGTTTTTAATTTAAAAATAACAATGGGTATGGACAACTATTGGAAAATAATCCCAATAATTGAATTGGGTTGTCATAATTCCGCAATCGATATTACACATGATTTTTTTAATATAACAGTTGTTAACACTATTGTCTTAATATGATCCACAAGACAAATTAGTTAAGGAATTATCACAATTAATTATAAAAGAATTGATAGAAAAGATTTAATAAAATAATCTAGCATGATATTGGTTAAGGATTACACTCTCAAAGAGTTATTAATTCAATATCAAAAGGATAAAAGTGAATAGTTTCTATTATATGGAGAAATAAAAAGGCTTAAATATATCTAAAACCCTAAGGGTAAAAGTGTAAATAAAAAATTGTAAAAGACGAGACAATAAAAGAAATAAACATATTGTGTAGACAACATACCCCTAATATGGTCATGTTGCTTTTGTGGTCAACATGCTCTTAACACAATTGTGTCACTAGGTTGTGTAACTCTTTGATTTGCACATTCACTCGACATGGTCCCGACATGGTCATGTTGCTTAGTCATGTATCTTTCTAGTTAGTACCTTTGCTCAACACGAAGCCTCATGCTCTAAAAAAATGTGGAATGTGGATTTTAAAATATGTTTGGTGTTTTTAATTTAAAAGTAATAATGGGTATGGATGATTATTGGAAAATAATCCCAATAAGTAACCTAAATTGTCATAATTCCTCAATTGATATTACACACATTTTTTTTAATATAACAATTATTAACACTATTATCTTGATATAACTCATAAAACAAAATAATTAAGAAACTACCACAATCAATTACAAGAAAATTGATTAATGAGATTCAATAAAATAATCAAGCACAATATTAGTAAAGGATCACACTCTTAAAGAGTTGTTGATTCAATATCAAAAAGATAAAAGTGAATAGTTTCTATTACATGGAGAAATAAGAGGCTTAAATATGTCTAAAACCCTAAGGGTAAAAGCGTAAATAAAAGAAGTTTGTAAAATACAAGAAATAAACATCTCACATGAACAACACACCCTTAACATGATCATGTTGCTTTTATGGTCAACACACCTTCAACACAATTTTGTCGTTGGGTTATGTAACTTTCTAATTTGCACCTTTGTTTGACAAAACCCTAATATGGTCGTATTACCCGATCATGTATCTCTCTTATTAGCATCTTTACTCAACACAGCCCTAATATGGTCATGTCACATGATCATGAACTCTTTGCCTTATATTTCCATTCGACGCGATCTTGACATTACCATATTGCCTGGTCATGTATCTCTCTCCATGGTTCCCTGCTTGCCTTTTCTTCAATTTTTAATACTTTAAACTCCTATTTGACTTAGATCACAAAGGAATAAACCTTGATTCCTATCATCCTAACTTATATAGGTTCTTAAGGGATGGGTAACCAATTGACTTTTTCCTATGCTCTTGAGTTTGTAGGCATCAAGTAACATAAGATGAATTTGATCTTTGGTGAGCTCCTCGAACATTAGGACTAATCAAGAGCACTTTGTTAAGATGTGATTCCCTTAGTAGCCTACTTACCTCCTTGTTTATAAGTCATGTATCATATTGATAACTCTTTGGCTAGGGCAAAGTAAATGCTTTTGTGAGCCAAGGACCTAACTAGAAATAGCTACCAACACTTATCCCTCTACTTTTATTAGTAATTGGTCCGTTAGGAGAGTATTGAGTGATTGTTGAGGACTTTCTAACGATGGCAAGATTTGCATGGAGTGACGGCATAGTAAGTAAGGTTTTGGTGAACCTTGTTATCTAGTTAAGGTGTTTTCTAATAAGTGAGGTTATGTAGGGCTTTGCTAGGTTACCATGTTGTCTTTGGCAAGTTGAGTCAGGCAAGGTGTTTCACTGGCCTATTAAGTCACTTCACATGTAAAGGGTTTGTTGATGTCACCTATCGACTTATGGCTAGGGTAAAGCTCTTATTTAGATCACGAGATTCTTTGGTAGCTAAGGTTAGGTTATACCCCCACACACTCCTATAAGGATGTTCAATAAAGGAGGTTAAGTTACAATTATTCTAACCTGACTAAAGTAATTTAGTAAGTATAGCTGAGTTGGCCTATGTATAGTTAAGAGGCTTGATGTCAAATCAGGTTCCATTAAGAAGCAGTGTGGATAAGTTTCATGCCAAGCTAAGCTTATCTTGAGAATAAGGTTTCATGATTGCTAAGAAGCAGGTTTGAGGTATATTGAGGAGTAGGTTTCATGTCTGTTGAGAAGCAACTTTGAGGTCAATTAAGAGGTAGGTTTCAAGTCTACTGAGAATCGGGTTTTACATCTCTTGAGAAGCAAGTTTTTATGTTTGCTAAGAAGCATGTTTAAGGTTTGCAAAGTAGGTTTAATGCTAAGCTGGGCATTATTTGCTAAAGAGTAGGTCTAATGCCAAGCAAGGTTTTTCTGTTGAAGAGTAGGTCATGTGCCGAGCGACGCTTCTCTACTAAAGAGTAAGTCTTGTGTCAAGCAAGGCTGTTGAGAAGAGCAGGTCTTATGTTATGTGAAGCTTCTCTATTAAAGAGCAGGTTTTGTGCTAGGCAAGACTTCTTTGCTAAAGAGCGAGTCTTGTGTAAGGGGAGGCTTCTCTACTAAAGAGTGGGTTTGTGCTAAGGGAGGCTTTCCTATTGAAGAGTAGGTCTTGTGTTAAGCAAGCCTTTCTTGTTGAAGGGTAGGTCTTATGCCAAGCAAGGCTTCTTTGTTGTAGAGCAGGTCTTGTGTTGAGCAAGGCTTGTTTGCTAAAGAGTAGGTCTTGTGTCAAGTAAGGATTTCCTATTGAAGAGCAAGTCTTGTGCCAAACTAGGCTTATCCTTTGAGGAGTAAGTTTCATGCAGAGTTGTTAAGCTTTGATTGATTGGCAAGTGAGACCAAACGAGGTTTATGTTGAGTTGTTAAGCTCTTCTTAATTGGTAAGTGAGAAATAATGAGGTCATTATTGAGCTATTAAGCTCTTCTCGATTGGTAAGTGAGACTTGGTGAAGTCTTTGCTAAGTTGTGGAGCTCTTTTTGGTTGCCAAGTGAGACCTGATGAGCTCTTTGGCAAGTAAGGCTGTGTAAGATTATCATCAAGTTGCGGAGCTCTTCTTGGTCATCTAATGAAACTTGGTGAGGCCTTTGTCGAGCTACTAAGCTCTTTGGCAAGTAAGGTTTTCATTGAACTGCTATGCTCTTCTTGATGGGCAAGTTAGACTTAACGAGGTCTTCATTGAGCTATTGATCTCTTCTTGATGGGCTTGTTTCTTAATGCTTAGTAAGAGTGCACCTCAGATGCTTGACTACTGTGACTATTGGTGTGTGCCCTCGAGAGGGGGAGAGCTAGGTTTGTGTCAGGGAGTGATCCCTTCTAGGTAGGGATTGTGAACTCCAACTATGAGAAAACTGCTCATGGTCCTTAACCTCTTCTCGATCATTAGGCCATTCTTGTGCATTTTGCGCCTATTGGAGTTGCTGGACCTATTGTTTGCTTGAAGCATGTTTAAGCGCCAGTTGAGGTGGCTGAATCGCTTCAAGAGTTATGCATAATCTGCATATTAGGGCACTTGCTAGTTAATTTCAAAGGGTTTGAGAGCTTGAAGTTGGGGATTACTTTTTGTACTAAGGCATTGTGTATAGGAGGTATGTAGGATATTGAGCTTTGCAATGGGTGCCAAAATGTTAACACTGATCCTCACTTCTTGTTTGTTTGATTTAACTTCCTTGTGGTAACTAGGTCTTAGGGGTAAAAAGGCATGCAAGGATGAACACATGACATTCTAGCACGACCACTCTGATGCCTAAGTCAGATATGTGTAGGGGCATTGATAGATTATAGTGATAACATTCAAAAGAGAGATAGTGTGTGTTCAAGTGGGACTTATTTGGGCCTTAGTGGTCCCAGAGTTTCCTCCCTATCTTTTCGAGAAGTCTTTGTCTTATATAAAACGTTCTCAGGAGATGAGCGATGAGCAATTGATTGACTTTCGTCCAAACCCTTGAGTTAATAAACATAAAGTATTCTCAGGTGGCTTCAACATTTGGTGGGTTCCTTAAGCATTGGAACTAATTATAATGCTTCAGACCACTTTGTTAGGATGTGATTCCCTCAATATCCTCCTTACCTTCTTGGTTTGTAGATTATGGGCTGAATTGGTGACCTTTGGACAAAGACAAAGTGGACATTTTGATGAACGGAGGGTTTAACTAGAGATGACTACTAATGAATTAGCCCTAACTATTGGAGTGGAATTTAACATATATGACAAAAAGATAACGCACATCTTTTATACCAATTTTCTTTTGGATAAAATCTTTAGTCTTTTATGAGTGTAAAACAAATTTATAGAAGATTTACTAAAGATGAGTACAGTCTCTTACCAAGGACGGTGATGTCTTTTGATTCTTTCGGAATCCATTCTCTCAACCCGTCCCCCTCTCTATCTCTCCCTTTTTCTCTCCGTGTCCGTGTCTGATGGAAAAAGGGAAAGCAAACCTATCGGCCGTCACCGATTCAGCTCAAAAGCTCGATTTGAACATCAATCGCAACTCAAACCCTAACCCTATTTCTACCGGCATCGTCACCACCTCTCAATCTTCCGGTATCTCTCTCCATCCCTTTCTTAAAATCATCGCTCGTCCATGTATTTCTGCACGTATAAAAAGATAGCTACTAAGTGCTTGTATTTGATATTTTCATCAATTCAAGTTCAATTTCAGTGGCCTATATTAGATTTAGAACTCGATTTTGTTGAAATTTTATATATTTTAGTTAATAGATGACAACTTCCGACAAGATACGCTTATGGAAGCAAGTTCGCAAAATGTTGGGAGATACCATTATTTCGTGGCATTTCGTAGTTTCTTGATTTGTGTATTATTTGCTGTAATTCAAAGTATTGGTTGAGTGATTGTCGGCCACGGGTTCCATTATACAACATAAAAAGAAGGTGTGTTTGTTTCATGGAAAAAAATTCCAGACTATCATTCTCTGAAATCAGAGCTTTAGAAGCATGGAATATTACTACAATAGATTGTATCTACTAGTGTCTTTTAATGGTTAAGTGATAGTGGAGATGGAGTTAGCAACCGATGGCCGGTGGTGTTGACTAACCATCACAGAAAATGTACATGGAAATTGATTTCCATTTCTAAGAGGATGAAATCATTGTGTTATTTTTCATCATCATGGTTGTTAACCACAACTACCAAAAGTTGGCAGTTATTATTATCTTCTACGATCACTTATGGCTAGAAAAGTCTTTCATATCTGCAAGATGTTGAAATTACTATTATAATATTTGACAATTTCAACAAAACAAACACATTAATTACAATAATGTGATATGTGAAATCCGATATATGACACCAAGACTCAAACTATGATCACAATATGAGGTCTACAAAACTATTTATCTTCCCTGTGTAATGGAACCTTAGATCCTGAAAATGTCGATATGTTGAAATGATTACTAAATAAAGGGCAAGCTGTACTCTTGAATGAACTTAGTCATGCAATTTGTGCAGTTGACCTTGCCTTATAAAAGCATAAGAAAAAAAGATTAATCATCTTTAATATGTAAAAATATTTCTAAGTTGTTAACAGCAACATGAATACGACTAATCTTAATCCCCCCATCCCCCCCCCCCCCCCCCCCCCAAAAAAAAAAAAAAAAGAATGTGACTAAGTAGGTCTATTGAAATGAAAACTATACTTTTTTGTTTATGCAGTTGAGAACATTCTGTTGCATTGTTGTTGAATGACAATAGTATATGGTATGGTAGCATTGTGGATGTCACTCTGTGGAATTGCTTATTGATGACAGGAGTCCGTTCCAGGAGGACAAAACCTCCAAGTTTAGTGAGTTTGTGCCTTGCAATTATTGGCAGTCATTTGGAGGATATTGTGTCAGACCTGGGAGATATTGCTTTCAGTTTTCCAACTGATATTAAGGTTGGTACACTTTAGCTGATGTCTTTGAGTCTATTGATGTGTCATAAGTATACTTGGCTGAACTATAGAGCAGTTAATGTTAGAATCATTTTTTATGTTCATTGGTCTGATATGATGCTATGTGCAAGTGTCCTGCAATTATGTACAATAAATGGTAAGAAAATCTGAATGAGGTTAGACTAGAGGAAAGTAATTGAGTCCTTATTTAACAATTGAAAAGTTTAGGCTTAAAAAATGTTTGAGTTGTTTGAGCATGTCAATGAAAACATTCTCTAGAATAGATTGTTTTGATTGTGACTGGTTTTAACTTGACTTGATTGAATTGATAAGTTTGGTGATGAACTGATTGCAGCATGCTACTGACCAATTCATAGAGATGCAAGTAAAGAAAATTGTTTGCTCATCTAGAGTGACATTCAGCTATATGGATGTACAGACAAGATAAATAAATAACATTTCTACCTAAATGATCTAGGTTTGCTTATAGCCTGAACTATGAGTTTTATAACTAGGGTTCCACAATGGAAAAGGATTGAAACTTTAAACCGAAATTAGGGCAAAAGGGAGGATTTTTATTGATTAAAGAAGAAAAAGATACAATAGTTGTTAAGAGTGGACAACTCCCAGAGAAAAATTGTTACACCTAAGGTTCAACAATGGAAAAGGATTGAAGCTTTAAATCAAAATTAAGGCAAAAGGGGGGGATTTTTATTGATTAAAGAAGAAAAAGATACAATAGTTGTCAAGAGGTGACAACTCCAAGAGCAAGCTGCCCTCCAAATTCTCTCAAAAAGAACAAAAACAAACTAACAAGTTTTTCGTATCAAAAAATATCTAACTACTCTCTTAGGCCTATATATAGGGTTCAACAATGGAAAATTATTGAAACTTTAAACCAAAATTAGGGCAAAAGGGGAGATTTTTATTGATTAAAGAAGAAAAAGATATAATAGTTGTCAAGAGTTGACAACTTCAAGAGTAAGCTGCTCTCCAAATTCTCTCAAAGAAAACCAAAACAAACTAACAAGTTTCTTGTCTCAAAAAATATCTAACTACTCTCTTAGGCCTATGTATAGGTTAGCTAGCTACTATCCTAAAAGAATACAACTAACAAAAATTATAAAAGACAAGTTAAAATAGGAAGACTCCAAGTAGAGTCATAACAATGAGGTTGTACATTCTTCCCAAGGGATACTATCAAAACAGAGGGTTTTTCTGCTTTCTTTACATGTTTTTATGAATTAAATATTTGTTTTCTATTGTTTCTCAGAGATTTTAAGTTGAAGACACTAATTTTGAAATTATTAGATGAAACCACTGGATCATCCACTAGAGTTGTAATCAAATTCCCTTTATGGTTAAGGTGGCTGTGGCAGCAATTGCCAGGCGAAGAAGGCTACTGGATGATGATGTGATTATCTCTTTGGCTGACAGTACATGGGAGATCCTTGACATCTCTGGTTCAGATATTTCTGACGTTGGCTTAGCAAAATTAGCTGGAATATGCAAATCTCTTCGAGCTGTGGATATAAGGTATTGGGGTTTGTATATTTCACATCTTGACCACTTAATGTACTGTTGTTCCCTGGATGAACACAGACAAGCATGATTGCTAGTGCCTAGTGGTACTTCTAAAGAGAGGTAGCGCTTTGCTGTAACGAGAATTTTATGGGAATTAGATAAGTTCTAGATCTAACCGATCCATGTAATGTTAACAATATCCTACTCTGTATTAGCTAAAAATGACATAATTCTCCTGTCATGTGTATAGTGAATTTTTAAGTGCATGTTATAATTTGTAGCCACCACAGTTCTTAAAACTATAGAGTGGATTATCTTTTTAAATTATCTTGCATTTGCAACTTTTTTATAATCTTTCTAGTAGAGTATACTAATCAGTTGATCTCTTAATTATCATACTGAGAATGGGCAAATTTTTGTGCAGTCGTTGTGAAAATGTTACTGCTGCAGGTGTTTATGAGCTTGTGCGGCACTGCCATTCTTTGGAGACCTTGAGATGCGGGTATGCTATCTGTCTCACACATCTATTTCTGTATATTCTTCAGGGGTGACATGTTTCCTCTAGATGCATTCACCTGAGAAGATAGTTGTTCTCATCTATTGCCTTTGGAGAATCATGACATTACAGTGAGTTGCAGAGACAAGGGGGCTTACACAGCCACCCTCTAACTTCACATTATATCTAGAGTTGTCTCCAAAGGGTTTTTTGGAAAAGAAAAAAAACCCTATATGAATTTCTTATATTTTCAGTTTTGCCACTTCTTTTTATTTAAACTAAAGTAAAATGTCAATGGGTGCCCTAAGAGCACTTGTTAAGAAACTAACTAAATGAACTTTCACTTTTCAATGCATTTATTTTTTTTGTGAAGTTTGTAACTAGTATTCAAAAACGTAAAAAATATCTTTTCTTATGCCCATAACAAGTGCTTTGGTAGTACCCATTAATGGGAATGGACTAAAATATCAAAACTTACAGTTGCACTCCTTTTGGTGAAATTCTGCCTTTGTCACTGATTATAACTGCTATGAAGCATATCACGGTGCATAATTGAAATATGACCAGCATTGTGTGGCTTTATTAAGTAGTTATATTCTGGTATTCCTACAGTTCCATGCTCTCTCTCTCTCTCTCTCTCTCTTTTTTGGTTTTTTGGTAGCCTGTGAGAGAAAGTGTTTACTTCATTTGCTGGCTGTTGCTTGTATGGTGTGCTCCTTACATGTTGTGTAACTAGCTTTTACAATGCATTATATGCGGATTGATTCCATATACTTTTGTTGCTATTAGAAGTTTAGCTACTGCGGTTTTGTAGAGAAATTGAGTTATGAAATGGCTAGCATCAGTGCTAAATCCCATATTGTAGATCTCTCCCACTGAACCTTTGAAATCATTTTATACTTCCAGAAGTTACTTCTTGTTTGTAAACTTATCATTATCCAAGATATATCTACGTATAATTCGACAGCCCAACATTTTGGGTTTTGACCAGGGGTATAAACCTCATAACAGGCTATGAACCAAAGTTGATGTTGCAGAGGGTCCCCACGGAGTGATTACACGGCAAGGAGTTGCCTGGGATTTTTGAAACCAAAGCTTAAGAATGTGGAGGGTGATTCATGGGAAGAACTCGATACCACAGAAATTGTAGATGGTTCAGAGTCATTGAGGTGGCTGGTTTGGGTATGAATATTTTCCTTTCGAGCTTTCCATCCCCCATTTTGATGGCAATTCTTTATCGATTCCTATGTTAATGACATCTCACTGCCTTTGGCTTCGTGATCCCTTGATTACTTCTGGTCCTATAGGAAGCTTGGCTTTTCAGTAATAGCATAAATATGTTGTTTCACAATAATGCAAGTCACTATGTGCTCTTCCCACATGCCTCTAGCTTATGTGCCATTAACCACCACCCATCAAAGTGTTTCTCAATCTCCAACATTGTGAAATATTAGTTCTTTGGTTTTTGGTTTTTGTTTTTTTGGAGTAAAATGCTGGGAATCTCTTGAAGCACTGTTGTCGTTATTGTTTGAGGTCATTAGGATAAATAACATGCAAATTTGTCATAGATGTTTCAGCTCCTCATATGCTGTAACTACTACTTGGAGGAGAATTTGCTTAGTCTTTGAAGTAGATTTTTTTATATTTGGCTGTTTCTGAAGTTGCTATTAAAATTGCTTTTATGTGTGTATTTGTGGGCACACTTGTGCATTTGTATATATAATCTGCTCATGTATATGAATCGTGTATCTGATTTTTTGGCTTTGATGAGTACATTTGACAAAACTGTAGCGTCGCAATCAACATCCTGCTTGGTACTGGAGATTTTGTGACTCTTTGAGCTATTATCTTTCAGAACAATTTTCCTGTGGTAAACTTACATGGAAGCTCTTTCTTTCCATCAACTGCAGCCAAGAATTGACGAAGGTTCTCTTGAAAGCTTTATAATGGAATGCCCACGCATCATTGTAAATCCCAAGCCATCGCCTTTCAGAGGGTTGCAGGCTCCCAGAGAAGCGTTGCCAAATATAGTATTGGATGATCCATTTGTCAAGGATATTGATCCCAACACATGGGCTGAATCTGTGATTAAGCCTAAGACAATTTCTCCATCTTCCCTTGGTCCAGCTGAACTATCTATGGCTGAGAAGTTCAGACTTGCTTTTCTGGAAAGGGACAACCGGCTAGCACCAAAACGGGCAAAAAATGCGAGACAACATCAGCGGCGGGCAGAGAAAGAGTGGTTAGCAGCAAGTTCAAGGGCAAAGGCCGTTGTCTTGGCTTCCCAAGTCAGCAGATCGCTGCACAACAAGAACTAGAGGTTGGTTGGTTAGTATAAACCCACCGCCACCCCACCCCCCCACAAAAAAAAAAAGAGACGAGAGTCATCTTCTGCAATGATTCATGTAACTCGGCATGCCACTTCAAGTTACGCTTTCCGGGATTATCCTGAAGAAAAGTATGTTTCTTATTGTCCTTATGTATGAGATTTTTGATGTATGATAGTTTTGTACAGATTCATGTATTGTGATCTTCCTTTTCTTGGCGAAGAGAGTGATTTTATTAGAAGGGTCGGGTGAGGGAAAGCTGAGCTTAGGTCGAGTTATATCTTTCTTTTTCATTTTTCTTTCTTGTTTTCGTTTTGGTCGAGTGTCCTTTCTTTTTCAAGTCGTATGTCAAAGGAACTGAATAAGGTTATAAGCAAACCTTGTTGCGAGGATAAGAAATATATATATATAAAAGAAGTAGAAGAGAGAGATGGGAAATGATGGTAGGTTTAAATGAGCCACATCATCACCTTTCAGGATGTAAGACCTCTCTATTTTATCTCTACATAAACGAGGAGGGTTTTTTAGCATTTTCTTTATATTTTTATGAGTTTTACATCAATTACTTTTAATTAATTATGATTTAAAATCTGATTTTTGTTAAAAAAAAAGCAGTGTTTTGAAATTCTTCATTAAGAATTCCATGAGTATATGAATTTTTCTTTTTTTTTTAAATTTTAAAAAGTAGGTTCTTGTTTTTAGATTTAATATTAAGAATCAGGGACAAGGATAATGTTAAAAATGTTAGCGAATGCATTAATTATATTTCATGGAGAGATGGATGAGGGAGCTTTGAGCTCTTAGCGTTTAAAGGTAGATATATATATATAGCTAAATAAAACAGGCGTATTGTTCCGTTTAAACAATGGGTTGAGATTTCTCAATTAATTTAACGTGACACGCAATTGAATGCCTATTTTGTAGAAAATAATCAACTACAAGGTTGTTTTTACTAGTTTTATGATGATTCGAGGAACGTTGACTAGTGGGTTTAATACATTTAGTGAATTAGTTTGGTTGATTTATTTTAATTGGTTGCACAGTAATGGTTCATTTACTTTTTAAAATGAAATAAATAGAAAATAGAAAAATTACATTTTGAGAATGACTATTATTAGGAATAGACTAAGAATTTTAATCGTAGTGTTTATTTCGTATATTTTTTTATTACAGAAAATATTTGTTTTAGTGTTTACATCACCTCGTTAATTGCAATGTTAAATTAGAATAAGATTAAATTACTAATCTACCTCTATTCGATCATTAATTATAGTATTAATGAGGATATATTTATCTAAACTTTTTATTCTCTTTGTAGAGAGAATAAAAAATTCCAACTTTACTTAAATAATAACCATTCTCAATGGAATAGGAATAGAAAAACCTTATGAATTAAAATTCTTTTCTTATTTTTTAAAAGTAAATAAGATAATAAATAGTTTAAAAAAAATAACTATTCTATCCTTTTTTTTATTACTTTCAAGTAAGGGAATTATAAGAGTTTGTAGGTTAGGTAGGTTAATTCAGCTCATTATGGGCTAACTTTAACCCATTAGTTAATGGATCAGGTCATAGACACTATTCAATGGGTTGAAAAAATTAACTCATACATAATAGATAAAGAATACAAAAATTATTTATTAGGAATGACTTTTATTAATAATAAATTAAAAATTTATATTCCAATGTTCACTTCGTCTAAAATTTTATTGTCGGGAATACTTATTCTAATATTTATCGTGCCTTGTTAATTGCAGCATTAAATTGAAAATATGAAAAAAAATGTCTATATCTAGTCATTAAGAAATATAATCAATAGTTATTTATTGAGGATATAATTGTTTATATCCTAAACTTTTTATTCTCTAATACATCCTACAAAAGGTAATAATTATTTCTAAATTACTTGGAATAAAAATTTCTTGACCAATTTGCTAGTAAAGAAGATAATAGAAATTATTTTAAAAATAATTATTTTATTATTTTTCTATTACTTTCAATTAAATAACTTTTTTTTTAATCCAGGCAAGCTTACTGAACTTGACTTGTCAGTATAACTATAAAAAAGGTGATCAATTCAATTTTAAGCCTTTAAGGAGACATTAGCAATTGTACTCAATTTTTTGGGGGCAACACTCTTAAGTGTTGCGATTTTTTTAATTTTAAGCCTTCAGTGTACATTTTTTTTTTTTTTTGCAGACACAAATGCCACTCGTGCATTCAATACAAAAAAAAAAAAAAATACATTGAAGGTGCAGGTGGTGTTCTCACATTTAGTATAAATTTATTAAAGGCACGGATGCCATATGCGCTTTCAGTATAAATTTATCAAGGCACGGATTATGTTCATACTTCTACAACCTATTTTTTGAATAATTATTTTTCGATTTTTTTTAAAGACAATATTTATGAGTGTTGCCCCAATTTTTCATCTCAATTATATCACCATTTAAAACCTATGTTTGGTTAATTTTATAAGGATTAGATCAAATACATATTTATCCGTTATAAATTTATTCCCTCATTAGGGCTTGTACAATAACTATTTTATAAAAGTCTTATTGGTGTAAAATAAAGAATTATAATTTCTTGATAAGACTAAAAGAATAATCATTCATTCATTTTTTTAATATATTTTCAATCTACCAGTGACATCTTAACTCAATAATTTTATTTTTTTAAATTATAATTCTATTCATACTTTATTTTATTCTACAAATCAAACATGATATACATCGAATAAACCAGTTGATATATTTATTGTAATTGTTAGTGGGGCGATTGATTCAAATCGATGAACTCTCCTTGAAAAGGTTAAAATAGGAAGAACGAAGGTGATTTCTGTGGCCGAGTAAGTTAATGTTTAATATTAGAGCATAAGTGACAAAAGGGGGTTACATGGGAGTTACTCAACGGATTTTTCATTATATATATATATATATATATATATATATATTATGTGTATTTAATTTTAAAGTTTTTATTAATTAATATACTTTAATTATTAGGAAAGAAGGATCAAATTTGATCCATTCTATTAGAAAATTAGTATTTGTATCATTGAATCATAAAAGTCTAAATAATTTTCTATCTTTAAAATTGATTTTAGATTCATAAATCTTAAAAGAACATGATTTCAACCCTTTATATGACTATTTAACCATTGAAATAAAAATAAATAAATAAAATTAAGTATAACAAAATATTTAAAAACTTCAAAATGAAAACTGGAACTCTCTTGTTTTTCTATGATTTTACGGATATTTTTAATTTAGATATCTAACATTACGTTTTCGTAGAAATATATAGAGCAAATATAAGGATTACATTTATATTTACTCTTTAAATAAAATTCATATGAGATAAATATACCGTAATCATGTGTAAAATGTAGAAGCAATTCAATAAATATACTGTAATCATGTGTAAAATGTAGAAGCAATTCAATGTATATTGTTTTTTCTCCTTTTTATAAAACCTATAATGTTAAACGTATTAAATTAAGATTTTATAAACCTAGTGAAGAATAGTGCCAATTACTTGTTTTAGGAAAAGTGCACGATTAATTTTTAATGTATACTTATTTTTCTTATTTGAGTCCTCAACGTTTTTAAAATTTTACAGTTAAATCTATCACTTTTTTCATCTATTAATGATATTGATTAACTGCAAATTGGTTTACAATAACTAAATTAACAAAATAATAATATTAAATATATTTATTTACGTAATAATATAATAAAAATAATATTGAATACATATATCGATATAATATAATGAGAAACAATAAAAAAAAACAAAAATAATAATATAAGTAAGAAAAAGGATTGAAAAAAATTGTGTGTGCTATAATCATCTTGGCCAACTAGTTAAATGCTAATTGAAAGCTAATACATAACTAAAATGGATTAGAAAATTTAATGTATTTAATAGAAGTACTATTTTTGTAAAATTTTAAAAATATTAAAAATTCAAATAGAACTAAAAGATTAAAATAAGGAAAAAAATTTAATTCTCAAGGATTTTTTTTTTATTTCCATTCTACTGAAAATAGCTATTACCTTAAAAAAAGAATTTTTTTATTTTCTTTATAATTGAAGTAAAAAGCTTATTAATATTATAATTAATGATTAAATAAAGATAAATTGATAATTTTATCTATATTTCTAATTTAATATTGTAATTAATAAGATAAAGTAAATATTTAAATGAGTATTTCTTATAATAAAAAATTATATAAAGCAAAAACTGTAATAAAAATTTATAATCTATTTTTAGTAATAATTATTTTCAAGATGTAATTTTTTTTTATTTCATTTTAAAAAATAAATAGATCATAAATATTTAAATAAAAAAAAGTAAATATTGAAGAATAAAAGTTTACTTTTTTTTCGCATTATTTTATTGCTTAGATTGGATACCCGAAATGCTGATGCATTTGCTGTAAGTTATTTATTTCTTCCTAGAATTCACCAAAGCATCCTATAATCAAATATTCTTTCTATTGGCCAACAATATAGGATGACATTTAGAATATGTAAAAATGACAATTATCTACGTATAAGCGTGTTTATAATTCACAGATTCTCTACCTACGACCTGGCTAGTAGCCTAGTACAGTACCTCAGAGAAAGACAATACCGAGGCACGTTCTAGCTGGTTGCGCCACTCAGGAGCGCAGCCATAACTTCCACCCACCACCGCCGCTACAACTTCCGGCCACCGTTAACCACGCACCTAAACCCTCTCAGACTCAACCAAGCATGCCCAAGAATTCAAAAATTTCCAACACCAGTACCTTAAACCCTTCCTATCCCCTTAAAATATCATAACCCCATTTCTGCAAATTGCATAAAGCCCAATAAACATTCCAATCAAAACACACCCATTTCATCAAAAACTATGAATTCTTCAAATCTCATAACATGGTCAGACCCATTAAAAACTTCTCCATTTTACAAAACCCCATTTCATAAAAATCTAAACTTTACATCACCAAGATTGAATTATCCCAAAAATTCTAAGTACTCATTGCCAGGACCAATCCTTTGTGGTATTAGGGAACTTAGGGAACGAATCCAAACGGTAAAAAATGCTCAAAAGATCACTGAAGCCATGAAACTAGTTGCCGCGGCGAAAGTCCGAAGAGCCCAAGAAGCAGTCATAAATGGAAGACCTTTTGCTGAAACCTTAGTTGATTTTTTATTTTACTTGAATGAACAGCTTCAGTTGGACGATGATATTGATCTTCCTTTGACCACCGTTAGACCTGTAAAGAAAATAGGACTTGTTGTTGTAACAGGTGACCGCGGTCTTTGCGGCGGATTTAACAATGCTGTTATTAGAAAGGCTGAGGATCGGATCGCAGAATTGGTGAAACTCGGGTTGGAGTATACTGTGGTAAGTGTTGGCAAAAAGGGTAATTCTTATTTTATGCGTAGACCGAATATTAATGTAGATAGATTTATTGAAGGAGAAGGTTTTCCTACTGCTAAAGAAGCTCAAGTAATTGCTGATGATGTTTTTGCTATGTTTGTTACTGAGGAGGTTGATAAGGTTGAGTTAGTGTATACTAAGTTCGTTTCTTTGGTGAAATCGGATCCTGTGATTCATACATTGCTTCCATTGTCGCCGAAAGGTAAGGTTTTTGATGTGAATGGGAATAGTGTTGATGCTGATGGGGATGAGTTTTTTAGATTGACTACTAGGGAAGGGAAATTGGTTATGCATCGGGAAGGAGTTGGGCTGCGGAGAGTCGAGGATATTCCTCCTCTCTTGGAGTTTGAGCAAGATCCTGTTCAGATTCTTGATGCCATGATACCTTTATATTTGAATAGTCAGATTTTGAGAGCATTGCAAGAATCAATTGCTAGTGAGCTAGCAGCAAGGATGAATGCTATGAGTAATGCGACAGATAATGCTGTTGAATTGAATAGGAATCTTTCAATTGCCTATAACAGGGAACGGCAAGCAAAAATCACAGGGGAGATATTGGAAATAGTTGCTGGGGCAGAGGCACTCGCAGATTTCAATTAGTTTAGAGGAGACATTTTGAAGTCTTGTGGTATGTACCTCTGTCCTCTATGTATTTTGTGAAATTTTAAAGAGCCTGTGGCCATCAGCAAGTGCTAATATAAGCACCACTAATAAGATTTGGTTGTAACTTGTAAGTTCATGCTAATTTAGTTTTAGTCTTGTTGAAAATTCTTAATGTTCTAGGATATCTCTTATACATGCATTGGCTATCTGAATGGACCGTGTTATTTGAATAAAAGCTTCTCAGAAGCTACTCACAGAGACCTGTTATAATTAAGGGGTCATGCTGTTATCTTTGTTTCAATAAATCTCAGTCTGCATGTATTGCGCTTTTTTCTCTTTATATTGACTTATAAGAAGTGTCAAGCCACATTTTAATGGAAAAATTTGCATTACATGCCTCCAAAAGCTCAGAACTTACCAATCGATGAATAATTTTTCAACAGGGATGGACTTTCTGAAACTGCACTCTTCTCCAACCCCTGTTACATTGTTACTTCACGTGCCTGTCTCCTTGTCTTCTTTCTTATCTATATCTAATCCCAAATTCCACTTGCTCTTATTACTCTCTTTATATTGTGTATTGAAAGAAAAGGATGGAAAAAAAGTGTAATAATCTTCTAATTACTTCTTGTCAAATGATAGTCATAGTTTCTCTGTTTATGAAGGTATATTCATATCCACTGCACTTCATGCTTTTAACTAATATTAAAACATACTTCCAGATAAAATGCAGGCTAGACGGAGTTTGAAATGTCTTCATCAGTGAGGATCATAAAGAAAGCTGTCTTTATTGGATGATGGCAGTTAGGTAGTTATTGATGGAATTGGAATGAGTGAAGTAGATTGATGTGTTTTATAAATGTAGAGAAACTGGATAACAAAAATCATATGCTTCTTCGAAAACGAAGTTTCTTAATATGCATGTGAACCTTGCATTTACTGAAACGTTATATATTCCGACTTCCAGTTCTGATGAATTCTATTGTACAGTTTCTTTCTAATCATCATAAACCTCTTGGGGGTGATGAATATTCATTGACCTCAATGCATATGTATGATGAAACGAGGATCAGGATTCCTGCCTACTTGATCTCATTCCTGTGGTTGTTTTTTTTTTTTCCTTTTATTCGTGGTAGAGGTGCTATTAATATTCTTTACCGATACATGGTGGTTGTGATGTTGCATACATTGATATGTAATAGATGTAGTGTTGTTTATGTATCAAAGTAGGCCGACAGCTAATAAAAGCATTGGTAGGGCATTTGTTCTGTTATAACAGAATCGATAAGCTAATTGCAGAAGTAGACTGAGTTGTTTATGTCGGGTGGAGCCACAGAGAGAATTATTAGAAATCAATAAAAAGACCAACTACCTACAAACTTCATTTCTTCTTCTTCTAGATTATCCCTTCTTCTGCATACTTCTGACCATTCTGTGTTTTCTTCTCGTGCAGCCCACTTCATTTCATGTTTTGTAATTTTGCTGCTTAGATATCTTAGTAGCTCCTTGCAGGTGCTTATTGTCAATTTGTTATCTTGCTCTCTTGCTGGCATCTGTCCTTCTATATTTTCCCCCATTTTACCATTTGACTTTCACAGCTCTGAAAATAGTTTCCATCATCGAAGATATGGTCTTTAATCCTGCATCAGAAGTACTTACACCTCATCCCAATATTCTATTAGAAACGAAGGTTATTGATGATGTAGAATCCGAGCTGGATATTGGCATTCTGTAACTGACAAGGTAAGAATTCCTGATGGGATCAGCAAGATTAAAATCAACTTTCGCAAGGAGAATCTAATTGAAGGATGTTTTTCTTCCATGGTGGAACTGAGATGCTACTTTCTTTCTCTTTCAAACTGGAAGAGGACTTAAACTGCAATCCGTTGCATTGCACAGTTTGCCTTTTAGCTGTGTGATTATGTATTTCCTATCATCTTAACACAGGATCCCCATAAATAGATGTCTATAATGACCGCAATCCCTTGCAGATTGGTACTTGGTTGTAACTTAGCATTCAGTGGATGCTGCTCCTATTATCATTCATGTTTCATCAATTTTTCAAAGATATTGAAGTACATACATGAAAGAACTAGTAAAGAAAACTGTCAGCTGGCCGTTTCTTTGGCACGCTTGATCTTAATTTTTCAACATATAAGATATTACAATCTGTATAAAAAGAGAGATAATATGTACGTTCTGTTTTTCTACATAATAAAAGATTAATGGAAGATATGCATATTTCTATATGATCAGTTGTTTTTTTCTCCTCTTTTAGAACTTGTTAGAGTTTGATCTTCAAATGGTGAAACCATTTTTTAGTATGCTAAGAACGTTTATTACCAAATTTGTATCTTCTGATTATTATATCTGGATAAGAATAGAAATAAAATTTTCAAAATGAAATTAAGTAAACCTTCAAGCTGTATATTTCTATTTTTCATTAAAACTAAATTAAGTAAATATTTTCAGTCACGATCCAAATTGAGTGGGTCTGTATATACGTCGCCTAAAATGGTTTTAAATAATAAACCCTTCAACTAATATTTGACTAAGAGAAATGTCATCTTATACGGTGTTGAACCTAAATTCCAATTCATTTTTCCTAATCTAATTTATACTAAACCGTATATTCATTCAATGTAAATCCTTGACTAAGATTAGGAAAATTTTTATTTTTATTTAATTTTTTTTTAAAAAAAAGAGTTGCCACCCAATTTAAATCGGGAAAAATGTTAAATTATGACTAATTGACCAGATTAGTCCACGAAAAAAAATTCTAAATAAAAATAAGATATTTTGGAATTTGGGAGTTATCTTATTAAAACCTTACAATTGTCATTTTAACATTTCAAGTTTAAATTTATTTTTCAAGAAAAAAATTTTGTTAAATTGAAATGAACATAATTATTATTTATAGTTGAAATCGCCCCGAAGTAGCCTACGTACTCTTTTCAGGATTAGATCAATCATAGTTCGAAAAAATTCTAAATTGTTAAAAAATTATATTAAAAAAATAAAAATAAAATTTTAAATAAATTTATAGAAACTAGTTTTTTCAATGCTAAAAAAAGTCTTAAAAATTTATAAAATGTATATAAAAAATTTATTTTTTATCTAAAATATCTATTTTTTTAGACTAAAAAATACTAAGGCGTAAAATTTTTTTATATTAAAAAAAACTAAAATGTCACAAAAAAAAAAAAAAGAAAAATACAAACCTAGATTGGAAATTGGGTTTGAATAGGATCTGGGTCTGGGTATGGAGGCTTGAGTTGTTGTTTGGCCTAAGGGTGGTGTTGGATTGAGGTTAGAAGTGATTGCAAGTTGGCTGATGTAGCTAGTTCATACGTAGAAGTGGTGGAGGATGGTGATTGGAGTGGTGGCCAGCAGAGGAGAATTAGTTTGTTTTAACTCGGGTTTTTCTAGGTGTTTCTAAGTTAAAAAGGGGGGTTTTCTAAGGTTTTCGAAAATGGGAACCTAAAGGTGGTGATGTTTTCTCCTGGAGGTGGCTGGAATTGTAATTTTCTATAGAGAGAAAGGGGGTTGGCTAGAGAGAGTAAGTGAACACTAAGCTTGAATGGAAGTGGTTTGAGATCAAATTGGTGCCTGAAAGAAGAAAGAATGGTTCTATTTATACTGATCGAGGATGGTCTGAACATGAAAGCTCTTAAATGTGAAGATTTGCCCACTATGGAGGTGCTCAGAATGTGCTCGAAATATTCTTTTTTCCAAGGAAACAAACACAATTCGAATGTAAAAATGAAGATATTCTTACCCATGTATCTAAGTGGAAGCTTTAATTTTATTTAAATCGAGCTAGATGTGCAAGAGCTATATCTACGCGAGATGATTTTTTTCTATTTTCCACTTCGAATTTAGCCAAGTAATTAAGTGTATTTGGATCAATTTTTAGCTTAGATGCATGGTAGGCAATGTGATCTTCGTGATTTCACCGTTAATTTGGTGAAATCATGAAGAAAAGAAGAAAAAAAAAAAAGCCTTGAAAGTGGTTGTTTATTTCACGCTGATGTACTTGATGGGTTTCGAACTCTGGTCATTTGCAAATGTAGGTATATGTTTTTCAACAAGCTGTTGGCTTATGCCTTAATCATTTAATGCAATCAGATTGCATTTATTTTATCTTTTGTCTTGGAAAAAAAAAAAAACCTCGATCTCTTATGTAACATGTATTCATGTTCTCCAATGAGGCTGCTGGGCTATGCCTCGATTTGTAATCCAAACAAATTCTATTTATTTTGATTTTTTAATTATTTTTTTAGATTTTTAAATTTTATCTTTTTATTCTTATCATTAAAAAATGAAAAAAAAAGTAATAAACTGGAGTAAAAATATGATGTTTACAATTGTCTCTCTTTGGGATGAAGTTTGAGGAGAACTTTACCATAAAGACTCAAGAGACGAGCCATTTTTTGCCTTAAAAAGCTTTATTGGTGCTTTAATGAGCTAATTATTTGAAAACATGAATAAAGGATTTGGTCTTTCAATCTTGAAAATAGGATAACGCTTTTTATGAGCAAGTGATCCATTTACTTTAACCAAGGATAGCACTCTAAAGAGCAAGCGGTCTTAAAACTGGATAATGTTTTGATGAACAAGTGATCCATTTACTGTAATGTAGGATAGTTTTCTAAAGAGCAGGTGATCCTATTACTTTAATTTAAGATAGCGCTCTAATGAACAGGTGATCCTAAAATTAGATAATGCTTTAATGAGTAAGTGATCCATTTGCTTTAACTTTGAATAGCACTCTAAAGAGTAGGCGATTAATTTACTTTAACTTAGGATAATACTCTAATGAGCAAGTGATCCTAAAATTTGATAGCACTCTGATGAGTAAGCAATTCATTTACTTTAACCCAAGATAGCACCCTAATGAACAGGCGATCTTAAAATTTGACAGCGCTTCAATGAGCAAGTGATCCATTTACTTTAACCTAGGATAGTGCTCTAATGAGCAAGCGATCCTAAAATTGGATAGTGCTCAATGAGCAAGTAATCCATGAGGATTATAATAAAAGAGATTTTATAACTTAAAGAATTAGAATGAAAATTGACATTAGGGATAAAAGTCTCCTTGATTTAGAATGGATTAAATGACAAAGGGTCACTAAGAAAAAAACGAGATGAAGACTTTTGACGTAGATAAGACTTGACTATTACGGATAACAGGCTGGAGTAGACAAAATTGGCTCTAAGGTAAATGGATTGTTTGACTTAAATAAGAATTGGTTATTGGAGTCGAATTTAATCTTTAAGAGCTTTCTAGATTCAAACAACAATCATATTAATTTTTTTTTAAAATTTACTAACAGATATAGATTCTTTACATATTCCTTAGCACTCTTACTAAGCAATACGCATTTTCCACCTACCTATAACGGCTTGTTCTATTTGAGGAGAATTTCTTTAGGGGATTTCTTCCTCTTTAGGGGTTTTGAGTTCCTTTATTAGAATATTGATCTTTAAACTTGGGAGAATGACTTTTATTTCACTAAGAATGGCTTCAATCATCTTTCTGTTTGAAAATAAATATCTCACTAATAGAAAAAGACTTTACTTAACTTCTTTCAGTCTAGATCTCACTATTGACTCCAATTCTAAAAATTATAATCCATCTTATAAGTGATACGCTTAAATCAATTTGTTAGGTCTTTTTTCGGATTGGTAATGGAAAAAGATGTTAAAGAAAAAGCTTATTTTTAGAAGGATGATCATTATTTCAATCCTGGTTTACAAGTCAAGAGCTTTTAAGAAAAACTAGAAGTGTACTTGCACTAGTTTCTAAGACAATTTTTGTCTAGGATAAAATATTTGATTTGAAAACCCTTTAAAGATGAGTGGTGTTATGGATGAACCTTGGTTTAGAATTGTAACTCTTAGAAGCTTGTAGCCTTTTTAGACTCACTCTTGATTGTGTATGGGCCTTAGTCCCCTTCTTCGTTTTTTTTTTTTGGTTGTCATAAGAGGTGCTTATAGGCTTTTTTTAGGAAATAAATTATCGATGACAATTCATTATTCACAACTAGGGCAAGTACAAATTAGTTAATCCTTTTCTCCTAATCGATGGCCTGATTGCCTCCATTGTGGGGGGTTTTGAAAAGGCTTAATTGGGTAGACAAGGGATAATTGTGTTTAGGATAAAGAATGGATGCTTAACTTCATTTTGAATTATGTATCAAATTCAATATAGACTTCCTTTGAGGAATGAGTTCAAAAACCTTACAATGATGACACTTAACTTCTTAAGTGTTTTAGGGTTGGTGTTTAGGATGTGGTTTGCCTCTTTTCATTCTAAACTTTCTAGTTGGTGAGATGTTATATTTGGCTTAAATGGCCAAATGTCCTTAAAATATCTTGATGCCTCAAGTTGAGTATCTTAGACACCATGCCTCTAAATTAAGAGAAATGCCAATAGATAACTTTTATTCAAATGTTTCGTTTCTTTTGCTATTACAACTTTGGTAAAGATTGACCCTCTTAATTTGCTAACATTTGCCCTTCGCTCTCTTACCCTAGACAATATCCCAAATTGTTTCAGATGATTGGTCAATTTATCATATGGTAGTAATAGGCTTTCAACATTAAGCACTGAAGATAGCCCTTCATGTCTTAGGGAAAGATTATCTTTGTACATGGACCCACTAACTTCTAAGAGGCTAATCTTTAAATCTATGAGGTCTTGAACCTTATTCTCCAGCCTCTAGTAGTTTTCAATTGAGTGACCTATTTGACCTATACGATACTCACACTATGTATTTAGGTCACAGTTCTTTGGCCCATAGTTTGGTTCAGGGGTTTCATAAGATGTGATCCTAGCTTCCCTTAACTTAATGAAGGCTTGGGCCATGAGGATCTTGAGTGGAGTAAATTGCTTTCACTTACCTTAGACTTGTATTTTCTTGCTCAATGAGTTGGCCTCTATCTTTTTCCTTTTTGACCCCTCATCATTACAGGGGCTTGGTAATTCCCTTTGAGCTTGAAAGAGTGACGTTTTCTCAATAAAAGGAATCGCAAGTTGGAATCTTTTCAATATAAGGCCCATGTTTATTTCTAGGTTCGTGATCCTTTCCTATAGGGTCATTATCTTTTCTTCAAGAATTGTGAGCCTTTTTTCATAGGATACAACCTCTTGTTAAATGATAGGTTTCTTCCCTATAGTTTTTTCTTTCCTGATGATCCAAAAAGCTATTAACCTTTATACCTCAATTTTGACTTGGGTTCGATCATTTAAGTCTACCTCTTGTAGGTGACCGGCTTACTTTAAATTATGGAATAATTGCTCAAAAGGCACTGGTATTTCTTCTACACTTTAGACCATTTTGGTTTTATTTAAGTTCAACATGTTGATAGTATGCCTTGAGTTGTGGATAAAGTCTAATTGGATTGCTCTTGCATCTATTAAGTCTTGGATCTTGTTTTTTAGTTCCCAATAGTTATTTGTATCATGTTCTATTAACCCATGTGGTATTCACATTGTGTATTTGGATTATATTTTCTTGGCATGTATCCCGGTATAGAATCTTTAGGATACAATAAGCCATCTCTCCTTAGATGATACAAAACTTGTGACAATAAGACAAAGATTTGAGTGAATTTCCATATCTTTAGGCCTTTCTTCCTTTGTGGGGGCTCTGATATTATAGTATTTATAGTTGCATCAAAATCCAGTGGGATTGGTCATAGTGCTACTAATTAAATGTCCATAATATGGTTGATCTAATGTGTTGATAAACATAAAGGTGGGATCTTTTTCTAGGAGAAGATGATTGACTCTAGCTATCATGTCCCTCCATCTTTAGGCATATTCCTTAAATGTTTCCTTCTTACTTTTGTTCATTTCTCGAAGATCCCATATTGAAGGGTTAATCTACATGTTGAACTTATATTGGTTGTAAAATGTATGAGCTAATTTATCCCATGTATTGATCTCATTTAGATCTAGTTGGGTGCACCGGGCCGGAGTGGGCCCAGTCAAATTGTCTTGGAAAGTTTTGATCAATAACTGATCATGCTTAGTATAATGAGCTATCTTACATAAATACAATCTTATGTGAAGCTTGGGGCATCAAGTCCCATCATATTTTTCAAAGTCTAGTACTTTGAATTTTCTTAGATAGGCATCTATGTTGTTTATAGCAATATCGGTGATTTGATTGAACCCTTCATAATCTCTCAAAACTCTTAGCTTGTTAGAGAGTCATTGGAATAATTTTCTCTCCATTTCCTTTTGTTTGTTTTATAATTTCTCTTTTAAATTCTCAATATTAAGGTCTATGTTAATTGTTGTGTTGAGCATAATTCCTTCACGAGGTGGAATTTCAATTATCTCTCTAAGGTGAGCCTTTGAATGCCCCTCATGTGATGCTTGGAGGGCCTTGAAAAGATTGATACATTCGGTGAGAAATTGGATTTGTTCAACCATCTTCTTCATAGTCTGTTCTAAAGCAGATATCTTTGAGCCAATAGAGGTGTCAGTGTTACCGTTACTGTTGTTATTGTCACTAGCCATTATGAGCTTAGATAGTAAACCTGGTCACTTATTTCTCTCTCCCTCTCTTTTTATGCATTATTATTGAAAAAAGAACTAAAGTTAAAAAGAGATCAAATGGCTCATGAAGAAAAACATAATTTATTATTATTATTATTCATGAACTTGACAATTATTTCCAGATCAATTGACATGATTGAATATTCTTAATCTAATCCTACAATTGTGCTCCTAGTCATTGTAACATCTTCAGCACTTGTTGAAGGACACCTTCAGTTAGTTTAGCTTAGGCTAAGAGAATTTGCACATCTAATTCTGCCGCCTGGTTCTTTCTCTCCAATAGTTCACATTCACTTCAAGTAGCTGGACCCGAGAGCTGGGTATGCTTGGCATACTATTGGCTTCTTGCTCATTGCCTTGTTGATTGATTATCATTGATCTAGACAATTATCAATTTCATGAGTAATATTTATGAACCGTTTTATCTTTCTTTCTTTTTTTAAAGGTACTTAAAAAATGCATGACAACATATAGAAGTAAGAACCATTAAAATAATATAGCATTTATTAAGTTGCAACCCCATTAAGATTCGGTGCTTACATCATAATTCTAATATATGGGGAAATATATTTATAAGGAATTTGTTTACAAAGGTATTTACAAGGAATTAATATAATATTTATTTACAATAGACATGCAAGATAGATACATAAAGATTTACATAATCATTTATAGGAAACTTTAACATTAATTGGGTTACAACTTTAATTAAATGGTGTAGTAACTTTATGGTTAATGAAGAATGTGTATGCAATTTAGGTGAGTTTTAAAGGTTCCCAAGTTCTATGACCTCTCAGGTTTTCAAGGAAGCAGTTCATAGGTCATATCAAAACTTGAGTAAGGTAGCTTAATCAAACCCAAGTGGTGGTTGCCCCATCACACCCGAAGCTCACATAATGCCTCATCTCCTATGTTCCTAATATGGTCTGGGTCTAATTGCATCTAACATGCATTTGAAAAAAAATCTCAAACGCATAAACTCTAAATATTGCATAAATAAGAGTCAGTACAACTATTTACAGATAAAAAAAAATCTAAAAGTAAAGACTTTAATAAATAATTTTGAAAAATAAATTTTATTTTTTGAAGCTTTAAGCGGCTAGCCCACTTGGCTGTTCTTAATGGAATCGCCATCATGTCGAGCCTAAATTCCAATTCATCTTTTCTAATTTGATTTACTCTAAACCTTATACTCATTTAATGTAAATTCTTGATTAAGATTAGGAAAAATTTTATTTGTATCTACTTTGGAAAAAAAAAAAAAGGAGTTGCCACTCAATCCAGGTTGAGAAAAATGTTAAATTAAGACTAATTAAGTAGATTAGTCTTAATTTAGCTACTACTATGTGTAAAATTTTTAAATGAAAATTAGAGATTTTGGAATTCGAGGGCTATTTCATTAAACCTTTTACAGTTGTCACTTTAACCTTTCAAGTTTAAATTTGTTTTTCAAGAAAAAAATTTGTTACATTAACCTAACTATTATTTATAATTGAAGTTGCCCCCGAAGGTGCCTATATACCTACTATTTGAGATTAGATCAACCGTAGTTCGCAAAAATTCTAAATTGTTAAAAAAATTATAAAAAATATTTTTTTAATAAATTTGTAGAAACTAATTTTTTTTTATAAAGCTAAAAAAGTCTTTAAAAATTAAATTTTTATTTAAAATTTCTAAATTTTTTAAGACTAAAATGTAAAAAAAAATTATATATTTTTTAATACTAAGGTGTTAAATTATATATATATATTTAAAAAAACTAAAATATCACAAAAAAAAAAAGAAAAATATGAACTTGGGTTGGAAATGAGGTCTAAAGTAGATTTGAGTTTAGGTATAGAGGAGAGATAATGGTGGATTTGTAACGGGCTCAAGTTATTGTTCAACCAGGGTGGTGTCGAATTGAGGTTGGAAATGACTGCCAATCAGGTGACATAGCTGGTTCGTACCTAAAAGCGGTGTAAAGTGGTGATCGGAGTGGTGGCCAATGGAGGAGATTCGATTTGTTTTGAATCGAGTTTTCTAGGTGTTTCTAAGCTAAAAAGGGGGGGTTTCGGAAATGTGGAACCTAAAGGTGGGGATGTTTTCTCTCGAAGGTGGCTAGAGTTGCAATTTTCTATAGAGAGAAAGGGGGTTGGGTAGAGAGAGAAAGTGAACACTAAGCTTGAATGGAAGTCGTTTTAGATTGAATTGGTGCCTAGAAGAAGAAAGGATGGTCCTATTTATATGAATCAAGGATGGTCTGAGCGTGGAAGTGTGAAGATTTGCCCGTCATGGAGGAGTTCATAATGTGCTCGAAATATTCTTTTTTTTTTTTCCATGGAAACAAATGTAATTTGAGCGATTGGAGTGTAAAAATGAAGATATTCTTGCCCGTGTATTTGAGTGGAAGCTTTGATTTTGGCCAAATCGAGCTACATGTGCAAAAACTATATCTACACGAGATGATTTTTTTTTTCTATTTTCCACTCCGAATTTAGCCAAGTAATCAAGTGTATTTGGATTGATTTTTAGCTTAAATGCATAGTAGGCAATGTGATCTTTGTGATTTCACCATTAGTTTGGTGAAATCACGAAGAAAAGAAGAAGAAAAAAGGCTTGAAAGTGGCCATCTAGGAAGGAAAAAAGAATGAAACGCAAAGGAAGAAGATGGAGGGGGAAGACTGTGAATAGTGGCCAGCTATTGAACGACTATGACATGGCTAGGGGAAGAAAAAAAAATTTGATGCTAATGCGCTTGATGGGTTTTGAACTCTAGTCATTTGCGAATATGGGTATATGTTTTCTAGTAGGTCATTGGCTTGTGCCTCAATCATTTAATGCAATTAGATTACATTTATTCTATCTTGTCTTGAAAAAAAAAAAATTTGCACGTGTCCACACAATTAAGGAATCGAACATTGATCTCCCATGTAACATGTGTGTATATTTTTCAATAAAGCTATAAGCCTATGCCTCGATTTATAATGCAAATAAATTGCATTTATTTCATTTTTTTAATTATTATTTTTTTATAATTTTTTATTTTTTTATTCTTATCATTAAAAAAATAAATAATAAATAATAATAAACTAAAAAGAACAAAAATGAAATATCTACATATGGTTCATTTCTCTTAATTCCTTTTAGTTCATACAAACTAATTCAAATAACTTTAGCATCGTATTAGTACATATTACATATTTTTCAATATAATATTTATGGATTCATTTGATTCATCTTGGTTGAGAAGTATATCCCACATTTAATTAACTAGTAAAGTGTGAAAAAGAGAATATATAAAATGTAGCATAGTTTAAGAAAACAAATTGAAACGATATAAGATGTCTACCAGACATCTGTAGCCTGCCTTAGCTGTCAGCTGATGTAGGTCATCACACGTCACATAATATCATAGTTTATACTAATATCATTATAAAATTTAGAATAATGTGGGATTTCCCTCCCACATTTTCCCGCGTTCTCTTTCTTTTTCTTCTTCTCTCTCCTTCCTTTTATAACCACACAACACCAAACACGTCCTTACACTCTCTCTCTCTATTCTTTTTCTTTTTCTTCTCTCTCTCACAATGAAACCCTTCCACAAGTACCTCAAACCCGGTGCCCTAGCCCAACTCAGGGACTCCAAGATCACATCCAGATCTCACAAACCCGTGCATCACTCGGTCACTCTACTCAGACCCAACTCGGTTCTTCCGACTCAGGACCAGATCTCAAACATCAATGAGGAAATCCCACGTTTTCTCAACCACGGATATGCCAATTTTTGTCTCAAGAGAAAAAGGGTTTTTGCGGCTAGATTTTCTAGATCAATTAATGATAACATTAACAGTGTTAGTGGTTCTATTGTAAATTTGTTGAATAGTGATGCAGTTGCTGCTCATTGAATGGAGGTTATGGTTCCGTTGATTAGATCGTAGGGCATTGGATGATGCTGTAATGGTTTAATAATAATAATAATTTTTAAGTTGGATTTTTTTCCCTGAGTTAAACAAAAAGAAAAGGATTTTTTTTTTTTTGGGATATACAATACAAGTGATATATGGAAATTATGGAGGAAATCAAATCTTATATATATATATATATTCCTTACAGTCTAACTTGGATGCAGGTGTGTCAATGGGATGGATAGGTTTAGATCCTCTTACCTTGTAATCAACAAAAAAAAAATTATGAAGTTCTCGTCTAATTGAGCTTTTTAATGGTTAATATTTAGTTTTGTTTATAAATATGAACTTAGATTTCAAATCAACTTTTAGGGCATGCTAGTGAGATGCAAAATAGTTTTAATGTGTTTAATTGGGTTTACTTCAAATTTTTTACATGTAAAAAATATAATTGATTATGCCATTTTATGATTTATAGATGCTGATTTAGTTAGCCTTAGCCACTTCCAGTGCATACCAATCTTGATTTCAGTTCGAATTCTTTGCATCATGATTTGAGATTTATTTGGTAGATGAAAAACCTACATAGATTTTATGCTGACTTGTTTAGTCGATCATTATTGCACAGTTTTAGTCTAATGAATTCTGCTTTCACTGAATCAACTTATCCATAAAGTGAGTGATTCCATGAGCATGTATACAATTGAAGTGTTTGTCGCACTTCCCAAGATCCTTTATAGAGTCCTATATTAGCCTGTCATTCTTAAAAAAGTTGAGATACTTATATAATGATCCTAAAATGCTGTTTTTTTTTCTTCCCTACATTAGCCTATCATTCTTTAAATAGTTGAGATACTTAGAAAGATCCTAAAATGCTAATTTCTTTTTCTTTGCTTTTTTTATTTTTAAGTTTTTAGTGCTGATTTGTTTCTATTTAAGTTTTGTATTGTGGATTATATAAATAACATAAATAAGTCTTGAAATCTTTGTTTAAAAATCTTAAGAATAAAATAGAAAGATCTTTAAAGGAAGTTTCTTAGTATTTGATGTAATATTTAAAGATTCTAGATAATGTATTTATATTGTACATGCTCTTCGAGAATGAGAATTGATTTTCTGTTTACCTCAAGTTTAACTCCTATTGCATAAAAAAAGTTTTGGAAATTGCATGATCATCATTGAAAATTTTAAGCTTCATTCTTTTTAAAAATTAATATTTATTCTTTGAAATAGGCATGTCTCACTTTTTGTTTGGCTTGGTTGCTCATATGAATAATAATAATAATAATATGTTTGATTAATTAATGTAATAAAAATACTATAAAAATGCATAAAATAAAAAGAAAAAAAGAGATCAAGAAATAAAATAAAAGAAAAACAAAAGAAAGATTAAAAGCTAGATAAATTGGTAGGTTTGTCACCACCTTGATGTGACTTTCTCCTCTTTCCATTCTTCATCTTCTTGTCCAGAGAACATGGAAGGAGTAATACATTATTATCGTTGTTCATCTAAGTTGTGAACTACACATAACTAGTCAAATCAGATAAAAAAGTCAGGCACATATGTATTTCAGGTGGTAAGTGCTAATTTTTAGAAGGATCGATATGTGTGAGTTTTAAAATTTTCAAAAATAGTCCGTTAAATTTATCTAAAGTTTTTTTCCTTACTTTAACATTAGATCAATTTAAATATTTAATTTTTGTAATTATCAAATATTTTGATAATTGAAAAACCCTAGATTTTTAAATAAGTTTAATGGAATTAAGAAGGAAAATTTTGAATCAACCAAGAAAGGATATACAAAATTTGGGGATCATTTTTTCCAAAATGACCTTTTATCCTTAAACTTGGTTTTATTGAAAATAACTCCAAAATAACTTAATGACCCTAAATAAAATTTGAAGACCCTAATTAAGTAAATAAAATTATTAAGGAATTATTTGAAGTCAATTAGAAAAGAGAAAATTAAGTTTGGAAATCAATTTTGCAAATTAACTATTTTGCCCCTAAACTCAATTCAGAGTCTTTGAAATTGGTCGAAATCATTAAACAACTTAATTAGAGTTATTTAGAATCATTTTAAGTTATTGAGAGTGATCTCTTAAAATTTGGAGACAATCTACTAAAATTGATTCTTTTTAGCCTTAAAAATGGTTTTGTCAAATTTGGATCCAAATAAGCTTAGAGATCCGAAATATAGCTTCAAGATCTTAATTAGGTAAATTAAATCAATTATAAATTATTAAAAGACAATTGGAAGAAAATTTTGAATTTAGAGGTTAATTGGATAAAATGATGACTAAAATACCCTTAAGCTTAATTTTATTGAAAGGTAGCTAAATACTTAAGTTCCTAGGGGTAATTTGGAGAAAACAATGAGTATTTTATAGTTGAAAGTGGAGAAAAGTTAAAGGAAAAATGGAGTGCCAATTAGGCTAAAATGAGAGACATGTAGTACTAATTAACTAAAACCCTTATAGCAGGTGACCTAAAACGGAATCACGATTCCTAATTCCATTCCTTTTATTGTGTTTGGATGGGTTTTGAAAGATGGAATCGTGATTCCTAGGATTCAACAATCTTGAAATGAATTCAACTTTAAGTCGAAATGTGATTCTACGGGGTTGGAATCGTAATTCCATTCTGGCTTCTTAATTGCATAATTACTTAAATATCCCTAAAGCTAACCCTAATTAATATCTAATAAAAAAGATTCTTTTAATGATTTCTGTGGCAAAGAAAGAAAGAAAAAGTCTGTGGAAAAGATAGCAACAATAGAGGAAACAAACAATGTGACTACTATGAAGAAAAAAAACCAAAGGACTAATACCGGTCTCTCTCTCTCTCTCTCAATGTGCATGTACATAATAGCCATAGTTTGAGATTTTGGGGAGAGACAAGAACAATATACACTTTTGCAAATTCTTGATATAATTTCAATGAAGCTCTAGTTAATTAATCCAATTTTATTTTTTTATTGATATTTGATTTTATTTAATAAATTATAATATTCCATTAATATATTCTTGATTATGATTTTAGCTTTTTACACTTTTTCTCTAAATGCGAAAATATTCCACAATTGAACAAAAGTTAAAATTTTGTTTCTATTAGAAAAATCTATGGCTTCCATGAGATTGCTTTGTTTTTAGAAAAATATTCAACAATTAAATAAAGTTATAATTTTGATCCTATATTATTAGAATTTTGCCCTCCTTTACATTTGGTGGTGATTCATGTAACTACTAGTATTTGAACAAAAACATTGATATAATTTCAATTGGACCAAAGCTCTAGGTACTTAATATAATTTTATTTTTTTAATGACGTTTGATTTTATTTAATAAATTAAAGTATTCCATTGATATATTCTTCATTATGATTTTAGGTTTTTATATGTTTTCTCTTATTGCAAAAATATGTCACAATTGAATAAAAGTTATAATTTTGTTTCTATTAGAAAAATTTATATGTTTCATGAGAATGCTTTGTTTGGAGAAAAATATTGAATAGTTAGATAAAGTTATAATTTTGATCTTATGTAATAGATATATTGTGTATAAATATATATAAAATATATATTTGTTATATTTGCTATATATATATACATGATTACTATTATGTACATATAGCATATTAATATGTATAACAAATAGATATACATCAAATATTTATAATACATTTATAGATTATATATACACATTGTATATGTATATATTACATATTAAAATACATATTTAATGCATGTATATCGATTATATGTATCATATGTTTGATATATATATATATATATGACAAATATATACATTATACAATTATAGTATATGTTATATACATATTTATATAAAAATGTATTTTTAGATATACGTGTGTGTGTACGATTATATAGGATATATATATTTTATATCTGCCTTATCTATATAACATTCATTCTTGATTACATTATGTATATATATAACAGATTTATACGTAAAATATGTAAAACCATCATGTGTTTGTTTTTACCGAAAATATGTATGTATTGAGGTCATTTATAACATATAAAATATGCTATCTTCTCTTTATAGGTTTATTATTCATCTTCCTTTGTTTTATATATATATATATAACATTTATACATTTGTACTATTATACTATATAAAATAATAATATATATAACATACGTAAATAAATCATATCTTTGTCATTATACATAAATATTTACATATAACAACACATATATTTATAAGTTAAGTATGTATACACTCGCAAATCCACAAGTTGAGGACATTTATGTGAAATACTATTGTATAGACATCCCATTCCATTCTAAATATGAGACAACCAAAACATAAGAATGGAATTGATCCATTCGTTGACATTTCCAAATACAAGAATGGATTGGTCATTCCGTTTATATATATGACAAATATATACATTATACAATTATAGTATTATAGTATATGTTATAGACATATTTATATAAAAATATATTTATACATATATGTGTGTGTGTACAATTATATAGGATATATATTTTTTACATATGCCTTATCTATATAACATTCATACTTGATTACTATTATGTATATATATAACAAATTTATACATAAAATATGTAAAACCATCATGTATTTATTTTTACCGAAAAATAAATATAATATGTATGTATGTATGTATGTATTGAGGTCATTTATAACATATAAAATATGCTATCTTCTCTTTATAGGTTTATTATTCATCTTCCTTTTATTTTATATGTGTGTATATATATATATAATAGTACAAATGTATAAATGTTATATATAGATATGTACATATATATAACATACATAAATAAATCATATCTTCATCGTTATACGTAAATATTTACATATAACAACATATATATTTATAAGTTAAGTATATATATATATATATATGCATATCCACAAGTTCAGGACATTTATGTGAAATACTATTGTATACACATCCCATTCCATTCTAAGTATGACACAACCAAACATAAGAATGGAATGGATCTATTGATTTCGTTGACATTTCCAAATACAGGAATGGATTGGTCCTTCCATTTTTTGTTACATTTCATTCCAATTAATTCCATTTCCAAGTCATTTTGACATACCAAACATGACATCAAATCTTAGTGGTCCCTCTTTACTTTATCCTTTATACCCTAGTAAAACCTACCCATTTAAGCTCTCAACAATCAAAATTTACAATAGCCCCCATCTTCTTCTTCTTCTTTTTTTCTTAAAAATTCTTTAAGATAAATGCTCTTCGAAACCCACTAAGCTTCATCTACACCTTAAACATTTCAATTACCCATTAAACCCAATACTAACTTAGTTGTTTTCTTGTAAGTTTTAGGTGAAAAATTAAGTGAAGAACTTAGTTAGGGAGGTTCCCAAATCTTGGCTCAATGGAGAGTTAAGGTAAGTGATGTTAAGTTCGATTTAAGTAAGTTTTAGATTGTTAAATATGAATCTAAATGGAGATTGGTGGTTCTATGTATATAAAATTATTTCAAATTAAGAAAAATACCATTTTTGAAGCTCTTAGTGAACAATAAGGAAGAATTTGGAAGATTAAGTTGAATCTCCATCAAAGTAAGTTCAATACAATGGTTGATTTAACGATTTATGATGATTAGAAGTAGTTTAATGTAGAATGCCCATGTGATCGCCACTTATATGGATAATTATTGAGTGTCATTTGATGATTTGGATGTTAATTTATGATTTAATATGTTATTGTGTTGTTGGCTGCTGAAATTAATAGTAAAAATTAAGTTTGATGCATGATGTTTTAAGATTTGTAAATAGGTATATGTGATCGTCACTTTAGGGAGTAAATTGGGACTTGAATTTCATTTGAAATTCAATTTTGATGATAAAAGATGATGATTTGATGATTGGAGTATGAGTATGTGGAATTAGAAGTGGTTTAAGTGATTAATTTGATAAATATCACATGCTAGAAGATATAATTAATAAAATGAATGACTTAATAGATAAATAAGTTGATTTAGTTGATAATCTATGATTTTTCAACATGTTTACATGTTCTTGAAGTGATAACTTTGATTGAAATTGAAGTTATATGATAAATATTCAGTTTGGCAAAGGTTAGGAATGATCTATGATGAATTAGTAGATTAATTGATCTTGAAATTATCATTTTTCTGCATGATTTGATTATATGTTTAATTCTTAAAATTTGATGAAATATTATGTTTAATTTGAGTTAATTCAGTGGAATTATGTTTAATTAATGAATCGGAGTTTGGTTGGATGTAAAATGAGGTCTAGAAGTGAAATTATGTTAAAATTGGACTAGTAGGAATGAATTTGAATGTTTTGGTGTGTTCTAGAATAATAGGTATTCTTTGGAAATGTTTTGGGCTTGAAATTGAAATATAAACGATGGTTTGGACTCTAGAAAGGAATAGAAACAAGTGGGCTTTGGTTTAGTGTAAATTGGACCTAAATTGGATAAGTTATGGGCATGTAAAGTGACAATTTGTAATTTTATGTAATTTGGAAATTCAAGGGCCCTAAAATGAATAAAGTGAGTTTTTTTTTTAAATGTTAAATAGATAGTAGAAGTAATAAGGATTTAAATGATTTTGGTTTTACTTAATTTAGATTCAAATTGAATAAGTTTTGACCCTTTAAAATTAAGGTCTTCAACTATGATGGATTTAAAACATGACATTAGTTGGCTTAATTAACTCCAATCAATGCTGACCAAATCTCAAGTTGGCCAAACCATGTTGGTCTAAGGACTACCCTCTCACTCTTCCCTTAGGTGGCCAATATGATTAAACATAATTGGATTAATTAAGTTTAATTAAAATTAACTATCATAAATGAACCAATATGGGAATTGACTTAATAAGATGGACTTAAATGACCAATGGGCCTAACATCCCAAATTCAATTGGGCTTACTCTCTTTTAAGGCCCATACCCTATGTAGGCTTTATCAAAATAAAATACCTAAATTGGGCCTCAAATCATATCAAGGCAAAAATCAAATTAAATACCTAAAATGGATTAAATTTAAGCGTAATAAGGTAAAATGAACTAGAATTAGGCATAATAAAATAAAATTGGTTTACGTGAATGAGAACATAAATGGGCTCAAGACCAAAATTCACTTGAATCTATTTCATCTTTAGGGCTCATACCCTAAATAAGCCCTAACAAGTCAAGAAACCTAAATGGGTCTAGGTTAATTAGAATATTTTAAAAATAACTTAATGGGACTTAAAATGGGCTCAATAATAATAATTGGATCTAAGTAATCTAATTAGGATTAAATAAAAAATAAATTATGGCATAATAAATCCAAATAAGCAAATTAAATGGATTAAGACCTAATTAGATAAATTACTTCAAATAATAGAATTAATTAAATTAAATAGGGTTAGTAGGTCTAATTTCAAATATAATTGGGTCTACTATTATTTAAGGGCTCATATACCTTAATTGGGCCTTAAATACTTCTAGACCTAAATTCAAATAACTTATTAGACGTAAAATGAATAAATTCTAAATGATTTGGGCCAAAATGAGATAAAAGCTAATTAGGCTTATATAACCCTTAATGGGCTTGTAATTAGTATGAACCTTAGATAGTTTAAACTCAACCCTGTAATAGTGTTTAATTTCTTAGAATAATCAACTAACTTAAGTTTTCTCTTTTATTGCACAAAAATGATTCAAATTGCTAAAATGGATTTTGGACTACATTCGGGAATCTTCAACCTTTGTAGGAATGCGGTAACATGCGTGTTGCTTATTAGGTTAGAAAATTTAAACCAAACTAATAATTAAACTTGGTTAAGTATCTACCTATTGCTTACTGTTTGTACTTGGTTACTTGAACTAGTAAGTGATAAACATTGGATTAGGATTATGATTGCAATCGTATGCTTTGAAATGACATAGTGGTTAGGTGTTTAGACCATTGAGAATGACTCATTAAGTAGCTGATAAATAAAATTATGTCAGATAACGGGTACTATAAGTAGAGAGAAAGTAAATTTAGAGCAAAAAATGTAAGCCAAATGGGCCGACCTGCCTCGACCCATGTTGGCTCGTGAGTTGAAGTGGGTTAGCTCGCTTTAGCTTGCACCAAATATAGGCTAAATAAACTAGCCCAACCTGCCCTGTGGGCCAACGTGAGTTAAGTGAGCCAACTTGCTAACTTGATCATCTGACCACTCTCTTACTTTCTTGCCCATCATCTCTCCTTTTTCCCATCGTCATAAGCCATAAACCCTTGCCATCTACCGGAAACCCTAGCCTAATCACACTTGTTGAACACCAAAGGCCATAGCACACTAGACTCAAATGCTTCGTCCTCCTATTCTCTTTCCATAAACCATGGAAGGGTTCTTGATGGTGAGGAGAGTAAAAAGAAAGAAAAAGAAAAGGAAAAGGAAAAACTAGGTCAGTTTATTAGTTGAAACCTTCATGGTAGAGTTTAGTTTATACATTTAGATAGTTACCTTAGTTGGGGTCACTGCTTTGAGCACTTAACAAAGAGCTTCGTTAGAGTTCTTCGTCACACTAAGGAGTTACTCTATCTTTGCTCTTAAAAAAAGGGGCTAATTGTACATGAAGAAAAACAAGTGGACAGAGGGTGGTGGTGGTAGTGGTAGTGTTTGAGTTAGCCCTTAGATCATGTGCTCATGGTGAGTTTGCTCGTTGGAATAAGGGAGGATGAATGAGGAGGAGAGCAACAGGAGGAAATGATGGGGATGGGAATGGGATTAATCACTTGGGATGAGAAAATGAATAAGAGGAAAATAGCAACTAGCAGTAGAAGAGGAAGGACAGTGGGGGTTTGAGGTGGTGTGATCTTTATTGAACAAGGGAAAAACAAGTGCCATTGTCATGGAAGTAAATGAGAAAAAAGTAAAAGAAAGGAAGTTGAAGTAGTTGTGGGGCCATCACTCGTCAACGAGGAAAAGAAAATTTTGAGAGTAGGAGGGAAGTACAATTGAGAAAGAAAAGGGTGGGTGCTCTTGGTTGATAAGGTTTACTAGATACTTTGAAGAGGATAGAGGAGGACTAAGGAGATTGGTAGACCATAAACTAGGGTGGAGACGAGCGACTCAAATGAGTGGAGAGGAGTAGAGGATAGGGGAAGAGGGTTTGAGTTTTGACGGAGACGGAGTGACGATTGATGAGTAGAGGAGGGCGAGGTTTTTTTTTTTTTTTTTTTTTTAAGTTTTGTAAAGTGTAATAGTAAAGTATCTGGACTCTCTCGCTTTCGCTCACTCGCTTCTTTGTTCTGTGACTTGACTTTTGTCTTGTCATTTTTTTTTTAAATCCTATCGGCTAACCTGCCTCACATTGGGTTGGCTTGCATTAACCTGCGGGTTATGCAGGGTAGGCCACAAAGCTCGCAATTTACGTGGGTTTCATTTTTTTAGCCTAACCTAAAAAAAAAAAAAAAAGGTTGGTTAGATGGGCTTGCCTACCTGGCCCGACTTGCATTCCTGACTTTAGGTATATCGAGAGTTTTCCAAGGTTATTGGACTTAATAGACTATACGATATAGTTGGATTGTGATCAATGCGTTCACATAATGATAGAGTCACTTAGGTATCGATTTTTGGTGATGTGGAGTCTGGCTATTCCCACAAATCCCAAACGTCCACTACGGTGGAATTGGATCCTAGATCTCCCATCATGACTCATGATGTCTGCAGTTATAAGTACTTTCGTACTTTACTTGAATAAGATAATTTAATAAATTAATTAGCTGTCTATTACATTAGTGTATTGATTTGCTTGATATCCATGTATGTGTTTGTATTATTATATACTGGACTCTTATGATTTATTCTAATTTTCTTTTTTAGGTAAGAATTATTTAACACACCCATCTTATAAATTACTAGGTTTTGGTTATAAAGAAGAGCGTGAGGATGAGTTCGCATACATGGATTATAAGGACTATATTTTACTTTCTTCTTTGGATGTGGACTTACTAATTTATGTTTTTGATAATATATTTATTCTTTTTAAAAATTGCTTATTACACTTATTAACTTATATTTATATTTTGTAGTTCGTTAGACTTTAGAATTCAAATTTCTCTCTCACATAATTTATTGTATTTTTCAAACTTGACATAACCTCAAGTAGTAATAACGAGTGAAATTATGTTGACAGGTGGAGAAAACGTTTTTCTTTGAAAAAAAAAATCGAAATCATCCAAATCATTTTAATTAAAATTTTTATGGTAGCTAGTCAGCGATATTCTACAACACTAGTTGCCTCTCATTATTTATTACTGGAAGGGAAGCGAATATTAAATAGAAATAAAGCTGTAAATAAATTGAATTGAAAAAATATAATATAAAGTTTAAGCTCGATTTAAATTTTAAATTTGAAATTTGAAATAATTTAAAATGTCATTGTATAAGTTAGAACTTGATTCGATTAAATTCATTTAAAGAGATATATAAAGAATAAAGACAATGGAATAAAAAAAGAGAAAGAATTTGAAATGTGTCAAAAAATTTAGTAAGACCTTAACTATCTATAGAATATCATATGGACTAGTTTTTTGTAGAGTTATAAACAAGTCAAACTATTTGTGAACTATTCGAGTTTAGTTTAATATTTATTCAAGATCATTTTGAGAATGGTTGAGTTGAGATTAAGTTATTTAAATAGTCAATCGAGTTGAGTTTATGTTTTATAATGTTTAATTTGATTAACTTGTGAATCTAATTGAGCTCAAGCTTTGAATTAAATTCAAATTAAGTTTATATATTAATATTGTTATTTATTATAATTAAAAACAATATTTTTTGATGAGCTTATATTTTAATTCAAAATTTTAAGCTCAGTTGAATTTGAGTTAAATTTAAACTTAACAACTTGACTCGTTTATAACCCGAGTTGTCGGTGATGCATTCACAAAATGGCAAAAAAAATCGTCAAAGTTCTCCGTAATAAAGGGCCTAAATCTTTGAGACAATTCGTGGCCCAAAGCACTTTACGGCAGCAGCCCTCCACTCCCAGACAATCAAGAGGAGTCAAGACCTGATGCAAATATGTTAAATTTCAAGGGTACTATGCAGTTCTTCCGAATCAAATCGATATTTATTTAAGTTTTATTCAATAATAATTATGTTAAGTTTAAATTTAATCTCAATTTATTCGATTAGCTTATGGAATCAAGCGTGAGCTTTATAACGCATAACTCGATTAGATTGTAAATATTATTGAACTTGAATTTGATTTAAGTATTAGTCAAATTCAAGCCGAATTCAGATAAGAAAAGGAAAAAATAGAAAAAATTCTAAAAAATTAAAAAGAAGGTATGAAAAAATTGAAAAAAAAAATTCCAATCACCCTAGGGTAAGGGATAATTATTATTAATAATAAACAAAGAATCCCATGCTGGGAACACTTTTGCTAGCTTTTTCACCATATCAAGTGATTTTTCAACACATTAATGTTTTTTTTTAATTTATTAAGATAAAATCGTAATTCTATATTTATTACTGTAAAATAGCTATTCCCAAAAAGATTATATTATAAGAAATGATTATTTTTATGTAACGTAGAAAAAATTAGAAATTTCAATTTTTTTTTTATTAGAGGAATTGCTATCCCTTATAGAATGTAAATTTTATTTTAAAAATATCTCATCATTAAACAATGTAACACTAAAAAAATTATTATTTTATTTCAGTAAATCAAATGTCACGCTAATAGCTCATGGACTGTATTATACTATAATTAAAATAGGAAAAAAAAAACAAGGATGTAAGAGAAAAGAAGAAAAAAATTTGAAAAAAAAAGATAAAAAAGAAAGGTGATAACATAAAAAACTAAAAAGATGTAGTGGATAAAGATAACATAAATTTAGAGGTTTTCTTTTTTTTTTTTTTTTGTGTGTGTGTAATTTAAGTAAGCAAAAGGAGGAGGAATTCACAATCGCGTGCTTCTGCAGACGGCTACTTGCTATTCATTCCTTTATATGGATATAACTATAAAATATCAGTTTATATATCTGAAAAACAAGCAAAATGAAAATCTATAGATTTTTGTATAAGGTTATAGTTTTGAGTTTGTAAATAAATAGTAGAGTAATTATAGTGTTTTAAAAATCAATACATATACTCCAATAGTAGAGTAATTATAGTGTTTTAAAAATCAATACATATACTCCTCATATCTAATTTCATGTGAAAAAAATTTCGAGTGGACATAAAATATCAAAAATCAGCTATGACACTTTAAAAGTGTGTCCTATGTTGTGTGAAAGTAACAACTAAAATGTATATTGGGATTTTTATCATAAGTAAAAGTTAAAAAAATAAAAATAAAAATAAAAATCTAGAAATCCTTGTATTCATTTTGAACAAATTGTGAGTGGCATCCTTACAAAATTCAAAATAGACATGTAGTAGTGTGATGTGTTCAATATGAGTGTCCATGTTACAACAAAAAATACAAGAGTTCGGAAAATTCCTAGCTGGCAAAAGGATTATATAATATGAGTAAGCTTAGTCTTTAGTTGATTGTTACATAGGATTAATGGTTTGATAGTTGTAAAATTCAAAATGATATAATATTTAAGAAAGAAAAATAGTTACAATGTAAAGAACAATATGATATAAATATAAGAAAGAAAAAAGAAAAGGGTATTCACCCTCCTTACAAACATAATGTTTCTTGGAGCATAGCAAGCTCGAATTTGCCTTCACTTGTTTTACTTGCATTTCTCAATCAACATAGAAAAAAGCCTTTGATTAGTCTTCTAATTGAAATCATAGAGAAGAATCAAAGAGAGAAAAGGCTAAGGTTAAGGTTTCGTATACGATAGAAGAGAGGTTGTGCGAATAGAGTGACAATTCTAAAGAAGTATTTGAATCTTGATTGGTAAAGGGCTTTGGGCTTGGGCCATTTAATAAGCCTATCAACTGGTGCTCTCATTCTTTTTATTCATGGCAGCTAGATTCGCAGTACAAGCAATAGAGATGGAAAAATTGCAGTCATTGGTGTATTCCAATGCAAAGAGTGTTAAAACATTACAAGTTCAAGTTAAAAAATCAGTACAATATAATTAAAAAATTCAAGAACAAGTAAACACTTTGAATTCTTCTACGCAATTGATTCATGAAAAGCTTGACAATAGTTTCAAGAATCAAAACCATTTATTAAAGACACAGCAAAATTTTTAGTCATAAGTTTCATTAGATTCTGTTCATTCAAATGATGAAACAAATGATATTTTGTTCAAGGGAATCAAATTAGAAATTCCAAGATTTTCGGGGGCTAGCTTGTTGGGATGGATCTTTAACAATAAGAAAATTTTCAACTTTCACAAAATTCTTGAAGGACAAAGACTTACTATTGTTTCTTTTTCCATGGAAGATGTGGCACTTCAATGGTTTTAGTAGATTGATAGGAATAAGCAATTGTACACTTGGCCAAATTTCTTGAGAGCCCTTAAAGTTCGTTTTGGACCACCTGAATATGAAGATGTGGAAGGTACACTTTCTAAATTGGTACAAACCAAACTAGTAGTTGAATATCAAGTTAAGTTTGAGGCATTTTCTAATAGAACAACAAGCATTCCTACCCATTTTATACTTTGTTGTTTTGTTTTTGGTTTAAAATCTCATATTCGAAGAGAGGTTCAAATCGGAAGATCAACATCTTTATCACATGTAATATGGTTAGCCAAAATGCATGAAACCAAATTTGCAAATAGTTATTTCTCTTCTCATATCCACCACCCTCCATCATCTTTTTATAAACAACCACTTAAGTTTTCTAAACCATCATTTTCTCAATTATTTTCTTTCTCTAGTTCTACACCATATTTTAGTAACATTACCAAACCTTCTGTTTTGTCTATTAAACCATCACTACCTATTTGCAAATTGACACCATCAAAGATGTTGGCAATAGGGTTTATGCTAAAACTGTGATGAGAAATATGATAGAAATCATAAATGCAAGGCTAAGTTTCTTTGATGTTGCAAGATGATGAGGAAATTACTATTAATGATCCTATTTAGGAATCAATATTACAATAAACACATGATGTACATGATGATGCAGATACTATTAGTTATCATGTATTATCTGGAGTTGTGGCTCCATGCACCATCAGATTTCAGGGTATTATTAATGGACTTACAGTTTCTATTTTAGTAGATTAAAAAAATACACATAATTTTGTACAAAGTTGTATTGTGAAGCTTCTAGGATTGACCATTACTCCTCCACGTTTTAATGTTATAATTGGAAATGGTAAAAAACTTATGTCTAAGGGATAATGTTCTAACATTGCAGTAGAAATATAAGGATTACAATTCATAGACTTTTTATTAGAAGTGAACAAAAAAACTGATCGGACGTGAATTGGATGAAATCGAACTAAACCATAAAGTAAGTTCGAACCGTCCTTTTAGGTTCAAAAAATTTATGAACTAAACTGAACCATTTTTATATATATATTTGAAAAAAGTATGAACCAAACGAAACTATTTCAAATAGGACCAAACCATAAGAACTAAACTGAACCGTTTTTTTTTTTTTATATTTGAAAAAAGTACGAACCAAACAGAACTATTTCAAATTGAACCGAACCATAAGAAGTAAAAAAAATAAAATGATGATAAAAATCTAAAGAATGTATGATTAAAAAAGACGATTTTAGGTTATTTATTTAATTTTTCCTTTTGTTTAGTTTTTATCAAATAAATTACTTTTTTTTTAATGTCATAATTTCAATATGGTTGAGAGCTCATTTTACAATTCAGACAAATTATAGTACTCGTAGGGGGATTATGATCCAAGTTATTTAAACTCTTGAGCAACATAAGTACCTTTCTAAGTTGATTGGGTATGATTATACCATTTCTTATAAAGCTAATAAAGATAATCAAGTAGCATATGCTCTTTCGCAATAGCAAATAGAGGAGGGATAATATTTTGGGTGGTCCTCACCTCATTTTAATATGGTGGAGATATTAAAACATGAATACATCACCCTTACTGCTTTCAAGCAACTTATTTCTGAACTTAAAAAGGGGCAAATAGTCAAGTGGGCTATTAGTTTGAAGAATGGTCTATTATTTTTCCATAATAGAATATTTTTGGTACCTCAGTCATTTTTAATTTCTCCTTTATTGCTAGAATATCATGTTACCCCTAGTTTTTGTCATTTTAGTGTTTTGAAGATGTATAAGAGGATTTTTGTTGATTTTTTTTTTGAGGGACAACGTGAAGATGTGGAGAAATTTATACGGAATTGTATTATTTGTCAGCAAGTAGAGTATTCTTCTAGATTACATGTTGGATTATTAGCTCCTTTGCTTGTTCTTGATAGAATATAGGAAGATATTAGCATGGATTTTATTGCATGCCTTCTCAAATCACAAGTTTTGACAATGATATTGGTAATTGTTGATAGATTATCAAAATACAGTCATTTGGGAGCACTAGAATCATATTTTACAGTAGTATAGGTGCCTACTTTGTTTTTGAACATGGTTGTCAAACTTAGTGGTTTTCCTCGAGCCATTGTATCTAATCGGGATCCAATTTTTATGAGCAAATTTCGAAGAGAGCCATTTTAGTTGAGTGGTGCAACATTGTCTATGAGTAGTGCCGATCATCCACAAAGTGACGGGCAAACGAAAGTTCTTAACATAACTATTCAGCAATATTTATGAAGTTTTGTGATGGAGCAACCTCATCATTAGGTCAAATTTTTGCCTTAGGCTAAATTTGCTTATAATGTTTCATATCATGAAATGGGCTAAGACAACTCCTTTTGAAGTAGTCTATGAAAGACCTCTACCATCTATTCTTGCCTATGTCAGGGGTACATCTAAATTAGAGGTTGTGGATTTTAAGTTGAGTACAAGGGACCAGATATTAAGGGTGCTTCATTAGAACTTATTACAATATTAGCTACATATGAAGCAAATGGCTAATAGACATCATACTAATGTAACATTTGAACAAGGAAATATGGTATTTGTGAAGCTTAGACCTTATAAGAAACTTTCACTAAGCCAACAATCTTTTCATAAGTTGGATAAAAGATATTTTTGACCCTACAAGGTGCTTCGTAGAATTGGGAGTTGTGCTTATGAGCTAAAACTTCCACCATACTCTAAGATTCATAATGTATTCCATGTTTCCACACTTAAGAAAGTTTATGGAGATTCTATTCCTTCTTTAAAACTACATAAAGATGTGATTCAGGGACATCCATTTTTGGTACCTCTAAGTTTGGTTGATAGTAGAACTATTGTTTAAAATGGGAACCCTATTTGACAGATATTAGTCCAATGGAGTATTCTATTACTAGAAGACACGACTTGAGAGGATTTAGACCAATTTTAGCACAACTATCCTACTTATAACCTTGAAGAGAAGGTTGTTTTTCCATTTGTGGAGGAAAATGCTACAACAAAAAATACAAGAGTTCAAAAATTTCTAATTGGCAAAAGGACTACATAATATGAGTAGGCTTAGTGCTTAGTTAATTGTTACATGAGATTAACAGTTTGATAGTTGTACAATTCAAAATGATATAACAAACATTCAAGAGGGAAAAATAGTTACAATGTAAATAACAACATGATATAAATACAAGAAAGAAAAGGAAAAAGGGTATTCACACCCCTTATGAACACAATGTTTCCTGGAGTGTAGCGAGCTCAAATTCGCCTTCACTTCTTTTACCTGCATTTCTCAATCAAGATGGAATAAAAAACCTTTGATTAGTTTTCTAATTGAAATCATAGATAAGAAATAGAGAGAGAAAAGGCTAAGGTTAAGGTTTTGTACACAATAAAAGAGAGGTCATGCGAATAGAGTAACAAGCCTATCAGTCCACTTATATTTTTTTTATTATTTTAAGGAGACACTAATATTGTATACTATATGTATTAAAGCAGCATTGAGCACGTATTAGTGCACTCGAGTATATGACGTTACATGTTTTCATCTAAATTGAAGGATATCGTAGTATATAGACATGAGCGCTAGATTGGGGGGTGTTGTTGAGTCTTGGACCTAGCAGGTCCTCCTCTCATGCCTCCTCTCTTGTAGAATACCATTGTTTTGACAAAAATTCAACGTTTTGTGTCGATATAATTTGATTGCACACATTGCATGAAAGCCCAAATGATATGATTGATGATGAGACTAGCACACTGCATGTAAGCCCAAATATAGTGTTTCCCCACACAATTTAATATCACGGTCCCATCAACATGAGTAAAGGGGCAAGTAGGTAGGTCACAATTTCATCTATTTTTAATAATATCTTCAATTAGGATATAATATATAAAAAAGAAAAGTTTATATACAAAATGATATAACTTATATATAAAATAATTTTTTATATTATTGTATAAATAAAGGATATATTAAAAATAAATGATTATATATATTATATGTATTTATTTTTTTATTAATATGATTATAAAGTATCGAGTAAAATTAATTTTTTTTATTTAAATCTTGGTTTGCTTTGAATCAACCAAACTGTCGGCCACATGTACAGTAACGAGGTACACTCATTGCTTGGGCGGCTGCCAATTTAGAAGAAGAAACCAAGAAGGATCCTACTTCCAAATGCATCACTAGCCTACCTTATCTTCAATCATTTTATATACATTTACGTGGCTATCTAAAGTAAATATACATGACATTTTGGTAGTTGAGCACGTGCCCTGCATCTACTATTTAACAATAGAAAAGTACGTATAAAGTAACAATATATATATAGAGAGAATCATATAAAAAATTAATAATGATCATATTAATGTTGCTGTAAAAAAAAATTGATGGATAAGGATTATAGAGTCTAAAATTCTCCTTTTACTTTAGTGAAAGAAAAAGAAACGAAGAAGAAGAGTATTGAATGAAATTAAGAAAAATGTTGAAATATGAAAGTAATACATAGCAAAAGAGAAGGAATTTTCTTTTTCTCTTTTTTTTTTTTTTTTCTTGATAAAATAAAATAAATAAATAAATAAATACAATACATATATATACACGTGTGTGTGTTTTATTTAACGGCCCTCGTGGAAGATTCATTTCCATTGAAATTTTGTGTCTCCAAGGATACAATTATTTACGGGGCAGTGAAATTGTCGGGCCAATTACGAAAGGTGGTTGTTTATTTCAACATGTGTTACACAAATCTTTATTCAATAAATGATGTGTCTATGTTGTTGTGTCCACGTTGGGAAATTCCTCTGGGCCTTTGAGCCAAGTGCGTTGAATGGCGGCTACTTAAAACATTGTCAGAACTCAAAAGCAAGATACAGTTGGCGTGGCATGGCAACATGAACAGGGTCCTCCAATTAGATTCCACTTTCAACCTTCTTTTGTCCTTATGTCTTTATCATTTGCATTATTTGTACAACTCATTGCCGAATGGACAACCAAATCTTCAATCAGATTTCCCATGCCCTAATTAGGAATGTCGATCCCCTTTCCTCTACTATCATTATCAGTGGGGAAGTACTCCTATAAATTTTTAAGGTATGGAACCCTAATTTCCAAATGCATTAACCATAATAGAAGAATTTCAATCTGTTAAATATATGTTGTTTAAGGAAGGAGGATTTATTTATTGCATTATGACTAAAAGAACTCTCTTGATCTGTATGACGATACATATTTAAGTAAGAAATCTAATTTTTCATATATTATTATAATAAGATAACTCAAATGTGCACCATATTTATTTTTTTTGTTTAAGCAAACCAAGGAAGGAAAACGTGATTGTAAGACAAGAGGACAACTAAAATTAGGGGAATCCTACAATACTAACATGCTTGGAGTAAGGTGATAATTTTACATCCAACCTCAATTGGCAGTTTCATGACAAGATTGAGTAAAAATAACCCTAAGCTTATAATCATAAATTGGAGAAAAATAGAACCTTGCAATGAGGAATCAAATTGCATGTTATTACGATTTGAGGTTGTAAATTAAACTGTAGATTGTTGATGTATTTTACCATTCCTAGAGAAATTTAGGTGAATTATATATTAAGTTGGTATTATTGTCAAAAGTGTAATTGAAATTGTTAAATTTTGTAGTTGGTGATTGTTTTAATGTTTGGAGGATTGATAAGGATTTAAAGAAACAATTTTGAGATTAAAATCCGAACTAGAACGCTCTACATTAAGTCTTTAACAAAGAAAATCAAAAGGGTAAGAATAAGATTAAAAGTGGTTTATCAAGTTAAAAATTAGTCGACCATGTTATAAACTTTTTTAGCTATATTGGTGGTTAAGTCAATCAAGTTTGGCGATACGAGAATGTGATCAACCTAATTTAAAAAGCTATCAACCAAGTTGCTTCATAGGGGGGAAATCTAGTTAACATATTTTTGCATAATTATATGATTTTTGTCCATTTCAAAATATTTACAAGTTGGTTGACTAAATCCATATATTTGGTTATTATTATGTATTTTATGTGTTACATATAGGTTTAGATAAACAATTTAATGTCTATTAACTGATGTTTGTTGTTTGTTCTTACGTCAAAGCTACAACTAACTCGATAGTTGAGCCATGGACTAGGTACTCATCACTTATTGATGATTGAGCATTCTTGATGAAGTGTTCAGTATGTAGGTTGTAGTAATGGCTAACTGCTTTAATGTTGTACAGTCCCCTATAGATGGGATTGGGAATGTGAGGCGAGCTCGATGGGCTAACCTGCTCAATCCACAATTTTTTGTAGGTCAGGTAAAAAAAATTTGGCCGCTAAATTAAAAAAAAAAAAGCACAAAGGAAAGCTCGACAACGACAAGACAATAAATCACAACTCATGGCATTCACACATCACATAGTCAAACTTACACCTACAATAGACCAAGACCATAGACTAATCCACTTCCACCTATACCTTCTTATCCTCTACTCCTCTTCACTCTATCATCAGTTTTTCTTCATCTTTAGTCCTCACTTCTTAAGTCTTCACTTCAAGCTTCTTCATGCATCCAATCAACATCACTTTAGTCGTCTTGATCCACTACAGTCATCGCCGTCGTCATCTCGTCAGTCACTAGCCTCCCACTCGCCGCACTGGCCTGGTCTCTTACTCTAAGCCCTAAGGTAAGTGCTTAAGAAGAGTTAAGATTAAGAAGTTGCATTTTTTTTTTTTTTAATGAGGATGTGCTGTAGGGTTTGGCCATTCGAGCTTTGGGGTTTAGGGTTTGGGAAGGGAAGGGAAGGAAACATCTATATTCTTTATTCATTCTAATCTCTGTAGTAAGTTAGTTATTTGAAATGAGGCCAAATCAATTCACTAAAACAGGCACAACATCTGTTATTACATTGTAAAATGTTATTGCATATCTAAAGTAGGAGGTTAAAAAAAAAGAAAAGAAGAAGGGTGAATATGTGTATTTCCATATCCAAAGTAGGCACTTAATGTTTATTGTTGTTGTTTGATATAGGTTGGGCACTTAGTGTAGTAGAGTACTTTTCGAGATTATGTCTTTGTTGCAGGTTTAAATTTTACCTTGATGAATTTTATTTTTGGCATAGGTACAACATCTTTATTCTAACATTTTCTTCTACTAATGTACTTTCAGAATGGATCCCAAGCAATAACACTACAAATATAATACAATGTACTAATGTAAATGATGTGTCCAAAGTCGATGGGCCTAATGCTAATGTACATGTAGGATCTTCTCAATTTGAAGAACCCACAAGTAAGAAGGCTCAACCAAGTAGTTCTGAAGTTTGGGAAAAATTTGCAAGAATAGGTGTATGGAGAGATAGTAAAAGTAAAGCCAAATGTAAAGTGTATGAGAATGAATATGTTATCGAGAGACATACACATGGAACTTCAACCTTACTTCGACATATGGGAAAGTGTTGTTTGACTCAAGTTCCTAAATATAATAATGTTGGTAATATGATAATTGATCAAGCCGGTAAGTTAAGGTCAAGAAAACTAGATCCAAAAGTTACTCATGAGATAATATCAATGGTTATTATTGAACATAATCTCCCATTTTTATTTGTTAAGTATAGGAGAATCACATGGTTTATAAGGTTATACAATCCTGCTTATAAGCCAATTTCTAGAAAACTATTACATCAAATGTTTAGAATTTATATTTGGCTCAAAAGGATAATTTGAAACAAATTTTGCATAAAATTCAAGGGAGAGTTTGTTTGACCTTTGATGTATGGATTGCTTCCACCAGTGAAAGATATATTTGTTTAACTGGTCATTTTGTTGATGACAAATGAAAACTCAATAATAAAATTCTTTCTTTTTATAAAATGCCCCATCTTTACTTAGGTTTAGAGCTATTCAAGAAAATATTTGAATTTTGGAAAAAATTGGGCATAGATAAAAAGATATTCTCCCTTAGATCAGATAATGCATCTACAAATGATTGCATGCAAGATTTCTTAAAAGAGTAACTCAACTTACAAAATAGTTTCTTATGTGATGGTGAGTTTTTCTACATTAGATGTTATACCCATATTCTTCATTTGATTGTTAAAGAGGGGTTAATTGTAAGTAGTGAAGCTTTGCATAAAATAAGGGAGAGTGTGAAGTATGTTAGGGGCTCCGAAGGTATAATGAAACATTTTTTGGAGTGTATTCAATGGGTTAGTGACATTGATACCAGTGTTGATTTGCTTTTGGATGTAGTTACTAGATGGAATTCAACTTGCCTTATGCTTGATAGCACACTAAGGTATCAACATGCTTTTTGTTACCTTCAATTGAGCAATTCTCATTATAAGTATTGTCCAACAATAGATGAGTGGGGAAGAGTAGAGAAGATATGTAAGTTTTTTAGCCATTTTTATACTAGCACCAATTTGATGTCAAGATCCTCGTATCTAACTTTAAACCTTTATTTCTTGCAAGTATGGATAATTGAATGTTTGTTGAATGAAAATTTTGATAATAAAGATCATGTCATAAGGGAGATATATATTAAAATGAAACAAAAGTTCGATAAACACTGGAGGGAATATAGTATTATCTTTGCACTTGGAACAATCCTTGATTATTGGATAAAGTTTAATTTTTTGAAGTTTTGCTTTAATAAAATTTATCGTCTCGCTTGTGAAGAGAAATTGGCTAACATAAAGAGCAAGCTATAAAAGCTCTTTGGAGAATATGACAATAGCAAAATAGATCGCATGTCTAAATTTTTTAGGTTGGATCATCTTCTCAAGCACAAGAAACATTTGGAGGTGGACGTAAAGGAGTAGCAGCACAAAACTTTAAAATTTGAAAAGCTTTGGGTATTGATTTTTCTACTTTAGATGTAAGTTCAATAATAACTTCATTTATTTTTTTAATGATTTTTTTTAGTATTATATATTAGTATTTAATTAGTTTTTCCCTTAATAATGTAGGAGTATTACCAAGTAGAAGTACAAAGTTTTGGAAAGTCTTCTTTGGATCTTTATTTATATGAGCCACTAATGGATATGAACTCCTACTTGGAATTAGATATATTACAATATTAGAAGACTCAAAGCCAAAGGTATCCTAATTTGTGCATCATGGCCTCTGATGTGCTCAACATTCTAATTATGACTGTAGCGTCTGAGTCAGCTTTCAGTATTAGTAGCTATATTCTTAATAAGTACTGCAATTTTATGCTCCTAATAAATGTAGAAGCTTTAATTTGTATACGTAATTGGTTATAAGGATTTACTTGTAAAGGTGAATCGAAGGTGAATCATTTTTCTTCTTTTGGTAATATTTTCTTTTAGTGTATTATTTCAAGCTTTTAACATATAATTATATGTGTGATTTGGTGAATTGTAGATGAAGAAGAAGACATTGGGAGTGGGATTACTTCATCAAAGGGAGACTCGAATTTGGTTGTTGATGATAATGATGATGATTGATAGTTTAATAGATATATGAAGAAGAAGAAGAAGAAGTAATGATGGTTGTTTCAATAGTTTTTTTTTTTCCTTTATTATTGACTTTGTTTTCTTGTGTAATTAGTGAAAAAGACTTTGTGATAATTGATACATTTGCTTGATTATCGTTTGAGGTTGTTTTGTTCTCTATCATATGAGATTTAAGATTTTGTTTTTTAAATTTTTACTTAGTAGTTGGTTTTATCTAATTACTATGTGATATATATATTATAATATATAATTTATAAAATTTTGCATTTTTATGCGGGTTGGTGGGTCGGCCCGCCTAACTTACTTTAGCTCGCAGGGCAGGTTAGCTAGCCTACATAAAGTGTGAGCCAACGTGAATCAACCCACTTCAAACCGTAGGTCGATGTGGGTCAAGGTGGGCCAACTACATTTCCATCCCTACCTAGAGAGAAGCTATTAACAAATCACATTAGTGGTACAAGATGCAACTGCGGATGGTATCAGTGGACTAATGGTTTGGTAGCTAATATGAATGATGTAACCAATACAAGACAATTTGATCTTAAATGTTAGAATTTACATATTCCTATTAGTCTTGGTTATTAGATTTTGGAATATTTGAATTAGCCCTCAAAATACCGAAGTTGTTTGTGCATGTTGCATCTACATAAATAAGATAAGCAATTGGTCATGTGTATGTTGTTTGCTATTTGCTTGTGCATTAGTATATTTGTTTAAACATGTGTATGGTATGTCATGTGAATTTGTTGTGTAGGTTGTATTTGTGTACTAAGCTTTGCCACTCACTCATGTTTAAGTTGTCTAATTATATGGGAACCAATGAATAATAATATGTGGACTTGTATGATTACTTATGATATGACTTATAGTGTGGGAGTGGATCAATAATAGTGCTACTAATGACTACAAGGAGTAGAACACTTAATTTAGAAATATAGATATGAAATTTGTTGATCCTTGATGATTTTTACTTCGAAGACATTTGATGACTTTACTATGTTTAATTAGAATCTCTTATTAATACAACTTATTATTAAGGATGGGCATGGTTTTGTCCCTTAAACCAAATTGAACCGTAATACAACTCTTTTTTTTTTTTTTTGCTAAATCAAATCTAATTATATGATTTGGTTTATAATTTTTTCAAGCCTAAAAAAAAAAAAAACGATTTGGTCAATTCGATCTACTGTTTAAACTGTTTGTACACGTGCTATTATTATTTTTTCTATTATAGAGGTCAATAAATTATGAAAAATTATATCTAACATAAAAAAGATTTAATTTGTTATCATTTCCCAATATTACTCACTATTTTTAATATTCATTTAACATATTTAAGGGGATTTTATTATTTCTTTCTAAAAAATTATGATTCTTATATTAGTTAATAAGTAAAAATATAAAGTAAAAAAAAGAAGAAGCAAGTAACTTAATGAAAATCAAATAAGATGAAGAATTGAATAAGTAACATGAAATATTCTTATTTTGTTATATATCCTTTAAATTTTTATCGCCATTTCTATTTTTTTATTTATCATAGTTTTATTTGGTTCAATTTGTAATTTTTGGAACCTAAAAAAAAATGGTGTTCATTTTTTTTTAACCAAAAAAGATGATTTAAACACAGTTTAAGGTTGGATTCAATCTAGTCCGATTCGGTTCACAATTTAATCAGTTTTTTTTTCTTTCAATCTTGCTTATTATGTATTATAAATTTATGGATAAATATCTATTTATGAGTTTAGAAGAGTAATATTTCATATTATGGATTTTCGTTAATATCTTTAAGTCTTGTACATTTCTATCTAGTGTAGAATTATACAGTAAAATTATTGCATCCCGATGATTCCGAAATGTTAGAGTCAACGTTTTTAATTGAGTATTGACAATACCTTCAAGGACATTCCAGCGAAGCCCCCCGAGTGTCACCGGCCTCAATGCTGGTGGCTGGATGTGAAGCCAAAGAGTCAAACACTGAATTGAGTGTTGTGAAATCATTTTTGTTAATAATCTCGGGAGTACTCATTTAATCAATCCTCTTAACTGTATCCAAGAACCATTATATTTATTGTTTTATACAATATATAGCGAAAATATAAAATTTTTCTTTTGATGTATAGTTTCGAAAAGCCAGGGGCCAAAAAAAAAAAAGAAGAAAAGAAAAATCGTTTATTTTGTAGGAACTTCAATTATATTCAATGGGTGCTCAGCTAGAATCCTCCTCCACATGGTGAAAAAAAATTGCGAAGAAAAATTTAAACAGAGATAAACTTGATATCAACAATATTTTATATCACGTGATTCATATATATCGTAATTTATGATAGTATTATATGTGTTTGGTACATTGTACGGATGTAATTATATTATAAAACAAATAAATATTTTTTTTTCACCAAATTAAAGTTTATAGGAATATGAAGAAAGATTGAACCTATTCCATCTATGTAATAAAAGGTATTAATACCATTTAGATAATAACATCTTAGTATATACAAGTTTAGATTACAAAAATGCAAAACCCTAAATAATAATAAAAAAAAAAAAACCGAAAATCACGTCAATTTGTTTTTTAGGTTTTGGTTTCGTATACCCATCTTAATTATACATGTATAAATCGACTATGACTTGTTGGTCCAAAGTCTTTATTGAGAATCTTCCTTGATTCCGAGAGATCAACATGATTTTGTATTTATTGGGGGTGATAGGGTGTTCGTTGGATATTCGATGTACTTAATAATAAACAAAGAATATTTTTGGCATTAACTAAAGAAAATTTCTGTGTACTGATGGACACGTGCTGAAGGCCCATCTGATGTGGTGAGACTTCCTTACACTTTCTTTTGAGTGGTATTTACAAGTAGATTGTACAAAAATACTAAATTAAGTCGACCACTATCTTAATGACAATTGAATCACCTCACCAACTTTATGATTACCAATTAAATTAGTATGATTAGATGAACTGGCAATTTGTTGTACACTCCATAACAACTATATATGATATTCCACCGAAAAAAGAAAGAAAGATATATATGGTAAATATATTTGTAATCTTTATAAGAATATAAGCAATGATTATATGGAGAGTAAAATTTTTAAATTCAATCATTGTTTAAGAAAATAAGTCAAAGTTTTTTATTCAAATTAGTCATGGTGTCCAGCTATTTTTGCTCGTACTATAGCGGGCGAAAGAGAAACAGGAGAAAAGACCCGATTTGTTCTACATATAGTTAATTGGACATTTTAAAGACACTTACTATCAAAACCAAAATTAGTCATGACAAGTAATTTAAACAGATTATTAATAAAAAATATGTAGTGATAATTATAAATTCTAATGTGTAATTTAATTATAGTTTAGACACCCAATTTTTAAGTCAAAACCAAATAATTTTATATATTTTTACTAAGCCGATTGATCAAATAAGTCCTTAATGTTTTAAAATGATGCTCTAAAAAAAATTTATAAACTATTAAATGATTTGATTTTGATTCTAAATATAAAAGGTTTTCATTTTAATATATATATATATAATAAAAAAATCACATATTTTAAAAAATATTAATATGATGCTATTAAATATTGCTAAAGGTCAAAATAGAAAACTCTTAATATCCGTGTGTACTTACTTTCGGTATTGTATATGATATTACTAGAAATATGAGAATTTTTTTTTTTAATTTTATAATTAGTGCTTGAAAAACATCATTCATCAAATTGGTTATCTAACCTTTTTTTTTGCTGGAGCAAGCATCAAACCATGTTGATCCACCTTTTGGAAGACGAAATGAAGCAGCGGTGCCTTTTTGTAATCCCACTAAATGATCCACTGTTCACATGACACCATATGAATATTATGTGTATATATATTTATATTTATAGTCCCAACATCATGACTCATGAGAGCAAAGTTTAAACCTGTCCTAGATCACATTGTTCTTTCCACTCTCCTTTTGCAGAATCTTGATTTTGGTACTGCTGATCTCAGTACTGTTTCACTACTGAAGTCAAGGTATAAAAATGGATCCCTAGTGTACATTCTGTCCGCCTGTCTAGTCAGATTCTACAGTAAGGCACTCTAGAGACAAAAGTTACTAAAATAAATACATCAATAAATAAATGAATGAAGAATTGGCATTGAAGCCTGGATAGTGTATAAAAGACAAGTAGAGTCTCTTTTTATTATTCATGTATTCTACTCTCTCTCTCTCTCTCCTTCTTCTTGTTGATAAAATTACTTCCCTTCTCTGTTTTAAGCCCTTTGACTCCTTTAGGTTTCCAATAAAAGGCATAGGATTGTTCAATTATTGTAACTCCATCAAATCATTGTTCCGATTGAAGGTAATCGTTTAAGCTTATCTTGTACAAATCTTATTTTAACGAGTGCTCCCGAGGCAATTGTTAGAAGAACTGGATCTGATTCTTTTTCTTTCTCTTTTTTTCTTCCTCTTGTGATGTAGGTGTACTGGTATGGATGAAAGGTACAACTATTATTACCAAGGAAGTGGTCTGTGGAGAACATTGAGGGATGATGATTTTGAAGAATCAGATGTTTGGGACACTATCAAGGACAACAGAGACAGCAATCATACCTCAGACTACGATTTTTCCACTATTAATGAACCTAACTATCATGTTTCATCAAAACATGTCCCTTCTGCTGCAAAGATGATACCAAGAGCAAGTAGCAGCAGCACAACTCCTGAACCCAAGAAACTGTACCGGAAATCAGCACCTGTCAATGTTCCCAATTGGTCAAAATTCCAGAGACAGAAGTCAAAGAAAATCTCCAAGAATGCTAGATGGCAAGACAATGATGATGATGACGATGACGATGATGATGATGATGATGACCGTGATGGTGATGGGGCCGTGAATAGTAATGATGATGAGGATGAGAATGATGATGGTGGATATGGTGAGAAATTGCCTCCACATGAGTACATAGCAATGAGGCTTGCAAGGAATCAGATTTCATCATTTTCAGTTTTTGAAGGTGCAGGGAGGACTCTCAAAGGGAGGGATCTTTACAAAGTGAGGAATGCTGTTTTAACTAAAACAGGGTTTCTTGAGTCTCCATGAGAATAAGTAAAGTCAAAATCTGTATATGTATATATGTACAGGGTTGTGATGGGCATGCTAGTCTTAGAGATTCTTGCAAGAATTGCTTCTTTTTTTTCCTTTCAATTTCAATGGGTTGGGAGAAATTGAGCCCCGTCTTATTTTGTTTGGTCATAGAGGTAGTAGGAATTTGTGGAAAGAGTCTTAGGAGATCCATTTGATGTATAGAGATTCCAATCTATTGATATCAAATGAGGTAGTAGGAATTTGTGGAAAGAGTATTAAGAGATCCATTTGATGTATAAAGAAGCCAATCTATTGATATCAAAGGTGATGATTCGGTCTAGAATTCTCATTTTGGCTTCCACTTCGAATTAAAGCAATACCGTTTCTTCTTTTATAACGTTGATGTTTCCTATCTCCATTTTTCTTGACTGAATTCAACATCACTATTGGGTGATAAAGCTTTCGATAAGAGTGCTATGCTACTTGGATTCATAAGTGGTGGATAGATATAAATCAGATCTCGACGTGTGGTGGCTATACTTTCTCGTAAGGGCTATTTTCCTAACAATATGAGTAAAAATAAAAATCAATAAATATAATTTTCTCGTACTTCTGTGTCAATCATTAAGCAATCCAAGCGACATATAATTCCCATTCAATCTTTTTCTACTAAGAGGGGGTATTCCTACATTATGTGTGATGTGTTGATTGCTTCTTTCTTGGAAACTTCCAATTCATCTCAAAGAAATTTTGTCATTAATCAAGAAGAATTAGGTAGAAGAGAAAGCTTTTTTCTTGTCGTGCTCGAAGGCAAGAAGACAATGGTATACGATCCAGATATTTCAAATAATTGTAGGATATTAATTATCGCGTTATTCGGTGGCAAAATATATAAATAAGCTCCTTGCCTCATGAAACTTTTTTTTTCTTGATAATTACAATAAAGAAAAGGAAAATTAAACTTTATTCATTTGACTGAAAGTTAGTGTTCATACCAATAATAGTTGTAAAAAAATTATGATATGTTTAGTATGTAGAAATGAACTCGAAATGGAATCGTAATTTTGGGTTTTGCTTCATCTTCTACATATGGATATGCTTTCGAAAACTAGAATTGCGATTCCGCAAAATTTTTAATTCTACTTTTAAAAGACAATTCGATTCCGTATTTGAGATGACCAGCATGTTTAATGATCATTAATTAAAATTACTTATTTAACCTTTAATTTTATTATGACATTTAATAATTAAGAATAGTTCTGATAAATACTATTTTATAGACATTTTATTCTCTTTGCATTTTCAAACACCTAAATAGATTTATCATTTTACTCCATTTTATATCATTTCTATATATTAAACATACTATTAACACTTTTATATTTGCTAATTCTCCAATAAGTCCTTAAAACTTTCTTGTCTGTTCGATAAACCTCTGCACTTTTATATTGGTTCAAATTAGCCTTGAACTTCTTGATGATGCATGGAAAAAAAAATTACAAACAATATCAATAATTAATGTATATTTAAACTTTAATATTTTGTGGTGAAGCTCTAGTTAAACTTTGATTAAATATTTATTTAATATTTTAGATTTGTATTTACTAACAGTGGAATTTGATTAAATATATCCTAAATAAAATATTTTGATTTGTTACAATCGAGAAATCTACAGGCCTATTTAAATGAATATGATAGTATAAGAACTTAATTGGTAACAAATTCAAAGGACTTGATCGTTCGTTAGGCAATGTTTCAACAACTTATTTGTATATTTTGCCTTGTTTGATTTAAAGTGAAACACTCAACTACTTAGGAAAAAAGTTGACCATCCATAGCTAGTACATGTGAGAGCTCCAAATAATTCATTTTCTTGCCTAACTTTCATGTGTTGGGTCCTTCTATGAAACAATTTTCATGTGCTGAAAACAAAGTAACCATACACAAGAGTTAATTGATTAATTTTATTAAGTACACGACTAACTTTGTAGAGTTATGATTATTTAATGGTCTAATAGACGAGATACTTTAGTCCATCATTTAACTAGTTAAAATACTCATAGGAGTTAATATAATGGATTGATCAAAGTTAGTTAGGGATGTAAATGGGTAGGGTTTGAGACAGGCTTATTAAAACCTGAACCCAAACCGGTAAAGGATTTATATACTTAAAACCCGGCTCAACTTGATAGGATTTTTTTTTACCTAACTTGAACCCAACTTGAATGGCAATTAAGTATTTTTTTTTTCATACTTCAACTTATTTTTATATATCATTTCTTTAATTTATTATTAATCTACTTGCGATAAAAAGAAAAGGGAAATTAAATATAAAATATATAGATTAAAAATATAAAAATAATAAAATAAAATATACTAATTATAAATTATAATATTAATTTATTAATTTAAAAAAAATTCGGATCAAGTTTTCTCATCAGTTTTTTTTTTTTTTAAATCCTATAACCTAACCTTAAACCCTATTGGGTTTTATTTCATATCTCAAAACTCAATCCTAAACTCTATAAGATTTTTATTGGGTTAGTAGAGGCGAGTATCCTATTACGACCCGCCTTGGTTACATTTCTAAAGTTAGTGTATGTTGTCATGTATTAAAAGTATTTGAATATATTTTAATTTTGGTTTTCTATCTAGGTGATTAATGAGAATACTACTTAAAATGTGCGAAAACTTTATCTTACTTCCACCTTATCAATAGATATACACAATTTTGAATTAATTTATGAGCACAGTAAAAATATTATATAAAAATATCAATCACTACTGTTTACATTATTTAAGGTAAAACTCCTTATTGGACTCATCATCATAAATATAGAGTAAAGCATAAATATGTCCCTTTATGTTTACTCTAATGTACTTAGTTTCTATCTTTGAGCATTTAGACCACCAAACTTAAATAAAATAAATCTATCATTGGATATAGTGATTAAAAATTGTTAAAAAACAATAAAATAAAGGAAATTTCCATTTTATTTATTTATTTATTGTCGATGAATATTTTGTTACCATTAATATTCTTCTCTCTCTCTCTTTTTAAAAGTATTATAGTCATCTGAGAATCTAAAATTAAATACACTTTTTTTGAGTAATAAACGATTTAAACAGTAAACACTCAATTTAAAAAATGAAGATAATTACTTATATAAGTAGCAAACACAAATGATTTAATAAAAACTTAAATTAAAGATAGGAAAGTATAAGCTTCATAAGTAATTTCTTTCAATAAACTTTCTACTTTAGTATATGTGTAATATTGTAAGCTTCGAATTATTTTATTTTTATTCACATATCAAATGTATGGGTTTTTTTCATAAGTAACTAAATTCCAATCTATTTTTAGTCTCTCTCTCTCTATCTCTCTCTCTAATCTAGTGTTGAAATCTTTAATGCTTTGGTGCTTGGATTTGACAAAACGACACCTACTAATAATCATCCTCCGACTAAAATAAACAGTAAAGTGGAAAAAGAAAAATCCAAATTTTGCTAATGTGAAGTTAGTCTATTCTTGTCATACTCTATGGTCTATTATGTACCGTAGGACTTAGGAGGCAATAACATCTCAATCTAAGCTGTCTTTACGTTTTCTGTCTTATTCGAGCGCAAGTCTGTTCCATGTCATGCTTGCCTATGCCTAGGGCCTAGGAAGTCATACGCATTTTAAGGAATCTTTTTCCCGTCGGCAGGAAGGCCAGGAGAGAGTGAAAAATCATTATTTAAACTTTCATAAGTTTTATATTCAGTTAAATTTTACAAAAAGGGTCTTAAATTTTATAAATAAAATTTCAATTAAATATAATACCTAATAACTCTAAATTTTAAATATTAAATCTCATCAATAAAAATTTGATGGAATAGGGTATATAACATATATGATATTAGAAAAATACATCAAATGGTATTTTTGACATCACTTCGAAGGTTTTTAAGAAAATTAGGAGTTGCAAGCTCATTTCTTTTTCGTCATTCCTATTACAAGGAACAACTTTTGTTAAAAACATTAGTTGTATAAATTTCATAGCATAAAATAAATTGCAAATTAATCAAATAAACCTTAAAATTATTGAAATGATAAAGATTTAGAAAATACAATATTGTATTCCAAGTTAGAGTTGTACGTCCATTTTATTAACCTGGTTAGCTGCTATTGAAGTATGTCAATTTAATCTACCTCACCTTATAACTCTAACAAGGGGTGTGTTGTTTGTATTCTTTTAATTCGAGAATCGTCTATCATATCAATACTTTCTAAGCGATGTCTACATGATTTACCCCAAAATGTAATACCGTAAACCAATTGATAATAGTCAGCCACCAAAACAAGGTTGTATGCCAAACTAATGTCTGGTTAATTGTAGTGACATTGAAACGACAACATGTCCTCATAATGACTTCATGGGTATATATGAGGTATAACCACGATTTACATGACTTCCCTTTGCTTTCTTTACGGATTATATAGAATTCAGAAAGAGAAACTTCTCGAATAATTGAGTTAATAGCTGGACGCATCCCAATTTTGACAATCATACAGACAACCAGTACTTTTTGATCAATTATACTTTACTCGTTTTCCATCCATGCCGTTTCGATCTTTCATCATTGCAATTCATACAGAGTTAATAAACATGAGCCTTCGAGCTAACCAAATGTAAGACCCGATCGGGTTGTCAAAAGATATATTGCTTTTGTAATTTTATGTTAGTACTAAAATTTTGGATATTGTATCATTCAGATTTTGGGTCTTGTTGTAACTTTTAGCTTTAATTAAAAAATGAAAAATGAAATCCTAGCTACTATTTGTATTGATTAAACAAACTGCTTCAATTTCTAAAGCCATATGTTCTCGAAGAAATATATCGATACCATAGTGTTTGAGATTGAGCCTATTTCATTGAGTTCGACAAGAGATGATAATGTCACAACGACTACGTGGATTTTGGATTCTTTTCAATTCTTTTAACTGAATTTTGAAAATTGCTAAACGCAACACCCACTCCAACTTTTCCTTACTAAATTTAATATATTACTTCTCATTGCTTAAACCTACACTCTTAGACAAAAATAAGTGTTTACTATATCAACTTTTTAAAGATGACATATCAAATTTGATAAGTTAAAGTTTAATTAGTTTCAATAATTAACAATTTCAAGTTTCAATGTAAAATTTAACAAGTGGGTTTTAATTAAATATGATATTTAATAATTTTAAATTATATATATATATAATTAAAAAAAACAAACCTATAGTGTTTTTAATATTATCTTATTTGATTATGTAATCAATTCAATTTATATATATATATATATATAATTGAAAAAAAACAAACCTATAGCATTTTAAATATTATCTTATTTGACTATATAATCAATTCAATCAAAAGGAGATTGAATTCGGCTGCTCAAGCAGTTTTAGTGGGGGCAAGTAAATTTTTCTCTGTTGAATAATTCTCCATTATAGTTCGGCGGACATTTCTTGGAAACCTCACCATGATGACCCTACAACCTTGTAATCTTAGAAGAGATAAAGATGACTCATATCCACGAGAGCAAGGTGACAAAAGTCATTCATGATATTATATAGAAATTCAATCAGAAAAATGCTACATTTAATCGTGAAGTTCCTGAAACAGACCCTAACATTAAATAATTAACATAATCAAAAGGCATGAAGAAGATATAGTCATAGTCCCAAAAAAAAAAAGGACAACTTAGGTTGGATATCATAGTTTAATTGAATGGGTTAATGGTCCTGATCCCCATACTTAGTATTTAACCACAAAAAAAGAAAGTTCAAGATTGATTTGTTATATAATTTCGTTCCTTGCAATATACTAGGTTTAATGTAAGGTCGATAGATGCTTCCTCGTATGACTGTCGTTTTCATTTGGTTCAAGATAGAGGTGCCATGTCACGTGGAATTGTTTAACCAACTCTTTTTGTTGTTGATCTAAGATAAATTTGAACTTAAAATTGAAAAAAAAAAAAAAAAGGGAGTTTCGATGAAGATGGAAATTAGTGGTGCCAGGAAAGTTGTAAAACCAATTCGAAAAGGTGGACCAGAGGAGGATCATCTTTTCTATGATAAGCCAAAATTAAGATAAATAAATTTTATTTATTCTTTATACATGATAGGTAGTGATTGATGAGAGTATAATTAGGATATTATTTTAAAAAAAGGAAACTTGATCCTTGATAGATTAAAGTTATTGATCTACTTCTTTTCTTCTTCTTATTTTATTTCATTGTCTATTTTATACTTTCCTATTTTGGGGTACTATTTTGTTGTGATTGGTCCCATCTCCATTTTAGACAAATAATAAATAGATATTATATGGGCATCTCCATAGTGAAATTGATGAATCTTTTTTAATGAATATATGAATATGATTAATTCAGAGAGAGTGTATTAGTCAGGTGAATCCTGATAAATAGGTTTTAACCTGATCTCTGCAATTAATAATGTTGAATATCAAAGAGAGAATGTTGATTGGATGAGTGAAAAAGATACCTTAAGAAAAAAGTTTAGTCTCATTTATGGATTTTGAAATCACGCTTTACTTTTGATATAAACATCAACATAACAAGACCTCCATCTGTCGAAAAGAAAGAATTCCGACACAATTAACGCTCTTACACAAAGTACAAAGACTTACTTACTGATAGGAATCAAGTTCACAGAGACAACAGTTCAAGAATCCCATAATAAAGAAGGGTCAACCTGGACCGTGACGAGATTGCAAGCACGAGGAAAAACATACTTGAAAATAGCAAGAATCAAGTTCCCGTCCGACTGGATTACGCATTTGAACAGCAGAGGGGATCAGGCCCCCCATCTGATGAATAGTTCATGCTAGCCATCCCAACAGAGGGTATGCTTTAGTCCACTAACTGCTGTAATGTTTGCCCATTTGACTGGAGCCCATTAGCTGTCTGGACGGTCGACCGGACACGATGATTTTTCACTTTCTTCGCTGAGCTGTCCACATGACTAACTCCAGCAATCGGGATGCTAACAAGACACTAATGGATATTTTATGACAATTTTGCCTTTCTAAGGTTTTTTTTTTTTTTTTTTTTGGTCTTGCCATTGTTCCTACTAGTTGTAATATATGAGGTTTATTTTATTTATATTGAAGATCGTCGATTGGTATTATCATTTATTTTCTTTATAAGACCTTTGTCAATGATGAAATATTGATTTATTTATTTTTTTACCTTATCAATTAGTGATTCCATTATTTGATTGTAATGATCATATTAATTAAATTTATCATCAGTTATACCGATTGACTCTAATTAATTTCATTATGTTTTCTATATAATCATGAGCCGCATCAATTACATAAATTCAATACCCTAGTTTGTCTATTGATCAGATTCTTCAATCAATATTTTTTCATATCATATTGTATCATCATTCTTAATTCCAAATACATCAAAAATACTAAAAACCTACCAATTATATTGCCTAAAATCCTAATACACTCACAAACACACACATATATGTTGTATTTGAAAAATGGTGTCTTAATTTCCATTTGGTTTATCTTTTTTTTTTTTCATTTGTTCACCATTTGTTTTGCACTCATTTAAATATGTGTATTTGTTAAGAATAAAATATTAAAAAAATTAAAATTAAAACACACACACATATATATGTATGTATGTATGTATGTGTGTGTGTGCTACATTTCAAAGATGGTGTCTTAGTTTTCATTTGGTTTATCTTTTTTTTATCCGTTCAGCATCTGTTTGGCATCTATTCAAATATTTGTATTTGTTAAGAATAAGATACCAAAAAAAATAAAAATTAAAATAAATATATACTTTTCTTGTAAAATTGAATACCAAATATATCTCTAGAAATTTGAACTTATTTACTCGTTACTTTATTTATTTTTACAAAAATACTAACTAATATCTCATTTTTATGCATGTGAACTTTTACTTCCTAATTCTCATTTCCGATCACCATTTTTAACGCCAATGACCTTATAGCCTAGTGATATGAATACTGGTTTTCTAATAGAATAGATTAGGCTTAATTCCTCCCTCTCTAGTTGTATTTGTAATTGGCAAAAAAAAATCATCATTTTTATCACAATTATAAAAATAAGATACAAATAAAATAATTTTCAAATATTAAATTTTAACTAGATTTAGATTAGATATTTAAAAAAAAATTCTAAACATGCCTTTATTCTAATCCAAGATATAGGCAAATCACCAAGAAATGTATTTGGCCTAGAAAAATTAAAGAGGAAAATAACTTTGTTACTTAAGGATGTGTAAGTTGACAATATGTTGGACATACACTATATTCACATATGCCAAGATGTAGAAAAGTATAACTAATTATACTTTCTATATGTTCTAGTACTTACAGTTTTGTTCCGTTGTATTTTCTTTCTGCAAGTTCCTTTAGTAAGGCAAATAGTACTTTCTCATTTATTTTCTTAACAAATAATAAGTACATTGTAATTTAAAAAGATTAGGTTAATGTCCCCTCTCTTCTTGTATTTTTACATTTTATCAATGAAATCTGGAATTGACATCCTTCCCTATACAAGGTTTTCCACTAAAAAAAAAAAATTGATATGCTCCAATCAATAGAAGTGGAGCCTTAAATGAGTTGATTTGAGATGATGCAATCAATCTTAACTTGAAGTAACACTTAATGAGCTTGAATTTAACTCAATTAAACTCATTTCACTTGATTTACCTAAAAAAAAGTACTATCTTCTAATTAAAACAACATTGTACAAAATTAGACTCTAAAGCAACTAACAATTAAGCTTGACCCAAGCTTAAATTAGGTTTGCAAGCAAGTTAAGCTAAATATTGTAAATTAACTCAATAAATTACTTCGGTAGCTCGAATTCAAATAACTCAATTGCTGTTAAATCAAACTTAAGTAAATATCAAGTTTGAGTAACTTACAAATAAATTTGACTCGTTTATAATCCACATAAGAGTGTCCTTTTTCTTTTCTTTTCTTTTTTACTTCTATAAATAATTTATTACACGGTTCAAATGAGATCTAGTGTTACATATTTTTTCTCAAAGCATTGACAAAGTCAATCTATTGCATTTTATGTTCTAGACCTTTTATAGTGGCCAAGGCTGATGCTATTAACTAATCTTGGGCCGCCTCTCCTGTCCTTTTTTTTTTTTAACTTATTTTCTGTCCTTACCTTTCTTTCTTTACAATTTATAACACCTTTGCTAGTGAATGTCACCATCCTTTTTCACTTCTTTGATGGAAGGGGTCACTTTAATTTATTGGGGAAGGAAAAAAGAAAAGTAAACCTGGCTGCGTGTATGAAATGAAACAATTTTTACTGATTTTTCACATGTAAAAAACGAAGATTTATATATGTGTCACTTTTCTATAGAAAAACTTATAAAAATTACAACTTGATAATAGTTATATGTTGCATGTGTAGTGCATTTTTTCATATACTTTAACCATGACAACCCTCATTTGAAGCAACATATTAAATATTTAATTATATGTTTTGTCATCATTAAAATTTTTTAAGAAAGTAATAATAATATTAAAAAGAATTTTTATTATTATTATTATTATTTTGTTGTGGGATGGTGTAATCCTTTAATAAGCTGCAAAAAGGGAATAACCTTAATACACTGGCCTACTTCTCTTTTTAGGTGGGATGGTGTGATTCTCTAACTTTATACTAAAGTGAGCCCGCAAAACATGATTCTGATGTCCCTCTTTATAAAAAATACTTGTATGAATCCATGTTTTACAGATTACTATAAACTATATCAAAGATATTAAATAGTTAATATATAGTAAAATACTACTTATAAATACAGTTACATTCATCAAATATTAAATAGTTTGTGATTCAATACCATCTTCCATCAATGGACAAATAATGAATTTTGGTGACCTTCACATGGTTGGAATAAATGCTCAAACCTTTTTTTGTCCTACTAGACCTTTCAGTTTCATGATTTTTACATCAGACTGCTGTCTGTCTACGCCTATCAAGAGAGAGTAATATTCCCTACGACTCTTTCCGTACGTGCTTCGGCTTTTCATCGAATCAATGGGCTCTGAACTGCACCGGAAATTTCAGCCGAAAAGCATCATTGCACTGGCATTATTGTTTTATAATTTAAATTGAAATAAAAAAGAAAATTTTACATTTGTAAATGCATATAAAGAAAGAAATAAAAAATTTAATCTTTAACATTTACTCAATTCTTTTAAGTTTTCAACGTTTTATTTTTTTTTATTTTAGTTCTTAATATTTTTCAAATTTCATAAAAAAAATTACCAAATCTCTTTAAAAACCCATCGACTTTAAACACAGTTAGTTTATAATAATTGATTTAATAAAATAATATATTATTATTAAGAGCACATGGCCTGCTACCCCAAAGGCAAAGTGATGGCTGGTCATTGACTATAAAGTAGCAAATCAAAGCCAAAAGGAACTTGTAGGTTGCAAACCATCACAATGGTGAGTGATACAACCTATTTGAGGACCCTCAAAGCAAAAGAAAAAAAAAAAGTAAGAAACTATTGTTGTTTTTTATAATCAATTGAAAATTTAGTCACATGACTAGATTAATAATCAAGGGATTTTAGTGCATCTTTCTTTTTTACTTTTTTGTTCTTGAGGATAATAAGTGGCTATCGATCCCTAACTTTATAATCTTGATCGTTTACCTCAAAGCCATAACCCATCACTCAATGTCACACCCCATAGAATGGTCTATAAGTTTTTACTAAAAACTATCTCATCACGTGTACACCTGTTACATGATAACTAATTTATGAGTCAGAAGTCATAAAACTCTAGTTAAATACTTAATCAATTATAACTAATTATATAATAAGAATACAACTATGAATTCCTATATTCCATAGTTGATCAAGATCGCAAAAAATTGAAATCCCCTACCAAAATAGTAAAATGAAAAAAAAAAACGCATATAAGTTTTACAAATTCCATTCTAACATTGAGTTTCTAAAAATAAAATTTCATCAATTAACCTATTAAAATACAACAATTGACAAAATGTGGATGCTTATAGCATTCCAATATTTCACTCCATATATTTTGTATTCATCGGAATAATTTATAATTGTATCTCAGAAGTAGGTCTCATCCAGGTCCCACAATAATACAGACTGAAAGTTTCAATAACTAGATTAAAATTTTTATAAAAACTAGTCTACCAGTAGTCTAACACAAATTTACAAAAGAAGTTCATTTTAACTCTCAGCCCTTACTTCTTATCCCAAAAGTTTCACGACAAGAATTATTTACCTTAATACTGCATTTGCCTGGTAAGTTTACATAGTCGCGACCTGTATTATACAATTTATAGTAGAGTGAGCTAAATTACCCAATGAGTTAAGCATGCAATACTCTCAATACTGCATAAGCACAAATAATTCACGTAAGTTCTCAATTATATGCTATGCATGAGTAATCATATGCAATGCAACATTACACACGATCTTTCGGTAACCAACATGAAGTTTAGGATTTACGCTTCCCCTAACCTTGGGTTAGGGATTCATATCACTACCATCGATGTCTAAGTCTCACAAACCCATTTATTTTCATATTATCTCTTTAGTAGAAATGGTCATTTGTTTTAATCCCGTAAGCTTTAGGTGTAATTTAGCACACCAAGTATAAACACCTTTAAGGACAGATTAAACTTGGAATCGTCAAAAGCACGACAATCTCCCAATCACTTAGTCTACCAATGGCGAAATAGTAATCCTACCCAATTACTTCCAATACGCCTTGTAATAATGATAGTCTTCAATTTCATGCAATGTTTTGTGTAATACATGTCAAATTTTTATTTAAGTTGTAATAATTAATTTATCCTTTCCAAGTGATTATGCAAGAAATAGTTACATCAATGACAATTACTGAAAGCATAAATCAATGTCAACCACGAAACAGCACTCACAACTTAAAAAAGACAGATCACAAAATTTTGGATTTTATCCAAATTCAATTATTTGAATTCCATTCCTCTTTCATCCTAAAATAGTACATCCGCAATTATATACACATTTACATATCCATCATAAAAGTTTTTTTTTTTTTACACCTATGCTTCCTTGCACATACCTATTGTGACATACATAACCATTTATCCGTAGCACACTCAACAAACTTAGCTCACATACCTTACACGCCCTTGCACACACACACCCTCAACTGTGTACACCCACACCCTTACCATGCACACACACACTAGCCTGTGCACACACGCACCCTCAACCATACATACACACACCAACCCAACATACAATCACACACCCCACGGCACACGACACACTTGTGTAATTAGCCACATACACACAGTCACCCACCACATGCACACTCACGCATTAAACAAGGCTAGCAACAAATGCATAGCAAGCTCCACACTCACACACAGCACATCACAGTTCACATTAACTGCACACCACAGCATGTCATAGCACACACCACATACCCATAACAGTCGCACATCATAGCACATCACAATGTCTAACACATATGCACAGTAGCAACAACATGCATACTCAACTCACACACTCGGCAACACAATTCCAAACGCAATGCCTCGCACCTATAGCAGCTACACAACACATGTTACATACTTCCCACACACCCTCATACGACAACAACATCCATAGCAACACACGTCACTGCACACACCACACACTCACACCCATGTTCACACGCTGCATGTGACACACGCTGCAATTCACCACACACACACACGTGTTTTGTCCCCTTCCAACACACACATATACACACAATCAAACATAGCTCACACACTTATGCACCACATGCACACACCAAGCCAACCCTCATGCCCCGTTACCAGCCACCCCTCATGCCCCGCTACCAGCCACACATAACACACACAACTCCACATAGTGCTCCACCTACTACACACACAAATATATCCTCCTCCACATTTTGTTGTAGCACACATATACACACACAGACATTCATGTGATCACACACGATCACACACACACATTAAAACACAGCACATAGTTCAAACATGCCTCTGTCTCCCAACTAGTAGTCACTTGTATACTACACTCCATTGCATCACACACTACACTTGCACACTCCATGCAAATCACACCACAACACACATTACATAGTATCATACCCAAGCAACTACATTTCTCCACCCACCGTCAATTTCATGTACAAAGAAAAACAGAGCTCAAACACGACAAAATAGGGCATTCACTATTATCTCCACGCAAAACCCATAGTGACAAATATATATATATATATATATATTGAAACAACACACCCTCCTAAAATATAAGAAAATAACATTATTACTTACTATTTTTACTAATATTGTCTTATCTAGTATATTTCTAAAATTTTTTCAATATTTTCTAAGTTAAAACTTTTTTTTTTACACATTAAAATTGAATTTAAATTTTAAAAGTAAAAATTTTCCTATATAAGTCTAGTCTAATTTCATAAAACTCACCTCAAAGATTACGTAGATAATCTCATTTCAGAATCTAGACATCATATGTGCACTTTACACAAATTTTCCTTTCTTTTTCCCGACATTTTTCCCTTCTGTTTCTTCCTTCCTGTTACCTTTTTCTTTCCTTGTTTCACTCAGATCATTTGACTTTAGAAAACGTGTGGTCCCTTTAGTGAAGTCAGTTTGGACTCCTTTTATATGAATTTTTTTTTATTATTCATTCATCAAACGTGATAATTTATATAAATTTAGTAATTTTAATGTTTTGTCATAAAATTTTATAACTAATCTAAATGAATTATTTCGAACATAAATATTTACTCAAAATTTTCATTTGACTATTCTAAACCTATAATTTTAATTTGTTTTATTGTTTATTTCAAAAATTTATGCGATTCGCTTTTTAAACAATTATTTCTTTTAATTTAAAATTATATGGGCTATAAATAAGACTTTTAATATAGTTTATTGACTAATCAAGTATTATATTTACGCTAAAAGTATCATATGTGCATGTAATTCCATTCTTGTCCATATTTACGAATGGAGTTACGGTTCATTAGTTCAATTGTTGTCAATCCATCAAAGACAGGTATGTACTTAATGTTATAAAAAAACCTTTCGAGCCTAATAGGTTATTTCTAAACAATGACTTTAATTCTTTTAAAAATAAGAAGAAAAGAGAATGGTATTTTAAAACTTTTGATAAGTTTAAAATACAAATTATATATATATGAAAACTTGTGTAAACTAAATCATAATACAAAAAGCTTAAAGTATACTAAAATCTGTCTAGCTAGAGATAGCATTGAAAGCATAGGAGATCTGAAGTGCGTTGAGTTTCCTATTTTCCAAATACAATATACTGCTGCTACAAAGACAACTCTCTATGTAAGGACCATAGGATTGCTTAAAGGTGCTGAATTCATCGGGACAAAGAATACAATTTGCCAAGATAAAAAAGATAATGTCATTCAAGTTCCACTAAAACCTCTACCCACACGTGTAGAGAAGGGGCAATCAAAAAATGTATCAATATTATTTAAAATACTATTGCATTCTTTAGTTAAATGTATCTAAATACTATTTTATAAATTAATTATTATAGAACAATTAAAACAGATAGAATTTTTACTGGATTTGACAGAATTTTCCTTGTAAACACAGAAAATGTAACGAACTCATATAACATTCAACAAAGGTATGTATGTGTGTATGTATGTATATATGCATCTTACATACATATATACATGATTTATTGTGTTGAAGCGAAAGATCTTAATTTTTCCAGAGATTTCCGGTTAATTAATTCTAAACAAAGGACCTCACTAATAATTGTCTCAATTAACTAAGGGAAAATAATGGAATAAGATCATTATAGCTTATTAATCCACAATATTATTTAATTAGTTAGATGTTATGATAATGGCGGAATAAAAAAGCATAGAGCCAAGGACACCACGTCGTCTCAACGTGTCTTCATATGCATCAAAATAGGCAAATTCGACATATATGCAAGTGTTCCACTACAATTGATTGAAATCACAATTTGACCAATGGAATTAAAGGGATTAGTAGCCTAATATGGCTAAAACCCTAATCAATTATTAAATGTGACACTCAAATTAATTGAGGTTCCTAATTACAAATAGATCCAAAGTTGAACTAGTAGATGAGGCATTGACATGCTGCCATAGGTAAATAATAATACCAAGGAAAAATGAAAAATAGGAATTATAAGAATGAAAAAGAAAAAAAAAAAGAAAGATTTTTGTATGGAAACCAAAGGCCATCCTTCCAAATTTTATTTAGTCATATATTCATGCCTAATATAACGTTCGGATTTCAGCATTCTCGTAATACATGCTGTCAAATTTGAATTGATGGATCAAGAGTGATACCTGCACTAAAATATTATCATATGGCAGTATGTGGTTAACACGTTCAGAACTCACTGCGCGACCACATCCGATTGTAAAGTTCCTTACCTAAACTACTACCTATTTCGTTGCTGAAAGATAAAAATGATTGGCATTGCCTAATTAGAACATATTCTCAGGAGCAAAAACAGGGACACGATATGGGAATAAGTAGACACTAGACATATTCCTGCACTTAAGCCATAGTTTCTCGTCCTCCAGTAGCAACTACATAGTCGCCATTGTATCTATGTAGTGAATGCAGATTCACTAATTCTTCATGGCACTATTCTGAATGCTGATAGCATAATAAGAATTTAAATGAATAAATTAGAAGTCGGAGGACAAAAGCCCCAATGCATGCATAAGAACTTTTAAGATTTTCTGGTCCAAAATTTGGCCACCCTTCTACGCTAGATGGTGGTATAACATGATGATTTTCGTTAAAACCCATTGATGCCTTACTCTCACAAAATATAACAGTTTGCACAAGCAAGACAGTTGGGGTAAATCAATAAAATAGTTGGACAGGTAATGGAGGAAAAAATTACAATTAGACCTCTCTGCGTCCCTAAAATGACTCGGTAGATGTTGGTATCGCAGATAAAAATCAGCCACTCCATTGTCACATCCCTTTGTTCAATCCTCACTGCCTCCCCTTCAAATGGACCCAAAAAAGACAATTGAAGTAAATTTTATTTGTTTGAATCACATTGGCCACAAAAGACAAAAAGGAGATAAAATAAATTTTGTGGATTAATACTGAAACAATTATATCAGTATTCCCAATGCTATATGAAAAAGGAAGTAGAAAAATCTACCGCTTTTAATAATAAGGGGCAAAAAGCCGATATTAATGTTCACATATCCTTAATGAATTACCTTGCGCTTCTTAAATCTCTTCTTTCCACTGCTACCAACATGAAACTCCGGCATTTCTTTGCTATCATCATCCTCCATAGGTAGGCTTTTAATTTCATCATAAAAACTATCAGCTAGACCAAGCAACCTAAAACCAGAAAAAAAGAGAGAGAGATGAAAATGATGATGGGCTTTGATCTTAACAGAAGGAAGTAATAATACAATAAAGAATCACGATCTCTCAAGATTCACATAAACCATTAAAGGTACTGTAACAAAAATAAAGAAAATGCATAATAGATCCATAGGAATTCTGTTTCAGTTAGATATATGCATACCCATTCCCAGATTTCAATAGGTGCTTCTCTCTCTTCTTCTCCATTTTTGTAATAGGAGCACGAGTAAAAAGCTCCTCTTCCCGCCGAGCCCGCTCCTCCATTTTTGCTCTATAACCTTGCAGTTCTCTACTTTCAGCCCCTACAAATTCTCGAATCTGCATATATCAACCATAAACCAGACCTATAAGTCAGTACTAGCTTTGTGCACGAACCATCCAAACAAGACATGCTATCAGGGAATTTGGTGCTTACTTCTTCAGGTCTGCCCTCCAAATCATTCATGAGGTCTCTCACATAAGCACTCTGCCGAGCTTGACGCAGAGTCTCTTTCTCCTTCCTCAAAGCATTTCTCTCCTGTCTGGCTGTCTTATCTTCCTCCATCAAAGCAGGAGCAAATTTCGGAGGTTTGTAGACACCAGTACCATCCTACAGAATGCAAGGTGTACATCATACTTAGATGACAAGCATCAGGTTGAATGGTCTCTCTACAACAGCAACAAAATAATCCACGTTCTACATCAAAATGCAAAAGAAATTACCTCAGCAGTCACATCTAATTTGTCAAGAAGCATATCTGGATTAGGGCGTAACTTCAATGCTTCATCTGTCTTCTGAGGAGCATCTGATTCCTTTGCAGTCAAGCCTGTAGCCTCCACAGCAACACTAGTTGGTCTAGTGAGTTTTTGAACTTGGTACTGGAGCTTTTTGTCAATCGGTCGAATCTGGAACACCAAGAATGGCCAAATGGGAATTGCTAAGTGCTGTGACATAAATAAAGCAGAAAAAATTATCTAAAAGGAAGGGAGTTAAGAAAGAAACCTTCTCAAGAAATAACCTTATTTCTACAAGGCTCTGAACAACTGGATGTCCATTGATAGAGAATCCCCGTGCCTTGCGCAATAAATAATAGATGAGAGATTGGCAATAGCTCAAAATCAGCAAATTCTTCGTTTCAAGATAGCTTATCCCATCCGCCGTTGGATATTGATTTGCTTTTACCTGATCAAGTGACACGATCACTTGTAGCAACACAAAGAAATCAAACAACAACGCTATTCTATGTTTTATACTAGACAAGAACCAAAAAAAATACAGTTGCAAGAAAGTTGTCAACAAAGTGAACTCACTTTTGCAGTTAAGTCTTGTATTTTGGCCCTAACTTTATCTAGCCCTTCCTTCATTTCTTTTAAAACTACAGCCAATTGAGTTGCCTCTCTGCAATGACCAATACAAATCAACAATAAGGTGCTCAAGTTTGTTAAATAAATCTAGAACATACATCCTTCTAGTCTTGGTAGAAAAACCAAAAAAGAAAGGAAGAAAGAAAAACTTACTTATTCACCTTTTCACTATCAACAGAAAAAGTGATCTCCCCCATAGATTCTGTCAGCTTCCACTCAACTGCATTAATTTCACATGCCGCAACAAGTAGAATAATACCTCTTCAAATTAAGAAACTTTTTTCCACGATATGTGTAATAATATGAATAAAATGCATAAAACTAAAGGGAGCTAGATAAGGCATCACGTGTTTATGACAAATCAACCTAAAATCAATAGGCCACTCTTAAGCAGCAATGCACGAATTAAATAGGAAGAATGCAGTGTTTTGTTGTAAAATTTTCGTCCAACTACACATTTTCAAGCAAAACAGGGTGTGAAGGGAGTAACTCATATGTGGTAAGTCAATATCAGTGTAGGTTGTTCTGGTGTAAGCAATTAATTTTGTCTTTGTACAATCGAAGCTCAACTGTGTAGGCAATGATTTTCTAAGCAATTCAATGCTTTCTGTATAAGTTTAAAACATGACATCCAACCACAGGCTGATAAATAGGCAACAATATTGTTATTGTATGCACAAATTCAAAAAGTAATGAGTTACGTAAAACCTCCATGGATCATTGAAGGCCAAACCCATGCCATCTATCAATTCGAATGCAAAATTAAGATAAGCACATATAAAAGGTCCTGGAATCACTGCCTTAAAGAAAAGCTCTGGAAATAGAACAAATAAAATTATTTGTATTTTTCCCTTTTTATATAATCAGAAAATATAATCCTATTCTTATAGATTCCAACAATTGAAGGTCTACAGGAAATTAATTTAGCAGAAAGGAGATCAAATCTACAAGCCTCCACAAATATAATAAGAAAACAATATAGGCAAACTGCATACCTAAAAAGAAGCAAGTGGTGCGGTCAAGTGCAGCTGTCAACTTGAACCTTCTGAGTTGGTGGGGGTTTCACAGAGCAAAAGTAGTGTGGCCTGTAACACAATGGTTTAACTAAATTTTTCTTAAAATTACTTTTTTCTTATCCAGGATACAGCTTATGTTCAATAGATTACTAGAACAAGCAATGACACGCAGTACAATAAACAATTCCATCCTTAAAAGTGTTTTGTTGAATAAGGAAGTAAGGCGATTGTCAGATGATTTTCAAGAAAACCAATGTCTTCTTAGCTAGTATAAGATCGTGGGGGTTTCCCCCCAAAAAAAAACAGACAACATTGCCTATATGATATCCATGCCCTGGCTCCTAAATGCCAGGTTTCAGATGGATTAAAAAGAATAGCTTAAGATTCAAACCCAGTCACATGTAATAAACTGCCTAAGGTATGAATTAAACCCTATCAAGTAAAATGCATTTTGGCATATACCTCAAATTATCATTATACAAATGAACCGTAACCCTTGAAAGTTTCAAATTTAAAGAGCAAATATTCCCACTGAACATATACGTGGCCAAAGAGAATGGAACAAACACTTTATATCAATAGAAATGATCAGAAATTGCTTTCACCATACCCTCAATCCTCCTGTTATGCATGAGTCAAGCTCACATGTTGTTCTATATGAACGGGTCTATACATGCAGAAAGAAGAAAAACTAGTGCTTTAATGCTTTGTGGATGTCTATATGTTATGTGTGTAATATGTCGTATGTGTGTAGGAGTTTGTTATTTCTGTTGTTTGTATTTCTTTAGTAGTTGTGGTAGTGTGGTGCGTCGGATGTGTTTCTGTTGTTATCTTGTTAGATGACATGTTAGTGTACTGGTCAGGCAATGAGACCAGACAGTGGGAGGGAAATATTTTTCAAATTTGGCAGTTATCCCACAATGTATCTGGTAGTTGTAATAAAAGGAAGCAGACTCCATGAATAAAATTATTCAATTATCACTTTATTTAAAACTATCAATTTCCACTAGAGATCATCGGGTTCTCTCTAACAAGCCTGAAACAATCTGCAATCATAGGCAAGCACAGTAGAAAAACTTCCAGATCAACTTTCTTATTTGAGGACAGTATGAATAGACCTAATACTAGGACTTATATCCAATCCTGTAACACCTCCCTCATATTACGCTTATACTCTTTTCCTTCATCTATGTCAATTTAAAATCTGATTACTATCCATACCCTGGAAGAAAAAAAAGAAGTGGAATCATTCCAGTCTACACTGGTATGATTCAAAAGGCAAATGAGATAACAATTGGCCTTGAAATTTGAACAATACCCGCAGTCAATGTCTTAATCAGTCATACTAAAGAGCAATGGGATTGGAAAAGGAATAAAATTTAGAACCATGTGTAAATGATAGATAACGATGTCTTTGGTTGTTTTTAATTTTTGTTATGATAGTAAAAAATATAACTAACATTTTTTTTTGTCAAACTATAACGAAAATCAGATGGCTATTCTTTAAATATGCAATACAAGAAGAAAAACTGAGATTGTGTTGTTTCTTTGACCACAGCTTTTGTTCAGAAAATGACTTCAAGGAGATTCGTATTCTTGTTTCTATTAATATTATATCAATACTCTTTTTTCCTTCTAACAGAGACCTTGAAAACTCTTTGTTAAGTTAAAAGCCTTACCATTTCACCCATGGACAAATTCTAAACAGCTACGAACAAAATTATGGAAGCAGCCAAGAGCAAAAAGAAAACAATTAATAAAGCAGCTAAGAACAAAATCAATTGAACAACACTCGGGCCTCATTCCCACTAAGTGGAGTCTACTCCCATACTCTATTAGGGACCCTATTTTCATTAGTAGCTAAAAAAGCCACAAACTTTTTACTACTCTCCGCGTATTTTTGGTCTCCCCACCCTCCTTACCAAAACTACACATTATCAGTTCAGGAAATTTGGGTAAGCATTATCAGTTGAGGAAGAATCGAGTAACATGTTACATCACGAATACACAGTAGCAAAATACATATAAGATTTACCGTAAAACAAGGCATTGATTTATTCGAATTTAATGTCAGGTTTTTTAATCTCTTCTGGTCTCTTTCTAACCAATTCGTCTTCCTAAATTTAGGGTTTCCTCTAAACTTTCCCCGCCAGCTTTATTGCTTTGTTTTGTTTGGTTTCGATACAAGAAAAATCGACCAAATATCACAATCCGACAAAATCTGTATACAGTTCTACAAAAATCTAGCATACATTCTAAAACACGTTACTGAGACAGTACCAGAAACGAAGACGCCGTGCTGTGACTACCGGAGAACGGCGGTGGCGTGCCGCTTGGGCTTTGTTGGTGGAGAGATAGGTGCAGCCGCAGAACTCACTGGCTTGCTAACATGCAGGGAACGAAGTTAGGAAACTGGCAAAAGACATGAAGTGTGGGTTAGGGCTTTTACTTATAGTACGAGTTCGCACGGACTCCATTTATTTTATATTATTCCATTTTATGAAATTATTTAGGATAAATTTCAGTTTGATGATGTATATCTTTAGTGATAGTCATTTTATATAGTGTATTTTATTGTTTTTTTGTTAATGCTGATCACACATATGTTTCAATTTTTTATTGATCAATAATTAAGTAATTTAATAAAATAATATTATTAAATATATTTAATTAAATAATTAGCAAACGCAAGCAGTAATAAAACTTGAAATAATTATTTAACTCCATATACTTAAGAAGATAAAATAAAGTTGATAAATTACAGCTGTATTTGCTTAAAAATCAATCAATAATGGCTTATAAATAATGTTAGACACAATGTATTCCTACGGTACTAAGCTTGCTAAACGCCTATAAATATATATTAAATTAGATGTTGATTGGTTAGTTATATAATATAACGTATATTTTTAGGTGAATATATACAAATGTGATTTTTGTTCAAATCCCTCAACATTTCCTATTGATTACATGTTGGAACTCTTAATTACTTTTATATTAATCCACCAATTTCTTTTATTCATTGGGGGAAAAAAAAATTTGCATAGAGCATTACATTATGGTAAAAATAAGTAATTAAAGGGAGCATATAAAAAACAAATGACTCTTATTCCCATTATACATATGTTAATAGAGGAATATCTTGAATTAAAAGCATAAAGACAAAATGGTTTACTCGGAATAATACAACTGAATTGTAGTGAAGGGATTTTGATTTTACATTTTCATTCTCTCCTTTCTTCTGTTAAAAGAAAAAGAAAATAATATTAAGGCAAGTTTTAATTTATGAGTGGTTTTTTTTTTTCGTATTTTAGCCACTGTTGAAAAATTTTATTCAGTAAATATAAATATACAATCCATTAAATAATATGATTAAAAATAAGTGCATTAAAAAAATAGAAAGGTTAATTCACAAAAAGATTTTGAAACCTTAACTTGTGTACAAATTATTATTACAAGTTTGCAATTTAGACTACAACGTTATATCTTTTACAATCCATATTACCCACAAACTTAGTACACAAAAATTATAAGCTTCATTAACAAATGGAGAATTTGTTTTTGCCCAATTATCATATAAAGATTAAATTTCAGTTAACTCACACGACTAAATAAAGAAAAGTTGATTTATTTGACAAATAATATCATTCACGAGCTTAGCAAAACAATTTCTCCGTATATTATGGCTGAGGTTTACTAATGATTCATGAAACTCAGCAAATGTATTTGAAAGATAAAAAAATTCCATAATTATGTATTAATTAAGTTATATATATAATTGATGAAAATATACTTAAAATAAAAAATGGTTAAGTAAATATATCACTTGATTGTTTGGAAAAATATAAATTTTTATGTGTGATAATTACATGTCTGTATAAAACCGTTCCAAAAAAACTTCTATATATATTATTTTGTTATAACTTTTATATCTTTTTCTTTTCTTAGTTATATAAGCAACTATTCTACTTTACGTATATAAGGCACAAAAGTCCCAATTCCTTAAAAATAATTATAGATGCCCTCATTGGCCGAATGGAATAAAAAAGAAATTAAATTACAATTTAATAGGAATTAAATAGATGTATAATAGCTATTACATATCTATTATTTTGTTTAATTGACACTAAAGTAAAACATGAATAAAAAATAAATTATTCGTTATATCATTAAAATCCTTATCTTTTTTTATTTTATATAACCAATATAGACTCAATATAATTTAGAATGATATAGTATCTGTACGGAAAAAAAATGATAAACGGATCATTAAATAACAATTCAAAAATTAATGATATAAGAATAGCTATTTAATGTTTAAAATTAAACCGAACAATGGGCGATAGTTGTTTCCTCCCTAGGAGGTAACAACAACAAAAAGGAGAATGAGATTCAAACTATGCTAGATCTACTTGGAGATACGAAAAGCTAGACAAGAAGGCTAGCAAGAAAAAGGGTAAAGGGTGGTGTATTTTAGAGTAGACTTGAAGATAATGAATACGTTATCATCAAGCATGAGAATGAAACCTTTCAAAGTGGTAGGTTAGAATGTTAGAGGAGCAAGCATAGAGAAGACGAGGCAAGTGATCGCAGAGCGCAGAGTTGACAACATATCATAATCTAAATGTGGTTATGCTGTTTGAAACTAGGTTGTTGATGCAAGCATTAATAATTTTACAAAGGGCATTAAAGTTTGAGAAAATGGTCTGCTTGCTTACTGAAGGGTTTAGTGGAGGAATCTTAGTGTTATGGAATCCAAAAGATGCTAAGGTGAAAGAGCTTAGCACTACACATTAGGAAATCCACCTAAACATCGAAGTATACTCCTCAAATTTTAAATAGCTCTTTTTTGCTATTTATGCTAATCTTAGGTTGGAGAATAGGAAGATCTTATGGGAAAACTTAAGAAAGGTAGCAAAAGTGGAGAAAAGACCATGAATAATGATTGAGGATTTTAATGAAGTTCTAACAGGTGATGATAAATGAGGGGGTAGGCCAATATGTCAAAATAGAGTAAGGACATGCCAAAGCTATATAGATGATTGTGGAATGTTAGATTGAGGATTTGTGGGACCAAAATATATGTAGAGGAATAGGAGTAAGAATCTATCAAGATTGATCCAATTTAGAATAGATAAGGCCTAAGCCAATCTAGAATGGAGGGCCATTTATTCGAAAACCAAAGTTTTCCATATGAACTAACATTCTAACCATTGTACACTAGTGCTAAACAAAAGGTCTAAAATGTTTAAGGGAAAAAAGAAGGATAGGTATTCAAATTCCAACCCATGTGATTGGAACATAGCCAATTTAAAAGTTTTGCAAGGAAGGGGTGGAATTAACCCTCCTTTAAGATTCCAAAAGATTTACAAAAACTAAAGGATAAATTGAGAGAATGGAATAAAAAAGTTTTTGAGATAATACATGTTAAAAAGAGGAGAATAAAGGAATGCCTAAATAAAGTGAAAGGGGATTGAGTTAAACACCTAACACAACAACTCCTAAATAGGCAATGTGAACTAAAAAGAGAATTAGAGGATGTCCTTCGAAAGGAAAAGAAGTAGTGGGCAATGAAGGTTAGATCAAAATGGATAAAAGAGGGGGAGATGAACACCAAATTGTTTCATGCAATGGTAGTGGCAAGAAGGGTAAAAACAAGAAGAATAGGAATGAAAGATAAGCAAGGTAATTGGACAACAGACACAGGATAAGAAGGTTCTTTGGAAGGTTGTATCAAATTGAAAATGAGCTAATTAAGTGATGTGTAGATGATGTAAGGGGATCTGGAAGAAGAAAATGATAAGTATAGAAGTCACAAGAGAGGAAGTTAGGAAAGCTATGTGAAGTATTGGACAACTTAAAACACTAGAGAAGATGGTTTCCATGGGATCTTCTTCAAAAAGTGCTAGGATGTAGTAAGGGACACAATCACCACAATTATGCTTGAAATTATTAAAACTAAAATGATGCCAAAGAAACTCAACAAAACTCTAATAGTACTAATCCCAAAGTGTTAAGGGGCATAACATATTAAAGACTTTTGACCAATTAATCTATGCAACCCTATTTATAAGATTGTGGTGAAAGTGCTAGTGAATAGGCTAAGACCCTACTTGGAAATACTAATAAACCTAGCTTAAGCAAGCTTTATGTTGGGGAGAATGGCAACATATATTGTGGTGCTATTGTAAGAAATAATGCACCTAATGCAAAAGGTGAAGGGGAAGAAGGGATGGATGATTATCAAATTAGACTTTGAGAAGGTATATAACAAAGTTGAATGGGACATGGTAAGGAATATACTCAAAAGCCTTGACTTTTCAAAGTTGTGGGTACAACTGATTAGCTCATGTATATCAACAGTAAGCTATACCATTATGTATACTGGAGTATCAGCAATAGAAGAAGAAGTAAGTAAGGGACTAAGGTAAGGAGACCCACTGTCTTCGTACTTATTTATTCCTATTATAGGGTTCTTAAGTAAATTCATTCATTACCATGTATGGTTGAAAGAATGCAAATTAATCGAGATAAAGAGAGGTGATGTAGAATTATCCCATCTACTTTTGGCAGATGATATCCTCCTAATGGGAGAGGTATCAATAGAAAAAAGTCAAGAAGATGAATTAAGTAATGTCAACATTTAGTATGGTAGCTAGATAGAGAGTGAACCATACTAAATCAAGTATTATCTTTTCAAGAAACACATATCAAAGAGAAAAAGAAGAAATCTGCAGGGAATGGGGAATAAAACAAACAATAACATAAGCAAGTACTTAGGTTTCCCGATGAGTGAAAATAGAGATCTTAAGAAACAAGATTTCAATTTTCTTCTAAATAAGGTTAGGGGAATGCTAGCAAGATGGAATGTAAAGATGTTGAGTAAAGCAAGTAGGCGTGTGGCAATAGCATCAGTACAAGAGAGTACAGTAAACTATTACATGCAAGCCACACAAATGTCGAAGGAAATTCTAAATAAGCTTAAGGAAATAGAAAGTGAAACGATGGAACATATTTTTAAGGATTGTAGAGGGATAAAACAGAGATAGAGAGAGCTAAACAATTTAGTTGAATTCCTAACTAAATGGAACTTAGATTTCTTAACCTAGATAAAGAAAAATTGTAGGTGAGGTACAAAGGGAAAAAAATGTAATAAGGAAGTCATGGGTTTGCTATTTTATTGCTATGTTATGGAAAAGATGAAATGGAAGAATTTTTCAAAATAAGACTGATCAAAGGAGTTAGACAAATCAAGCCTTAATCCATATGGCTAAAAGTTAGGCGTATTATAAGAAGAAAAGACAGGAGATGAAGAGGGAAACTAGCAAGATAGAATGGGAGAAACTATAGGAAAATTGACTAAAATTCAACATAAATGGGGTAGTAAAGGAAATTCCCCCACACTTAAATTCTTGCTTGTCCTCAAGCAATTGCATCAAATCAATTGAGAAATCTGTCATAGATTATACAAACTTTCTTTTCATCATTTCAAGCATCTATTCATTTATAATTCATGACTTGTAATTTTAACGGCTACTACTTCAACCAAACTAGTTTCCTGTGATCAAATTACTATGGACAAAATTCAATAGCTAATCTAAACAAAACAAACTTTAATCCTCATGTTTAGCAAAAGAATTTTTATTCTAAAAGTAAATACTTAATCCACTAAGGAAAAACACCCAATTAAACTTCATTGGATATTATCAAGCATATAATCCTTGCAGTATAAAGTAAAAGCATATGGTATAAGCTCTTTGCTAGATATTCTCCCTTTTATACATCTTTGTTTTATTCAATGAATGTTCACATTCATGTTCTTTTGATTTATTCAAGCATCTATTTTGACGGGTTTTTGCCCGCTTCTTTTCATGAACTTTTGCCTTTTTCGCCCTTATTGTTATAGTGAGTTCATTGAGTCGGCAACATCCCGAGCTCATCACTCAAGTGACCGGGTTTTGAGATACCCCTACGGACTCTTCCTCACTCTAACATTCAAGTTTGAATACTCTTAACTCAATTATTTGAATCATTGGAGTAATGGCTACGCTTGATTTTTTTTTTAAGTGTTATGATTGCTTTACAAACAACTTCAAAGAGTATACAGTAGCTAATATAACCTAGAAGTAAACTTGTTTATTTTTCACCTAGGGACTCGACTTACTCTTAGACTTCCAATTTTAAAGCTAAATACAAGGTAAATTTGTTTCTTAAAGATTTCACTTCTCAATTTTAACCATGTATTCTAATCACAGCAGTGGGTGAGTAAAACATTTGAACAAGTCAATTTCACATTTTGTAGATGCTTATTACAACATTTAGTACAATCTCTAGATTTCATGATAATTTTGAAAAAATTTGGCTTAAAATTGCTTAAGGACAAACATTTAAAGTGTGGGTCAATTCTCTATTCTCTATATTTTATTATCCTCTCCCCCACACTTAGCTTGAACAGTGTCCTCACTGTTCCTAATTTAGCACAATTGAAAAGGAATTAACAACTCAAGGAACATTAGAGAATAAGAGAAAGCTGGTACTTCCCTAGTATTGGAGTTTTCCCCTTAAGCTCTGGAAAGTGTCATCTGATTATGTGTATCCTTGCTGCAACTGATCCAAAGAGTTCAAAACTACACTAAAATCAAAATAAACTAAACTAAAACAAACCAAAACTAATGCAAAACAAAACTAAAAGACTTTTTTTTTTTTGACATGGGTTGCCTCCCATGAAGCGCCTTTCTTTAACGTCTTTGGCTAGACGTTCCTGGCTAAATATTCGAATAAGGATTTTGATTCCAACCTTGGTGCCTGTGGTGATGGGTTAATAACATCCGTAACAAAAACAGGAGAGATATCGTTAGGATGTTTCATGGCATCATAAATGTTAAATTTAATCACTTCACCATCAAATTCCATAGTGAGGGTGCCATCATTTACATCGATTTTCGTTTTAGAAGTCTTAAGGAATGGTCGCCTTAATAATATCAGTGATGAAGTATGAGAATCACTATCGTCCATGTCAAGCACATAAAAATCAGCAGGAAAAACCAACCCATTGACTTGAACTAAAACATCCTCTAGAACTCCCTCAGGATAAACATTGGACCTATCAGCAAGTTGAATAATAATACTCGTTTCCTTTAAAGGACTAACATTTAAACGTTGATAAACAGACAAAGGCATGACATTGATAGAAGCTCCTAGATCACACATGGTTTTAGCGATTCCAAGATTACCTATTTTGCAAGGAATAGTAAACATACCTGGATCCTTGCATTTAGGAGGAAGCTTCTTCTGAATAATAACTGAAACATTTTCACTCACACTAATCTTTTCATTACCTTTCAACTTTCTTTTGTTAGTGCACAAGTCTTTGAGAAATCTAGCATAGCGCGGTATTTGCTTAATTGCATCAAGCAAAGGAATATTTACCTTGACTTTGCGAAAAGTTTCCAGAATCTCTTTTTCTTCCACTTCATTCTTGTATTTCGCTAATCTGGAGGGGAAAGGAGGTGGTATCAATGTGACCTTCGATGGCTCAACTAGAGACTTGCTAATTTGGTCGCCCTGCTGGCTCGGAGTCGAAATCTCTTTCTTGGTCTCTTCCTCAAGATTAGACGGATGTCCTTTCTTATTTGATCCCTGCAATTCTGTTCCACTTCTCAAGGTAATTGCATTAACGCTTTGCTTCGGGTTTGTAATAGTTTGAGAAGGTAACTTACCTTGAGTTTCTAACCTGTTTACGACTGAAGCAAGTTGGCTTACCTGATTCTCCAAGTTTTGAATGCTTTGCTTTATTTCCTCCTGAAATTGTTTGGTATTCACAGCTAGAGACTTAATAATATCCTCAAGGGGCATACCTGAAGTGGAAGGAGCTTGGGGTACGTGGTGTGATGGCTTTGGCTAGAATTGTTGGAAATGTTGAGGGTTATTGCCATATCGAAAGTTAGGATGATCCCTCCATCCAGGATTGTAAGTATTCGAATAGGGGTCATACTTCCTTTGCGGTTGTCCTGGAAATCCGCCTACAGCATTGGCGTGTTCATGGTTGTCATCTTGCAATGTGGGGCACATGTCGGTCGGATGACTAGGAGCAGCGCAAATTCTACAAGCCTTCACCTACTGCGTTTTTCCAAAGCTAGCTGCTGCACAAGGGAGGTAAGATTAGAAATTTGATGTTCAAGGTTAGACACACTTACCTCATTTACCTTCCTTGAAGATGCATCATGCCTATACCCAAATTGTTACGAATTGGTAGCTATAATGGTGATGAACACCAAATTGTTTCATGCCATGGTAGTGGCAAGAAGGGTAAAAACAAGAATAATAGGAATGAAAGATAAGCAAGGTAATTGGACAACAGACACAGGATAAGAAGGTTCTTTGGAAGATTATATCAAATTGAAAAGGAGCTAATTAAGTGGTGTGTAGATGATGTAAGGGGATGGGGAAGAAGAATCTTGATAGAAGAAAATGATAAGTTAAGCATAGAAGTCACAAGAGAGGAAGTTAGGAAAGCTATGTGAAGTATTAGACAACTTAAAACATTAGAGAAGATGGTTTCCATGGGATCTTCTTCAAAAAGTGCTGGGATGTAGTAAGGGACACAATCACCACAACTATGCTTGAAATTATTAAAACTAAAATGATGCCAAAGAAACTTAACAAAACTCTAATAGTGCCAAGGAGCATAACATATTAAGGACTTTAGACCAATTAGTCTATGCAACACTGTTTATAAGATTATGGTGAAAGTGCTAGTGAATAGGCTAAGACCCTACTTGGAAAAACTAATAAACCTAGCTTAAGCAAGCTTTATGTCGAGGAGAATGGCAACAGATAATGTGGTGCTACTGTAAGAAATAATGCACCTAATGCAAAAGGTGAAGGGGAAGAAAGGATGTATGATTATCAAATTAGACTTTGAGAAGGTATATAACAAAGTTGAATGGGACATGGTAAGGAATATACTCAAAAGCCTTGACTTTTCAAAGTTGTGGGTACAACTGATTAGCTCATGTATATCAACAATAAGCTATACCATTATGCATAATGGAGTATCGGCAATAGAAGAAGAAGTAAGTAGGGGACTAAGGTAAGGAGACCCACTGTCTTCATACTTGTTTATTCCTATTATGGGGTTCTTAAGTAAATTCATTCATTACCATGTATGGTTGAAAGAATGCAAATTAATCAAGATAAAGAGAGGTGATGTAGAATTATCCCATCTACTTTTTGCAGATGATATCCTCCTAATGGGAGTGGTATCAATGGAAAAAGTCAAGAAGATGAATGAAGTAATGTCAACATTTAGTATGGTAGCTAGATAGAGAGTGAACCATACTAAATCAAGTATTATCTTTTCAAGAAACACATATCAAAGAGAAAAAGAAGAAATATGCAAGGAATGGGGAATAAAGCAAACAAATAACATAAGCAAGTACTTGGGTTTCCCGATGAGTGAAAATGGAGATCTTAAGAAACAAGATTTCAATTTTCTTCTAAATAAAATTAGGGGAATGCTAGCAAGATGGAATGTAAAGATGTTGAGTGAGGCAAGTAGGCGTGTGGCAATAGCATCAGTACAAGAGAGTACAATAAACTATTACATGCAAGCCACACAAATGTCGAAGGCAATTCTAAATAAGCTTAAGGGGATGAATCGAGAATTCTTGTGGGGAGAAGTAGAGAGAAATAGAAAGCAACATTGGATAGTGTAGGAGGAAATTAATAAGGAAAGAAAAAATGGAGGTCTGGGATTAGTGGACTTTAAAAAGAGCAAAGCAAAGACAATATAGCTAACTTGGAGACTAAGAACAAATGACAATTTGCTGTGGGTAAAATTCTGCAAGGGCAAATTTAAAATGAGGCAAGGAGAAGTAGAGAGAAAGAGGGGAATAAAGACAAATGAAGGAGATAAAGAAAGCCTTGGAATGGATCAAAATAAGTAATAAATACAAACAAAAAGCATAAAGGAGGTAAACTTCTAGTAAGATAAATAAAATAGATAAAGAAGAATCTAGAACTTTGTTTATGAACCACTAGTAAGAGATGCAATTAATCTAACTTTAGCAAAAGTGTGGGAGGATATAAAGAGGTGGAATGAAGAGAAAATAGGATACGCAGAGGAGGAAAACAGAATAACTTGAGATCTGGGGAAAGAAAGAAAGCTGGCAATCATAACAATATACAAGGAGTTAAGAAAGGAGGAGAGGCAAGGAGCAAGTGAAGGCTGAGAATGGATATGGAAAGTTCCAATGATGCCAAAATACAAGTTTTAATTTGAAAAATGATGCATAATGGTTTGCCACAAAAGCCAACCTAAGAAGTAGAGGTGTCTTATAAGACAATAGATGTACATAGTGCAACATAGAAAGTGAAATGATGGAACATATTTTTAAGGATTGTAGAGGGATAAAACGGAGATAGAGAGAGCTAAACAATTTAGCTGAATTCCTAACTAAATGGAACTTAGATTTCTTAACCTAGATAAAGAAGAATTGTAGGTGAGGTACAAGAGGGAAAAAATGCAATAAGGAAGTTATGGGTTTGCTATTTTATTGCTATGTTATGGAAAAGATGAAATGGAAGAATTTTTCAAAATAAGACTGATCAAAGGAGTTAGGCATATTACGAGAAGAAAAGACAGGAGATGAAGGGGGAAACTAGCAAGATAGAATGAGAGAAACCACAAGGAAATTGACTAAAATTCAACATAAATGGGGTAGTAAAGGATGACAATGGATAAACAAGGATTAAAGGAGTATGCCATGATTAAAAGGGATATATAGTAGGCTATTTTAGCAAAAAACATTACCTTTGCATCATTGCTAGAGGCAGAGATATGGGCCATTTTTGCAGCTTTTAAGGGTGATCAAAGAATGGGGTGTAAAACAAGTCATAGTTGAAACAGACTCAAAGGAAGTACATAATAGCATTTGTAGGATCGAGCAAGTGAATATTTTTGTAATGAGCAATGTCCTATTTTGCAGGTAATGTCTCAAAGCGATGATAGAAATGAAGTCACGAAAAATAGGACATGATGGAAATAAGCTAGCTAATGCACTTGCAAAAATATCACTGGAAAATAATGTCAACTCTTGTTTTAATAGCTGCCCGAAGGGGAGCATTTTGGCACAACTAGATACAATGGGATTCAAGCTAGTGGAAGGAAATGAAATGTGGTTTTGTAATGAGCATGAGGAAATAGCTGTGTCTTTCTTTAGTTAGTGAAGTCTTGAAATAGTTTTGTAAAAAAATTTATTGAGATTTTGTGTGAACTATAAAAAAAATAAATAATAAATAAATTGATCATTATTGTGGAGTTTGATTTAAAAATTTTATATTATCTCCATAATCTAATTCATATTAGATCATATGCTCATCTAATATAAATCATCAACTTAAACTAGGAATTTCATTATCTATTTAGAATCACCACCCAACTGAAGTTGGGAAAAATAATTAAATTAGAATTAATTGAGTGGATTAATTCTAATCTAAACAACTAGTCAACAAAATCTCTTTTTTTTTTTATAAAAAGAAAAAAAAAACAAAGATTCTTGATTCGGGGATAGTCTTATTAAAATCCTAAAGTTACCAACTTATTTTTCTAAAATCTGAATTATGTATTTATGTTATAATATCCATTTTAGCATAAAAAGAAAATACTGGAAAAAATGATGTAACTATTATACTAATAATGATTTCAAAATATTTTTTTATTATTTTTCTGAGTTGTCCCATAAGGGTGCCTACGTATCCGCTATTTGGGATCAAACAGGTCGTAGTTCGCTTTTCATAAAACTTTAGTGGATTATTTAATATTAATTATAAAAATGTGCTAGGTTTATGTTTATTACCATTTAAATTTATTAAAAAAAATCTAAGCATATGGCTTTATTTATTAATTTATCAAAAACCTTTAATTTTTTTTTAAATCACTAATTATCATTCATTTATTTAAAAAAAATTCTAGGTGCTAAAAAATATATATATATTTTATTTATTAGTTTTTATTAATTTTTTATCATTTATTATTTTTATCTTCTTTTTTATTATTATTCTTTATTAAAAACTAATATAATAAATAAATAAATAAATAAATAGTGAAATTTAACTAACTTGGATGCAGGTCAAATAACAACGGGTCGGGTCGGGTTAAATCCGTCATGAGCACAAAAGCTAGGAGGTATTCATTGGCGGCGTTTCGACGGTTATCAAGGGCAACTGATAGGTGGTTTCCTAAGCTTTTAAAGATGAGAAACTGATTGGTGGTGTTGGTTTTTGTCGAAAACCACCCTAGACGGCGGTTCAGACGGTTACGACGGTGAGATCTAGAGAGAGCTCCAACGGCCCTTTTCGTGTTTGCCTTCTACTTTTTTTTTTCTTTTTACCCTCTAATCACCCTCCTTTCTCTCCCTTCCAACCTTTATTTATAGATGTTGAAGGTCGGATGCAGATGAACACGGATCTCAACCATGGTAAGGGTTTTTTTTTCTTCCCGATTAAAAAAAGATTAATGTAAATCTTTTGTTCTTTTGTTAAGATTCATACTAATTTGATGGTATTTATTCTCTTTTGGCTAAAGATTTGTTAGATTTGCGTTAAAATTTGATTTGAAAAGGTCGGATTCTGTTCTCCTCGCGTCGTCATTGTTCTCGACCGAAGGTTAAAGATGAGCACGCGCCAGGTGCATGCCCTCGCTTCGTCCAATCAATTGTTGATATATGGCAACTTGGGTGAAAAAAAAAAACAGCACAAAGTGCCTCCCATGAAACTCAAACCTGCATCTTTAAGCTTCCACACACATACCCAGGCATACACATGGACCAGCTGGGCTGGCCCAATTCTCATTTTTTTATTACATGCAAATTATATATTAATGTATCGATTTTGCTAATTTTTTTGTTATTTTAAAATTCATAAATTTAATTTAAAAACCAAAATATCTTTTATTATTATTGCTACCCTTATTTTCTATTATTTGTTTATTATTTTATGTATTTTATTTTTTTCTTTTTTATATATGTATATATATGAAAAATAAAAATAATAATAATAAATAGGGAACAAAAAGGAGGTGTTTACAGCCGCTCCTCTTTATGGTAAAGTTTGGAAAAACTTGGCTATAAAGACCACAAAAACACCATTTTTGTATAGGTCATACAAAACCATATTTGGTTAACCATCTATATCTAAATCTACTAGGGAACAGATTGAGTAAAGAAAACGCTCTATGAGCTAGTAATCTTATGTCGTAAAAGGAAGGCAATTATCCTATATAAAAAGCCGATCTAGAAAAGTGCTCTCATAAGCAGATTAATCTATGGTAGGAAGCGTCTTACTAGACCAGCAATCTTAAAAGGGGAAAATTACCTGAAAAAGTGCTTTTATAAGCTAACTAATTAACAATAGGAAGCGTCTTACTTGACTCGCAACCGAAAAAGTACTTTTATGAGCTAACTAGTTGATAATAGGCAGTATCTCATTAGACTCGCAACTTTGAGAGAAAATATCTAGGAAAGTACCCTATTGTGAGTTAATTAAACGATAGTGGGAAATATCCTTTTGGACAATATATTTGGAGGTGTCTTAGTAGACTAGCATCCCTAAGAAGGAATTGTAAAAGTGCTCCTATGAGCTAATCAATTGATAATGGCAAGTATCTTACAAGACTAGCAACCTTAAATAAGAGATTGTTTAGGAAAGTGCTCTTATGAGCTAGTTAACTAATAATAAGAAGCGTCTTACAAGACTAACAACCTTAAAGAAGAGATTATTTAGAAAAGTACTCATATGAGCTAGCTAATTGATAATAGGAAGCATCTTACAAGACTAACAATCTTAAAATGAAATCATATAGAAAAGTGCTCTTATGAGTTGACTAACTGATAATAGGAAGTGTCTTACATGACTAATAACCTTAAAAAGAAATTATTTAGAAAAGTGATCTTATGACCTAACTAATCGATGATAGGAAGCGTCTTATTAGACTAACAACCTTAAAAAGAAATCATCTAGAAAAGTGTTCTTATGAGCTGACTAATCAATAATGGGAAGTGTCTCGTTATACTAACAATATTAAAAAGAGATTATCTAGAAAAAGTGCTCTTATGAGTTGACTAATCGATGATAAGAAGTGTCTCACTAGACTAGCAACTTTTAAAAGAGAGTTTATTTAGGAAAGTGTCTCACTATAGGTTAACTAACCAATAGTGGAAAGCGACTTTTAAATTTTACAACCCTGAGAGAGAAAGTCTAAGGAAGTGCACTATTGTGGGCTATCTGACAGTGGAAAGCGTCTTTTTAAACTTACAACCCTAAGAGAGGATATCTAAGAAGGTGCCCCATTGTAGGCTAACTAACCAATAGTAAGAATGAATTCCTAAGTGAGAATCTTATTTTTCTGATAACGGTCAAGAGTTTCTAAATTTAAAATGACTAATAACTACAGTTTTTCTAAAAATTTTCAAGATAAATGTTCTTCTGAAACTTAAGGATAAGGTGGCAAAGTGTTTTCTAGCAAACCTTTAAAAAAAATCTCTTTCTTCTAAGAAATATATATATATTTTAAGCATTGCTAACAAGTAAAGAGTATGACAAAGGCTCCTAAAAATACAAATAAAGGGCAGGCCCAACCTATTATTCAACAATCACTTACTCTTTTGCCTCATTTTGCTTAGAGGATTTGGTTTAATCTTGAAAAAGTGGTGTCTTGGTTTAGTCAATCATCTCTTGAGGGGTTTCTTGTAATAAAGACTTATATCTACATCATGGGGGCATCGATATTTAAAATTAAGGTTGAACAACGCCAATGAGGAATAACTTTAAATTCCCTCATTCCATTTGGAAATAGATATCTCATTCTTAATTGGTTTAATCTAACAGGACTTTCTTACAATCTCTCGGTTTAGATGTTACTCTTGACTTTTATTCCAAAAATTATGGTCTTTCTTGTAAGTAATACGTTTTTATCAATCTGTTAGGCCTTTTTGAGACTTGTAATGCAATAGGCTTTTGGTTTCAAAAAAGTACCAATGCTAAGGTCTTATTTTGAAATAATCATCATTTCAACCTGGGTTTACAAGTTAAGTAACCTCGAGAAAAACTATAATAGCACTTGCCCTAACAATTTTTGCTTAAGATAAATTATTTTCAATTATTTGGAGAAGTCTCCAAAGAATGGTGGTATATTTTTTAGCTGTAATGTTTGGGTTCTTGTATTTGGTCTTGGTATTTTCAAGTATTGTTGGGTTTTTTTATTGTATATAGGTTTAATTACATTCTTGAGCTTTTCTCATTTCTTTTCTTTTCTTTTTCTTTTTCCATCTTTTTTTCCTTTTCTTTTAGGCCTAATGGTGATTATCTCTCATGGGTCATGTGTGTTTTTTCAAAATGTAGACTTTTTTTCATCAAAAGAAATAAATTATCACGGAAAAAATTACCTTTGAATTATTGTAGCTAGGGCAAGCACTATTTTAGTTTATTCATTTTTTCTTGATTGATGTCCTTATCTTCTCAATCATCCCATTGTAGGGTAGTTCTCGACATGGTTAAATTTTGAAACTCTTTTTATATAAGCTCAAATGGAGTTGGTAAAGGATTATTGTGTTTGGGATAGCAAAAATGAATGCTTAACATTATTTTGATTAACGTATCAAATTCAAGATAGACCTTCTTTAAGGAATGAGTAAAAAACCTCACATTAATAACACTTAACTCTCGAGTGTTTAAGGATTAGTGTTTGTGATGTAGTTTGCCTCTTGTCATCCTAAGCTACTCGAACAAATAAGATATCATTCCATTTTACCAGATTTGTCCATATTCACCATGTCTCATGATGTATTTGGGAGTTATGTACCCCTGTCAAGTGATTTAGTCTTAACTTGTCTCTCTTGGGAATTTAGTTACCCAAGACTTAGCTAGTTAGGATAGTCTTTTTTATGCCTTTATTGGTAATTGACTATAGCCACTTCGAAAATGTGCCCCAAAATTAACTGTCTTTGTGTCTATTTTATATAACTCCTGATGGAGAGAAAGTTCAAGAGTAACCCTTAAGATTGAAGAGAGTTGGAAGGTTTTGTGTTTCGAGACTAAATTAACATATGAGGAGACCTTTTAAAGTGAATGGGGTCTTTCAAATTGAGAGCAAGTTATAGAGGTCTTTTGCTTTATGTTTAGAGTAAGTAACTGTAAGCCTTAAGTTAAGCTAACCATTCAAAAGCAACTTTTAGAACCTTGAAAAGATCTCTTATTGTTAGTAACTCTTCAATTTTCTTGGCTTTTTTCTTTTCTTTATTATTATTATTTTTTAGTAAATACGCAAACAAGATGCTCATACGGATGCAAAAGAACCAGCATTTAATTAACGATGTAATAATACTAAAATTTTATTAGTATTGCAAACTTGGGGTTTGGTGCTTTTATTGAAAACATAAGAAAAGAATACTATAATCTAACTCCCTAATTTCTAAGTTTCTTCTTCTTTGGCTACGTAGGTGTTGACTCCCCATTGACGACGACTTTTGATGCTTTAACCCTTGTCTGAGTCTTCTCCAACTAAGCCTCTAATGCTTTATTCCTCTGATTAGATTTCTTGAATCTACTCTTCTACACGTCTTTCTTATTGTCCGTGGTCTTAAAATAGACCTCCATCTAAGCCCTCACTTGTTCCATGTAAGTTTTTATTTCTGGGCTTGGGTTGATCGGCACGAGCTGAGTGACATCTGGAGCACGGTACATCCTTTCTCCTGTCTTGTATAGTTGGTTGATAACAAAATCTCTGGTAGTTTGGTGTTTGCCTACTTCACCATCTAGTTTTCCGATGTCCACATTAGGACTCTCAATTCGAGCTTTCCATAAGACCTTGACCTCTGCCAACTTGGCAACTTTATCAGCCACTAACACGCTCGGGTCTTGATATTCAAACATGATTCCTTCTAATGATGGTCTATAAACTATGTCCTGGATAGTGCCAAACTAATGACTATTGAGTTCGGGTGATAACATGTACACTAGTTAAGCCCGATTAATGGAATTGCTTGAAAGTTTTTGCACATTAGAATAACCTTACTGTAGCAGCTCCACCTAGCAGTCCATAAAATATCATCAGCATTGAAACCCTTGAGCATTAAAACCCAACCATGGCTGGAAAGATCGTCCGGCAGCTTTATCCTTTCTATGCATGAATCTATGAGGTCTACTTGTTGGGCCAATGATCTCTTAATCATGTTTAGCCCAAAACACTTAAGATGGCTTACGAACCAGATTAGGATAAGGTTGATGTTTGAGCGGAGAATTCCATGACCCTTCTTCTTCACGAAATTTAGGTTTTAAATTTGCTCAGCTTAGGGTCGGGATGTAAGATTCTCCTTCCAACAACTGGAATACTAATTCTGCAACTCTATAATGAATATGAAAGATCTCGGTAGGAAAAAAGATGGTCACAAATGTTGTTAAGATGAAAGCATAAACCCGTCTTTGTCTGTAACCCTTGGGATCCCCACATAAGATATCTTTCTTGCTTCCATCATCGTATTGAGCTACAAACCAAGCTTCTAATTCATCCATTCGAAGGCAATACCCATTTCTATTTTCCAACATTCGGTTGATCACTACTCTATAAATCCCCAGAAGTTTGCTGAAGATACTTATTAGCCCAACCTCTAGGTCTGGCACATACACCCCATTGGAAAGTGGAGGGGCCTGGAGAAGCCGAGTATATTTTTCTATGGTTAGTGTGATCTCATGTGGCCTAATAAAGAAAGTCACGAGCTTGATTTCCCAAAGGTGTGATATTGCCCGAATTAAAGGTAAGTTAACATCCATTTTCATTAGTGAGAGAATAGGCCTTATTTTGCTCTGGATGAAGGTCTGCTCTTTAAGGCTGTATAAGGTGAACCAATGGTCCAGTAACAATTTAGAATCTAAAGGTTTATAAACTCAGATTTCTTTGCAAAGGAGGCGGTCAATTACAGTGCTAGCCATCTAGCAGGATAAAAATTTCTAATTACAAACAAATATCTTACAAAACACAATAAAAATTCTTTTACAAGCGATTGCATATGAACCCCAAAGAAAGAAATCACATCGTTAATCATTTGTTGGTTCATGACTTCATGTATGCAAAAAAGGTGGGTTCTAAAGGTTTCCAAGCTCTTTTCGAAGAAATAGATCTCAGGCCATATCGAAGCATTGGGTGGGATAGCCTAATTAGCCCTAAGTGGTGAATATTTCACTTCACCTGGAACTTACACAATGGCTCCTCATCCTAGGATCTTAAAACGGCTTGGGTTTGACCGTATCTAATCACACAATTGCATGTACGAAAACTCAATAAAAAAACTAAACTTTATTAAATCCCTAGATCATGAGTAGATACAAACATTAGTGCAAACGATATTTTACAACATAAGAGCTAATTAAAGATATCTAAAAATGATGATTTCAGAAGGTTTAGGTAGCTAGCTCACTATGACTCCTCAGTGGAGTTGCCATTTTGTCGAGTCTAATTTAAAAATTTTATATTATCTCCATAATCCGATTTATATTAGATCTTATGCTCATCCAATATAAATCATCGACTTGAACTAGGAATTTCATTATCTATTTGAAGTCACCACCTAACTAGAGTTAGGAAAAATTATTGAATTAGAATTAATTGAACGAATTAATTCTAATTAAGACAACTAGTCAACAAAATCTCTTTTTTTTATTAAAAAAAAGAAAGAAAAACTAGACATTCTCGACTCAGGGGCAGTCCTATTAAAATCTTAAAGTTACCATCTTATCTTTCCGAAATTTGAATTATGTATTTATGTTATGGTATCTTTTTTAGCATAAAAAGAAAATACTAAAAAAAATGATGCAACTATTATACTAATAATGATTTAAAAATATTTTTTTTTATTTTTTGGAGTTTGATAAAATATATATTATTTATTATATTATTATATATTTTTTACTAATTTATTATTATTATTCTTTATTAAAAACTAATATAATAAATAAATAAATAAATGGTGAAATTTAACTAACTTGGACGCAAGTCGGACAACAATGGGTCAGGTCGGGTTAAATCCTGTTCACAAGTCGGGTTAGATCCATCACGAGCACGACAGTTGGGAGGTCTTCGTTAACGGCGTTTCGGCAGTTATTAAGGGCGATTGATAGGTGGTTTCCTAGGTTTTTAAGGATGAGAAATTGATTGATGGTGTTGGTTTTTGTCGAAAACCACCCTAGATGGCGGTTCGGATAGCTACGATAATGAGATCTAGAGAGAGAGGGAGAGAGTTACGGCGACCCTTTTTCGTGTTTGCCTTCCACCTTTTTTCTTCTTCTTCTTACCCTTTGATCCTCCTCCCTTCTCTCCCTTCCGACCTTTATTTATAGATGTTGAAGGTCGGATGCGAATGAACACGGATCTTAATCGTGGCAAGGGTTTTTTTTTTTCTTTTCGATTCGAAAAAGATCAACGTAAATCTTTTGTTTTTGTTTTTATTAAGATTCATACTAATTTGATGGTATTTATCCTCTTTTAGTTAAAGATTTGTTGGATTTGCGTTAAAATTGGATTTGAAATGGCCGGATTTCGTTCTCCTCATGTCGCCATTGTTCTCGGCTGAAGGTTGAAGACGAGCATGCACTAGGCGCGTGCCCTCGCGCCGTCCAATTAACTGCTAACACGCGGCAACTCGGGTGAAAAAAAAAAACAGCACAAAGTGCTTCCCAGGAGACTCAAACCCACGTCCTCAAGCTTTCACACGCATACTCGAGCATACACACGAACTAGCTGGGCTAGCTCAATTCTCAGTTTTTTATTGCATGCAAATTATATATTAACATATCAGTTTTGCTAATTTTTTATTATTTTGAAATTCATAAATTTAATTTTAAAACCCAAATATCTTTTATTATTATTGCTACTCTTATTTTTTATTATTTGTTTATTATATTTATTTTTTTTTATATCTGTATATATATGAAAAATAAAAATAATAAAAATAAATTAAGAACAAAATAGGATGTTTATAATCATAATATAAAAAAAGAATAGAATAATCATTTTCTTCAAATGAATATATATCCAAAATAATACAAATTTAGCAAGATAAGGTATGAATTTTAAAAGATGTCCCAAGACACAAGTTCAATTCCGGCATAAAATTTCACACCTACAAATAAGGGAAATGATTTTTATATTTTGTTATCTTTAGTATTGTCTCCAAAACTCAACAATCGATGAATGATTTAATAGATGGTTTGGGGAAATTAATGGAAACGCACTCGAGTATTAAGGTTAGATGTTGTAGTACAAGAAATCATTTCATAATAAGCTCAAGCCACGGACTAACTGCCAAGTATGATGGCAAAAAGCATCACTAGCAGTAACTTATGGGCGAACATGACTTTTTGGCGTTGGCTCGACGCGATTTCTGGATATTCGGCGGAGAAGAAAACATGATGCGAGGGTTCCAAAGAGCGGATACACAACTGAGCCCAAGAGCAAGAAGTGAATTGACGGGAAGCCTTGTCAGTATTTCAAATACGATGTCTTGCAGAATTATCAATTTGATATATCCAATCAGAGAAGGGAAAAGACAAAAAAACAAAAAGACTGAAGAACAATAAGGAAAAGAAATTAGTATTAATTTTATTTATTTAAGGTTGTTAAATTTATGAATTTAGGTTATTTTCTTTTTTTTAATTAAAATATTTATTATCAAAAGAATACAATATTATTAATTATTATTTCTTTATTAATACTATTTAATAACTTTTTTTTTTATAAAAAGAGTATAAGATCCTCTATAATTTATATCTTACATATTTAGAATATAGATTCCATGATAGATATAAGATAGAAAGAATTCGTATTTATAGTAGGTGTAGATAGGTACCATGTACTGCTTATCCTATTCACAGTAAAAGAAAAGCATTCAATTGTTGCAGTCAAAACTAAAAGAGTCCAAGTTAACTCAATCAAACAATCAATTACAAGATAATTTACTGTATATATTAAATTATATAAAATATTACTACTATTTCTATAATATTATATACAAGTTAGATGATATTTTAATTAAATAAATTACATAGTATTTAACGTTTATTATGTTTATAGAGTACTAGTGTGTAAAAGAATATAAGAAGATAATTACGAACAACTAAATAAAAAAAAAATGATAAAGAGAGGATGAAGAAACATAACGTAACGATAATTGTATCACAAACAATAAAAGGAAAAGTCACAAATGAAAGAAGGCACCATAGATTACATGCAATAAAGATTTCGAGCTTATATACCATCAATAAAATATCTCAAATTCTTAAATCTCAATAAAAATGTTTCTTTCCTTGATTTTTTTTCCATGAAACATTTTGTTGATGTGGAAATAGTTCATAAACTTTTTTTTATGTAATATTCGATACTACAGTTAATAAACTTTCTTATTCCTTAAAATAATATTGGTATTAGACTAAATATCAACGCCTTTCTTAGTGTTGTAATCAATGACAATTTCAAACAATCAAAGTTATTAATTGCAAATTTGAACGTTATTAATGGTATTTCGGAAAAAAAAGAAGAAAAAAGAAGTTATTTAATGGTATAGAAAGTTTGTTGGTATATTATCTCTATTTATTTTGTATTTAATCCATGTTTGTTTGAAGTCCAGCATTACCAAAGTTCAATTTAAAGAAAAAAAACGATCAAAGAAGTTTGGCATTTTTAAGATCATCTTATTTGTATTTTATTAATTTCTGTTTATAATTATGATTAAGATAGTAATTGAATAATGAGAATTGAGAAGTAAAATTTATGTATTTATAAAAAAAAAGTTTTAAAAATATATTTTATATATTAAAAATTTAATTGGTATTTTTATAAAAATAAATAAAGTAAATAATACATAAATCAATTTTATAGAGATATATCAGATATTTAATTTTATAATAAAGATATATATATATATATATATATATATTGTTATTTTTACTTTATTATTGATAAATATAAGAAGTTCTTGTCCTGACACCTCCATGGTGAATGACATGCCTGATAAAAGCAAGTTTTGACGAGATAAAAAATTGTCGGAAGGAAGGGAGTAAAATAGGAACTTTAATACCTTGGAATCCACATTTCTACACACACAGCATAAGTGAGAATATGGGGATAGATTTTCTTTTGGAAAAGGAAGTTAAGAAGTGATTGTTAAGGGGAAAGTACTGAAATATTAGTTGTTAATTAATGGTAAACTTATTGGAAAAAATGTATATATTATATCAGTATATAATTTAATCACTAATAACTAATAACCATTCAATAAATGATTAATGATGCTATCTTTATAGTAATAGCTTATAATTATTAATCATAATATTCTTAGAGGAAATATGGGTTTCTAATACTAAATTTTTAATTAATTAATTCATTAACTACTTTGCAATAACTATTTCTTTATCTTAAGATTAAAGTATTAGTGGGTCGTGGTCATCTCGACTTTTAGTTAGTAGTTTCGCCTCTACCGTTTGATTCTTGCAATTTAAAAGGTTATAGCTTTTGAGCTTGGTGCTTTCTTTAAAAGTTAGATTATTAGTGATGAAAGAATATCCGACAGGCCTTGGTATTAATTGATACGATAATTGTTTTTTTTTATTATTATTATTATAATAAAAAGCGGAGATTTGATTTTAATACATCCCACTAAAATATTAACATTCATATCATTAAATTATAAGTTATTCATACAAATCTAATCATTTAAAATAATTAATTTATCAGTATATCATTTATACATGACAATTTCCAATGGATGTAGCAGCAATGGCCAATGATGAAGCATTGCCGAACTAGGCCATCTAGGCACAGGCTAATACGATTTATTATTTTTTATTTTTTTTAACTTTTGTTATATTTTAGTTGCAACTAATATTAGTTGAATTACGGATATTTAATCATAAAAATAGTATAGTTATTGATTAATTTATCAGATAAAACACATTAAAAACTAAAAGTTAAAATATATTATTTTTACTATTTAGTATAACTATGTTAGCAAATTTTAATGAAAACATTAATAACACCGATATAAAAATTTATTTCATTCATTTAAAAATATCTAAGTATTTATATAAAAAAGCTCAAACGTGATAATTGAAACTAAAAAAGGGACAAATTGAAGGATTATATTTAAGTTATGACTTTGGCCTAAATACAAGTAGTATTGGCATCAAGGAAGCTGCTAATTAGCTCAACCCTTGTTGTTGGAAAGTCTTTCAATTCCCTAAGCGCCATTTTCCTCATTTCCTCCACCAATGTCAAATGATGTTCCTCTCTACTAGGAGTCTTCATATTCATAATTCCTTGTATCATTCCCACAAAATGACCATACTTTCTTATCTTCTCTATTTCATCCTCATTTCCACCTCCTAAAATAGCCCCACATGCAGCAGCACATGCATACAACATACCTTCCTTCTTCTCACACACATAATCAATCCAATTTTCATCAAGATCAATCTTATTATCCAAATGGTTCAATACCGTCTCATGGTATTTTCCTTGAACCATACCATGTGAGCCCGCTGCACGTGTGATCTCAATAATCACACGTACGATCCGCTCCGAATTGTTTTGGATCGGATCATCCGCAATTGCCAACAACTCAAGCCCAAATGGTAGCATACCATCTCCTGTAAGGAGCCTAATATTAGGGCCAAAGGGATTTTGATCTGTGGAGTCAGGGTTAGGCTCATCTTTCAAATTAAGTTGTTCATGAATGAAAGAAGATGCATGGACAAGATGGATAGCAGCGGCAGCAGCAGCAACCGCTGGGTCCCGGCTGCCACTTAGCAATTCACAGGCTGCGACACATAAAGCCGGGGCAGTGCTCCGCGGGGCCGCGAACGTCAAGCGGTGCAACGGCTCGAAAACCGATAGCGGAGGCCTTCTGGGGATGGCTTCACTGAGATGGGCTTCAACATGGCCATTAATGGACTCAAGATAGAAACGGGACTCCTGATTAGATCTACAAGCTCTGACCAAAATTGACTTTCTGGAGAGAGATGAACATGTAGGCTTAAATCTAGTATTGGAATGGAGCATTGGGTGGCCATTTGATCGGATAAGTGAAACAGCTTTGTCCATGGTTTGTGTTGTGTAGACAGAAATGTGACCGTGTGTACAATAATCAAAGGGGAGTGTAGTGTGTGTTTATAATAGACTATGGCTTCAAATCAGGCAGACATATTTTCATTGACATCGAAAGCTGGCGACAATTCGTAGCAACTAGCATCACGCAATAAAAAGAGGAACCACAAAAGCTTCGTCTTGTTTCAATACAGTACGATGTTCGAGGTGGGCCATTATACATTTTTTTCACGTGTATTTTGTTTTTTCAGCTTGTTTCAAGACAGTACGATTTTCAAGGTGGGCTATTACACAATTTTTTAGGTGTATTTTGTTTTTTCAGGATGGTCTCATAGGATATGTCATCTTGTCCTTTCTGACTGCTTATGAACACAATATTTTCAATGGATGGATTGGAATTTTAAACAGAATTTAATAGGTTTTATTATATTGCTATTTATGGATAGTTTATTATTATAAAAATTATTAATAGTTTTATGAAGATTTTTAACAGATTTTTTTTATTATTAATAAGTCTTATTTTTAATACAATTTGAAAGACTTTTAACATAATCCAAAAGTGATAGCACAATTATACCAAATTTTAAGATGAATATCAAATATAATAGCATATGAATCGCATATCACCCGGGTGGCTTTTATTTATTTTATTTTCTTTCAGCTTTTTACTTTTTATTTTTTTAAATTTGTATTATTTTAATTCATTTAATTATATTTTTTATTTATATAATTGCAATGACAATTTATGTACTACAACATATTTTTGCTGAACATAATTTAATTTGTAAAATTTTTAAAACATTAACAGCTTTAATAGAATATAAGAAAGAAAAAAAAAAAGGTAGGTTTGGAATTTCATGGAATGCGCGATGGTATATGTCTCACGCACATGAATCACGACAGCGTAATTACTATTGATGATGAGTCGTGATTCACAAGGAGGTCGACGATGACGTTGGAAAATAATGCTTGTAGATTTTTTTTTTTTTTTTTTAAGTTTTAGGCTTTGAATACTATTTTAATGAAATTATATTAATTTTTTAATTTTATTATTTAGTATATATATTAAATTATTAATATTAATATATAAATGAATGATATAATTAAAAATTAAATTAATCCCAACACGCAAATTTCCCTTATTTTGATTCGCCATTGGCCCGGTGTACTTTTCCAACTTTTTAGTGTGTCAGAGTTGAACCACCAACGAGCACACAAATACTGTAGAAGATTTGAAGAATTGAACTTCGTGAGAGCTTTTGAATTCAAAATTAAGCAAATTTTTAGGAGAAGCCTATCATTCATTTTGATAGAATTAATAAATCAAATTTAAGGTCATCAATTTCCAATATTCCTAGCCAATATGAGGGTCCATTTTCTCCAGAGTTTTTAACGTAAACAAGATTAAATCCTAGGATTTATTATATCTAAGATTTACAATATTTTAAATATTCGAATACAAAGTTAGATCTCATAATTTTGGAATAAGATTGATATGCTTCAAGAAATTAATTTCAAAATTTCATAAAAGGATTTGTTGCAGATTTTTTAAAGCCCTAAAATATGCTTAACCGTAAAGTTCAGATGTTGAATCAATTGCGTTTGGACATTTTCATGCAACAAATTAATAGCAACAAGGTTACTCATTGCAAGTTACATAGGGGTGTGTTTGAATTATTTTTTTATTTGTATTTTATTTATATCTAATCTATATTTAATATATATTTGATTTGCATCTGATATGTATTCGACCTATTTAAAAACTGGTTTTTAGATAAATTATTTTATTTATATTCAATTCGCTTATATTTCAAAGTAGAGTTAAGAGATTTGATTTTTTAATAAGAGTACATATGTAATTATATAATTACCTTTTTTCCATTTAAATCTCATTTTATTTCACTCAAATGCTCATGTTCGAATAGGTATAAAATAGATATTAAAAAAAAAAAAAAGACAAACCAAATGGATCTTAATTCTCTTTGAGTCTAATGGTTAAAAAGATAAGCACAGATTTTCAGCAAGTCACTCTCTAAGTAATCGTTGCACTCTATCAAATAGATACATGGAATTTCAAAAATTAGAAAGCGAGAACATAAGTTCAATGAACAACAAGAAATCAAATTATCAAAAGCTTTTAATCTTACTTGTGCAAAACATTATTCAATTTATTGTTTTATATGTTGTGTACTAATACTGTAAGGGGTTCATATTTATGATTTGTTGTATTTGAAAGTGTACTATTTTCACTGTAGCTCTATAAATAGTTAGTTAACTAGATAAGCAAAGCAATAACAACTATACTAAAGATTGGCATACTTTGTAACTCTCAAAAGATTTTAGATTTGGTATAATGGAATAATAAGTGTAGATAACTGAATCTCTAACGGTGGAACTAGAAGAGCGGATTAATGTATGAGATGGAATCATTATAAAATGTTTTGCTTGATCTTCTTCTTCCCTTATTATTCATATTCAACAACTTATATTTCAATTATTTGTTGTCACTTTGTGCCACATTAAATTAATAATCAAAATTTCAAAAATAAACTTAAAATTTAAAGCAATTAATTTACCCTTTTCTCGATTGCTAAATGAGACCAACATATAAAAGAGATTCTCCACGAAAAGATATAAATCAAATGCAACTTCTAGTTGATGTCACATGTGGAAGAGGAGAGAGTAGTGTTAAACACCATGGATAGTACACACAAAAGCTCTACAAGTGAAACCAATATTTTAGGCACACTAAACAGCCAAGCCTCTACTATTAGCCTAAGTAATAATATTCCATTTAGAACTTTTTATGCATAATAGATCAGTAATAGAATTTTTATCACGGTGAAGTAAATGGGATATTAGTTAAATACTTTTCTCACTATTTATATAAAATAATTTAGTGTATAAATTGATAATCTAGATCAATGATGTGTTTTTCTTTCTTTTTTTTCTTTTTCATAATTAGATTACATGATATGTAAAAAAAGAATTAAATATAACCCAATGTATTAAAAAATTATTATTCATACCATTAAATTATAAGAGTTTCTAAATTAATATATATATTCCCTCCTAATCAGTCACATGAAAAAAATTTTACTTCTTTAATTGAAATAATTATTGATATACTTGTTTTATTTTACTTCATAGCCAATAGATCCTAAAATTTATGCTTTAAATGTTTTTTGTCCAAAACATTTATGTTTTTAAAACGATATGGATTTTTATAATTATTATTTTAATACTCCTCCTCAATCGATTGAGTCAATGAATTAATTAAATAGAAATGAAACGATAATGTAAAGTCAAACTCAACATATTTTAATCACTCTAATAGGAGGTTAGATTTAATTTTAACTAGTTAGTATAAAAAACCTAGACTTAAAAAGAGTATGGTTTTATATCTATTACATTTAGCAGTTCACCAATGGCATCCAAACTAAGGCATGAAGCCATGAAAACATATTCGAATCGTAAGATCAAAATCAATAACAAAAAAGAGAGACACACTTTTCGTAACTCGACTTTAGTCCAATTATCTTGGATATTTAATTAAATGATATATTAGCAGGCTAAAGCTACTTATTAGATCAAATGAATGAGAAATAGGGAAGTTTATAAAATTGGAAAAGAGAGAGAGAGAGAGAGAGACCATTATAATGTTTTAAAAACTCCAGGATCCTTGTATTATTGTTGATTTGAGGGAGTACACTTATAGTTTATGGGAAGTGATCCGATAACCAGACTTTGTTCTTAGAACTTTTATTTAAAAGGTTGATATAAAAGCTTTTTATTAACTTAACCTATATTCTTAAAATGTTTTAGGGTCATCCTCGTAAATTACTGATCGTTAGATAAGGAATCACTTGAACAAAATAATAATAATATTAATTAAGGAATCACGCTGGTTGCACGTGTTCACGTGCTCCCCTGTTTATTTATACTATTTGTATTATAATATATCAAACCTTTATGTTATACAAGTACACATTAGGATTCATGATTTCAAACACCAACAAAAACAGATTTTTTACACTTACCATGATTAACTCATCTAAAACCGTCCTGAGCTTCTTCCAAAGCTTGAAAATTCCCCGATTTCCAATCTCAAACCAGTATTATTTATCTTCATAAGGTACTCAAATTTAGAAAGAGCAGAAGAAAGTCCCACTTACCTTCTATTTTTGGTGTTGTTTGTAAAAGAAGAGGAGGAACTGCCAAGGAAAGGAGAAAATGTAAAAAGTTTAAAAAAAAAGAAAAAGAAAAAAGGAAAAGATTAGCTAAAATTGAAAATCCATCATGGACACAGAAGATTAGCTCATCTCTCTATAGGAAATATATAAAATTAAATTCAAGGGACAAATTAAAAAAAAAAATGATTTAAAGGGTTATATCCTATTGCAGGAATGTCTTGTCGCAAGTCTGGACGTGAAGAGGGGATACGGATACTAGTGAGAAATTAAATTGAATAAATATATAAATAAATAATTAATTAAACCTAAAGAAGTCGGGTGGAGCTACCGACAAAACCACTGTCCACGTGGCAATCAAGAGCTGGTGTCAGCTGTCTCTATCTTCTTTGCATATAATTAGGTAAACCAATCCTACGTACATACATGGTACAGCCAGAAAGCAACAAATCATTACATTCGTTTCCAAGTTTCAAATTCACCGATTCCAAAGCTGGGAATATATATATATATATTATCGTATGGAATTACTTTTAATTAAATACTTGCTTACAATTTTCTTTTTTTAAAAAAAAAAAAAACTGAGGATCATATTGCTTGACCATTTTCAAAAGAAGTACAATGATCAGCAGGACAAGACAAACCGGCATAAATTATTGTCAAAAGAAATACAATGATTAGAAGGACATGATAAACAAGCATAAATTAAGTCTATTTCTAATACCCGAAAAAAAATCGATGGGAGATTAGACTACTAATTCAAAGAATGCATTTGCTTTTTTAATATTTTTATTAATGAATCCATTTAAGTTTTTAATCAAGGAAAGACTCAACTCTTAATAATTCTAGCATAAGAATATCATGGCCTGATGTGGCTCTTAAAGGCTGACCACCACTGCCATTTAGGACATTCACATCCACCTCTTTAACCACCACCTCTGCCAAAGAGTTATTCCCCTCCAATTCCATCACAATCCTATTCCTTATCTCTTTTGTACTCTTCCTTCTAACCACTTGCCATTGTCCCTACTTCACTTCAATTATTCTCATATCAAAAGTCCCATCAACTCTAGGGTCAGGGCCCAGTTCTTCATCTTTAGTTTCTTAAGAGAACTCCGTTCCTATTATTGCCTTAGGGATAAATTATTCAACACATTCACACTGGAAGGAGAAACAACTATTTTCGGTGGAGAAACTTTCAAGAACTATTCAAAGTTTTCAGTTATTTCATTTTCATTACTTCAGGGGGTAACTCTACTCTATAGGTAGATGGTGATGAGGATAAATTAGCTTTAGTGTTTAGGGGGTTGAAAAGTTTTTGAGCAGCCGGTGCAAGGGATTTTGCTGTGGCTGATGTAACTAGTGAAATGGACTTTTGAAGGGGTCGGTATAAGGGTTGTTTCAATGAGTGATTCAGCAGGAGAGTTAGGTCTGGTTAAGGGTGCAAGTGTTTTTATGGTTGACAAGGCATTTGGGTTTAAGGTAAGTGGGGAAGGTTGATGGAGAGGTGAGCTTTGCTCTTTGTTTTTAATTTGATCTCCTAAACTATCATTGGATTTCCACCGAGACTCCTCACTATAACTAGGATCCTTTCCTCCGGATCAAAATCCATATTTCACACTATCTGCTCTTAACCATAGCTTATACCCTACACTTGTACTACCCTTAACCTTACATTTTTGGGTAATGTGTCCTAATTTACCACAATTAAAACAAAAATCAAATAAACTTTCATACTTAAAACTAATCTTGTATCTCTCAGTTGTTGATCTATAAATCCACATGTCCTTCTTTAAAGGCTTAAGACAATTCACCTTAACTTTCACCCTTAAGAAACTCCTCAATCCATTGTCTCTTTGCATTGGTTCCCTCCTAATTAATTCACCTAGAGACGCCCCTAGAATCCTAGCATTATTATTCGTCATTTGATCTAACTTGAGTCTATGGATTTAGATCCAGAAACCTACTGCATCAAGTTTAATTTCCTCCAAATTACAAGCAAATAGCCATGGTTTCATAATAAGCACATGACCTAAGACAGACCATAAACCCTCATCAAAGATCCTTCTCATCTTGTTCAACGACTCAAAAGGGACCAACAACTTATTAATACCAGCTGAACTAAAAGAAACATATCCATAATCTTCCCATGCTTTCCTTAAGATATTTATAATTGCTAGTTTATAAAGATCTTTATCAAAAAATATTTTACCAATCACCAAGAATTCTTTACCACTGGATCCATTGGAATCCACCTCGAGTATAAGGCTCTCCTCATAATCACTATTAGCAGATTGAGAAGTCCTTGGGCTCTTGACTTTGTCAAGAGTGGCCATGATTGTTCAAAATAACAAAGAAGACACACATAAAATTAGGAAAGATAGAGATTAAAGCAAACTTACAGAATAAAGACTTACTCGACTAATGGTAGAACAAGGAGATAGAAAAATAAAGCAAAGATACTACTAACTACTCTAATGAATTTGATCTTTAAAATGTAGGGACATGAATGAAGAGCATTAAGAAAACAAAGACTATATGAACTAACAGACAAGAAGAGAATCACAATAGGTGAAGACTTCTGCAGAGACAACTTAAAATCCAGAAAATACTCAAATATTAAACAAATAGATCACGACAAACACTAGAAGTGATGATGACTTGCCATTACATTCTTAGAGTGCAAATTCATATTTAATATAAGTGCAAATGAGCATGCGAATCAAATGCACCGAAAAAGAAATCAGTGTAATGTGTAATGAAAAAGAAATGTTCAAATATTAAGAGTTCGATTTGAAAAGAAAATTCTTGAATCCAGGTGAGAAACTAACAAAGTAGAAGTCTGGCGTGGAGTAACCACCTCAGAGAATCACCAAATTGGTAAGGTATTCTCTCACTCTAGAGAGGATTTTCTCTCTTTAAAAAGTATAGAGAGAGAGAAAGAGACCGCTTTTTTAATCTCGGTGTAGTCTTCTCCTACTTTTCTTACAATTTATATATAATAATTTAGTGTATAGATTGATAATTTGGGTCAATTATTATTATTATTATTATTATTTACAATTGTATCATATAACATGTGGAATGAAGAATTAAATTCAATCTATTTTATTGGAAGACTAGTATTTAAATCACTAGATTATAAGAATTTTTGTAGGGAAATGATGTGTTTAATAGTGGTTTTGGCATGTTTTCATTGTGCAAGTACTTTTGATCGATTTCAAGGCAAACTAGAGTAAATAATTAAAGGATTCTCCACTTTAATCAAACTATACTATATTCATTTGATTGGAGTTAGATTACACTAACTGTATCCTATGATAAGCAAAAAGTCCAATCTCGTGTTATCATACTTTCTTAAGATGAAATGCTTGAATAGATGTTTGGAAACCTAACCATTGAGGACAATATCAACCACATGCAAAATGTTCAGATAATGTCCTTATAATGTGAATGTTACACTTTCCAAGTGTTCATAAGTTCTTAATTAAGTTGTCACTTTGAAATAAATGTCTGTATGAATCATAGGAAGCCTATGTATGACCTTATATATGGTTATGTGTTCCTTAAATATAATCAGTATTCAAGCTCAGTCATAATCATACATTGGTTCAAATTTCATGATCATTTTCAAGAATTTTGCTCTTATGTTCTTATTTTAAGGTTTTACCTTGTTTTGTTGTTGGTGTTGTAACAAAAGCATGAATTAACTCAAAGTATGCTAATATGAAATAAATAAAAAGAAAAGAGACAAGAAGACTCTTACAAAAATATACATGAAAAAAATCTAATGCAAGTCGAAAAAACCGTTAGAAAAAGAGAACACAAATTCATCATAATAAAAAACAATAGGAGAGTAAAAGAAAATCTTTCTGATTCTTTAAACAACTCACAAATCTTCTCACACAAGTTTTATGAAATTAACATGATTGTTTTCCAATCATTCTAGAATAAGACCATGTAATAAAACCTAAAAAAACAAGTTACTAGCCTTCACTAGATTATGCAACGAGTGAACTTATACATGGTAACTTATTAAACAAATTAGGATATTGAAAGAGCCTTTTATATGTCGCGATTAGCTATCCTAGCCAATCAAGAGAGCCATAATATCCACTCAAATAACTTCTCACCATTTTACTATCATTAACTTGCCTATGATTGGTGATCAACTGAAGGTCTTCCTTGATCAACCAACTAGGTCCAAAACTCCAAGGTTCAACTTAATCCCCAAACTCTACATATTGTAATTTGACCTAACATATCTAAAAAGACTAAAATGTAGGGTTTTACCACATAGAATCAAGCAACTAATAAGAAATGTTGTTGTCATATTAGAGTTACCAATGACAATGTATACTAAAGAATGTTTATATTTATCTACTAACAAGCCACATATACTCTTTAAAAATACCAATCAACGCTTCTCAAAATGAAAATAAGCAGTTTCATCTTATATTCAAACATGCCAAACATATACATGTCCAACAACATTTATTGGTAGTTATATTATCATATGGGAAACTTTTATGGTCCCATCAATATAAGAACGCTTATCAGTCCATCCCATTGTTTGATTGTTGAGATAGCTATATGAGTTAATATAATGAAAATTTCAGTAGTATGATTATGAACGAGATAATAATCCTGTCAACAAGATCATAGAACATTATCATGGTACTAATATCAAGGATAAAATTATTTGATTCCCTTGAAGTTAAAGGGAAAGTAGTTTTAATGAAATTTGTTTCTCATAATTACCTTATCCTCCTATTTTCCTCCTAACTACTGATGAGCAGGTTTGGGTTACAAAGTTGAATAACATGGATATTAATGTCATGTGACATGGAAGAATTAAGTTTGCAAGTTATGGAACAATTTGACAGTCGAAAACATCAAAAGTAGAAGAATGAAAAGAGTTAGAAATAGTGGAAGAAATAGTTAAATTAGGAATATGATGTTTGAAAGTCATCTAGAAACAATGCTAGTCAAATTGCAAACGGATCAAGAGCTTTTGGAATCCATCAAAAGTTATCAGTAGTTACCAACTCAACAGAAGAGGCTTGATTTCCCAAGTTTTAAATTTAACTTTAAAAAAAAATTATGAAAGTTTTTCACTAATTTCTAGGTAATGTTTGATATTGGAAGGACAATAAACAAGAGGAATGGAAAGCTAGGAATAATAAAAAATATTTTCTTTAACAAGTGGAATTACATTTTATTAAATGCTTTTTTTATAATTTATATATAATAATTTATTGTATATTGCAATTGCATTATATGATATGTAAGAGGGACAATTGAAGCCAATCTTTTTTATTAAAAAATTAGTATTTATACCACTTGATTACAAAAACTATGATGAGTCAATGATGTGTTCAACTAGGTGTTTGATAGTAGTTTTGTCATGTTTTAGTAGCACCAGTACCTTTGATCAATTGCGAGGCAAACAAGAGTAAATGGACAAAGAATTAATTACTTTATCCAAACTATATTATGTTCATTCGATTGGAATAAGATTGGATTAACTATATCCTGTGATGAGAAGAAAGTCCACTCTCATGTTATCATCCTTTAGTTAGATGAAATGTCAGAAAAGATGTTTGGAAACCTGACGGTTGAGGACAACATCAACCATATTGAGAATGTTCAGACAATGTTCTCATAATGCGAATGTAAGAGTTTCCAAGCGTTCATAGGTTATTAATTAAGTTGTCACTTTGAAACAAATATATGTATGAACCTTAATAAGTTTAGGTATGACCTTAAATATGGATATGTTCTCCTTAAATAAAAATAGTATTCAAGTCCAATCATAATCATATATTGGTTCAAATTTTATACACACACTTAAGTTTAGATCATTTTCAAGAACTTTTTATTTTGATGCTCTTATTTAATACTTTACCTTGTTTTGTTGTTAGTGTTGTAATAGAAGTATGAGTGAACTCAAAGTACACTGATAAAAAATAAATAAAGAGAAAAGAGAAAAGAAGATTTATACAAAAGTATACGTGAAAAACCCTAATATTAGTTTAAAAATTGCTAGGGAAAGAGAACACAAATTCATTATAATAAAAAACAATAAGAGAGTAAAAGAGAATTTTGCCAATTCATTAAAAAAACTCACTAATCTTTTCACACAAATTTTACCAACTTAGCATGATTGTTTTCTAATTATTTACGAATGGGACTGTGCAATAAAACCTAAAAAACAAGTTACTAACCTTCACTAGAGTAGGCAACACATAAGTTTACATATAGTAATTTTTGAGACAAAATGAGAAATTATAAAGAGCTTTTTATGTGTCACAATTGGCTGTTCTAGCCAATCAACTGAGCCACCATGTCCAATTGGTTGGTCTTTTCATTGGTTAACCACCATTAATTTGCCTATGATTGGTGATTAATTGTAGATCTTCCTTATCAACCAACCAAGTCTAAAAGTCCAACTTGTAACTTTGGCTCCAAACTTCACACATTGTGCTCTAACCTAATATATCCAAAAAGACTTAAATGTAGGGTTTTAAACTTTACATTAAAAACACAAAAGAATTAAGCAATTAATAGGAAATGCTATCATTAGATTAAAGTTACCTATAGCAATGTATACTATTTATCCACTAACAAGCCACATACACTCTTTTAAAATAGCAATCAATGCCTTTCAAAGTAGAAATAAATAGTTTCATCTTATATTCAAACATGCCAAAAACATAAATGTCCAACAAATATTTATTGGTAACTATATTATCATACATTAAACTTGTTATAGGAACATCCATGGTCCATCTCATTATTTAACTATTGAGGTGAATATATAAGTTGATATAATGAAAATTTTAATGGTAAAATTATGAGCTAGATGATTCTGTTAATGGGATCATAAAATAACTTTACAATAATGATATTAAGGATAAAATTATCCGATTTCCACAAAGTTTAATAGAAAGTTGGTTCAATGAAGCTTGTTTCTCATAATTACTTTCTCCTCCTTCCTCCCAACTAAGGATGTCATCGCATTACTAAAAGCAAAGCAAACCTAAACGACGATAAAATATTTAAATACAATACAATAATCATTCAGTTTAATAATTAAACTTCACACGTCTTTGTGAGATTTGGTTGTGATCATTAGGAGAAAATACGAATGGATCTATCTTGGCTTAATTAAGTTCATCACTTTTTTTATAAATTTAAACTTTATTATCTAAAACCTTTTAACCAAGATTTCTATATATATACAATAAAAAGCTACATATATATATATATATATATTGTTAAGACTATAATTTAAACAATTTATGCATGAAATGAGAAAAAGTTTTATTTCTAACGAAAGTTAACTTTAGATGTATTTATGTATATATTATATTTTGGTTTTTAATTGATCAATATGTTTTGACCGAAAAAAAAATCAATTTAGATTTAATTATAATTCTTATAATATATCTAAGATTGTATTTTGCTTTTTGACTTGTTTATTCATGATAAACCTCTCTAAAACCTACACATTGAAAAAAAGTCAATAATTATTTGTATACAATCTTAATATGACTATTTAAGATTAAGTCTAGGAATAATATGATAAGGTTCTAGGAAGATATTGACAACTTGTTCACTTGAATGTAATAGTAATTTCATTTAGTTGGTTTTTTTTTTTTTACTGTGGAATAGCAATTCATTATGGAATACCTATTACATAAAACATGGAATTGCAATATTGAGCTCCACCCTTTGAATTACAATTCAACAAAAAATTAACCAATTTTTCCTAGCTTACCCTCATTGAAACATGGAAAAGACCAAGATTACCCTCATCAGATAAGAAAAAAAAATTACAAACAATGGAAAATCAAACACATCCACTATGAAGAACGAACCCTGGGTCTGAAAGTCTAACCCCCTTGTCTCATTTACCTCACCCATCTAACACTCTCACCATTATAGTTGTTGATGTTAGTCACACTACAAATGATAGTAACCACTTCAACCATCATTTCTTTTTCTAAGCGTAAGAATCTAATAGAGCCTTCCCATTTTTAGTAGGTTCAAACTCTCAATCAATAGCTTCAGCAGTTTCTTCTTGTTGTATTAGCACAATCTATAGTTTCTTCTTGTTGTATGCTTGGAGTGAGTTTTGCATGTCTTTGTTATGGGTCTCCGATTATTGGTAGCTTTTGTCATGTTGTTTGTGTTCTTAGTCTACGAGGGAGGCGACCGATGATAGACAGATCATCCTTAATTCTTTAGCATAATAATTGCTCACTTCAAATGCAAATTCCGGCAATGTTTGCATTTGGGGATTAGGGTTCTTAATTTGGAAATTTGGTTAGGACCCCTTCCCCCCCCCCATTGTTTGTTTTTACCTTTAATTGCTATACTACTCTAATAGCGAGAGGGGCATTTTAGTATTTTTAATGTTTTATTCTTTTAACAATTTTGCTAACTAAACGACATTTTAATGATTCCATTACGTAGAAGTAAACATGGTAATACCCATTCATAACTTATTATGTTTCTATTCTATTCTTCAATAATATTTATTTTGTTATAGCTTTATGCCATTTAGCAAAGTGAACAAGCCATTACTTTCTATATAGAGCCAAGAATGTAGGATAGGCTCGGTAGGCTAACCCATTTAACCCGAAAAAAATTATGGGTTGGGCTGGAAAATTTTAGCTCGCATAAGTTATAGGCTTTTTGACCCTCTCCACTTAACTCGTAAGCCAATGCGGGCCAACCCGATGGGAGGTAGGTTAGCTTGTGCTAGCCCACATAATAAAAAAAAAAAAGAAAAAGAAAAAAGAGCAACTTGAGTAAGTATCCAATTGTAAGTCACAAAGGGGAAAAAAAAATAAACAATTCACCGGCAAGCTACTCCCCAATTGCTTCCTAACTTCTTTATACACAATTGATAGCAATCAAAGCTACTGTTGACTTTTAAGCATAAAGTTATTTATGTAGGGTAAAGTAATTGTTATGAATTATGATTAAATTAAAAAAATTATTTAAATTTATACTTAATAGTTGTTGGTTTTATCTCATTGTTGTATAACATATATATTATCAAAAACTAAAAATATATTATTATTTTGAAAATGTATAATTTTCTTTTTAAAAAATTATTATAGGTAAATTGCTGGTTGACTCACCTAACCCCCAAGCCCACATGAGGTAGGATAGGCCACAATCTTCAACCCACTTTTGATACTGGCTAAGGCAGGCTGACCCGCATTGACTTGTGGCTAAATGCGGGTTGGAGCAAGCCAACCCATTAAACTTACATTCCCAACTCTATTTCTAAGATAAATTAAAGTTAAACTTGTTATTAACTTGCTATTTAATTATTTTCCTATAATTAAAAGCAATATTGATTCTATTTTTATGTAAAGTTATTTTTATACAATATCCATAGTATTTTTCTAAGAAGCAATTAGGCTATACTAACCTATATATTTATTTATTTTATAGTTATATGCTAATATAAATGAGAAAAAAAGAAAAAGAAAATAGTAAGATATGTATTGATTATTCTTCGTAAAAATCAACATGAAAAGAAGTATTAAGAGAATTGAAACACTTAGTCCTATCATTACTCAAGATCAATAACCAAGATTACAAAATGGAGAAGTTTATTGAAACTATAAATATATACTATATTATACAAATAAAGAATTTCCCCTTCAACTCAACTTAACTGAAAGTTGACACCACCGACACTCAAATGCAGCCACTTCGTTGACACAACACATCACCCACCAAGCGACTCCTCACCTACTTCTCCCATTTTTCCTTATACAATTCACTAAATTTCCCTTAAAGAAATTTTAAAACTTCATGCACCTTATGACACATAATTCGTATTTAAATTGTTAATACTTTGGATCTGAATCGAGTAAAGTCAACGACTTTAATCTTGAATTGAACTGGGTTTTGCTTCGATTTTCAGTTTTATTCTTTTTTTCTCTTCAATTAGAAGGGAAACAAAGAAAGAACAAGAAGAAGAAGGATGATGTCAAGTAAGACCAGAGGAGTAGAGTATAACTACAGGAGTTTGGGGTCTAAAAGACTGACCCTTTTGCTTTGTATAGCTTGTTTCTGTGCTGGGATGTTCTTCACTGATAGGTAATTCACTCTTCCTTCCTTTCTTTCTTTCTTTCTTTTTTTTGTTTTGTTTTTTTGAGCTTAAATTATCAAGTTTGTATATATTTTTTTTAAATCTTAGTGTTCATTTTTCTTTTTAATTTGGATATTGAGGTTCTTATTGAAATTTGGTTGTGTGGGTTGTGTCATTTCACTGTTATTATTGTTACTATTGTTGTTTTTTAATGTATGATGCATTCTTAGACTAGTTTGATCTTTTCATTTTAAATTGTGGTGGAGATCTTATTGGTTTTGATAAGAAGAGATTGGGTGCAGTAATCATTGGTTTTTAATCCAATAGGTGCAGGAATACAACTTAATAATGTTTTAATTAGTAAATGTATGAGCATGATTACATAAAGTTCGTAGGGCCAAAAAGAACAAAGAGAAAAGGAGGATTATATAGAGTTAATTATATGTTTAGACTAAATACAGTATTATGGTAATCATAGTTGGATCCTGTGGGTATCTACGTTTATCCTTTAACCATCAGTGCTAGGTGCTTGCAAACTATTCGGACTAGACTTGACATTTATTTGAAGTTGAGCTTCTTGAGTAGCTTATTAACTTTGAAGCTATCCTAGTAGCTTATTGACTTTAGCATGAGCTGCTTAGTTAGCTAATTATATCTTGCTCGAGCTATCTATGAAGCTTTTTAAGTTGAGCTCAAGTTCAAAAATCTGATTTAATTGAGGCTGAAATTCTTTCAGTAGCTTTTGAGTCTAAATTGAACTACTCTAGTAGCTTCTTGGGTTGAGTTCAAGCTAAAGAACATGGGTTTGTATGAGCTCCAGGTTTTGCTTCTCAAGGGACTCTGCTGTTTTGTCTCAACTAATTTACAACCCTACTTAGATAATTTTATAACCATCATTAAAGTAGTTCCTGGTTGAGAAAGAAATTGATGCTTTTTTGCAGCTTCAGCCAGAAGGGTTTGTGTTGCTTTTTTGAACTTCAAGTGCTTACTTCTTCTGTTCAAGGAAAAATAAAATCAAATAAAATAAAATAACATTAATTTCAATTGGTGGAGTTTCATTTCTTTTTTAACAATGTAGGAAGTCGATGATACCTGATGTGAAAGATATGCCCAGGATAGCTACAATGGAAGAGAAGCTAAAGATAGTTTCTGAGGACTGTGGTTCAAAGACTGTGCGTTTCTTGGTTTTTCATCTATAAGATAATTGTGAATAAGGGCAGCATGTGCATGTATATGTCAATATTTCCAATATTCTATATAGCTGCCATTGGCATAGCATAAAAAGAATGCCTAAATCCTTTCTTTTGTTTTCCTCTGTTTTTGGATTTTCTAACTTATTAGAGTGTTCTTTTCATTTTGTCAGAATGATGAAAAGTCTCGTTCAACAGGCTTTACAGGGCATATTTTAAAGCCCCATCATGATCTTCAGTAAGCTTCTCTCTGCCTTCTAATGCCATAAATGATATGACCCCTCTGATGTGTGTGTGGTGCAGCAATATAGCAGTAAATGTGTTCGTGTAGTTGTGTGTGTGTTGTAGTAAGTCTGTTATGTAGCATGTATGTTGTTGACTAGTAGGGGCAATTTTGTAAATATGTACAGTAGTATAAATAAAGAGTAGTAGTAGTCAAGAGGAGGCTGATAAGTGATAACCAGTTTGTTACAAACTAGTTGGAAGATTGAAACCCTAGCAAAGAAGTGCCAATTAGGTGTTTTGCTTTTCTGCTGTGAATTCCTGGCTATGGAGTACCAAACATTGGTGATATGTTTCACAGCCGTGCCCATTAGTTCATCTTCACTTCCGGTATCTACCATTTTCTTATTTTCATTAATTTTCAAGAACCCTAGTTGCATTAATTGGTGCCGTCTGTGGGAAACTCAATTGGAACAATGACAAGAACGGAACAACGAGTTGAGAATCTGGAGAAGACTGTTGAATCAATGGAGATTAAGTTTACAACATTATGTCAGAAAGTTACATCGCTTGATAAAAATCTGATTGACACTCGAAAGGAATTTGGAGAGAGCATGGCCTACTTGTGACAAGCTCAACTTTAGTCAAGCGCTAGTACATCAAATTTGGAGAAATCAGTTACAACTATTCAAAATTGGTTACAAGGAATATGGAGTGAGCAAAGGAGGAAAAGCATTCTAAAGGAGGAGATCAATGTTGCTAGGGCTAACGAAGAGACAGATGATGAACTTCAATTGTTGACTGGGAAGAATGATGAACCACTAGTGACAAGTGGCAGTAAACAATTGGAGAATGATTTATTGAAGTCAATCAGCGATTGACAACTGGAGAACGATCATCAGAAATTTGAAAACAATCAGAAAAGCTGGTTGGAAAACTACAGTGGGAGAACATAGGACAGAAGTTGGACAACAATCCTTGGAAGACATTTTGAGGTCGGCAATTGATGACTAATGATCAGAAATTGGAGAATAACTGGTTAGACTGGAGTATGGATGATGACAAACAGAAATTGAGAAACGACCAGTTGAAGTCGATTGGTGGGCAGCATCTAGGAATTAGAGATTGGAGCTCTGGGCAGATTATATGTCAATCGGGACAAGTTGACATTGATGCTACTGATCTTACTATTGATGATGACTTCAATTGGCTTACACAAGACATGCCTCTTCCAAGCTTTGAAGGACATGATCCTCTGCATTGGCTTGCCCTTATAGAACAGTATTTTGAAGTGCATCGAGTTAGGAATGACTGGAAAGTTGCTTTAGCTGTGTGATGATATTAAGGGGACGTCTGGTGTACTGGTTTAAGATGATTTGAAGGTGCTATCCTAAGCTCGATTGGGAGTTGTTCAAGCAAGAACTCATGTTACGATACGGTGGGCATGCTGCTACTAATCCCTATGAGTGTTTGTCAACCCTTTGACAACTCACTATGGTGGCTGTCTATATTGAAGAGTTTGAGGCTTTGACTTCATTGGTTCCAGACATAACTGAACTCCAACTTTTAGGCTATTTTCTTGGAGGATTGAGGGATGATATTAGGTTGCGAGTGAGGACATTGCAACTCATTTCTCTGGCTGAAGCAGTAGTAACATCTTTGAGTGTTGAAATGGAGTTTGAATATGGAATTTCTGTTGTGCAAAAAGGGAGTTATAGTGACATGTATAAGACTGGACGAAGTGAGGGAGTTTCCCAACATTGTTCTTCAATGTATTCTAATAATCAAAAGCCTTTGCAGCAGCTTTGGAGGTCTAAATCTGGTCCTGTTGTTACTAATCAAGCTACTGGTGCTGTTAAATCAGTCACAAACTTAAAGGAAAATTATGCTTTGGTGTCGGTTGGAAGTAATATGAGATAGCGGAGTACAATTGAGAGGACACAACAAAACATGTCCTATGCTTAATTTATGGATAGGAAAAATAAGGGAATTTGTTTTAGGTGTGGTCAACCATTCCAACCTAGGCATAAATGCCCTAATAAGTCTTTACAGGTCATGGTCCTTGAGGAAGAACTATTAGACAATGATGAAGGTTGGGTTGAAGTCAAGGACACCATGGTTGACTGGCGTGTGCAGGATGTAGTTGGAGTGGGATAGTTATTTCTTAACCTAGGTCCTTGAGGGCAAGGACCTTTTTGAGGGGGTTGGTAATTGATATGACCCCTCTGATGTGTGTGGGGTGCAGCAATATAGCAGTATATGTGTTCGTGTAGTAGAGTGTGTGTGTGTGTGTGTGTTGTAGTAAGTGTGTTATGTAGAGTGCATGTTGTTGAGTAGTAAGCGTAATTATGTAAATATGTAGAGCAGTATAAATAAGGAGTGTTAGTAGTCAAGAGGAGGCAGTTAAGCAGTTTGTTACAAATTAGTTGGAAGATTGAAACCCTAGCATTAGGTGTTTTGCTTCTCTGTTGTGAGTTCCTATCTATGGAGTACCAAACATTGATGATTTGCTTTACAGTTGCATCCATTAGTTCATCGTCACTTCCGGTATCTTCCATTTTCTTATTTTCATTAATTTTCAAGAACCCTAGTTGCATCAATAAAATTCATTAAGCACTGTTCAGTCAAGAAAAATTAAATAAATCTGGATAGACCCTCAGATTATTGTCAAACCATTGATCCAATTATTTTCACCAACGATGGGCATTTGGTTGTGGATTCTTATTGTTCTAACTTGTTGCTGCATTAAAAATACAGAGGACTGGATAAAACAATATCAAATCTGGAAATGGAATTAGCTGCTGCAAGGGCCACCCAGGAATCTATAATTAATGGTTCTCCGATGTCTGAAGATGTGGGCACTACTGGACTGTTGAAGCGAAAATATTTGATGGTTATTGGCATCAATACAGCTTTTAGCAGCAGAAAAAGGAGAGATTCTGTTCGTGCAACTTGGATGCCTCAAGGTTTGCTGGAAATTTCAATTTTAGAAGCACTTTAATTCTATAGAGCTTGGCCTTGATCCTAACTTTGACATTTGAAATCAGCAGATAAAAAAAAGAAGCTTGAGGAGAAGGGCATCATCATCCGCTTTGTTATAGGCCATAGGTAATTACTTGCAAGATCTGTCTCAAATAATTTTTTCGTTTTGAATTATTTATTTGTGCAAACTCTCACTGGTCCAAAATATCTTCCATTGGTTTCTGTCTCTGATGTTATAAGTGGTATCTAATGCATAACATAGGATGTAGAATATGATGTTTTTGGAAGGGGAAAATCAAGCTTTTGTTGCTCTTTGCAAGAGAGTCTACCTGTAGTGGACTAAGATAGTCCCATGTTTTAAATCAAGTGAAGTATTTATTTAACAAGGAACGAAGTCATGATTTATCAAAAAAAGAGGAGTTATGTTTAGCAAAGTGGGATTGGACACTTAAATTGCTACAAAATGGGTGGAGATCCCTCACTACTTGGATATGGAGATATCAACTTGTGAGATAGCATGATTGAAAAACCTCTAAATGATTCAAATTCTATATCTTGCAGCTTGGATATTTGCTGTGTGCACTAATCTGGGAATTAAATTTGACTGGGAGACTGATTAGTATTAAAATTGCTATTCAAATTTCAGTGCAACCCCTGGTGGTATCCTTGATAGAGCTATTGAAGCTGAGGAAAACATGCATGGAGACTTTTTACGGCTGGTATTACAGTTATTACAGACATCTCTGTTTCCAGGAAACATCTATAAAGCTTTTCTTTTATTTTCTGAATACTAAGCTTTATTATGTCTATGCAATAAGCAGGAACATGTTGAGGGTTATCTTGAACTTTCAGCCAAGACAAAAGCTTACTTTGCAACTGCTGTGGCTTTGTGGGATGCTGATTTCTATGTCAAAGTGGATGACGATGTCCATGTAAATATAGGTAAGATTAGTGATATGGAAATCCTCTTCTCTTTAGATTATAAAGGAATGGATTTGGCTTTCTTTTTTTCTTTGTGATGTTGTGTCTAGTTAGAGCTTAGAAGGCATATGATACAGTTTTTCATTCTTACAATTCAAATGGTATTCTAGCTTTTGATCATTTGCAGTATAATTGACCTTTGTGCCTATATTGTAATCTTCTGCTGGATTGACTAAATTATCCAGAATCCTGGTTTTTAACTATATTTTGATGCAAAATTGTTTTGTCATCCTTTTGCAGTGACGCTAGGTGCTACTTTAGCCAGGCATCGGTCCAAGCCTAGGGTATATATCGGATGCATGAAGTCTGGTCCAGTCCTTGCTCAAAAGTAGGCAGCAGATTATGTAAAGCATAACATTTTTTAGAGAGTGATGGTTTTTGAGATGAAACCGTGTGTTTGATTTTATTACCCTTATTCACTTTCTTAATTTGATAGGGGCGTGAAATACCATGAACCTGAGCATTGGAAGTTTGGTGGCACAGGAAACAAGTATTTCCGTCATGCTACTGGACAGCTATATGCCATTTCCAAAGATCTGGCTACATATATATCAATTAACCAGTAAGTTCCTGCACCAAATATTTTGTTATGTTTGTTTAATTCCAAGGAACCTATTTTATTGATGAGGAAAAAGAAAAAAGATGAGACTGTAAGTATGAGTAGAAACCTTAATTGCATAGCTTCCAATTTCATCCTACTGGTTATTAGGATTCTAAGGAATTGGACACTACCAGGCTATGCTTTTGAATCCTTACCCTTGCGTTCTTATGGAATGAACAGTACAGGGTGGTAGAGTAGGAATCCCTACTCTGTACACTAGCCTATAAGCATAGGTTTCCAAAAATTTGAAAATGGAACCTACCTTGTAACCCTTGAAAAGCACCTTAAACCTAGACGCTGTAAAATCTACAAGTTCTAGAATGTTACATGGAGCCCGTGAAATTTCAGTATCTTATTTAAAATGTTATAACGATTCTCACCTAGATTCTTGGAATATAAAATGAAAGTCAATATTGACATTAAACATAAATTACTGCAAATGAGAATATAATGGTTCCATTGTCTTACCAAAATTATCCTCAAATAGTGGTTATAAGTTAGGTTGACAAGTTACGTTGATTTGGTTAGATTTTCTTATATATGTAAATTTAATTATATGCATCAATGATATTTTACAAGTAAATTATATTGTAGCCTATACAGATTGAGAAATTACTAGGGTACTCTATAATATGTTGTGTAATTTTTTTTTTTGGATAAATGTTATGTGTAATATTTATATGGGTTCAAGTGAATACAGGATAGATATAGGGTCATTTGTATCCTACCCTACAGTTATAGGTTTCGAAAATTAGAAACCAAAACCTACTTTGGATATCTAATACCCACACTATAACCTACCCAATTGTGCAGAGTTCAATATCTTTCAGCCTATGGCAGGTTCCAATACTCAGTCCTAGATTTTTACTAAGCTCAAACAAAAATTAACAACCAATTGAATTTCTTGGAATCGTTTTCCTTAGAATTAACTGAAAGCATGCTTTCAAGTATTGCTTGCCTACATCATGAAATTACATTGACAATCGTGGATCTTCTAGGCACATCCTGCATAAGTATGCAAATGAAGATGTCTCTCTGGGATCTTGGTTCATTGGGTTGAATGTAGAGCATATTGATGATCGTAGACTATGCTGTGGTACACCACCAGGTAAATTCATCACTTGGCATTGCAATCTTCATCAATTTTTTATAGTTGAATTTAGCAGAGATTGTTGGTTGCTTTATAAATTAAAGCATGTTACTGGCTTCTTGTTGCAAACAACGCTTGGAACTAAATATTATGTAGCATTAAGCTGTAGCGGTTAATGAATTCTTGTATTGTTTTTGGCCAATAATAAATCTTGTACTTTCAGGGGAGGAGGTACAGCAGGAAAATAGTAATCATGTCATTTGGACATTATTACCTTGTAAGATAAATTTAATGTTTAGACTTGGCTAATTTCATCAATGTCAACATACTACAGATTGCGAGTGGAAGGCTCAGGCGGGAAATATCTGTGTTGCTTCTTATGATTGGAGCTGCAGTGGCATTTGCAAATCTGTAGAGAGACTCAAGGATGTTCACCGGCGGTGTGGAGAAGGTGAACAAGCATTGTGGAATACAGCTTTCTGAAGACAAGAATTGATGAAGTATAAAATGATAGGCCTGCTACCTCAGGAGGCATAATTTACCGTACCAATCTATTCCCTTATTCTTTCATAATGTATGTATAAGTCCATGTGAGGCATGTATTCAAATGTAATCTCGCCGAGATGGGGATTCTTTTATGGTTTATTAGTTTTCTTCCCTAGTTTTAGCTGGGAGGTAGGTCTTGCTTCATGGTTCCTGCCCTTTTATTGAGGGAGAGATACCTTGGATGGCACTATGAAAGGCAAGCAAGAAATTGTAAAGCCACATTTTCTCTGTGGGTATCAATTTTGTTATGTTGTTGTTACTTCTACTTCCAGTCGAAGTGTAAATTGTATCTTATGGTGTTTTACTATGATATAGTCACCTTTGCCCCTACCCTCATTTGCTGTTAAAAGGCATATGTATCCGTAGCTTCTTAAAATCACTGCGATACAACTAAAATTTTGATTATAATTAAAGTCGAAAAAGTCAAGAAAATATTTATTACGAAACATTCACACCCTAACTATATGTCGATAATTCCACTATTTTGGGCTTTTCTACAAAACAAACAGCAACGAAACCTAACACGGTAAACCCTGCGGAGACTTACCATGAAATTGGAAAACAAGAAAAAGTCACAGATAAAAGAGAGCCCTTTTAACATTGTCTCCGTGAACTCTTACTAACAAGAGTGTTGCTCGATTAACCTCTGCCAAAAAAAAAAAAAAACCCGAAGAAAAGAACGCCTATGCTCAACCACTCGATTAATCACAATCTTCTCCGAGATTCAAAAAAGTTGCACAAAAATCACAAACGTAAAACCCAGCAATGTCACCAGAAAATTTTGGCTGGCCCACAAATCCCACCATTACCTTGGACAAGAAACCAATGGCACTTCATAATTCATCCTTGCACCCAGTTACCAAGGATGACTGGATAATATACGACCTCAACTTGTCAATAATTTTCAGGATAGGCTCCAATCTTCACCTGCATAAACTGCTTTATCTCCAAGCTCTTCTTCAATGCGTAGCAACTGCAAGAAGTTTTGCACCATTGATCTCACATATCCCTTCCAAACACCTATAAATCACAACAGCACAGACTAGAGAAGCCACATGTGCCCAGGGTTACAGCCAATGCATTTCACTTTTTACCCACAATTTCAAATGTCAAGGTCTAAAAGAAACTTGGTTTAATGTTAAGGTTCTAAATAATAACCCCAGACAAAGTATGCATCTGGATAGTTTTGCAAACTTGCCCTCAAGGTAATTATAATAAAAGATGTCAAAATATCAGCTAGGAGCTTCAACAATTTTATAGGAAGCAATTTTATCCCAAAAAATTTTATAGGAAGCAAACCAACAAATCAGTTCATTTTTAATAGTCTGTCAAAGGCTGTCTTAAGAATACCCTATTGCATAACCACTGTAATAGAAGCATGCACAAATAATGATAAGACAGAAAAAGTGCAGCAATCACTTGAGTGAATAAGAAAGTAGACCTGGTTGTACTTTGCCAGTCGTTCTCCTCTGCATGGAGCACCTGCTTTAATTTTACCAGTGGAAAGGCCAACAGTCAAATCAGCTATGAAAGAATCTTCAGTATCACCACATCTGTGAGATACTAACACTCTCCACTGGGCATCTTTTGCCATCTTCACTACTTCAATGGCCTCAGTCACAGTCCCAATCTGATTCAACTATTTTCCACATTAAATGGTTAAGGTAAGTGCATATATGATGAACTCAAATCAGTCGACTGAATTTGTATCTATGTGATTAGGTAGAGTGAACCATGGCACCTTGAGAAGAAGAGCATTGCAAGTTGATTCGCGAATTGCCTTCTCAATACGTTTTGGATTGGACATCAACAAGTCATCCCCGACAACCTGCAAACTGAATGTTAGATCTTGCATATGTCAAGACGAAATTAGCAATGAAAATAAAGGATATCTTACTACTCAAAGTAAAGATGGAGAATCTTTACATCAGGCAAAAAATGAGCTCTATAAAATAATTGTTGATGCAAATTTTCCCAGATTTGCACAAGAATGTTCTGAAGGCCTCACTGCATTTACATTTGGTGGCAGGGTGATCATGCAGGATCATGATGATTTTTTGTTTCAGTGCCTGAGAGTAGATCATGGAGAATGTGCCACTAGCAGATTCCCAAGTATTATGAGATAGAATATAAAAACATACCTGGCAAATTCCTAGACCAGTAAATTGTTTGATGTGTTCCCAGTCCTCCTTGTCAAATGGATCCTCAATCGAGATGATGGGATATTCTAAGCCCAGTGAAGATAGAAAATGTCAAATTGAACCATACCTTGCTCGAAGAATGATCATGCAAGATTCTCTGGTTATGATATTTTAAAAAGACTGACATACCATAGCAAAGGTCTCTGTAAAAGTTAACCATATCATCCCCTGAGATGAAGTTTTGCCCTGACTTGTTAGGAGATTTAAAGTCCAAATCATATTTTGTGCCTGCATACAGTGGAAGGAGAAAAATCAATTTCTAATATGTAGTCCGCATGAGTGCACCACATCGATCACAAATATTAAATAAAGAATAAGTACCAAAATGATCCTAAACATTTTGCTTTTATCCGAAAAAGATCCTAAACATTTTGGGTTTTATACAATCAAGTAGCTAACCTTTTCAAATATTCAATTGTGTGCCATGACTTTTTTACATCATGCCAATTTGCAAATGTTTGCATCACACCCAGAGAAAGACAAGTGCAAAATGAACTTCATTACCAGTTTCCATAAGGTTCAGGGCTCGATTGAATATTTCAAAAGCTTCAGGACTCGTTGTCTAAAACACCAAAGGTTTAAGAGGCAATAAAATACTTTTCAATAATATAAGCAAAAAAGAAGCATCTTGATTTCTTGCTTTTGGTACAGAACAACTACGACCGTCTAATACAGCATGACATAATCTATGAGAAATTATTTTTTTTCTTTTTGGCCATGCATAGCATATGAGAATTTACTTGGTGAAATATCAACCAATGGCAAGTGCAGTAGCCAAACAGTTATATTAACAACTTTCCTGTATTTATGCTGACCAACTGGAGGTACTTGTAAAGAGAGGATTAATCACCTATGCAGAAATCAGCAGCAGCAGCATCAAGTGCTATCTTTATTTTCTCATTATATCCTGTTCTGCTTATTGCTTCTTTAACAAGATCCAGGCCTTCTCTTAAGCTGCCAGCAGAGGTAATATAATATAAAAATCACTATGAGAATGTATTCCATGTTTCATTCAATGAAACATATAGGAGATCTGGCTTGATAAGCTCACAATCTAGTAACCTGGAAATATTTGGAGCAAAACCGCCAACTTCACCAACATTACACCCATGCAAGCCATGTTTCTCTGTAATAACAGCCTGTACTTATATTTAAAATAAAAAACAAACACGAACAATGAGCATACAGATAACTAATAAGAACGAAAGTCATTGCAGTATCGTTGGCTACAACCATGTAGCATATTATGCATGGCTTAACACTAAGCTACTACATCTGGGAGACACGGCATTATTACTTGCTAAATGTTTTGCCCAGACAGTTCACAATGGCATTTTCCAAGACAGGGACAAATCCACCTATATGGTTGCTCTTGCTTACTAGGTTTATCAAATCTCTTTTCATTCTTCTTCATAAGCCTTACCTTTTTTTCTTTTAAATGAATATAAGCCTTACTAGTTAATATGACAACTAATCAATTTTAAAGAATCACTGAAATGAAAATATCATAAAATGATTTAAGGCAAAACTATATATCCATATGGTAAAAATGACATGTGAAAGTGCATCCTCTCTAGGAAGTGACAAACCACAGCAGTGTTTAAAGAGTTTTTGCCTATACTCAAAAATGAGAGATGAACTATAATAATGGTAGCTGAGTTCCCAAATTCAAGCCTTTCAACTGCTCATCATAAGTGCACCTTTAAGTGATGATATGTTTCAGAGCCCATCTGCAACGCTTCCTCAAATCTGCTTGCCCCAACAGGTACAACCATTATTTCCTGACAATTTAAGTATACTTACAAACATGAAAATAAAAAGACAAGGGAAAGAGGAAAGCCGAAAGGCAACACTATGACAAACAACGCCAAAAAATCAGGGCTCAGGCTACACCATTTTAAAAGCAATTTCTGCCCATAGTAAGCATTTTGATTTTATGAAGACTCTTGAGGGCAGACTAAACAAAATGAAACGGCTCAGCAGAAAAATTTTATCAGACAGGTGTGCATCATACCTGGATACTAAGGTTGTTGCCCGCATGTCTCCCACCACTTATGACAGTGAAGGCAGGGACTGGAAGAGTTAAATCAGTTTTCCCAGCAAGATCAGCAATGTGTTTATAAAGTGGAATCTGTCAGTTTGCTTGGTCAGAATGGAAAAAGGGATATAGCTTAAGGTGGAATGAACATGTTAATCATCAACAAAACGTCCAGACCTCCTTCTCAGCAGCCCCAGCTTTGCAAGCAGCAATTGACACAGCCAGGATTGCATTTGCCCCAAGTTCACCCTGTGTGATGATTTCACCTAATGAACATTATTTATCACCAAGTATGTGAAGGACATAGGGTGCGATAAATGCTTCGTTTTAAAGAATGTCCTTACCTTAAATACTTAAGTTAACCGTTAACAGGTTGATAACAGGACATTTGGCTTCAGTATACACAAAGTGTGGAAGCCATCAGGAGAACATTATTATCTCTAGAAGAGGTGCTTTTGTAAATGCAGACAGCTAATTTAGTTTCTAAGATGAAACAAAATGGGTGGTAGAGACCAGATAAAATCATGTCGAACTTTATGTATGTTCAGGTATGAGAAATTTTCAGCATTTTCATAAGAAGAAAAGTTAATGAGCTATCTCCCAACAATCGAGCAGAGCATGTTATTCTAATGGTGAACATGAATGCAAGAAGACCACTAGGACAATAAACTTATGAGGGGGGCCCACACATAAACAACTTCACCAAAGCTTTTGAGTTACAGCAATAGCTACAAATACTGCATCTTAGAACATCCATATATAAACTACATGACAAAAAGCAATATTTTCTAGCATAATAATACTGATATCAGCTAACTACCTTCTTTTCTGTTCTGTCCAGATCTATCATGGCCTGATCAACCTGAGACTGAAGAGTTGGATCCATCCCAATTAATGTTTCTGCGATCTTCTCATTTATATTTTCAACAGCTCTTTTCACGCTATTTCCAAGATATACTCCCTTGTCTCCATCTCGCAAGTCAACAGCCTCATACCTAATGGTAGTCAACATAGAAGAAAACTTAGCCACACTTCACATCACACAAAAAAAAGTTTCCATCCAATCATATACCCTATACCCTATCTTACTTCTTTTAAAGTTTTAACTGCAAGTGATCCTACAAGGTAACTGTTAATTTCTAATGGGCAGATTAAACGTTTCAGTTAATATGCTACACTATCAGTTCATTAGCAAGAAAGAAACTTAAGCAAAATGAAGAGGGGAAAGAACCCTAGGGGGCTTACATTCCAGCTGGTTCACCAGCAGGGGCTGATGCACGAAACATTCCTTTGTTAGTGTACAAATCAACTTCAACAGTGGGAATGCCTCTACTATCAAGGATTTGCCTGGCTTTTATCTTGGTTATCACAGACTGCACTGCTTTTCTCATATGATTTGACTATGATAACCAACAGCAAAACATCAAAACAGATTAGACAAGGTTTTTGACCAAGATACTCATTCCAAGAACCAGACTATCAACAACAAAAAAAATGATTAGGTGCAATGCTATTAAACTGAATATGCTAATGTCATGAACTAAGATATAATCAGAATATTACCAGTGTACCACCACTATTGTATCTATCCACTTGACCTACAACTTCCACTAAATTCATATACACCACTCAACGTTTACCACATTTCAAGATTGTCATGATATGAAAGAATAAATATCATCAGAATTTCTGACATAGGACCGGATTAGGGATCTAGTCATGGGGGAAACAATTGTTCATTGTGATACATTCGCCCCTCTTAGTATTCCATCCTTTCTTCATAGAACCTAATACTGAAGTTGGGGTTTGAAGGATTGTTAAGAGCAAACCTTCCAATCTCTTAAACTATGATTATTTTAAAAATTAATTTGCACTAACTGATGAAAATCTTTTTTGCTTGTTCATTAATATGACAGGACCACTTATCTATACAAGTTTTCCAATAAAACTTTTCCTAGATAAAAAATAGCAGTACATCTAGAAAGTATAAGAATAAATATTCATTTCCTATTTATTTCCATTTTTGGAGATCTATCCAGATAGGCCCCATCCTACATTTAAAAAAGAAAATGCAAATATACATGATAATGCAGTGACAAACGAATATACACGATTGGATAACCATTAAAGAAAAATTGCACTTGTATCTATCTAGTTGCACCTATCACTTCACTGTATCTAAACATTCTGTAACACTCACAGACAGAATGCCTTGGCACATTATTTCTCACTTGGAGAAAAACAATTTTTTTAACCACAATTATCCAAAAATAAAATAAAATTTAACCACTAAATGGCATGAGAATTAAGAACACTGATTTCCTTCTTTTGTTGTGCCCCTTTATGATTAGAATATGGAAATTTGAGTACATACTTTGTTCCAACTACCGACCATTCGTTTATCTACATACTTTGTTCCAACTACCGACATAATGCATACACCATATTGCCATTCACATATGAATGCATTTAGTCTTACATGAAATTTTCTTGTAAATCCAATAAGGAAAAGATTAAATAAGAGCGCTTACGATGAAAAGAACTGGATCAGCAGTCCGAGCCCTAACAGCAGCATTAACAGCATCCTCTATTTTGCGAGAGAGCATGTGTTTATCAAGATATTCTTGCAACGACATCTTGCTTCTTCTACTGTTCATAAAAATACATATTACACACTCTTAATTCAACCTAAACTCATTATTTCAGCTAATCAAGACACAAAAGCCGATTTCAACTTAATAAAGCAACACGCGTTCCAAAACCTACAGGAACTCAATCGCATTTTACACTTCTCTGACGCTAATTACAAAACCGTATCTTGATTCTTCAGGACATTTAATTCTTAGCTTTTTGAGTTGAAATACATGCTCGTGGCGATGAGGTTACGATTAACTCGTTCTGTTCAACGTTCATATGAAGAGAAAAGAAGGAAAAGCGAAAGAGGATGTGAAACCTGAGTGGCGATCTGTTTCCGGTGAAGTAGCCGCCGGATCCACCACCCGTACGGTCACTGAACGTTGGAGAAGAGGACACGAAGAAGAAGAGTGGCTTTTTTTTTTCCTTTTTTTTTTTTTTTTCAAATCATCTATTTCTTTTTTCGTTTTCCATTTGAAAAGACAAGTAGCCACAGTAGTAGCATGAAGTGATCCATGAAGCGACAGCGTTTTAGAGTGCAAGATTCTTGGGCCTCTGGCCTTGAGCTCCTAAAAAGCCCGGAGAGGGAAAGGGCCGAAACGATCCTAAATTAGTTGAGAAAAAAAGGAGAGTAGAGTTGGACACGAGCCGGATTTTACCCGTGCACGGTCCGGAACCGGCCAGTCGGATATTTACCGGTGGAACCAGTTTGTGTTCACGAAGGGGTTATCGGGACTCGGAGGGTCCATAATTGAAAAATATAAATTAAATAATGTTGAAGGAAAAATTACCAACTCATGTCTAGGTTTAAGGATTTTTTTTCCCCCCCTCTTTTGTTTACTTTCGCTTGCGGATATTACATACCATTTTTTTTCCTAGGATTTTAGATTTCTAATATGGATTTAATTTCATTAATTTGAAATCTTTTATATTTATATTAATATTCAGTTAAGCTCTCCTTATTTTGTATCAATTATTTATGATAATGTTTGATTTGTAAAAGTAAACGAAATAAAAAAGATAAGACAACACTATATAAAAAGAATAATATAGCACAATCCTATTATACTATGTTTAATTTATATAGTACATGACATAGATTTTTATGGTAATATAGAGTTTTTTTTTTTGCATTTACATGAGAAGGTTTTTATTTTTATTTTTTTTTAAGAATGCACTTATTTTTGTCTAGTAAATTTTTTTTTATAACATCAAATATATGAAACAATTTTTATTTTTTATTTTTGGTCTTATCCAACGCCTTAAAGTTCTTTTTATCTAATAACTTAGTTCACTATACAAATAAAACAAAAAACAAAATTTTTTATCTAATTTAATATCATAAAATGCTAACAGTCAAACGCTATCTAAATCTTTTATATTTATACTAAAATTCAAAAACATAATTCTTTTTATATCTTTCTTATGAACCATATGAATTTTTATATTTGTGTACGTGAAGGACCTATTATGTGCTTAAACATAAACATAAACATGAAGGATTCAATTAAAATATCAAAGATTTGATTGAATATAGAATATTAAAATGATTTGCTTAAAAATATAAAGAATTTTATTAAATTTTAACATAAATATAAATAATTTTGATATTCTAATTATATCATATTTATACCCATATTATTGTATCATATCCATAATTATAACTCTAACACATGTTGACCAATAAAAATAAAATAATAATCAGACACACCAAATGAAAATAATAAGTATGAGATAGTGCGATTAAGCCATTCCCTATTTTCAATACGAAATCCATTGTAAAAAAAAAGGATTAAATAAGTATAAAATTAATATAATTCCAGTGCTATTCGCTCTATACTTTGAAATTCTATTCTTTTTTGTTTTGTTTTATCGACAAGATTGATTTTAAGTTGTATAGTGTTAATAATAAAATTTTAATATGTAAAAATATGAAACAATAACTTTATTACAAAAAACTTATTATCATTATAATTTATTTAAATATTTTAAATATCTAAACATATTCAATAACAGTTTTTTTTTCATGTACAGTGGGCTTGTGGGAAAGAGATCATATGGACGTCAACATGAGGCAAGCAAGGAACCATCTAAATATTCGTCCTTGCATTGGGTGCCTTCTTGACTAGGGAATGAACTTTTTGAGCAAGCATCGTATGTAATCAAGCCATGTCTAGAGTCAATCGTCACACTCCATTCATTGATTAACTCTGTTTTTAAGTTTCAACCAACTCGATGATCTGGATAGATTTGGTGCATATTCATTATACGTTTTCAACCTTTACATCTCCATAATTTATATAAATAGATCTCACACAATTAGTATATAAAATACTATTTTTTTTGTATGTTATTTGAGAGTGAGACTATAAATACTTAAAATCGAGTTGAATTAATATTATATTAAATTTAAATTCAATCGAGTTTATAATTTTAAAATTAAGGTAGACTATCTAGTTAAGATTCGATTCGATTAAACATGTTTTATCTTAATTATTATTATTTTTTTAAATGTGTATATATATATATTATTATTCTTAGTAAAATAATACTAATATCCAAATATAATTCAAAATCTATTATTATTTAAGTCCTATATGAACTCAATTAGGTTCACAATATAGTCAAACTAAGATCGATTCAATAGATTAATCAAGCAATCCTACTCAAACTTGATTTGACTGAACAAATATTATACAAAACTCAAATGGTTGATAGATAGATAGATTTATATCTGAGTGTTAAAAAAAGGGAACCCAAGGAATTGAAGCCATGTGGATTCCACAATGACAAGTCTACCAGAAACCACAAAGACAAAAAATGTACACACTACTTATCATCTTTACTCAAAAACAAAAAGGCAAACTCCACTACCTGCTTGTTCCCGATAACAAGCATGCGTGCGTATAAATTGACTTTCTTAAGGATCGTATCAGAGCAATCGCTTGCAATTTTCCCTCACCAGTCACCAGTCACCACACATTCATTTTCACATCTCACCAGAAACTCTTCTTCTTTCCCTTTCTTGATCTTTGTTGAAACATGAATAGTGAAAAAATGCCAACCCTCAAATTCGTTGATTGTTCCCTCAGAATTTCAGTGATCCCATTCAGTGTTGCAACCATGTGGTTGACAGTGACCAACCAGCAAGACAACAGCGACTATGGTAAAATAGAATTCAGCAACTTCCTAGGACTAAAGTAAGACGATTCTTGATTTTGTTTGAGTTTCTAGGAATTAGGAAATTTCGTTTCTAGGTCCAATACAATGTTGATATTCTTTTATGTTGTTTTTATATAGGTATATGGTGTGGATCAGTGGCATATGTGCAGCCTATGCTTTTATTTCTACTGCAATATCTTGGGTCAGGTTTCTAGTGACTAAAGCATGGCTTTTCTTTGTGTCTGATCAGGTTCGACATCTTGTTAAGCTATTTCATGCATTAATTTACTATCTCGGAAAAATATCAGTAAAGAAACTTTCACATTTTTACATATTTACTTTTCTAAAAGCCTATAATCAATATTGACTAACGCAATTTTATTTTATTTTTTTTAATTCTTGTCTTGCTCATTATATATTTCTCCAAATTTTGCATGTTATTTGACATTAATGTTTCATGTGTGAATTTGGTTAGATCATAGCATACTTGATGGTCACATCTGGGGCTGCAGTCATGGAAATGCTATACCTAGCATATAATGGTGATCAAGAAGTCACATGGAGCGAAGCATGTTCATCTTATGGGAGATTTTGCAGTAAAATGAAGATGGCATTGATACTCCATTTCTTGGCTTTTTTATGTGTTTTTACTCTGGCAGTAATATCAGCTTATAGAGCCTTTAGTATGTTGGATCCACCTTCCTTTTCTTCTATAGAAAGAGAAGAAAGATCTTAATTAAATTACACTTACACTATATATATATATGTTATATGTTTTCCTAATAAAATGATGAGAGTTGAGATGGTAAATTTGATAAAATCAATTAGTTAAGTTATAACAATTTTCTTTATATGCTCTGTTTTCTAAAATATGACTACAGAAATAAAGCATATCCTATTATTTTATGGCTGGACGAGATTGAATTTAAATAGTATCATACTATCCCAATAGTGAAGTTAATAAATCTCGTGTACAAATAGTTAAGATTTAGATAAAGCTTCAAGTCCTATTTCTGGTGGCACACCCACCACACAAGTACGCCCGATAAATGGGAATGGAGAAGCTGCATGTCCAAAACTTCCGATCCTTCTTCCTAAATGGGAATTTTGGATTTTTGTTGTAAATTTTATTGATGGCAAACTGTATATAATTATGCCCATCTTAATAAATAAAACAAAATATATGAGTTTTTGTATATAAAAAAAAAAACACTATAAAATAAGTCTAATAATCCTGTCCATTAAGTAACTAAATAATCACTTTTATTTAATTACTTAATTAAATAGTCAATAATATGAACCACAAAAATATACAATACTTAACAAGGCCAGTAAATTACACTAGCTTGGAGATGGAGTTCCCTTATTCCTAAACTTTTTTCATTCAAACATTGGATAAGAAATAACTCATATGGAATAAAACGTAATCTTATGACAAGTTATTTCACAATAATAGATGAAATATTAGTTTTTTTTTTCTTATTTAATATTATCTATCACTAAATTTGCTGGTGCCTTGGGTTCCAACTTTGGAAAACAAAGTGAAAGAGGCAAGCGGTTGAATTTTCCCATCTGCATCGTTGAAAAAGACCGAAAGCCCTTTGCTATAAAAGTCCTGAGGTGTCACTTAGACCGTCCATCTCACCTACCGCTCCCAAATGGGCACTTTATATTATCTTTGGCCCACACAAACACCTCCATGTTACATAATAATTTGACCCAACCACCCAGTCATGATAACATATGGCAAGCATACCTGAAATTACCATACTAAGCTCTCACCTTTCAGCTCCAAAAAGCCTCTAACAACTTGTTTAACATCTCTTCTAATCATCCTCCATTTTATATAACAGTTTTGTTATAGTATTTACTTTGTATATATAACTACTTAATATAATAAAAAATCTTTCAATAATAATTTTTATGTTGGTTCTATGAATTGCTATTCATCTCTTATTCAATCCACATTTTCTATGGACTATCGATCCTTAAATACCTTAATCTTCAAGTAAATAAAAGATAATACTCTATATTGTAATTATAAGTTTTTAAAAATTTAGAATCCAATCTATCTTATTACATCTACTATTCATCTTGAAATTCACACAACCATGTAAGATATTAACCTATAACAATTATTATTATTATTATTATTATTATTATTATTATTATTATTATTTCTCAAAAATGATAATAGATGCCATTGAAAATTTATAAAGATGCTATATAAAGTAAAATTTCACCATCCTATATATTCTCTTATTCATGAAGTGTATGGTTAATACTAAAAAGTCTAAAAAAAATTACATTGAATAAAATATTTCTTAGCGGCAACAATCATGGTCTAAATCTACAACATGAAAATTATGAAATAAAAATATTTGAATCACGATTAATTGAATTTCCATTTTCATTAGCATATATGGGATTTTCCTTCTTAAATCTAAGATGGTTAGTAGAAATTGTTTGAAAAATATCTAGATAATCTCTAAAAGAGAAAATGATAGGAAACAAATAGGTAGAGGAAAATGTGAATAACCCTATTATGGATATATCTTAAACTTTTAATATGTTTTTTAACACTAAATTATGCTAAATTGACGAATAACCCTAGAGATTATAAATAATATTCTAAATTTTATTATTATTGCGGGAGCACTCTCTTGAGTAAACATAGGATAGGTCATTTAAAGGCAAAAAATAAAAAAATTAGGGCCAGTTAGGCTCGAAATTAGGAGAACTCGAGCCGATCCTAGTTCATATATTTATGACTCAAGAATCGACAAGTCCAAATCAATTCAGAGCTAGTTTAAGTCCAACCCATGTCTACTCTTGAGCTTATTAAAATGCATTTTAACACATCTAAACTTTAACTTTGATGTACTTTTTTTAATTCAAACTTTTAAAAGTTCAAAAGCACATTTAAGGTTAAAGTTTAAAGAGTTACATACAATTACCCAATGTTTATTTTAAGAAAAATGATTGTCTAGTATTAAACAGATGTGACTGAATATCTTGTCAAAATGCTAAATGAAAAATCTTTTCACCTACTTGCATATTCTCTTTTTCATGGATACTGATGAAAGACGAAACACTTTTAATTCCTAGATGATTTCAAGTTCTTTTTGTTGTAAATCGAGTGGAAATCATTTAGAATTGGTACTTAATAGCGTAATGTATCGCTTTCAGGTGATGTGGAACCTATCACGAAGAGATCAATTGGATTCATCAAGAAAAGAAAAGGAAAAGCCAAGCTTTTTGCCTATACACCCCTCTATACGGGGCCGTATCAAGCCAAACCAGCCCCCCCAAAATGCACAGAAGGCGCTACGCCCCTTCCATACGGGCCGTATGGATCTGCCGCGACGTTAATTTTCTTGATATTTGCCCATTTTTCTCTTACTTTGTACATGTCTATATATATATATTTAAGTGGAGAGAGAAGGGGGCAGACTAAGGGTTTTACATTTAACACACACCTCACTTTTCTCTCTTCGAACAACACAAGAGGATCATTATCTCAACCAAAACATTCAAGATTCGAACTTCCGGGTGGTAATCATGAACTCTAGTTGCTCTCCTATCAATTGTAATTACATTCTCTCTCTCATGGAGGAGTAATCTAGAGATCTAGATCTCTTTTGAAACCATTCTTGTCATGTGATGAAGGATTGATCTTAATGAAGACATATTGATGTTCTTTTGTTTCATTACTTGTTCTTGATGTGTATCTTAGATTTATATTTTCGGAGTATGAATCTATGTTTGATTTCATTCAAGTTGATTGAGAAATTGCTTGTATGATTAGATCTAAGGGTAATGAATGAGATTTGATCGTGATTCTAGAGATAGGATAGCGAAAATCTTCTGTTTACCAATCGAACGGTGAGAGAGTCAAGTGCTTCATGCAATCCTAGATTGCTATTGGTTGAGAAGAGATTCTAATGGATAAACCTAGGATTAGATAAGCTAATAGATTTGAGAGAACTATTACTTTGACTAATGAAACTCCACAGCTTAAGAACTGGATTGTTTGATCTTTTGTTTCTAATGATTCGCATGACATGAATGGGATTAGAGAGAGGTCTAGGTTGCTTAGTTGTTGGTTCGAACTCGTGTTTTGTTTAAGTTCCTTTTCTTTAGTTCAGTACATTTTATAATTTGTCTCTTTTAGTTAAGTTCATTAAATCATTTACTCGCCTTAATCGGTTAGATAATAAGAACGAAGTAAATATTAGTAATTGGTGAACTTTAATCTTCCTTGGAACAACCCTGATTTCGAACACTATATTACGCTACGATAGGTGCGCTTGCCTATTGCATCGTAGTTGGAAGCAAGGAACAGGTTTATAAATTATTAAGCTACAATTCGCAACGATCAAGTTTTTGGCGCCGTTGCCGGGGAAGTATTAAGGATTTCACCTTTATTAAGAACACTTCTTACTTATTAATTCAGCCATTTTCTTTTTATTTGTTTCGTTGATATTCATCTGGTTGATTGAATAGTGAATCTACTGACTTTCTACATCTTTTGACAGTGCATGACCAGAGGCCATTCCAAGGAACTTGTTGACTTCAATCCAGAACTTGAAAGAGTTATTCGAAGATACAAGAAGAGAGGAAAGTTTAAGGCAGAAGCTTCATCAACAATTCTAAGGGAAGACTCACCAAAAGGAGAGATGGAGAATGTACCAGAAGATGATCCGATTGAAAACCCCCCGCCCCCTCATCAGATAGTTCAAAACAGGGAAAGAGTGAATGGTCTTCCAAGAACCAATTTGGATTATTCTCGACCAAATCTTTAAGGTATAACTTCCAGTATTGTCAGACCACGGGTTCAGGCCACCAATTTCGAGATAAAGCCAAGTATGATCAAGATGGTTCAAGACAATGCCCAGTTTGAAGGATTACAAGATGAAGACCCCACAACACATGTTCGACTCTTCTTAGAGTTGTGCGACACTTTCAAGTTTAATGGGGTTAGCGAAGATGCAAAAAGGCTTAGACTTTTCCCATTTTCCTTAAAGGGGAAAGCTAGGAAATGGTTGGGGAACTTACCCAATGAGTCCATCACTACATGGGATGATTTATTAACGCGATTCATGGACAGATACTTTCCTCCCTCAAAGACTACCAAACTCAGATCGGAGATACAAGGATTCTATCAAAAGGACTCAGAAACTCTCTTTAAGGCATGGGAGAGATTCAAGGAATCATTGAGAAAATGTCCGCATCACGAGATTCCCGAATGGTGGCAAGTTCAGTTATTTTATAATGGGCTGAATTATCAGACAAAGCAAACGATTAATGCAGCTACTGGTGGGACTCTCAGACATCAAACCCCAGAGGAAAGCTTACGTCTTTTTGAAGACATGGTCGAAGACGATTATAAGAGCTCACATGATCGAATTAGAGAAAGAAGGACTCCTGGTGTTATGGAGATGGACGTAACCTCTACTATACTTGCTAAGGTTGATGCGTTAGCAAGACAAGTCAATCAAATGTCTACCTCGTCTCAACAAGCAGCAACTGTAGAGCCTTACTTTGATGAGGGAATCGACACTGCCTATGTTGATTATGTGGGAAGTTCATCTCGTCCTCAAAACAATCCATATAGCAACACTTATAATTCGGGTTGGAGGAATCACCTAAACTTTTCGTGGAGCAACAACAACAACATATAAAGGAACAACCCTAATCCTCGTCTAGGCTTTCAAAGACCACCTGGCCAACCATCTAAGTCGTCAATTGAGGAAATGTTGACTAAGCTGGTAAAAGATTCTGAAGAAAGAGATAAGTCCATCCACCAGATTTTGAAAAATCAAGAGACCACTCTTAAGAATCATGATGCATCTATTCGCAACTTGGAGACACAAGTCGGGCAAATGGCCAAACTTCTATTAGAAAGGCCTCAGGGCTCACTCCCAGGAAATACAGAACTAAACCCAAGAGAACATGTTAAGGCAATAACTTTGAGGAGTGGTAAGGAGCTGCATTCTAAAATTCAGGAAGAAGAGAATGGGGTAATTGAGTCGACCAAGGAGCCAGCCACCATCAAGAATAAGGGTAAACAGCTAGATGAGAGAGATTCCACATCAATGCCCGTCCCAGAATACAAGCCCACCATTCCCTATCCAGCCAGATTAAAGAAAGATTAGACTGATGAACAGTATGGGAGATTCCTGGAAGTGTTTAAACAGTTGCATATCAACCTTCCCCTGGTTGAGGTACTGACTCAAATGCTAAAATATGCAAAAATTTTAAAGGAATTGTTGTCAAACAAGAGGAAATTGGAAGAGTTTTCTACTGTAACTTTAGGAGGAGAGTGCTCAGCTGTGATCCAAAATAAACTACCTAGGAAGCTCAAAGATCCTAGGAGTTTTATAATTCCTTGTCTTATTGGGAATTTATCAAAGGAAAAAGCATTGGCAGATTTGGGAGCAAGCATCAACCTTATGCCTTACCAATTATTTAAAAAGCTGGGGTTTGGGAAACCCAAGCCAACAAGAATGAGCTTGCAATTGGCCAACCGATCGGTAAAATTCTCAAGGGGGGTAGTGGAAGATGTGCTAGTAAAAGTCCAGGACTTCATTTTTCTAGCAGACTTCGTCATCCTTGATATGGAAGCTGATGTGGAGATTCCTCTCATTTTGGGAAGACCATTTCTAGCTACGGCAAGGGCTGTGATAGACGTAGGAGATGGGAAGTTGGTCCTGCGAGTGGGGAATGAAGAGGTCATAGTAAAGATGCCAGATGTTCTAAAACAAAGTATGCATCATGATGATACATGTTTTGCTGTGGATTACCTTGATGTGACGGTGTCTGATGCTATGGGAGAGTTGTTGGCTGATGATGAAGTGGAGTTTTGCTTAATGAGTGGGGGAGAAGAAGAATTCAAAAGTGAGGTATTGAGATCAATTGTAAAGCAACTTAATGACCATGCCGAATTAAAAAAGGATAGAGGCTTTAAGGATATAAGTCGTTCCAACATCCACAAGTCTATGCCGTCTACAGAGGAGCCCCCTGAATTGGAGCTCAAACAACTACCAAGTTATCTTCAATATGCATTCTTGGAAGAGGGTTCTAAACTTCTAGTCATCATATCTTCGAATCTCAACAAGGATCAGAAGGAGAAGCTCTTACTTGTTCTTGGTGAACATAAGAAAGCTATTGCCTGGAAGATGGCTGATATAAAGGGCATTAGTCCCTCATTTTGTACCCATAAAATCCTGTTGGAAGATGATGTTTAGCCTGTGATCCAACCCCAGCGTAGACTGAACCCAAACATGAGGGACGTGGTAAAAAAAGAAGTAGTAAAACTACTTGATGTGGGGATGATCTACCCAATCTCTGACAGCCCATAGGTAAGTCTTGTACAAGTCGTTCCAAAGAAGGGTGGTATGATCGTCGTGCCAAATGAAAAAAATGAGCTTATTCCTATGAGAATGGTCACTAGGTGGAGAGTATGCATTGATTATCGCAAACTCAATGAGGCCACTAGAAAAGATCACTTCCCTCTTCCATTCATTGATCAAATGCTGGGGAGGCTGGCTAGGCACGCTTACTATTGTTTCCTGGATGGAATGTTTGAGTATTTTCAAATCCCCATTGCACCGGAAGACCAAGAGAAGACAACCTTCACTTATCCATTTGAGACCTTTGCTTATCAACGAATGCCTTTTAGACTGTGCAATGCACCAGCCACCTTTCAGAGATGCATGTTGGCCATCTTTGAAGACATGATTGAAGATAGTATGGAGGTATACATGGATGATTTTTCAGTTTATGGGGACTCCTTTGATGAATGCCTTGATCATTTGAAGCTAGTCTTGCAAAGATGTGAGGACACTAATCTGGTGTTGAACTGGGAGAAGTGTCATTTTATGACACAAGAAGGGATTGTGCTAGGCCATAAAATATCCAAGAAGGAAATTGAAGTGGATGAGGCAAAGGTGGAAGCAATATCCAAACTTCCTCCACCATCTTCAGTAAAGGCAATAAGAAGCTTCCTAGGCTATGCCGGTTTTTATCGTCGATTTATCAAAGATTTTTCAAGGATTGCAAGGCCGATGACGAAGCTCTTGGAAAAGGATGCCCCTTTTGAATTCACTTAAGGATGCCTTGATGCCTTCAACCTTCTTAAGGAAAAACTTACTCATACTCCTATTATGGTCACACCGGAAAGGAGTCTTCCCTTCGAGTTGATGTGTGATGCAAGTGATCTAACTGTTGTGGCTGTGCTGAGACAACGCAAGGATAAATATTTCCAACCCATCCATTATGCAAGCAAGACATTGAATTCCGCACAAGAGAACTATACAACAACTGAAAAGGAATTATTGGCGGTTGTCTTTGCTTTTGATAAATTCCGCCCTTATCTCATTTTATCCAAGGTCGTAGTATATGCGGACCATTCAGCTTTGAAGTATTTGTTGACAAAGCAAGATACCAAACCGCGTCTCATAAGATAGATCCTACTCCTCCAAGAATTCGACCTTGAGATTAAAGACAAGAAGGGTTTCGAAAACTTAGCAGCTGATCATCTGTCAAGGTTGGAAAATCCACACTTACAAAAGTTCAATGATTTAGACATCAATGACGAGTTTCCAGAGGAGAGATTGTTTGTGGTGTGCTCTTTGGAAGAATCTAGCACACCATGGTTCGCTGACATCACCAATTATTTAGTGGCTAGGGTTCTCCCCAAGGACTTGAATTATCATCAAAAGAAGAAGTTCTTTGCCGATTTGAAACACTACTTTTGGGAAGATCCATACTTGTTTCGGGTTTGTGCCGATCAATTAATCAGGAGGTGTGTGTCTCGAGAAGAAGGATGGAAGATTCTTTTCCACTGTCATTCTGGACCGACTGGAGGTCATCATAGTGCCAACCAGACTGCCCACAAGGTTTTGGAGTCGGGTTTTTATTGGCCTTCATTGTTTAAAGATGCTCAAAGCTATGTAGCGCAATGTGACAGCTGTTAAAGGGCTGGAAATATGTCAAGAAGAGGTAAAATGCGCCAACAATACATCCCTGAGTATGAAGTGTTTGATGTATGGGGTATTGACTTCATGGGACCTTTTCCCCTCTCTTTTGGCAACAAGAACATATTGGTTGCTGTGGATTATGTGAGCAAATGGGTGAAAGCGCAAGCTTTGATAACAAATGACTCCAGGGTGGTGGTAAAGTTCCTTAAAAAGCTTTTCTATAAGTTTGGGTCCCCACGAGCCCTTATTAGTGATAGAGGCACTCACTTCTGTAATACTCAAATTGAGAAGGTGTTGAAAAGATACAGGGTTACTCATAGACTTACCACCCCATATCACCCCCAAACTAGTGGACGAGTGGAGGTGTCGAACAGAGAATTAAAGCGCATCCTAGAGAAAACTGTAGCACACCATAGGCGGGATTGGGCTAAAAGATTGGATGAGGCCTTGTGGGCCTATAGAACCGCCTATAAAACACCGCTGAGATCTACTCCCTATCGGCTTGTGTATAGTAAGGCATGCCACCTCCCCGTCGGAATCAAGCACAAAGCCTATTGGGCTATTAAACCAGTCAATTTAGATCTTGAGAAGGCCGGAATACAAAGACAAATGCAACTCAATGAGTTAGATGAGTGGAGTCTCATGACCTATGAGAATTCCTTCACCTATAAAGAAAGAGCAAAGAGATTGAAGCTGTTTCCAGGCAAGCTGAAGTCCAGATGGTCGGGCCCTTTTAGGGTAAGGAAAGTCTTCCCCTATGGCGTGGTTGAGATTGAACACCCCAACAAGGGCATCTTCAAGGTAAATGACCAAAGGCTTAAATTATACCATGGTGAACAAGAGGCTTTTAGAGAAAGAGAAGAGTTTACTCTCTTTCCCCCATCCACTTGAAGTGATTTCAAGACGTCGAGCTAACGACTTTAAACAAAGCGTCTTTTGGAAGGCTATCATGGCCTATCTCTTTCTTTTTCTTTTTCTTTTGCATGTATATGTTTAGTTTATCTTTCCTCCTTAATGCTTTTTGATTGTATAGAAGCCGCATTTTGGATCTTCTATAACTTCCTAAAGTAGAGAACTTTGAGGATTTTTTATTGCGAAGGGCAGGTTGATCCATGAGGAGCTTGGGAGGTGCATCTCGGGTTGAGGAATTCACCACATTTCATTTCAGAGGTAAATACAAAAAAAAAATTGCTAATATGCCCATATGCCCCTTCCATACGAGGCCATATGGACGCAGCCCCCCCTAGGATGCACAGAGGGCGCTACGCCCCTTCCATACGGGGCGTATGGGCTGGAAACACCGTGCACCTATGTTTAAAAATAAATAAATAAAATAAAACACTCCCTTGCTCTCTCGTTTCGTTTTTTTTCCCCTCTCATCTGTATCTATCTCTCTCTTTCTTCCTCGCATGCTCTCACTCTCCTTCACAGCACACACATAAAACTTCACAAAATCTTCTTCTTCTTCCTCTTTTCCACCACTCACGGCGCGTTAAAGGTATGTTCCCTCTTCCTCTTCTCATCATTGTCTTCCAATTCGGATATGTATCTTGTGGACTACTACAAGCAAAAGAGGGCTGGTTGATTTTCGTTTCTGGGATTTTTTTTTTATTGATTCCTTGTTCCATTTCATTGTGTGATTAGGGATTATATCTTGTTATGCTAGGGGGTTTCGAAATATGCAGTAGTTTTTCGAATTTCAAATTGTAAATTTGGGTTCCATCACTCAATCCTTGTGCCATTGGTAATCTAACAAGGGGCTTTTGTGTTCTACTACTTCCTACCATGTATATTGTGTAAATAATCCTTCTAGACATCAATTTTCACTCTCAAGACCATAACTTTACAGACTTTTCAGGATTAGGATATGGGTTTTAGTGTAAGCACTATAAGTCCTCTTGTTCATCCATAATGTGCTTCCAATTGTAGATGATTGGTTGATGTTGCTTCACTTCCAAGTTTAAACACATGCATTGTACAATTCATACTCTCCCTCATTAGTGGAATGATGTCTCAATGTTGTCAATATTCCCTTGCATAGACTATACTTTTTGGCATCATGCATTCTATCCTTGCATCATGTTTTTAGGCTATGTACTTCACTCTCTTCACTTAAAGCATGCCTTGTTCGTAAACTATGTCGCATATGCATGGTGGAATAGCAAGTAAGAACCATTTTGTGCCTTATTTCTTTATAGTTAAACTCCTGTAGATGGCCCCCAAGAAGCAAAAGACACAAAGGAAGAGAAGCAGAACGGAACAAGGGGGTAGTAGTATAACGGTACCCAAGGGATTCAATGATGCCCAAGCTGACCTCTATAGAAAATTGATGGGGAAGAAGCAGATTGTCCCCAACATCTGTGTGAATTCCGCACTAATTCAGAAATATGGACAAAAGCGGCAATTCGAGAGACTCTTGTCTGACCCCGCTTGGGCCACCCTCCTTTCCACCCACGAAAAGATCTACAGAAGGCTAACACTTGAGTTTCTAGCCACCTTCAGAATTCATAGACCGAACCGCCTCTTCTGCTTAAACAATGAGGTCTCATTTCGGGCCTTTGGGAAACATCATATACTTTCAATGACCCAGTTTTGTGAGTACATGGGGTTATATTCATCAGAGTTCATAGCTAGCGACGAGTTTCAAGCATTGCCAACTACATTACCAAGGGATTTAACAATCTCTGAAATTTGGCGTCGCTTCGACAGGACTTCTAATTATGATTCTTCACTCTCCCATGGCTCTCATCTAAAGAAGCTAAGCTACCAAATCCTTCACTCGCTCTTGGCTCACTCCGTTTATGGAAGACTCTAATCCACCGGGGTAATAAGTCAACTGGAACTTTATGCCATGTGAAGTATGATTACTGAGACTCGAGTGAATGTGGGAGTCGAGTTAGCTTTTGCCATCAGACAACAGGGTCAACTCTCCAAGCGAGGTGTATTTTGTAGGGCATATATCACAACAATTCTCAAAAACATGGAGGAATTCCCCCTACAACCACCGGCAGATGAAGTAGGAGAGTCTCTCCCAATGAGTGAAAATGTGCTTATTCAGTTTAACATTCCCAAGGTTACAGAAGGAGAATCCTCATCAGAGGAAGAGATGGAAGCACCTCAAAACGACACCTCCCGACGGCTAGATGCATTGATAAATGCAGTGCAAAAGCTTCGCAAGAAATATAAAAGCCTCAAACGATATATCCAAGCTTTTGCCAGCTAACTAAAAGTCAAATTACCTGAATGCATTTCATCATCCTCCTCATCTAGCAATGATGGAGATGGAGGTCAGCATGTCGGAGGGGAGGGAGAAAAGAGTGGAAGTCAAGGAGAAGAAGAGGATGACATAGAGCAGCAAATAGACGAATATGAGGAGGAAGCAGAGACTGAGGAGGAAGCCTAGTCCTCTTAGCTGCTAACTTTCTTTTTCTTCAGTTCTTTTTCTTTAGTTAATTGTGTGAGAGAGAGAGCAAACTTTGTAAATTTTTCTATCTTTAGACTCTTGCCTCACTTTGTTTCTTTTTAGTTAACTGTCTTACTTTCCTATCAGTAATTGTCTTTTCTATCTCACTTTATTGTGGATATCAGTAACTTTTGAGGATGCAGAAATCGTAGATTTTGCTTCACTTTTGCTGCAAGAACTTTTTAACTTTTTTGTCCCTCAACTCGTGGCGGTTCGTGAGGTCGATTTGTGTTGACCCAGACTCAGGGGAGTACTAGTTCTTTTCTTTCCTTATCATATAATAACTTGTTGATGCATTTGTTTTCTCTTACTTTGGAATTATATGTCAAGACATTGGGGACAATGTCTCATTTAACTATGGGGGAGAAGAATGGGATTCATTGTAGAAGGAAGAAAAATGAACTAGGAGTGGTTGAAGTCCGGCAAAAGATAGAAAAATTTTCAAAATTTTTCTTTTATCAATGCATTTGTGAAATTTTTTTTTCAAATTTTTCTATTTATTCATCCCTGATGGAAAAAGACAATTTAGCATTCAATAAGGGATTAACTCTGAAAGCTTATCTTGTAATGCACTTTAGTCATGTTGAATTTTGTTAACTTAGCCAAAATTGTGGGATGAAATCCTTGTGAAGCAAGTTTACCCGTTGCTTAACGTTGGATTTTGGAATTAGGATTAGTTCGGGATCCTTAGAAAAAGGTCAATTAGTTTAACTTTGGGAAGTTTTCTAGGAGGGTTAATTCTCTTTTGAATTTCTAGAGAGCCATTTAACCCTTAAAGAAGGGGCAAATGAGGTAGTCTTCTTAGTGATTCTTTCTTAAGAGATCTCTTTAATCCTTAATTCAGTCAAAGTAAATAGAATTCTTTTAGTATGGGCGGGCTTTGGTCCCTCAGAAGAGCAAAGTCCCGACCCCTCTACTAACTATTTGAATAACTTCCCTAAAGGTTAAGGTAATAGAGGTTCATTGGGGTCTCTTTAAAACCTGGTCACCTAAGGTCGTCTGGCTTGGGATCGGCCGACTAAGGAAATTACCAAAACAAGATGGGAAAGTAAAAAAATAAAATAAAATTGAAGGATTCTTCTAACTCGAGTGATTAAGTCTGTAGGAACGCCTTCATTTGAGAGGACAACATCTGTTAACTTAGGTGATGAACCTGAGATTATCAGCTGAAAGCTTGCTATATGGGTTGCGAGATCCAATTTAGCTTATTAAAAATAAACCATGAAGAGATCTTTATAGAAGGGAGAAGCTAGGTGGAGTAATGATGCAGTCTACTTTCTTTTCGAGTTACTTTGCTTGGACAGATTGCCTAAAGGATCATATCCTCCTAAATAACTTTTTAAAGTGGACTAATTCTCCTTTTTGTCTATTTGAACTTGCGATTAATCATAGTTTTGGAAGCTAACCTTAACAATAGGGATAAAAGCTTGATTTATACTGACTAGTTCTAGACTTTTGGCTAAAGTTTCCTCTGTTCAATCTCCTTGATAAGGTGTAACAAAAGTTAGAAGAAAGAGGAATCCTTTTGTGTTTCAAAGTTATATCTAATGAATGTTGATGATTGTCTGTTTTGTGAGTCCTCATTGAATTGAGTGTTTATCTATTTTTCTTGAGGACAAGCAAAGAATCAAGTGTAGGGGAATTTGATGAAAGACGAAACACTTTTAATTCCTAGATGATTTCAAGTTCTTTTTGTTGTAAATCGAGTGGAAATCATTTAGAATTGGTCTAGAGATAGGATAGCGAAAATCTTCTGTTTACCAACTGAACGGTGAGAGAGTCAAGTGCTTCATGCAATCCTAGATTGCTATTGGTTGAGAAGAGATTCTAACGGATAAACCGAGGATTAGATAAGCTAATATATTTGAGAGAACTATTAGTTTGACTAATGAAACTTCACAGCTTAAGAACTGGATTGTTTGATCTTTTGTTTCTAATGATTCGCATGGCATGAATGGGATTAGAGAGAGGTCTAGGTTGCTTAGTTGTTGATTCGAACTCGTGTTTTGTTAAGTTCCTTTTCTTTAGTTCGGTACATTTTATAATTTGTCTCTTTTAGTTAAGTTCATTAAATCATTTACTCACCTTGATCGGTTGGATAATAGGAACAGAGTAAATATTAGTAATTGGTAAACTTTAATCTTCTTCGGAACAATCCTGATTTCGAACACTATATTACACTACGATAGGTGCGCTTGCCTATTGCATCGTAGTTAGAAGCAAGGAACAGGTTTATAAATTATTAAGCTACAATCCGCAACGATCAGATACAAACCGAAAAGCATGAAAATTCTGATTTAAATCCTTTGTAGCCGCCAGAAAGCCTATCAACGGAACTCTTCATTATGGTTACACTCTTAACTACCTTCATGGTCTAAAACTACAACATGAAAGAATGTGAAGTACAAATTATCTGAACCACGATTATTGACTGAATTTCCATTTTTATCAGGATAGATAGAATTTTCATTCCACACAGTTCTAATTCATCACTATAATAGAAAATTGCACCTCAGTATATTCATCAAATTATAAGAATGCTACAATTCAAAAATCCAATTTCATTATAGGTAGGTCATCTATAAATAAAACAAGTGCTTACCACTCATTATTCAATAAACATTCCATGTTTTGTTTTCTATTGTGATCCTCAAATTGGAACAAATGTAAGCAAAGCAACAAAAGGGGTGGCCCTCCATCACTTTGATACCGTTTGGTTACTGGTACTAGACAAAACAAGAGTACTGGACAGTACTAAAAAAGAAGGACTGGACAAAAAATATTTTTGTACCACGTTTGGTTTGTTCAGTATTGGACAAGGATTTTTATGCTGTCTAGTATTTGGATTGCAAAGTACTGGACTAGACATAGTAAATTTGACAGTTTTGCCCTTTTTAATTACTGGAGAAGGCTTTTGTGTTGTGCAGTGTTTGAAATTACAAAATACTGGACTGGACAAAGTAAAATTGACAATTTTGCCCTTTTATTTATATCATAGTTATTTATATATATTTGATATTATTATAAAAAAAATGATTTGAAGGTTTAATATATTATATTAAATATTATAGGGAAAAGAATTATGTTATATTTAATGAAATAATACGTTATTTATAATTTTGAATATATCACTGAAGACATGAAACACTTTTACACTGAAACATCCACATATCCATCAACCACTTTGAACAAGTCATTTAGATCGACAAAATTACTAAATACATCCACAAATTAGATCGATTAGATTAGAACATCAATCACTTTTATATTTCATAAGGACAAGGCATAAATGACATATATAAGATAATAATCATACGTTTCCATAGTCAAAGTAGTTTCTATGATTATGACCTACCAACTATATCTGATAGAAAACCTGCCAACTCTATTGTAGGAGAATCATGAGGTTACAACTTCTATAAAATATGAAAACCGGTTTAACCATACAAGATACTTGTCGAGTCTAATTTTTTGTTTTCCCATTCCTAATCCGATCTATACTAAACCCTATGCTCATCTAATGTAGATCCTCGACTTGAGTTAGGAATTTCGTTTTGTTTTTTGAATTGCCACCCAACTGTTGTTGGGAAAGATTGAATTAAGACTAATGGAGCAGATTAGTCCTAATTTGGATCACTAGTCGTCGTGATTTCCTCTTCTCGTTTTTTTGTGAAAAGAGGAAAGAGGAAAACCGGAGTTTCTAAGTTCAGAGGCTAACCTATTAAAACCATAAGGTTACCACCTAATCTCCTAAAAAAAATTTTATATCGAAATGTCTTTTATTTTATTTTTGTCGTCTTTTATTGTGTTTTTAAGTGAATTATGCTAGGAAAATGATTTTTATTCCTTTTTTAGGGTTGCCCTAAATGGGTGCCTACGTACCTGCTATTCAGGATAAAATAAGCTGTAGTTCGCTTTTCTTGAAAAACTTTAGTGTGTTTGTGAATTTTAATTATGAAATTTCTTTTAATTTATGTTTTTACCATTTTAGGATTTTTCTAAAAAATCTAAACCTAGGCTTGATAATTTGATTTTTTTGAAAATGATAATTTTAAGGAAAAACACCAATTTTTGATTTATTTAAGAAAATGATTTTTCTAAGTGATAAAAATTCATTTTTTTTATTTTTCAACTCATTTCTACTATTATAAATTTTTATTGATTTTTTACTTAATTTATTATGATTTTTATTAACTTTTATTAATTTTCATAATTTTTATTAAATTTTTATTGAAAAATTTTCTCCTATATTTTATCTATCTTATTTCATAATCTAAATCTTTATTTTTATTTTTCTAATCTTTTTATTATTTTCTTTATGAATTTTCATATTTTTATCATTTATTATTATACTTACTATTTTTATTTTCTTTCAAGGTAAGTATGAAGGGCAAATTCGAAATTTCAAAAAAATTACATTTAGTCCAGTATGTAATTTTTAGTACCGAATTACATGCGATACTAAAATTTCTGATTTTGTCTAGTACGTAATTGGTGTTTAGTCCAGTACTTCCTTCATGTGTGGCAACCAAACGAGGGACAAAAAATTTTATCCAGTCCAATGCCGAATTTTAATGCCAACCAAACGCTACCTTTATGTACTTAGACGAAGAGGATCTGTCTCCATGAGGAATAGATGAAGCCCATATGAAGATTTTATGTTAAAGAATGCAAACGTTAGGCGGCAATTAGCAACCAATCTTCTTCCTCTTTTTTTTTTTTTTTTTTTTTTGGTTTGGGTGGGGGGGTTGTTGGGGGTGGGCGTGCCAGAGCAGACACCAAGCCGATCCAAGATGATGGGGCACAAAATGTGGAAATACCGAGGAGAAAACAATATCCATTAGAACGCCCATTCGCGAAAATCTCAAAATTGGCAAGTAAAATATGCCATGAGGAAAGAATGTGCACATGCTGGTTGAATGAGTTAGGCATACACAAAGGGCAGCAAAAAGAACTTTAGATCTAAGCAAAAATAGTCATCTCGGACCAATAATCATAAGACACTAAAATACAAGTTATCCTAGCTTTCTGTGTCGTCTGCGGATATATAAGCACATGAAAGTGCAAAAGCTATCATATTCCACCGGCCTTCACTATCTTCAGATAATAGATTTTCCTGCGAGAAATCAGAATGAAGGCTCAGTTGGAAACCGATCTTAGAATTCCCCAATTTCTTCCCAGCATGGAGTGCTGGAATTCAAGACATCGTCATCTCACTACAATGGAATTCAAGACAATGTCATCTCAAAATTCCATCTCTCTGATCCTAACTAACTCAACTGACTGCAGGAAGAGGGTTTTACTCAACTGGACCTCCGTGAGAACAAATCCCCAGCATTGGAGTTCTGGACTAAACCATCCAGGACTAAAGAGGGTATGAGATTTGACACCTTTTGTTACACCTTAGTGCCCACGACATATGCAGCCTCCTTTTTTCTGCCACTGCCACTGCCAGAGAGAGAATATATTACACTGGAGAAGAGAAGCCGATACCTGAGACGTCAATTTCCAGGCATAAATCATCAAAGTTGTAAAGCCAGGTCTGGCTGTTGAGAATCGACTGCAGCCCCTGTTGAATGTTTCACTGGAGACCCCGGTGACTGAAATCCAATATTCAGATCAGGAGGGAGAGTTTCTTGTTTCTGCCTCTGCTGAGTATTAGGAACAAATCCCCTCCAAGGTGACTGTGTTTGAAACCTGGACAAATCAGCTGTCATCAGCTGAGGAAAGACCATTGGCTGATTAGGAAACTGTGCTTCATTGGATGGGCGAACACTAGAAGGAACAAATGCCTGAATAGGAATGTTATTCTTTTCAGGACGAAACAGAAATCCTCCAGGAACAGTAAATTCACCCCAAACTTGTGTTGTTTGAGGATTAAGTTCACGAGTAGGATTATATGGAGAATCTGCAGATGTTTGACTCTTCTGTGCAGTAGAATTATCCATAGGTTGCCTGATCCCTCCAGCCCCCACAGACATCCAAGCACAAGCAGCAGCAGCAGCAGCAGCATTGCCTGAAGCATCACCACTTCTAATGGAGGGAATTGGCCCCATAACGGCTGGTCTCTCACCTGCAGAACCTGAAGGATTCCGTTGCTTTTGAGCATTTTCAGTCAACTTTCGCATTAACTGGACAGGATCACTGAGCCCCTGATCCTGTCTTGTGAACGGAGATGGTGCTTTAGGCATTTCCTTAGGGATATCATTAGGTGCACTTATCCTATTAACATCAGCACCACTCTTTGTAACTTTCCCATTAGGCAAATCTCTACCCACGAATCCATTTGTATCTTTTTGCTTTAAAGGCATTGCCTGCACATTGTTATTCCTGCTCCTTGGCACCATCTCCTGGGATCTATATGTTGCAGTTCCAGAAATATCCAATTGTGAATTATGTAGGTTCCTTGAGCCCGAAGCAGCCCTCCCTAAATTATTTGAATGCTTCTTTTCAGATGCATAATCACCATTGCTCTGATTGGTTGAAGGCAGTGAGTTCAACTCAAATTGCTTAATGGCCTTATTTTCTGGCTCAACAGAATTCCTGGAAACCCAACTTTGTTTCTGATAATCGACATTGACATTAGATGTAATATTGGATCTTGATCCAGTAGAATTAGCTGAAGAAGAAACACCACTATGAAATGGAGATTTTCTTGAGTCTGGTGTAGAACTAATCAGAGTGTTTTCCTTCATGATGCCTGGTGCATTGGAGGGTAAGGTGTTCTTATCCAAATCAGCATTTTGCTGCAAACTTTTTTCTATAACAGAATCTTTATTAAAATGATTTTCAATCATTAGTACTGGCGTTGGAAGTGGCTCATATTCACCAACCCATCCATGACCAAACTTATATCCAGCAGGCAACGCTTGCTCAATCCGTCGAGATGCAACTTCCCAAGCAGTAGATCCAAGAGTAGCAGCAAAGCGAGCTAGACTCCTAGCATAAGAGTATTCTGCATGGAGGCCAACCTAATAGAGGAAAGAAGGAAATTACCAAGGAGCCAAAAATTAAAACATACATAAAGAGTATATCAGTCACATACAACAACCAACTGCCTAATTTCCCCCTCGAAAGTAGTGAAAATTGACTCTGACCGCACCACCGGTTGATTAGATGTGTTATAAGTTGCACGGCGATTTTCATCAAACACAAAGGGCTTCCGACCAAATTTGGGAAGTGAAACTTTTCCTAAAATGGTAAATCAAAAGAGAAAATCAGAATAAGAAGTGTTCTCAAGAAGCTATGGAATACTCTCAAGAAGATATGGAATACAAGCTCCATTAAATAAATACGTTTTAAAATACAAAAAACCTTCATTTTCGTACCCATTGATGGCTCTTCTGTCCTGTCTGTTGTGTTCTCAGCCAGGTAAGTGTTGCCATCCACAGGAACATCATTATTGCCAAATCTGTCACAGCTGCCTGCTTGGTTTGCAGCAGAGTTATTCTGGAATTCTACAGCACTAGCAAGAGTAGCACCTGCAGAGAAATCAGATCCAACAGGTTCCTGCAAAGGCCGGGAAAGAGGCTTCTTAATTTGCCTCTTCATGAGAAAGTTTGACTTGCTTCTCTGCTCAGACTTGAGGTCTTTCTCCAAGGGTTCTACATCAGTCCTCAACCGAGGATCTGATTTGGGCTCTTTCTCTGAGCGATCATAATCAATTCTTAACTTAATGAATTTCTTCCTTCCAAGTTCTTGAATGGTCCGTGCCTTTTCAAAATAATTTATTTTTATAGGAATAAGTCAACAGAAATATCAAGAAAAAAATGTGATTACACATGATGCAGTTGATAGGTGAAAGAAAGAGAGGAGGTTAACAACAGGATACCTGCTTATGGTATATGGTATCTGGTGCATTATATGTCGTTGCATTTGAGCAGATCAGAAAGATGTCACTCTGCATCCAAGAAGATCAATTCGCAGTCATCATCAGAAATTTGTATGAAAGTAGGTTTCTTCTCATCAACCATTGTCTTTGAAGGAGATTTAACTTCAATTAACTAGCTTTTTTCTTTTCATGAGTAAAGACATACCAAGAATAATACAACAGCTATCCACAATAAATCACAAATGTTCCAATCGTCATTGGAGAGAGAGAAGGGGGTGTGGGGGGTGGGGCGTTCAGGGGAAAGACACAGCTAACAATCAAAGCAAATTGCAAGTAATATGCCTAGCAATTCAGTTAGTGTTTTCTATAAGCCTTCCAGTGGTATAACAGAACGGGGCATAAAGAATAAATGCTGCTGGACTATACACGCAATAAAAACTCCTTTAATATCTAACGGAAGCATGAGCACAACATCCTAAGCTTTGATAGCACGTTGAATGGATTACCAATATGGACATACAAAAATCAGTTAAATGTCACCAAAACCTGAAAAATGTCTCTTAATACACATACAGCAATCCTTTATCTATTCAAATGAGTTACCGTGAATTGTTCATTAATTGCTTTTCTTACAAATAGGTAAGTAACTCATGAATTACAACATCTTAAACGTGAAAATAGGATGGGCTCTTGCAGCTGTTGGCAGCAAAGATGTTTACCTGTCAAAAAGTACATTAACATTTAATACAACCAAGCAAATAATCCAAGAGAACTACTTTCAGTTTGTCACAGCGAATATAAAGTCACCTTCTCCAACTGAATGGTTATGGCACTATGTTCTCCTAAGTGTTCTGATCTACTACTCTATAGAATTCCTCCTCCAAGTCCCACTCACTGGTGGCCTCCATCATGACTAGTATTCTTAACACTAGCAAATTTAAATTTATACTATTAGCTAAAGAAAGGTACAAAACAGGAAATTCATAGCAATCAGTCTTTAAAAATAAGAGATCAATCAGCATAGCTCAAGAGATAATCCAGACAACTTGAGACGCAAGAACTAGCACCTCAGATTTGTCCCCTAATAATCATTCAAGATAACACATTGTGAACCGGAAAGAAACAAAACAAGAAGTCAATCAAAGGAATAGCATCAAGACGTGATTGATGGCCCACAAGCTTTGAATTCTGAACGTAATAGTGTAATTCAACCCAATTACCCGACAATTAATTTTTTCTAAATCGACAAGAAGATTAATTAGATGAATATGCAACAAGGTAAATCATTTGGCATTAGTTAAGACCGCTGATTGGATTCCAGCCTCAAAAGAGTGAAATTGCCAGAGAGCACGATTAGAAAAGACAGGAGAAATTGTGTACGCACCTCAAATTGATCCAAAGTAGCGTAGGATCCATTTGCAAGCTTCTTCCTCACAGTCGAAAAGTCCATCGGATGCTCAATCACATCATGATAATCTGGAAGCTAATACACAAAGAGAGCTCCTTTAGAAACTCCATAAGCAGTTCCAGAGAAGCTATTGCTCAAAAAATAAAAAATCACGAGGAACTGCCCATACCTCTTCAGGATCAACTGGATCCGCATACACACCATATGTATCCTTCCTGCATTGACCAGGAAAGATCTTTGCTTCTTAACACAATACAATCAATTAAAATGTAACTCAAATATTTAAAAGTTCGTATCACATACTTCTGAAGCTTGTCAAGTATCAACTCGAGCTTCTTCTTGTCAGGCAAAGGAATCTGGGATACACTCTGAGGAGGCGTCCCTGATCAAACCATGCCCCCAAAAAAGTTCAAATTCACACCGAATCACTTTCAAAACACGGTGCATGATCAAGAAAACAAGAGAAACCCAAAACATAAACATGCAAATCGAGTTAACCTGGAGGAGAGTCGACCAATTTGGGGTTTCCTTTACGTCCTCTATCCTGTCAAAAACCAAGCAAACACTCGTAAATAAAAGACATAGGTACCCATTATACCTAAACTTCAATATAAATGATTACAAATAAGTCACATATTAAATTCACTTCACGAATGCATAAGATAGAGACACGGACACAGACATGGAGAGGGACAGGTAATGCAGGGTCATTAGTACGGAATCACACTGGGTGGGAGAGAGAGAATGTGTTTATGCGTTTCTTCGTGTGCGCACGTGTGAGTTAGATATGGAGAGAGAGTGTTTGTGTGGGTGTTGAAAGAGGGAAATGGATACAAATTGGAACCTAGAGAGAGAAAGGTGGGACTTTGGGAGTGTATGTATGTGATCAGGTTCTTTTTGGTCTTAGTTTTTGACAGTTGACCCGACAGTTACAATCTCTCTCCTCTGTCTCTCTCTCTCTTCATCAAATCCACCCCTACAGATAGAGATTTCAGCATATAAAACCGTTACTTTCCTGCACTTGGATTTACAAAACCCTTAAAAAGCCCTAATTTCTAAAATGATCCATTTCTCACAACTCAAATCATCAAATCGAATAAATCGCCGTTGCAGAACGATTAACTAGTCATTGCATACCTCCTCATCACCACCTCCTTCCTCCTCTTCCTCCTCTTCATCAACACCGCCACCGCCGTCATCTCCGCCGCCTTCGTCTTCCTCTTCATCATCATAAGCGCTGCTACTAATCCTCCTCTTCTTCATAACCTTCCTCTCGCTCTCCTCATCCTCCGACTCCGACACACCGCTCTCCCGCGCATGTTGTCCACCACCAACATGACCGGAGCCGGCTTGGTCCAGCTTCACGACAAGCTTGACTTTCTTCTCTCTCCTCCTCTCGTCTTCTTCCTCCTCCTCCTCCTCCTCGATCTCGAAATCCTCGTCGATGTAGTCGTCGTAGTCGATGAAGCTACTGTACCTCACATTCCTCCGGCGTAGGCTGCGCCGGACTTTGCTCTCCTGTGGCTCCTGCGCCAATTCCTGAGCTCTCCTTGCCAGATCCGCCTTCGATGGCCTCCCTTTCTTCTTCCTCTTCACGATCTGCCCCATGTTCTCGCACTAGGACTAGAACTCCACTTTCTCACTCTAGGAATTCTCAACTTTCTCGCTCTACAACTTTACTTTCTCTCTCTATCTCTACTTGTTTTTTCTCTCTTTCTCTCTCCTCTTTTTGTTCAATTACTTAGAGGGTTGGGGTTTGGATTTTTTTGAGGAGTGAGTGAGTGAGTTTACTTGGTCCGAGCCTTGAGTTTTTGGGCACCGAACCTCAGCTTCGGGGAGGTGCGTATAGAGAGAGAAAGAGAGAGTGGGAGTGGTGGGTGGTGAATGATTGATATTAAAATTTGGAAAATGGGGTATGAACGGCGTTAGGGTGGACAATGGCAGGCGTTTGTTGTGCTGCCCGCTGCCCGCACAAGAATTGCGTGTCGCTTTGCCTACTGCCCTGCCCATCCGTACCCTTTTCTCTTTCTTTGTTTTTTTTTTTCCTTTTTTCTTGCTTTACTTCTTTTTCTCTTTTAAGAGTCCATATCAATATCCTCTAAACGTGTGCCACCGGTCCATTAAGATTTGCTAATACTTACATTTTATGCACTTTTTTTCTTATAAAATATGTATAATTATTATTATTATTATCAGAAAGCATAATTTTTTTTAATATAAACTCTTAAAAAATCTCTTGAATCATAAATGGCATACATAGTATTTTGTGATATTTAAAAATAATTAAAAATTTATCATTTTATTCACTATGTTTGATTGATATTTATATTGGATAGTTATAAATACTCCTATTTATTGAATTACTATTTATCTATATCTTCCACAGTTTCACATGATAATCCCTATAACTTATCATTGATTAAGTATTTCTAAGCATGGTTGTTCTAATTAAAATCTCAATTAAATGTAATTTTGACCATGTTCTTTTGTTATAGGATTTGAGTTTAATCTTATTTCTATTAAAAATTGGTGCCATGCTCCAAAGCGAAGATAAAAAAAATTAAAACAAGAAAAAAAATAAAGAAAAAAGCAAGATTCACGATTCCCTAGTCCTTGAAATATAGGAAAATCATATTGAAGAGAGCATATATATATATATAGCCTAACTTCTTTGTTTCGATAAATTAAAAATATTTAAGTGTGCAAATATATTGCGGGTGCTATGTCTATTTCTTTGTTTTCCAACAAAAAGTCCATTTCTTTTTAGATTAGAAGATTAAACTTTAACTTTTGCAGTTAAAAGTAGAGAAACTCTAATTCTAAACCACGTCCCAGAGCCTTTTATGAAAATTTGAGAACTAAAAAGTATTTGTTATGCTAAATCTGGAAACTACTTGGAGAATCTAAGTAGCTTTGAAGAAAGAGGATTTTGTCAAGGTGCATCCCAATATTCTAGTTAATAAATTGAATCCAATAAATATTTTCTTGACAAAACTAATTATATATATAAGGTGTTAAAGTGTCTATTTTCCTAACTTAACGGTGCTTGAAGTTCTAAGAAAAAGTTTCAAGAAATCTATACAGACAGCTAAAGGCCGTGAACATTTCTGAAAGTACGTTAAATGCAATTTTCTATTGCAGGAGGTGGTGTCCAAATTCGGCGTATCCCCGGGAAAGCAAATGGTGGCGGGAAAGAGACATTTTATCGAATTTCAATTATTTTGATTTTTTTTTTCTCTTATTGAATTTGCAGTTTAGATTAGGTACCATGCCACTTGTTATAAAACACCACATATAATACTTAATAATAAATAAAATTCATCACTTCATTTATCATGTTAACATAGTTAGACACACTCCAATTAATACGTTAATTTTTATTTATTTTTTCACAAAGCATTCCTCTTCCACCAAGAAAGTTGACCCAACACAAGCCTGTCATCTCTTCTTGACAGCGAGCGCAATGTGCAGGACTGCTGGTCGTGGCTGACGGCTGTCGCATGGCCTGTCGCTCGTGAATGGCGCTGGGCACTTTGCCTATCAAGCCAGCCACTTTTAATTTTTCCTTTCGCGCGGCCAAGACCGTTTCTATCTTTCCCGTTCTTTTGACCGCTGATGGTGTGCCAAACCTTATCTTCTTCTTTTTTTTCTTATAAAACACTTCTACTTCTTTCCATTCCGATGAAATATTTAAGATGAACATTCTTTTACGGCGGTGTTTTTCCACATTACGCCTATTTAATCATGGTATGTGTTTGCTTATGTCCTCCGCTCCTTTCAACAATCTGTGGGAAGCATAATCTCGATCATAAATTATTTTACACTTGATAAATATAATAATATTTGTATTCAGTATTTTTGGTATAAAAGGCTTTATTCATCTATAATGTAAAATTTTCCTTCCTTCACAATAGTATATGTTGATGTTGTTTCTAATTGTAATCTCAAACTTGACCATACATTTTTTGGGCTTGAGAATACTTTGAAAGCAAAATTGAGTTAAAATTGAGTTCGAGATTAGAAATTCCCAATCAAACTTAAATTAAGTTCAATACTATATATGTCGATTCAATCAATTTACGGCATAATATATCGAATCCATAAGCAATCCCTTTTAAGTATTAGCCAAATTTTTTTCTAGGTAAAAGCCAAAGGACCAAACTACCCTTTCGTTACTAGACCGCCCTTGTACGTGCTCACTGATAACACTAACTAGAAAATCAATTCTTTTTCGTTCAATCTAATATAATATTGATGATTCTCTTGTTAAACCATCTAGCTTCTTTCACTTTACATTGATTTCTCTACGAGGTAGTTTTATGTTGTTGATGTCATCCTATCGTATGAATTCCCAAGTTTTCCAGTTTTTGCTCAATAAATTTCCCATAAGTATTTGTTGACAACACGACATGTTTATACATTTACCAGGTCACGTGTGCTTGGATTAAACTCATTAAAAAACAATGTAACATTTGGACCTATGTCTGAAAATGTGCTCTCGACTTGATAATAATATAAGGAATATGATAGGATATGATAGAATAAGATAGGATGAGTAAATTATATATAGGTTTTGATTTCATACTTAGAATTCATGTATATATTATCTAATGTTAATTCTATTTCTTTTTTTTTTTGTAAGTATAATATTTTTTTTCCAAAAGTACCAAGAAGAGAAAGAATTCAAATGTAGAATGAATCAATTTACATGATAATGGTCTTGGTAATGTTAATACTACCTTAGACTGAGATAAAAGAGCTATTTTATCCATACTATAAATGTTAAAAGATTTTATTTTACAGCAAAAATAGCCAATAAGAGTAATCATTGAGTTAAAATATTTTATTTTATATTTGATTAGACTTATAAAATAATTAAATTAAATATTATAAAATTCAAGCTCAATTCAATAAGAATAATGATTAAATTATCTTAAATAGCATATACATGATTATTAGAAATCATAGACTAAATATAGGATTGTATAAATTTATAATTTTACAATGAAAATGAATACAAAATTATTTGCAGACAGGTTTTTTATAAAATTATAAACTTAAATTTAAGATTAATAAATTTTTTTATTATAGCGATTCTATCCGATCATCTATTGTATATATTTTAATTTTCAGTAAAATTGCAAACTTAACCATCGTTTTACAAATAGGTCGTAATCATTTACATGATTTCACAGTAAAATGCAGGGAAGACGTGATCGTTTGTAACTCGTAAATCATACGATGCACGCAAATACTGGAGTGCCGTTCAAAACTTAACGGGCAAACGTCAGGGATGGGGACCACAAACGAAAGAGTGTGCCGTGTAACGTATCGTCCCGAATATTGGCTCCCGAATGGGGGTCCCACACAACGTGGCATTCACCAAATGGCGACAAAGGGAGTGGCCCCACTTCTGAGGGGGTTTGATGTGACGGTGATAAAACGAGTCCACGAAGGTTCCAGCCGTTTGATTGGCATAATAAGGCAAGTGCGATTTTTGGCCTTGTTGTTCAAAAGTGGTGGGACCCATATGTGCTAACCATTTAGTGAATTGTGGCTCGCTCGTTTTAATTCGTCGGAGATTGTAATGTCAATACAATACTAATACTATAACAGCATACAATTTTTTTTTCATGGGTTAAAGAAAGGCATCATAATTTTTTTTCAAGATTATAAGGATTTAAATCTTATCAATTCAATATACAGATTAGTATTTATATCACTAATCTATAAAACCTTTAGTGGTATCATAATGCTTATTAAATGTCTGAAAAAATTCATCATATACATAATTCATGTAAAAATAAATGTGATACGGAATTGGAAATCGAATCCTTCCACACAAATCAAATCGTCAATAACAATTTTAGGATTTTCTGGATTTTGATACTAACAAGGTAAAATCAAAGGATATGGATAAAATTACCAATCTATAAATGCCAAGATTGATAAAATTAAACTAATTCGCAATCAAATCATCGAACGATAGAGACCACATTCTGTAAATCAATCACTTAAGGTTAAAGAATTATAATAATTCAATAACAATACTCGCCACAAATTCTATAGGAATCAATAATTTAATAAGAACAATACGAATAAAGTGAAAATCAATTCTCAATATTCAAGAATCCCAAAAGAGGATTCACACACACGCTCAAAGTGTTTGCTTAAAACCAAAATATCATCTATCCTCGTAAAAAACCCTAATGACATTATTTATATCATGTCTAAAACAAATTGTGTGAAGCCACTTAAGGCCAACGGCCTTAAAGTTAACTCGGCTGGCCTTTATTCAAGGCTGGCCAAACTTTGCCTTAGGTCCTCCCGATGCCTATGTCCTTCTTTTTTGAACCCCGTACTGCCACCTAGAGCTCGAATTGACTTTGTTTTCTTTGACGCTCGTATCTTAGCTCTTAGAATCGTATCATTCCCTCCATGTTGAAAAAGATTCGAACTCAAATCTGTATCGTCCATCCTGCTAAACCACATAAACAGACTCCTCTTTCCCTTGGGCTTCTTAAGGCAAATCAGCCTTGTTTGTTGTACTTCAATTGGACTCATAGGAAGAAGCTTGTATGCCTTGTCCTGTTGCTGGATGGTATACACATTGGTGTATCCATCATACTTGGCTCTGAGGTCATATTACTAAGGTCTTCCAAGGATCGAAAGTGTAGCTTCCATGGGAACTACATTACAAACAATTTCGTTAGTATAATAACCAATAAGTAATGGAACACGAACCTGTTTGTGTACATGAACAGCTCCCTGTGGACTCAACCAATGAAGTGCATAAGGTCTTAGATGCTGCTCCACCTGTAAACCCAACTTAGTAACCCAGCTTGCTAAAGCAACATTAGTGCAACTACCTGTGTCAACCACAATCAAACAAGTCTTCCCCTGCACCATGCCTTGGATATGAAATAAATTGGCTCTCTGATTATGAACAGCTTCATCCTACTTAACCATTAGCAAGTCTCCCTATACTGGATTCGCTATAATGTCTTCATCTTCCTCTTCTGCCTCAGTACTCTTCTGTTCTTCTTCCTCACTCTCAACTTTATCCCCCTTTATGACCATAACCCTTTTATTAGGACATTGAGAAGCAATATGGCCAAGTTCTAAACACTTAAAACATTTGATATCCTTGCTCTTCTTTTGTTGTGTTTGGTCAACAGCCTCACTAGCGACTGCCTTTCCCTTTTCCTTCCTTTCCTTCTCCCTCTCATCATCATCTGACTTATGGTGGTGATATGATTTCTGATCCCGCCTGCACTGATACCGCTCAACTCGACTAGCTAATTTAATCACGTCCTCAAGAGTCTGATAATGTTGGAGTTCCACTACATTGGCAATGTCCATCTTCAACCTATTGATGAAACGAGCTATGGATTCATATGATGATTCCCTAATATCACAGCTTGCCATTGGTGTCTCAAACTCCTTCACATACTCTTCTATGCTCTTCTTACCCTACCTCAAGGATTGCAGCTCCATCAGCATCTCTTGTTTATAGTAGTCTAGCACAAATCTGCGTCTCATAAACCTTTTCATCAAAGCCCATGATCGTACTTTCTCCTCATCAGCCCTACGTCTCTCAGTTTGTAATTTATCCCACCACAGACTAGCATACTCAGAGAATGCTAAAGACGCCATTTTTACCTTCATGCACTTATCCCACTCATAACAGTCAAACACCTTCTTAACCCGTGGCACCCAATCTAGGAATTCCTCTGGTTTACTACTACCAGTGAAAGGTGGAATTTTCAGGTTAATGTTTTCAATCCCCTTACGTCTGTCATCATTGTTTCATCTCCTACTCCTTTCACTACCAGCATCAGATTCACCACTAGAATGTCTTCTCCTAATTCCTACACCACTATAGCTTCTTCTATCCCTAACCTCCAATCTCTCCATAATCAATTTAATATTTTCTTGGATTTGATTGAACTCAGCCCTAGTCACAGCCTCATCCCCATTATCAGCATCATTCCCATTGTTGTTGTTATGAACACTTCTATGCGACGACATCTCTACCAATCAGAATTTCAGCAAAGATATTCATAAGAACACAATTCTCAACAACAGCCCCAAACGCCAATTCACAGCAATTCAACACCCAACAATTGAATTCAACAAAGACATTCACAAAACCCCAATTCTCAACAACAGCCCAATCACCAATTCAACGCCCAACAATCGAATTCACAGCAATACTTATCAAAATAAATTCCCAAATTTCCCAACCAACAGTAGTATTGAATTAAAACTATAATTGAGTTGAGATTCAATAGCCTTACCGATTTAACCCACGTTTTGATCGAATCCTTCGCTTTGAATCCTTACGAATCTAACCTTTGCTATGATACCAAGTGATATGAAATTGGAAATCGAATCCTTCCACGCAAATCAAATCGTCAATAACAATTTTAGGGTTTTCTGGATTTTGGTACTAACAAGGTAAAATCAAAGGATATGGATAAAATTACCAATCAATAGATGCCAAGATTGATAAAATTAAACTAATTCGCAATCAAATCATAAAACGATAGAGATCACGTTCTATAAATCAATCACTTAAGGTTAAAGAATTCTAAGAATTCAATAATGATGTTCGCCACAAATTCTATAGGAACCAAGAATTTGATAAGAATAATACAAATAAAGTGAAAATCAATTCTCAATATTCAAGAATCCCAAAAGAGGATTCACACACACGCTTAAAGTGTTTGCTTACAACCAAAATATCATCTATCCTCGTCTCAAAGTGTTTGCTTACAACCAAAATATCATATGTTCTTGTAAAAAACCCCAAAGACACTATTTATATCATGTCTAAAACAAATTGTGCGAAGCCACTCAAGGCTGGCGACCTAGATACATAGGCTGGCACCAAAGGCTAGTGGCCTTCATGTAGGCCGGCACCAAGGCCGGCGACCTACTTTTAGGTCGGCTTCAAAGTCGACGGTCTTGAAGTTAACTCGGCCAGTCTTTATTCAAGGCCGGCTTAAGAATGACCGAATTTCGCCTTGGGTCCTCCCGATGCCTATGTCCTCATTTTTTGGATCCCGTACTGTCACCTAGAGCTCGGATTGACTTTGTTTTCTTTGGTGCTCGTATCTTAGCTCTTGGAATTGTATCAAAATGTATAAAAAAGTAAAATATTTTTTTCTTATTTAATTTCTTAAAAAGCTCACTCCCTAACACTTACTAATGTTTCCTTTTATCCATTTGCCAAAATACAATACAAATTTTATTTATTTTGCCCCATTAAGATAAATTAAACCTTGGTACAAGGCATTACATCCCTTAAATTGAAAATAATGAAATTCTAATCATTAATGCACTTTTTCGATGTAACAACTTGGAGTCCATTAGAATTCCATGGTTAAGTATACTTAGTCATAAGCACTTATAAGATGGGTGACTTATTGGAAAGTAATTGATACCAAAATATCATTGGTCTCTAAAGAGTTGGTCATGGGCCGAGTCCATAGAGTTAGTGATTCTTCTATTAGAAGTCATTATAACCCGACTTTTGAGTTTAAGAACTAAGTAGTTCAAATATAACTTTTAATAAGGTTGCAAATGTTTTATTGTCTTGTTTATAGAGAATTACTATCCATATATACCGTAATATTAGTAATGCAAGGTAAGAAAATAATAAAATATCAATACTTGGTTTATAGTACATCTAAACTAGTCACTAAAAACAAGGTTAGTTTACACGATAGGGTATTTGGTCCATTAGTAATCATTTGCTTAGCCTAATGTTATGTCTCGGATCCCACATAATCTTTGTTTACGGTAATTGATAAAGATCGTATTTTAATAACTTTAGATGTGAAAAAAAATGTTAATAAAAAATATATTTTTTGGGTTTTTATATAGTGAAACTGTGAAATAAAGAGGATACGAGTATTGATTAATTGAAAGAAGCAATTAAATAGCAAACGGGGTTTATTGGATCCTATTTCACATTAAACCGAAGGATAACTTTTTGGTACATTGTTGAGCTGTTCCTACCTAATTCTCTTGAGGGTAACTCATTTTCTAGTATATGAATAAGGAGTCGTTGGGCTTTACAATAGTGCCCTTGGAGTCTTCATTAACGATGCTGGTCTTCTTAACATTGTGACATAAACTATTTGATCGACTAGACTTTGTTTGTTGGGCAATGACTTTTGAACCAGCTTGTGAAATTTTCATTGGATGAGCGTGAAACTTCCCGGGCTTCTGTGTAGAAAACAGTGGCTTTGGAAATCGAAAGGCATCGTAATGATGGTTTTTCTCCATATTTCTTGCTGGATTTCAGACAATTCATTGACTTCGATTGATATTTTTATTGACTTGATTTTCTATTTCACTGCAATCCCCACAATTATCCTCTTCGTCTAGCTTAAGCACATCTTCCTTCAATGCGTTGCCAAAATCTTTCTGTATTCTGTCCCACCCCTTCTTCAACCCTTTGTCACGAGTCGGCCTTTCTTGAAGGCCCTTAGAGGCATCACCAGTTGCATCTATAAATGCATTCTATCCAGTGAGACCATCAGCCCACCTTGCTCTCCATTTGGATCATCCTGTTGTATATAGCTTCATAGCTCCAGTTTATGCCCAACAAGTCCACAACTAAAACATAAAACCTTAATGCCCTTTTAGTGGATATTATACTGATTTCCCCCAATCATAATTGTATGTACTACGAGTTTTGTAAAATTGACTTGTACATGTTCAACATTGAGGTAAAAGTAACCAAATTAAAGCAATGATCCAATAAGTTCATCTATTTGTTGTTTTGTCCATCTACCATGTATTATAATTATTGGAAAAAAAGAAATTCAAACTAAATTCATTTCTTTAAGACTTAAAAACCGATATTTATTCCACTAGTTATGAGACTTCAACGATAACTTTATCGATTTTTCTTTAGAGTGATTAGGCATAATATTCAAATGACAACTCATTAATCCCTTAAATTATCACCAAATTAAAAGCAAATTGAAATGTTAAAATTCTATCCCCATTTTAGTATTTGTTAAAAAGTGGACATTAATATCCATCTTTAATTACTCTTTTTAAATCCTCCTCACATTTCAAAATCATGGTATAAGACCCTTGGCCATGTCTAACCATTATAAATCCTCTATTAAAATGCTAAATACTGTTCAATTTCTACCATAAAAGTTCATAACTAAGAGAGGCACTATAAAGTTTGATAATTATAATCGAGTTAGATTCCTCTATCCTTAATAGTTATAATATGTACAATAGTAAAAAATAAAAAAATAACTAACTTAAAATGCCAATAAATTTGAGTTTATCTTATTTATACAATTCTAAAAATTAGTATCATTAGAGCTTTTATATTTAATTACTCTAGATTTATTTTTTAATTACTTGAAATAGTTAACCAATCTTAATTGATGTAAAAATACACCTAATTGGGCCAACCGATTACGTATTTATACTAAATTTCCTGGATACACTTTCCTAATTACTTACCATCTATAGTATACTCTTAGCCATGAATTATTGAATTATCATGTGGATTACATTCCATATATAGGAAATTTACAAGCGAGTTGATCCATATTTAGAATCAAATTCATATAGAAGATCGAACTTTCAAGTAATTAAAATAGATAATTAATATTATATTAAGTGATTAAAATAGTTAATTAAATTTTTAAGTGGTTAAAATAAAAAAATTAGTGTTATACTAAATGGTTTGAGCCATTTAAAATGTTTTCCTTTTGTTATTTAGTTTTGCAATAAGAGACTTTCATCAAGTTCATTAAATTTTTTATCCACCATCGATAGGTGTTAATTCTAAGTAGTTCATAACAATTAATTTAATAAAATAATATTATTAAGTAAATTTAATTAAATAATATAATAACAAATAATAAAAATTAAAAAAAAAAATCGGATGTAAAAAATTCCAAGCCCTCGAGCCTTGGTTGGCACCCCAAAAGTAAAGGCTTGGCGGCTGTCAAAAAGCACGAAATCATGGTGGATTATAATTTATAACCCACCAAACTATCATTACAGGAAATAAAAGGGAATAAACTTTATTTTCCTAATCGAAAAATGAAAAAAAAAAAGAAGAAAATGAAATGTACACTAGATTAAAATAATCAGGTGCCCGATTATTGGTTGACAAGGTCGTAGGTTTTCCGATTACCGATTCAAAGTTGCTGGATATGCTAATAATTATTTTAACTTGAATATATTAAAATTCAAAATTTACGGATAAAAGTACTTTTTTCTTGGAAATCAAACACTTTCAGTTATAGAATAATCATAGTTAACGAAATGTACTGTAAATCACCATGAATCATATTTTACATAATAATTAGGCCTTATGGATTAGATTTACTAAGGGTATTTATTTATTTATTTCTTTTTATAGATTGAATTTGTTGAATACTGAAAACAATATACTATGAATTGTTTCAAACACTGTTAGATAATAAAATTAAAACTCACACATTTTCCATACCGACGGGACGAAAGGTCTAGAACAAGAACCTATATGAAAAAAATATAAAATGTAAAACCACTATTTATTTATTTATTTTTATTACATTACGTGAGTGCAATGTGATTATGTAGTCGAAGCTACAATTTATTGTGTCAAATGATGAAGGAAGGCTCGAACGTTGATTGATCAGTGCTCTTTCTGTACTTCTCTCAAGTAATCCTCGTTGTCCACCAAGACCTACAAACATATGATGCAAGAGACCATTGATGGGACTGTGAGAAAACTAATGCCATAAAGTGAGCCATTTTATGTGCTCGTGCTATTTCAATTTTCCTTCGAGGATATTTGATAATCCTTGGAATTCCGTTACTAATAATAATCCATTCTATTGATATTTGCTAGAATACTGGCCATTAATATTAGATATGCTGCCACGTGGCAGGCCTTTTGTGGTTAAGTTTTAATAATACGTCAGTAAGAGGATTTTTGGATCTCATTAGCACTAAATAAAAAAACCGATCAAACCGAATCAAATTGTAAATTAAATTCAAACGGTTACTTTAAGTTTGAAAAAAAAATTATAAATCGAATCAAATCATTTTTTTTAAATTCAAAAAAATTATGAATTAAATCATGAGAAATAAAGAAAAAGAAAATAATTGTGAAAATTTATAGAATGCATAATAAAAAAAGAAGATTATATATTACTTATTTAATTTATCTTCTTATTTAGTTTTCATCAAGTAATTTACAACTTATTTGATTTTTTATTTTTGTTTATTAACTGATATAGAAACCATAATTATATTTAGAAAGAAAATGAAATATCTTTAAATATATTAAATTAGTATTAAAGATGTGAATGGATAATAGAAAAATGAGAACAAATTAAATTTTTTTATATCAAATATAATTTTCTAAAACTTATTAACTTATATATGGAAATAAATTAATAATATGTATAAAAAAACGGTTTGAACCATCAACAAAACTGAATTAAATTGATTTTTTTAAGTTTAAAAAAATTATAAACGAAATCATATAATTAGATTCGATTTAGGAAAAAAAACTGAATTGTAATATATAGTTCGGGAGACAAATCATGATTGTTTGAAGCTTTACTTAGTAATTCATTTACCCCAAACGTATGAAATCATTGCGTGAATGGATTGCCCGTAAAGTTTTTGAAATAGTTCTAGCTATCAAAATCTATAGAAAGTCTCTGGTTAAAGAACTCACTGTTGTGAAGCCATCTGGGTCAAGGAATGAAGTGATCTTGGTGTTAGTAACCGGATCGGGACCGGGCGGACGAACGATAATTCCTCCGAGCTCTTGGGTGGCTAGCTTAACAGCTGCAGCACTCTTGTACACATCATCTGTGCCTATTGCTAACTGAAATTTATAACAAGTCGAATTTCCAAAAAATCAGCTTGAAATGAACTGTAAAGAAATTTTTGAGGCAAAAAAAGAAAAGAGTGTAATTAACCTGCACATATCCATTTCCTTCTGTGTATGTGCTTATGTTGTAGTTGTACTTCAGCTCAATGACAGTTGTTTGTGTCATGTCTGATCCATAACCCACCATGGCAATCGCAAACTGCAGTATTTTTGCATAGACCATGATGAATTGATGATTTGATTTATGTAGATGTTAACACCATTTGGCTGCATCTTCTTGGGAACATGTCTATGAGATCCTTTTGATAATTTTCGAATGTTTGTGCAAATAATGTGATACAGTATTCCTAAGAAAGCGAATGCTATGGTAGTAATATAATGTCTAGATGCTAAAATACTGGCTGTTAGTGGAAGGCGATGGAAGTGGCCAATAGTCGATTGTTGATAATAGTTTTTAACATTTTCAAGGGTCTTGTTGACTGTGGTAACCCTGTCTACAAAACTATTTTCCAATTGAGCATAAACAAAGCAACAAAAGGATTTCAGTATGTTTTACCTGGTCCTGAGGACTATCATATGTTAGGAAGGAGTTCATGCCCAAGGCCTGCATACAGAGAAACCCCATGAATCAATAAAATTTATCCAATGGAATTTTATGGGCCAAATCCTTCTTCCTAAATTTGCGGTTTTCCTAGTGTGCTACATCACATGAAAACTATGAAACCAAGCTTGAAACTTGGGACTTGGGAGTGATCGAATTGATGAGAAATAGTTGCATAATCATCCCTATAAGACATGCATTCTGCTACCTTACACGCTTTTGCGATCCATATTTCTACTGTTTAGTTTTACCAGACTTTCCCGATAGAGGGATGAGATTGATTTTTTTAAAAAAGAGTGGTGGTAAAACCAAAAAATATATGGTTTCGTTCCATTTTTTTTTTTTCAACTAGGAATTAAAATTCTTTGAAGGAGAAGAGGAGTGGCGTGATCTCGGTGGCAGCCACCTCTGGCTCCACCAGTGAGCCTAAGGAGGACAATTTACCTTTTCATAGAAACTGATGGAACGATTAAGATCAAGCACATTAAGCATTATCTGGCAAAGGGGTTCGGGTGTTGGCCCTCTCTGAAGAAGCTCAAAACTGTAGCCATTGGGGTCCTCAACAAATGCAAAGACTTGCGAACCACCGTTCATGGTCCCTGGCTCTTGCGTGATGACTCCGCCAAAGGCCCGGACTTTCTCCACAATTGCATATATCTAAGTACAAAGAATCTCGTATCAGATGCCTCACATAAGCAGTGTGCTGGGAATTAGATATGCTAACGAATATACTAGCTAGTAGGCTCACATCCTGTGATGCGATTCCAAAGTGCCCAAACGCTGTCCCAAGTTCATATTTCTCCACTCCATGAACTGCAAATTAGGACAAAAAACAGTGTTCATCAGAAGGAAATCGTGTGTTTAGTATTGGTCCTATGTAACAATTGTATGATCAAAGCAAGTGTATATTTCATTTTGTTCCTAAAACCTGTAAATGCGTTTAGCCAGAGTCCTATGCCGACATGGTGATGAAATCACATACTTGAAAAAAATTTTAGAACTCAATTAAACATTTTGGTTCTGCACTATATTAAACATTGGCCAAAGGGTTTAAAATTCACGAAATCATTCATTTTGGGGTGAAAAAGAACAGGGTTACCAAAGCTCAATATATGAACATACTGTATATCAATTCAAGTACAAAGTGGGACTGTGGAGGGCCATATCCAACAACTGCAATGGTGTGATTTTTTTCAGGGATGTCCTTTCTGCTCAACAACTCCATTCCAAAGCATTGTGTATAAAATCTGTCAAAGGAGAAAATATTAATCACAAGGCAAAACTGCAATCTTACATATTATAAATTTTAGGTGTGTGTTGACAATAGCATACTCAATGGTGCGATTTAGATCACCAACTCGGATAACGGCATTCAGGAACCGACGGTTATCGGTTTTCACCCATTCCAGCACATTGTTTTCAGTAGCATTGTTGCTTGCGGCCATGTTTGATGGAATCTGATGAAAAAGAGTTAGAAGAATGAGTCAAGCACTCATCAATCTCAATATTTATTTTGGAAGTTGGCTGTTTAATTACATTTACCAGATATTTTATGTAAATGCCATGTATAAAGTTAGATAAATAGCCCTAAAGTTCAAAATTTTACGTGGTATGGATGCAGGATTCTATGGTTTTGGGCATCGTGAGAAGTAGACAAGTAAAAAAATACTATCTCTAGCAAGCTTTCAAGGTGCAGATTACATAGATAATTGCAAACACACTCCAAAATCACTAGTCGTTTGTGGATAGAACTCTAAGTTTCTAAGGTTTGACTCAACTCTCTATGGCTTTTGGTGATATGCACGTATCCCAAAGTTATTGTTAAAATCGTGAATACATTCCTAAATGATCATAAATAACAATAGTTTTAAGGTTTTAATTCTTATTTAGAAAGTTTGTATATATTTTTTAAAATAAAATATATTTTACGAATTTAAAAAGTCTATTAATAAATAGTTTCAAGAGAATATTGGTAATATACTTAGAGTTGCATATACCAGCAAAACTGGAAATTCTTGAGAGCATAAAATTTTAGCATACCAAGATTTTTAGGAGATAGCATAAGTGGAAGTAGATGTATGAAATAATGCAAGGAGCTTACTAGGGACGACACCAAGAGAGGAAGGAGACAATAGACCAACTTCTTTGGCTTAATCATTTCAACTGTTGGAATATATATCAAGCACGATATTATAATTAAAAATAAAACTAGTGCTATAAGGGATATGAAATGATCAAGTATTTATAGTCTTTCTTTGTCATGTATTGACTTTTAATATATATTAAAGAGGGTCAAGAAAAACGGATATATAGTATTGCAGGCAAATGCTGACCTTGAAAAATGATGTGTCTTGTTGACATTGGGATAGTCAAAATCTCTGGAAGCATTGGACTTCTACTTGGATCACAAGGCATTAACATGTACGCTTCCGTGCTGAGTTCAAATAGGTTTCGATTCTAACATTTTCGAACTTACAGCAATAAGGTGGGGGTATACTATGTAGCTGCCCCTGCCTCTCCATTCTAACTATCCCTATATTTTGGTAAATATAATCATACATCCAAACCTTAGTATACATTTTAGGTCTAACTCATAATGAGAGTGTTTATTAGAATTCATTAAAATCCATAACCTTAAAGACTTTTAAAATAAATATTAAATATTATATGATTGATTTAAATTCTAGATTGTTGGAATTTACTTTCTTAAAATCAGTTAACAGTATAACTACTATATTCCAAATTTCAAGGTATCTCCAATTTAGTATTAGACATGTAATATATTGTTAATATCTATAATGAAACATTGTACATAGGACATATTTAAGTAACCCAATCTATGCTATACCATCCAGTCAAGGTCAAAAAAAGCTGGCTTCATTTTACTGGTCTAGAAATGAAAGCCCAAAATAATAAAATATTTTTTTATGAAAATTGAGTTTTAATTTATTTTTACTCGATGTTGACTTACACCATCAAACTTATTAATATTTAAGTACTTATTCAAAATAATAGTAGCATGTATAGTAAAATTGTCATACCGTAGAAAATTGAAAAAAAAAAAAGTTACAGGTTTCATTGATAATATATATAAGATGTAAATGGAGTGTTTTCAATGGATTATAAATTAAATTTAGATTTTAAATCTAGTGACATTGTACATCGACACCGAGTAAGATATTTTTGCTTGATAGTTTTCTTTTTACCTTTTTAAACATAGTGGGTAGTTATCTAATACTATAAATAAGCCGCTTAATTACCAATAGTATTAAACTAAAATCCATGGCTTTTTCTTGTCATCCCAAGATTATGAGGTGATTGATCACCATATGTGGAGGGTTGTGTGACCCCTCTTCAATTATTATTTTATTATTTAATTAAATATATTTAATAGTATTATTTTATTAAATTATTTATTACGAACTATATAAAAGTTAATACATATTTATGATGGATAAAATATTTAAAAAACTCAACCGAAGTCCTCTTTTGTAGATATTGAAAACTGTTAACAATTCTAATGGGAAAAGGTATATTGAACTTAAATAGTAAAATAGATAAATAAAAAAAAAGAAAAAGAAAAAGAGTCCTAGATGCCGGATGGTGGTGGCTCACTTGTTGATTGATCCCAACCATCACCAACATGGAGGACATAAGAGTGCATCCATGGTAGCTGCAGTGTTGAACTTGCACTCCTAAGGTCTTTTTTTTTTTTTTAAAAAAAAAAACTTTTGCTCCAAATATTATTATTATTTTTTTGATAATATAACGGGAAAATCTGTTAACAATCTTTGTAAAATTGTAACAATTTTATAAAAATCTATCAGTAGTTTTTTACAATAATAAATCAATTCCAAATAATAGTGAAAATATAGTCCATTAACAATAAGTATAAGTTGTTGACAATAATAATATGGTGCTATTACTTTTAAATGACGATAACGTAAAATTATCCGGTATTTTGCACATCTATACCTCTTAACTTTTCGATTTGTGCATCATAGGCCCCTGACTCTCCAAGTAGGAGGCTTAAAAATTCTTAGTTTGATTCAACATATTTTTAGATCTCTGTTTGGTCATTTTACTTTTAAAATAATAAAATTTAAAACTTGTGCCCTCTCCATATGCCATTATTTGAATAGAGAGCTATTCATATGATTATTGTTTGAATATGCAAATTAGTTAATTATTTAAAAATATAAGTAGTATTCTAAAGATTCCAAAAGTATGTATAGTATAACAACCACTTTCTTTTCTATTTTCTTTTAATCCATATATGAATTATAGCCATGCCGCGCCTTCCTCCCATTAATATTAATTACATATTCAGTTAAGCTAATGATTACTTATTCCTCCTTTATTTTATATAATTTTTTTAGAAGTAATTACAATAGGAATGAAAGATTTGAACCTTATCCATCCTACTTAGAAGATTAGTACCCATATTAGTAGGTTATAAGGGCCTTAACTCATTCTATATGACGTTGTTATTATGGTATTCGGTTTACTTACCTAAAGCATTAAATAGCATTTCATATTTCCAACTTATAAACTATTATTCAATGGCTAATTTACTATCTTTGCTATAAATGCATTACTATCGTAAATTCTATAGGGTCTACATTGGTTATAAAGAGTAGAAAAAGATAAAGATTTTTTGGAGGTGTAATGGATAATTTATTTTTTATTAGTATCTTACTCATTATTTTTTTATTTGCTAAACAAAATAATATATATAATAGTTATTATTATATATATATATATATATATTCTAGATGAGGTGTTCTAATAGAAGTTGTCACGTGAGTATTATGTGAGTACTACAATGCATTTGACTTCAAAGAAAGAGATTTTGAGATGGCACATGATGAGATGACTATGAAGAGAGGGGTAAAGAGGAGGAATAGACAATCTCAAACATCTCGACTGCATAAGTGACAGATAAGAAAGCTAAGGAAACCTCAAGCATCGACTTTGCAGTTCTTAGGCAATGGAGATCGTTTTTTGCTTGAACTTTTATTTGATCTTTGAGAGTCGAGAACTCTGATAGAACACCGTTTCTTTAACATCAAGAATTCGAAAGGAAAAAAAAAAAGTTCCCTTGATGAGGAGGAATGGTTGAGTATTTATAGACTCTTGGGCTAATGACATCCATCAAATTACTTTAACGATCAACGGACGAGATGGAGTTTACCATTTTAAGATTATCCTAATGAGCTTGCCATAGGCCCAAGACTAGCAACCTTCTTCATAAGTACATGGGCTTACCTAAGAAAGGTTGGATGTAAACGAACTAGTCCAACGATTCATGTTCCAAGCCTACCAAGCCAATTCTCTTTAAGTTATCCCAATAATTGGACCAGACTCATTAGGCTTTACCACTTAACCTAATGAGTCAAACTAAATAATCAATGGGCTTAGCCTAATATATTTATATAATATTTTTAGCTCTTTACATTTTGCCCCAAAACTAAAGTCATTTAGACAAAATCAAAAGGGTTTAAGCATCAGCTAAGCCTTTCTAATAATTAGAAAATTGCTTGGCGCATGTGTACTTGTAGAGTAATTGCACCATTGTTGTATATATACTTGCACGATTTATATTACAAGAGTTTTTGTGCCAATGCTGCATATAATTTAAACTTTCTTTCTTTTTTTTTTAAGTGTGCAAGCTTACAATACGATTTAATTGCTGTGTGTCACCTTTAAGTTCATCGAAGTGACATTGCCTCAAAGGCAACATATGCATAAAGTTTCTTTAATAGACAACCCTTATATATATATATATTTCATTCTTCTAAAGTAATTGACTTGTCAAGTTGTTTTCAATGTATCAATTCCCATTAATGACTTTAATTGGCTTGCTGATTTTAATTCGTGAAAATGAACCAGTAAATGCATATATTATGCACATGTTCATTTTGATAGAAGCAAAATTCTGGATACTAGCAATAGCCTCACATTTGGCACCACCTTACATACCATATATCTTCAATATATTACCAATAGATCTTCAAAATATCATACCATATATCTTCAATATCATACCAAATGTGCTTTTGAGTAAATATCTAAATAAAATCTATTTAATAGAATATTTTTAGAATACTTAATGAGTACTCTATATACTATTCTTGTACTTAATATGAAATCATTTAGAGATGTTGCATGCCACACAACAAAGCTTCTTCATCAATCTGCCCCGTAGCAACAAATTCAAATTCACCATGCTATCATTCATCATGCAAATCTTTCTTATATATATATATATATTCCTCATATATTTCTAAAGTAGCAAATCTTTCTTATATATTTTCAAAGCGTAAATCTTTCTTTTATATATATATATATATTTCCAAAGTGATAAATCTTTCTTATATATCTTTTCAAAGCAGCAAATCTTTCTTATATATTTTCGAAGCAACAAATCTTACCATGCTATTATTCCATATCTTTATCTAAATCTTTTTATTGAGATCTAAAGTCTATTTTAAGAAACATCATATAAATCTACCAAAATCTTATATTCAAATTGTAAATCTCCATCTTTTTTTTTTTTTAGTATTAACTATAAATACCTTTATACCATAGGTTTTTCTCTTTCAATTAATCAGTGAGTTCTTTTATTTATTTTATTATCATTATTTTTTTCTTTTCTTGCATGAACATGTACCATTTTATATCCTCGTTAGTAAAGAGAATCGCATTCTCATTGGCCTTTGCCATTCTTCATATAGGTTATGCTAGACTGCACTCCCAATACTGTCTCTTAGTGATTTGGGTAAGGATAGTTGCTGCTGCAAGCTGTACATCCTCGTTAAACCTTAGTAAATTAAAAATCTTTGAAGTTAGCCGTCTTCATTAGGGTGGCGACCTTTGGTGTCCACATACCCTCATTATTCCCAGTTATAGCCTCTTGTACATTACACATCTTGACATGTGACATATCTTCTTATTCGGTGCTAGGATTGTAACTGGTATATTTGCAGTACCCCTTTATAGACATTATTGTTTTTTATGACAAGCTTCCCATTATAGACCCTATAATTGAAAATCTTCTTCAAAGTCCAATACTATTTTGTAGGATGACCTATGAATTTATGATACCTGCAAAACTTATGATCGTTCTTCTCATTTTGTGTTGGTAAATGATCTACCTTGGGAGCTTCATATTCCCATCTCATAACCATTGGTCAAATAGAGCATGTACCTTTCCCATTGAGCTTGGGAAAGAAGGAGTTGATGTAGAGCCTCATGATGTATTGTTCCTTAGTTTCTTGTTATCTCTAGGAGTCTCAACTTGGGTTGAGTTAGCGAATTTTGCTCATTTCCTAAACCTTCCATTTTCTCCTTGTTGCCTTACAATGGAGTTGTTAGCTTTTCTTACGGTCTCGACAAGTGTGGAAAAGGAACTTAAGTTGAGATTTTCTAAGTGGACGCATACTTAGTGAACATCCCTTGGATACAAATCTTCATTAACTCCCTCTTATCAATATGTCTTAGATGTCCAAGGTGCACCCCCTGAAGTGTTTTATATAATCCGTTAAGTCTTTCTTGGGGTACTGTCATGTTCTTCCCATGCTCGTTATCGTGACCCATTCTTGGGTGGAGAAGAATTTATCTAGAAATAGCTTGCACATAGATCCCTATGAATCAACCGACCTTGGAGGGAGATTGACATACTAGGTGTATGCCTTTTTTGTTAGTGACTTGGAGAATTCGTTGACCTTTAAGTCATCATCCAGCCTGTATACTTCTAGGCTCTCGATAAACTTTAGTAAATATTCTTTGACACTCTCTTTCTTGCCATTGAACAAGATGAACTTAGGACTAATATAGTCATTAGGATAGGAGTTTTCAGTAATGTGGTGATAGTAAGGAAGTCTTAACTCTAGCATCTCACAGTTGACTTTGCTTGTATTTCTTTTAAATATATACCTAAGTCTTTCTTCGTTACAAATCAGGTCTTTGGAGTAGATACCATGGAAGTAGGTATGAGAGTAGGCTGACGGCTAAATCTACCGAGGGCATTGAGAGGCAGAACAACTGGTGAAGTGGTTTGCTCTTGAGGAATGTTCTCCTCATCAATAGGACGGTTAGCAAGAGGAATTTCATGTGATGGAGTTGCATAGGTGGCACCTTATTGCATAACAATGTTGGTGTTTGGCGAAGCCACACCTTATTGCATAGCAGCAATGGTAGTCAACCTTGTGAGGAGTAGAGCAATCATGGTCATAAGTTGATTCAGAGTCCTTGTGTTCTCTGACATAGTTTGCATCATTTATGTATGATTTATGGGAGCCTCGGGGCGTGAATTGCCCTAACTAGTATTATGTGGTATTTGAGGTAGGTTATGCTCCATCAATTTAGTGTTAGGATCTTATTCTTAAGAGATATTGTTAGATGGTCCTCTCTTCCTAGTAAGTACTCTTTTGTCACTTAGCTTTCTCCCTAGTGGAGTAATAAAAAATGTTGATGAAGATTTTCTAGGAGAAGTGGTCACATGAGTATCACGTAAATACTACACTGCACGTGACTTCAAAGAAAGCAATTTGGAGATGATACGTGATAAAATGACTAGGAACAGAGAGGTAAGGAGGAGAAACAAGAAATCTCGAACATCTCGAATGCACACGTGACAACTAAAGGAGCTAAAGGAACCTCAAGTATCAGCTTTGTAGTTCTCAGGTGATGGAGATCATTCTTTGCCTAAACTCTTATTCGATTTTGAGAGTCGAGAACTCTTGGTGGAACACCATTTCTTTGATATTTAAAATCTGAAAAAAAAAGTTTCCCTTGATAAGAAGGAATGATAGAGTATTTATTGATTTTTGGGTCTAATGGCATCTAGTAGATTCCTTTAGCGGTCAACAGACGAGATGGAGTTTGCTTATTTTAGGGCTATCATAATGAACTTATCATAAACCAAGGACTAATAACCTTCCTCATAAGTATATGAGTTTGTCTGAGAAAGGTTGGATATAAATGGATAAGTTCAACAATCTTTGTTCCGAGTAGGGTTGGGAAACTGGGCCGAACGAGTCGACTTACCTCGACCCATAGGTTGAAGTAGGTTGGTCCGCATATAAGGTGGGCAGAAGAAGTCAACCAACCCTGCCCTACGGGCTAATGCGAGCCAACTTGCCTTACACATAAAGGAGATGATGATGACGATGACGACGACAAGGATAAGGACGACGGCAATAACAACAACGAGGAGGAGGACGATGGGGGAAAATGACGATGTCATAGATAAGGATGATGATGATGGCGACATGGATGAGGAGGACGATAACAACGGTGACGATGAGGACGGCAACAACGACGACATGGATGAAGATGATGGCGACGTGGATGAGGAGGAGGACGATAACAACGGGGAGGATGGTGACGATGAGGATGATAACAATGTAGGCCAACTCATTAAGCTCGACGACAACGGGGAGACGATGATAATGATACGATGAATTGGTGGTTGAGACAATGACAAGGTGACGACTGCGACCATTGTGAGCAACTGGATTTGATTTCAATTTAGCTTGTTTAGTTTTTCTTTGTGTGTGTGTGTTTTTTTTTTAAATAGTGTGAGCTATGTAGGCCAACCCACCTCGCATTGACGTGGCCTATCCGACCCGCAAGGCGGGCCAAAGCAGCCTACAGATCTTGCGGGCCAAATTTTCCTAGCTCGCCTCGTAAAAATTTATGGGTTGGGCAAGCCAACCCGCGCTACTCAGCCCTTATTCCCAACCTTAGTTTCGAGCTCACCAAGCCAATTCTCTTTAAGTTATCCAATAATTGGACTAGACTTATTAGATCTCGGTAATCTAACCTAATGAGTAAGTCAAATAATTAATAGGTTTAGCTTAATATGTTTATATAATATTTTTAGCCCTATATATATATATAATATTCAATTTCTATTTAATTATAATTTAATCATTCCTTATTCTATTCAATAAAATGAATGGATCATGATTGCTCTACCTTATTTTCTTATATTTCATCCTATCATTATATTTGGGGATGGGCGTCTATAGATGTCTCCTCTTTGATAGAATTATATGTAAGTATCATCCGAGTTAATTAAGTATAAAAAAAGAATAAAAATATGAAGATGTAATGATTTTTATAACTAACTAATTTTAAGATTGTTTAATGTAATAAAATCAATCCAGGTTTACGATTGTAGAGACACAAAAGTTCCCACGACCACTTTATCGAGAAATTTTCAACGTTGAGTCAGTATAAAACTTGATGCTCATCCTTAAGTTGCTATCGAATAATGTATTAATTTATACATTTTATTAAAATCAGTAGAAAAAATCGTGCAATAAATAAATAAAAAATTTAATAGATTGGATAGAAATTTTTTAAATTTTGAAAATATGAAGTATTCAAATAAAATAAATAAATAAATATTAAAAACTAAAAAAACATATTTTTTTCCTTTTATAATTCACCTTAGTTTCACCTTATCGATTAGAGAAAACATCGTATTGGGAAGACATGTCCTAGGAGGCAGCCTCATCACAATTCATTATGTTCAGTATCCACTGTCCACAGGTTAGCTCCGATATGATAGCTTTTCTTTTAAATTATTTTGTTGATTTTTGAGCGGAAAAAGTAAAGCTTTTTCTATGTTGTCAATTCATAAGAATTTAGGAATTTTAAGATATATTTTATAAATTTGGGAGTGCATCCGTCCCAATACCATGTTTATGCAACTTTTAGAACCGTTGCAATTCACGTGGACTCTACAACCCTCCAGAACCAAATGAAATTCAAGCCCATATGTTCAATTTTTTTTCTTCTTCTTCTTTCAATCTCAAATGGATGGGCCTTGCTTTATTTTATTTATTCTCATATTCTGTCCAATCACCATCACGTAGTGTGGACCCGACTGAAATTCACGGGGTAAAAGAATAAGGAAGGATTGGAAACGAAAGATATGGAACGGTTGCATTTTTATGTTTGGTAAAGTATCATTAAAATCCTTTAAAACTGAAATTATCTTTGATTTAAAGAGTATTCCTATAATCTAGTTGATTTTCCTATTCATTCTCTTAGACCATTTTCGTAGATCTCGAGGAGGTCAAATAGGGAAAATAAATAAAAAGCAATTATTTCCCTTTAAATTTCTTTAGATATTTTCCTCCAAACATATACCTACCGTACGGGTCAAATCCTTTCTAGAAGAGCATTCCTTCCTCGCATCTTCGTCTTCCTGTCTGCCAACGCAAGTTAACAGTCGACCCCAGTTTTCTTTCTTCATCGTGTTCTCGGGGAAACAAGCTTTATTTGTCAAAAAAATCCACTGTATACTTATATTTGTGGCCCCCAGTGAGCCCCCTTATAAAGATCATTGCACATTGCCTTCAGAGACTATTCGATTTTTAGATTGCTAGAAATCAGAATCATGTCATGAGATAACACTCAATGAACATTATTTAAAAGAGAAAGCAAAGGGAAGAAAAACCTCAAAGCAGAAGTGCCAAAAATGATGTTTTTCACCCACTTTCTTCTCTTCATAGCCCTTTATTCAATCACTAGACACATACTCCATAAGATCAGGAACCTCCCACCCAGTCCTTTCCCCTCACTTCCTGTGATCGGCCATCTCTACCTCCTTAAAAAGCCACTCCACCAAACTCTAACAAGACTCGGCCGCCAGCATGGCCCTGTCATCCTACTCCAATTCGGCTCCCGCCGTGTCCTCCTCGTCTCTTCCCCCTCCGCTGCCGAGGACTGCCTCTCCAACAATGACGTTGTTTTCGCCAACCGTCCCCGCCTCCTCGCAGGAAAACACGTCGGCTACAACTACACCTCCCTTGCTTGGTCACCCTACGGCGATCACTGGCGTAACCTCCGCCGTATAGCCTCCTTGGAAATCCTATCCAGCCACCGTCTCCAAATGCTCTCCGCCATAAGGTCGGACGAAGTTAAACTATTGGTCAGCCGTATAAGGAAGCTCGAGAACTGCGCTATTGACATGAAGTCTTCTTTCTTTGAGCTGATGCTTAACTTGATGATGAGGATGATAGCGGGGAAGAGGTACTTCGGAGAGAACGTGGAGGAGGTGGAGGAGGCAAGGAGGTTCAGGGAGCTGGTGACAGAGACGTTTCGGATTGGAGGGGCGACAAATATTGGGGAATTTTTACCCTTTTTGAGGAAGTTAGGTTTGAAAGGTGTAGAGAAGCAGATGCAGGAGTTGCAAATGAAGAGAGATTTGTTCATGCAGAATATGGTTGAAGAGCACAGGAGGGTGGGGGGCAGCCAGGAAGAAGGGAAGAGCAAGACCTTGATTCAGGTATTGTTGAATTTGAGAGAGACAGAACCGGAGACTTACAAGGACGAAACCATCAAGAGCCTCATGCTGGTAATTACAAGTTACTCTGCTTCTGCTTTTACTTGCTTGTTTCAGGGACATGTGGTCATATCATATATGCCGCCTTTGCTTGATGTTGGTTCTTCATTTACATGTTTATAGCAACAACCACACATAATTTTATAGTTTTACTCGGAAAAATTATGGTTTGGTAAGTGTTAGAACATAGAACTTCTCTATTCATGATTTGGGCATATGTCTGATATAGATAACAAGGGAAAAAATAATTTTTTTTATGTTTTTTCCATCGTGCATATCTTTAAGGAGTGTAGATTCACCGTTTTTAACTTGTTCATATACCTGTCTGTTCAAGAGGAAAAAAAAGATGCACAGTATAATCCCAATCTCTCCTCGCATTAACACAAAAGAATTGGGTGTCTAAAAGAGGTGCATACATTTAACTCTTGTCCAGTGAAATGCTAAAATAATGGGGTTTATTAAGTCATGTTGGACTTGTTTATATCCAATCAAATCTATGCAAAATGTCAACATGTGGCTTTGAGAGCTTTCATTAGACTTCTATCCAGAAAATGTTAATAAATCTGCACAAAAGTCTCCATATGTAGACAAAGTGCAGACATATTGGGGACACATTCATCCTGGTTCCCTATGAACCCAATATAAACATCTTGCTTCAATAAAGACAAAATCTCCATAGGAGGAGTAGCAAAAAAGAGTTATTCATCATTTGACTTCTGAGCTCGACCTGCCAGATGATTAGCAACACTGGTAACATCTCTAGGAGCAGCTTCAATCTTCATCACCACTGAGAGGTGGGAGAGCTTTCCCTGCATGTTTAAATAACATGATGATACTTCAATTTTGCCGTTACACGATTTGTTAACAAAGCGTAAGAAACATGGGAATCTGTATTTATTTCTAACTTTTAACAAAACCAAACTGTATACAAAGTGATTTTTCTCAATAATTTTTTGGTGAGTGGATCAACATCTTTAATTTTGTTTTCATTTTTCTTTTTAGTTTTTTCTTTTCTTGATTAGGTCGAAGATGTTACTATTAATATATATATATTTTTATTTTCTCTTTAAAAGTGGCCAGTAACAAGGAATTAATCCAACAAATTATGGAAAGGATAGAATTGGCAAGAGAAACTAGTTGATTACTGATAGACCTAGTACGTTCCGATTGCATGTGGACATGTAGATCTTCCAAAGGAAAATATGAAAAGGACCGTATTAATTAATTATCAAGTATAACGGCATAAATCACGAGCACAAAGCAAGATCACGAAATCGCTGTCCTTTATAGAAGTCAATTGATGTCGGGGCAATTATAGCTTGCGATTATTGTTTTTAGGACGGTGAGAATTCAATAAAGATATAGTCAGGAACAGGGCAGTTAGGGCAGTGACGTTTTTCTAGAGAACCACAATGGGATCTACTCCTAATTCGTCTTGTCTGTTTCGTAATATGTTGCACTTCCGGTCCCATATTCAACGCACGTCACGATTGTGTTGACTTATACGATCAATTTCGAGGAAATCTTTCTTTAAAATATCAGGAACTTTCTTTGTGTAACTAATACGTTTATTGTATAATGTAAAAGATGGACTTTGACTTGTGATCTTGCAGGTTCTCCTAGCAGCAGGAACCGATACTTCAGCCGGAACAATGGAATGGGCAATGTCCCTCATGCTAAATCATCCAGAAGTTTTGAAGAAGGCACAAAATGAGCTTGATGAAGTCGTAGGTCGCGATCGCCTAGTTAACGAGTCCGATTTATCAAAACTACCTTACCTACACTGCATCATAAACGAAACACTTCGAATGAAGCCAGTAGGTCCGTTGTTAGTTCCCCACGAATCTTCCGAGCAGTGCTCAGTCGGAGGCTATCGCATTCCAGCAGGCACAATGTTACTGATCAATCTTTATGCCATACAGAATGACCCAAAAATATGGCCCGAAGCAAACAAGTTCAAGCCAGAGAGGTTTGAGGGTTTCGAAGGGGTGAAGGATGGTTTCAAGTTGATGCCATTTGGGTCTGGGAGAAGAGGGTGTCCAGGGGAGAATTTGGCATTGAAAATGGTTGGATTGACACTGGGATCTTTGCTTCATTGTTTTGAGTGGGAGAGAATCAGTGAGGAATTGGTGGATCTGACTGAAGGTACCGGTCTAACGATGCCAAAAGCTCAGCCACTTGTGGCTAAGTGTAGGCCGCGTCTAGACATTGCGAACCTTCTTTTACAAAATTGAAAGCTTACTTAGGCGACAGTTACTGTCAACTGTTTGCTTTTTCACGCTTATTGTAAAACAAGATGGCATACGTCCTTTGCCTTCTGTGCAGAATGAAGGAATGGTGCTGTCCTGAATTAGTGGAAGTCTAGGGTAGCTTGCTGGTTGCTTTATTTCTTCTTGGTTTTTTATTTCCCCTTCTCTGTCAATTCTTCCATTTTACCCCTTTTCCGTGCTTGAGCTTCCGAAGAACTTTCCTAGATACGGTGTACGACATAATAAAATTTGCCGCATTTACGCTAATGTTTTATCTCAGATTCTTTCACGACGACAAATATGTGTTTCCCTTTTCAATGGGACCTGATGTCTAAACAAAAGTAACTGTACGGTAATGACGCTAATCCCAACTGCCCATTCAATGCCATTTAATCCAAACCTTTCATTTCATTTTATCATATTAGTGTGCCGGATATGAGGGTAAAACTTTATTAAATTACTTTTATATATTAAAATGTATTATATTACATACGATGAACAAATATTGAAAAGTTATATATATGGTATTATATATTACAAATTGATATTTTATTAAATCAGCTATTATGTATGATAAAATAGAAATGTTATTGTAACCGTTACACAATGCAATGCAGTTAACTGAAAATTTATGTTTTATTGTATAGTTATTATGTATTTAACTCTATTTAATGTTAGACAATCGGTATTATATTACAAATCAATGGTGTGAGAATATTTATTATGTATGACATAATATAAATGTTATTTATTATAAATATATGTTTTGTTACATGGTAATTATGTATATTAAATTATTTTATATTAAAAGCATACTAATATTTTATAATAAGTTGCTAAAACTTACAACATAATTGTTAAGTATGATATGAAGGTAAACTTTTATTGTATTAATCTCCGAATCAACATTGATGCAATCAATTATTATATATGATATCCTACAAATGTCACTCCAATTATTATAAAATGAAATATTTTAAAACTTGATGTAAATTATTGCAATTTAATGTATAATTATTATTTATTATGTGAGAGTAAAACTTTACTAAATTGTTGTGTATATTAATGTATATTGTAATACTAGTGGTCAGTTAATGTTAAAAAGTTAATGGTGGTATTATGTGTTGTTTCGATACTAGATGCACTCTTGGCATAAAAGACAAATTGTTTTAATAAGATGGGGGCATTCATTTGAGTTGGTAAGGGTATGCCTTAAGAAAATAGGTCAGATGAGGGCTTTATTAGTTTTGGGAGAGATCAATGAGTGGCAAGGTAGGTTGCTCTGAGTTGCCTAAGCCTTGGGGTTCCCAGGGTAAGCTTACCGATGTCTCCTCGATTTAGACAATGGTGACAAATTGATTGCAGCTTGGCAAGTAATGAAGGTGAAACCCATGTAGAAAGATGGCTTCATCCTCAGTTGGTTAGTTGGTTAGTGAGAAGTCTCTAGATCAAGTTCTAAAGTCTACGTACCTTAGCTTAGGTAATAGGATAGATGGTTAGATTTCTATCAATAAGAGTAATAGGGTTTTTTTAGAAAACATGACAAGAATGAAGAATCTAGAAGTGAAGTGAAGTTAGATGATGATGTGCAAGCTAAAGGCCTAGGCCATGGGCTTTTGACTTGAGTATTATGACTCATCACCTAAAATAATGTTGCATGTGATGCTACCTTTACATATCAAATATTACTCTATTATTTTCTATTTAGCTTGTAAATGGTAATTGTGGGTAGAGGTGGACATAGTTTAGTTTGGTATGATTCGTCTTCCAATTTTTTTTTTTAAGTTGAACATGATTCGGTTTGTAATTTTTTTTTTTTTAAAAGCTTGGTCCAGTTTAGTATAGGATTTGAACCATTATTATATTTTTTATTGATTATATATATATATATATATAAATTAATAAGCAATGAAAAATTAAAAGCTGTATTGTAGATCCTAATGTGTTCTTAAAAACACACACACATGTGCACACATGCACACACACACTTGAAACTTAAAAAGAAGTAATGATAATTTTTGAAGAAAAAAAAAAGAAAACTATTGTGTAGTTTTTATTTATTTATTTATTTTCAAAAACAAATAATAGAACAAGTGCCAGAACTAGCCTTACCTAAGTAACCATTTTTACTCCCCCATAAACCTATCTAGAGGTCCTTAACCCTAAGGAACTCTCTTGAGGTCTTAGGGTACCATGTAAACATCTTAAAAACTTTGTCATTTTAAGGGTATTTTTACTTTATTCCTAAAGTTATTGAAGAAAGTTTTTTAACATTTTTTTTAATTTTTTGTGAATTTCATACTGTTTTATTTATTTATTATTATTATTATTATTTTTGTGATTACAAGGGAATGGAAAATTGGAACTTGTTTCATTCTATTAAGAAATCAATGTCTATACATTTATTTTATTTTATTTTTCAAAGTTAGAATTAAAAAAAAAAAACCCTTGTGAGGTATTCTGTGAAGGACCCCTAAAATCCTAAGGAATAGGATGCAATGCCAAAGGACATCAAAATGAAATCCTTATGTTTTTTAATCTAAGCAAAGACACCGGCATTAAAGCTGGCCTTAAGCTTATGATAGCTAAAAGAATCCATTTATTCCTTCTACCGTAATAGGGAAACTGACGTCACGACTCATGGACGATGAATGTTTTACAGCAATGAACAAGTGAAACATTTAATTAGAACTCATAATATGAGTATATAGCTATGCTATGACAACTTGAACTTGGGATAGTAGAAGCTGCAAAGGACATAAAATTCACAACGTTGTCCGTAAAAGGTGTAGGTCTAGAGAGGCAACCGAGGAGGGGAAGGGGGCAGAGGGTTTGGATTGGTTGTTTAATAAAAATTTAAGCTCAAATTAAATATTATTTCCTTAATCAAATTTGTTATGCGAAAGTAATTTGATTTTATAGTAAAAATATATGCATTTACCTGATCCGACCATAAATAAATAAGCTTGAACAGGCAAGTTAAAGCTTGAATTGCAGCAAGCAATTGAATAATAAAGTAAGAGTAAATAAAAAGAGAGAATTGTATACAAATGTATAGATATTCGACCTTGTGTGACGCAGTGAGGAAAACGTAAACCCGGGACCAATTCTAGGATTGGATCTCAAAAATAAACAAAGAGGAATCTGTGTTGATTCCTTAATAAATCTCAATTACATACAATCGAGAGCGCATAGAAACTTTTCTCTAAAAAGTGTATATAGAATAATGAATAATGGTCTACCCTAAAATGACCTAATAACTATTTATACTTCTCAGGAAAACATGTAAAAAGGGGAATAAATATGTATACGTGGAAATAAATATAAGTATACACGTCCGTCATTTGGCATGTACACGGCCGTGCATGCAGGTTGTGTAAGCTTCTGGGAATATTTCTGACATAATACACGGTTGTGTCCCCTGGCCGTGTCTGGAGATCGTGCATGTTTCTGGGAGAGATCCTAATAGAACACACGGCCGTGCCTCCTGGCCGTGTAAGAGGCCGTGTACGTTTCTGGGAATCATCCTAGTATATCACACGGTCGTGCCTTCTGGCCGTGCGTGCAACCCTGTGTGTTTCTGGAAGCTCCCTAACATCATACACGACCGTGCTTGTAATAGACACGCCTGTATCAACCCGTGTCAGCTACGATGTTCTCATCATTCTCTCCCACCAATGAAGAACTCGACCCCGAGTTCTCTTCTGGATATAAGGGTTTATCATCCGCGTAGAATGGGGATAAGTCAGCTACATTGAAGGTTTTTGAGATTTTCATGCTTTCCGGGAGCCCAACCACATAGGCATTGTCATTGACCTTAGCGACAATATTGTAGGGGCCATACTTCTTTGGTTGCCACTTGCTATAAGTGCCCACGGGAAAGCGTTCCTTCCTTAAGAACACCATCACTTGATCTCCCACCTCGAACAGTTTCTTCTTCCAATGCTTGTCTGCAGCTTTCTTATACTGCTCATTAACCCTCTCAATTTGCTCTTTCACGTCAGATGCCACCGTGTGGTATTGTTCCGCCAGGTGTTTAGCAGCAACATTGGTTTCAACACTCTTGGGCACAGAAGCAAAATCCAAGGCGTGAGATGGCGCTTTGGTATAGACTACTGAAAAAGGCGATTTCCCAATAGTTCTATGGATGGAATTGTTGTAAGTGAACTCGGCTTGAGAAAGTGCTAAGTCCCATTGTTTCGGCTTCTCTCCACAGATGCTTCGTATCAAATTTTTAAGGGTCCTGTTCATCACCTCTGTCTGCCCATCGGTTTGAAGGTGGGCTGTGCTGTTAAAATTGAGGGAAGAATTAAACATGTACCATAGCGTCCTCTAAAGTGGCTAAGAAACCATGTATCTCTATCAGAAGTAATTGACTTGGGAACCCCGTGCAACCTGACCACCTCCTTAAAGAATAACCTGGCAACGCCCTGTGCATCAGCCATCTTCTTGCAAGGGATGAAGTGAGCCATCTTGGAGAACCTGTCTACAACCACAAAAACAGTGTCAGCACCTCGTTGGGTATGAGGCAAATTTAACACGAAGTCCATAGATAGATCCTCCCAGATATTCTCAGGTACTAGTAGCGGAGTGTACAGCCCAGTATTCTGAGAATGTCCTTCAGATGTCTGGCAGATGTAGCACCGTTGCATGATTCTCCCCACATCTCTTCTCAACTGAGGCCAATGGTATCTTGCCGCCACTGCTGCTAATGTCTTATCACGCCCCAGATGTCCGGCTAATCCCCCTCCATATAGGTCCCTAATCAATTTCTCCCTTAAGGAGGATTCGTGAATACAAAGTTGGTTACCCTTCATTAAGTGATGTAGTAACTGTCATTGGGTTCCTGATTGGTACATTTCCTCCATATAGCTCCGAAATCTGCGTCTTCTTCATACAATTCATTCAGGTGCTCAAAGCCTACCACTTCAGCCTTCATGGTGACCAACAAATCCGCCCTTCTACTTAATGCATCTGCCACCTTATTCTGGACTCCGGATTTGTGCATCAGGCGAAGTGGAAACTTTTGCAGAAATTGTATCCATCTGGCATGCATATCTTTGCAGATGCGGGTCTGATTACTCAGGTGTTTCAGGGTGACACAATTTGAGTATAAGACAAACTCTTTTCCAACCAAGTAGTGCTCCCACATCCTCAGAGCTCTGACCACATAATATAATTCTTTATTGTAAGTGGACCAGTTTCTCCTGGCTTCATAGAGCTTCTCACTATGGAAGGCCACGGGTCTCTTTTCCTGAGATAGCACAGCGCCAATACCCATGCCACTGGCATCACAGTCGACCTCGAATAGTTTGTCAAAGTCCGATAAGGCCAACACCAGCGCACTACACAATCTCTCTTTGAGCACCGCAAATCCAGACTCAGCTTCCCCATCCCAATGAAACTTCCCTTTCTTCAAGCACTCAATCAATGGGGCAGCAACCGTACTAAAATGCTGTATGAAACGCCTATAGAATCCTACCAACCCCAGAAAGCTTCTCAACTCGGTGATAGTTTTGGGAGTGGGCCAATCTCTAATGGCCCTTACTTTGTCCTCATCCACCGTTATACCCTCACCGCTTACTACAAAACCTAAGAACAACAGTTTTTGTGACATGAATATGCACTTCTTGAGATTGGCGTAGAGCTTATTCTCTTTCAGCACAGTCAACACACTTTTCAAATGTACTAAATGCTCATCCTTAATCTTGCTATATATCGGGATATCATCAAAGTATACTGCTACAAACCGCCCTATGAATGGTTTAAGTACCTGATTCATCACGCGCATGAAGGTACTAGGTGCATTGCTGAGGCCGAATGGCATAACCAACCATTCGTACAACCCTTCCTTTGTCTTGAAGGCGGTCTTCCATTCATCCCCCGGTTTGACCCGAATCCGATGATACTCACTTCTAAGATCAACTTTCGAGAAGATTACCACTCCACTCAGCCTGTCCAACATATCTTCAATGCGAGGAATTGGGAATTTATACCCAATTGTGATCTTGTTGATCGCACGGCTGTTCACATACATCCTCCAACTCCCATCCTTCTTGGGTGTCAACAGCACTGGAACGGCACATGGACTCATGCTATCCCTGATGAATCCTTTATCTAGTAATTCCTGGACCTTCTCCTGTAGGACCTCCGTCTCTTTGGGGCTCATCCGATAGTGAGGGAGGTTAGGAAGGCTAGCCCTAGGCACCAAATCGATGTGGTGTTGGATGTCTCGCAATGGAGGCAACCCTTCTGGTAAGTCTTCCGGCACTACCTCTTTAAATTCTTCTAATACCCCTTTTACTTCTTCCGGAGCCTCTACACTATCCACGTTCTCTCCTGCATTCTTCACCACAAGAGCATGCATCAAACAAGATTCTTTAATATCCTCGGTCATTTCCTTTTTTGACTGAGTGATCGTCAGAAAAGATTTTCCTTCCGCCCTTTGGGTCTTAGGTCGTTTATCCGTCAATGGCAGCAACGTATATTTCATGCCCCCTTTCTCCAATATATATTTGTTTTCTTTCCCTGCATGTTGGGCATCCACGTCAAACTGCCAAGGCCATCCGAATAGCAAGTGGCAAGCATCCATATCGACAATGTCGTAGTAGACTTCATCCTGATACTTGCCTATCGAAAAGGGAACCTAGCACCTCTCCTTTACCTCGATTCGCTCCGCTACCTTAATCCATCCTATGGTGTAAGGATTCGGATGCTTCTCTATCGGTAGTTGGAGCCGTTTCACAACCTCTCTTCCGATGATGTTCTCATAGCTCCCACTGTCAACAATCAAGTCGAACACTCTCCCACCGATCGTGCACCTAGTGCGAAACAATTGGTGTCGTTGTGAACTACCCTCCTGTTTCGGAGCTAGCATCATCTTTCTGATCACATAGTTCGGTTCCATTGCATCATCAGCCTCATCATAGTAGTCATCGTTACCATCCGGCTCACAACACACTTCCTCCTCTTCTTCCCTTTCGACAATGCTTATAGTTCGTCGATTCGGGCATTCGTTGGATCGGTGTCCCGGTTGATTACATCTATAGCATTTTCCTAAAATCGGTTTGGCATATGGATTATTTTGCCTCGGGGTTTCTTTGCTCTCAAGAGGCTTCTTCCCCTCAGCTTTGTCTTCTTTCCTCTCTATGCTTCCCGTTGGTTTCTCAACTACTCCTCTAGCCCTTTCGCCAACCACCCTACTGCTACTACCGAGATTATCATAAACATAGTTTTTCTTGCCTCCACTTAGCCTTGCACTCTGTTCTTGGATCATCATCTCAGCTCTAAGGGCTAAATTCTTTGCCTCATTGACGGTTCTAAACACCGTTACCCTTATTTTGTCCCTAATATGAGGCTTCAATCCGTTTACAAATCGTGCCACCTGCTGACCCTCGGTCTCCCTCAGATCATTCCTTTCCTCCAGCCTCATAAACTCGGCGGTGTACTCATGCACCGTCCTTTGCCCTTGACGGCATCGTTGGTACTGTTGGAAAAGGATTTGCTTATAGTCGGGTGGTAGGAAATCCCTTTGCAACAGATTCTTCATGCGGTACCATGTTCTTATAGGTTGCTTCCTCTCTCTTTGCCTACGGTTCTGCAAACGATCCCACCATGCAGACGCCCCTCCTTTCAGCCTACAAGCAACCAACCTTACCCTCATATCCTCAAGTGCCTCCATATAGTCGAAGAACCTATCGACTTCTACAAGCTAGTCTAAAAAATCTTCTATATTGAGATTATCATTAAAGGATGGAATATCTACCTTGAGACGGAAGTCATCGCCATCGGTATGATCGAGTCCCTGGTGGTTTCGTCGATATCCGCCACCATACTCCTGATCAATTCGGTCATCCACCCCGCGGTACCTACCACCACCAATGCCACCCCTTCTCGGTGGTTGTCCCCTCCTCTGCAGAAATTCACCCTCTTCCTTAGAGGAACTTTCATCAAGCCTTCGGTTCCACTGATTCACGGCAGCAAGTTCATTGATGGGACCGTCGTGAGCGACTGCTACTCTCGGTCGATTCCCAACAACACCCCTGTTCCGGTTGTGGCCCATCACCATGGCATCGAAACGCGCAACCAGGTCTTCTAGACGTTGCTCTACACGCCCAAGTCTCTGTTCCATGGCTTCGACCACCGTCCTTGGAGCCTATTGATTGACTCCTTGGACTTCCGCATCTCGATCAAGGTCGAGAACACGACTGCCGTCAACACCATCGTTAGCTGACATCTTCGTAGGAATTTGCCTTGCTCTGATACCAACTGATGCAGCGAGGAAAGCGTAAACCCGAGACCAATTCTAGGATCGGATCTCAAAAATAAACAAAGAGGAATCTGTGTTGATTCCTTAACAAATCTCAATTGTGCACAATCGAGAACGTAGAGAAACTTTTCTCTAAAAAGTGTATATGGAAAAATGAATAATGGTCTACCTTAAAATGACCTAATAACTATTTATACTCCTTAGGAAAACACGTAAAAAAGGGAATAAATATGTACACGTGGAAATAAATATAAGTATACATGTCCGTCATCTGGCATGTACACGGCCGTGCATGCAGGCCGTGTAAGCTTTTGGGAATATTTCTGACATAATACACGGTCGTGTCCCTTGGCCGTGTATGAAGACCGTGCATGTTTCTGGGAGAGATCCTGAAAGAACACACGGCCGTACCTCCTGGCCGTGTAAGAGGCCGTATACGTTTCTGGGAATCATCCTGGTATATCACACGGTCGTGCCTTCTGGCCGTGCGTGCAGCCGTGTGTGTTTCTGTAAGCTCCCTGACATCATACACGACTATGCTTGTAATAGATACGCCCGTATCAACCCGTGTCAGCTACGATGTCCTTATCATTGTGCCTATATCCTTTTTACCAATATAACCAATTTAATCGCTGAAAATTCACTAATAATCCAAATAAAAGTAAAAGAGGTTGCTTAGTAGAAGTTATCGTTATTGTGAACACATGGCTTCTCTTGGGTTCTTCTAGCTCTTACTAGCCTAATCCTAACAACCTTCTCTTACACTCATAGCTCTTTCACTTTCTTACACTAAGCTTGTGAACATAAACACAAATACAATATATTGTACTCTCAACACTCTTTTTTTGGAAAGCACTAGATAATTTTCTCAATTGCTAGCTTAGTAGTAAAGAGAATATAATCTTGAAAGCTCAATTCTTAGAGAGATACTTCTTGCTAACAATACTCAATCATGTGCATAACATGTATATCTTCCAATGTTCCAAGGTCTTCATTTATAAAGTAGAGCTCCACATCTTTATTTAGGAATAAATCATTGTATTCAACAGTAAAAATAAGTTTTATAAATGAATTTCTTTAAAATTGAAAAAAAATTAATAGCTAAAAGATATGTGGTAAGATTAGATATCAAAAAACTATGTTTATATATATACCAAGATAGCACAAATGCTAGCAGATCCTCTTTTTATTTATATCAAATCTTTTTCCTTTGATGAAATTTATCCATGAGATCATTTTGAAAAATATTTCCTTATAGTGCTAAAAATGTCAGCTACTGAAGACAAACCATTTTAGCAAAAATTCTTTTCTTTATAAAACTTTGTGTCTCGAAAATTAATTTGCCCATTTTTTATGGCTCATAAAAAATATGCTTATAAAAATAAGATCTTTGTTAACCTTTATTATTTAAAAAATAATAATTTTATCATTGAATTAACAAAGAATATTTGTTTGAATTCTCAACTTAAATGTATTACTTAAATACACTTAATTGGTAAGTGCTGAATCTTGTAATGTGCTTCAATCAGATTCTTCCACTTTCATTTTCGTTAAAACCTGCAATCAATTTGAAAACTTATAATAATGCGTGTGTTTCATCGAAGACGGAATTATTCGCAAGACGAAATTTGCATAGCCCAACTGTGCAATTTATATTATATAAGGGTCTTAGGTTGGAATTCTATGAACCTATTTTTTATTACATCTTATGTAGGCTACGGTTAACTTGGTACATGGATTGTAGAGATGATCATCTACTCAAAGCTAATTCATTTTGTTAAATTTGTAACATTGATCAAGAGCATTAAATAAAGGACATACTTATATAAACAGCTAGGACAAATTAAAATAATTAACATGGCACCTAACATTCAAAAGAAGAAACGAACATGATACTGAAAACGGAACCCGCAAAATCACAAGAAAAACATTAGGTGAACTATGTAAAGTGTGATCTACTAGTCTTCAATTCCCTTACTTTCCTTCTTTGTTCCTTTAATGGACCAGTAGTTTCCTAGGTTCTCCCTCTCCTCACTCTAAAGCTAGCCATGTACAGATTAGTCTTGACACCTCCATACTATTCGGAGTATCGTCAGAGATGGCGAGAAGCTTGGGCTCGGTTACTTGTTCCTCTAGTTCTATGGCTATGTGGCAAGTAAACTTTGAATTCTTCATCTGTATGTTCTCTGTGTTAAGCACATCATGAAAACGGGCATTTTTCTTTGTCTGGTGTGCAGTTCTAGTGAGCTTAAGATACGGATATTATGGGAATTTACGCATGGTGCTTGGACCAAGCTCATCAAGATTGATCGAAGCCAGTTCTGTTTTTGTGGAGAAGGTGGAAGTTAGGGACTATGAGAGGAAAGGGGCAGCTCTTTATAGATTTTCAGAGAAGCCACAGCTGAACAGTGAAGCAAATTGGTCCATATCGGATTTTATGATCGTTGGATCATACAACCGCAAGGTAATGGATCATACCAAGTTGAATTGATCCTAGTGAAAGAACTTCATGTCTGTTTGGATTTAGTGAAACATTTTTGCTAAGCAGGAATTTTTTTCAAATGTATACATAGGGTTTCAACATGTGGTTGAATAGGGGTTCAAGAATCCGATTGCAAATGAAAACTCATAATAGGAATCTAAATCAGATAAAAGTGATGGTGATGAAAGGTAACTATGTTCCACTTTAAATGAATTTGGTTTATTATTAGGAAATTGCTCTGTTCACCGGCATTCATCTCATGCTTGCAGGAGAAAGAAATATTGAGATAATAGATCCGAGTATCCCATACCCATATGACTTTTCTCTGGGAGTATCTCTAGAAAGTAAGCTACCTGTTGGCATAATGCTTGCCATTGCAAGTCTACTCAGGATACAGAATACATCTGCTATGTTAATGTTATAGTCTAGTCAATGAGACAATTAAGATATGAAAGGGCATAATCTTATAGCGGTCTAAACAATTATTGAACTTCACATTTCTTAACATGTTTAGGATCTTTCAAAAAAGCACAAGTTTTTCCTAGTACAATGCGAGTGAGTAAGAGAAGTGTTGAGCCGTAGACAAAAGACTTGTCTCTTGTCAGTATTACGAGCAAGGTTTAATTAGCTCCTATATACAGGTAAAGAGACTGAGTACATGATTGAGGAAGATGACAAATACTATATTTCAGTTGTAAATGAAAATCCTAGAAGCATAATCATGGCATTAAGCGCCAACATTTCATCAAGGGTGTATGACCTAACGACAGCAAAGAACATGTGCTCGGCATCAAAGGTATCTTGTCAGCTTGAGCTTCCCTTCCTCAACAATAACTATGTCGTGCTTACTACACCAAGCAATGTGAGTCCTTTGCCCATTTTGGATCGGGTAACTTCAGTAACTCTGGATTGCAGATTTTCTTACCATTTTATTTACAAATTCATGTACAGGCCGAGTTCATCGATTGGTACATGGAGCTATCTTTTGTCTCTCGCAAATACATTTATATCTCAATTTTAGGTATGTGATAAACCAACAATATATAGGAAGGTTGCTTCAATTGGAGCAAAACCTGGCAATAATTATGTCTTCAACTAGACTGCATCATTCACTTTGGATATGCAGGATTTATTGCAGCGATACTAATTCTGATATGGAAGTATAATGGATTTCACGATTACCATCCCGAGGATTTTGGTGAGGAAGGTACAACGTTTCATGATGTAACTGAAACAGCTCCTTTAATACCTACGAGACCGGTTCGACTCAAGTATGGAACAATTGGGAAAGATGCTGAAGAATCAATCTCTACTAGCTCATCAGAGAGCTTATATGATGCAAAGTTGTGCGTGATATGTTATGATGAACAACGGAACTGTTTCTTTCTTCCATGTGGGCATTTTGCTGCCTGCCATGACTGTGCTCTGAGGTATTGATTCAGTCCTAACTTCATAAAACACCTATGACATAAAAGAATAATGATGACAGGGTATTAACAAGGAACGGATTTGCAGGATAATGGACGAGGATACCCGAGTATGTCCCATTTGCAGGAGACTAATCCATAGAGTAAGAAGGCTGTTCATGTCTTAGGTGCATAAAGTATGTGAAATTAAGGACATGTAGTTCTAGGAGAAAGAGGGGTGTTTCGTTTTGTACAGAGTTCTGTCCTGCCACCGACTCTTCTTTTGCATATTGATTTGGATCGATTATAAGTTAAGAGGAACTTCCTATAGAGGTTTGAGATTTTGATAAGAGAAAAATCGTGTCGATCTCAAGGATCATGGTCCTTTTACGTGAAGCTGCTGAATCTCCTAAAATATACATATCGATATGTTACATGTTGACTGTAATTGGGGAGATTAGTTTTTACAGTCCCTGCATCACTATATTTTCATTTTAGGGCAAGGCACAGATTGAAGATTAAATCAATCTCCCAAACTATCTCCCCACTAATGTTTCAACTAGGGCTGGATGAAAAAATTGATTGAAGTTTGAATCGGACCAAACCTTAAGTTAGGTTTAAATTGTCTTTTTAAGTTCGAAAAAAATTATAAATTGAACCATTTTGAACCAAATCAAACCATGAGAAGTTAAAAAAAATGGTAAAAATCTAGAAAATGTATAATAAAAAAGAGGACTCTATGTTGCTTATTCAATTCTTTTTCTTATTTGATTTTCACTAAGTAATTTATTGCTTTTTTATTTGATATTTTTTACTTATTTACTAATATAGAAACTATAATTATTTAGAAAAGAGATAATAAAATTTTCTTAAATATATTAAGTGGGTATTAATTATGGTAAGTAATACTAAATAAATTAAATCTTTTTACGTCATGTATAATTTTCTATGATTTATTGACTTGAATATTAATATATATATATATATATATATATAGTCTCTGATGGATTGGTTAGAAGAATACTATTTGAAACCATTAGTCTTATGTGCATGTAATTCCATTCTATCCTTCTCATATGATCGACTAGGGAGCACTCACGGGTTTTGATTGCAATTGCAACATAACACATAGAATGAAATACAGTATTAGATACTATATAATTTTCTGTATTTATACCATATTTTATACGGACAATGGTGTATGTACACTCCTCCGTCATTGTCCGTATAAAATACGGTATAAATACAGAAAATCCTTTAATTGATGCCGTAGCAGTCATCTTCATTGCTTTGTAATCCGGCAGATGTCGATGCGGAAGATGCTTCTAGACGCGTAAACCCTGTAGATAGAGCGTAAGTCGGGTGGCGCATTGTTTGCTGATCTCACTTTCTATTTCAGAAACCCGTGTTCTTACAGGATTTCTTTTGATTTGGTCTTTTATTCTGTGAATTTCCAAATCATCTTCTAAGAAGGATAGATGGTCCTCCTTGGCTTTAATCAAACAGTTTACCTCAGAAACTGAGTTCTGTTTGAGCATATCGATCATTTTAGTTTTTGGTTTTGAAACAAAGTTAAAACAGATGGTCTGTCCGTAATAATCTGTTTCAATACCATCATTGATTTGGAAGTTCTTCTGATGAAAATTCTGGAAAAGAAGTCAATCCAGAATACTTAATGCAGCTAGTAGAAGTAACTACTAGAAAATGGGTAATACCTATTACCATTAAGATAAATGAAGAATTGTTTAAGAATAACCTATCTGGTTCGAAAGGTTTTTCTATGACATTTAGCTCAGAATCTCCTAATTCTGAAGCCGTGGGTTCTTCCCATTCTAGAGAAGTTTGATAGATTCAATCAATATCCTAACTAAAGAGGAAAAAGAATTTCTTCTTAAGTTAGATTCAATGTTCCAATCTCAGCAATTGAGATGGCTGGAAGAAGCCAAGCCTACTTCCTCAATTTCCAACAATATATATATATATATATATATAAAGGGTTTGAATTATGAACTAAACCAAATAGAATTGTTTTTTTAGATTAAAAAAAAAAATTATAAACTTAAGTATATGATTATAATCTCTTTAAATATATCAAATGGATAATAAAAATGATGAGTGATACTAAATAATTGATAATAAATTAATTCTTTTTTATAACTTATTGACTTATATATAAAAAAATAACATATTTAAAAAAGATTTGAATTGTGGATACAACTAAGCAAAATTGTTTTCTTTTTTTTTTTATATTAAAAAAATTACGAATTAAACTATATGATTAAGTTTGATTTGGTATGGTTCAAGAAACAAACTGTATTAAATTGAATCATGTTTACTCCCTAATTTCAACCTAATGTAGAGAGTTCCAAAAAGGGTGAGGAATGCTCTTAGAATATTACTCCTATTAACCTTATAGGATGACTTATAGTATAAGGAAAGAGTGGAATGAATGAATCTAATTACATATTAAGAAGATAGAGGGAATAATGTGTTGATAAGTATGTCGTGTAATTAAAGTGGCGAGGTTGTAATACTCAATGTGAAAAAAAAAAAAATGAGAACAAGGGTAGGTAAAAATCGAAGAGAGAGAGTACCTTGAAATTTAGATCATGCCGCGTAGGAGGAAGAAAACGTAATTAAGGCTTTATTGACCTTAACAATGATGTGGACTGGCAAAAATGGTGGGCAACGAGCCTGCCTTTTCTTTACGTGTCCAGTGTGACAAGAGTCACCGAAATCTCGCCCCTCAGCTAGCCATATTTGTTGCACGCTTTGCCACAGTTTAGATTTAAAACCCTTGTATTTTATGCACAATCGAAAGGTTTTCACTTATTTCAACTTTATTCACTCACACGGGATGTCATATTGCTCGTTACTGTGAGCGATGCACATAACAACCAAAAAAACCCTAGAGAGTATATAAAATATCTTTTGATTCTCCTCGAAGTTATACCCTACCCCCAGCCAAAGCCATGTGGCCAGTACATACCCAGCCAAGGAAAACAACATGCATGCAATACAAATAGGCAATCCTTCGGCACATCATCTCCATGCATGCCTTCCCCAACACAGTTGTCGAGATAATTGTCTATTATCAGTCGTACACACTTTTAAAGGACGGGTTGTTTTTATTGTGACGTTAATTTTTTCTGTCTGCCATATCATTGTATAATTTCACTCTCGCAAAACAACATTCTGAACTGCAGTTGCAATAATTCCCTTTATACATAATCTAAGATCTAAATCTTTTACAATATTATTCATTAGGCCATTCATTTTCTGTTCTAATTTGAAATTCACAGATTTCTTCGATCCATATGCGAGTAACTGACCTATTAAATTCTCTGATATGGTGATCATGCTTTTAGATGACAATGTGTTGCGTTTCGTCAGATTAATATGATCAACTTGCCAATGGTGATTACATGAACCGGCTCATGACAACCAAAATTAAAGTAAAGTCTGCTTATAGTTCTTATTGCAGAGAACTACAACTAAATTATTCAAGTTAAACCGACTAGGTCTAATTGATCTAACCTTATCTTGAATTATTTATGTTACGAATGGGGTAAAAAAAAACAAGAAAAGAAAACGATTAAACCAAACCGAACTACAAATTCAGTCTTTTTCCTATGGATAATTTAAACCGAATATCTGCAATTGTTTCGGATGGAAAAGCGAACAAAATCTCTTACAAAAGCAAACTTATAGCATTTCTATTTATAATCATTTTAACCCTTTGGTTGTGAAAATATATAGTCATGATTATTTAAATGCTTATGTATTCATCTTTGATAACTACATCATGTGAATTAGTTAACATCATGCTTAGTTGATATGGTATTTCCATTAATAACAATAATTCAAGTTCCTTGCATATGTAAAGGCGTGGTCAACCGATTATATGGTGCGAGTATCTGTTATTGTTATTATTTGCAAATCAAATGGACTTAGGCTATTAATTTTAATATATTGAAGATGACGTTGGAGTTATTGATTTTTTTTTTTTTTTTGGCCATTAAAAGGAATTTATTCATAAGAGGAATAGAATGCTTAGTTACAATCATTGATTACAGCCGAGGAGGAATTTCCCATGTAGGCTGAACACAATTCAAACCCTAAGATCTCACTGAGAGGCATTGGTAGAGACTCTCTACAAAGTTGAGAATAAGACTCCTTTACAGTATGTTTTGCTAGCCAATCCACAGCTGAGTTTGCTTTCCCGCGAACAAGTCTAAATTGTACTGAGCTGAAGAGGTTTAAACGCTCTTTGATGTCTCTCACACGAGCAAATAGGTGCCATGGAGAATCATCTTCCGAAGAGATGATGTCAAACAGATTTGCACAATCCAACTCAAATATCAAGAACTGCCACTTATTCTCTTTGGCAAGATAAGTAGCTTCCACTAACGCACACGCCTCAGCTTCCAGAGGAGAAGATCCTGCACACTTCTTATTTCGGTATCCCACAACAAAGCCAGAAACATCCCTCCCAATTACGCCGGTAGCACCCGCTTTTAAGGTTGAACAGAAAGCTCCATCCAAGTTAATCTTTATGAAAGGCGCACTTGGACATTGCCAGAGCTCATTCGGTACATGTTGGAAAAGGATGGGCATACATGATGGAAACATCCCCTTGATAACAGTACCTGTCATAGAGTCGACATCTCCTTGTTGGGACACGCCTTTTTGCCCAGTTTGGAGTGCATCTTCTGATGCCTCCCGCACACAAGTGGGCGTACATTGAGAGTTGCGTTTCTCCTTCTGACTTGCTTGATCTGAGGCGACACCAGCAAGGTTATCAACGTTAGACAAAGCATAATTGCAGCTCTCAACCACTCTTTTAACATTTATCCTTGTCCCGCTAAAAACACTTTCGCATCTAGATTTCCAAATTATCCACAGAGTCGTACAAATCCTTGCAGTGAGTATTTTCCTATCTCTTTTGCTATGAGCCCCTTCATCAAGACATTCTAGCAGCCAACTATCCAGAGTAGTAATCTTCTTGGGAAACAACCTCAAACCCAATGTTGCAAAACAGACTGGGCCAGTTCACTGATAACATATTCCATGTCCTACTATCCTCCTCAATTAACTCTGCCACCATCAAGTCTAGATTTACCATGCTCTCTCTAAAAATTGGTCTATGGCCTGGCAAATTAGGTATCCACTTGTCTTCTGCAGCCTTAATAGTTCGGCCATCACCTACTTGCCAAACCCGCGTTTGACAATAGGAATCACTTCCAGCTCTTCAACTTTGTCCTAACCTTGTCCTTTATGAACCGTAATGCTTCCGGTTTATTCCTCCCCTGTAAAGACGGAAGCCCCAAATACTTCCCTGCATTTGAAGCTATTGGAATCTGCAGCAAAGTACTTACCTGTGCCATTCTCTCGTTCGGTGTCTTCTTATTTAAGAAAATCTGGATTTTTGAAAATTCACTATATGTCCCGATGTAATACAGTAATCTTGGACGAGTTCCAAAGATTCACAAGTTAATTAGGCTGATTTAGTATAATTTGTTTATATTTTTTATTTTCTAGAGTAGCTTATATATAGTTATTAATTAGAGCTGTCAATTAATTTTTTATTATCCATTATTCCCTAAGGTACTTACTAGATTTAATATATTGTATAGTTATATATATATATATGTATCATATAAAACAAGAAATATACAATTTTTTTATTCCATACATGCTCATATGGTATAAAAGCGAGAACTTTATTTCTTGAATCCCTAGCCTTCATCTACATTAGTCCATCTCCTTCCTCCCTATTCTTTTTTTTTCATTATCATGTCTGAGATTTAAGAGAATATGCCCACTACAGACCTACCTACATCCATGACTACCACTTAGGTTCCTACCTTAGAATCCCACTCCATTCAAATTACCATGATTAAACTAAATGTAGAGAATTTCTTACGCTGACCCCAATTTGTGTGTATGTATGTTTGTAGTAGGGGCAAGATAGGATATTTGAATGGAGAAAAGAAGGAGCTTGCATTTGGTGATTCTAGCTATGCTACGTAGGATGTGGAGAACTCAATGGTGATGACATGGTTGGTGAATTCAATGGAGGAAGACATAAGCACCAATTATATGTGCTATCATATAGCCCAGGAGCTTTGGGACAATGTCAACCAAATGTACTCAAACTTAGGAAATCAATCTCAAGTATATGGGTTGACTTTGAAATTGGAAGAAATTTGCCAAGGTAAGGATATTGTCACTAGGTATTTTAATTCCTTGAAACGTCTTTGGCAAGACTTAGATCTCTTCAATGGTTATGAATGGAAATGCCTTGATGATTGTTACCATTATAAAAAAATGGTGGAGAATAATCATATTTTTAAGTTTCTTATTAGACTTAACATAGAGTTTGATGAAGTTAGTGGCAGGATTATCTGTAGACAGTTGCTTCCATCAATTAGTGAAGTTTTCTCCAAAGTCCATTGTGAGGAGAGTTGGTGTCTTATTATGTTTGGCAAGAAAAAACCTAGTAGTCTTGTTCAAAACTCTACCGTTGTGGCTAAGGTGAATGCTGGTCGAAATACTAACAAGAAATTTAATGACAAACCTCGTGTTTGGTATGATTATTGCAACAAACCATATCATACATGTGAGACATGTTGGAAACTTCATGGAAGGCCAGTAAATTGGAAGGGCTCTCTTGAAGGACGGTTTAATAAGACTCTTGTTGCACATGAGGCAGATTTGGGCCCCTTTAACAAAGAGCAAATTGATCAAATCCTGAAATTGCTAAAGTTTAACTTAGGTTCATCTAGTGCTCCTAATCCTTTTGTGGCTCAAGCAGGTAATAATTTTAAGGCATTATCTTCTCATTCACTAGGTTATTATACTCCTTGGATCATTCTTACTGTCTTTGTTTTGGCCATGGAAAAATTTGTATAACAGATGGATCTTATTCTTCCATAGCTGGAAAAGGTTTAGTAAATCTTTCAAAAAATATTTTCTTAAAGAGTGTCTTACATGGTCCTAAACTTACTTATAATCTAATATTGATTAGCAAATTATCAAAAGACTCTTACTATCATGTTACTTTCTTTGAATCGCATTGTGTTTTCCAAGAACTAAACTCAGAGAAGATGATTGGTAGTGCTAAATTAATCAATGGCCTCTATTATTTTGAAGATTAAGATTCCAATAATAAAGAAGCTCAAGGTTTAAGTAGTATTAGCTCTACTTTAGCTAAGGATAAAATTATGCTTTGACATTATAGACTAAGGCATCCTAATTTTCCTTATCTTAAAAAACCATTTCCTAGTTTATTTAAAGGATTGGATTATTCTAAATTGTATAGTGAGAATTGCATTTTATCTAAAAGTCACAAGATTGTTTATTGTCCTAAAACTTATCAAGCTTCAAAGCCATTTTACTTAATTTATAGTGATATTTGGGGCCTGTCAAGGATTAATACACCCTTAAATAAAAAATGGTTTGTGACATTTATTGATGATCATACCCATTTATGTTAGGTTTACCTGGTGTTAGAAAAATCTGAGGTCCAAATGCTATTTAAAATGTTTTACTCAATGATTGAAAACCTTTTTGAAACCAAAATTAGGATTCTTCACACAAATAATGAAACTGAATACTTTAAAAGAATTCTTGAATTTTTTTTTCATCGAGAAAGAGATTCACTCATGTTCTAAGCTATATTACTCCTCTTGATTGTTTAAAAGCATTTTTTCTTGAATCACAATTACCTTTAAATCTTCCTATTAAAATATTTTGGTGCACAGTGTATGTTCACATAAATAGTAAAGGGAGATCTACACTTGATCCAAGGGCAAAAAAATGTATTTTTATTGGTTATTCTCCAAACAAAAAAGGATATAAGTGTTTTAATCTAGAAACTAAAAAAACAGTTATCTGTATGGATGTTACATTTCTTGAAAGTAAACCTTTCTTTCAAAAAATTTCTCTTTAGGGAGAGATAGGAGAAGAAGGAAATTTTAAGGATATTTCTACTATTCCTTTACCTAATACCGTTGACTCTATTGATTTTATCACACCAATTACTAGTTCTATACCTAGTTCCACATCTAAAAATGAACTTTTAAATAAAGAGGAAAATAGTAATACTAAGGAAACAAGTGATCCAGAATTTGTTTTGCCAAACATTTTTGAATCTTTGACAGGGGGAGAAATACTACCCATAGTTTCCACAGAATATGGTAAAGGGCTCCTAAATTATTCATGGAAGAAAGGTCATCAGAAAAACAAGAAAGTCATGGTTCCTTTTGCACTAGTCCAATTAGCTGCTTTGAGAATAGAACCTAAAACTACTCTAAGTATCCATAACATTCCTCTTATTCATACTCCTCATGTCCCTAATGATCAAAATGTTGATTATATTCACTATTCAGTACTTAATACTGAGCCTAGTGATCTAGAGATTCCTATAGCTATTAGGAAAGCTAAACATGCCTCTCATCCTATATCTAGGTATCTTTCCTATGCTAAACTCTAAAAGAAACATAATGCTTTTATATCTAAGTTATCTAACTTGTTTATCCTGAGAAACATATAAGAAGCACTCGATGATCTTGATTGGAAATTAGCAGTATTGGAAGAGATTAATGCTTTGAAGAGAAGTAAGATGTGGGAAGTTGTTCATTTACCTAAAGATAAAAAAGAAAAGAACTTTTGGGTGTAAATGGGTGTTTATAGTGAAGTGTAAGGTAGATGGGAGTATTGTGAGATACAAGGTGAGATTAGTTACTAGAGATTTTACTCAAACATATGGAATTGATTATTAGGAAACCTCCCCTATTGCAAAAATCAATTTCATTCGAGTATTATTGTTTTTAGTTACTAATTATGATAGACTATTACACTAGTTAGATGTTAAGAATGTGTTCCTAAATGGGGATTTAAAAGAAGAAGTGTTTATGAGCCTATATCCAGGATTTGAGATGATGATGTCTATAGACTTAAAAAATCCCTATATGGTCTCAAATAGTCTCTAAGAGCTTGGTTTGGACATTTTGGAAAAGCAGTGAAAAGCCATGGTTATCATCAGAGCTAGGCTAACCGCAAAACATTTTATAAGTGATTGAAGAAAGGTAAGATCTCTATCTTAATTGTCATTGTGGATGATATAATCTTGATAGGTGATGATTCTAAAAAATTAGTGAACTTAAAGAAGAAGTTGGCATAAGACTTTGAGATTAAAGATTTAGGATTGTTGAAATATTTCCTTAGTATGGAGTTTACTGGATCAAGAAAGGGTATCTTTGTAAACCAAAGGAAATGTATCCTTGATCTTCTTAGTGAAATGAGTCTCCTAGGTTGTAAAGTTACAAATACTCCACTTGCCACTAATTTGAAACTTGATCTAACTAAAGCTGAAAATGGGATTAATAAGGAAAAATTTCAAAGGCTTGTAGGGAAGTTAATTTATCTATCTTATACTCGTCTGGATATAGGTTTCACTATGAGTATGGTTAGCTAATATATGCACTCACCTGGACGAGAACGTTTTGATGCAGCCTATAGACTACTAAGATACCTAAAAGGAACTCTTGAAAATGGTCCCATGTTTCAGAACAACAACAACCTACAAATAAAAGTTTACTCTAATGCAAATTGGGTTGGTTGTACTACTGACAGACGTTTTCTTCAAGCTACTGTACCTTTGTTAAAGGAAATCTTGTTACATGGTGAAGTAAAAAGCAAAATGTTGTGGCTTGAAGTAGTGCTAAGGCTGAGTTTAGGTCTCTTGCTCATAGGATTAGCAAGGTAATTTGGTTGAAAAGGTTGTTTGAAGATTTGAAGATCTCGGTGTTTCATCCTATGGAAGTATATTGTGATAACAGGGCAACCATCTCAATCGCCGACAACCTAATTGTACACGACAGAACAAAACACATTGAGGTTGACAAGCATTTCATCAAAGAAAAGGTTGAAAGTGGGTTAATTTGTCTTTCCTATGTACCAACTATAGATTAGATAGTAGACATACTCACTAAAGGGCTACATAAGGGACAATTTAAATTCTAGTTAGCAAGCTAGCAATGGAAGACATCTTGAAGCTAGCTCTAGGGGTAGTGTTACAAAATTCACAATTTAATTAGGTTTATTTAGTGTAATTAGTTTGTATTTTAAGTTTCCTAGAATAATTTATGTATAGTTGTTAATTAGAGCTGTTAATTAATTTTTTATTCTTTATTATTCTCTAGGATACTTATTGAATTTAATCTCTTGTATAGTTATATATATATACCAATATAGACCAAGAAATATACAATCCTTTTATTCCATACAAATTCATATCCTTCAATGTTTACACATTATTAGGAGTAGCTTCAACAAAGAACAAGGAGTTGTCAGCAAATAACAACTATGATAGGGTTAGACATTTTGATTCATTTTCATACCCACTATCCAATTCTCTTATGTCACTTATGATACACTCCTTGATAAGATATCCACAACTAAAATGCGTAAAGCGATAATGGATTGCCTTCCCTTAATCCCCTTGTTGGCTTAATTTTACCAGCTTTGTTTCCATTAACAATAATCTTATAAGAGACCGTGTTTACATGTTCCATGATCCAATTGACTCATTTCCCACCAAAGCCTAATTTTACTAAGACCAAACTTAGGAAATCTTAATCAATTCGATCGTAAGCTTTATTCATATCTATTTTAAGGCCAAAAAATAATTTTTCCTTGAATTGCCTAATCCTTAGGAAGTAAAAGGCTTCATGTGCTATTATAATGTTGTCATGAATCATTTGGCCTAGCACAAAAGCACTTTGAAGTTCCAAAACAAGACTATGAAGTAAAGGTTTTAGATGGTTAACAAGAACATTATATATGATCTTACATATGAAATTACATAGACTTATGGGGTGGAAATGACTTTCTACGGAAAGGGAGTTTTAGGAATTCAACAATGTCGACGTTATTGAGTGAGTTTGGATGAATACTTGCTCTGAAGAAATCCTTTACTATGTCCACCACACTATTGCCCACAATACTTCAAAACCGTTAGAAGAAGATACCTAGAAAACTATCAGGACCCAGAGCCTTTAAAGCTCCTAGTTAGAAAGCTGCACATTTAATCTCCTTTGATGACACTAGGCTTTATAGTTCTTCGTTTGCCTCTCTGCTAATCAGACAAGGAATTGACCTCAAAATATCTCCCCATAGCTTGCTGCCATTTGATTAGAAGAGATTTTCATAGAAATTTTGGAATTCCCGCATGATATTCTCTTCCTCTCTGATCTAATTTCCATTATTCTTTTTCCACTTTAGAATTTTATTTCTTTGTCTCCTCATAAGTGTAGATTGGTAGAAGAATTTCGTATTCTTATCTCCTTCTTTTAGCCTAGATATTATAGATTTTTTATGCCAATATAGTTCTTCCCTCTTCCATTATGTCCCCATGTACTCAATTAGTTCTGCTTCCATAGCTGTGTTCTTATTTCTACCTTGGCTCTATAAATTACTAAGTTCCTTTTTAAGTCTTGCTATTTTCATTAGGTTATTTAGGAAGGCTTTCCGGCTGTTTCATTTTGCAACTTTTAAGCTTGTGACCCAACTTGAAATGTTGGCCATGGGGAGGGTCTGTTTCCCAAGCTTCCTTTATAACATTTGTGCACTCTTTCGATGATGACCACACATTCTCAAACTTAAAATTCTTCTTCTCCTTTCTATCTTGGAAACAAGAGTCAATAAAAAAGGCCACATGATTAGATCCAATCATCTCGCTATGCAAAACCTGTGTTTAGAGGAAATGAGTGAGCCATTCATTGGAGGTTAAGGTCCTATCCTTACCTTCTGGAACCGAGTGAGTCAATCAGTTAGGCTTGCTCCCTCTATCATGCTGTTAAATTTTTCCGTCAGCCTACTGCATTTTGGAGCCCCTCCCTCCTTCTCATATGAGTACATAATATCGTTGAAATCCCCTACACACAACCATGGCTGGTTAACATTTTTTCTACCAAGCTCAACCCATTGCTCCTACAAATCTTGCTTTTGTTGCAGATTCAAATCCCTACAAATCTACGATGTGTGAGAGCAGCGAGCCATCAACAAGTTTCAGTGTTGAATAAATATAACTTTTATTTGCTCCATGGATGTACAGTTCCGCATCTTCCGCGCACCACAACGCAAGACCACCAGATAAGCCTTTAGAGGGCACATAGTACTCGTTTCCAAGTCATAACCTTCCTCTTAGCCTGGAAAGTTTGGGTGTTTTGTTCTTCATCTTCATAAAGAAAATTACACTGGGGTTATGCCTTTAGACGAGGTATATAGATGTTGAATTGTCAGAGAAGACCCCATTCCTTGATAGTTCTAGCTTAATAGAATCATGGCTAGCTTGTGGCTGATTTTGGCCAGCCACCACAACCGCCCGGCACATTGCTAAGAGTCATGGGCACATTCATAAAGCTATCTGAGGATAAAACTATATCCCTTTGGAGGGAGGATTTTCTTCTTGACCTAACTATCATTTTCCTTGACACTTTTTCCTTCCTTCCTGTTAGTTTGTTTGATGATGAAGCAACTTCTTATCTATGTTCACCAAGTTTAAGTTTCTTTGCTATTTGCGTTGGGGAGCCTTCCGCCAATTGTTTGATGGCCAAAGATTTCAAATTGGAATGAGGTTTAAAGGGGAGCTATTTAAGGTTTGCAAAGGTTTGAGGGGTCTAGGGAGAGAGTCCGGGAACTCCACAAAGTATTTTGGGTTTGGAGAAGAAGGTATGGTAGGTAGAACAGAGACTTGGGGTATGTGTGATCTAATTTCACGTGACGTTGACACTGCCATTAGACTAGTAACATCCTCAACTCCAAGTTTTGTCATGGTTTCTGGGGGTTTTGTATCACTGGGAGTTTCACTGGTGGAAGAAGGCTGATTTATTGTCTTTGATGTGCTTGAAGGTTTATCCGGGTAGATTGGTTGATGGGTGGGATACGAGCGTTTGAAAGGGGGAATGTATGAACTGCTAGTATAGGTTTGGTTTTCTTTTATTTGTGAGCGCATTCCAGCTTCACTTAAATTGATGTTCAGACCATCAGGGCTTGGAGTCTGCATGTGGGTTGATTCACTCGAAGCTGCTTCCATTGATGATGATTGAATTGGTGAGGCGCTGCTTAGGGAATACTCACCATCCCGTGGTAGTTTGATCGGCGGGGCTCTTATCTAAGGGCCATAGCATTGTCCAATTCCTTCTACATCACAACTCATTGTGGTGTGCCCCATTTTTCTATACTTGAAACCTATATCTGATAACCTCTCATCTCTAAATTTCACAAAATACTCGCCTGTGCCTACTCTATTTACCCATGTCCTCGCTTTAAGAAGGGATAAGTTGACTTCCACTTTAGTTCTTAAAAGGCCTCAGTTCCCCGCGCTTCAATTCCATCGGCTAGATCTCTACAACTTTACCAATTGATTCACCAATTTTCATTGCGTTTCTATCCGTCATTTGGTCTAAGCTAAGGCCATGAATCTATATCCAGAAAGGGCAACTATTGAGATTTCCCTCAGCCAACTTTGATGTGGTTCCAAATTTTTAGAACTCATAACTTCCCCATTATGTTCCAAGGACCGTCATTAATAATATTTACTGCCTGGTGTCTGTTTCCAAAAGCGCACACGTATATGTTTGTTTTGGTTGCCATAATATTAAATTGACCATAATTCTTCCAAGATTCTTTTATGATAGAGATAGTGGCCGCCCTGTTCTCAGCTCTATCAGACACTAGTCTGCGAGCCATGGCTACTTTAGAAGACTCAGCATCGACAGATTTTGTTTCCAGGTCAATGACTTGCAAGGCTCCACCTACCGCTGCATCATCGAAATCGAGGGCAATATTGTGGCGTTTTGATGCCATCTACGCTGAAAGACCAAAAAAGCAAGAACAAGGAAATGAGTGCAAAGATAAGACCGAACGGGAGACAGTGGTGCAATGGATATGGACACCAACTAAATTAAAAACAAACTACGTGTCAAGACAAACAAAAATTCAAAAGAACACTAGTCTTGTAACACACAAACAACTAGGGGGAATTCCCGTGAACCAACCTCAATAAGATGGAAAAACCAAATCTAAAACAGACTTACAGAAAAAGGATCTAAGGAACTTATCTTAGGTAAAAATAGCACAAAATCCACCTTCAATCAGACCAGACAGTCCCTCTAAGTAATCATTGCAAGATGGTAGTAGATTTTGGAAATATTGGTATTGAAACTTTGGATAAAGATTTGGGGGTACATATTTAAATATAGTAATTTAAAAAAAAAATTCATAAATATTATACTTATAATAATTATTTTCAAAATAAGTTTTGACGATGCAGATCGCGTATGCGATTTTAGGCTAACGAAAAAATTTGTATTGAAAGCATGGACCTTATCTGTGCCTTCAATATATGTATTTTGTTTGTCTTTAATACAATTTATTTTTTTCTTAAAGGCGTGAATGAGGTCTGTGTCTTCAATAGAATTTTTTTTTTCATTGAAAATGTGGACCTCGTCCGCGCTTTCAATACATTTTTTTTTTAAATTTGTGGCTATATGCTTAACAAATGCATTTCTAAACCATGGGAATGGATTACAATGAAGAGAATGTTCATAGTCGTCGAGTACCATCATGATTATCAATAGGAATCATAACCTAGCCAAGATGTACCCTTGCTCTTTGGATTCTACTTTCCTTGGTACAACTCTCGTTTTGTTGCTTAGATATCAACTAGGCTCAAAGGAAAGTAGAATCTTAGGAGCAAGGGTACATCTTGACTAGGTTATGATTCCCATCAAGAGTTGTGATGGTACTCGATGACCATGGACATTTTCTTCAATGCAGTTCACTCCTATGATCTCGAAATGCATTTGTTAAGCATATAGGTATAAATTTTAAAAAATAATAATAAAACATATACCAAATGAGCGGACCTCATCCACACTTTTAAGGAAAAAAAATTGTACTAACGATACGGATCTCATTCGTGCCTCCAAGAAAAAAAAATGTATTGAAGGTGTGAACAAGGTTTGTGCCTTCAGTGTAAATTGTACTGAAGGCATGAACTGGGTTTGCACCTTCAGTTAAATTTTTTTTCGTTCACTTAAAGTTGTATACACGGTTTGTATCTTTGAAACCTATTTTAAGAATAATTATTACGAGTACAATATTTATGATTTTTTTAAATTACTATATTGAAGTATGTAACTCCAAAGATTTGTTTTGGGAGTAGTCTATGAGAGGTACGACGTTGATTTGATGGGTTTATTCGTTAAGGGTAGGATTTGTGTTTAGGCTTTTGAGTGAAGGGTTTTGATTTTGTGCTCCGAGGACGAGATTTAGGTATAGGGTTTGCAATTAGGGTTTTGGTTGTAATAAGGGTTAAGGTTTTAAAGGTCGGAAAAAGAAGATTCGGATGAATGGGTGAGATACTCCATGCTTTAATTTTGTAGGTAATCAATTTTAAAGATGGTGGCTTTGTTTGGAAAAGGATATGATAGAGAAGCCCTTTCGATGGGGGTAGAAAGCTCTTGACAATGGAGAGAAGGACTCTCGACTATGGAGAGGGAAAAACCATGAAAGAAATTCCTAGTGTGCTTCTCTTTTGTTACGTTGGTGTTACTGTTGGAAATGCTAATTTTGTAGTTTATTATCAAAGAACACATTAATGGAGGAATTAAACATGAAATCTAAAGACATTAATATTAAATTTTCTTTTACCAAGAAGACTAGATCCTTAGTATAATGTCATTGCATAATATTAATTATCAACTATTTTTGTTCTATACACATTACAAAAATTCAACATAAATTACAATAAAATTTGATAAAGTTCCATTTAGATATTTGAAGAAAAAGATTGTGAATATATTTTAATGCTAACTAAATTTAAAGTTATGAGCAAATTACATTATATACACATTTCAACAAACACATTGATATAGGTAATAAATGTAGATAGAAAGAGAGAATTATTTATTTATTACTTATTAATTTTTTTAAAGAAAGTGGAAATGATATGCAAGTATATATTTAAAGTTGCCACCTTTTTTAATTTTTTTTTTCTAGTTCTTGGTAGATGGAGAGAAAAGGTGGAAAAACTCTTTAGACCACACTAAAGTCATGATCTCCTCTTTCTTCTCTCACTCTCTCTCTTATCAACACTACAACTCTTTCTTCTCTCTTTGCAAAATCTAGTAATCTTCTTTTCCCTTGAATTTTTGTTGTTCTTCAATCCTTACGTGTTAGTGTATGACTTGTACAAGGCAAAAACAATGAACCAGTGGTATCAAAATTGATTCTAACATATCCACTTCAATGCTTAAGCAAATATTAAATGGAGGATTAGGATAACAAGAGAGAGAGAGAGAGAGAGAGAGAGTAGGTAAAATGATAGAGTTTCAATTATTTAGTTATAAGCCTCAGACAAATTTTTTGGGGAATTACTAAGCTAGATAAGGAGAGTGATTAATATCTTGAGATCTCCACCTTGACTCTAGATTTAGTAGAGAGTAATGAGGGAAGTTATGGGACATTGACTTATATTATTGATAACAACATATTATCTCATGATTTATCTTGTGATTTGGAGGTTGTTATTGTTAAATTTGAAAACAAATCACCAAGATAAAGATACTGAAGTGCTTGTATTTTGATATTTTAGGAATCAATGGACTTAGACAGGAAAAGAGTGCATTAGGAGCTGAAAAACATGAAGAAATGAAGAAAATTAGTAGGCAAGGGATATCACACGGCCATGGGAAGAGGCTAGAACCAAAAGAAATGGAGTTTGCAAAAATACAGAGGAGCCTATGGGGTAAGACCACAGCCGTGCCTTAAGTGGTGGTGGAAACACCACTTATCACACGGCCATGCCTCATGTGGTGGAATAATTGCGAAAAATGCAACTTTTCATTTTCCTGACTGCTTTTATATATTCCTTTGAGAAGAAACGTAAGGGGACGGACCTTTGGCAATTTTCAGTTTTCAGACTTTTTTTCTTGGAGAGAATATTTCATTTTGATAGCAAGAACAAGAGATTGAAACAAGTTTTCCCTGTGATCAATTGAGAAGTATTTATAGTTGGCTTTGGGAAGTGGTCTCTAGAGCTTTGTGTTTGAATTCTCTCCAACTGTATCACAAAATTGGTGATTTTTTATCTTTATTTATTTATGCAATTTTGTGACTTGTGTTTATATTATTCATGAATTCTCTCAAATATTCCATTGTAACTTGTGCATTCATTGTTAAATCTATGGCTGGCCAGATTCAATTGGTGGGAAGAAGAATGAAACCCTAGATTGCTAAAGTGATAATTGTAGTCATGTTATTAGATTAAGGTAGTTGTGGATTATTCATAATTGCAATTCTTATAATTTCAATTGAAATTCTTAAAGGTTTTAATTGTTAGAAATTTTATCAATACGGGAGTTGAGATAGAATTTGTTAGGGATTCTTAATTGGATTAATATAACAAAGTGGAAGCGACGTTAATTAGTTAAATTAGGGTTTATCTGGAGTTTAAAGCAATGTTCTAATTAATTATCCACTAAGGAATTAGGGGTAATTGCATTAGGATATTAAGCAATCATAGCACTGGAAAGTGTATGGATGTAATTTAGAATCCTTTGTTAATTAGAGATACGGAAGTTGACTAATTAATTGAAGGTTTATGGTTATAAAGCCATTTGAATAACCATACATAGGTTACTCTAAATAACATGATGGCAATTTGATTAGCGTGTCTAGGGTGAATTCTTAATTCCCACCTTCTCAATTGAAAGGTTTATTTTATAATATTCTCATAGTTCTTATTTGAGTAGATTTTATTTCAGTTTTTAATTAAGTAGTTAAAAGGATCTTTCTTTGAATTGCCTAGATATCAGTAAAAATTATTATAGGTTTAGTAATCTCTTTAGTCCTCGAGGGATCGACACTCTACTATTACTTGATTCTGACCTAGTATACTTGTTAGAGAATTCACTACTCTTTTATATATACGGTTCACAATGATCAATTATCTATCAAGCTCTTCTCATCTATCTTTATATGAACTTTGGACTAGGTCGACCAACTTGAGCTTAGGCAAGGGATTTGAGTCTAAAAGCTTAAGTTTATGGTAGCTTATCAACACTAATTAGGCTGATTTAAGTATAGAAGTCCATGTTAAAAATAGTTTATCAACAATTTTTATTCTCAATTTTCCTCCTAATCCCAACACCAACCTCTTTCTGTCTCTTTCTCTTTCTAAGATCTTCCGTTGAAACACTCAAATCCTATCCCTAGTCTCTCTCTCTCTCTCTCTATTACACTAAAAAAATTCAATCTTTATTCACTACAATCCATTGTAATTCCCTAAACCTTAATCTTAAATCTCCCCATATTAAACCTAAATTCACCTCCTTTTATGCTGTAATTACTCTCTAATTCCACTCCTCTTCCATTGCCCTGACTTCTCTCTCTCTCTTTAATATAATTGCTGTTGTTGCATTTTAACTCGATTAACTTGGTTTGGTTGCATGGATCATAGTTGAACTGCTTGGATTTAATGGTCTAGATGGGTTGATGTAAAAGTGGGCTTAAAACATGGAATTAACTTATTCTCATGGTCAGTTCAACCATTATAAACCAATAGGAGAGTCTAAATTCGACTATACTAATATTTCTTTTGCTGGATTCACGAACTTATTTAAAATATTGAAGCTATTGCTTAAGCTAGTAGGGGAATAACTTTAAGTGTTTATAATTTCATGATAAACTTCTAATCCTTTAAAAGGAATGCTACATCCATTAGTCCTCATTTTTCTTAACATTCCTTAATAGTAAAAATTTTTAAATGTTGTATATTGATGTTATTTTTGGTTTATTGGAATGGAATAGAAATTCCTCTAATATTAACTTGTTTTATGATGGGGTTATTTTTGGAATAAAAGTTATATTATGTAAGGAATAACAATATTTCTAGTAAATGAAATGGATTGGAATTCCTTTTTTATTCTACATTACATGAATTACGCATTCCTCATAATGTAAATACATATATATTAAATAAGAGAATAATATTTTACAATAAAGAAGATATAATAAAAATTTTATTATAATAAACCAAACATAACGGTAATATTTAAAATAAAACGTGTAAATATTATTATAGATAAAAAATTGAAGCCATGTGTTTAAACATTCTAACAAATAAATTGTGTATAATACATAAGCTAAACAGAATCAAAATGGAAATTCTATAATTCGGAAAAAATTTCAAAACACAGAAGCACGCAATTCAATTCCTGACGATTAAAATCCAACTATATTTTATGTTTGGTTCAGTTCCCGCGCATGCCTATTATTCTGCTCTCTCCTGGTGAACTCTATTTTCAAGATCGGCTTCCACTGACATCACACGTCTATCATCACACACGTATACCATTGCCTGTCACCTACTACAGACAAAACCCGCAATTGATTTCTCTTTCTTCCACACTCTGGCCAATATATATTATATATATATATATATATGGGTGGTTGCCCTTGCGCCGATGCTTTTAATTAACCAGTCAGTGTTCATGCACCGTAATGGGGAGAGTAAAGCTTCAAATAAAGAGAATCGAGAACGCAACTAATAGGCAAGTCACCTTCTCAAAAAGGAGAAATGGGCTGATTAAAAAGGCGTATGAACTTTCTGTTTTATGTGACGTTGATGTAGCTCTTATTATGTTTTCCCCATCTGGAAGAGCCAGTTTGTTCTCTGGTAACAAAAGGTATGCTTTAGTCAAAACTCAAAAGTAACAAAGGATATCTCTCCATTCTGCTCGTAGAAGTCATTTTTCAAAGTTTAGCAGCTAGAATACTACAACTATAAAATTAAATCCTCTTCCAAACCAAAATATTCCCATTGCTTTTTGCTTGTTTATGATGTAGTATTGAAGAAATTCTTGAACGGTACGTGAACCTTCCGGACCATGAGCGAGGGAGGTACGAATATTTTTCCTTGAATTAATAATAATAAGCATATACTCATATACTTTAATGATGAAGGAAATAAAAAAAAAAGGATGATTTTTAATGCTAATTTGTTTCTCAATTTGTTTTCGCGATTGAACAACATTTTCCAAATTCACGAAGGAGGCTACGAGGCCAAGAGGTGAAGTCTCTTAGTTTTACCTTTTTTTACTATTGTTACTAGTCCAGTATTATATTTTTTTGGCTACAAGTTTTAATCTTGAGATGGTGGTGCGAAGTAAATTTTTACCATTATTTTTCTGAGATTTATGATTCATTTTCAGTCTCTACTTAAGGCTCTTCATAAATTGAAGGATGAAGCCAAACAAGGGATCAACCAGGACACAGTTTGCAGGTATGTGGACGCATGGCATCTTTTAACCGACAACTTCGGTCATTTATGAGCAAAACAATATTAGAACACTTGGTCGGCTAATATTGAAGCTACCTTTTCTTTTATTAACATATCTCAAGGCAGTATTTGTTAATTTCTTCAATATTTCATTAAGATTTATGTTGTCTTGGATTGTATTATAAACAGCCCACCACCGTTATGCGATGAGTATTCTAGTCCTGCCGAGGTAATAGTACTGTTTCCTTTCCAAGCACCGCCTTAGGTTTTCTTTTTTTCTTCTCGATTTTAGCATAATTATTATGGTGACTACAGGATGATATGCAGCAACAGCTTGTAAAATGCAAATCCCAGCTGGTGGATCTAATCAAACGCCTGAGGTACTATATGGGTTTAATACTGGTTTTATAAGTTAACCTAGTTTAGCTATGGTGGCGAATGGGGGTGATTTATATAAGAACAAAGGGCGTTGAAAATCTGATTCTCTCTTTTTGTAGGATATACGAGGGTGATTTTTCTGAACTCACCACGCTATCTGAAGCTGAATATCAAGAGCAGATGCTCAGCGAAGCACTGCAACAGCTGCAGCTGCGCAAGGTTAGTAGTTCATATAGATTTATCGATTCATCAGCTTAAAAGGTGGCATTGTTTTTTTTTTTTTTTTTCTTTTTGCTCAAAGTATGATACTTCTATAATGCAACAGCAAACGTTGGAGAGAGAGTATATGTCAGTGCCGTCCAGTTCCCAGGTAACACAGGAATGGATTTAAAATAAAATTATGATTTTAAAATTTATCTTTTTTTTTTATGTTTAGATATATTTAATTTTAATAGGAATTGCGGTTTTACCTTCACGATTTTATTTTATTTTTATTAATTATCATTAATTTAAATTATTTATTTATATATCAATTCAATTATACTATTTAATAATTAAAAATATTTTTATAAATATTATATATGTATTTTATTAAATTATTAATTTTAAATATAAAAATAAATTTACTATTATAGTTATAACTTTTATTTTAATTAAATTTATTTTATTTTAAATTATTCTTATATACTAGTTTTATATATACCGATCAACAGAGCAAATTATGGTGTGACTTTTGAGTTACTGGTTAGAGATGATAATCATTAATATTATGGACATTGTCAGGAGAAAACTTTGATTATTGTGCTCCTCCACCAGCTTACCATCTGAATTTTTAGGAAAACTAGGAGGTGAAGTAAAAGCAGCCATGAAATGAAGATGTCTAACATAAAAATTTCTTGACAATGTTAAAAAGGTTCCTCAACCAATAGGGGTAGGAGATTTGGGCGATGCAGAAAATCACTTCGTACCGACAACTTCGAACATGCCAAGTTGCCCGTCACATATCTCCAGTTTCATGGATTCAGAAGGGTTTCTTCAATTGAGGTAAAGAGGGACTTAAAAGGATCAATCAATGTTGATACTTAGTTTTTTCCTTTGCTGTGTTATAATTCGAAAAGTCCTTTTACGTTGACCATTAATGGCCATTTAATTTTAAGTATGTCGAGCGATTATTATGAAAATGTAATGAATTTAATTTTTAGGACTTTTTTCATTTTCAAATTAAACTCAAACGATATATATCATATTATTTAAAATTTAATTTCATAATTAATTTTCGAGTCAAAGAAACAAATCCTTTTCATTTGACAGGGCTCAACAAGCTACACGACTGCCACTGCCACTGCCACGTGCAACAGCCCCTCATTTGATGAGATCAAGCGATGCCTTGGCCGATGAGAGCAACCCACGTTGTCCTGAGCTTCACCAAGTTGTCGATATGAACTTCTCTTCATGGATTGACTTTTTCCCAACAGATTACTGATAAGCGATTGGGAAAATAGCGGATATATAAGCATAGAACCGCTTCCTACCGACCACTCTGCATATGTTTTATGTCTAGATACATAAATCAAATAATGGAAAAAAAGGTATAAGAAGTATTTTTATTTTTATTTTTAGTTTTATGTAATTCAATATATAAAATTTTATTTTTTGTAATTTAATATCTAACACATATATTAAATTGTATATATTTTTTTTTCAAAATATAAGTAAAAAATTATAAAAAAATAAAAATTTAATTACTAAATTACCCCTATCCACTAAACAATTTAGTTGGCATGTAGCCAAGTATATGACTATAAGGATGGTTACAAAACAAACTAATGAGAAGTCTCTACAAAGTAGCGAAAAGGGCTTGATGTCTTCAAGAGTTAAGCTCATCTTTATATGTGGATTTTGTAAGGCTTAGGAAAGTTTATTATAGAAAGATGTTTTTAGTCGTGTTTAATGTAAGAACGGGTAGAGGAAATATGAATTGAATGATGTTCTTCTTATTTGTAAAAATGCGTTTTGGGATAGGGAAAAGCACGTTTAAATTGTTGAATACGGGTTTTGAATACATAAGATTAATGGAAGGATGAATCTGTAAGTTTAAATCGTTGAATATGGAGGGATTTGAACTAATAAGTAAGATCTAAGCATTTGTTCAATAATTAATGGATTATGGTATATTTTTTAAGAAAAAAGTTAGATTTTTTTTACTATCTTTGGTGTTATTATTTAAAGAAAATATTGTTATAATGTTATATTTTATAGAAAATGTTACTGCTTATTATTATTTTGTAGTGTGTTAAATATGATTTATATAGATTCAGTAATACTTAATAAGTGATATTAATTTTTGCGTTAGTATGAAAATATTTTATTATGACAAAATTTTAATATTATTTGTAAATATTAAATTAAAAATATTATCTATATTGTTATAAAAAAAATATTGTGATGGAAATTTCTAATATTTGGTATGCAAAATAATTTTTACAGTATTGTTAATTAAATTTGCAAATTTTTGTTTGAAAAAAATGGGAAAAAAATTAAAATTAAAAATAATACAATTTTTTATGCAAATTTTTACAATATTGTTATTGGAAATTGTCTTTTTTTTTTTTTAAAGCTCATAATTTATATATACCGTGGATATGGAAACAATGATTGACTATGTGAAATTGATGATCTATGCATTTGAAAATATTGTGGTTGGTAATTGAGGGCTAGAATATGAGAGGGATTTGGTGAAGAAGTTAAAAATGAAGAAAAATGTCAACTACAATGAATTCTTATACAGAATATGTCACAGCATTGAAGTCGATCCAACTGAAGTGGGGGTTGAGATAATTCACAATTAGCCTGTGTTCCATGAGGCTACTACATATTATGTGTTGATGACAATTAGAAATGATAAAGTGGTTGAAAATTTCATTGAAATGACTGAAACATATGAAGATCGTGGCATACGATAATTGTACATCATAATTTCTGACGATTTGGGGTAGATATTCAATACAAGTAGTATGCTACATTTGTCACATGATATTGCAGAAATGCAGCCTAAGCTATCGACATTTTCAATCATCAACTCCAACCCTAATGGAAGTCAATGGTGAAAATGAAATAGATAGAGGAGTTACTCTAATATTACAATGAATAGCGACACGAGATCCGTACATGGTTCGTTTGGGAGTGGGGGTTACAACTGACACTGATGTAGGAATGAGTGTTGAGGAGGAGAGTATTGATAATGGGGAGAGTTCTGATGAGGATAATGGGGAAAGTGAAAACGATAGAGATGAAGTGCCTGAAGAAGATTCTCTAACCATACATACGTACTCGAAACAGGCAATATATCAATTAGAGCAGGCTGAACCATCAAGCTTAGTAGTTAGAGATCCTATTCCATGCCACAATGTTGGTGGTGATGATGGTTACATTTATTTCAAGTAGGAGCAAACTAATATTTGGAGTGGTTCGAGCAGCAGTGATAATTTCTACAGGGGTATGAGATTCAGAACAAAAACAGATGCGATTTTAATAGTGAAGGCTTACCATGTGAAGAATCATTATAACTTCACTATTATAGAGTCTAGTCCATTGTTATTGTAAACACCCCATTTTGCCCCTAATCATTAATAATGTCCAATTTATAAATTTTTCATTTTTGCAAATTTTTTATTTTTTTTTCAATTTTAGGAAAAATAAAATAAATAGAAAAAATATCCCAATTTTGGAAAATAATGGTAGAAATATTAATAAAAGGAGCTAAATAATTTTTACAAATTCAAAATAATATAAAAATAATGAAAATTGCATCGCATATATGTAATTTGCGTTAAATAAAAAAACTGAGAAGTGGGTTAGCCTAGTTGGTTCGAACCATAGCTTCGTGCGCATGCGCGACGGGGGAGGGGGTGGGTTCTGGGTCGTGAGTTCGAAACGCAGGGGAAGCAATATGCGTTTTGTATTTTTTTTTTCATTTTCCAAGCCACGTGTCAGCACTTGATTGGACGGAGGGAGCGTACGGGTCGTGTGCGTGATCGTCTTCAACTTCTGTTCGAAACAGTCGCTGGCTACGGGAAAAAAGAAATCCGGCCATTTCAATGCAGTTTTTTGCACAAATCCACTAAATCTTTAACCAAAATGAGATAAACATAATCCAATTAACATAAAATCCTAACAAAATCAAAGATTTACACAAATTAAAGCAAATCGGAGATGGGTTTTTCAACCGAGATACGATTCGTCCTAATCGGAGTAAATCCAAGCTTATTCAGCTCGATTTCTAATGCCTATAAATAGAGCTTGACGTGGGGAAGCCAAAACACGGATTAGAAGAGAGAAAACACAAGGTTTCGAAGCTCGTTGGAGTTCATCCTACACCGTGACTGCCAATCAAGCCAAGAACCACCACCAGTAGGCGTTTCTGAAGAAATCCACCACCACGATTAGATTACCCACCCCCTAAAAGCTCAAAAGCCGCCTTTAAACACTCACAAAAACCGTCGGAACACCGTCGTCGAAAACCCTACGATCACTGCCCGATTTGACCTAACCCGATCCAACCCGACCCACGATCCATGACTCATACCCAAGTAAGTCGGTTTTCAATTTTTTTTATTTTTATTTTATTTTCTTATTCTTTATTCTATTTATTTATTATTTATCCATATTTATTTATTTAGATATTTATTTCATTAGAAATTTATAATCTTGAAAATAGAAATAATAAAATAGTAATGTTAGGGTTTTAATTAGTTTTTTTTTTTTAGAATATATATGTTTAGTTTAATATAAAAATAATAAATAATAAAAATAAAAAAATAAATAAAGTAAAATAAAAAATAAAAAAATAAATAATGAGAAAAAATAAATAAAAATTTTAAAATTAAATAATTAGTTGGGATAATAATATGAATTAATAATAGATCGTTTTATCACTTAGAAAAATCCTTTTTTCAAAATAAATCCAAAATTGGTTTTTCTTAAATCAAATTTCTTTTAGAAAATAAAATAATAAAGCTTAAGCTTAGATTTTTTTTCCAAAATTTTAAAAATGATAATGAATTTAAGTTCGAAGTATTTTCATAATTTAAATTAATAAACCTACTAAAGCTTTTTATAAAAAGCGAACTACGGTTTGTTTGATCCTGAATAGAGGGTACGTAGGCACCCTTACGGGGCAACTCTAAAAAGAAATAAAAAATCGTTTTCCAAATTATTATAATTTGTTTTACAAGTATCTAAAATAATAAAAAATAGTAAAAATAAAAATAACAAAAATAAAAGAAAAGATATCAGAATATGGTCTAAATTTCAAAATTATAAGGTGGTAACTTTAGGATTTTAATAGATTAGCCCCCGAGTCGAGAATATCTGATTTTATTTTCTTCTTTTTTCATTTACAAAAATAAAAAAGAGGATATTTCGTTGACTAGTTGTCCAAATTAGAATTAATCTGCTCAATTAGTTCTAATTCAATATTTTTTCCTAACCTTAATTGGGTGGTGACTCTAAATAAAATAAAATTCCTAGTTCAAGTCGAGGATTTATATTAGATGAGCATAGGGTCCAATGTAAATTGGATTAGGAATATAAATGAAAAAAAATAAAAAATTAGACTCGATAGGATGGCAACTCCACTGAGGATCTATAGTAGGCTAGCAACCTAAACCTTCCGAATTCACCATTTGTAGACATCTTTTAACTGTTACACTGTGAAATATTACTAATACCAACTTTTCAAGGATTTAATGAAGTTTATGGTTTATCTATTTTTACTGTTGAGTTTGCATGTATATAATCGTGTGATTAGATATAGTCAAACCCAGGGCGAAGTGATATAATCACTGTTCAGGGTTGATTAGGCTACCCCATCCAATGCTTCGATATGACTTAAGATCCATTTCTTCGAGAATGCAGGAGGCATAGAGCTTGGGGACCTATTAGAACTCACCTGTCTGCATACATGAAGGTGTGGGCCGACAATTGATTAATGATGTAATTCTTTTGTTTCTTTTCTGGAGTTCAGATACATTTATCTGTAATAGCATCATATGTACTTTGTAAAAATTTTGTGTAATTAGAAATTTCTATTGTAATAGATGGTTAGTCCTATAGTCGACTGCCTCCTTCATAAGGAAATCCGGGTTTGCAAACCTGTGGATCCAAAATTGGTATTGGACCACTGGTTCACTCTATATGACCCTGAGGAACAAGCCTTTATCCAAGAAAGGATAGGGCCCATTTTGTCACTAATGAAGATGGAAATAAACCTACATCTGATTTGGGCTATCTTATACCTTTGGGAAATCAAGCCGCAGCTTTCTTTATTGGGCCGCATGAGATTACACCAACCCTGGAAGAATATACCTAACTTCTATAGGCCCCATCACTTACCAACGGGATATATGTGCTAGATCTCGAGGCTAGGAAGGCTGGTATTTTTAGTAGACTTCTAGGTATTCGCAATACAGTAATTAAACAGGCCTTGGTAAACTACAATAGATACTGCCTCCGGATAGACGAATTAAAAGCGTAGTTCATAGCTCGAAATGATGATGGAATAGGAAGGATATATTATGCGGGGATCCGAAAAGCTACAAATAGAGAAGGGTGTAAGCTTTCATCCTAACAACATTTGCAACTATACTATTTCCTACTGGGATTTTTCACATCCACTATAGGGTTGCAGAACTGGTGGCCCAATTTCTAGAAGGGAAGCCTTATATCCCGGCCCTACTAGCTGAACAGATCTAGAACCTGAATTTCGTCAAAAAGAAGGGTTATGAAATTCTCCGCTTGAACATTAACCTCATCCTAATATTGTTCGTAAGCCACCTTAAATGTTTCAGGTTGAACATGGTCCGAAAATCCTTAACTCAACAAGTAGATCTCGTGGACTCCTGCATAGAAAGGATAAAGTTACTTGACGATCTCACCAACCATAGTTAGGTAAAAGTACTCAAGGGCTTTAGTGCCAATGACATCCTTTGGACTGCTAAATGGAGTTGTTGCAACAAAGTTATCTTAACTTGCAAAAACCTCCAGGCTGTTCCTTTAATCGGTATCAATGGGTGCACGGGTTTATCATCTAAACTCGGTGGTTCGCCAGTTCGGTACCATCAAAGATATAGTTTACAGGCTATCGTTGGAGGGAATCACAACATTTGAATACTAGGATCCAAGCTTGCTGGTAGCAGAGAAGTTTGCTAAGATGGAAGGGGTCAAAGTCTTATGGAAAGCCTAGATTGAGAGCCATAACATAGACCTCAAAGACCTAGATGGTGAAGTGGGCAAGCATTGAGCCACCAGAGATTTCGTGATCAACCAAATATATCAGACGGGAGAAAGGGCATACTAAGTCCCAAATTTCACTCAACCCACGCTAGACAATGTGGGTTCAAAATTGAGAACCTACTTGGAACAAGTGAGGGCCCGGATGGAAGTATACTTTAAAGCTACAAACTACAAAAGGGATGTCTGAAATGGTAGGTTTAAGGAGTCTGAACAAAGGAACAAAGCTTTGGAAGCTCAGTTGGAGAAGACTTAGGCTAGAGTTAAAGAACTGAAGCCATCATCAGCGGAGAACCAGCGCCTACGCAGCTAAAGAGGAAGAAGACTAGAAACTAGATTAGCATTGTATTATTTCTTTTTCATGTTTTAAGTATCGAACTCCAAATTTTCAAATATTAATAAAAATAAAGTTTCAATATTGTATCATTAATCAATTGTTGGCTCCTTTTCTTTTTCTTTCGAGTATCCGTGTGATACATACATCATATTTACATACACACATCAAACTAAAAAAAATGCGAATCCAAGTGTCAAAGATAGCTCCTAAATAACCAAACCCTCCAAGGAGCCCAATCCACACCCGCTCTAAGACCAAAATGGCAAATAGTGGTAACAATAGCGACAACCACAACAACGCCAGCACTAATACTGCCTCGGAACCAAGGATCATATCCCTAGAACAAACGGTCTAGCAATTGGTTGCACAAATCCACCTCCTAATTGGGAGTATCGGCTTCCTTCGCACACCTAACTAACTCAGGAAGAACATTCAGGAGCCAGAAAAGGGAAGGCAGTAGAGGGTCAACCTCTAGAGTATGAGGACAAGTACGAACTGAGAGTCAACCTCGGTCCGACCTCAGACGATATAAAAAGGGAAATGGAAGATAGACAAAAGGAGATGGAGAGAAAGCTTTTTCAACAACTGGCTGACAAGATGAAAACGTTAGAAGGGCCTGACAGCTTTGAGTAGGCAAGAATCACCAACGTACTAGTATATGGGGAGGAAGCTTACCTAGAGAAGTTCAAGACCCCAGAGTTTGAAAAATATGACGACACTGGATGCCCCAAGATACATACAAGGCTGTACGTTCGGAAGATGAGCAAATATGCCCAATATGACCAACTCATGGTCTAGACCTTTCAAAACAGCCTCATAGGCCCCACCCTCGTCTGGTATGCACACTTGGACTTCGGCTAAGTCAACACCTGGGAAAGACTCGCTCGGGCATTTTACGATCAATACAAATTCAACATTGAGGTTGCCCCTTCGGCAATGGATTTAGGAAGCCTCCGAAAGAAACACACTGAATCCTTTAAGGAGTATGCCCGACGCTGGAGAGCTCAAGCCACCAGGGTAATAACCCCAATATCTGAAAAAGAGTTAACATTTATCTTCATCAACACTCTGGAGAAGACTTACTTCTTACATCTGGTAAGCTAGACATCATCCAATTTCGCAGAAGTAGTGGCAACGAGGTGCCGAATCGAGAATGCCATAACGTTAGGGAGATTCCAGACGGTCGACTCTCTCAGAATCACATCATCTCAGAGGCCTGTAGGAGGTAACAAAGTTAAGGAATCTACCGTCAGCATTGTTAACTCCGATAGAGTCGATAGGGTTGGGTCCTACGTGACATTTCAGACCTCGAATGCCTTAATCCAGCAATCGCCAATGAATCATACCCAGGTTACCAGAGTCACAAGACGATTCACTCCAATACCGATCTTACTCAGCCAGGTCTTTGCTCGGCTATGAGTAGATAATTTGATCAGCTTTGAGATTTCAAGTGACCGGTACAAGCCAAGGAATTTTGACCCAAGCTTCAAGTGCGATTATCATATGGGCCAAGAAAGGCATTCCATAGACAAATGCTGGAGGCTTCGAAACAAAATCCAAGATCTGATTGACGCCAGAATAGTGCAATTGGACTTTGTCAACGCACTGGCACCCAATGTCAACATTAATCCATTGCCCAATCATAAGCCTACGGTCAATATAATTACATCCAAAGAGTCGAACTCCAACCAAAAGAGTCCCTAAAACAAGAGAAGATAGTAGCGCAGTAAGAAAAGTCGCTCACGCTAAGTCTCAGATAAAACTCCTAAATCACAGATCAAGAGGAGGTGGTTAGCTAGAGACTCAACAGTCGATACCCTAAGCGAATCACATGGGAGGTTTGAGTATTTAGTGAGTTACTCTTTCGCCCCAACAGAGTACGGGCTACCTAGTGGATGGGGGCTCGAGTTTGAAAAAGAAAACAACCCACTGAAGGAAAAAGAGAAGTCCGTAAACATGATCAAATCGAACCAAAAGCCGATAGTCATAAAGTGCTACGAGGGACAAGCCACTGGGGTGTAAATCCCAAAAAAGAGATATGTATTCAATATCCCAATACCCTTAGAGAGGTACAAGGCGGCACTTTTTGACTATCAAGCCCTCGAGTAGGAAAAACCCCCCATCATAGGAGGAATCACCTGCTCTCGGAGAATTTATGACTCTAAGTACAAGATCTCGACTAAAGAGCCTAACACCGCAGTGGAGAGAGGAAGAAGAGGGGCTCTCTACATTCACAAAGATGGTCAAAGCAAGCGAGTACAAAATTATGGAACAACTTAACAAGGTTCCAGCCTAGATATCACTTATGGGCCTCCTCACAACTTTTGAGCCCCACAGAGAAGCACTCTTCAAAGTACTTAAACAATCAAGGTACTAGAGGGCATCGCAATAGAGAAATTGAGCCATGTGGTAGGTTTAATCTTCACCATGGATTGGATATCTTTCTCTCTCGAAGAGCTCAGAGAAGATGGAGACCAACATACGAAACCACTATTTATAATGGTGAAATGCAATGACACAATTGTCTCTGGAGTACTCATAGACAACGGGTCTTCTCTCAACGTATGCCCTTTGGCCACCCTTGGCTTACTGGGGGTCGACGCAAGCAACATCAAGCCAAGCTTGATAGTGGTTAGGGCCTTTGATGGGTTTAAGAGAGAGATAGTGGGGGAACTCAGCTTGCTAGTGGAAATTGGTCCACAGGTATTCCACATCTCTTTCCAAGTCCTCGACATTCCAAGATCCTTCAATCTACTATTGGGAAGGCTGTGGATACATACCGCTGGAGCTATACCCTCGAGTCTACATCAGAAGGTCAAGTTCATAGCGAATCGACAGATCATCACTATACTGGGAGAGTAGGACTATGCTATCTATAAAGAGACCGCTATACCTTACATCGGGGAAGACAATTTTGAAGATTTTAGGGTCTAAATATTCAATGAAGTGAGTATGGTAACAAGCAAGGAGGGTCATTAGTTTAAGAAGGGACAGTAAAGGACATTTGGACTATGGTACGTTCTTATATCCTGGGAAGAGGCACAAGTAAGAGGTATTAGAGGCAGAAGGAAAGAGGAGCTAATCTATACTTAGATGCATTTTCTACCCCTCCAACAATCATTCATGCGAGCAACTACCGTTCAAGAGCCAAAGATAAGCGAAACTGACATCAGCAATGAAGGCTCAGCCTCTCATACGTCTAATCAGCATCCAACTTTTAACAATTGGTTCTGTTATCCTATTGATAGCACTAGGTCAGCTCAAGGATAGGGAACGATTATTAAACAAATTTCTATTGTGATTATTATTCTTTGGATTCAATAAATTGTAGCTTATTTCTTTTGCTTATACATACATGTTCTCGCTTTACTTTACCCATAGATTCCCTACTGTCGAACGTCAGGGACATTTCGCGCATGTAAGTAATGAAAACATCGATATCGTTTCCAATACTGCTAGGTCAGCTGTTGGAAGTGATATCCTTGACCGCGAAATAATATAAGAAAATTGGCAAAAACATGAACAAAGTAAAATCTCAATCGACGAGCCGATGGATGCAGTAAATCTAGGAAGCACCGAGAAACTTAAAAACCTCAAGATTGGGGCCAATTTGAGTGACAAGCAAAAGCGGGAGATAATCGAGCTGTTGACTGAGTATGCAGATGTATTCGCCTGGTCATATAGTGACATGCCAGGGCTCGACCAGTTAATAGTAGTTCACAAGCTTCCCACGAGAGAAGATGTCAAACCTAAAAAACAAAAGTTAAGAAGGTTTAAGCCTAACATCTTACTAAAGATCAAAGAGGAAGTAAGAAAACTACTAGAGGTAGGGTTTATTGAGGTGTCAGACTACCTGAAATGGGTAGCAAATATAGTCCATGTTCTAAAAAAGAATGGGAAAGTGTGAGTGTGCGTAGACTTCCGAGACTTAAATCAAGCTATGCTAAAAGACAATTTCCCTCTACCTCACATCAATGTCCTAATAGATAATACTGTAGGGAACCATCTCTTTTCATTTATGGACGGTTTCTCAGGATATAATCAGATAAAAATAGCTGAAGAAGATAAAACCAAAACAACCTTTATCACAATATAGGGAACTTTCTGTTACAAAGTTATGCCTTTCGGTTTGAAAAATGCCGGGGCAACGTATCAAAGAGTTATGATCACGATACTTCATGACATGATGCACTAAAAGTGGAAGTATATGTTGACGACATGATAGCCAAGTTTAAGGGAGAAGAAAGCCATGCAGTTATCTTGAAGAAACCATTCTAGCGGTTGAGAAAGTTTCAGCTTAAGTTAAATCCTAAAAAGTGTACTTTTGGGGTTACAATAGGCAAGTTGTTAGGGTTTGTTATAAGCCAAGAAGGTATTAAAATCGATCTTGACAAGGTAAAGGCCATACTAGAACTACCCTCTCCGCAAACTATCAAAGAGGTGAGAGGTCTGCTGGGAAGGTTGAATTACATAGCACGTTTCATCTTATAGCTCACAGACAAATGTCGCCCACTATTTTGTCTGTTAAAAAAGAATGCCATGGTAAAATGAGACGATGAATGCGAAGAAGCATTCAGGACGATCAAATACTATCTCACAAATCTCCTAGTCTTGATAGTTCCAAAACAAGGAAAGCCCTTATTCTTGTACCTCACGATACTCCCTGAATCTATGGGGTGCGAGTAGGACAAAAAGATGAAGAAGGAAGGGAACATTCCATATACTATCTAAGCAAGAAGTTTATAGAAGGGGAACAGAGGTACTTTGAAATAAAAAGAACTTGTTGTGCTTTGATTTGGTCATGCACCGGTTAAGGCAATACACCCTTTACTACCCCATTGAGTTGCTAACAAGACACAATCTTCTAAAATGCTTGGTAGAGAAGCCCGTTTTGTTAGGGAGAATCTCTAAATGGCAAATGCTCTTATTAAAATTTGATATCACATATATAAATAAAAATTCAATAAAGGGCAATCTTTAGCTGATCAGCTAACAGAACACCTAATTGAGGGAGATCCTCGAGAATTACAAGCCTAATTCCTTGATGAAATTATATTAACAGCGAAGGGCGAGCCAACAAAAGATTATGGGACATAACAAAGACCTAAATGGAAGATGTTCTTTAATGGAGCTGCCATTGTATTCGGTTGTGGGATTGGGGCAGTACTAATATCACAAGAAGGAACATGATTCCCCTCAGCAACGAGACTCACATTTCCATATACTAATAATATTGCGGAATATGAGGTGTGTATCCTTGGCCTCAAAATGGCGTGTCACATAGAAATCCGTGAATTAGCAGTATACGGAGATTCTTCACTCATCATATTACAGATACGAGGGGAATACAAAACTAAAGACTCCGAATTGGTACCATACCATCAACATTTGACAGAGCTAATCGACGAATTCGAAGTAATCACCTTCACATACATCCCAAGGGCTCAAAATTAGTTTGCAGATACTCTCTCCACATTAGCATCTATGATTCAGATAACAGGGGAGCCAGAGTCCAATCACTGAAAATAGAAATTGAAAATCAGCCCACCTATTGTCTGGTAATCGAGAAAGCACTAGATGGTAAGCCTTGGTATTACAATATCAAAACTTTCCTTCAAGAAGGTAACTACCCTGAAATGGTTAGTAAAAATGACTAAAGAACACTCAGAAGGTTAGTAAGTCACTTATTACTAAATGGGCCTATGCTTTATAGAAGATCACCTGATACCACCTTGCTAAGATGTGTGGATGAAAAAGAGGCATGTGAACTGATGAAAGAAGTGCATGAAGGAGTATGTGGACCTCACATGAACAGATACATGCTCGCTCGAAAAAATAATGAGAATAGGCTATTACTAGTTAACAATGGAATTAGACTGCATTAAATACGTCAAGCACTGTGACTTGTGTTAAGTTTATGCAAACCGAATAAACTCCCCACCTAAAGAGCTTCATTTGTTGTTTGCACCATGGCCTTTCTCCATGTAGGGAATCGACATCATTGGGCCAATTACTCCTAAAGCATCTAATGGTCATAGATTCATATTGGTAGCCATGATTACTTCACCAAGTGGGTAAAAGCTTCATCATACGCTAGTGTCACAAAAGGGGTAATAGTGCGATTCTTGAAGAGGGACATAATAGCCCGTTATGGAGTTCTTGAATCAATTATCACCAATAATGGCACCAACCTCAACAACAAGTTGATGACAGATTTGTGTCAACAATTCCATATAAACCACAAAAATTCAACTCCCTATCGACCTTAGATGAATGGGGCAATAGAAGCAGCCAACAAGAACATTAAAAGAATTATCGAAAAGATGACAATCACTTACAAGGATTGGCACGAGATGCTACCATTTGCTCTCATGGCTTACAGAACCTCAATTCGAACTTCTATTAGAGTTACCCCATATTCTCTGGTATATGGTACTAAAGTAGTTATACCAATCGAAATTGAAATACTATCCTTTAGGATCTTATCAGAAATGTAATTAGATGAATTTGACTGGTTAAAGAAGAGACTTGATCAATTGAATTTAGTCGACGAAGAAAGACTCGCTGCATTATGTCACGGCCAGTGCTACCAACAAAGAATGGCCCGAGCATTCAACAAGAAAGTGAGACCTCGATGTTTCAAAGAAGGAGATCCGGTGCTAAAGAAAGTTTTCCCAAATGCTCAAGATTCAAGAGGGAAGTTTACCCCAATCTATGAAGGCCCATATGTTGTAAAAAAGGTATTGTTAGGAGAAGCTTTAATATTAACTCAAATGGATGGTCCAGAATTGAGAGATCCCATTAACATGGATGCTGTTAAAATATACTATCCTAAGGCAAGAAAATTGAAATTTTGCCAAGGTTTATGAATGCCAATATTCAGTACAAATTTCGTTAAGTTTATTTTTCATTCCTTCTATAAGCAAAGTTAATGTCTCTGAATGATCAATCATTTCAACCAATTCTCATTAAAACAAATGTCCATATACACACATTACCCATTGCCTCACAATGAATAAGGAACATTGAAGTGATAACAAATCTCAATAGATTTTGTGATATAATTCTATCTATTTTTTGAGCATTAGACTTGGTGCACTAATAGGATAACACCACAATCACAAGAGTCATGCTCACAAGAAAGAAAGCACATTAAGGTCCTCAACCCTGCTTTGAAGCAAGAGTAAGCAAAAAAGGAGCAAACCAGTACGAAGGCCCGGTTGTTTAGTTGCTATCCGATATAAACCAATAAGCATTCGGAGTAAATAACCATCATTCATCATGAATTACATATTCTAAGATAAGCAGTTTGGAAGACATCTCTTATCAATCAGTTAACCAGTTCGTTAAAAGTGTTTTAAGAAATGTTAAGTAAGTCAGCCCACAATAGGGCACTTTTTCAGATACAATAGCTTAAAGTCGGCCCATAATGGGGCACTTTCTTGGTTATACTTTCTTAAAGTGAGCCCACAATGAGGCACTTTCCTAGACATGCTCTCTTAGGGTTAGCCTATAGGGGCACCTTCCGAAACACCTGTTCTCTAAACAAGACGCTTCCTAATTATCGATTAGTTAGCTCATAGGAACACTTTTCTAGATAATTTATTGATTAGTTGACTTATGGGAGCACTTCTCCAGATAACTGATTAGTCAGCTCATAGGAGCACTTTTCTAGATAATTCGTCGATTAGTTAGCTCATAGGAGCACTTCTCTAGATAATTGATTAGTCAGCTTATAAGAGCACTTTTCTAAGATAATCTAGCGATTAGTCAGCTCAAAAGAGCACTTCTCTAGATTATTCCCTTTAAGGTTGTTAGTCCTATAAGGCACTTCCTAATATTGACCAGTCAGCTCATGAGAGCACTCCTCCAGAACATTTCTTCTCCAACAGTTGCTAGTTTATCTAGACTCCTTCTATTGGCAGGTGGCCGGCTCATAGGAGCGCTTCGTTAGACAATCTTTTCTTTACGGTCGCTAGTCCTATAGGACGCTTTCTTTTTATTAGTTAGTCTACTCATAAATAACACACTCCTAAACAATCCCTGAAATGTTTCCTATCATCGATTAGTTAGCTCATAGAGCACTTTTTTAGATGATATCTTACTTTATGTTGTTTAAGATCATTCCTCAAGCAGTATTAATCATCACAAAGCATTCATGGGATTATTAGCTCATGGAGCATTTTCCTACTAAAACCGAGTTCAGATAACCAGTAAACTAAGGTGTTATCCATTTAGTCTGTCAGCCAAAAATGGCGCTTTCTTGTTTTTATAGTTAAGTTTTTCAAACTTTACTATAAAGAGGGGTAGCTGTAAACATCTCATTTTTTGCCCTTAATCATTAATAATGTCTAATTTACATTTTTTTTCATTTTTTCAAAATTTTCATTTTTTTTTCAATTTTAGGAAAAATAAAAGAAAAAATAAAACAAATAGGAAAAATATCCCAATTTTGGAAAATAATGGTAGAAATAATAATAAGAGGAGTTAAATAATTTATAAAAATTTTTAGAATTTCAAAATAATATAAAAATAATGAAAATTGAATCGCATATATGCAATTTGCGTTAAATAAAAAAAACTGAAAAGTGGGTTAGCTCAGCTAGTCCAGACCATGGCTTTCGTGTGGTGGTGTGGGGGGGGGGTGGGGGGGCTCGATCGCGAGTTTGAAACACAGGGGAAGCAATACGAGTTTTGCAATTTTTTTTTTCATTTCCCAAGACACGTATTAGCACCTGATTGGATGGAGGGAGCGCATGCGCCGGGCACGTGATCGTCTTCAACCTCCATTCGAAACAGTCATTAGTCACAGGAAAAAAGAAATTTAGCAGTTTTGATGCGATTTTTTGCACAAATCCACTAAATCTTTAACAAAAATGAGATAAACATCATCTAATTAGCATAAAATCCTAACAAAATTAAAGCAAATCGGAGATGGGCTTTTCAACTGAGATACGATTCGTCATAATCGGAGGAAATCCGAGCTTATCCAGCTCGATTTCTAATGCCTATAAATAGAGCTGGATGTGGGGAAACCAAAACTCGGATCAGAAGAGAGAAAAAGAGAGAAAACACAAGGTTTCGAAGCTCACCGGAGTTTATCCCACACCGCGATCGCCAATTAAGCCAAGAACCACAATTAGGAGGCATTTCTAAAGAAATTCACCACCACGATTAGATTACCCACCCCCTAAAAGCTTGAAAGCCGCCTTCAAAAGCCCACAAAAACCGTTGGAATGCCACCGTAAAAAACCCTCCAACCGTTGCCTGATTCGACCTGACCCGCGATCTACGACCCGTACCCAAGTAAGTTGGTTTTCCATTATTTTTATTTTTATTTTATTTTCTTATTCTTTATTCTATTTATTTATTATTTATCCGTATTTATTTATTTAGATATTTATTTCATTAGAAATTTATAGTCTTGAAAATAGAAATAATCAAATAATAATGTTAGGGTTTTAATTAGTTTTTTTTAGAATAGATATGTTTAGTTTAATATAAAAATAATAAAAATAAAAAAATTAAAATAAAATAATGAGAAAAAATAAATAAAAATTTTAAAATTAAATAATTAGTTGAGATAATAACATGAATTAATAATTGATCGTTTTATCACTAAGAAAAATCTTTTTTTTTTCAAAATAAATCCAAAGTTGGTTATTCTTAAATCAATTTGTTTTTAGAAAATAAAATAATAAATCTTAGGTTTAAATTTTTTTCCAAAATTTAAAAAATGATAATGAATTTAAATATGAAGTATTTTCATAATTAAAATTAACAAACCTACTAAAGCTTTTTATAAAAAGCGAACAACAGCTTGTTTGATCTTGAATAGCGAGTACGCAGGTATCATTACGGGGCAACTCTAAAAAGAAATAAAAAATCAATTTTCAAATTATTATAATTTGTTTTACATGTTGATCGTTGCGGATCGTAGCTTAATAATTTATAAACCTGTTCCTTGCTTCCAACTACGATGCAATAGGCAAGCACACCTATTGTAGCGTAATATAGTGTTCGAAATCAGGGTCGTTCCAAGGAAGATTAAAGTTCACCAATTACTAATATTTACTCCGTTCCTATTATCCAACCGATCAAGGCGAGTAAATGATTTAATGAACTTAACTAAAAGAGACAAATTATAAAATGTACTGAGCTAAAGAAAAGGAACTTAACAAAGCACGAGTTCGAATTAACAACCAACCTAGACCTCTCTCTAATCCCATTAGTGCCATGCGAATCATTAGAAACAAAAGATCAAACAATCCAGTTCTTAAGTTGTGGAGTTTCATTAGTTAAACTAATAGTTCTCTCAAATCTATTAGCTTATCTAATCCTAGGTTTATCTGTTAGAATCTCTTCTCAACCAATAGCAATCTAGGATTGCATGAAGCACTTGACTCTCTCACTGTTCGGTTGGTAAATAGAAGATTTTTGCTATCCTATCTCTAGAATCACAATCAAATCTCATTCATTACCCTTAGATCTAATCATATAAGCAATTTCTCAATCAAATTGAATGAAATCAAACATAGATTCATACTCCGAAAATATAAATCTAAGATACACATCAAGAACAAGTAATGAAACAAAAGAACATCAATATGTCTTCATTAAGATCAATCGTTCATCACATGACAAGAATGGTTTCAAAAGAGATCTAGATCTCTAGATTACTCCTCCATGAGAGAGAGAATGTAATTACAACTGATAGGAGAGAAACTAAAGTTCATGATTACCACCCAGAAGTTTGAATCTTGAATACTTTGGTTGAGATAATGACCTTCTTGTGTTGTTGTTCCAAGAGAGAAAGGTGAGGTGTGTGTTAAATGTAAACCTTAAGTCTGCCCCCTTTTTCTCTCCACTTAAATATATATATATATATATATATATATATACACGTACAAAGTAAGAGAAAAGGGGCAAATATTAGGAAAATTAAAGTTACGGCTGGTTCATACGCCCCGTATGGAAGGGGCGTAGTGCCTTTTGTACATTTTGGGGGGCTAGTCTGGGTTGATACGGCCCCGTATGGAGGGGTGTATGGGAAAAAAGCTTAGCTTTTCCTTTTCTTTTCTTGATGAATCTAATTGATTTCTTCGTGATAGGTTCCACATCACCTGAAAGCAATACATTATGCTATTAAGTACCAATTCTAAATGATTTCTACTCGATTTACAACAAAAAGAACTTGAAATCATCTAGGAATTAAAAGTGTTTCGTCCTTCATCAAATTCCCCTACACTTGATTCTTTGCTTGTCCTCAAGCAAAATAGATAAACGCTCAATTCACTGAGGACTCACAAAACAAACAATCATTAACATTCATTAGTTATAACTTTGAAACACAAAAGGATTCCTCTTTCTTTTAACTTGTATTACACCTTATCAAGGAAATTGAATAGAGGAAACTTCAGCCAAAAGTCTAGAACTAGTCAATGTAAATCAAGCTTTTATCCCTATTGTTAAGGTTAGCTTCCAAAACTACGATTAATCGCAAGTTCAAATAGACAAAAAGGAGAATTAGTTCACTTTGAAAAGTTATTTAAGAGGATATGATCCTTTAGGCAATCTGTCCAAGCAAAGTAACCCGAAAAGAAAGTAGACTGCATCAGTACTCCACCTAGCTTCTCCCTTCTATAAAAGATCTCTTCATGGTTTATTTTTAATCAGCTAAATTGGATCTCGCAACCCATGTAGCGAGCTTTCAGCCGATAATCTCAGGTTCATCACCTAAGTTAATAGACGTTGTCCCCTCAAATGAAGGCGTCCCTACGGACTTAATTACTCGAGTTGGAAGAATCCTTCAATTTTTTTTTTTTGCTTTGCTTTCCCATCTTGTTTTGGTAATTTCCTCAGTCGGCCGATCCTAAGCTAGGCGACCTTAGGTGACTAGGTTTTAAAGGGACCCCAACGAACCTCTATTACCTTAACCTTTAGGGAAGTTATTCAAATAGTTAGTAGAGGGGTTAGACTTTGCTCTTCTGAGGACTAAAGCCCGCCCACACTAAAAGAATTCTATTTACTTTGACTGATTTATGGATTAAAGAGATCTCTTAAGAAAGAATCACTAAGAAGACTACCTCATTTGCCCCTTCTTTGAGGGTTAAATGACTCTCTAGAAATTCAAAAGAGAACTAACCCTCCTAGAAAACTTTCCAAAGTTAAACCAATTGACCTTTTTCTAAGGATCCCGAACTAATCCTAATTCCAAAATCTAACGTTAAGCAACGGGTAAACTTGCTTCACAAGGATTTCATCCCACAATTTTGGCCAAGTTAACAAAATTCAACATGATTAGAGTGCATTACAAGATAAGCTTTCAGAGTGAATCCCTTATTGAATGCTAAATTTTCTTTTTCCATCAGGGATGAATACATAGAAAAATTTGAATTTTTTTTTCACAAATGTATTGATAAAAGAAAATTTTTGAAAATTTTTCTATCTTTTGCCAAACTTCAACCACTCCTAGTTCATTTTTCTTCCTTCTACAATGAATCCCATTCTTCTCCCCCACAGTTAAATGAGACATTGTCCCCAATGTCTTGACATATAATTTCGAGGTAAGAGAAAACAAATGCATCAACAAGTTATTATATGATAAGGAAAGAAAAGAACTAGTACTCCCCTAAGTCTGGGTTAGCACAAATCGACCTCACGAACCACCACGAGTTGAGGAACAAGAAAGTTAAAAAGTCCTTGCAGCAAAAGTAAAGCAGAATCTACGATCTCTGCATCCTCAAAAGTTACTTTAACGCGCCGTGAGAGGTGGAAAAGAGAAAGAAGACGATGATTTTGTGAAGTTTTATGTGTGTGCTGTGAAGGAGAGTGAGAGCGTGCGAGGAAGAAAGAGAGAGAGATAGATAGAGATGAGAGGGGAAAACAAATCTGAAACGAGAGAGCAAGGGAGTGTTTTGTTTTGTTTTGTTTTTTTTTTTTTTTTAACACAGGTGCACAATGTTTCCATTCCATACGCCTCGTATGGAAGGGGCGTAGCGCCCTCTGTGTATCTTGGGGGGGCCGGCCTGCATCCATACGGCCCCATATGGAAGGGGCGTGTGGGCGTATCAGCAACTTTTTTTTTTTTTTTTTATCTCTGGAATGAAATGTGGTGAATTCCTCAACTCGAGATGCACCTCCCAAGCTCCTCATGGATCAACCTGCCCTTCGCAATAAAAAATCCTCAAAGTTCTCTATTTTCGAAAGTTGTAGAAGATCCAAAACGCGACTTCTATATAATCAAAAAGCATTAAGGAGGAAAGATAAACTAAACATATACATGCAAAAGAAAAAGAAAAAGAAAAAGAAAAAGATAGGCCCCGGTAGCCTTTCAAAAGACGCTTTGTTTAAAGTCGTTAGCTCGATGTCTTGAAGTCACTTCAAGTGGATGGGGGAAAGAGAGTAAACTCTTGTCTTTCTTTAAAAACCTCTTGTTGACCATGCTATAATTTAAGCCTTTGGCCATTTACCTTGAAGATGCCCTTGTCGGGGTGTTCAATCTCAACCACGCCATAGGGGAAGACTTTCCTTACCCTAAAAGGGCCCGACCATCTGGACTTTAGCTTGCCTGGAAACAACTTCAATCTTGAGTTAAAGAGTAGAACAAAGTTACCCTCCTTGAAACGTCTTGGGTGTTGTATTCTAGAATCATGATACCTCTTTGCTCTTTCTTTATAGGTGAAGGAATTCTGATAAGCCATGAGTCTCCACTCATCCAACTCATTGAGTTGCATTTGTCTTTGTATTCCGGCCTTCTCAAGATCTAAATTGACTGATTTAATAGCCCAATAGGCTTTGTGCTCGATTCTGACGGGGAGGTGGCATGCCTTACCATACACAAGCCGATAAGGAGTAGATCCCAACGGTGTTTTATAGGCCGTTCTATAGGCCCACAAGGCATCATCCAATCTTTCAGCCCAGTCCTGCCTATGGTGTGCTACAGTTTTCTCTAGGATGCGCTTTAATTCTCTGTTCAACACCTCCACTTGTCCACTAGTTTGGGGGTGATATGGGGTGGCAAGTCTATGAGTAACCCCGTATCTTTTCAACACCTTCTCAATTTGAGTATTACAGAAGTGAGTGCCTCTGTCACTAATAAGGGCTCGTGGGGACGCAAACCTACATAAAAGCTTTTTAAGGAACTTTACCACCACCTTGGAGTCATTTGTTGTCAAAGCTTGCGCTTCCACCCATTTGCTCACATAATTCACAGCAACCAATATGTACTTGTTGCTAAAAGAGGGGGGGTCCCATGAAGTCAATACCCCATACGTCAAACACTTCACACTCAAGGATGTATTGTTGGGGCATTTCATCTCCTTTGACAGCTGTCACATTGCGCTACATAGCTTTGAGCATCTTTAAACATTGAAGGCCAATAAAAACCTGACTCCAAAACCTTGTGGGCAGTCCGGTTGGCACTATGATGACCTCTGGTTGGTCCAGAATGACAGTGGAAAAGAATCTTCCATCCTTCTTCCCGAGAGACACACCTCCTGATTAATTGATCGGCACAAACTCGAAACAAGTATGGATCTTGCCAAAAGTAGTGTTTCAAATCGGCAAAGAACTTCTTCTTTTGATGATAATTCAAGTCCTTGGGGAGAACCCTAGCCACTAAATAATTGGCGATGTCAGCGAACCATGGTGTGCTAGATTCTTCCAAAGAGCACACCACAAACAATCTCTCCTCTGGAAACTTGTCATTGATGTCTGAATCATTGAACTTTTGTAAGTGTAGATTTTCCAACCTTGACAGATGATCAGCTGCTAAGTTTTCGGTACCCTTCTTGTCTTTAATCTCAAGGTCGAATTCTTGGAGGAGTAGGATCCATCTTATGAGACGCGGTTTGGCGTCTTGCTTTGTCAACAAATACTTCAAAGCTGAATGGTCCATATATACTACGACCTTGGATAAAATGAGATAGGGGCGGAATTTATCAAAAGCAAAGACAACCGCCAATAATTCCTTTTCAGTTGTTGTATAGTTCTCTTGTGCGGAATTCAATGTTTTGCTTACATAATGGATGGGTTGGAAATATTTATCCTTGCGTTGTCCCAGCACAACCCCAACAGCTAGATCACTTGCATCACACATCAACTCGAAGGGAAGACTCCAATCCGGTGTGACCATAATAGGAGCATGAGTAAGTTTTTCCTTAAGAAGGTCAAAGGCATCAAGGCATCCTTGAGTGAATTCAAAAGGGGCATCCTTTTCCAAGAGCTTCGTCATCGGCCTTGCAATCCTTGAAAAATCTTTGATAAATTGACGATAAAAACCGGCATGGCCTAGGAAGCTTCTTATTGCCTTTACTGAAGATGGTGGAGGAAGTTTGGATATTGCTTCCACCTTTGCTTCATCCACTTCAATTCCCTTCTTAGATATTTTATGGCCTAGCACAATCCCTTCTTGTGTCATAAAATGACACTTCTCCCAGTTCAATACCAGATTAGTGTCCTCACATCTTTGCAAGACTAGATTCAAATGATCAAGGCATTCATCAAAGGAGTCCCCATAAACTGAAAAATCATCCATGTATACCTCCATACTATCTTCAATCATGTCTTTAAAGATGGCCAACATGCATCTCTGAAAGGTGGTTGGTGCATTGCACAGTCCAAAAGGCATTTTTCGATAAGCAAAGGTCCCAAATGGACAAGTGAAGGTTGTCTTCTCCTGGTCTTCCGGTGCAATGGGGATTTGAAAATACCCGGACATTCCATCCAGGAAACAATAGTAAGCGTGCCCAGCCAGCATCTCCGGCATTTGATCAATGAAAGGAAGAGGGAAGTGATCTTTTCTAGTGGCCTCATTGAGTTTGCGATAATCAATGCATACTCTCCACCTAGTGATCGTTCTCATAGGAATAAGCTCATTTTTTTCATTTGGCACGACAGTCATACCACCCTTCTTTGGAACGACTTGTACATGACTTACTTATAGGTTGTCAGAGATTGGGTAGATCATCCCCGCATCAAGTAGTTTTACTACTTCCTTTTTCACCACGTCCTTCATGTTTGGGTTCAGTCTACACTGGGGTTGGATCACAGGCTTAACATCATCTTCCAACAGGATTTTATGGGTACAAAATTAGGGACTAATGCCCTTTATATCAGCCATCTTCCAAGCAATAGCTTTCTTATGTTCACCAAGAACAAGTAAGAGCTTCTCCTTCTGATCCTTGTTGAGATTTGAAGATATGATGACTAGAAGTTTAGAACCCTCTTCCAAGAATGCATATTGAAGATAACTCAGTAGTTGTTTGAGCTCCAATTCAGGGGGCTCCTCTATAGACGGCTTAGACTTGTGGATGTTGGAACGACTTATATCCTTAAAGCCTTTATCCTTTTTTAATTTGGCATAGTCATTAAGTTGCTTTACAACTGATCTCAATACCTCACTTTCGAATTCTTCTTCTCCCTCACTCATTAAGAAAAACTCCACTTCATCATCAACCAACAACTCTCCCAAAGCATTAGACACCGTCACATCAAGGTAATCTATAGCAAAACATGTATCATCATGATGCATACTTTGTTTTAGAACATCTGGCATGTTTATTATGACCTCTTCATTCCCCACTCGTAGGACCTAACTTCCCATTTCCTACGTCTATCACAGCCCTTGCCGTAGCCAGAAATGGTCTTCCCAGAATGAGAGGAATCTCCACATCAGCTTCCATATCAAGGATGACGAAGTCCGCTGGAAAAATGAAGTCCTGGACTTTTACTAACACATCTTCCACTACCCCCCTTGGGAATTTTACCGATTGGTTGGCCAATTGCAAGCTCATTCTTGTTGGCTTGGGTTCCCTACACCCCAGCTTTTTAAATAAGTGGTAAGGCATAAGGTTGATGCTTGTCCCAAATCTGCCAATGTTTTTTCCTCTGATAAATTCCCAATAAGACAAGGAATTGTAAAACTCCTAGGATCTTTGAGCTTCCTAGGTAGTTTATTTTGGATCACAGCTAAGCACTCTCCCCCAAAGTTACAGAAGAAAACTCTTCCAATTTCCTCTTGTTTGACAACAATTCCTTTAAAAATTTTGCATATTTTGGCATTTGAGTCAGTACCTCAACTAGGGGAAGGTTGATATGCAACTGTTTAAACACTTCCAGGAATCTCCCATACTGTTCATCAGTCTTATCTTTCTTTAATATGGCTGGATAGGGAATGGTGGGCTTGTATTCTGGGACGGGCATTGATGTGGAATCTTGCTCATCTAGCTGTTTACCCTTATTCTTGATGGTAGTTGGCTCCTTGGTCGACTTAATTACCCCATTCTCTTCTTCCTGAACTTTAGAATGTAGCTCCTTACCACTCCTCAAAGCTATTGCCTTAACATGTTCTCTGGGGTTTGGTTCTGTATTTCCTGGGAGTGAGCCCTGAGGCCTTTCTGATAGAAGTTTGGCCATTTGCCCGACTTGTGTCTCCAGGTTGCGAATAGATGCATCATGATTCTTAAGAGTGGTTTCTTGATTTTTCAAGATCTGGTGGATGGACTTATCTCTTTCTTCAGAATCCTTTACCAGCTTAGTCAGCATCTCCTCAACCGACGACTTAGATGATTGGCCAGGTGGTCTTTGAAAGCCTGGAGCAGGATTAGGGTTGTTCCTTTGTATGTTGTTGTTGTTGCTCCATGAAAAGTTTGGGTGATTCCTCCAACCCGGATTATAAGTGTTGCTATATGGGCTGTTTTGAGGTCGAGATGAACTTCCCACATAATCAACATAGGCAGTGTCGGTTCCCTCATCAAAGTAAGGCTCTACAGTTGCTGCTAGTTGAGACGAGGTAGACATTTGATTGACTTGTCTTGCTAACGCATCAACCTTGGCAAGTATAGTAGAGGCTACATCCATCTCCATAACACCAGGAGTCCTTCTATCTCTAATTCGACCACGTGAGCTCTCATATTTGTCTTCGGCCATGTCTTCAAAAAGACGTAAGCTTTCCTCTAGGGTTTGGTGTTTGAGAGTCCCACCAGTAGCTGCATTAATCGCTTGCTTTGTTTGATAATTCAGCCTATTGTAAAATAACTGAACCTGCCACCATTCGGGAATCCCATGTTGCGGACATTTTCTCAATGATTCCTTGAATCTCTCCCATGCCTCAAAGAGAGTTTCTGAGTCCTTCTGATAGAATCCTTATATCTCTGATCTGAGTTTGGCAGTCTTTGAGGGAGGAAAGTATCTATCCATGAATCTCGTTAATAAATCATTCCATGTAGTGATGGACTCATTGGGTAAGTTCCCCAACCATTGCCTAGCTTCCCCCCTTAAGGAAAATGGGAAAAGTCTAAGCCTTTTTGCATCTTCGCTAACCCTATTAAACTTGAAAGTGTTGCATAACTCTAAGAAGAGTCGAACATGTGTTGTGGGGTCTTCATCCTGTAATCCTTCAAACTGGGCATTGTCTTGAACCATCTTGATCATACTTGGCTTTATCTCGAAATTGGTGGCCTGAACCCGTGGTCTGACAATATTGGAAGTTATACCTTGAAGATTTGGTCGAGAATAATCTAAATTGGTTCTTGGAAGAGCATTCACTCTTCCCCTGTTTTGAACTATCTGATGAGGGGGCAGAGGGTTTTCAACTGGATCATCTTTTGGTACATTCTCCATCTCTCCTTTTGGTGAGTCTTCCTTTAGACTTGTTGATGAAGCTTTTGCCTTAAACTTTCCTCTCTTCTTGTATCTTCGAATAACTCTTTCAGTTTTGGATTGAAGTCAACAAGTTCTTTAGAATGGCCTCTGGTCATGCACTGTCAAGAGATGTAGAAAGTCAGTAGATTCACTATTTAATTAACCAGATGAATATCAACGAAACAAATAAAAAGAAAATGGCTGAATTAATAAGTAAGAAGTGTTCTTAATAAAGGTGAAATCCTTAATACTTCCTCGGCAACGGCGCCAAAAACTTGATCGTTGCGGATTGTAGCTTAATAATTTATAAACCTGTTCCTTGCTTCCAACTACGATGCAATAGGTAAGCGCACCTATCGTAGCGTAATATAGTGTTCGAAATTAGGGTCGTTCCAAGGAAGATTAAAGTTCACCAATTACTAATATTTACTCCATTCCTATTATCCAATTGATCAAGGCGAATAAATGATTTAATGAACTTAACTAAAAGAGACAAATTATAAAATGTACTGAGCTAAAGAAAAGGAACTTAAGAAAACACGAGTTCGAATCAACAACTAAGCAACCTAGACCTCTCTCTAATCCCATTAATGCCATGCGAATCATTAGAAACAAAAGTTCAAACAATCTAGTTCTTAAGCTGTGGAGTTTCATTAGTCAAACTAATAGTTCTCTCAAATCTATTAGCTTATCTAATCCTAGGTTTATCCATTAGAATCTCTTCTCAACCAATAGCAACCTAGGATTGCATGAAGCACTTGACTCTCTCATTGTTCGGTTGGTAAACAGAAGATTTTCGCTATCCTATCTCTAGAATCACGATCAAATCTCATTCATTACCCTTAAATCTAATCATACAAGAAATTTCTCAATCAACTTGAATGAAATCAAACATAGATTCATACTCCAGAAATATAAATCTAAGATACACATCAAGAACAAGTAATGAAACAAAAGAACATCAATATGTCTTCATTAAGATCAATCCTTCATCACATGACAAGAATGGTTTCAAAAGAGAACTAGATCTCTAGATTACTCCTCCATGAGAGAGAGAATGTAATTACAATTGATAGGAGAGTAACTAGACTTCATGATTATCACCCGGAAGTTTGAATCTTGAATACTTTTGTTGAGATAATGACCTTCTTGTGTTGTTGTTCCAAGAGAGAAAGGTGAGGTGTGTGTTAAATGTAAACCCTAAGTCTGCCCCCTTTTTCTCTCCACTTAAATATATATATATATATATACATGTACAAAGTAAGAGAAAAGGGGCAAATATCAGGAAAATTAAAGTCGCGGCTGATCCATACGCCCCGTATGGAAGGGGCATAGCGCCTTCTGTGCATTTTGGGGGGGCTGGTCTAGGTTGATACGGCCCGTATGGATTCCATACGCCCCGTATGGAGGGGTATATGGGCAAAAAGCTTGGCTTTTCCTTTTCCTTTTCTTTTCTTGATGAATCCAATTGATTTCTTCATGATAGGTTCCACATCACCTGAAAGCGATACATTTTTCTATTAAGTACCAATTCTAAATGATTTCTACTCGATTTACAACAAAAAGAACTTGAAATCATCTAGAATTAAAAGTGTTTCGTCCTTCATCACATGTATCCAAAATAATAAAAAATAGTAAAAATAAAAATAAAAAGATAATAAAAATAACAAAAATAAAAGAAAAAATATCAGAACATGGTCCAAATTTCAAAAGAATAAGGTGGTAACTTTAAGGTTTTAATAGGTTAGCCTCCTGAGTTAAGAACATCTGGTTTTACTTTTTACTTTTTTCATTTACAAAAATAAAAAGAGAAGATTTTGTTGACTAGTTGTCCAAATTAGAATTAATCCGCTCAATTAGTTATAATTCAATAATTTTTCCCAACCTCAATTGGGTGGCGACTTTAAATAAAATAAAATTCCTAATTCGAGTCGATGATTTATATTAGATGAGCATAGAGTCCAATGTAAATCAGATTAGGAATATGAATGAAAAAAAATAAAAAATTAGACTTGATAGTTGTGATATGTTATTATTTGAGAAGAGATGACAGTTGTAAATGGAGACTTTAGGCTCAAAAAAAGAAGTTGGAGGGTATGTTCATAGTGATGAGATTCGAAGGTTCACACACATACAGTAACTCGCTGAATAGTCATAATCACCCATAGCTGAATTGCAATCTCCTTACTAGCTAATTTGTAAATCTTGTTAGGGATAATCCTGATATGAAGGTAGTTAAGCTAGCTTCTGTTGTTGTAGCGACCCACCTATTAGGTCTGATTCTTGAATCTGTTCCTAAATTCCTGTAGCTATCCCTAGTACCTGTAGGTAGATTGCTATGCCGTCTCTGAATTAGAGATAAGGCAAATTTAGCTAATATTGAACCTGTAACTCCAACCTGTATGTAATTTTATAAACTTCCTGTAAAATGGTGCTAACAACGCTATCATTTCAAATCCACATCATATCTAAACACATGTACTCAAAATCTCATGTCACATCATACATCATATATATACCATCAGAATCTGCATTCCTGATAAGTAGGCACAACCCATGATTAATCCTATAACCTTAAGTGGCTCAAAAAGATTACAAATCCAACCTTATACACATAAATACTTACATTACAATCTGTAGATTTGATAGAGCCATTTTATACTCAATCTTTATAGTATAAATTGTGTTAAATTATTATTGATTTTATAGAAATCATAAGGAAATGGTACTTTAATTCTATCATCGTGATAAATCAGGTTAAATGGAGTCAAGGATGCTAATTCAAGTATTTTAGAGAAGTCATCTACAACTTGGATCAAGACAAGAAATTACACCACCGGAGGAAGCACGGTTTGAGGCACGGCCAAGGTTCAAACCGTGTTACACACTGGAAAAGAAGGCGAAAATGAGGACTTTGAACAGAGAGAGACACGGCTTAAGGCACGGCCGTGGTGGAACCCGTGGGATAAACCGTGCTTGAAGCCGTGGTGGAAGATAGATGTGCCAAGGAGAAGAAAGTGTGGAACATCAACCAGATGAAGACACGGCTTGAAATCTAGCCGTGGTTGTAACCGTGCTACACACTGGACACGGATGAAGATTTGAAGATTATGCACAGACGAAGGCACGGCTTGAAATCTGCCCGTGTGTGTAACCGTGGTTCACACTGGGCGTGGTTGAAGACTTGAAGAATATGCACAGAGGATGGCACGGCTTAACCCACGGCCGTGTGGTGGGGCGTGCCAGGCAGACGTATCTTCACTTCTCGAAATCTACTTGAAAAAAGAAAGATATTTTCGTATCTTGCTAGCAAAAGATCACATGCTATCCATCTAATAGTATAAATAGAGCCAACCCTAGAGGGTTAGGACAACTTTTGAACTTTGGAATCTGGAATCACCTTGGAGACAAGAAGGAAACGAGGAGTCAGAGCAAGCAACCGGGTTCATTATGTTTCTATCTTTTATTTTCGTTTTGTTGATGAACATGAGTAGCTAAGCTACTTTTCTAGCCAAAGGGTCATAAATGTTTAATTCTCCACGAATTGTGAGGTCTAATTGACTTGTATTTATTCTATTCTTTGCTTTCGGGTATTCATATATCTTCTAATCGTTTTGTCATTATTATCTTTGTTGATTGGTATGAATAGAGCTCTTCTACTCAATTAGCAAGTTAATATATTGTCAACTAGCACGTCAAATCCGTAATTGTTTGATTGTTCTAGTCTTAGTGACGCAATAACATGTTTGGTTATAAAAGAGATGATCGAATTCATGTTATGGAGGTGCGTGATCATGTTTAAATAGGTTATCTTATAATCTACTGGCATGAATTGGTAGTCTCTCTAGATCTTAATGCTATTGATAGATTAAATCCTAAGCGCTTGTCTAAGGGTTGTTTAATCAATAAGAGAAATAATTCAAAGCGCTTGTCCGAGGTTATCGAGGAAGTAAGGAGAGATAGGTTGTTAGAGCTTGTTAATAACCATAACCAATTTATCTAGAACAAGAATAGAGAACATTTGCATCGATGATCAATTCTAGAATTAAACCATCTTGATTCCTTTGGCTAGGCTTTTACCAATATCTGATTTTTTACCTTGTTTTACTTTATTTGATTCACAAACAAAACCTCCCATTTTCCTTTTTCTTATTGTTCTCTTTGAATAGAAATATCTTTACCAATCCCTGTGGATTCGACCCTATTCACCACTATATGTAAATCATATAATTGTCTAGGAGTAGGTTTTATTTTTGTTGGATTCGACACCCATCAAATTTTGGCGCCGTTGCTGGGGATTGGTGTCAAATTTATTTCTATTCTTGTATGACTCGTTCTTCTCAGACAGGTGAACTAACTTATAATCCGGAGATTGAGAAGACTCTAAAGAGGCTGCGACAAGAAGCTAGATCATCCCCCGAACCGAACTTAGTATCGGACTTGTCTGATTCATCCCTTGATTCTGAAAAAGTGGACGACATGGCAAATCTCGAGAGAACCTTAAGGGAGTTGGCTGCACCGGATGTGAATCAACAACCACTTTGTATTCACTATCCCGAACTAGCCGTGGAATTCGAATTGAAATCTGGGTTGATACATCTGCTACCTACATTTCATGGTCTTGAGAATGAAGATCCTCACAAGCATTTGAAAGAGTTTCATATAGTGTGTTCTAGTATGAGGCCGCAAGGAATAACCGACGATCAAATCAAGCTACGTGCTTTTCCATTTTCTTTAAGTATTAAAGCTAAAGATTGGTTGTTTTATTTGCCTCCAGGTTCTATAACCACATGGACTGATATGGTGAGACTCTTCTTGGACAAATTCTTCCCCGCATCCAGAGCCGCTAGTATAAGAAGAGAAATCTGTGGTATAAAACAAAGGGACACCGAGACTCTTCATGAGTATTGGGAGAGGTTCAAGCAACTTTGTGCAAGCTGCCCACAACATGGGATATCTGAACAACTCCTTATCCAATACTTCTACGAGGGCCTACTTCCGATGGAGAGGAAGATGATGGATGCTGCAAGTGGAGGCGCCATAGTAAACAAAACCCCTGGTCAAGCTAGGGAATTGATCTCCATTATGGCTGCCAATTCGCAACAATTTGGGTATAGGCATGATACGTCTTCAAGGAAGGTAAATGAGGTAAATGTGTCTAACCTTGAACATCAAATTTCTAATCTTACCTCCCTTGTGCAGCAGCTAGCTCTTGGAAAAACGCAGCAGGTGAAGGCTTGTGGAATTTGCGCTGCTCCTAATCATCCGACCGACATGTGCCCCACATTGCAAGATGACAACCATGAACACGCCAATGCTGTAGGCGGATTTCCAGGACAACCGCAAAGGAAGTATGACCCTTACTCGAATACTTACAATCCTGGATGGAGGGATCATCCTAACTTCCGATATGGCAATAACCCACAAAGTTTCCAACAATTCCAGCCTAAGCCATCACACCACATACCCCAAGCTCCTTCCACTTCAGGTATGCCCCTTGAGGATATTGTTAAGTCTCTAGCTGTGAATACCAAACAATTTCAGGAGGAAACAAAGCAAAGCATTCAAAACTTGGAGCATCAGGTAAGCCAACTTGCTTCAGCTGTCAATAGGTTAGAAACTCAAGGTAAGTTACCTTCTCAAACTATTCTAAACCCGAAGCAAAGTGTTAATGCCATTACCTTGAGAAGTGGAACAGAATTGCAGGGATCAAATAAGAAAGGAAATCCGTCTAATCTTGAGGAAGAGACCAAGAAAGAGACTTCGACTCCGAGCCAGCAGGGCGACCAGATTAGCAAGTCTCTAGTTGAGCCATCGAAGGTCACATTGATACCACCTCCTTTCCCCTCCAGATTAGCGAAATCCAAGGAGGAAGCGGAAGAAAAAGAGATTCTGGAAACGTTTCGTAAAGTCGAGGTAAATATTCCTTTACTTGATGCAATTAAGCAAATACCGCGCTATGCTAGATTCCTCAAGGACTTGTGCACTAACAAAAGGAAGCTGAAAGGCAATGAAAAGATTAGTGTGAGTGAAAATGTTTCAGCTATTATTCAGAAGAAGCTTCCTCCTAAATGTAAGGACCCAGGTATGTTCGCCATTCCTTGCAAAATAGGTAGTCTTGGAATCGCTAAAGCTATGTGTGATCTAGGAGCTTCTATCAATGTCATGCCTTTGTCTGTTTATCAACGTTTAAATGTTGGTCCTTTAAAGGAAACGGGTATTATTGTTCAACTTGCTGATAGGTCCAATGTTTATCCTGAGGGAGTTCTAGAGGATGTTTTAGTTCAAGTCAATGGGTTGGTTTTTCCTGCTGATTTTTATGTGCTTGACATGGACGATAGTGATTCTCATACTTCATCACTGATATTATTAGGGCGACCATTCCTTAAGACTTCTAAAACGAAAATCGATGTAAATGATGGCACCCTCACTATGGAATTTGATGGTGAAGTGATTAGATTTAACATTTATGATTCCATGAAACATCCTAACGATATCTCTCCTGTTTTTGTTACGGATGCTATTAACCCATCACCACAGGCACCAAGGCTGGAATCAAAATCCTTATCCGAATATTTAGCCAGGAACGTCTAGCCAAAGACGTTAAAGAAAGGCGCTTCATGGGAGGCAACCCATGTAAAAAAAAAAAAAAAAACAAGTTTTGTTTTGCATTAGTTTTGGTTTGTTTTAGTTTTGTTTTGTTTTAGTTTAGTTTGTTTTGATTTTAGTGTAGTTTTGAACTCTTTGGATCGGCTACAGCAAGGATACATATCATTAGATGACACTTTCCAGAGCTTAAAGGGAGCACTCCAATACCAGGGAAGTACCAATATTTCCTTTCTCTTATTCTCTAATGTCCTTTATGTTGTTAATTTCTCTTCAATTGTGTTAAATTAGGAACAGTGAGGACACTGTTCAAGCTAAGTGTGAGGGAGAGGATAATAAAATATAGAGAATAGAGAACTAACTTATACTCTGAATGTTTGTCCTTAAGCAATTTTAAGCCAAATTTTTTCAAAATTATCTTGAAATCTAGAGATTGTACTAAATGTTGTAATAAGCATCTACAAAATGTGAAATTGACTTGTTCAAATGTTTTACTCACCCACTGCTGTGATTAGAATACATGGTTAAAATTAAGTAGTGAAATCTTTAAGAAACAAATTTACTTTGTATTTAGCTTTAGAATTGGAAGTCTAAGAGTAAGTCGAGTCCCTAAGTGAAAAATAAACAAGTTTACTTCTAGGTTATATTAGCTATTGTATACTCTTTGAAGTTGTTTGTAAAGCAATCATAACACTTAGCGAAAAAAAAAAATAAAAAATCAAGCATAGCCATTACTCCAATGATTCAACTAATTGAGTTAAGAGTATTCAAACTTGAATGTTAGAGTGAGGAAGAGTCCGTAGGGGTATCTCAAAACCCGGTCACTTGAGTGATGAGCTCGGGATGTTGCCGACTCAATGAACTCACTATAACGATAAGGGCGAAAAAGGCAAAAGTTCATGAAAAGAAGCGGGCAAAAACCCGTCAAAATAGATGCTTGAATAAATCAAAAGAACATGAATGTGAACATTCATTGAATAAAACAAAGATGTATAAAAGGGAGAATATCTAGCAAAGAGCTATAACCATATGCTTTTACTTTATACTGCAAGGATTATATGCTTGATAATATCCAATGAAGTTTAATTGGGTGTTTTTCCTTAGTGGATTAAGTATTTACTTTTGGAATAACAATTCTTTTGCTAAACATGAGGATTAAAGTTTGTTTTGTTTAGATTAGCTATTGAATTTTGTCCAAAGTAATTTGATCACAGGAAACCAATTGGGTTGAAGAAGTAGACATTAAATTACAAGTCATGAATTACAAATGAATAGATGCTTGGAATGATGAAAAGAAAGCTTGTATAATTTATGACAGATTTCTCAATTGATTTGATGCAATTGCTTGAGGACAAGCAACAGTTTAAGTGTGGGGGAATTTGATAGAGCCATTTTATACTCAATCTTTATAGTATAAATTGTGTTAAATTATTATTGATTTTATAGAAATCATAAGGAAATGGTACTTTAATTCTATCATCGTGATAAATCAGGTTAAATGGAGTCAAGGATGCTAATTCAAGTATTTTAGAGAAGTCATCTACAACTTGGATCAAGACAAGAAATTACACCACCGGAGGAAGCACGGTTTGAGGCACGGCCAAGGTTCAAACCGTGTTACACACGGAAAAGAAGGCGAAAATGAGGACTTTGAACAGAGAGAGACACGGCTTAAGGCACGGCCGTGGTGGAACCCGTGGGATAAACCGTGCTTGAAGCCGTGGTGGAAGATAGATGTGCCAAGGAGAAGAAAGTGTGGAACATCAACCAGATGAAGACACGGCTTGAAATCTAGCCGTGGTTGTAACCGTGCTACACACTGGACACGGATGAAGACTTGAAGATTATGCACAGACGAAGGCACGGCTTGAAATCGGGCCGTGTGTGTAACCGTGGTTCACACTGGGCGTGGTTGAAGACTTGAAGAATATGCACAGAGGATGGCACGGCTTAACCCACGGCCGTGTGGTGGGGCGTGCCAGGCAGACGTATCTTCACTTCTCGAAATCTACTTGAAAAAAGAAAGATATTTTCGTATCTTGCTAGCAAAAGATCACATGCTATCCATCTAATAGTATAAATAGAGCCAACCCTAGAGGGTTAGGACAACTTTTGAACTTTGGAATCTGGAATCACCTTGGAGACAAGAAGGAAACGAGGAGTCAGAGCAAGCAACCGGGTTCATTATGTTTCTATCTTTTATTTTCGTTTTGTTGATGAACATGAGTAGCTAAGCTACTTTTCTAGCCAAAGGGTCATAAATGTTTAATTCTCCACGAATTGTGAGGTCTAATTGACTTGTATTTATTCTATTCTTTGCTTTCGGGTATTCATATATCTTCTAATCGTTTTGTCATTATTATCTTTGTTGATTGGTATGAATAGAGCTCTTCTACTCAATTAGCAAGTTAATATATTGTCAACTAGCACGTCAAATCCCGTAATTGTTTGATTGTTCTAGTCTTAGTGACGCAATAACATGTTTGGTTATAAAAGAGATGATCGAATTCATGTTATGGAGGTGGTGATCATGTTTAAATAGGTTATCTTATAATCTACTGGCATGAATTGGTAGTCTCTCTAGATCTTAATGCTATTGATAGATTAAATCCTAAGCGCTTGTCTAAGGGTTGTTTAATCAATAAGAGAAATAATTCAAAGCGCTTGTCCGAGGTTATCGAGGAAGTAAGGAGAGATAGGTTGTTAGAGCTTGTTAATAACCATAACCAATTTATCTAGAACAAGAATAGAGAACATTTGCATCGATGATCAATTCCTAGAATTAAACCATCTTGATTCCTTTGGCTAGGCTTTTACCAATATCTGATTTTCTTACCTTGTTTTACTTTATTTGATTCACAAACAAAACCCCCCATTTTCCTTTTTCTTATTGTTCTCTTTGAATAGAAATATCTTTACCAATCCCTGTGGATTCGACCCTACTCACCACTATATGCAAATCATATAATTGTCTAGGAGTAGGTTTTATTTTTGTTGGATTCGACACCCATCAAGATTAACACCTGTAGATCTTATTTACAAGCTCTATAACATCATGTATAGGGCATCTTATTACAAGTAACAGAGGTTCCAAAATGGAAACTAAGGTCCTGTTTGCCTCTATTGATGCTCTCCAAAAACCCAAGTCTCCAGCAACTTATTCTTCAGTACCTGTACCTAAGGTTAGCAAAAACACTAACCCCTCAACTTCTTAAGAAGCAAAGTGAGTACATAATCAAGCAACTTAGCAAAAACAAACAATAAAATCACACAACAGTAACCAACAATATTATTAAATACCTCAGAAGTGATTACTTAAGCAAGCAAGTTTTCAACTCAAAGCTATACTCGTAAGAAACCAAATTCAATTTCTTACATTTTAACATCACCATGATCCTACATAATGATATTTTCCTTACAATTCTGTTTTACTAAACTCATAACCTTTTCATTGGAGACCATTTCAAATCACTCCTATTTACTCATAGGTTACAAATACTTTTCAGTTAACCCAGGCAGAGCCTGTCAACTAGTAAATAAACTACCTTCATGTACTTTTCAAAACTTAATGTTTTCTCAATCAATTAAGACATCCTTACATACTCTTTTTAGTTAGAAATATTCAGTTCACCTTTCACCTGCCTTGAATAAAAGGGGTGACCAGATCCCTATAGGTCATTGAACCGAGCTGGTTTGTCAACTGTGCCTCAAACCTATCTGGGTCGACTTAAAGGTCGTACCACAAACTTACTAAGTAGGAAATGGGACTTTCCTTACATTAAGTGTTTTGGATTAGTTGGTACTTACAGCCTAAACCCCATTTGATATGTTCGAGTCCTAAAACTCAGTTAAGTATACTTTAATGAAATTATACATGTCAACGATCAGTTTTCCATTTTATTAGCCATTTAGATATTTCATCATTACCGAGACAACAATAGTATAAACTCAGCCAGTCATATAAACCCCATCCAATAAGCTAAAAATAACCAAGCACTACATCACAATCATAAAGCATTCAATAATTTAAGTTCATTACATCACATACAATTAGGAATAGTACAATCAAATCCTGCACCTAACTCTCATTTTAGTATTTCTAGAATGTTCCCTTTTTCTCACAATCAAACCATATCAGGACACACAACCAGCCATCAGCAATCCAATGTAATTCAACAATCCTCCTGCATTGATTACAGTAAATGATTGTACAGGTAATTTCAGCCAACAACAAGTGGTCTACATTATTAACCATTTGTACCCAAGAGAGGAGTTAAGGGGGTACTCACCTAAAATAATATATGTCAATCCAAATAGTCGCACTAGCCAAATTCCTTTCTCCTCCTCACTCAACATAAATACTTAAATCATCAGTATACTAATCAATGTTACTCCATTTACTTTACTGATCCTTAAATTGCTAATTCAGTATTCCAAACCCCTAAATTCTATCCTAACCTCATATAATCCACCATTTTCCTACAATATCTAATTCATATACATATGGGTATATTACGCTCTATTATATATTAATGTAATTAAATTCCAATCTGATTCTATATCGAATTGTATGGTTCCAAAGTATCACAATTTTGCACTGAGCGCTCTTGTTTTTCTTTTTCTTTTTTTTTTTCGTAACTAACCTAAGCTTCTTAACATCATATTATACTTCAATGAACCTCAACTAAACATCAAACTCAACTAATCAAATCAAATTCTCTAATTTTTTCCAAGGATTTAATTCGACCAAAACAGGGTAATTGGCTTGAAAAATTCACTAAAAATAGAAAACAACTCCAATTTGAACAATTATTGATTTGGTGATCTACTAAATCATATAAGGATCTTATATACTAAACATTACATAAAAAATACATCATGTGATCTATTCATTTTCCAATTTAATTTTTGACCAAAACAAAGCATTTCTTAAGGACCACATATTTTTGAATCAAATTTCACTAAAATAGGTTTACCAAATTAATATAAATACAAAATTATACTAGAATACTCAAAATAATAATTTTTCATCAACATTTGATATTTTAACAAAAATAGGAAGTTTCAAGCGTTATCAAGGGCTACTCCGTTCACCGACCTCTGGCTACCAACGCCCGCCACCACTATGTCGATCGAAATCCTCCCCCACAAAAAAAAATTAACCCTAGCTTAGCCTAGCAGTAGCTTCACCTGAACCCCTTCGATCGAATAGACCAAATCCTCCCTTATTTAATTATGATTTTTTTTTCAATTTTTTCAAATTCTTGTTGCATCCTACTTCAATCTTATTCTTCTTCCTCTCTTTATAATTGCATGTTTAAAATTTCAATTTTCCCAGAAAATTCGGATGAAATGGAGAGAGTTTTGGTTTCTTTCTTTTTCTTTTTTTAATTTTGATGGTTTTGGTTTCATCTCTCTCTTTATCCTATATGTCTACGTATATATATATATATATATATATAATATTATTTAAAAAGTTTAGTTTTGTTTAAGTTGTGTTCTGTACAATTTTTCCTTTTTTTTTCCTAGCTATATAATATAATATAATATAATATAATATAATATAATATAATATATATAATAATGCGTACATTTTTACATGTATATATATATATATGCCCATATAATTCATATATATATTTTTTAATTTAGCATATAACATATATATATATATCATATTATATTATATAATATAATATAATGTGTATATTTTTTACATGTATATATATATTCCATATATGTATATATATATATATATATTCATTTTACATTACACACACACACATATATATATATACTATTTAAACCTAGGTCCTCACATTCTTTCCCCCCTTAAAATAGTTTCGTCCTCGAAACTACTACACGAGTATAACTCATTATATTTTAATGTCCTACACTTAAATTACAAAATACTTAGAATTTAAGTGAGGCTATACATATTTATATCCTAAGGGTGAAATAGAAGTTACCTATTTGGAATAAGTCTGGGTATTTAGTCCTCATATGATCTTCTCTCTCTCATGTGGTCACTGCCTTAGTATGGTGATTCCAAAGGACTTTTATAATGTAATATCCTGGTTTTTGAGTTGTTTAGTAAACCTATCCAAAATGGCAATGGGATACTCCTCATATGTCATGTTCTCTTGGAGTCCTTTCGGTAGATGTTCTAAGACAACTATCGGATCGCTAACGCATTTTCTCAATGAAGACACATGGAATACATTATGGATATTAGCTAGCTTAGCAGGTAACTCAAGTTCATATGCCATAGCTCCAATCCTCCTCTGAATCTAGTATGGACCAATATAATGAGGACTCAACTTCCCTTTTACTCTAAATCTCCTGACCCCTTTCATAGGTGATATCTTCAAGAACACAAAGGCTCAAACTTGAAACTCCAATGGTTTTCTGTGTTTATCAGCATAACTTTTCTATCTACTTTGTGCTGTCTGCATTCTAGCCTTTATCACCTGAACTTTATCCTTCAACTGCTGGAGTATTTCTGGTCCCATTACTTGTTTCTCTCTAATCTCATCTCAATATAATGGGGATCTGCGTTTTCTTCCATATAGGGCTTCATATGGGGCCATCTGTATAGTGCTATGATAGCTATTATTATATGCAAACTCAATTAGTGGCAAATGTTCATCCCAATTACCACTAAACTCCAAAACACATGCTCTTAACATATCTTCAAGTGTTTGCATGGTTCTCTCTATTTGACCATCCGTCTAAGGATGATAAGCTGTATTGAACTTCAATTTGGTGCCCATAGCTTCCTATAGGGTTTGCCAAAATCTAAAAACAAACCTGGGATCTCTATCAGAAACAATAGAAGATGGTACTTCATGTAATCGCACTATTTCCTTAATATATAACACCGCTAAGTGAGATAGTGGCATGTTCTGTTGAATTGGAAGGAAATGGGTTGATTTAGTCAGCCTATCAACGATTACCCAAATAGCATTATGTTGTTTCTTGGTCCTAGGTAATCCTATAACAAAATCCATGGAAATCTGCTCCAACTTCCATTTAGGAATGGAGAGGGGTTGTAATAACCCTCTAGGTTTCTGATGTTCTGCCTTAACTCGTTGGCAAGTGCTATACTTTGCCACATATTCTACAATGTCTTTCTTCATCCCTGGCCTCTAATACACTGATTTTTCATCCCTGTACATCTTATTGTTTCTTGGGTAGTTTGTATAAATGGTATGATGAGCCTCATTTAGAATTACATTTTTGATCTTCTCTATTGCTGGTACACATAATTTGCCTTTGAATCTTAGTACTCCAGTCTCATCACATATAAATTCGAGATATCTAATCATACTATTCTTGACTTCTTGTAGTTCCTCATCAGTTAGCTATGCTTCCTGAATCTGATCTTTCAATGTCGGCTGAATACTCAAACTATTTAATCTAGATTCCACTCCTAGCAATATAATTTCTAACTGTAACTGCTCTTAATCCCTCCACATTTCCACTCTATTAATGATCAAAGTTGCTAGATTGCAACACTATTTCCTACTTAATGCATTAGCAACTACATTAGCTTTACCAAGATGATAGTGAATGGCTAGATCATAGTCTTTCATCAGTTCCAACCATCGCCTTTGTCGCATGTTCAACTCTTTTTAAGTAAGGATGTATTTCAAACTCTTATGATCGGTATATACATCACATTTATCACCATACAAATAATTTCTCCAGATTTTTAAAGCAAATATTATAGTAGCTAACTCCAAATCATGAGTAGGATAATTCTGCCCATATGGTTTCAATTGACGGAAGCATATGCTATAACTTTGTCATCCTGCATTAGTAAACACCCTAATCCATTCTGAGAGGCATCACAATATATAGCATACCCACCTATTCCACTAGGAATGGCCAAAACACGAGCTAAAACTAATCTCCTCTTTAATTCCTGAAAGCTCTACTCACTAAATTTGACTCCTTTCCTCATCAACCGGGTCAGGGGTATATCTATCTTTGAAAAGTCTTTCACAAATTTCCTATAATATCCTGCCATACCAAGAAAACTTCTTACCTCCCTAACTGTAGTAGGAGGATTCCACTCTGTGATGGCCTTAATCTTTGCAGGATCTATAGATATTCCAAAACCTAACATAATATGGCCTAAGAACGCAATCTGGTCTAACTAAAAATCACATTTCTTCAACTTAGCATACAACTATTTTTTCCAGTAGAGTTTGCAACACCTTTTTTAAATGCTTAGCATGCTCGTCATTATCTCTAGAATAGATCGAGATGTCATCAATGAATATAACCACAAAGTCATCCAAATATTCTTTAAATACCCTATTCATCATATCTATAAAGGTGGTTGGGGTGTTAGTTAAACCAAAAGGCATCACCAGGAATTCATAGTGACCATATTTGGTTCGAAAGACAGTCTTTGGTATGTCAGCCTCCTTCACCTTCAACTGATGATATCCAGATTATAGATCAATCTTTGAGAATACAACTGCTCCCTTCAATTGATCAAATAAGTTATCAATCCGGGGTAAAGGATATTTATTCTTGATGGTTACCTTATTTAGCTAATGGTAATCTATAGACAAACGTAGACTACCATTCTTCTCTTTCACAAATAACATTGGTGCACCCTAAGGCGACATACTGGGCCTTATGAAACCTTTATCCAATAATTCTTGTAACTTCTTTTTCAACTCCATCAATTCTACAGGAGCCATACAATAAGGAGCTCTGGATACAGGTTTCGTACCTGGCATTACCTCGATGCCGAATTCAACTTCTTTATCTAGGGGTAAGCCTGGTAATTCCTCAGTAAATACTTTTGGGAATTCACATACAACTGGGATATTGATGTGCTTAAAACTAAAGTCTAAGCATACATAAACCAAGTTTGAAAGATAATTATACAATGTCAATCAAACTAGCTTCCAATTTGCGTAAATCCTCAATGCTTATAAACCAATTTCTACAACAAGGACATGATCAAGCTTAATTCCAAGTATTATGATGCTTTGATACCAAAATGATGATGTGCCTAAAAGGGGATTAAGCACAAGAAAAAACAATTTAACTAACAACCCCAAAAGACAAGGCCAATTCGAATTACTTTTAGGGCAATATTGCACCGTGAACCCTAAATGCAATCTTGGATCCGAATGTTAAAGTTCATTAAATGATTAACACAAAGAAGTATTTCTCAATGAAGATCATAAACTATACTTGAAAGGCCACATGATTACCACTCAAAATCAATAAGAACAATAACTATGATCCACCTTTTAAGAGGAATGATTTTACGGTTCAAGAAATGTGCACAATAGATGAATTGAAAACAAATATAAAAGGAACTCAATTAAGCACAATATTTTTGAATAATAAGGAATCAAATCTGACCAAGAAATGTTTCAATCCAACCCTTATGACACACTAGAGAAGAAAAGAAACACAACAAATAGAAATTAATATAACTCACAATTTCTCCTTGTTGCACTCGCCACAATTCCAATTCTTGGGATTGAAATTGATAAGAGGGATTGAACTAAGGATGAACCCTAATTCTCTCACAAAAATATCAAGCGTATATTCGGTAATGGATTTAGGAAGCCTCCGGAAGAAACACACTGAATCCTTTAAGGAGTATACCCAACGTTGGAGAGCTTAAGCCGCTAAGGTAACAACCCTAATCTTTGAAAAGGAATTAACATTCATCTTCGTCAACACTCTGGAGAAGACTTACTTCTCACATCTGGTAGGCCAGATATCATCCAGTTTTGCAGAAGTAGTGGTAGCGGGGTGCCGAATCGAGAATGCCATCACGTTAGGGAGACTCCAAACGGTCGACTCTCTTAGAATCACATCATCTTAGAGGCCCGTAGGAGGTAACAAAGCTAAGGAATCCACTGTCAGCATGGTTAACTCTGACAGAGTTGATAGGGTTGGGTCCCACGTGACATTTCAAACCTTGAATGCCCTAATCCAGCAATCGTCAATGAATCACACCTAGGCTACCAGAGTCACAAGACAATTCACTCCAATACTGATCCCACTTAGCTAGGTCTTTGTTTGGTTGCGAGCAGATAATTTGATCAGCTTTGAGATTCCAAGTGACCAGTACAAGCCAAGGAATTTTGACCCAAGCCTCAAGCGCGATTATCATATGGGTTAAAAAGGACATTCCACAGACAAATGCTGGAGGCTCTAAAACAAGATCTAAGATCTGATTGACACCGGAATAGTGTAGTTGGACTTTATCAACGCACTAGCACCCAATGTTAACACTAATCCATTGCCCAACCATAAGCCTATGGTCAATATAATTACATCTAAAGATTCAGAATCCAAACCAAAAGAGTCCCCAAAACAAGAGAAGATAGTAGCATGGCAAGAAAAGTCGCTCACGCCAAGTCTCAGATAAAACTCCTAAATCACAGATCAAAAGGAGGTGGTTAGCTGGAGACCTAACAGTTGGTACCCTAAGAGAATCACATGGGAGGTTTGAGTATCTAGTGAGTTACTCTTTCACCCCAACCGAGTATGGGCTACCTAGTGGATGGGGGCCTGAGTTTGAAAAAGAGGACAACCCACCAAAGGAAAAAGAGAAGTCCGTAAACATGATCAAATCGGACCAAAAGGTGATAGTCATAAGGTGCTACGAGGGACAAGCTACTGGGGTGTAAATCCCAAAAAAGATATATGTATTCAATATCTCAATACCCTTAGAGAGGCATAAGGCAGCGCCTTTCGACTATCAGGCCCTCAAGCAGGAAAGACCCCTCATCATAAGAGGAATCTCCCGCTCTAGGAGAATTTATGACTCTAAGTACAAGATCTTGACTAAAGAGCCTAACACCGCGGTATAGAGAGAGGAAGAAGAGGGGCTCTTTACATTCACAGAATGGTCAAAGCAAGCGAGTACAAAATTATGGAACAACTTAACAAGGTTCCAGCCTAGATATCACTTATGGGCCTCCTCATAATGTCTGAGCCCTACAGAGAAGCACTCTTCAAAGTACTTAAACAAATCAAGGTACTAGAGGGCATCGCAACAGAGAAATTGAGCCATGTGGCAGGTTCAATCTTCACCATGGATTAGATATCTTTCTCTCCTGAAGAGCTTGAAGAAGATGGAGACTAACACACGAAACCAACTGTTTATAGTGGTGAAATGCAATGACACAATTGTCTCTAGAGTACTCATAGATAACGGGTCTTCTCTCAACGTATGCCCTTTGGTCACCCTTGACCTATTGGGGGTCGACGCAAGTAACATCAAGCTAAACTCGACAGTGGTTAGGGCCTTCGATGGGTCTAAGAGAGAGATAGTGGGGGAACTCAGCTTGCTAGTGGAAATTGGTCCACAGGTATTCCACATTTCTTTCCAAGTCCTCTACATTCCAAGATCCTTCAATTTACTATTGGGAAGACCGTGGATACATACCGCTGGAGCTATACCCTCAAGTCTCCATCAGAAGGTCAAGTTCATAGTGAATGAATAGATCATCACTGTACTGGGAGAGCAGGACTATGCTATCTATAAAGAGACCGCCATACCTTACATCGGGGAAGACGGTTTTGAAGATTTTGGGCTCTAAATATTTAATGAAGTGAGTATGGTAACCAGCAAGGGGGGCCATCAATTCAAGAAGGGACAACGGGGGATGTTTGGACTAGGGTACGTTACATCCCAGGAAGAGGCATAAGTAAGGGGTATCAGAGGCAGAAGGAAAGAGGAACCAATCGATACTTAGATGCATTTTCTACCCCTCCAACAATCATTTATGCGAGAAATTGTCGTTCAAGAGCCAAGGATAAGCGAAACTGACATAAGCAATGAAGGCTCAGCCTCTCGCATGTCTAATCAACATCCAGTCTTAACAATTGGTTATGTTATCCTATTGATAGCACTAGGTTAGCTCAAGGATAGGGAACAATTATTAAACAAATTTCTATTGTGATTATTATTCTTCGGATTCAATAAATTACAGCTTATTTCTTTTGCTTAGACATACATGTTCTCGCTTCACTTTACCTATAGATTCCCTACTGTCGAATGTTAGGGACATTTCGCACAGGTAAGTAATGAAAACATCGATATCATTTCCGACACTGTTGGGTCAGCCATTGGAAGCGATATCCTTGATCGCGAAATAATACAAGAAAATTGGCAAAAACATGAACAAAGTAAAATCTCAATCGACGAGCCGATGGAGATAGTAAATTTAGGAAGCATCGAGGAACCCAAAAACCTCAAGATTGGGTCCAATTTGAGTGATGAGCAAAAGTGAGAGATAACCGAGCTGTTGACTAAGTATGTAGATGAATTCGCCTGGTCATATAGTGACATGTCAAACCTAAAAAACAAAAGTTAAGAAGGTTTAGGCTTGACATCTTACTAAAGATCAAAGAGGAAGTCAAAAAACAACTAGAGGTAGGGTTTATTGAGGTGTTAGACTACCCAACATAAGTAGCAAATATAGTCCTTGTTCTAAAAAAGAATGGGAAAGTGTGAGTGTGCATAGACTTCCGAGACTTAAATCAAGCTACGCTAAAAGACGATTTCCCTTTACCTTACATTGACGTCCTGGTAGATAATACCGTAGGGAACCATCTTTTCTTATTTATGAACGGTTTCTCAAGATATAATCAGATAAAAATGGTTGAAGAAGATAAAACCAAAACAACTTTTATCACAACATGGGGAACTTTCTGTTACAAAGTTATGCCATTCGGTTTGAAAAACGCCAGGGCAACGTATCAAAGAGCTATAGTCGCGATACTTCATGACATGATGCACCAAGAAGTGGAAGTATACGTTGACGACATGATAGCCAAGTCTAAGGGAGAAGAAAGCCATGCGGTTATCTTGAAGAAACTGTTCAAGCGATTGAGAAAGTTTCAGCTTAAGTTAAATCCTAAAAAGTGTACTTTTGAGGTCACAACAGGTAAGCTGTTAAGGTTTGTTATAAGCTAAGAAGGTATTAAAATTGATCCCGACAAGGTAAAGGCCATACTGGAACTACCCTCTCTGCGAACTATCAAAGAGGTGAGAGGTCTGCTGGGAAGGTTGAATTACATAGCACATTTCATCTCACAGCTCATAGATAAACGCCACCCACTATTCCGTTTGTTAAAAAAGAATGCCACGGTAGAATGAGATGATGAATGCAAAGAAGCATTCAAGACGGTCAAAGACTATCTCACAAATCCCTGAGTCTTGATAGTTCCAAAACAAGGAAAGCCCTTATTCTTGTACCTCATGATATTCCTTAAATCCATGGGGTGCGTGCTGGGACAGAAAGATGAAGAAGGAAGGGAACGTTCCATATACTATCTAAGCAAGAAGTTTATAGACAAGGAACAGAGGTACTCTAAAATAAAAAGAACTTGTTGTTCTTTGATTTGGGTCATGCACCGGTTAAGGCAATATACCTTTTACTACTCCATTGAGTTGCTAACAAGACACGATCCTCTAAAATACTTGGCAGAGAAGCTCATTTTGTTAGGGAGAATATCCAAATGGCAAATGCTCTTATCAAAATTTGATATCACATATATAAATCAAAATTCAATAAAAGGGAAATCTTTAGCCGATCAGTTAGCAAAACACCCAATTGAGGGAGATCATCGAGAATCACAAGCCCAATTCCCTGATGAAAATATATTAACAGCGGAAGGCGAGCCAACATAAGACTATAGGACAGAATAAAGCCCTAAATGGAAGATGTTCTTTGACGAAGCTGCCAATGTATTCGGTTGTGGGATCGAGGCAGTACTAATATCACAAGAAGGAACACAATTCCTCTCAGCAACGAGACTCACATTTCCATATATTAATAATATCACGGAATATAAGGCGTGCATCCTTGGCCTCAAAATGGCGTGCCACATGGAAATCCGTGAATTAGCAGTATACGGAGATTCTTCACTCATCATATTATAGACATAAGGGGAATACAAAACTAAAGACCCTAAATGGGTACCATACCATCAATGTTTGACAGAGCTGATCGATGAAGTCGAAGTAGTCACCTTCACATACATCCCGATGACTTAAAATCAGTTTGCAGATGCCCTCACCACATTAGCATCTATGATTTAGATAACCGGGGGAGCCGAAGTCCAACTAATGAAAATAGAAATTGAAAAACGGCCCGCTTACTATCTAGTAATCGAGAAAGCACAAGATGATAAGCCCTGGTATTACGATATCAAAACTTTCCTCTAAGAAGGTAAATACCCTGAAATGGCTAGCAAAAATGACTAAAGATCACATAGAAGGTTAGCAAGTCATTTCTTAATGGTCCTGTACTTTATAGAAGATCACCTGATACCACCTTGCTAAGATATGTGGATAAAAAAGAGGTATGTGAATTGATGAAAGGAGTGAATGAAGGAGTATGTGGACCTCACATGAATAGATACATGCTCGCTCAGAAAATCATGAGAATGGGCTATTATTAGTTAACAATAGAATCAGACTGCATCAAATACATCAAGCATTGTCACTTGTGTCAAGTTTATGCAAATCGAATAAACTCCCCACCTAAAGAGCTTCATTCGTTGTCTGCACCATGGCCTCTCTCCATATGGGGAATCAACATCATTGGGCCTATCACTCCCAAAGCATCCAATGGTCTCAGATTTATATTGGTAGCCATTTATTACTTCACCAAGTGGGTAGAAGCTTCATCATACGCCAGTGTCATAAAAGGGGTAATAGTCTGATTCTTAAAGAGGGATATAATAGCCCGCTATGGAGTTCCTGAATCAATTATCACCGACAATGGCACCAACCTCAACAAAAGTTGATGACAGATTTGTGTCAACAATTCCATATAAACCACAAAAATTCAACTCCTTACCGACCTCAAATGAATGGGATAGTGGAAGCAGCTAACAAGAACATCAAAAGAATTATTGAAAAGATGACAGTCACTTACAAGGATTGGCACGAGATGCTACCATTCGCCCTCATAGCTTACAGAACCTCAATTCGAACATCTATTAGAGTTACCCCATATTCTCTAGTATATGGTATTGAAGCAGTTCTACCAGTCGAAGTCGAAATACCATCCTTCAGGATCCTATTAGAAGTGCAATTAGATGAATTGGGCTAGTTAAAGAAGAGACTTGATCAATTGAATTTAGTCGACGAAAAAAGACTCGCTGCGTTATGTGTGTAGAGTTGTGTTTGTAAAATTTTGTGAAGGTTGTGTGCGTTTTGGTGTGAATTTGTGGAGTTGTGTTGAGTAAGGTGCTACACGTTGAGGCTAAAGTGTGAGTGTGTAGTGCATGAATAGCAAATCATGAAGGGGAAGAGTGGTGTATCAATTGTGAAGTGGAATTGTATAGTGTGCGTTTTCGGAAAAGGTGGAGGAATTACAATTGTCATTTTTAGATTTGAAATCTGAATTGAAAGTGTGCATTAAGAGGTCAATTTGAAATTTCAAATACACATTAAGTCATAGTTAATTGTGTATCATTTGAATTTGAAAAAGCCTCTTACCATTTGTGGAGTTGTGCACTTATTGAACTTCTTTTGAATTTGAAAGTGGGTTGCCTTTTTGTGTTGAAGTTGCAGTTTGATGTTTGTGTGGAAGTGGGGGAAAGTGCACCGTGGCTTGAAGTAGTGTGTATGTAGTGTTGTATTCTTTGTATTTAGTAAAAGGTGTTAACATTTGGTATTGGTTGTTGTATATGTTGTTAAGCTACTTGTTGTTGGTGGCATGAACATTATTGAACTGTGAGCTAAGGGGAAGTTGTGTGGCGGTGAATGGTGTGTTGTGTATGTGTTTAATTGCTGCCAATTGTATATTTAAGTGGTGAAAAGTCAAGGCAAGAAAAAAAAAAGGAATGAGTAGTAGAATTTGAAATTCAAACAAGTCATTAAAGTGTGAAAGTAATTGAAGTAATTACTTAAATACTTGTAGTTGAATTTAATTCTATCTACTTGAAAGTAGTTGAGTATACTTCACTTGTAGCTTGGTTGTATACTTGAATGTGGAAGTGTGAAGATAATTATTGTGTTGCTAGGTTTGAACACAATCATGTCTAGTGAGATGTTTCATTATATTAATGTATTGCACCGGACATTGACTACATTTACTACTAAGGATGATGAACAAAGGGAAAATTTGTTCCATACCTTTTGTAAGGTACAAGGAAATTTATGTGTCCTTATAGTTGATGGTGGTAGTTGTACCAATGTGGTAGCAGCATCATTAGTATCGAAACTAAAACTTGCTACTACTCTACATCTTGAATGGTATAAATTGCATTGGCTTAGTGATCAGGGGAGTTTGCATGTGACGCAAAGAGCTAGGATACTTTTCTGTGTAGGGGATAAATACTGTGATGAAATCGAGTGTGATATTCTATCTATGTGTGCATCTCATATATTGCTTGGCAGGCCTTGGTTATATGATAGGAGGGTCTTACATGATGGCTTCAAGAATACTTATGTATTCTAGAAGGAGGGAAAATGAATTATTTTGAATCCGATGTCGCTTTCAGAGGTTCAAAGGGTTTAGCAACAAATCAGTAGACCATAGGAGGGCCATGAGCAATTGAGCCAACCCTTAGAGCACAAAATTTGTCAGATACAGATATGCCAACTTTTAGAGGATCCTGATGATCATAGTTAGATGAGTAGACTACCAAAGGACCAAACTGTCCAGGGACAGTTGTGTTTACCTTCAGAGGTATTAGAGGATTCTGAGGGTTAGAGTTAGATGAGCCTATCATCAGAGAGCCAAACTGTTCAGAGACAATTGTGTTCACTTTCAAAGGTTTTAGAGGGCAGTGAGCGATTGGGCTTACCATTAGAGGGCCATGAGGATCAGCACCATACAGATGAGTTAGAAAAGGAGAAAACAATTTCAGTGGAATTGGTTGAGACATGGGAGACCTCAATGGATAATGGGTCATTATTTGTGTTGTAGATGAGATACATCTTAGAAATGGAGAAGAGAAAACAATCACCCCCAGTGGTATTTTAGATATTGGGATTCTATAGTGATACTTTATCAGGTGGCTTGCTAGGAGGAAACAAAGTTTCTACTGCATTTGATTTGTCAGATTTGAGGACAAATCTTTTTGAGGTTCAAGGAGATGATAAGAATCAAAATCCGTCAAGACCTATCATTAGGGCAATAGCTAAAGGATTTCAAATCTTGGCGATGATGACCCATTTTGAGCACATTGATCTTGGAATTATTTATTTATTAACTTCTTTTCTCTTATCCATGTATCGTATATTCCAACAGTCACACTTATCATACTTTACAGGGCAATGGACAAACTCACTAAGACTCAGCTTGTGGGTTATTTATGGATCAACTTAAACCGGCGATGAGTTGGGCCAATGAATCTTATGAAAGAGCTAGCATGATGAAGACTATTTTTATTTATAATTATGTCTTTAGATTTTAGGGTCATAAAAGATAATTACAAGCAAATGAAAGTGTCCCAAAATAAAGATTACATCATAATAGTCCCAAGAAATAATTATTTCTTTTAACCAAGATGGATTTGATATTCCATTAGTGATTCCATTCCAATAAATTTCATTTTATTCTATTCCATTTTGGATTATTCCTATGTAACATGTGACATAAGTTTCTTATAAAATAATTAAGAAAAAGTTTAAGTGTTTATAAACAATCAATTCAACCCATTTCTTAATTATTTTATTGAAACCAATAAGATCAATGGTGTTCATACAAATTTCTTCAGACAGGTTGATTGTCCTTATGTATGTCATGTAATTCTCTTTATTATATAGTTAACATAAAAAAAAAGGAAAAACCTTTTTAGAGAGTAGATTTTTTTTTTTTATAATTTCGTTGAACTCTATTGAGATTTACAATAATAGATGCATTAAATAATACCCTTTATTTAGGATATGATATATAAAAATACATTTCACATGCAAATTCGTTTTTCTTTTTATGCATCACACTCTCCATAAAAAGTATTGCTAATATGGATACACAAAAAATTCATTTGTCTCCTATAATAGTTTCAACTTTTTCAACTTTCAAATTCAAGAACCAACGGCAAAATTAAAGTAGTAAACATAATCCATTCCTGTACTATGATTAAAAATAGCATGTTCGATTTTTCGTCCCCCCTGCACTTTACTTTACTCCCTTCCAGGCGTACATCAATAGATTTTTCTTGTCGCCAAATTGACGCAGTCCGCAGGTTAGGAGGCTATAATTACGTAAACAAAGAGTGATTATCAGCTCATAGTAATAATGGTAATAGTTTGTTCGCATGGCTTAGATACAGATATTACTATCCCATTCGTCTAAATCCAGTGCTTATCCCTCTAATGATATTACACTAACACTGTTTGGAAATAGAAAAACATTGGAGGAGAATGGAAGTAAAAGGAAAATAATGTAAGGAATGAAAATGATTAAAAAAATAAATTCTTGTTTGCATTGTTCGGACAACAAAGAAAAATAAAGGAAATAAAATGTAAGAAAAAATCATTTTTAAAAAATCTGTAAACATATAATTACTAAATTACCCTTTATAAATAATTATTTATTAAAAGGATAACACTTATAATAACTTTAATAAAATTTCCTTCCTTTCTCTTTATTTTACGAAGGAACACGTTTTATAGGGACTCGTAGGTTTGAATCCTCCTGCATTCTTTCTTTTTATAATTTTACTTCAATCCAAACAATGTAAAACTACAACGTTCCTTTCTCCGTCATCCTTTCCCCATCCTTTCCGCTCTCCCAGTCATAACGTAAATTACTGCGAGGAAAAATGTCTAATGGGACCCGGACAGAGGTGTCTCATGCATGACCGGTGAATCCCATTATAGGGGACTGAAAGGGAGAAAAGTGCAATATATTTTTGGCGAGAAAGTTCCCCGTGAAGTATGAAAGGGTGAAAGGTTGGTGTAAAAGTCAACAATTGCTGATTTTTTATTAAAAGAATTAACTTAAATCGTCATATAATTTATAAATTAATTCTTTACTGTTAAATTTCTTTTAGTTTTCACCGTCAAATCTCATCAGCTTTGGACTTATTCTAATAATTTCCATGAAAAAATAGTAGTAATTCCTTTTCCTTTTTCCACATTTCACAATGCGGACAAACGGACGAAAATGAAATCCTCGTTGCTCGTGTCCCTTGTTTGCAGGGTATACTCACTGACAATTGACCTGACACTCTTCAATCCGTTACCTTTTCTAGTCTTCTTTTTCTAACCCCGCCCCAACCTTCTTACGTTCCCAAAACAAAGCCAATCCGTCACTTTCTTCTTCTCTTTCCAAAAAGCATTCATCGCCAAACAGGAGCTCTGGTACCATGTAAATTAAATATAGATTGATTTTCTTTCTGTCTCCTCCACAGCTAAAGAGGATGTTTCACAAGCTCATGGTCATAGCGGTTGTTCTTTTTCTCCTAGTAGTTTCCCCCATGAAGGAACACCAAGATACGGAGACGCTTGCTGGCTTGATGAGCAGGCAGTTGGTAGATTTACCACCGGAAGCACGACGGAGGAAGCCAAATCGGCGGTTTCTGAAAGAGTCTTTTGAGACATTCTTCTCCAGCAAAAGAAAAGTGCCCAATGCTTCTGATCCTCTCCACAACCGGTGAAGCCTCGTCACTTGACTATCTCTATATATGAAGTACTGAAAGTGGTTTTTCATCGAAACCACAGTTTTGGGTTTTGTTATATAGGCACGTTTTGTCAACACACGGCGATGGAGGAGTTTTAAATGCTTCGGTATCTAGCTAATTGGCACTTTGTCTTATTACTTTTGTCACCCACCGCACCCCAGCCCACCACCACCAACACCACCCCGGTGTGTACTTTTGATACGATAGCTTGTATGTCTTGTAAATGTTATGTGTTAATTAAGGAATGTTGCTGTATGCCGTGGCATAGGCCTTCGATATTCGGCACTTGAAGTTGAAGACTTGTTTTCGATTTTCGACATTTTTTGGTCGATTAGAATTTTTCTTTTTCTTTTTATTTATTTTTTAATAATAATGAGGATCGAGGAGGTAATCATATATATCAAATTGGAAAAAAATTCACTCGAAGATATTGGACCATTTAGTCTTGAAGATTTTCGTGATCACATGACGTCGAACGAAATCCGTCTCGTTCCGATTCCCCGGTGCATAGCATTTATAAAAATGCTATAATAGGTTTGGTGTTTTTATTTATTTTAAATAAGTAGACCTATTCCTTATAGTATAACGTAATTTGCAACAATTTTCCATGATAAATTGTTTGGAATTGTGTTACTAGGTTCATGATGTTTGCTTTATAAGAAATATACAACTAAAAAATATGTATTCAAATTGGTGGAGATTATTAAGTTGGTGAATGGACTAGCTATAAATAAAAGAAAAAATTGATAGGTTTTTTAATAATTTTAAATATATATAAAAATTTTCATCACTTCTACATGATATCATCTATAGAATATATGTTTTAAGCTTTCACTATTATTCCTACATTTTATGAGATATGCTTTGATTTTAAAATTTAAAAACCCCTACTCAATGCGTAGGAAATAGAAATAAACCTCGTACCATATCATTTCTGTACCTGCTAATTCCTATCATGTACTAATTCCATATATGACTCGAATTGCTGACTCTATTTCAGACGACTGGTGTCTTGTGTCAAACAATTCATGAAACCATCATAACACATTTTTTAACATGTCAAATTCATTTAAATGTTTTGGTTCCATGCAAGTAAAGAAAATTAGATAAATGTGACTAGAATGCACAACACAAATGAAAGGGACTTAAATTAATACACTAAACTGTAAATCAATAAATTCTAAACAAAATATCTAAAATTTAAACTTGAATTCTTATTATTACCACTATATATATCACTAATAGACTTGGAAAGTAACTCCACCACTTGATTCCTCAACTTATTGATTTAATTCCTAACATAAATCCATAATTAACTAGATATTAGGCCATTTGAACTTTGAAATCAAAATTTAAATTAATCTAAATCAATTACTTATCCAAATAGGTTTTAATTTCACTTAAATTGAGTTCAATTTTTACCTTCTAATGATGTGTAGATGTAATGTAGTGAAGAGGAATATTGATTTGAGAAAGTTTGAGATAGAAAGAGAGAGAAACAAAAGGAATGGAAAGAGAAGGTGAAAACAAGAAAGTGATAAAGAGAGTTGAGGATATCGAGAGAGATTGAATGAAAGAGAGGAAATCAGAGAAAAAAATGAGAGTTCTAAAAAGTATTTACTTTTAAAAATTAATACTTATTAGTTACTAATAGTAATTAATGTTAATTATCCTTATACCATTTCTTCACTCTTTAGTACTTAAGGGTAATTTAGACAATCAATCTTAAAATATTTAACGTATACTAATCACTATTCTATACATGTCAAATAATGTAATTTTTATACTTTCGAAATTTTAGTTTAATATCCTAATTTCACTTAATTAATTCATTTGAATTTAATTAATATTTATTATTATTATTGACTTTGGGATATTTCATTGTGTTTCCTCTAAGAATTGATAAAGTTCAAGGAACTCATTTGGATACTGCATTATTCATGATCTTAGAGTTGTGTTCCCATTATGAAATAGTAAGTTATTAAGTTTACGAAAATACGTTTTATAGTAATTAGATATTACAATTATATAAAGTTTGAAATAAAAAGTCCTAAGATAAAATAAAATTATGGACTGAAGAATTCAAAACAATCATGACAAAATTTTCTTTCTTTTTGATGCTGCACGCCATTTTATATACTCACTGTTTTTTGGTAGTGTTTTTTTTTTTTTTTTTTTTTTCACACAAGTCGCCATAAGTAGGTCACTGGTCGACATGATCGGGCTTATTGGGCTACCAAGCCATTCTAGCCTATATCTTGGCCCAGCACTATTCGAACCCTTTTTAATTGATTTCAACTTAAACTAAACCATAGAATACTATTCGGTTTTATTATCATTTTGATCTAAGCCTTAAGAGTTTGGTTGAGGATTTTTTTTTTCCAATTATAAAATGCTAAGTTGGATGAAGTCAAAATTTATATAATTAAAAAATATTAAATGTATATTCATAGCTAATTTTATTCATAAAGTTTATATTGGGTATGAATTATCTTGATGACTTATGATTATAAATGTCAAATACATGTAGATTTCAATAAGTATAAATTGATTTTTTAAAAGTATTATATGGAAACAATTTTTTTTTTCAATTACAAGCAAATCATGCTAAAATCCTTATAACTTAATGGCATTAATATTGGTCTCTCAATAAGATAGGTTACATTTGATTATTTTATCTTATAATTGTAATAGTGGTTAGAAAAACAAAAATTCACAAGCAAATCATTACTTTTTTTTTTCTTTCTAATAATGCAGTTCAAATCAACTATTAAAACTCAGGATGATGATTTTTTAAAACTAAATAACAAAAAACATTATATTTTCGATTGGGTTGCTTCAATTTTTTTTTGCATCACCGCTACTTTGCATCACTTGCTTAATTAGGCTTTTAAAGCCTAGTAAAGCATGCATTTATGGTATTTAATGAAGTCATGTATAATATATCAGTTCACTAAATACTGCATATTCATCAGAGCCAGTTCTAGTTAGCGTTAGCCGTGCAAGACATCAAACCTTTTTATGCATTCTACGGAAACTGATGTTGTTAGCTTAGCATGCATGGAACTACCGCTACTTGTATTTCAATTTCATGTTATGATGACTAGGCAGAGGTCCATCTTTATGTTGATTCTGCGTCGAGAAGTACATCAAGAAAGGACTTGTTCGACCGTTGAAATCAGTACGGTTCATCGATGGCAATCGCAAAAGGCAGTACACTAGCCATTTTTATGCGTTTAGGGATAGGAAAGAATACAAGAGAAAAAAAATATAAAAGGAAATAATGGTAGGGCTATTTAATTTTTTTATGTGTTTAAATAATAAAAGAAAGAAAAATAGAAAAAATGTTAAATTACAATATAAAATTATCAATATGTCCATAAGAAACAAAAATGCATGTAAAAAGAAAAATAGGAGGCAAATTGTAAATGCATTTCTTCTTATACGAAATAATAGAATTACTATATTTTCTATCCATTTCTTTCTCTCTCTTTCCCCTCGTCCCAAACATATTGTAATGATTTTTATTTTTCTCTATAACAAATACATCCATTATTTCCATCTTGATCATCAAGCTTAGCAAGTTAATCTAATATCTTTAGAGTTAATGTCATAGTTAGTATTTTAACTTCATTTATTTTTGTAATTTATTATTTGAACTTTAAAAGTATTAATTTATTATTTATAAGCTTTTTGAAGTCATTTATAATACCGTATAGAGTAATTAATTGTAAAAATAAGTAAAATTCAAGTAATTAATTATAAAAAGAGGCAAACTTTGAATAGTTAATTATAAAAGTAATAAATATTCTAGTAATAAATCAATACTTTAAAATTTTATGTTATTACTTATAAAAAATAAATAAAATTAAAGTATCATATGTAATATTTATCTATATCTTGATGACTTATATAATCACATGCTCGCTACGCATGCAATGCATTCGTACGTATATTAACCCAATGGTACACTGACAAAACCCGCCCACCAAATGTGGGAATTGTACATTTTTTATTTTCTAATGTTTTAGACCATGTTATTCATGATTTTATTTTCTTTATTAATTTTCGATTCAACAAATATTCTCCTATTTTTATTCATACTTTGTCTACGTGTGATGGATGTAATGACAAAAATTCAGACAAGAATTTAATAAACAGAAAATAATATATAACAATAAAAATAAAAATAAAAGAGATACTCGAAGACGAAACATCCGAACTTGCCCAAGTTAGACAACCCTCTACAAATGTAACACAAATTGTGCTTCCTTTTGCCCCGCCCGGCATAGAGCACTAGAGTATTCTACGCCATTAACTTCCCTGGATGAAAGTTTGCTCTACATCACTCTTCTCTCTTTTCTTCTTGTTCCTCTCCTCCGCAAGATGCTCACAATGCGCACGACACAAAACCTACCCCTAAGCCCTCCTTCACTTCCTATTATCGGCCATCTCCATCTCCTTAAACAATCGATTCACCGAACACTCCACAAACTCTCTGACCAATATGGCCCCATAATCTCTCTATCTTTTGGCTCTCGACCAGTGATTCTTGTTAACTAATTGATTTAAAATTTAGTGCAGCAAACTTTTAGAAATATTTGAGTTTGTTAAAATTTATCTTTATCCTTTAGTTCATAGATTAATATTTCTTATTTTTTGCATTCTTATTACTGATCAAATAATATAAGTATGAATAAAAACATATCTTTTGCTGCTCTGCAAAATTCATCAGCACATATAAGTTCAAATTATGCCAACAAAACTGGTATCAGAGCAAATCAAAGAAAAAGAAGATTGTTCTGGGTTCAATCCTCTATCCAAGGAAAGCAAGAAAAAAAAAGTGAGGGAAAGACAAAAAAAAAAATATATATGGTAGCAAGCAACGGTGTAGGTGGAAGTTCACAACCCTTGACACCGATTTTCAAAGGAAAAAATTATCAATTATGGAGTTTGAAGATGAAGACTCTCCCTAAGTCTCAAGAATTGTGGGATTTTGTAGAGAATGGGTATGTAGAGTCACATCAGACTGGTGAACCTGATGCACAACTGCGAGAGAATCGTAAGAAGGATGCAAACGCTTTCTTCTTCATTTAGCAAGCTTTAGATGATGACATCTTTCCTCAAATCGTAGCAGCTAACACGTCCAAAGAAGCAAGAGAAATACTAAAGCAAGAGTACTTAGGTAATAAGAAGGTAATTCAGGTGAAGTTGCAATCTCTTCGTCGTAACTTTGAATTGTTGACAATGCAAGAAAAGGAATTTGTGCAGAACTATTTGTCTAGAGTGTTTGAAATTGTCAGCCAGATGAAGACATATGGTGAAGGACTACGTAATGAGACAATTGTAAGTAAAGTTCTAAGGAGTTTAACAAGAAGCTTTGATCATGTTGTTGCTACAATTGAAGAGTCTAAGGACTTATCTACCTACACTTTTGATGAACTAATGAGTTCTTTGATAACTCATGAAGATAGAGTAAATAGGTCCATTGAGAAGGGTGAAGAAAAGGTCTTTCAAGTGAAGGGGGAGTCTAACCATAGAGGAAAAGTTGAAGAGTCTGTCGATAGAGGAAGAGGTAGAAACAAAGGTGGATTCTGTGGTGGTGGACATAGAAGCAGTAGAGGTCGAGGACAATATGGTGATTGGCGCCAATTTAAAAGTACAATTCAATGCCATTATTGCAAGAAGTATGGACATAAAGAAGTTGAGTGCTGGAATAGGCAGCAGGTTGCAAATTTCACAAAGAGAGTAAAAGATGAAAGTAAGCCGTTTATGGCCCAATCTCACATTCCTAATACATTTCGTGATGTCTGGTTTGTTGGCAGGGGATGCTCAAATCATATGAAAAACTCTCGATCCTTATTCAAAGATCATGATGAGTCTCAAAAGAGCATGGTACAACTTGGTGATGACAAGCAAGTTTAGGTAGAAGGAAAAGGTACAATTGCCATTAAAACTATATAAGGAGACATCAAACTTCTTTATGATGTGTAATTCGTGCCTAGTCTAGCTCATAATTTGTTTAGTGTCGGTCAATTGATGTCTAGTGGTTATACAATTGTCTTTGATGGTGATTCTTGTGCCATCAATGATAAAAGATCAGGTCAAATCATCTCTGTTGTTTGTATGACACAAAATCGTATGTTTCCCCTCGATGTGTCAAATGATGTGAGTAGAGTCATCATTGTCAAAGGAGATGATGAAGCCAAATTGTGGCATTTATGTTATGGGCATTTAAACGTTAATGGACTACGGTTTTTGAATGCAAAAGATATGGTTATTGGCCTACCAAAAATAGAGGAACTTGCATTTTGCGAAGGATCTATTTATGGGAAGCGGAGGAGGGGACCATTTCCAATTGGGAAGTCATGGCGAGCTTTAGATTGTCTTGATCTGATTTACGCTGATTTATGTGGACCAATGAACATTATGTCACTTGGTGGAAGTCGGTAATTTTTGTTACTGATAGATGATTATAGTCGCATGAGCTGGGTTTATTTCTTGAAGTTCAAATCAGAAGCTTTTGAGAACTTTAGGAAATTCAAAGCTTCGGTGGAAAAGCAAAGTGGTAGAACTATAAAGGTGCTTTGAACAGATTAGGGTGGTGAATTTATGTAAAAAGAATTCACTAATTTTTGTGAAGAGCAGGGCATTCATAGAGAACTCACAACTTCAAATATGCCACAACAAAACGAAGTGGCCAAACGAAAGTATAGGATAACAGTTGAAATGGCTAGAAGTATGCTGAAAACAAAGGGAATACCAAATCAGTTTTGGAGCGAGGCAATTGCAACAGCAATATATCTCTTGAAAATCTCTACGACAAAGGCTATTACAAATCATATACCATATGAAGCATGGATATGAAAGGAAGCCTCGGGTAAGTCACTTAAGAGTCTTTAGATGTTTGGCATATGTATTGATGCATTCTCGTACTAAACTAGATGATGAATTAGAGAAATGCATTTTTATCGGTTATAGTCTTCAATCCAAAGCATATTGTTTATATAATCCTATTAGTAGCAAAGTTATCATAAGTAGAGATGTTCAGTTCAATGAGGAAGGCACATGGAATTGGAGCAAGAGTGATGCAGTAGTCATTCCATTTCAAGTTGTAGAATCAGCAAGTAAAAACGTAGCATCGATTGGAGGTTTGTCTTCTGCAAAATTTACTCCTACAAGGAGCAGCACAAACTCAATCAATTCTCATTCTCCTCTATCTAGCTCATCTAGTGAGTCACCACTGAGAAAGTTCAAATCAATAAGGGAAGCTTAGGAGTCTTGTAACTTTGCATTATATGTATCCGATCCTAGTTGTTTTGAAGAGGCAGCAATGAAGACCGAATGGCAAGATGCAATGGTTAATGAGATGGAAGCTATTGAGAAAAACTCAACATGGGAGTTAGTTGATGTTCTTGAAGAGCAAAACATCATTGGGCTTAAATAGGTATTTCAAACTAAGTTTAATGCTAATGAAAGTATTCAAAAACATAAAGCTCGACTCGTAGCAAAAGGTTACTCATAGTAGCAAGGTATTGATTTTGATGATACATTTTCTCCAGTTGCATGTTTTGAAACTGTTAGGATTATGTTAGCATTGGCAGCTTAATTTCAACTACACGTGTATCAATACACTAGCCATTTTTACGCGTTTAGGGATAGGAAAGAATATAAGAGAAAAAATATAAAAGGAAATAATGGTAGGGCTATTTATTTATTTTTATGTGTTTAAATAATAAAGGAAAGAAAAATAGAAAAAAATGTTGAGTTACAATATAGAATTATCAATATGTCCATAAGAAAAAGAAAAAAATGCATGTGAAAAGAAAAATAAGAGGCAAATTGTAAATGCATTTCTTCTTATACGAAATAATAGAATTACAATATTTTCTATCCCATTTCTTTCTCTCTTTTCCCTCTTCCCAAACATATTGTAATGATTTTCATTTTTCTCTATAACTAATACATCCATTATTTCCATCTTGATCAAGCTTAGCAAGTTAATCTAATATCTTTAGAGTTAATGTCACGGTTAGTATTTTAATTTTGTTTATTTTTGCAATTTATTATCTGAAATTTAAAACTATCAATTTATTATCTACAATTTTTTTGAAGTCATTGATAATACCGTATAGAGCAATTAATTATAAAAATGAGTAAAATTCGAGTAATTAATTATAAAAAAAGCAAATTTTGAATAATTAATTATAAAATAGTAAATATTCTAATAATAAATCAATAGTTTAAAATTTTATATTACTACTTATAAAAATAAATAAAATTAAAGTATCATATGTGATATTTATCTATATCTCGATGACTTATATAATCACAAGCTTGCCACGCATGCAATGCATTCTTAGGTATATTAACCCAAAGATACACCGACAAAATCCGCCCATGAAAAGTGGGAATTGTACATTTTTTATTTTCTAAAGTTTTAGACCATGTTATTCATGATTTTATTTTCTTTATTAATTTTCGATTCAACGAATATTCTCCTATTTTTATTCATACTTTGTCTACGTGTGATGGATGTAATGACAAAAATTCGAACAAGAATTTAATAAGCAGAAAACAATATTTAACAATAAAAATAAAAATAAACCAGTCGCTCGAAGACGAAACATCCGAACTTGCCCAAGTTAGACAACCCTCTACAAATATAACACAAATTGTGCTTCCTTTTGCCCCGCCCAGCATAGAGCACTAGAGTATTCTATGCCATTAACTTCCATGGATGAAAGTTTGCTCTACATCACTCTTCTCTCTTCTCTTCTCGTTCCTCTCCTCCGCAAGATGCTCACAACGCGCACGACACAAAACCTACCCCGAGCCCTCCTTCACTTCCTATTATCGGCCATCTCTATCTCCTTAAACAACCGGTTCACCGAACACTCCACAAACTCTCTGACCAACATGACCCCATAATCTCTCTATCTTTCGGCTCTCGGCCAGTGATTCTCATCTCATCCCCATTTGCCATCGAAAAATGCTTCACCAAGAACGACATCGTTTTTGCGAACCGAACACGCCATCTATGTGGTGAGCACTTCGGGTACGCTTACACCGGCATCGCTGCTGCCCCCCTACGGCCCACTTTGGCGCAACCTCCGCAGCTTAACAGCGGTGGAAGTCCTCTCCACTAGTCGCCTCAACTCTTTCTTGAATATCCGCAAGGAAGAGATTGTGTTCTTGGTGAAGGGTCTTCAGCACGAGGTAACACAACATGAGAATGACAGTGGCTTTGTCAGAGTGAACATGAGTTCGAGAGTGCAAGAGATGTCTTTTAATGGAATAATGAGGATGTTATCGGGGAAGAGGTACTTCGGGGGAGGAGACGCGGACGGTGGCGATGATGAAGAAGCAAGGAAGTTCAGAGAGATAATAAGGGAGGTATTTGAACTTAGTGGCTCGTCGGAGGATTTTGCGCCATTGTTGCGTTGGGTTGATTTCAATGGGACGGAGAAGAGAATGATTCGGGTAAAGAAGACAGCTGATGGTCTATTGCAGCGTATGATACATGAGCGCCGAAAAATGAGAGAGAGGGGTGTTGTGATCGAGACCAAGACGATGATCGACACGGTGTTGTCGTTGCAAGACACTGAACCTGACACCTATTCCGATTATATCATCAAAAACCTTATCCTGGTTAGTATTGTTGTCAACGGAATCGTGTTTTACACATTACCTGCCTTACATTCCATGTGAACAACAAACATGAAACACCGAACCCTACTGGCGTGGTGTTAAGAAGTGGGTATATTAGGTATAAATGGGATATAAAAATCTATAAAATCTTTATATATCTATATATATATTCTATAAAAAAATATTAATAGTAATTATTTTGAAAACTATATATATATATATATTTTTATATGTTAAAAGTTTAATAAAATCTGCAGCTGAACGAATCTTCTGGCATGCACCACTTCACTTTCAAGTATATATTCTCTGTCCTTACATAATAAAAACAGTTTGACATAAGGTTCATGTAACTTTTGTTGGGGGCCTGGTTAGAATTGTCGTTAATGGAATCGCGTTTTACTTTTACTTGCCTTGTATAGCATGTGATGTGAACACTGTAAATGCAACACTCAACATAGCATACCTCATAGTAGTTAAGAATTAGGGATTATCTGCAATGAGTCATAACAACAACAACAATAATAATAATAATAATAATAATAATATTTTTATATAAAATATTAGTAATAATTATTTTAAAAATTATTAGTATATATTAAAATCCTATTAATATTTATACAAATTTAAAAATGCATCCCTTCACTTTCAAGTATATATATATATACTTTGTGTTACATAATACGGTACGGCATAAGGTTGATATGACTTTGTTGCGGGCCACAAAGTTTAGCCTAAAACGAGAGAAAAAAAAAAAACCTGCTTTTTAGTTTTAGGTATATAATAAGTTAAAAAAAAAGGAAAGAAATCAATACGTGGAAAACTCAAAAAGATCTTGGGTATAAAATAATAACTATAACTAAATCAATTCATTACAATATAATAGTAGTAAATTACTATTTTTCTTGAAATCTTACTAAAATTGCCTAACAAATTGGTAGGTTGGACTGATAATTCATGTCAATTCATTGTATTTTATATTTTTAAGTTTTGAAAACCTTAATTTATAATCTTATTCATTTATTAATCAAATATAAAAATCTAAACTTATAATCCGACTCATTTAACAAATGTGTTTTGGGTCCATATTAAACTCATTTATTTATTAAAAAATTATAAGTAAATTTATAAAATAGTTATAAATATATAAAAAAGGTAATTATAAAATTAACATTTATAAATAAAAATGATATAGCCTTTGTACTTAAATATAAAATTACAACCCCACAAGAATTTAATAAAGTAGAATTATATAATCTATAACATATATATATGATGTATATATATGCGATACATATAGATTTCTTATAGTTATATAGCCTATATACATAAATATATGTTGTTTTTATATATAATATTATATAGTTTTATAGTCCATATTTAAGTAAAGTATACATATGTTATTATAATATATGAACCGATACATATAACATACGTATCTAGATTATATATTTATTATATATATGTATATAAATATGTATAATCTATATTTATGCACAACTTATAGTATTGTACATAAATATATGTGTGTGTACATACATATTAATGCATAATATATATATATATATATATGTATACGGTACATATATTTGTTATATATAAATTATATAGATACATGTAAGGTTGTCAAAATTGAGATTTTACGTAGAATCGTTAAGGGGTCCGTAGAATCGGAATGTAGAAACATAAGTTTCTACAACCTATGTAAAATAACTTTTAAATATTATAAATTTACTTACAATAGTCATTAAAAAATATAATAAATAATAGAAATAAGGAAATTGAGTATCTATTTTAGCCATAAATTGCAAAATTGTAATAAAAGTCATAATATAGATAATCGAGCATAAGTTGTATAATATAGATATTTTATTTCTAAAATGATAAATTATGTATAAAACAAGTTCCACCTAGTTATATATACAAAAGCTAAAAGATAATAGATAAAATTTAAAAATCAATTGTGAATTTAAGAAATTACTAATAAATAAAAATTGATAATGAAGATATACCATTAGAAATGAGTAATATTAAAAAATGACAAATTACTACTAACCAAAAGTATATAATAAAGAAGATACTATAACAAGAAAAACCTTCAAAATTATATATTACTAAGTAAATTTTTGCACTATTCATGATTATTAATTCAAAATATATTTATTTAACAATATTTCACATTTACTTAACTATGAGAATGATATATTGAAAAGATAGAAATATAAATACATTTATACCTTTGCTATAAAATTAAAAATCTAATTTTTTTTTATAAAGTTAAAGTTATCTACCATTTATTTTATTTACTATTACAAAAATATTAGTTAAAATAAGAAAAGTTGCAGCAATCAAACATGAGTGCTTTAATACGAACATGATCACAAATAGGAACAAGAAGATTAACAATCGACGAACACAAACACAAAGACTTCAATACAACATAACACACTGATAAGAGAGGAGTGATGACCAACGAACATGTTAAGGTATGACTCATACTCCACTACGACAGGAAAGCACGTGAGTCTCGCTCTACGCTGAGCGGGTGGTGGTCCGGGGAAGCCGCCCCGGTGGGGGTTTCAAGGGGGCAACGCCCCCTGGAAGCTAGAGGGCTTTTAACAATTAAGCCCATAGTTGTTTATTAAAAGTTTGGGCTTGAGTTATGAATAGCTATTATTATATATTTGTTTATTCGGATTCGGATGGTTGAAATTTTACTTAGTTTTGCAATATTGTGGAATTGGTAGAAACGAAGTAAAATCGCGATTTTACTACGATTTTACCTCAAAAACATTTTTACATGCGAGTTGACTAGGAATGTGCTCACAAACTTGTAAAATCATAGAAACGTATGAGTTAACTCGCGATTTTGACAACTATGGATACATGTGCTATATATACCATTAGTTATTTTATTGTTAAACGAGATCGCAGGTCAAACCTGAAACTTTTTTACAAGATCTATTTAATAAATAGGTTTATAAACAGATTTCATGGATTGAACCTGAATTTGAATACAAATTTTGTTGTGTTTAAATAGATTTAATCCATTTTTATCTAGTGTCATTTTTTTTTTCATAAATAAACTCTTTTATAATTGTATTGTGTCATATCTAAATTCATAGGTCATATCCCAAATTATCGATAAGTATCTCGTTTCTTAGCTTTGTCTATGCAATATATAACTGCATATACGTACAAAGCCAAACTCTGATAAGGTATAATTTAAACATAAAAAAAGGAAAAAAAATACAACCTAAGACACTTCTAGATATAGCAATTCAAAGTTACATTTTAACTTTTTTTTATTTTTCTAGATACTTCCCTAATAGAGTATACTATAAATTTAAGCACAAACTCGGCTAGAGACTATGCTTACTAAGGTTGATTTTTTTTTTTCTGGATTAATAAAACAAAATTAAAGAGTTGATTATGATTTATCAATTATGTTGCCGGCTGGATTTGTTACTTGCGCCCACATAAACTAATATTCGTCCACATGTGATTATTTAACAAAAGCAGAAGACTTCGTTAAGACAAGTTCATGAATCTCATCTATTATCCTTTTTGGGCCGCACTTTTCTGTTCATCGGGGCATGCCGATTTGGAATTGAACATAACTTCATAGGCCAAGAGTTTTCATGAATTTGTTTTTTTCTTTTATAATTGTCTTCTCCTAACAGTGTGATGTGCCGTTTCATTTTCATACAGTGGGTCATTTATTAAGAAATATTCTTTAGAAAGTGTCAATCCTTGCTATTTGCCCAAGGTTTGCAACATTGATCTTCGTCAATAAGTCGACATATTCCAAAGATATGGCGCTTGTCTCTTGAAGGTTGTGAAATGTTTGTGGAAATTCTCTTTGTTTAGGTAAAACTCGATGTGAATTACGAGTTGACTTGAAGTGTAATAAAAATTCTAATGTTGGAATTCCAAACCTCCTGAAAAATTAACTAAATACCAACACTAAAACATAATAAAAGACAACCATAACATTCATGACACAGCATGTTGGAAAGATTACCATAAGTTGTTAAAAAAAATAAGAGAAAAGAAAAACAATTCTTGGATAGGATTATTCTAATGAAGCTTTTGTTAAGATCTTCTAAGTGCAATAGCTAATTTTTTCTTAGATAAATGTCAACCATTTTCAAAGCAAGTATAAGGATAAATGTCATCCATTGGTGATGGAAAAAGCTAGAAACGAACTAGATAGTGTTGTTGGTCATGATCGTTTGGCTGATGAATCGGACCTCGAAAAAATTACCTTATCTTCAAAACACAGTCAATGAAACTCTTCGGTTATTCCCTCCGGTGCCACTCCTCGTCCCGCACGAATCATCGGAGGACACCACCATCGGTGGGTACTATATACCAGCAGGAACAATGTTATTGGCAAATGCATGGGCAGTTCATAGGTATCCCAAGGTATGGGATGATTCCAATAGCTTTAAACCGGAGAGATTCGAGGGATTGACAGGTTGTGATCATTTGGCGTATAGATTTTTACCATTTGGGCTGGGCCGAAGGGATTGTCCAGGTGCTGGGCTTGCAAATCGACTGGTGGGCCTTGAATTGGCAGTGTTGATTCAGTGCTTTGAATGGGAAAGGATTAACGAAGAGCTTGTTGATTTGTCTGAAGGGACCGGGCTGACGATTCCTAAAGTTATACCATTGGAGGCTACATGCAAGGTCCAAAAATCCATGCTTACCGTCCTTGAACGACTTTGATCATAGAATTTTAAATGTGCCAGCTCTTGTGCAAGAATAAATGCAGTGTTCCTATTTGGAAAATATTAATAAGTCACTTGTTAAGCTACTATGTAAGGTAATTTTTGCCTTTTCGTATATTTAATCTTCAAGCAATTTTTGCCTTTTCATATATTTAATCTTTTTTAAAAAAAAATACAATTTATATTGAAAAACATGAAAAAAAATTTCATCTTCTAAAAAATAACAAATTTCTTGAAAAAGCCTTTATAGAACCCAATTAGCATGTCAAAATCATAGGGCATGATGCACACACTCATGTTACATACTTAATTCAAAGAGCAAAGTGAAGCAGAAACTCAAAAATTGAGGATTGAAATTAGACTTTTAGACAAAAATCAAGTATTATATTACCACACTTAGGTCAAAGTTATGCATTCTATCCCTACTATGGGGAAGTGACAACCAATGAAAATAGAACAAATGGACATCAAATGATTAAAGGTCAAAAGACATACCAAGATAAGTGTGGTAGAACTAAGGAATGGGATAAAGGATAGTAAATTAAGAAAAATGGGAAAACAATGGAAAATGAAATAGTGACTCTTAGGAGATGACCTAATCACCACATGACCATAGCCACTACCCTAACTAGGAATTGGCTAATGATATAATCCAAAGGTATCATGATCAAGTAACTCTAGTGATTGTTGTGATAGATGTTCAATCTAGTAAAATAAAGTCCAAATTTGAAGAACAACAATGGATGAAATAAGAATTGATGGAACTAAATAAAAAACATTGTGGTCCTAACAAAATTGTGAATTTGGCATCGCTTTGCTTATGTTGGAAGGTGAAGAAGCAAACAATAATATATGCTTTGTGATTTCAAATTCCTTAAAAAATGAATGCAACCTTTATTATTGTTATGTAGTCCTATTTGCATTAAGTTGATAGGCTGCAAGTGCAATAACTCCATGCTTGCTTGACTTGCTATACAAGCCCTATCTATAAGAGCAAGCATTGGATTCTTTCACAATTCATATAAGGATTTATTGAGAATTTAAAAGATTGGCAAGCATTATTATCTAATAGAGAAAGGTTTCAATAATACTAACATACCACATTGATAAATTAATGATCAAATGGCATCTTTATTCCCAGAATATTTTACCCAAACCATCTTAATAATTTTCGAGAAAATAATAGGTATTTCTTAATACCTTATTTTAAACCACACCTTCTATTGCGATACTTAAGAAAGCGATTTTATATGCGACTTCATTTTTTTATTTGTGAGTTTCTCAATGCTATATATCACATCACAATGGAAGGTGTTGCTAAAAATAGATACACGAAGACCCTCTTCACCTTTAACTCATAATATTCCTAATAAGAGAAGGGAACGTGTTGATGCCATAACCACTAGCTTGAGCCTCTCAAAGTGATACGAACCACGCTAACCCGTGACGAAATCCAATACCAATACGTTCGGAATTCGTTGCCTAAGACGCCCAAACACCTAAAGTGGAAACCGCAACCCGTTGTCTATAAGCGAGACAAGAACCTTGGTATAATGTGAAGACGCCACAATCGGGATGAAAGACCGATTGATAAGTCGGGATGAACGCCACGGATTTCAATCCGATAAGTTCAAATTAGTTCTTGAAGAACCAAGAGAGGTGCCTCTCAAAAGTGTTTAATGTTCAAAGATGTAAATTCTATGTTATCTCTATTCTAAACCCTAGGAGCTTTTATACTAGGGTTACAATTCATGAAAATACAAGCTCAAAACGACGTAGCTTATATAAGTTGCGTAAAAAACACAAGACAAAACAATAAAGGCCGGCGGTGTTGGATTGAAGGCCGACGGCCTTGAGCCGGCCTTGAAGAGATACACGGCCGTGTACTTCTAGATGTGTATCTTTCTGTGGATTTGCTTGACTTCATACACGGCCGTGCCTTTTAGCTGTGTATCTAGCCGTGTATGATTCTGTGCAATCTTGGAATTCCTACACGGCCGTGCCTTGAACATACACACCCTCTTCAACCCGTATCCGGTGTAACTTGTATAAAAGCAAGGGTCTTCCCATGGTTGTTCCAATCCGTTCCAACTTCATGATTGCTCCAATCCTTTCCGGCTTCATGGACAACCTTTATCAACCCGTTAAGTGCTTCCTTGAATCGTTTCGCTTGATTTCTCGTGATCGGTCCAGGCGGCACTTCAAGATGATCCACATTTCTTCTTCCGGCTTGGCTCTCATCATGGATCTCATCATTCCCCTCATCTTGAAAAGGATTTGTCCTCAAATCATTGCCTGCATCAAATGGACTCAGATCAGTAACATAAAATGTAACACTTACTGGATATTCACCTGGTAAATTTTTCTTGTAGGCATTATTATTGATTTTCTCAAGCATCGGAAATGGACCGTCTCCCTTAGGGTTCAACTTAGATCTCCTCTGCAATGGAAAACTCTCCTTGCGAAAATGCACCCAAACCCAATCTCCAAGCTGAAAAATCTTGGGTCTCCTGTCCTTGTCCACCCTTGAAGCGACCCTGGCATTTTGTTTTACAATCCTAATCTTTACCTGTGCATGTAGCTTTCTCATGAAATCTGCCTTAGAATCAGCATCAAAACTCACAGACTTGTTAAGTGGCAATGGCAATAAATAAATAGGAATCAGTGGGTTAAAACCATACACAATCTCAAATGGTGAACAATGAGTAGTGCTATATAAAGCCCTGTTATATGCAAACTCCACAAATGGTAGACAATCCTTCCAAGTCCTAATGTTCTTCTCTATGATTGCCCCTAACAATTGAATTAAAGTCCTGTTAACCACATCAATTTGCCCATCAATTTGTGGGTGACAGATAGTTGAAAACATTCATTTAGTTCCCAACTTTTCCCACAATACTCTCCAAAAATGACTAAAAAATTTCTCATCTCAATCACTAACAATGCTTCTAGGTATACCATGCGGATGCACTACCTTTCTAAAGAACAAATCAACAATGTGTATAGCATCATCAGTATTATGACAAGGAATGAAATGAATTGTTTTAAAAATCCTATCCACAACCACAAAATTAGAATCTCGACCATGCCTAGGCCTAGATAATCCTAACACAAAATCTATGGAAATATTTATCCATGACTCACGAGGAATGACACTATACTCATATAACCAATCTAAGAAGTTATCTAAACAAGGAATGGGATGACGATACTTTACCGTAAGGTTGTTGAAGGCGCGGCAGTCAATACACATTCTCCATGTCCCATCCTTCTTAGGCACCAAAATCACAGGCACTACACATGGACTCATGCCTTCTCTCATGTATCCCTTCTCCATTAACTCATCTACCTACCTTTGGAGTTCCTTCGGAAAGACATTTTCAAAATTCTGCACAAGAGACACAACCACACTAGGCAAAGCATTAGATAATTCGTTAGTAGTCAAACATGTTTCTTTAAAAATCAACAACAACATAGGTTGCTTTATCACTAATGCTCTCCTCACTACACTCGCTTTTGCCACACAACTCTCCTTTTGCAAGGCTGCCCTCTCCTTTTCACTCACCACCAAAGTTGATTCCCCTTCAACTTGGCCTCTCACACTCTTTCCAGCCTTCCTCTCCTTTTCCTTTTGATCTTGACTTTTATATTCCTTTTTCTTCTCATTGTCTTTTGCTCTCTCACTCTCACTCTGCTTTTCACTCACCTTATGTTTTGCAAACGACTGTTGTAGCTGCAACTGATCCTCATACACTTGTTTAGGTGTTAACGGTTTAAGATTAAAGCTTTTCCCTTAGTGAACAAGCGTATACTTGTTAGAAAAGCCATCATGAACAACCTTCCTATTAAATTACCATGGCCTCCCCAACAACACATGACATGCTTGCATTGGCACTACATCGCATAACACCTCATCCTCATATCTACCAATGCGAAAACCAATCAAGGCTTGCTTACTCACTTTAGTCTCACCACTATCATTCAACCACTGCAATTTATATGGACTAGGGTGTCTAACAGTTTTAAGCCCCAGTCTCTCAACAATAAAATTGCTCACTACATTGGTGCAACTTCCCCCATCAATAATCAAACTACAAATGTGATCTCCTAGATAACATATAGTATGAAATATATTCTCTCTTTGCACCTCCTCTTCTTCCTTCACCTGCACATTCAAAGCTCGCTTCACTACTGCCACTAGACTTCCCATTGCAGGCTCCTCATCATCAATATCATCTTCTTCACTATCCCCCTCAGTCTCATACTCTCCATCATCACGCAAAATCATCACACGCCTATTTGGACATTGACTAGCAATATGGCCTCTACCTTGACATTTAAAACATCTAATGTCACGATTTCTAGAAGTAGAAGAATCAGGGTTACCTTGGTTACCAGGACTAGAACCCGCTTGCCTCAGCTCCCCTTTTGGTTTGGTGGGTGATGGGTGTCGAATCCAACAAAAATAAAACCTACTCCTAGACAATTATATGATCTGCATATAGTGGTGAGTAGGGTCGAATCCACAGAGATTGGTAAAGATATTTCTATTCAAAGAGAACAATAAGAAAAAGGAAAATGGGGGGGGTTTTGTTTGTGAATCAAATAAAATAAAACAAGGTAAGAAAATCAGATATTGGTAAAAGCCTAGCCAAAGGAATCAAGATGGTTTAATTCTAGGAATTGATCATCGATGCAAATGTTCTCTATTCTTGTTCTAGATAAATTGGTTATGGTTATTAACAAGCTCTAACAACCTATCTCTCCTTACTTCCTCGATAACCTCGGACAAGCGCTTTGAATTATTTCTCTTATTGATTAAACAACCCTTAGACAAGCGCTTAGGATTTAATCTATCAATAGCATTAAGATCTAGAGAGACTACCAATTCATGCCAGTAGATTATAAGATAACCTATTTAAACATGATCACACACCTCCATAACATGAATTCGATCATCTCTTTTATAACCAAACATGTTATTGCGTCACTAAGACTAGAACAATCAAACAATTACGGATTTGACGTGCTAGTTGACAATATATTAACTTGCTAATTGAGTAGAAGAGCTCTATTCATACCAATCAACAAAGATAATAATGACAAAATGATTAGAAGATATATGAATACCCAAAAGAAAAGAATAGAATAAATACAAGTCAATTAGACCTCACAATTCATGGAGAATTAAACATCTATGACCCTTTGGCTAGAAAAGTAGCTTAGCTACACATGTTCATCAATAAAACGAAAATAAAAGATAGAAACATAATGAACCCGGTTGCTTGCTCTGCCTCCACGTTTCCTTCTTCAAGATCCAAGATTCCGAGATCAAAAGTTGTCCTAACCCTCTAGGGTTGGCTCTATTTATACTATTAGATGGATAGCATGTGATCTTTTGCTAGCAAGATACGAAAATATCTTTCCTTTTTCAAGTAGATTTCGAGAAATGAAGATACGTCTGCCTGGCACGCCCCACCACACGGCCGTGGGTTAAGCCGTGCCATCCTCTGTGCATATTCTTCAAGTCTTCTACCGCGCCCAGTGTGAACCACGGTTACACACACGGCCAGATTTTAAGCCGTGCCTTAGTCTGTGCATAATCTTCAAGTCTTCATCCGTGTCCAGTGTGTAGCACGGTTACACCCACGGCTAGATTTCAAGCCGTGTCTTTATCTGGTTGATGTTCCACACTTTCTTCTCCTTGGCACATCTATCTTCCACCATGGCTTCAAGCACGGTTTATCCCACGGGTTCCACCACGGCCGTGCCTTAAGCCGTGTCTCTCTCTGTTCAAAGTCCTCATTTTCGCCTTCTTTTCCAGTGTGTAACACGGTTTGAACCTTGGCCGTGCCTCAAACCGTGCTTCCTCCGGTGGTGTAATTTCTTGTCTTGATCCAAGTTGTAGATGACTTCTCTAAAATAGTTGAATTAGCATCCTTGACTCGATTTAACCCGATTTATCACGATGATAGAATTAAAGTACCATTTCCTTATGATTTCTATAAAATCAATAATAATTTAACACAATTTATACTATAAAGATTGAGTATAAAATGGCTCTATCAGCTTCCCTGCCTCAGAGTTTGCAACTTGTTGTGCAATTCACGATAGTAATACGCAGGCACAAACCGCTTCTTCATCACTCTTTTCATCTCTTCCCAAGACTCAATAGGTGGCTTGCCACTCCTTCTCCTATTCAACATTAGTTGATCCCACCGCACTATAGCATAATCCGAAAATTCAATGGCAACAAGTTTTACCTTTTTTCTCCCACTATAGTTGTGACAATCAAATACTATCTCTACCTTCTTCTCCCACTCTAAGTACGCCTCGGGATCATTCTTCCCTTGGAACGGAGGAATCTTCATCTTTATGCTACTTAATTGATCATCCTCTCTATTCTTATCTCCTCTATCTTCCTAATCCCTAGTTCCTCTATTCCGACCACTATATCCTCTATAACTCCCGACAGAAGGCTCATCAAAGTCATCATCCGTCATTTCATCTCCACCCTCGGTACTCTCCTAGAACGACTCTCCCTCTTACGCCCTTGGAATACGTTTATGGATTGCTCTAGTCTTTGCTCTACCGTCTCATGAATTTGTTCCATTCCTTCTTGGAACATCCTCTTCATTTCACCCCTCAACGCCTCAATTACTAACCTAACATCAAACCTTTCCCTCTCACCTTCAGGAGAATGTTGTCTCGACATAGTCCCTGCAGAAAAGATTAGTACTAACACAAATATATATATAATTAATCCTCACGATACAATCCCTTACGTGTTTCGCTCAAATGATGATGTCACACAGTCACTCGTGTATTCTCACAAATAATGATGATATCAACTCGCCAATTTCCTCTTCTCAATTCTCTTGGAACTAACCTGAACTACACCAATTTCCTTCCGTAGAATTCAAAACAACTCTAGGGTTCGTAAATTTTCCTCTATTTTTCTATCCGAATTTTGTTCTTTTTCTTTTTCTTTTTGTCTTGGTTGTTGCTCTTGATCACGTTTTTCTTTTCTTTTCTTTTCTCTTCTTTTTTTTTTTGTTGTGGTTTTTACTCTTTTTTTTTTTTGTAACAATCGCCTAGTCGATATTACACTATCAAAAGACAATCAATACTACGAAATTGAATACGATAATTGATATGAACGATTGGAGTTAGGGTTTTTGATATTACCTTCCTCAACCGAACTTGATGTTTTGACAAACCTAAGCTCTGATACCAAACTGATACGAACCACGCCAACCCGTGACGAAACCCAATACCAATACATTGGGAATTCGTTGCCTAAGATGCCCAAACACCTAAAGTGGAAACCACGACCCGTTGTCTATAAGCGAGACAAGAACCTTGGTATAATGTGAAGACGCCACAATCGGGATGAACGCCACGGAAATCAATCCGATAAGTTCAAATTAGTTCTTGAAGAACCAAGAGAGGTGCCTCTCAAAAGTGTTTAATGTTCAAAGATGTAAATTCTATGTTATCTCTATTCTAAACCCTAGGAGCTTTTATATTAGGGTTACAATTCGTGAAAATACAAGCCCAAAACGACGTAGCTTAGATAAGTTGCGTAAAAAACACAAGACAAAACAATAAAGGCCGGCGGTGTTGGATTGAAGGCCGGCGGCCTTGAGCCGGCCTTAAAGAGATACACGGCCATGTACTTCTAGACGTGTATCTTTCTGTGGATTTGCTTGACTCCATACACGGCCGTGCCTTTTAGCTGTGTATCTAGCCGTGTATGATTCTGTGCAATCTTGGAATTCCTACACGGCCGTGCCTTGAACATACACGCCCTCTTCAACCCGTGTCCGGTGTAACTTGTATAAAAGCAAGGGTCTTCCCATGGTTGTTCCAATTCGTTCCAACTTCATGATTGCTCCAATCCTTTCCGGCTTCATGGATAACCTTTATCAACCCGTTAAGTGCTTCCTTGAATCGTTTCGCTTGATTTCTCGTGATAGGTCCAGGCGGCACTTCAAGAGGATCCACATTTCTTCTTCCGGCTTGGCTCTCATCATGGATCTCATCACAAAGTTCATTAAAAACTAAAAGGAAAATCAACTATAGACATTACTTGGATATACAACAAGAGGTCCAGTCCATCTACCTTATAATAAATTTTGAAAAAGAAGAGAATTTTCAAGGATTACATGAAGGGATATGAAGAAATTGATCAAGCATACAATGTCACATCTCTAATTTGCTATGGTGACGATAATTCATCACACAACCTAGTTAAGTAAAGTACATAAAGATACTATTACTCGTTGAGTTTTTAAATCATTTTTAAAACCCTTAAATCGTTAATTAAACTTTGAAAATATACTTGACAATTCATTGATTTTGAAAACATTTGCTGGTTTGTCAATTTAAGAAAAATGTAACGAATAAAATGCAATAGGTATCTAAGTCCTCAAACTTAAGAGGTCTACAAAATACTGACATAAGTAACAAGTCATGGAGCAATAGCTAGTTCCCATAATAAGTTTAAATATAACACTAGAACTTAAATACTAAGTCTAAAACAAGAAATCAATAGTAATCATAAGTTGTGAAATCTAAGTCCTTGTACTCATCCCATACTCCTCCTTGAAGATAAAACTCATTGAATTGTATAGTGGATTCATCAAAAGGTCTTTACCTAGAAAAGCAATGTCAAGCAAACATACACATTAATGCAACAATCAATCATGCAATTATTTCATATAGTTTATTATATCTTATTTAAGGTAAATAATTAGTACGAATGTACTCATCACTTTAGATAACACGATAAGGGACCTTAGATCTAATTCCACCACAGCAACAATTGAGGGTTAATGAGAGCAACCAAACTCCACATCGTAAAACTAAAAACTTAGTAGCATCATCTAAATGACTTCACCGTTATATGGTTCTTACTAATTATAGTTCAACTATATCGTATCACTCGTCGAGACCCATAATTTCCAAGACGACTCCCAATATACCTTCTCTTCACTTATAATGTTCGTTATGTGACGTGATTTCACTTATCAACTATCCACCAAGCCACTCTTTGATATCCTAAACACCTAATCTATCACTTATCAACTATCCACCAAGCCACTCTTTGATATCCTAAACACCTAATCTATCATGTTATTTTGATGTATATGACCATAGTCGTCATCTTAATCTAAGGGTCTCACTTGTTAGTTCAAATAACCAAGCACAAGCAGTAAGTATATACTTAATTGAGTTGATTATTAATCCGATTTGAATTTTCTAACTTAGGAAGCAACACATATATTACTACATACTTAGAAAGGTTAAGATTTCTTAAGTTGAAGTTTGATTTTCCATTGAGTAAGTTAAACTAATTTTTTGCATTAAAGAAAAAAAAATTAGTTAGATATTTAATCTAGTTATTTGAATACTGTTCTAAGGTTGAGCTTAGACTATCTAGGACTCATACTAATTACGAGCCCATTAGGGCTTATGAAGGCTTAATTAGCTTTTTAGCTAATTTGGCCTAAACTGTTTCGAGTTTATTCACTTAAGCGTATTATATTATTTAAATATGAATTTAGATGTGTCTAAGGCTCAATTAAGGTATTTGGGTTTTTAAAGAATAGTAAGTCTAATTATGCTTAGAATTAGCCCACTAACTCTATTTAATTTAGTCAATCATATTATTTGAAGTGATTTTATTTAGGTTTTAATTCATTTAACTTATCTATTTGGGTCTATAGTTCCTTAATTTGGGTGTATAGGCCCATTTTTCCATTTAAGCCTAATTAGATCATTTAGGTCTAATTATTGTTCTTAAGCCCATTTTAGGTCCAATTAGGTTATCTTAGTTTATTGTAATTAATCTAGGCCCATTGTTTCTACTTAATCCTATTTATTATATCTTAGGCCCAATTTGATTATATGCTAAATTTTAATTCTATTTTAGATCTTTAGTTTATTTAGGACCTTATTGGGTTCAAGGTTTATTTAGGTTTTCTTAACTTGTTAAGGTCCATTAGGGTATTGACCCTAAAGATAAAATAGATCCAATTAAATTTTGAGCTCCTAGGCCCATTTCATTTAAGCTTACTAAAGTTTATTTATTAGGTTAATTCCTGAAGTAGTCTAAACTAACTTCTTAAATTATTTTGACCTAATTAATTAATTATGTATTTTCATATGGACCACTCATGAGGATGGATGAAGAGTTGGGCCATAGGCCTTTATGGGTGAGCCAGCTTAGGATTGGAATGGCTTTAACCTAAATTATTTTAATCACCCAACTCTAATTTAAAATTCATCCTTTTGGAGTATCTTAATTTTAAAAAGTCATAATTTACTTAATTTAAGCTAAAATTAAGTCAAACCAAACTCATTTGGACTTTTATCACTTCTATTATCCATTTTAACCTAAAATCCTTCATTTTAATAAGTTTAGGCATTAAATTTTCAAACCAAGCAAAGTTATGAACTTATGCTTTATAAGACCATATCTCACTCAATTCAAGCTTAAATTACTTGAAACAAAAGCCTACTAGTTTCTACTCATTCCTAGTGTCTAAAACATCATTTAAACTTTAGTTTTCAATCTAAGAATATTTTGGAATATCCCTAAACAATAAAAAATGTCCAGCAAAATAAAAATATCATCAATTAATCCAATTTCATTACAAAACCTCTAGGCCTTATTTCACATCCAACCAAAATTCCATTCACCAATTTAATGTCAAGCCCAAATTAACTCAATTAATTATATTAATTAAAAAATTTCCAGATTTAGTCATAGTAACATGACAAGCAATAACAACCACAATTCTCAAGACCAAATAATCCAATTTCCATCTTATTTCATCCTATAATCTTGTTAAATTTCATGCAACGTTTGAATCATCATACAACTTCAAATTCAACTAAATTTCTTACTTCAATTACTCTTAGAATATGCTGGAAAAAAAAAATAAATTTCATCCTCTATTAAGCTATTTGCTCATCATTTCAAAAATTTCAAATTATTTCCACTTCTAATTCACTACATACTTAGAAGTCATCACCTAAACTTCCTACTAATCCACAGTTCATAACACCAATTATCCTTTTCCTATAATTTAACAATGAAAACAGATTCAATTTCATGAAAAAACTCCCAATTACAATCTATCAGTGGCGGCAAACACCCATTCATTTTCATATGGTAACATTTTGCAGTATACTCCATTTCCATTACCTAAACTAGCATATAACATCACATTAGTCATGGTAACTCATCAATTATCCCATTTCCACGCTTAACTTACTTCTCAAAACAAGAAATTAATCTCAATTATCCTCTATGGTAGCGTTTGGTTGCCATTCATGAAAAAAGTACTAGACAAAATGGCAAATTTTTGTACCATATGTAATTAAGTACAAAAAAAATTGGTACTGGACAAAAATTCATTTTTTTTTCGAAATCTCTAACTTGCCCTTCATATTTTTCTCTTTACTAACAAACCCTATCTCTCCAAACCCTTTTCATTCGAACCCATCCGCGTCGCACTAGCTTGCCCTTCAAGTGTAGTAGGAAAACCCATCGGCACCGCTCCAATAACGGGATTCATCGTGCAATCGACCGCTATTCGAACGTTGCTGTCGTCATGCAAGAAGTCGTCGTCAGGTTCGTATCCTTCCATTCTTTCTCACATTCTTGCTTGCTTTTCTATGTTCCCCGCATACTCTACCTGTGGTTGTCGCCGTCCATTTAGATTTCTTTCACTTGCTTTTCTATCTTCGTCGCATGCTTTCTGTCTTGTTGTCGCCTTGCGTTTAGATGTCTGTTGAAATGGGACGGTGTTGGTGGATCAATCTTTCATTATAAATAGATCATCATGTGTCCCAACTTGATTCCAAACTCATGTTTTGATTTCCAGTATGATAAGAACAAAGAAAATTACATAGCATGAGAAAAATAATATAACATAAGTTTTTTTTAAACCATGTTTATTGCTAATTTCAAGTCAAGATTCTTTTATGTTGTATATTATTTATCATGTATATATACTATATCGAAACATCATTTTTGAGATCAAAGAAAAATAAGTAATGTGTTATTTTATTAAATATAACATAAATTATTGTAATTTATAATATGAATTATTAAATTTTTTCAATCAATGGATTTACACAAATTATTTTATATAATTTATAATCTCTTCAAATTGTATTTTCTTATAATAATATCAAATATGTATAAATAACCATGATATAATTAAAAAGGGTATAATTGTCAAATTTACTATGTTCAATCAAGTATTTTGCAATTCCAAACACTAGACAATACCAAAATCTTTGTTAAATACTAAATAAACCAAACGTGGTACAATTTCTTTTTGTCCAGTCCTTCTTATTTTGTACTATCCAATACTTATTGTCCTATTCAGTACCAGCAACCAAATGGTACCTACATGTGGCAGCACTAATTTCTTTTAGGATTCAAGAGTTCATTTTCAAATAATCATCACAACATCACTTCACACATCCTTTGCTACTAAAATATAAACGGTTTAGCATCTTACCTTGATGAAGATTGCACAATCCTCCTTGTCACCTAGCTAGACGCCACTTCCTAAGCTTTAAAATGGAATGTTTTTCAACTCCAACACAACCCTTGGCATTAGAACAACTTACTTGGTACTAAAACTAGAGATTGACATGCTTAATCCAACTTAAGTTTCATTAATCAACTTCTTACCCACAATTCTATACACAACACTTGTTGGAGCCCCTAATGTCTTTCTTCTTCTTAAAATAAATTGGGGATCATCATTAAAAGGCTTAATTAGTGGTTAATCTATAGAAAAAAAAAGGTTTTTAAGATAAGGTTTCAGGGTTTTGAGAGGGTTTAGTGATTTTACGTTTGGAATTTATATAGAAAATTATAAGGGGCTCTAAGAGGGGTGGTGGTCAAGGAAAGGGGGGTGGAGGTGGGTTGGGGTGGGGGTTTATATGGGTTCTAGAAATTAGGGTTAAAGGTGGGGGAGGGGAAGAGAGCCCATAACAGTTTAAGTCCCTTTACTTAGTGTAGCCATGTGTTACTTGCTTTTGCACGTACAACAATTTTATCCTATTTTATTTTCTCATCAATTTGGTTGATAATTTAATCACTATAAAATCTCCTAAATTTTGCTTATTACTCTCACAATTTAATCAACTTTTAGTAAAACCAAGAATATGAGTATTTTGGTTATTTTACCCAATTAACTTCCAAATTTAAAAATTTTCTTTTTCATTTGTCTCTAAATAATCAATATCAAATTCGATAAAGCCTAGTTTAAGGGTAAAATGGTCTTAAACTTTGTAAATCCTTTTTAATTAACTTAAAATTTTTTTCCTTTTAATTCCATTGACTTCATTTATTAATTTAGGATTTTTCATTTAAAAGACCAATTATGTTTAACAAGTACTTCAAGCTTATAACACCAAAGGAAAAAGACTACATATTCACTTGAAATAGTTATTCAATTTTCCCCTCATTCTATGTAATTTACTATTACAATGTTTACTTGCAATTTCATGCCCTTACACTCAGAATTGTTATTTAATGATTTATTTATTATTTTTATCATAAATATTCCTATATTGGAAATACCATCATCACTACATTCATTATCAAATGTAATAAATATTTATTATTACTGGTGCATAATAAATATTTTATTTTTACCATTAATTCATACCTTTTTTTTTTAATATCAACTAAATAATGTAATAAGCATATAATAGTTATTCCAACTCTAATATATTCTTATTAAATTACAATTCAATTTTCCTCTCATTCCATATGGTAAGTTAAATGGTTTGTAAGTGCTTAGAAGTTTAAGCTTCACAATTCTAAGAGAGAGATATATATTGATAGAAAAACAAGTGGATGTCCATGAAAAATAATTTACATTATTAAAGAGTATGTCATTATTTTGGTATCTTTAGTGTTTTTCAATTCTTTTTACTTCTCATCTTATGAAATAGTCCTTATCTTCATGTAAAAATTTTTGGAAAAAGAATAATGTTGTAAAATATTAGAAAAGTTGTAATGGCTCATTTGTTCCAAACCATTTCACTCCTTTCATTTCAAACCATTCTATTTTAAATCATTCTTAAATACAAAACGAAATATTATAGTAAAAATGAATATTAAATCAAATACTTTAAGAAGAATGTAGAGATGAATTATTTTTCTTTCCTCTTTTCTAATTTATGTAACTATTGTATCGTGTTTAGTAGTGTGATTGAGCGTGCTTAGTGTTATTTTTACACTTAATTGTTATGTATCATGTATCTTTCTCATATCTCGATTTTATGAAATGCTACACATCAAAAGAAGAAATTTATGTGCATTTTTATGGTTTTTTATTTGTATATGTATATACTTTTGTTTAAATTTTTTACATGTAAATATGTACTTTCTTTGAGGAATAAAAAAAATTGGCGTCTTTGATATATTTAGTTTTAGCATACACATCATTTGAATATGTTGTGCTTTATATCATGTTATGTTACGCCAAAGGGGATTTTTATAAACGTATATATTTTTATGAGCAAGACATAAATATCTAATTGATCCGAGCTTGCAATTAACTTATTCTTGGAAAAGAATGCAAGAGGTTACAGTAACGATGAAGTTTCAAGTTATATCGATATTGAATGTGCTGCGTTCTGAGAAATTAAATGATTAGTGATTTAAGGAATTATATTCAACAATTTATGTCAAAATATTTTTCATAAGTTACCCATGACTAATTATGTAAGGTTTTAACTCATCGGGACTAAAAGTTAATCTAAAGTTTTCCACTTAAGAGCATAAAAATGGCTTATGAATGGGAATTTGGTTCGATACAATGGGTTTTCTGAAAAAAAAAAAAGCCTCATACTATAATGTTTAATTTATTATATTTTGAGTGAAATTGCAAAAATTTTGACCAAAATTAGAAAAAAGTACTAACAATATTTATAATTTAGTTACTAACGTAAATTGAGAAAATACTCTTTTGCAACATTAGCATATGATATATTGTATATACTGCACTATTTCTTAAAAAAGTAAAATATATTTTGTGATGCTATAAATAAATAATTTGAGGATAAACACTCCGAATGTATAGAATTTTAGTTTATAATTGTATGCAATCTAAGATTTTCCAGGTGAAGTCTTTTTGCATTTATATTAACGTTATTCTGTGCACAATTTCTTTTTTTCTTTTTTTATATTTTTTTACTGGAACCGTATGCACACTTTAAATTACACAAATTAAATTCAACTATTTATAACCATCAATATGGTCGATCCGTATATTTTTTCGCTAAAGCCGATTGTGCGACAGCTTGTGATTCTGAACCGCTAATTCGAGTTTAAGTTAATGTGTTGAATTTGAATCAATTGTTATGATTTAGTCACATGTATTGGTAGAAGTGATTCAGTAAACTAATTTTCTAAAATAATGAATATGATACAGTTATTTTATTAAATGTGATACTAGGTAGCTTGAGATATTAAACAAAGAGTTAGCCAACCCTTTAATTGAAATAAAACGAGTGACCATGATTAAGTTGGTGTATCCAAATAAAAAATAGAGGATAAATAGTCTTACTTGGTATATGGAAGCCATCACTCATTTAGATGTCCACCTAAATACTTGAAAAGAGAAAGGTTTTATTCATTATAATTTTTTTTTATATTGTCACCATATACAAAAGACTTTTATAATACAATTGAGCTAGAAATTAAGAGAATAATTAGCTCTACACAAAGTAAGAAAAGATTTACAATAGCTGTACAACCTCTAATCTAGGAAAGAAAGAGAGATTTAAGGAAAAAAAATTTCAACACTCTCCCTCAAGTTAGTACATGGATGTCATACATGCTCAACTTGTCACAACATTTTGAGAATACTTGACTTGAGGCTGCCTTAGTTAGAATATCAGCTAATTGATTTTCAAATCGAATCTTAGGCGGCTCTAAGGTTTTCCCTTGTAACTTCTTCATGATGAAAAATCTATCCACCACCACATGTTTTGTTGGGTCATGTTGGATTGGATTATGGGCTATGTCACATGCAGCTCTATTATCATAGTACAATTGAATTGTTCATTCATTAGAATAACCCAACTCTTGCAGAAGGAGCTTTAGTGATGAAGCTTCACATAGTTTAAGTGCCATACCCCTAAATTTAGCTTTTGCACTTGAGCGAACAACAACATTTTGTTTTTTATTTCTCTAAGTAACTCGGTTACCTCCCACAAATGTGAAGTAACCTGAAGTAGATCTCCTATCATCTATTGCTCTTGCCTAATTAGCATCTGTATACACCTCAATATCTTGATAGTTCACAGTTTTGGTGAACAATATTCCTTTTCTAGGAGCAGATTTTATATATCTCAAAATATACATGACAACATTCATATGTCGTTCACCAGGATTGTGCATATATTGACTTACAATGTTCAATGCATAGGCAAGGTGTGGTCTTGTGTGTGCTAAGTACATTAACCTTTCTACGAGTCTTTGATATCTTCTTTTGTCAATTGGAACTTGATTTGCTTCAATACATAACTTTAAGCCTTCTTCTACTGAAGAATTAGCTAGTTGACATGTTAACATACTGGTTTCCTATAATAAATCTAATGCATATTTTCTCTGAGATAAGAAAATACCTTTCTTAGATCTAGAGACTTCAATTCCAAGAAAATATTTCAAGGAACCAAGGTCTTTCATTTCGAATTCTTTTGACAAGTATTCCTATAGTGCCTTCCTTTCTTTTGCATCATTTCCTTTAACCACCATGTCATCCACATATACAATAAGGGCAGTGATCTTACCTTATCTTTTCTTCAAAAACAAAATGTGGTATGAGTTTCATTGATGGTATCTGAATGCTTTCATAGACTTTTTGAATCTTCCAAACCATGCTCTTGGAGATTGTTTCAACCCATATAATGATTTCTTTAGTTTACACACCTTGTTGCTATGTCTTTCTGGTGCCATACATCTCGGGGAAGTTCCATATAAACTTCTTTAGTTAATTCTCCATGTAAAAAAAGCATTTTTTTTACATCAAATTACTGTAGTGGCCATTCCAAGTTTGTAGCTAAAGACAATAATACTTGAATGGTGTTGATTTTAGCTATAGGTGCAAAAGTTTCTATATAATAAATACCATAGACTTGTGTATATCCCTTCACCACCAATCCTGCTTTGAATTGTTCAACAATGCCATCTACATTGTACTTCATAGTATAAGTCCATTGGCAACCCACTAGTTTCTATCCTTGTGTACAATAAACCAAATCCCAAGTTTTATTCTTTTGCAAAGAGCTCATTTCCTCATTCATAGTGTCTTTCCATCTTGGATTAGCTAATGCTTCCTACACACTGTTAGGAATATATACAGTAGATAATTGATTCACAAATGATTGATTTGATTTAGATATATTTTGGTTAGATACATAACGGCTCATAAGATATTTAACTCTGTTAGAGGTTTCAAGTTCATATGTAGGTTTAGGAATACCTCTATTGATTCAATTTGGTAGCTGTTTTCTAGGTAACTCAATTTTAGGAATAAGAACATCCTCAACATGTGATTGGTGTGATGTATTAGCGGGAGATATAACCTCTTCATTTGGAAAACTTGTATTTTGTGATTCAATTATCTCTTCAGTTCTAGTTGATCTTGAATTCTATGTTTCAACAATTTCCAATTCTTTATCCATATTAAGGTCCAAAGCAACATTACTGCTATAATCAAGATAATTAAGATTTTGAATTTCCTTTTGGCAATCCCCTTGAAGTTTAGAATTTGTAGAAAAATACATTAAATCTTCATGAAAAACCACATCCATTGTTATAAACATACATTGTGTTGGAGCATGATAACATTTGCAGCCTTTCTGATGCATGGCATATCCTAGGAAAACACAACGTAAAGCTCGTAGGGGCCAACTTATTTCATTGATGTTTATGAAGATGGACAAATACAACATACCCAAAAACATGAGGAAGTAAATTAGGAACTATTGGAGTAACCACAACATTAGTAAGTGCATTGAATGGTGTTTGAAAGTTAATGGAGCTTAAAGGAGTTTGATTAATTGAGTAAATTGCAAACATAAGAGCTTCTAACCAATAGGACAACGACATATGCACTTCAATTAAAATGGCTTGAACAACTTCTAGTAAATGACAATTTTTCCGTTCTAAGACTCCATTTTGTTGAGGGGTATTTGCACAAGTTGTTTGGTTAACAATTCCTTGCACTTTTAAAAACTTTTGAAGTTTAGAAGTTTGATATTCCCCTCCATTATCACTTCATAAAACTTGAATTTTTCCATTATACTGAGTTTTGACCATTTTGTGAAATTTCTGAAATAACAAGTTTACTTCACTTTTAGACTTCATTAACCACAACCAAGTCATCCGAGTACAGTCATCAATAAAAGTAATAAACCAACGCGAACCACTCAATGTTGGAATTTTGGATGGACCACATACATCAGAGTGAATGACCATAAACGAAAAAAGACTTTATTTAATCTTAATGGAAATGAAGTTTTATGAATTTTTGCAAGTTTACATACATCACAACAGAAACTAGAAAGATCAACATGTTCAATCAAACTAGGGAGTAATTTTTTAAGATATTCAAAAGATGGATGCCCCATCCTTCGATGCCGAGCCAAATTTTAGATTCATTCTTCTTCTCTTTCATGCCTTCTATTGCCAAAACTTCATGCAACTTGTTAAAGCTTTTCAATGTCAAGTTTAAGTAGTACAATTTTCCTTGCCTAACACCACAACCAATTGTTTGCTTTGTTTAGATGTCCTTAAAAACACAAGAGTCAGACCAAAAAATTACAATACAAGATAATGCTTTGGTTATTTGAGAAATAGATAAGAGATTATGATCTAAAGATGGAACAACCAGCACGGAATCAAGGTTTAAAGTATTAGTGAGTGATAAAGAACCTTCTCCAATAATTGAGGATTCATTACCATTAGCAATAAAAATGGTTTTTTGTGAAGAGGTTCTAAGATTTGTAACCTATTTTGAATCAAACATCGTATGGTCAGAAGCACTAGAATTAATTATCCATGTATTATTAAAAATGGGTACAAAAACATTCAAGGCCTTACCACAAGTATTGGTAGTTGTAATCAACACGAAACCTTCTTCAGTAGTATTATCATTAGTTTTAGCAACAACAGTGATTGAGTTCTTGGAATTCTTTCTTCGAGATGCTCTATTATGATCCCACCATTTTGGATATCCCATAAGTTCATAGCAATGCTCCTTTGTATGTCCGATCTAATTGCAATGCGTACACTTGTATTTAGATTTTTCCATACCTTTGGTAGTCTTTGGTTGATTCTAAGTCATCATTACTGCAGCTTCAGTGTTTCCAATATTGGCATTCAAAGTTAAATGACCTACTGTTTCTCGTTGTATTAATGAATAACATTCTTCTAAACCTAGAACTAGTTCTTTGCGTAAAATTTCCCCATGAACTTGTTCAAAATCACTATCTAAGCTAGTGAGAAATATATGCCATCGCAATCGTTCAATGGATTTTTATATGCTGTTACATCATTAGGATCTTTCATGACCACTTTATCTTGATGGTCCAATTCTCGAAAAATCTCAACTAGTTCTCCATAATATATAAAGAGAGACTTCCCATTTTGTTTGGTTGTGAAGGCCTTTGGTTCAAGGAAAAAACTTGTAATTCATCACTTCCATCATAAAAAGCTTTTCATAATGCACTCCTGATCTCATGATTAGTAGGTAGACGTATATACCTTTTCATTATTTCAGGCTTCATAGACATCAATAACCATCGTTTCACTTTTTGGCTTTCAGCATACCATTTTTCATATCCATCATTGGACTCGTCTGGTTGTTTCATCTAGCCACGAATGTAAGAGAGTTTTTCTCTTTTAGCAATATGCATCTCCATTAATTGAGACCAGACATCATAGTTTGATTCATTAAGAATTATTCCTGCATTAAAAACACCTTTAGATTGCACAGTTACTAGAATTGATTTAATTCCACAAGATTCAACACCTCTTTCACTCATTTTGATTTTGTTTTAGAATATAAAGGGGTAGGCTTTGATCCCAACTTGAAAAGAGAAAGGTTACTAGCATATACAAAAGAGACTTTTATAATACAATTGAGCTAGAAATTAGGAGAATAAATAGCTTTAAACTAAGTAAGAAAAGATTTACAATAGCTGTGCAACCTCTAATTTAGGAAAGAAATTCTCAACATGAATCTCCTCTGTACAATGGGCTTTAATTTACAATGAGATATTATGAAATAAATTGATAGTTATGGATGTGCAAATGACTTACATGGCTATGTTAATATGACTAAGCATTACTAATACTACTGTAATACATTTGTAGTATACCAAGGATGAGTTAGCTTAAAATTTATCGGGAAATACAAGGAAAAAAATTAATATTATTACTAATATTGTAAAGACCATGACATCGGTGAGGTGGTGGATTAATATATATATATATTACATGGACTAAGGAAAGGAAAAGGGGGATGTTTTGTCTCAAACCATGGAATTGACGAAAATGCTCTCCAAAACGTACTCATCACCGACCCCATTTCCCTCTATTCAGGAAAATTTTGAGAAAAACCAACTGCAGCCATTAGCATATGATCATATGTAGTGAAGTTTGAGGAATATCTGAGTAGTATTTTTACAAGGAAATTGGAGAAATTAAGGAAATTTAAAAGAAATTCGGAACATAGGCTGTGGGTGGTGGTTTATAGGACTAGGCTTGAGCTGCTACGGAGACAAGTTGGGGTTTAAGTTTTGAGGGGGAGAGAATCTCGGACGAAAAGGGGCCGCCGTCGGTGGAGCACCGGAGCTCGGGCAACCGTAAGCTCCCAATTTCCGCCTAGATTTTTAGAAATTTCTTAAAAATATTAATTGGATGTGAAAATTTGTGATTTTTTGTTTCCTAGGTATATTTTTTACGTGGATTTGGTGATTTTTTTTTTTTTTGTCTATAGCGAAATCTATAGTGTGGGTATGTGCTCCTTAACAATCCATGCATCTCAGACGAAAATAAAATGAAAATTTTGAAATAGTGAATAGCGTAGTTTCAACTTGAATTTCTGCTTATAGATTCTCAATGGGTTATATTTGAATTACAAAACAAAAATTTTAGAATTTGGGCATGTATATTATTTTTCGTGAATTTTTCGGATGGAACTAGTTGCTTCCCCTGAAAATTCCAGCGTTTGCTAGTTAGCAATTTGAGTGTAAATCCTAGATATTACTAATCAATATGTGATGTCTGAGCTATATATGATGTTAGCAAAAGTCAAGTCCACTTGAGTTTATTTATATGTATATATATATTTGGGAATTCGATGGATAAATCAATAATTCAACAAATTAATATGTAATCTAGGATCATTTATTTTGCATTATGATTGGGTGTATATATATGAAAAGATGATATGAGGGACCATAGCTAGTCCGCATGATATAATTGGACTCGCGCATTTTTAAATAGATAACATAATTGATCTCTCTTTAAGTAATAATAAAGGGTGTTATCCTCACTAGCTTATATAACTAGGGTGTAGAATAAATAAACAAGAATGGTAAATAGTCCGTAAATAATATAGTTAAGTTGAATAGGGAATGGGAATAAATGGTGATTAATCAATAGGTATGTGAAATGGATGACAAATAGGGCGATTCGGGATATAAAATACCTCTATTATATATATGTGTGTGTATTGGTAAACTATCAAATATACTTTGTACAATGAATTCATAGGTTGTTAAATATTGGTGAGATGATCCAAACAATACCATTAATAAATCACATTAGACTAAGTTATTATCTTCCTATGATGTTTTCAACGTAACAAAGAAGGTCGTATATTGAAAACATGAATTATCACCATAAGCTTTCCATAGGACATCTAGCCTTCATTAACATTATGCTATAGCAGGTAACTCCATAACACACCTAAGTCCTCTTGAATTATGTGGAATGAAATTCCATGAAACATATAATGTAAATATTTGGTTATTTAATTATATATATATGTATAGGTAATTACATTTTATTAAAAATTAAGTCAAAGTTAATAGGGCAATTAACTTAAAGAAGTGGAAGCAAGGTGGTCAATTCAAGATCAATATATTTAAACCTCCGTTTGACCTAGGGTTATTCTTTTCTCACTTTCACACTATTAAAACTACAAAAATGCTCATAGGAAACCATAGAGCAACTTAAAAGGAAATAGTAGAAATCAACCTCATTTTGTCAGGTATGAGTCTTGATAATTAAATTTTATAGCGAGGATTATGCAATCATAGCCCTAAGACCATTTGTTAATGTGTGATTAGAATTTGGAACAAGGAGCGAGGTGAAACAAGCATAAGAACAGACGATCCAAGAATCTAAATCACAATTTGAAACAACTAAGGACAAAATCCCCTTATAATGTGTTAGAATAGCACAATCATGGATCAATTAGAAACATTTTCTTAAAAATTAGGTTAAGGAAGAATTTACAAATTGGAAAAAGGGACATTCATGATGAATAGTGACCTACATGACTAGATACATGCTTGTGTACCTGCTCATGCTGAAATGTGAAAGTGTACAGAAAGGTACATGGTTGCCCTACATGCATGTGTACTTGGACATGCCGAATTGTATAAATTTACAAAAAGGTACACAACCATGTACCCAATCGTGTTGTAGTACAAGGCCAAATACATGATTGTGTACTTAGGCATGCTGAAATACCAAAAACATACAGAAAGGTACATGACCATTAACACAATTGTGCTCTAACTAGTGTCCCTCTACACGGCCTTTTACATGGCTATGTTAATTCGGGACACTCCCTATTTCATTCTACTTTATTCACTTGCAATCCTAAGGATACATAATTGTGAATGTGTATAGGTTTGAGGAACTGAGAGATTGTAAAAGTTTGAGGAGACTAGTTGTTAGTTATTAAGGTACGCGAATACCATGTTTGTTGCCTGTGATTGTTAAGTTAGAGTTGTGTGTGTGGATTAAACGGTATTGTAAATGTATATGATTGATTGTGCATGTGATTGTGTTTGGTTAGGTCTAAGAAATCAAGTAAGGGTCAATGTTCATAGGGTAGTACCTTGATGATTGGTATGTGACGTTGTCCTTAATAGAGTCGTATACCGAAATGATCCAGGTAGATTTAGGATATCTGGTATGAAGGATTCATTTATTGAATGTGGATGGATGTTTATGTCTATTGTGGAAAGATGTTGTGCAAGATTAGAAAGGACTCATGGACTCATAGATAGTGGGGAGTACCTACAATCGTATATGTATGGATTAGACTCATGAACAAAGACAAGTACCTTTTGTCATATATACATTTATATATATATGTTTATGAAAGGATTGTGTAGGTGTGTGTAAGGTTGCATGTTAATATGATGATAAGAACTGCATGTTAGTTTAAGTGATTGTGAAAGAAAATAAATTGTGTATGAATAATGTTGCATTACGTTTGTGTTGATGTTCTGGCATGACATGCGTATGTGTGTGTAGGTATATATTGTGCAAGGCATTAACTCACCCCTCGTGGGACTATTTTTAGTTGTAGGTACCATAGGAGAAGTTGTAAGGTATGATGGGACCATTGTTGAGATAGATCAAAATACTAAGAATTTAGAATATGTATATAATGATGATTAGTAGACAGATGAAGGCAGAGATAGAGATTGAATGTTTTTATTTAATGGATTTGATATTCTTGTAGTATTTAAGTTGTTAAATGCTTCCACTGCAACAATTTGAGAAGACTATTTATGGTTCATTTCTAAGGATAGACATTCTTTCTAATTGCTTATATATGGAGAAAGATTTTATTAATCATTACGAATACCTGAATGTTAACATTGGAGAATTGTAGCATTCGAGCCTTTGCGTGTCTTCTCCTAGTGAGGATACATGGTAGGTTGTATTCTTTTCAGGTTTTGGGACATTACAACTTAAGTGATATCAAAGCTTAAGTTATATTGATCTATAAACTACTTAAGAATATAATCCTTAAGACAATGATATATAATGAGAATAGGTAGTGAATGCGACTTACACTTGTAAATACATATTGATTTTGAACATACTTACTATATTACTAATATAGTATGATATCCAGAGATAACTCCTCTTCATTTTATAGAATGCCTAGTAGAATCTCAAGACTAGGATTCACTTTAGAAGTTGGAGGTGATGATCCTAATAACTAGATGCCACTTAGACCTCCTCAACATAGATAAGGAGGAAATGAAGTCAATGTTGCATAGATGTTAGAGGCCATTAATACTATAGTAGGAGTGGTGACACAACATCAATAACAAATAAAGAGCTATAGTTGTTGAATGTGAGACAAGCGCAAATGATAGGGGAGATTGGAAAGAGGCTTGTTTGGCAAATAAGTCTAGACTGTTTTGTTAGAATGGTTAGAGAGTTTAAGCTTAAGGTAGATGATCCATTGGATGCCGAGCAATGGGTTGATGAGTAGGAAAAGACATTTGAAGCACTAGGAATTTTTTATGATAAAAAAGTGAAATATGCTGTTTATCTATTGAGAGGCTTAGCTTCTGAATGGTGGTTAAGTGTTTCCAAACTTAACATAGGAGTAATCACTTGGGAAAGTTTTAAAGAGCTGTTGTATGAGTAGTATTTCTCAAGCAGCATTAGGGATAGGATGCAAGTAGCATATTACAATTGTTATAAGGGGAAGAGATCCATAGATGAGTATGAGGTGGAACTTAATCACCTCATGAAATTTATGCTACCTGCTTTCAGAGCTGATGAGAAGTTTAGGGCTTATTGGTTTGTATTGGGCCTGGAACCCACTTTATAGCATGAAGTGGGTGCATTTCAACTAAACATCTACTTTAAAGCAGTAAATAAGGCCAAGTTTCTAGAACAGAGTTGCAAGAAAACTAAAGAGATGAGGACTTTAGGGACTAGAATTGTATTGGGAAAGAGACCTACCCAAGGTATAGTAATACAAGAGAAGGGCAAGAAACTCCATACCGTGTAGACTAAACTTGTGGCAGTTACAATGCCGTCCTCTTTAGTTAAGACCTCATCAAAGGGTTAGGGTAACGGGTGTGTGAGATGCTATGGGCTACATGAGCTAAATGAATGAAAATGGCTAAAAGGTGCTTGTTTTTCATATGGAAATATAAGACACGGTAGAAAAACTTGTTTAAAGAAATCAATACTCCTCACATTCTATTTCTCCTGCAAACAAATGGGTCAAATAATGGTTAATTGCCCAAATACTAGAGGACAAAATGTGTAGCCAGCACTAGTATGGAGAAATCAAGTTAGGAATAATGGTGGTAGACCTTAGCATGCAAGGCCAAGATAAAGGGCACAAGTATGAGTGTTCGCACTATAGAGACAAGACACTCTAGATACTGAAACATTAGTAGGTACGCTATTAGTACATTTTTCTAAAGTGTATGTTCTGTTTGATAATGGTGTATAACATTCATGTGTGTCTGATGCATTTAGAAGTATGCCTAATATATTTACTAAGATGTTAAATACTGTGTTGAGTTTGAGTGCACTGATGGGTGTGGATAAAGGATTGAATAAAGTTTGTCAAACAATCAGTATAGAAGTGCAAGTTAGAATACTAGGTACAAATCTCCTAGTGTTAAAAATGATAGACTTTAATGTAATATTGGGAATGGATTGATTGGTTAGACATCATGCAACTATTGATTGTCATGATATAACAATCCATTTCTATACATCAAAAGGAGAATGGTTTCGTTTCCAACTAGAAGTACATAGGCCAATTGGGCTATCAACATTTGAATCGTAGGGCAAGAGTATAATGACTTTAGTGACTGTTGAAACTGAAGACATGATGAAGATTAATCAAGTAAGCATAGTAAAAGAATTTACTTAAGTATTTCTTGAAGATCTATCAGGTTTACCCCCAACAAGGGAAATTAAATTTGGTATAGATGTAGTGCCAAGTACGACTCTCATATCCAAAGCCTTGTACTGTATGGTGCTTATAGAACTAAAAGAATTGAAGAACTAAATGCAAGAACTATTAGACAAGAAGTTCATCAAACCAAGTGTCTTGCCTTAGGGTGCACCTGTATTATTTATGAAGAAGAAAGACAATAGTATGCGGTTGTGTATAGATTATAGGGAGTTAAAGAGGGTTACTATCAAGAATAAGTATCCCCGCTTGAGGATTGGCGACTTGTTTGCTATTCAAGGAAGAATATATTCAGCTGAGAATCAAGATATTCAGTTGAGATTCGGATACCATCAACTGAGAATCAAGGAAAAAGATATTGAGAAGATCGCATTCAGAACTAGATACGGGTATTATGCATTCCAAGTAGTGCCTTTTGGACTCAAATGCATTGAAAGCTTTCATGGATCTAAAGAACCAAGTATTCAGGGAGTATCTAGATAAGTTTGTCATTATATTTATAAATGAAATTCTAATATACTTCTAATAAGTGTTGAAAGGACTTTATTTCTAGTATTTATTGAATATGATTTTGTATAAATTTTATGTGAATTTATCAAGAAAGAGACACTTAGGTGCTTAATATTTGAATTTAGGGTTTAAAGAGTGCAATTTAATGATTTAAACAAGGTTTGAGCGAAAACGAGGTAAAATTTGGCATAAGAAAGGATGTATTACACATATACACAATCTTTAACATGGCCATGTTAACACTAGTGCTGGAGGGCAAAAAGTTATTAGAATGTATTGTGAAATTGTGCCTTAGTTGCTACACAAGCTATGTAGAAAATAGTGTTGAAGGAAGAAATCTCCCAAAGAAGAAAATGAAGGAATTCTAAAGTACACAACCTTAAGCACGACTGTATAGGAAGTTGTGCAAAATCTTGAACACTAGAATTTCACGTTATTCTAGAGTACATGACTCCGAGCATAGGCATGTACTAGGCTATGCATGCTACCCTATTTCTTATACTATAAATACTTGCTTTATTTTGAAAATTAGGGATTTGGATCTGTTATTGCTTGCAATCATTCTAAAAACCTTAGGAGAGCAAAATTACGAATTTAGTGCGAGGAATCGTTAGAGCATCATCGAAGATCACAAAAATGTCTACAAGGTTTTATTCTTTTTATCATGATTTCTTATTACTCCTCTAGAGTTTTGTGATTATTGTAAATTCTGTGGAGGAGTAGATTTATATACCTTACATCTTGTGAAACTCTAAACCATGTGATTAAATTATTTATTGATTAATGAAAAGTTTTTGTCTTTGTATCTATTCATGTATTTTGATTGTTTTGTGATTATTTTATGCATGCAAATTAATTGCATGTCTGATTCTTGTTAGGTAGAGAGAGGTCTCATCTAATAGGATAGATCTTCATGAATAGAAAGATTGCATGTTTTACCTAAAGATAGGAAAATTTTGATTTTTTACATAAAGATTAAATCTTTATTTGGGAATTATGAACTTAATAAAATCTTATAGGGAAATAGTGAGGGAGAGGTCTCTACTATTCCATGTAAGGTTATTAATTAATTAACTCGAGGAAGCAATTAGTTTTATTGAAAGTTCCTACAGTGCAAAGCATGAATAATTTATTAATCAATACCTTATTATAAGAAATCTAGGGTTTAGAGTGGATTAAGATGAAGGGTATGTTTTTGTTATTGAATTCATTTATTAAAACAATTATAATTAATATTAGGGTTGTTAGTTTAGTTAATTAGTAATTTAGTTTATTTATCTCACATCAAGATTTAGACTAGATAGTAGAAAAATGATAATACTAGTACTTGTTTTTAAGATCCTTGAGGAAGACACCTATTGCAATCTATACTATATTAGATAGTTACACTTGCCTAACTAGGTCATTAGATTTTTTTTGAGTTTATAAATTTATAATTTTATGCAATCAAAAAAGCGACCCATCAAGTTTTTGGCACCGTTGCTGAGGATCTAGCAAAATAACATTAGGAAAAATCTTGTTATCTACTACTTTAGTCATTTATTTTATTTGTTTTATTTCTTTCTACTCTTCTCATCTTTTAAACACTCTAACTCGTGATTATTGTTTTCTTAATGCATGACAAGAACTCTCCCCTCTAAAATTCTTGATCTAGACCCTAATATTGAGAGAACACTTCACATGATTCAGAAGAGCACAATTGTTAGATCTTCTAGATAATAAGTAATTAAGGGGGGGAAACGTCTATTATAAAAGCCACGACAGCAGTAAAGGAAGAGGAATTAACTGAAAAATTTTTAGATAGTGGGATAAGATTATTGGAGAATATTAAAGAGAAAACACATGAGATAATGATTGAGGATCTACCTAAGACCAATCTAGATTATGTAAGGCCTACCCTAGATGGAACAAGGTCGACTATTGTGAAGCCTCCCATTGAGGCTAACAATTTCAAAATCAAGGGAGTAGTGATTCAACTCTTGCAACAATATTGTCAATTCGATGGATTACCAAATGAGGTCCCTTATGCTCACATTCAAACATTCTTAGAAACTTGTGAGACCTTAAAAAATAATGTGGTGACGAATGAAGCGGTGCGTATTAGATTATTCCCCTTCTCACTGAAAGGGAAAGCTAAAATTGGCTTCAATCACTAGTGCCTAGAGCTTTAACTACATGGGATGATACAATGAAGCGATTTATAGATAATTACTTTCTACCTTACAAGATAGCCAAGCTCTGGAATGACATTTTATCATTCATGCAACAAGATAATGAGACCATGTTTGATGCTTGGAAAAGATGGACAGAATTGTTAAGAAAGTGCCCACACCATCAACTACCCACATGAATGCAGTTTCATACCTTTTTTAATGGACTTAAATCGACCACTTGTTAGTTGGTAAATGCCATAACTAGCTATACATTAAATTCAAAGACCTCAGAAGAATCTTTGAAACTTTTCGCTAAGATAGTTAAAAATAATTATTAGTAAGGAAATAATAGAGGTAAGAAAAAGTGGCAGGTAAGTATGAAGTAGATCTCATGACTACTTTGGTGGTGAACATGAAGGCTCTCAGCCACCAGGTTTCTACCCTTGAGAATTCTCAAGGATCACTACATCAGGTAGGAGATCCTAGTGAGAATATGGACTTCGATAAGGAGTATGAGCAAGTAGATTACCTTGGGAACCATAATAGACAACAATATAACCTATATAACACCTACAATCCTAGCATGAGAAATCATCTCAATCTCTCTTATGGCAATTAGAATGCTCAGAGATCTAACTTCCCTCCATTAGGATTCCAAAAGCAACAAATGCTACTTTACTAGCTTATGCCCCATCCACCTGTCTAAATACTTCAATAGGAGAAGAAAACCAGTTTGGAAGATCTAATGAGCCAATTTATTCAAAGCTCTGAGGTAGGACTTTAGAATTAAGAGGCTTCTATTCATAACCTTGAGAAGCAAATTGGTCAATTAGCTAAGATGATGTTTGAAAGGCAACTGAATTCCCTCCCTAGTAACACTGAGAATAATCTAAGGGAACAAACGAATGCCATAACCTTGAGGAGTGGGAAGGAACTGTGAATGGAAAAGGAACCTAAGCAAAAGAAAGAAGACAGTCAATCTTTTAAGAAGGAGAAGGTGGAACTTGAGAAGAAAGAACTTGGAAAGAAATCACCATTAGTTGTCAAAGAGTATGTGCCAAAAATTTCATATCTAGCTTGTCTAAATCAAAACAAAGACAAGGAGCAGTTCAGTAAATTCCTTAAACTTTTTAAATAGTTGCATATTAATATCTCATTTGTTAAGGTGCTTTCACAGATGCCAAAATACACTAAGTTCCTAAAGGAACTGTTATCTAACAAGCGAAAGTTGGAGGATGTTTCTACGATAAAAGTTGGAGTAAACTGCTCATCTATCATTGAAAATAAACTTCCTTTAAAGATAAAGGATTTAGGCAATTTTACAATTTCGTGTTTAGTTGATGATATTTTAGTTGATGAAGCCCTAGCTGATCTTAGGGCAAGTGTTAATCTGATGCCATACTCTTTCTTCAAGAAATTGAGGTTAGTCGGCCCAAAGCCTGCAACTTACTGACTGATATGTCAAAATCCTTAAGGGGATAATTGAGGATGTTTTGGTAAAGGTAGAAAATTTCATATACCCTACTGATTTTGTGATTCTGGATATGGATGAGGATGAGGATATGCCATTAATCTTCAGAAGACCATTCATTGCCACTGCTAAGGTAGTGATTGATGTAGAGGACATTAGGCTTACATTGAGAATAGGAGACAAAGAGTCGACGATCAAGATGGTTGCAGCCATGAAGCATTCCATGTTTGTTGGTGATTCATGCTATTCTATCGATGTTATTGATTCATCAGTAGATGAACATATTGAAGATATTCTATGTAAGGATGATTTAGAACTAAGCTTAACATGAGGAGAGGAGAAAGACATGGACAACCTAGAGGTTGAGGTATTCATTGAGTAGCTTAATGCTATAGAAGAAGTTACACCTTAGAGAGATAAGTGGAGAAGGCAAGCATATGAGAATATGAAGATATATAAAGAGAGGACAAAAATATCTTGATATGCACATGATGAGGACATGGAAGGAAGCAAGTCTAAGGAATGTAGAAAGGATGAATTACAAGGTCTTGGAGGTGCAATGACAAGGGCAAGATCTAAGAAGGTTAAAGAGGCTTTAAATAAATTTGTGGCAACTTTATTGGAAGCATGCTTAAGTCATGAAGAGTTGTAGCCCAAGATGGTGAATTGCTTAATGCAAATTGAAGGAATAGAGGCTTAAGGCTGTATTCAATTCTAGCCCAATTTCTCCATCTAATTACTTGAGTCTAAATTGGCAAAATGGAGCATGAAGGCTGCGTTTATGTTTGGGCCAATCTGTACCTTTATTTTATTTTATTTTTTTAAGCTGATTAAGGCCTATTTAGCTAGTCTTATTTTTTTTTTCTTTTAGTACGTGTTAAAATGGGCTGAACATGGGCGGAATTAGCAATTTGATTTTAGGCTTTATTATAATGGACTTGGGTTGGGCTAGGTCTAAGAAAACTTATAAGGTGTTGCCTATTATAAAAGGTAAACCCTAACCTTTGGAAAGGAAAATTCATAACATATATTTTTTTAAGTGAGCCTTGCTCTCTCTTAGTTCTTGATAGAATCTCTGAACTTATTAGGGGTGCTCATCCTTGTGGCGTTCCTAAGCTTATCAATCTTTCGATTGTGGCGCCTTGTTCTTTTCTTTTATGTTCTTGTTAGGATTTGCGTTTAATTATTTCTCTCAAGGCTTATCTAGTTTCTATAGGAGGTTTATTAGGAACTTTAATACCTTAGCTACGCCTCTTAATGAGATAGTTAAAAAGCATGTGGTTTTCAAATGGGGAGAGAAACAAGAGCAAGCCTTTGCTGCCCTTAAGCACAGGCTAACTAATGCACCCATTCTTGCTTTGCCTAATTTTGCTAAATCTTTTGAACTTGAATGTGATGCATCAAATGTAGGCATTGGGGCCATTTTGATGCAAGAAGGCCATCCAATTGCTTATTTTAGTGAGAAGTTAAATGGGGTTGCTCATTCACGTTTAATTATTTCTCTCAAGGACGTCCATTAACCCTCGTCCATATCTCAAGATATACAAATCATATTTCGGTGATTCTTGAGCCTAAATTGTGTTTGAGAATGTGAGTTTTCTTTTCGTTCTTGAATCGTCCAATTTTGAGACTTGTAGCATGAGATACGGGGTTATGTTAACTTCGTGCTAAATCTGCATTTACCAACCTTGGTAGATCCTTCTTGCGTGATTCATGGAGTATGCATCATATCAGCACATCTGCCATCCAAGGGAGTTTAAGGAAGGGGACTAAGTGCTTTTGTTTAATTCTTGATTGAAACTTTTTTTGAGAAAGTTGAAATCAAGATGGTTTGGTCCTTTGTGGTCAAGAAAGTCCTCCCATGTGGTGTAGTGGAACTCAAACACGTAGAGCATGATGATTTCAAGGTGAATGGCCATAAACTGAAGCTGTATGTGGGAGATGGAACAAAACATGAATATTAAGAGAAGTCTAGACTCCAAGTACCAAATATTTAGCTAAACAAAGTGAAGGATGTCGAGTTAACAACATTAAAAAAAGTGCGCTTCTTAGGAGGCAACCCATGATTAATTTAGGTATGTTAAGTTCTTTTTGTTTCATTTTTATTTCACTATCCTAAGCCTTTCCTATTAAAAAAAATTGCAAATTTGTGGCAAAGAAAGTGAGCTCACTTGAGGGGAATAAGAGTTAATCCTTAAGTGTGGGGAATCATCAATCAAGTAAGAAATTTTAAGCTTTAACTTCTCAAGTATACTTGGTAAGTCATTTTCATGCTCTTTCCATTATGTCAGGGTGCATAATGAACAATTACACAGATCAAATACCTTGGAGAATTTTACTTGAATTTTGTACAATTTTTAAACATTTGCACAACTTTGAGCACAAGTAATGCTTAAGGTAGTGCACTCTTAAAGAGGAGCCTCTAGACACTTGTTGGAACCCTGTACAGCCTTGAGCATGGCCTTGCAAGAGCTAAGGCACTTCGTGCCCCAACAACAGGATCCTTCAAATAGCTTTTTGAGACCCCTACACAGCCTTGAGCATGACTGTCTAGAAGACAGGGCACTTTGGTGTCTTATAGAAATAGCCTCATATAGCTTTTTGAAACTCTACATGGCAGTGAGCATGCCCATTCACAAGCCCATGTAGAGTGTGCTTACAGTTCCTCTCGCATTCTTTGATTTTATTGCATCTAAATACACTTCTCCTCTGCCTCCTTCCTATGAAATTACATTTTTTGCACTTTACACACTTCTTCCTCTATTTTTACTTCATCCCCTAGACTCTAGACTACAAATCCAACTAAGTTTTTCTTTTCTTTCCGTTCTATATGATCTGCAAACATGATTTTACATTTTATATTGCTGGGTTCTTGCTATATGTGAATAGAACCTTGCACATGGTAAGAATGTGGTAGTGATTATCGCCTGATGGGTTTTTAGTTGTCATGAACATTTTCTTCTTTTACCTACTTGTGCTTTTAGATGAGCTCTATCTATATATATATTGAATCTCATTTGAAAATTAGGATTCATGACAATTTTGTGAGAGTTCATAACTTTTGGAGTTTTTACCAATTTTATGCAATCAACTGTTTTTGAAGTCATTTGATATATGTAGCTTCCATATTTTTTACTTGTAGTGTTTACTTTGAAGATCTAAGAATCCTAAGTATGCAAAAGTGGGGTTTTTGCCAATTTAAGTATTAAGGTAGAAATTTGTGGAGCTTTAATGTTAGTTTTAGTGTCTTAAAACTCACATAACCTTATGCATGACTAAATTCCCACACGTGTTGATTTGAATTCTTACCTGTTCTTAGTTTTGTCCCACCTTTTGCATGATCGTGTAGAAGGTTGTGTTGACTTGCATGCTTTACCATTATGATTTTATCCTCAAAGATTGATGCTTGTTTAGTTTTATTTTGATTATACACATCTTCTATAGATATTGAGCATCAATATGAGTTGTTCTAAAAATCCATTAAGTTATGAAAGCTAGGCTCTGATTTTTGTTGTCATGAACTCCTATATACATCTCTTATGTGAATGGGGACAAAAAGCGCAGCTAACAAGAAGACAAAGTAGCAAGTTTCCACATCTCACCAACAACAAGAAATAGCCTCCTGCTCTCACGAAAGGCTAAGAACCCCTCCACAACAAGGAGTAGTGAACAATACACTTGTCAAATAGTCCGATGAAAAGTGGAGTAAAGACTGACAAAAAGAATTAGAGTCCCTGAGTTTTGGAAATAATGAATACCTTGACTAAAAAATACTCAGGGCATATGGAATTGATGAAAGAATCCATGAAGATAAATGAGTTAGCCTATGGAGAGATTACACTTGAGTTTCTCTCTACATTGTAGTTTAATTGTCACTGTCTCAATTTTCAAGTATATGGGCAGAAACACACTGTCTCCTCATATCAGTTTAGGAGATACTTAAGCTTATACTTTATATTAGAATCAAATATGGCAGAATTCCAATGATTGCCAACTACTTAACCTGAAGATATGTCGGCAAAAAAATATTAGGAACAACTTTATGAGGTAGAAATTCGTTATAATCATTCCAAGTCCAAGGCATCATTTATTAGAAATGTTGATCTGGAGGTTGTTCACCACCTTTTGGCACACACTATTGTAGGATAAAAAAAGCAGTCATGGGGTGGTAAACAAATTTTGAAAATTTTCATCTTTATAGCATGACTAACAAATTTTAGATTAATGTAGGCCTAAAGTTGCAAAGTTCCTACATCGGCAGGCAACGGATCCTCGAGCTAAGGGGATATACTGTGGGGGCTATATTAGTAAGTTCTTAAAAGGTTATGATATTTTTCAAGCCCCTAATCCTGAGGAACCAGGCATTCCTGTTACGAAAATTTTTTATGACCCATTTTGTTTGTAGGAGATGGTTAAGTTAGTTGACCTCCCCACTTCGTCAAGGTATTCTACTCTATCTAAAGGAGTTTCTACTTTTGGTGTTGCATCTACTTCATATGCTTGACCTCTTGAGGATGAACTTCAAAGCCTAAAACAAGAATTTTAGGAAGAGAAAGAACTAAATAAAAAGGAAAGAAAGAAAAACAAGTGCTTTAGAAGTGCAGTCTGGGCATTTTTGGGAAAACTAGTTGGCCGTTTCACCCCACCACTAGTTGATCTACCAACAAATGAATCCTCTCCCAAATTTAATTCACCTCATGACACTACTCCTGGAACATCTAGGAGAAGTGCAAAAGACCCAATTATTGCCGAGTCCTCTATTTCTAAAGAAGAGGAAGATGAGGGAGATGATATAGAAGAGGTGGATGAGGATGATGATGATGACAATGATTAGGGGGATGATGTCATAGCCATAGAGGTTGATGATAGTAGCGAGGAAGCTGATTAAGAGCTAGATCATTTGCTAGCTCTATATCTTCTTAGTTAGTTTTTTTTTTATTTTTTTTTCATAAGACTAATTGATATATTTTCTACACATGATTTGTAACTAATTGTGCTCCCTTATAGGAAGACTCTTTACTTGAATCTGATGAATGTCCCACTCTTTAGACTAGGATAGGCTAACTTTTATTTTTTATTTTTTATTTTATATTTTTTTTTAATTTGGTGTTTTCATTTTTGTTTGGGTTGACGGTGCACAACTTTTGCTTTGTTGGATTTCCACCTTGCAAATGATGACAACCGAGGAAGTCCTTAGTGTCCTTTTTCTTTTATCTCTTTTTTCTTTTTTTTTTTTCTTATGTGTGCTTACTTTGCAAAGACATTAGGGACAATGTCTTAAACAATTGTGGGGAAGGGATATAAAGATAGAAGAAATTAGGTTCTGATTTGTTTATGTATCCTATGCTCTTGTTGATCAAATTTTCCCCCATTTACAAGTTTGCAATCAAACTTTAATTTTGATTTTCTATTATTGAAAAGTGAAAACTTTGAAATTGTACTCATTAAAATGTAAAAGTAGATTCTTGTATACACATATAAAAGTAGTGACTTTATATGCCTTACTCACCAATTGTTGGGCTTGATAATTCTTTTTATGAAAGGGGCATGTGAAATTATTAACTTGGTAATTCTTTTTGAAATGATCTCTTTGAAAATAATAAATATCATTATTGAATCCCCATAAATTAAGGTAAGGGAGGTTCAATAGGGTTCCTTTAAAATCTGGTCACCTAAGGTCGTATGTCCAGAGATCGACCAATAGATGAAATTACCATAACTTTAAGGGATATCAAAAAGGCAAGTTTAGCAAGTCTTGTAACTCAGGTAAATAAGCCCATAGGGATGCCCTCCATTAAGGGAATAATGTTTGTTAACTTGGGCGATGAGCCCAAGATTATCAACAAAAAGCTTCCTACATGGGTTACTTGTAGGGCCGGTAATGCGGGCCAAATGGGTCGGTCCACCCCAACCCGCACCAGCCCGCGAGTCATTGCTGGCTAGCCCGCAGTGGCCCGCAAGTCTGGCGGGTCAGGAAATTCGGCCCACCCCGCCCCGCGGGCCATGCAGGCTGGCCCGCGACGACCTGCAATGATTTTTTTTTTTTGTGTATTATGTAAAACAGGCGGCCGACGGTGGTGGTGCAACATCAAGCTGCGGAGTGCGAAGGAGAAGGTGCGGTGTGCGGGGGTGTGGCCATGTGGGCTGCTGCCAGCTGCTTGTGGACGAGGTGCACGGCACGAACGTTGGACGGTGCGGACTGTGGACGACCCAAATCCTCTTACCAAGTTCTATGATGCCGGTGAGAGTCGAGCTGCGGAGCGAAGTATAGGGGGTGCACGGACGGTCCGAGATGAGGTTAAGCTACGAAGGAGAAGGTGCCATCCGGTGGTGTCGGCGTCGTCACGTCGTCGGTCGTCAAGTCGTCCTTGTCCATCATGTCGTCACTCGTCCACGTCAATCGTCGTTTTGCTTCTCCCGGTCGTCGAGCCTGTTCTACTCGACTCTTTTCCCTGCCTTCGACCCTTCTTCTTTTCGGATCTGGATTTTTTACCTCGTTTCAGTCCGCCGTCGCCCGTCTGCGCTTGCGTTTTTTCCTGCGGGTTGGGCCTCTGCCCGCGGGAATTGCCCGCCCTGCCCCGCGGGTTAAATTTTTTTTGCCTGCCCCGCATATTTTTATGGGCGGGGCTGGTCAACCCACGGACCCGCCTCGCAATTACCACCCCTAGTTACTTGGCTCTATACTATGTGTAAAAAAAAAAATTTGAAGAGACATGAAAGAAAAAGGAAAATAATCTAGGGAAATAATAGATGCAATATACTTTCACTTCTTATTGTTGTGCTTTGAAAAATAATTGAATGTTTTATATATTTTTTGGTAAGTGGAAAAATGCAACTGTGCAACTTGAGCTTTGTTTGATTTGTTATTTCCTTAAGGACTTTGAAAGTTGTTGCTAAATAGTGAGGGTAATGGTTTAGCTTAGATTAATCTAAAAAGTCTAAAAACTGTATGCTAGGTACACACACAAGTATGTTAGGTTTGAGTAATAGGTACTAACAAGCCACTAAGAATTAATTGAGTAAAGAATGCTACTTGTGATTTAAAATTCATAATGAGTATAATTGATGATAGGGTCTTTCTCTTGTCCTTATTTTGTTTGCTTGAAGACAAGCAAATGGTTAAGTGTGGGGAAATTTGATAAGTGTTGAAATAACTTTATTTCTAGTATTTATTGAATATGATTTTGTGTAAATTTTATGTGAATTTATCAAGAAAGATACACTTAAGTGCTTAATATTTGAATTTAGAGTTAAATAGTGTAATTTAAGGATTTAAAGAAGGTTCGAGTGAAAACGAGGTAAAATTTGGCAAAATATAAGAAATGATGATTTACACGTGTACACAACCTTCAGCATGGCCATGCTAACACTAGTGCTTGAGAGTAAAAAGTGATTAGAATGTATCATGAAATTGTGCCCTAACTATTGCACAAGCTGTGTAGAGAATAGTGTTGAAGGATGAAATCTGCCTAAAGAAGAAAATGAAAGAATTCTATAGTGTAAAACCTCGAGCACGACTGTATAGGTTGCCATGTAAAACCCTGATTACTAGAATTTCATGTTATTTTAGAGTACATGATCCCTAGCATGGGTATGTATTAGGTTATGCATGCTACCCTATTTCTTATACTATAAATACTCGCTTTATTTCAAAAATTAGGGATTCAAATCTTTTATTGCTCACAATCACTTTAAAAACCCTAGGAGCACAAAATTATAAATTTAGAGAGAGGAATTGTTGGAGTATCATCGGAGATCACAAAAACATCTACAAGGGTTTATTCTTTATTTCATGATTTCTTATTACTCCTTTAGATTTTTTGTGATTACTGTAAATTTCATGGAGGAGTAGATTTATATACCTTATATTTTGTGAAACTCTAAACCATGTGATTGAATTGTTTATTGATTATTGAAAAGTTTATGTCTTTGTACCTATTCATATATTTTGATTGTTTTGTGGTTAATTTATGATACAAATTAATTACATATCTAATTTTTATTAGATAGAGAGAGGTCTCATCTAATAGGATAAATCTTCATGAATAGAAAGATTGCATGTTTTATCTAGAGGTAGGAAAACTTTGATTTTCTACATAAAAATTAAATCTTTATTTAGGAATTATCTTATAGGGTGATAGTGAGGGAGAGGTCTCCATAACTCCATGTAGGGTTATTAATTAATTAACTCGAGGGAGTTGTAAAACCCGCGAACTTTAATTGCATATAATAGCGGAATAATTAAAAGATTTTATTAAAAGCCTTAAAACACTCTTCGAATAGAGTTGTAATAATAGAAATAAGCGTATTAGAGGCAAGCCATAAGAAAATTTTGGGTAAACGATGGAATAGATTAAAATAATAGATTTAGGGTTGTTAAATAGGAATTTAAAGTAGATATTTGTACTTGGAATATATAAATTAGCTTAAGCGTAAAAATTCATAATAAAATATTAAAATCTTATATTTTATCAAGATCATTGCACGAGTAAAAGTACACTAAGATTTTCTTAAAACCCTAATCTAATAAAGTATTAAATAATAATATATAGTATATATATATATATATATATATATATATATATATATATATAAGGTGAGACCGTAGAGGACCCACGATCACCGTAAACCAAAGAAAAAAGAAGAAGAGAGAAATAGAGAGGAGACAGTGAAGCAGGGACCACATGCAGATGAAGAACGGGAAACGAAAACAAAAGGGGAACCGAACAAAAAAAAATCATAACTTGCACGTGCAACCTTCAATCGATGATCCAAGACCACCCATGTGTTTCTTGAGATGAGTGCAACTCAACTAGACTAACTTTTTGTGAAATGGAGTTTGTTTCTAAAAGTTATATACAAAGAATAAATAGGTGTAAAAATTAGTACTTTACTTAAAATTAGTTGTAATAGCTAAGGAAATACTAGATAAAGTGATCTAGACTATGTATTTAATGTATTGATGCACTTTTGCCCAATTTTCTAGGTGAAGAGGGTTTTAATTTGGAGATACCTGAGGATTACTTTGAGTAAACCCTGACAAAATGAGACCGGGGTGAGTAGGACTCCGTGATGTGTTGTATTATGTGTGTATATGTTGTGCTATGGTGTTTTGTTGCAAAACATTGTCATGTAAACATATATATACATACTTGTCTGTAATGTGCTGCTGGTCCGTGACTGTGTAGGAGGGTGTTCAATGTAATAGAGGTTGTATTTTTTTCTTTCTACAGTGCAGTGCAAGAGGTGGAAACCTGTCCACTTGACTCGTATGTATATATATATATGTGTGTGTGTGTGTGTGTGTGTGTATGTGTGATCTGGCCAAGGCGTAATGTGATATTGTATGTGGTATGTGGTTTATTTATATGTATATATGTATTTGTCGCAGCTGGGATTGTAGACGTTGTTGCTGTGTTCTTGTTTCCTATTGGCTCTTATTGTGTTTGGTGAAAAAGGGCTGCTATAGGTGATCATATATATGTGTAGATATATAGGTACCTTGGTTGGAGCGAAGTATGGTTTAACCATCCTAGTCCTTCATTGATGCTTGTCGTTGGTATAGTTCTTTCCCCTGCTGCAAATAGTATTTAGGATTGAATGTATATGCATGTAATCTTGTGAGATTGTTGGCTGAATTTTGAGAAAACATCCCTTCTATGAGCTGCGTGTATTGGTGAAAGAGTACATGAGGATGTAAAATGGATTAGTGTTTGTTTTTCCACCATTGCTAATGAAGGTTGACGGCTATATATATTCATGTCCGCAAATAAAAGATGGAAGTGGAGTTGGATGGTTCACTAGAGGACGTGGACTCTAGATGGAATGGAGATCATATGGGTGTTAATTCTTGTGAGTTGTGTGTTGAGGAATGGGATGAAGGGAGAAAATTCATGAATAAGACTATGAGATAACATGTGGGGGTATGTAAATGTAGAGTTTATTTCCTCAAGGTGAATAGGTGCGAACTTGCAAGTGGTAGGAAAAGAATCACTATATCATGTATGTTGTTGTGGGTATTAATAATTGATGTGAAGAATGTGGTTAAATCATAATGTGCATCACGAATTGTGGGGTAAGAAATTTAGGCTTCAATGATATAAGTCCTTGCACTTGTATGTACGTATATGGTGCGCAAGTGAGATGGAAAAATAAGATGATGCATGTGACGTATGTTATGGGTTTATAGATATGAGGTAGGAAGAGTGGTATTACAAGACCACAAATACAACATGCTTAGATCTATATGAGATGTATATGGCTAAAAGAGGCATGGGAGTCAAATTCAACGTCTATGCACTAATGGTATCTATGTAGGCATATTTAAGGATAAGGCATGGAGTTATAGTCATGAACGTAAAGTATGGAGGGGAAGCAAGGAAAGAGGAGTGTAATGATGGAAGTTGTATTAGTACTCCTTAGTTTAACAATCTATCATGTTAACCGCATGTGTGTTGTATTCTTGTTTGTGTTGAGTTATGTCTTGCTCCTAGAATAGTGTCATGTGTTGTGATTGGTTGTTTGTATGTTTGTCAAGTGCACTTATACTTGATTTGATATGATTACCCTCAAAACTTTAATTAATTATGAGGTTTAATTGCACAGTACATTGCATGAGATTGAAGGCCATCACTGCTACAGGGTGCACTAGAAGTGATCAAAAGGATGGATGTTTCGCCAAGTGTGAACTAAGTGATTAGGGGATTGTCACGCTTTGACGGTTCCGAGTCTAACCTATCTTTTAAGGGTGTAATGCTTGGTGTATTGAGGAACTTGAGCCTAAAACATTGAAGCTAAGACATAGCTTAATTAAGTGATAAGAATAATAAAGATACGAGTAAGACCTGGGCACTAACGGTGGCTTTGGAATCCCCAACCCAAAGTCAAGGGGGCTGTAAACCTTAGACTTTACGTCAGTTACTGAAAGACCACGTGAGATGCTGCATTCATATGTTTGTTCATGCATAGCACTTGTTTGATAACTTTTTTGAATTTTGTTGTGTTGTTGCAACACTAAGAGATTGCACCCTATCTCACTAAGCTTTAGCTTACCCTCCTATAGATTTTGCTTTGTAGGTAGAGACTACTGAAACTTCATGATGAACCGACGAACTAAGGTGAGTACTCGTCGCATCAATGGTGGGCATGGTTGAGCGAAAGATGTGAGGCCTAGATGGAATGCAAACAACTTTAAGATGGATCTTTTATTTTGTAATTGATGAAATTGTAATTGAGTGACCTATTATGGTCTTGGGTATACTTGTAGTGGTGAAATGGGACCTATATGAGGCTTAGAAATATGTTGTGTATTTAATTATCTTATGAGTAAGGAATATTATTACTCTGATGAACAGGTCAACATTGAAGATGAGACACTTCGCCGTTACTTAATAAGGGGTTAAGCGATCATGGCGGGTTGTCACGAAAGGCCCTTAAAGTGGGGCGTGATGGGAGTAATTAGTTTAATTGAGAATTTCTGTAGTGCAAAACATAAACAATTTATTAATCAATACCTTATTATAAGAAAGCTAAGGTTTATAGTGGATCAAGATGAAAGATATGTTTTTGTGATTGAATTTATTTATTAAAATGATTATAATTAATATTAAGGTTGTTAATTTAGTTTATTATTAATTTAGTTTATTAATATTACATCAAAATTTAGACTAGATAGTAGAAAAATGATAGTACTAATACTTATTTTTAAGATCCTTGAGGACGACACCCATTACAATCTATACTATATTAAATAAGTATACTTGCTTAACTAAGTCGTTAGATTTCTTTGGGTTTCTAAATTTATAATTTGATACGATAAAAAAAGTAACCCATCAACTTTAGAAGTGAAGAGGGTCATGAACAACATTTAAGGATAGCGTTGAGCGAACTACAGATGGAGAAGTTATATTCTAAATTCAAGAAGTGTGAGTTCTAGCTTAAGTAAGTAACATTTTCAGGCTATGTGATCAATAGAGACGAGTTAGTTGTAGATCCTAAGAAGATAAAGGTTGTGAATGAATGGCCTAGACCAAAGACGACAGAAATCAAAAGCTTCTTGGGGCTAGCTAGATATTATAGAAAATTTGTAGAAAGATTCTTCAAGCAGGAAACCCCTTTAACTAAATTAACTCAAAAGGGAGTGAAGTTTGTATGGGATGATAGAATTGAACATGTGGTAGAGATGCTAGTTAGAGCTAATAAAAGATTATGGCATAGAGATTTAATACCATCTTGAGAAGGCAAATGTGGTTACTGATGCACTTAATAGAAAGAGGCATGGTAATTTGGTGATTTTGATTACAACTCAGAGGAAAATATTGGAAGATATGTAGAAATTAGATCTAGAGATTGTGACTTAGGAGATTGGAGTTAGACTTGCTAACTTATGCATACAGCTTACACTAATAGATAGAATACAAGCGGCATAAGCTAATGATGTGGGGGTATAGGAGATTAAGAAAAGAATGGAGGATAGAAAGGCTATAGAATTTAATGAAGATGAAGAGGGAGTGTTGAGGTGTGGACACAGGCTATGTGTGTTTGAGTATAGATGAAATAAAGAACGAGCAACTAAAGGAAGCACACTAGAGGTACTCCATTCACCCTAAGAGTACTAAAATATATAAGGATCTGAAGTGCCATTACTAGTGGAGGAATATGCCAAAAAATAAAAATAAAACATCAAAGACCTGTTGGCATGTTATAACCTCTACTAATACCAAAGTGGAAGTATGAACATGTGACCATTGACTTCATCACAACACTTTAAACCTGTGACTAAGTTGGACACTATATGGGCGATTGTGGACCGACTTACAAAATCTGCTCATTTTATACCTATAGGCACTCAGTATAAACTTGAGAAACTAGCACCATTATATATCAAAGAGATCATGAGATTACACGGAGTGCAGGTCTCAATAGTATCAGACAAAGATACCAGATTTATGGGGAGATTATGTAACAGTTTGCATAAGGCGCTAGGAATAAAGTTACAATTCAGTACGACTTTTCACCTATAAACGGATGGCCAATTAGAATGAACTATTCGGATATTGAAAGATATGTTAAGGGCATGTGCATTGGATCTTGGTGGAAATTAGCATGAACACTTGCCCTTAATAGAGTTCATCTATAATAATAGTTTTCAAGCTATCATCCAAACAGCATCGTATAAAGCATTATATGGGGAAACTGTCGGCCACCTTTGCATTAGGATGAGGTAGGTGAGAAACAACTATAGGGACTTAAGATGCAAATGACAAAGTCAAGTTGGTTAGGTAGAGGATGCAATCAACGCAAAGCAGTCAAAGGTCCTATGCAGATAAGAGAAGACGCCCATTAGAGTTTCAAGTAGGAGACTATATTTTGCTGAAGGTCTCACTTACAAAGGGAATAGTAAGATTTGGACTAAGAGGAAAACTGAATCTCAGATATGTAGGATCCTTTGAAGTATTGGAAAGAATTGTATCGATGGCATATAGACTGGAGTTACCACCAAATCTAGCTAGGGTACATGATATATTCTATATCTCTATGTTAAGGAAGTATGTACCCAACCTAAACTAGAACATTGAAATAGAACCTTTGTAGGTGCAGCTAAACCTCACCATAGAGAAGTCTATCAGGATCGTGGACACTAAGGAGTAGATTCTAAGAAGACGGGTTATCAAATAGGTTAAGGTGCAATCAAGCAACTAAATAGAGAGAGAGGTAACTTGGGAATTAAAATAAGAAATAAAAAAGAGATATCCCAAACTCTTCCACAATCCAAGTAATTTTCAAGGACAAAATTTTTGTAAGGGGAGGAGAATGTAAATACTTGATTGTTTAATTATTTATGTATATATATATGTATAGGTAATTACATTTTAATAAAAATTAAGCTAAAGTTAATAAGGTAATTAACTTAAAGAAGTGGGGGCAAGGTGGTCGATTTAAGATCGAAGTATTTAAACCTCTCTTTGACTTAAGGTTATTCTTTTCTCACTCTCACACTATTGAAATTACAGAAATGCTCTCAGGAAACCACAGAGCAAGCTAAAAGGAAAATAGTAGAAATTAAACCCATTTTGCTAGGTAAGAGTCTTAATCATTAAAGTTTATAATGGGGATTATGGATTCATAACCCTAAGACCATTTGTTAACATGTGATTAGAATTTAGAATAAGGAGTGAGATGAAATGGGCATAAGAATAGGTGATTCAAGAATTTAAATCACAATCTGGAACAAGTACAAAATCCCCATGTATTGTGTTAAGAATAGCACAATTGTGGATCAATTAGAAATATTTCCTTAGAAATTATGATGTGAACCCTAGATATTGATCTAAGACCCAACGATCAATAGAGGATTCAAAACCCAAGAATCGAAATTGAATCAGGTATTGTGCATAACTTGACCCCAATCGAACCTGCCAATTAAAACCTAAGCTATCAAGATCAATTTTTCCAAGCGTTTAAGATGAAGAAACCTAAGGTAGTTCTATTGTTAGAACCAAAGGAAGAGAGAATTCTCTCAAATTATTTTCATTCAACATCTGATAATAATGACCGTCAAATGTCTTCCCAAAGGAGTTCATAATGGTCATAAATTATAAGCTGGATGTGACCTTTCAAATGTCCTATCAAGGAGTTTATAATGGTAATAAATTATAAGTCAGCGGCTTAAATACATCTCGGGCCGGCTTTGAAATGAAAAGATAAAAACAACATTAAGGTCATCTATCCATTGCTGATGTCCTTCGCTTCGTCCCCACTTTGATATATAATATTCATGAGCTTAGGACTTGTGTCAGAGTTGTGTCGAATCACCTCTTGCTCCTGAAGTTCCATAATCAATCCTTGTAATGCCTCATTCATTCGCTTAGTCTGTGATCGTGTCATAGGACCCTCGATACATTGTAAAGGATCATTAGCTTTGACTAGCTCCCGAATGTTGGATGCATCCTGATCTCTATCACATAATCAATCCTTGCAATGCCTCTTTCATTCGCTTGGTCCGTGATCGTGTCATAGGACCCCCGATACCTTGTAAAGGATCATTGGCTTTGACTAGCTCCTGAATGTTAGATGCGTCCTAATCTCTATCATTCCTCCCTTCCTTGAAAGGATTCATCCTCGAATCACTTGCATCATATAATGAAAGATCAGAAACATTAAAAGTGGCACTTACATTACCGTATTGACTTGGCAAATCAAGTTTGTAAGCATTATCATTGATGTGCTCCAGCACTTGAAAAGGATCGTCTCCTTGAGGATGTAATTTGGACTTTCGCTGTGTAGCAAACCTTTCTTTTCTCAAATGTAACCAGACCCAGTCTCCAGGTTGAAAGGTAAGCTTGACACGACCCTTGTTTGCTTGTCGAGCATAGTGCTCATTCTTCTTTTTAATGTTAGCTTGAGCCTTGGCATGCAATTCCCTGACTAACTTTGCTTTTCTCTTTCCATCAACATCAACAAATTCGTTAGGAGGCAAGGGTAAAATATCTAAGGGAGTCAAAGGATTAAATCCATACACAATCTCAAATGGTGAGTATGATGTAGCAGAATGCACAGTTCTATTGTTTGCAAATTCAACATGAGGCAAACAATTTTCCCATTGTTTTAAGTTTTGTTTCAAAACAGCACGCAACAATTGTGAAAGGGGTCCTATTAACTACTTTCATTTGACCATCCATCTGAGGATGTGCAACAATAGAAAATAGCAGTTCAGTTCCCAATCGGTTCCACAAAGTTTGCTAGAAATGGCTGAGAAACTTAACATCCCTATCACTTACTATGGATCTTTGTAGGCCATGCAAACGCACAATTTCTTTAAATAATAAATCAGCAATATGTGTTGCATCATTAGTTTTAGAACAGGCAATAAAGTGAGCCATTTTACTAAACCTATCAACAACAACAAATATGCTATCCTTGCCATTTCTAGATCGTGGCAAACCTAGAACAAAGTCTATAAAAATGTCAGTCTAAGGCTAATGAGGCATAGGTAATGGGATGTATTCTCTATGTGGCATTACTTTGGATTTAGCCTGTTTACACACAATGCATTTTTCACACACAGCTTGCACATCATGTTTCATCCTAGGCCAATAAAAATGCTCATGCAAAATGTCCAAAGTTTTTTGTATACTAAAGTGTCCCATTAGTTCACCCCCATGTGTTTCTCTAACAAGCAACTCTTGCAAAGAACATTTAGGAACGTAAAGCTTGTCTATCTTAAACAAAAACCCCTCATACTTATAGAAATCAGCATATGCATGCTCAAAAACAGCACTCCACACTTGACTAAAATCAACATCATTTTCATACAAATCCTTAATAAACTCAAATCTAAGCAATTTTGTATGTAAAGAGGTTAGAAGTAAATACCTCCTAGACAGTGCATCAGCTACTGCATTTTCTTTTCCTTGCTTGTATTTGATAACATAAGGAAAAGTTTCAATAAATTCCATCCACCTAGCATGCCTTTTGTTCAACTTACCCTGAGTCTTCAAAAATTTCAAGCTTTCATGATCTGAATGGATAATGAACTCCTTGGGCCATAGATAGTGTTACCAAGTTTGCAAAGTCCTCACTAATGTATATAGCTCCTTATCATAGGTAGGATAGTTCAATGCCGCCCCATGAAGCTTTTCGCTGAAGCAAGCAATTGGCTTGGAATCCTGTATCAAAACACCATCAATACCTTTCCCAGAAGCATCACATTTGTAAACACCCCATTTTTGCCCTAGGAGTCAATAATTTTCAATAATAATCAATTTTCAATTTTTCCAAATTTTTCCATTTTTTTCCTAATTTAGCATAAAATAATAAAAATGTTCAAAAAATAAAAATAAATAAGAAAACACATCAATTTTGAAAAATGATTTCGGAAATAGCAATAATGAATAATAAACAATTTTTACAAATTTTTGAAATTTCAAAAAATACAAAAAAATAGAAAAATTGCATTGCATATATGTAATTTGCAAAATAAATAAAATCGCGAAAGTGGGCTAGCTCAACTAGTCCGGACCATGGGCTAAAGCGCGGTGCGGGGTGCGAGGTCGCGGGTTCCAAACGCGGGGGAAGCAGTTTCCGCGTTTTGCGATTTTTCTCATTTGCCCAGGACACGTGGCGACATCTGATTGGCTGGAGGAAGCGCACGCGCCGGGCGCGTGATCGTCTCCTACCTCGAGCCCGAGATCGCCGGCGAAGAAAAAATTCGTATTTCGACCGTTTTGATTCGATTTTTTTTGCACAAATCCAACAGATCTTCAACAAAGATAAGATAAACATTATCTAATTAAAATAAAATCGCAACAAATCATTGGATGGGCACGAATCGGAGTTGGTTTTTCAACCGAAAATCCGATCAGCTTCAATTGGAGGAAATCCGAGCTTATCCAGCTCGTTTTCAAGCGCCCATAAATAGAGGAGGAGATGAGGAAGCAAAATAAGAGATCAGAATTGCGAGAGAGAGAGAAAAGAGTATAGATCGGAGGAAACCCAAAGTTGCGACCGCCGATCGGAGTTGAGCCACCGCAAGGAGACGTTCTGGGAGTAAACCGCCACCACAATCGGATTCAGCACCCTCAAGAAGCTAGGATTCGACACTTCACCCGCTGCAAAGGACCGCCGGAACGCCGTGAACGAGCCAACCCCCACCGCCGTGTCCGACCGACCCGATTCGACCGACCCGACCCGCGCACCGACCCGGATCCAGGTAAGTCGGATTTTCCGGATTTTTTTATTCCGAATTAATTAATTCATTTATTATTTATTTAGTTATTTAGTTGTTTATTTATTTATTTATGTGTTATTTTTAATAAATAGGAAAATGTAGAAATTAGATTTTTTTTTAGAATTTAATAATGTAGAAAAATAGTAATAAATAAAAAAAATAAAATAATAATAATAATAATAATAATAATAATAATAATAATAACAATAAAATATAGAAAAATAATAAAAAATTAGGAAAAATAAATCATAAAATTTTAGATGTCAAATAGGATAGACAATGAACAAAATTCCCAAAAAATCACAAAAATCACAAAAATTCCCAAAAATCACAAAAATCAACAAAAATTCCCAAAAACCACAAAAATCCCCAAAAATTCTCAGAAATCACAAAAATAACAAAAAATCATAAAAAGTCATAAAAAATCATAAAAAGATAAATAAATAAGTCTTAGAAAAATCATTTTCGTCAAATAAATCAAAATTGATGTTTTCCCTATAAAATCATTTTTCAAAATGAAATCAAGCTTAGGCTTAGAGGTTTTTTAGGAAAAATCCCAAAAATGGTAAGAACATAAATCGAAAGAAATTTCAAAATTAAAATTCACCAATACACTAAAGATTTTCAGAAAAGCGAACTACGGCTTGTTTGATCCTGAGTAGCAGGTACGTAGGCACCCATTCGGGTCAACCCATAAAATAAATGAAAATTCCTTTTTCTAAAATAAATTCAAAGACATAATAAAAATTAATAGAAACACAATGAAACACATTTCTAAAGATGAACAATTTTAGGAGATCAGGTGGTAACCGTATAGGTTTTAATAGGTTAGCCTCCGGACTAAGAAACTCTGGTTTTCCCTTTTCCTCTTTTCACAAAAACGAAAAGAAGAAATAACGATGACTAGTGGTCTAAATTAAGACTAATCCGCTCCTTTAGTCTAAATTAAGACTAATACTTCCCAACAACAGTTGGGTGGCGACTCCAAAAATCAAACGAAATTCCTAACTCAAGTCGAGGATCTAGATTAAATGAGCATAGGGTTTAGTTCAGATCGGATTAGGAATGGGAATTCAAAAATTAGACTTGACAGGATGGCGACTCCATTGGGGAGAATACCAGCGGGCTAGCCACCTGAATCTCTCCAAGCTGTTCTCTTTAAGAAAAATGTGTTTCAATCATTACTTTGTTACTAACTTTGCAGGATTTAGTTTGATTTTAGTCTCTTTACTGTGGATGTTTTGCATGCATACATGTGTTTGTGTGAGTAGATGCGGTCGAACCCGGACCGTCCTAGAAACCTAAGACGGGGAGCCATTGTGTAGGTTTCGGGCGAAGTGAGTTGATTCACCGTTCGGGACCGATTAGGCTACCCCACCCTATGCTTCGATATGGCCTGAGATCCATTTCTTCAAGAATGCGGGAGGCCATAGAGCTCGGGAACCAGTTAGAACCAACCTACTTGCATACATAACATCGTACGAGGGGTTGACAATTGGATGACAATGTAATGGTTTGTTATTTTGTCCTTGGAATTCAGGACTATTTCCCTGTAACATTTTCATAGTTCTGTTTGTAACTAGGCTGTTTCCTATTGTAATAGATGGCTAGCAGTGCAGTCAACCGCCTCCTCCACAAAGAGATTCGGGTGTACAGACCTTTGGACCCAAAATTGGTACTGGACCACTGGTTTACCTTGTACAACCCAGAGGAGCAAGCCTTCATCCAGCAGAAGATCGGCCCCATCCTCTCACTGACTAAGTCAGAGGCGAATTTACCTATGGTCCGGGCCATGCTCCAGTTATGGGAGATCGAACCTGCAACTTTCTTCATCGGACCGCATGAGATCACCCCTACCCTGGAGGAGTACACCCAGTTGCTACAAGCTCCAGCACTGACTAATCAGATTTACACGCCAGACCTCGAGGTCGGGCCAGCCGGCACCTTCAATAGACTGTTAGGCATCCGCAAAACAGCGGTCAACAAAGCCCTGGCAGACTGTAATGGGTATTGCATATGAATGGATGACTTAGAAGCCTAGTTTATTGCCCGAGAAGACAATGGGGACAGAAAGGACATCCTGTGTGGAGACCCTAAGACTTACAGACAGAGAAGGGTGAACGCTTTCATCTTGACAGCCTTCGCCACCATACTGTTCCCCACCGGGACCTTCTATATTCACTACCGGGTTGCAGAGCTGGTAACCCAATTCCTGGAGGGAAGATCTTACATCCCGGCTCTACTGGCTGAACAGATCTGGAATTTGAACTTCCTTAAGAAGAAGGGCCATGGGATCCTCCGCTCCAGCATCAACCTTCTGCTAATATGGTTCGTAAGCCACCTCAAGTGCTTCGGGCTGAACATGGTCAGGAAAACCCTAGCCCAACAGGTGGATCTGGTGGGTTCTTGTATAGAAAAGGTGAAGTTACCCGACGACATTACCAGCCACAGTTGGGTAGATCTGCTTAGAAGCCTTAGCACCGAAGATATTCTATGGACAGCCAGGTGGAGTTACTGCAATAAAATCATCTTAACCTGCAGTAATTTCCAAGCAGTGCCATTAATCGGGATCAACGGATGTATCGGATATCACCCCAACTCCGTAGTCCGCCAATTCGGCACCGTCCAAGACATAGTTTATCGACCTTCACTCGAAGCAGTCACCTTTGAGTACCAGGATCCGAACCTGTTGGTAGCCGAGAAATTTGCTAAGCTGGCAGAGGTCAAAGCACTTTGGGAGGCCAGAATCGAAAGCCCGAATGTAGACCTCGGCGAGCTAGATGGCGAAGTGGGAAAACACCGAGCCACCAGAGAGTTTGTAATCCGTCAGCTATACCAGACAGGGGAAAGAGCATACCGGGTTCCAGACGTCACCCAGCCAAGACCAGATAAGATCAATCCAGAGACAGAGATCTACCTGGAGCAGGTCAAGGCCCGGATGGAAGTATATTTCGAAGCTGCAGACTATAAGAAAAACATCTGGAAGGGACGCTTCAAGGAATCGGACCAAAGAAACAAGGCCCTGGAAGCGCAATTAGAGAAGTGCCAAGCCAGGGTCAAGGAACTAGAAGCCATCATCAGTGGGAAGCCTGAGCCTCCACTACAGAATACCAAAAGAGCTAGGAAATAGAGCATTATTTGTAATCTTTCATTTTTGTTGAACTCCAGAATTATTAATAAAAGTAAAGTTTTAATGATACATTGTCAATCAGTCGTCAACCCTTTTATCTTTTAGCATCCGCGTGACACATGCATATCATTCTTGCATCCATCATACTAAAAAAGAAAAAAATGCGCGCCAGGTATCAAAATAGCTTCCAAGCAACCGAACCCACCCAGAAGCCCAGTCCTTACGCACTCAAGAGCAAAAATGGCCAACAGCAGTGACAACCGCCACAACACCAACGCTGAAGCTGCCTCAGACTCTAGGATCATATCCCTAGAGCAAACGGTCCAACAGTTGGCTGCCCAGGTTCACCTCTTGACTGAAAGCATTGGCCTCCTGCGTAACACCCAGCCGGCTCAAGAAGAGTATTCAGGGGCCAGGAAGGGAAAAGCAGTGGAGGGACAGCCTCCGGAATACGAAGAAATCAATTCCCACCTTAACCCAGCCTTCGAGTATGAGCCGAAGGTCAGCCAGGGGCCGACCTCTGATGATCTGAAAAAGGAAATGGAAGAGAGACAAAAGGAAATGGAGAAGCGACTCTTCCAGCAGCTCAATGACAAGATGAAAACTATTGAAGGCCCTGATGGTTTTGAACAGGCCGGAATCACTAACCTGCCAGCATACAGGGAAGAGGCATACCCTGACAAGTTTAAGACCCCAGACTTTGAAAAGTATGATGGGACCGGCTGCCCCAAGATGCATACCAGGCTATATGCCCGGAAAATGAGCAAGTATGCTCAATACGACCAACTCATGCTCCAGACCTTCCAAGACAGCCTCACAGGCCCCGCATTGGTCTGGTATGCCCACCTCGATTTCAACATTGTCAACACCTGGGAAAAGCTAGCCCGGGCCTTTTATGATCAATAAAAGTTTAACATCGAAGTTGCCCCATCTGTGATCGATCTGGGAAGTCTCCGAAAAAAACTTACTGAGCCGTTCAAGGAATATGCTCAGCGCTGGAGGGCCCAAGCCGCCAGGGTAGCCACTCCGATGTCTGAAAAGGAACTGACATCCATATTTGTCAATACCTTGGACAAAACTTACTTTTCACATTTGGTAGGTCAGACTTCTTCCAGTTTTGCAGAAGTAGTGGTTGCAGGTTACAGGATCGAGAATGCCATCACCATTGGCAGGCTCCAATCAATGGAACCTCCTAGGATCACACCAAGGCCCTTAGGAGGAAACAGGGTTAAAGAACCCACAGTCAGTACAGTGCATTCTAGTAAGGCAGAAAAACCTGGGACTCGGGTAACTTTCCAAACCACGAATACCCCAGCCCAGCAACCTACGACGGGTCATACACAGGTCGCCAGGCCCCCAAGGCAGTTCACTCCAATCCCCATACCGCTCAGTCAGGTCTTCGCCCGGTTGAGGGCAGACAACTTGATTAGTTTCGAACTCCCCAACGACAGATACAGGCCCAAGAACTTCGACTCCAACCTCAAGTGTGACTATCACATGGGTCAAGAGGGGCACTCCACAGATAGGTGCTGGAGGCTCCGGCACAAAATCCAAGACTTGATTGACGCAGGGATCATACAATTGGATTTTGTGGACACCCCAGCACCCAATGTCAACACCAACCTGTTGCCCAATCACAGGCCTACCATCAACATGATCACGACAGAAGAGTCAGCTCCCAAAGAAGCCCTTAAACAGAATCCGGCTGAGTAACCCGCTTTGGGAGAGACTCCAAAAGCACACATTAAAGGAAGATGGTTATCCGGGGACCCCACGGTTGGCACTTTGGGAGAATCACATGGGAAGTTTCAGTACCTGGTAAACTATTCTTACACCCCGACTGAGCAAGGGCCGCCTAGTGGGTGGGGGCCGGAATTTGAGAAACAAGACAATCTAGCAAAGGAAGAGGGAAAGACCATCAACATGATCAATTCTCAGAAGCCCCGGGTTATACGATGCTATGAGGGACAATCAGTCGAGGTGCAAATCCCGAGGAAAAGGTATGTATTCAATGTTCCCGTACCAGCAGAGAATTACAAGGCTGCACCATTCGACTATCGGGCCCTCGAACAAGAGCGACCTCCTATAGTGGGAGGTATCACCCGCTCTGGGAGATTATACGATCCGAAGTATAAGAGCCCGACCGAAGAACCCAATACGGAGAAAACAGAGGAAGTGGAAGAGGGTCTTGCTGCATTTACAAAGATGGTAAAGGCCAGCGAATACAAGATCATGGAACAATTGAATAAAGTTCCGGCGCAAATATCTCTCATGGGCCTTCTTACCACATCTGAGCCCCACAGGGAAGCACTCTTTAAAGTGCTAAAACAGATTCAAGTCCAGGAGGGTATTGCTACAGACAAGATGGGTCACGTGGCAAACTCTATCTTTACCATGGATCAAATATCCTTCTCTCCAGAGGAGCTAGGAGAAGAGGGAGACCAACATACCAAGCCACTATTCATAGTGGTCCGGTGCAATGACACCATCGTCTCCCGAGTACTTATCGACAACGGATCATCCCTCAACGTCTGCCCATTGGCAACACTCGACTTATTGGGGGTCGATCCAAGCAATATAAAACCTAGCTCCATAGTGGTCAGAGCCTTCGACGGGTCAAAGAGGGACATTGTGGGGGAAGTGAACCTACCAGTGGAAATCGGTCCACAAGTATTCCACATCTCCTTCCAGGTCCTCGACATCCCAAGGTCTTTTAACCTACTCCTGGGACGACCCTGGATACATGCTACTGGTGCCATTCCCTCTAGTCTCCACTAAAAGGTCAAATTCATCACAAATGGGCAGATAGTTACAGTGCTGGGTGAGCAGGATTACGCAATATACAAGGAGACTGCCATACCTTACATCGGGGATGAAGGTTCAGAAGACCTGGGGTTGCAGATTTTCAACGAAGTGAATGTGATGACCAGCAAGGAGGGCCATCAGTTTAAAGAGGGGTAGCACGGGACCTTCGGACTGGGGTATGTTCCTACGGCCGCGGAAGAAGCACAAGTGAGGAGTGTTAAAGGCAGAATAAAGGGGAAGCTGATTAACACCCAGATGTGCATCCCACCTCTCCAACAATCTTTCCGAAGGGTAAATACCATTCAAGAGCTTCGAATAAACAAAGAGGACAACAACAAAGGGGAATCAATCTCCCGCATGTCCAACCAACATCCAGCTCTGAACAACTGGTTTTGTTGTCCTATCAATAGCGCTAGGTTAGCTCAAGAGTAGAAAAAATCATTGAACAAATTTTATTGAGACTATTTATCGAATTCCATTACAGTTTGTTTCTTTTTGTATATGATTTCATTTTTTATGTCACTCAGATCTCCCACCATCGAACATCAGGGATATTTCGCGCAAGTAGAACGTAAAAACGCTGATATCATTTCCAACGCTGCTGGGTCAGTTGTTGAAGACGATATCTTAGACCACGAAATAATACAAGAAAATTGGCTAAAACATGAACAAAGCGGAATCTCGATCGACGAGCCTGTGGAGACAGTAAATCTAGGCAGCATGGAAAACCCTAAGAACCTCAAAATCGGGACCAGTTTGAGTGCCGAGCAAAATTGTGAGATAACCGAGCTATTAATCGAATATGCAGATGTGTTTGCCTAGTCATATGGCGACATGCCAGGGCTAGACCAGTCGATAGTAGTTCACAGGCTTCCCACAAGGGAAGATGTCAAACCTAAAAAACAAAAACTAAGAAGATTTAGGCCCGACATCTTGCTAAAAATCAAAGAAGAAGTCAAGAAACTAATGGAAGTAGGGTTCATCGAAGTATCTGACTACCTAGAATGGGTGGCAAATGTAGTCCCCGTTGTAAAAAAGAACGGAAAAGTGCGCGTATGCGTGGACTTTCGGGACTTAAACCAAGCCACGCCAAAGGATAAATTCCCCCTACCTCATATTGATGTTCTAGTGGATAACACCGCGGGAAACCATCTCTTCTCATTCATGGACGGTTTCTCAGGATACAATCAAATAAAAATGGCCGATGAAGACAAGACCAAGACAACCTTCATCACAACATGGGGAACTTTCTGTTACAAAGTCATGCCCTTCGGTCTGAAAAACGCCGGGGCAACGTATCAGAGAGCCATGGTCGCCATACTTCACGACATGATGCATCGAGAGGTTGAAGTATATGTCGACGACATGATAGCCAAATCCAAAGAAGGAGAAAGCCATGTAGATATCCTGAGGAAATTGTTCAAACAACTAAGGAAGTTCCAGCTTAAGTTAAACCCGGAAAAATGTACTTTCGGGGTTACAACGGGGAAATTGTTAGGGTTCGTCATTAGCCAGGAGGGCATTAAGATTGACCCTGACAAGGTAAAGTCCATATTAGAGTTACCTTCCCCACGTTCCGTTAAAGAAGTAAGAAGCTTGCTGGGGAGATTAAATTATATAGCTCGGTTTATCTCACAACTCACCGACAAATGTCGGCCGCTATTCTGTTTGTTGAAGAAGAACGCCGCAATAGAATGGGATGACGAATGTGAAGAAGCGTTCAGGACAATCAAAGACTATCTTATAAAACCCCCGGTCTTGATAGTCCCAAAACAAGGAACACCCTTATTCTTATACCTCACCATACTCCTCGAATCAATGGGATGTGTGTTGGGGTAGAAAGATGAAGAGGGAAGAGAACGTCCCATATATTATTTGAGCAAGAAGTTCACAGATGGGGAACAAAGGTACTCAGAGGTGGAGAAGACGTGTTGTGCGTTAATTTGGGTCATGCATCGACTAAGGCAATACACCCTTTACTATCATGTTGAGCTGTTGACAAGACATGATCCCTTGAAATACTTGGCAGAGAAGCTAGCATTGATGGGTAGAATCTCTAAATGGCAGATGCTTCTATCTGAGTTTGACATCACGTATGTAAATCAAAACTCGATAAAGGGACAAGCCTTAGCCGATCAGTTGGCCGAACACCCTGTCGAGACAGATACCCAAGAAATACAAGTCCAATTTCCGGACGAGAACATATTAACAGTAGAAGATATGCCGGTAGAAAACTCTGGGAGAGAGCAGAATGGTGGGTGGAAACTATTTTTCGACGGGACTGCCAACGTATTCGGTTGTGGGGTTGGGGCAGTATTGATATCCCCAGACGGCACTCAATTCCCGGCAGCGACAAGACTTACATTTTCCTATACCAATAATATCGCGGAATATGAAGCATGTATTCTTGGCCTCAAGATGGCCTGCCAAATGGGAATCCGCGAATTAGAGGTGTACGGAGACTCGTCGCTCATCATACTACAAACAAGAGGGGAATACAAAACTAAAGACCCCAAACTGGTACCGTACCATCAACACTTGACAGAGCTGATTGAGGAGTTTAAGGCAATCACCTTCATGTACATCCCGAGAATTCAGAATCAGTTCGCAGATGCCCTAGCCACACTAGCATCCGTGATTCAAATAACAGGAGGAGCCGAAGTACAACCGATGAAAATAGACATCGAAAGTCGGCCCGCTTATTGTTTGATAATTGAAAAGATACAAGATAATAAGCCCTGGTATCACGACATCAAGACCTTCCTCCAAGAAGGTAAATACCCTGAAATGGCTAGCAAGAATGACCAAAGAACGCTCAGAAGATTGGCAAGTCATTTCTTATTAAGTGGGTCTATACTCTACAAGAGATCATATGATACCACCCTGTTGAGATGTGTGGACAAAAATGAAGCATGCGAACTCATGAAGGAAATACATGAAGGGGTATGTGGACCTCATATGAATGGCTACATGTTGGCCCGAAAAATCATGAGATTAGGGTATTACTGGTTAACCATGGAGTCGGATTGCATAAAGTATGTTAAGCACTGCCATCTGTGCCAAGTATACGCAAACCGGATCAATGCTCCACCCAACGAGCTACATTTGTTATCGGCGCCGTGGCCTTTCTCCATGTGGGGAATCGACATAATCGGCCCAATCACTCCAACGGCATCCAATGGCCACAGATTTATACTAGTAGCGATTGATTACTTCACCAAATGGGTAGAAGCGTCATCATATACCAATGTCACAAAAGGGGTAATAGTCCGCTTCTTAAAAAGGGACATAATAGCCCGATATGGAGTTCCTGAGTCGATCATCACCGACAATGGTACTAATCTCAACAATAAATCGATGACAGGTTTATGTCAACAATTCCACATAAACCATAGAAATTCAACCCCCTACCGACCTCAAATGAACGGGGCAGTAGAAGCAGCAAACACAAATATCAAGAAGATCATCGAGAAAATGACAACAACTCACAAAGATTGGCACGAAATGTTACCATTTGCTCTCATGGCTTATAGGACTTCAATAAGAACATCTACGGGAGCTACCCCTTACTCATTGGTATATAGTACAGAAGCAGTGCTACCAGTGGAAGTCGAGATACCATCATTCAGAATCTTGTCAGAAACTCAGTTAACAGAATCGGATTAGGTAAAGAAAAGGCTTGATCAGCTGAATCTGATTGATGAAAGAAGACTTACCGCGCTATGTCATGGTCAGTGTTACCAACAGAGGATAGCCCGAGCATTCAACAAGAAGATGAGACCGCGGTACTTCAAAGAGGGCGATCTAGTGCTAAGAAAAGTTCTCCCGAACGCCCAAGACTCCAGAGGAAAGTTCAGTCCAAATTATGAAGGCCTGTATGTGGTGAAAAAGGTTCTGTCAGGTGGTGCTCTAATATTAACTCAGATGGATGGTCCAGAATTGAGAGACCCCGTCAACACAGATGCTGTAAAGATGTACTATCCTTAGGCAAGGGAATTGAAATTTTGCCAATGTTTATGAAAGCCAGTATTCGATACAAAGTTTGTTGAGTCGAGTTTCTACTTTTCTACAAGCAAAGCTAATATCCCTGAATGGTCAACAATCCCAATCAATTCTCATCACAATAAATACACCTAAACACATTACCTACCACTTTGCCAATGAAAGATAAACACTAAAATGATAATGAATCTTAATGTAATTTGTGATATAATTTTGTCTACTCCTAAGCATTAAAAAACTGAGCGCATTATTAGGATAACATTACCGTCGAAAGAGCTTTGTGCATAAAGAAAAGAGGCACATCAAGATTTTCAATCCAGTGTCAAGATAAGAAGAAAAGAAGCAGGAGCAAACTAACACGAAGGTTAAGTTGTTTGGCTGCTATCCGAGATAAACTGGCAAGCATATGAAAATAGGTAACTATCATCATATCATGAAAGGCATCACATCATCTAGCCTAGTAAGAAGCATGTTCAAAAGTACCAGATGAGTCAACTTATAATGAAGCACGTGTCTAGACATTTCCTTCAATAGGGTTAGTCAGCCCAATATAGGCACTTTCCCGGAAAAAAACCTGTTCTCAGGGTCAGCTCATAAGGGCACCTTTTGAGACAGTTCTATTTTAGGTTAGTCAGCTCTTGGGGCACTTTCCTAAAAATCAATCCTAGGGTTAGTCAGCCCAATATGGGCACTTTCCCGAAAAAAACCTGTCCTCAATGGTCAGCTCATAAGGGCACCGTTTGAGACAGTTCTATTTTAGGTTAGTCAGCTCTTGGGGCACTTTCCTAAAAGTCAATCCAAGGGTTAGTCAGCCCAATATGGGCACTTTCCCGAAAAAACCTATTCTCAGGGTCAGCTCATAAGGGCACCTTTTGAGACACTACCACAGGTTAGTCAGCCCAAGATGGGCACTTTCCTAAAAAAAAAATTTATCAAGGGTTAGTCAGCCCAATATGGGCACTTTCCCGAAAAAATCTGTTCTCAGGGTCAGCTCATAAAGGCACCGTTTGAGACAGTTCTATTTTAGGTTAATCAGCTCTTGGGGCACTTTCCTAAAAATCAATCCTAGGGTTAGTTAGCCCAATATGGGCACTTTCCCTAAAAACCTATTCTCAGGGTCAGCTCATAAGGGCACCTTTTGAGACACTACCACAGGTTAGTCAGCCCAAGATGGGCACTTTCCTAAAAAAAAAAATTTATCAAGGGTTAGTCAGCCCAATATGGGCACTTTCCCGAAAAAATCTGTTCTCAGGGTCAGCTCATAAGGGCACCGTTTGAGACAGTTCTATTTTAGGTTAGTCAGCTCTTGGGGCACTTTCCTAAAAATCAATCCTAGGGTTAGTCAGCTCAATATGGGCACTTTCCCTAAAAATCTATTCTCAGGGTCAGCTCATAAGGGCACCGTTTGAGACAGTTCTATTTTAGGTTAGTCAGCTCTTAGGGCACTTTCCTAAAAATCAATCCTAAGGTTAGTCAGCCCAAGATGGGCACTTTCCTAAGAAATTTATCAAAGGTTAGTCAGCCCAATATGGGCACTTTCCCGAGAAAAAACCTGTTCTTAGGGTCAGCTCATAAGGGCACCTTTTGAGACAGTTCTATTTTAGGTTAGTCAGCTCTTGGGGCACTTTCCTAAAAGTCAATCCAAGGGTTAGTCAGCCCAATATGGGCACTTTCCCGAAAAAACCTATTCTTAGGGTCAGCTCATAAGGGCACCTTTTGAGACACTATCACAGGTTAGTCAGCCCAAGATGGGCACTTTCCTAAAATCTATTTTAAGGATAGTCAGCCCAATATGGGCACTTTCCTAGATTCTCTCGATTAGTCAGCTCTTGGGGCACTTTTCGGAAACATCCTTCCCAAACAGTTGCTAGTCTAACAAGACGCTTCTGTCGACAGGTAGCCAGCTCATAAGGGCGCTTCCTAAGTAAATTTTCTTTCCAAGGTTGCAAGTCTGATAAGACGCTTCCTATCATCATTTCTCATACATTCCTACTCGAGGCTTGACATGTGTCCTGTCGCCAATTAGTTAGCCCATAAAGCACTTTTTGGAGAGGGAACATTACCTTGAATTGTTAGGAACATCTTCAACCGTAGGATTATCAGCTTTTGGGGCATTTTCCTACTAAAAACCTAATTCAAGAGGTCAAAAATGGCGTCTTTTGTTTGTCTTTGTAGTAAAGTTTTTCAAACTTTACCACAAAGAGGGGCAGCTGTAAACACTCCATTTTTGCCCTAGGAGTCAATAATTTTCAATAATAATCAATTTTTAATTTTTCCAAATTTTTCCATTTTTTTCCTAATTTAGCATAAAATAATAAAAATGTTCAAAAAATAAAAATAAATAGGAAAACACATCAATTTTGAAAAATGATTTCGGAAATAGCAATAATGAATAATAAACAATTTTTACAAATTTTTGAAATTTCAAAAAATACAAAAAAATAGAAAAATCGCATTGCATATATGTAATTTGCAAAATAAATAAAATCGCGAAAGTGGGCTAGCTCAGCTGGTCCGGACCATGGGCTAAAGCGCGGTGCGGGGTGCGAGGTCGCGGGTTCCAAACGCGGGGGAAGCAGTTTCCACGTTTTGCGATTTTTCTCATTTGCCCAGGACATGTGGCGACATCTGATTGGCTGGAGGAAGCGCACGCGCCGGGCGCGTGATCGTCTCCTACCTCGAGCCCGAGATCGCCGGCGAAGAAAAAATTCGTATTTCGGCCGTTTTGATTCGATTTGTTTTGCACAAATCCAACAGATCTTCAACAAAGATAAGATAAACATTATCTAATTAAAATAAAATCGCAACAAATCGTTGGATGGGCACGAATCGGAGTTGGTTTTTCAACCGAAAATCCGATCAGCTTCAATCGGAGGAAATCCGAGCTTATCCAGCTCGTTTTCAAGCGCCCATAAATAGAGGAGGAGATGAGGAAGCAAAATAAGAGATCAGAATTGCGAGAGAGAGAGAAAAGAGTGTAGATCGGAGGAAACCCAAAGTTGCGACCGCCGATCGGAGTTGAGCCACCGCAAGGAGACGTTCTAGGAGTAAACCGCCACCACCATCGGATTCAGCACCCTCAAGAAGCTAGGATTCGACACTTCACCCGCCGCAAAGGACCGCCGGAACGCCGTGAATGAGCCAACCCCCACCGCCGTGTCCGACCGATCCGACCCGACCCGATTCGACCGACCCGACCCGCGCACCGACCCAGATCCAAGTAAGTCGGATTTTCCGAATTTTTTTATTCCGAATTAATTAATTAATTTATTATTTATTTAGTTATTTAGTTATTTATTTATTTATTTATGTGTTATTTTTAATAAATAGGAAAATGTAGAAATTAGATTTTTTTTAGAATTTAATAATGTAGAAAAATAGTAATAAATAAATAAATAAAAAAATAATAATAACAATAAAATATAGAAAAATAATAAAAAATTAGGAAAAATAAATCATAAAATTTTAGATGTCAAATAGGATAGACAATGAACAAAATTCCCAAAAAATCACAAAAATCACAAAAATTCCCAAAAATCACGAAAATCAACAAAAATTCCCAAAAACCACAAAAATCCCCAAAAATTCTCAGAAATCACAAAAATAACAAAAAATCATAAAAAGTCATAAAAATCATAAAAAGATAAATAAATAAGTCTTAGCACTTAGAAAAATCATTTTCGTCAAATAAATCAAAATTGATGTTTTCTCTATAAAATCATTTTTCAAAATGAAATCAAGCTTAGGCTTAGAGATTTTTTAGGAAAAATCCCAAAAATGGTAAGAACATAAATCGAAAGAAATTTCAAAATTAAAATTCACCAATGCACTAAAGATTTTCAGAAAAGCGAACTACGGCTTGTTTGATCCTGAGTAGCAGGTACGTAGGCACCCATTCGGGTCAACCCATAAAATAAATGAAAATTCCTTTTTCTGAAATAAATTCAAAGACATAATAAAAATTAATAGAAACACAATGAAACACATTTCTAAAGATGAACAATTTTAGGAGATCAGGTGGTAACCGTATGCCTCCGGACTGAGAAACTCTGGTTTTCCCTTTTCCTCTTTTCATAAAAACGAAAAGAAGAAATAACGACGACTAGTGGTCTAAATTAAGACTATTCCGCTCCTTTAGTCTTAATTCAATACTTCCCAACAACAGTTGGGTGGCGACTCCAAAAATCAAACGAAATTCCTAACTCAAGTCGAGAATCTAGATTAAATGAGCATAGGGTTTAGTTTAGATCGGATTAGGAATGGGAATTCAAAAATTAGACTCGACAACATTCAATTTCAAAAACCTTTTCAAAATTAAGGAGAACAAGCAAAGGTGCATTAGTCAGCTTTTCTTTCAAAGTATTGAAAGCTTTTTCATGTGTTTCAGTCCACCTAAACTCAGCATTCTTTTTAACAAGGTCATTTAAAGGAGCAGCTATAGAACTAAAATCCCTCACAAATCTCCTATAAAAGCTTGCTAAACCATGAAAGCTTCTTACCTCATTAGCATTCTTAGGTGTTGGCCATTCCTTGATCGCCTTTACCTTCTCTTCATCAATAGAAATCCCCTGTGCACCTATAACAAAACCCAAAAACACTACAGACTCCATGCAAAAGGTACATTTCTTTAAATTTGCAAATAACCTATTTTCTCTCAAAACAGTGAAAACCATTTGCAAATGCTGAACATGTTCTTCTAGACTTTTATTGTGGACTAAAATGTCATCAAAATAGACTACAACAAATTTTCCTATGAAAGCACGAAGAGCATGGTTCATTATTCGCATAAATGTGCTTGGTGCATTTGTTAAACCGAAAGGCATTACCAACCACTCATATAGACCATATTTGGTCTTAAAAATGGTTTTCCATTCGTCTCCCTCTCTCATGCGTATTATATATACATAAATAATAACCATTCTTTAAATCAACTTTTGAAAACAAACACGTACCATACAACTCATCTAACATATCATCAAGCTTAGGTATGGGATGTCGGTACTTAACTGTAATTTTGTTGATGGCTCGACAATCCACACACATACGCCATGATCCATCCTTCTTTGGAACCAGAATAACAGGGACTGAACATGGGCTAAGGCTCTCTCTCACAAATCCCCTTCTATCAACTCATCCACTTGCCTCTGAATCGACTTTGTCTCATCGAGATTTGCTCTATCTGCTGGTCTATTTGGAATTAAGGCACTTGGAACGAAGTTAATTTGATGCTCAATACCTCTCAATGGAGGTAATCTACTAGGTATTTCCTCAAGGAACAAGTAAGCAAATTCCTACAAAAGAGAAACAACGACTGCAAGCAAAGAAAGGTTAAGATGATCAGTGGAAAAATAAACATCCTTGTACATTAGTACAAGTAAGTGCTATTTTGCCTTCAAGGCACTTTCAATCTCACTTGCTTCGCCAATTTCACTCGTGTTCCCTCTAATTCTTTCCGTTCATGGCTCACAAGTGTATTTTTACCACTCTCTTTCACAATCTCACTCTTCTTTTCTTGTTCACTCTTGTGTTTCCCTCTCTCTCTGAACTCTTTAGCAATCCTCAACTGATCCTCACTAGCCTCCCAAGGATTGAGGGGTGTCAAAACCACTTGTCTTTTATTTAGAATAAAGGAATACCTATTATGATAACCATCATGGGTAACATTTCTATCAAACTACCAAGGTCGTCCCAATAATATGTGGCAAGCCTGCATAGGTACCACATTACACAATATCACGGTATTTCCCTATAGAGAAAGAAACCAATACCCTCTTAGTCACTTTAACCTCCCCACATTCACTCAACCACTGCAACTTATAAGGCTGATTGATGTGCCTAATTCCAAGCTTAAGCACAATCAAAAGAATAAAGGAAAACACCTTAATTCACACACAGAAAAACCGGTTCACTTGACTAGGTAAATGCGGAAATCCTAAGGCAATGGAATGAAATCCAAAGAGCTCTAATTGCTATTATCAATCCAAACAAGTAATCTTCATCAAATAATAACAATTAGAATTGAAACCCACATGAATCAAATCAATAAATCAAATGGGTTAAACCGCAAATTCCAACCCTTCCTTCAACTATCCAATTCACGCCACAATAAAGAGAATGATATCATATATTAACATAATCAATCCTATAACAAGCTATTGATCACAAATTTCAAATTAAAACAAGTCTAAGAACATCCAAATCAACCCTAGATATGACTCACTAGAGAAGAAATGAACAACAACAAAGATGAATCGATATTACTCACGATTTCTCCTTGTTGCACTCGCCACAATTTCAACTTTTTGGGATTGAAATTGATAAGAGAATTTGGAATTAGGAAAACCCTAAGCCCTCTCACGAAATGTGAAGTGTTTGTTCTACAAAATTAAGTCTCCTCAAACCCTCTCTTAAGCAAGTATTTATACTTGCTACTCCTAAGGTTAAAAAGTGCTCAAAATTACAAGTTTGTCACTTTTAAGGTGGCTAACCCTAAATGAAAATTACAAAGAAATAAAAGTGTCCCAAAACCAAATACAACCAAAAATAGTTCATAAAAGAAGAAATATATAAAAGAAATGGTCTTCAAGATGCCGGTCTTCTATAGGATCCATCGGCCCAGCTCATCGCCGGTTCAGGTCGGTCCATGGATAACCCACAAGCTGAGTCTGAGGGAGTTTGTCCATTGCCCTATAGAATATGATAAGTGTGCCTGTTGGAAAACAAAATACAAGAATAATAGAAAAGAGGTTAATATATAAATAATTCCGGGTCGATCTGCTCAAAATGAGCCCTCAACGCCAAGATTTGAAATCCTTCAGTTCTTGCCCTAATGATAGGTCCTATCACTGATCATGCTTCATAGTTTTTAGACTCAATTTATCTACCAATAATGTGCTAGCAACATTTGTGCAGCTACCACTATCAATAATCAAACTACACACCTTGTTATTTGCATGGCATCTAGTATGAAAAATGTGCTCTCGTTGCACTTCACCACCCTCATTCTTAGGTTAAGTATTGAGAATCCACCTGATAATAAGAAACTCTCCCTTTATAGGACCTTCCATATTCACATCACTACAATCTTCTAATGGGGGCATGTCATTATCATCCCTTAAACTCACACTCTCCACATCACCACTCTCCAAAAGGATCATCGCCTTAGTGTTTGGACACTGCGATGCAATATGCTTAAATCCTTGGCACCTGAAACACTTAATGTAACATACACATTATATTTGTGAAAATGTGTAATTTATGACATATATATATTCATTAAAATTTATGTTTTGATGTAATATATACAATCATATTGCTGCTATAATTGCTAAAATTACATGCCTTGAACTAGCATCGCATTTTGGGAAAATAAAAATTAACATCACATTTGTGGAAGTTTTCATGTAGTAATAAAATTTAAGCAAATTGTACATAAAAATAATATCTACAATAATGTGGCTAATATTTTATTAGATTATAAATATTCATAAAATTCATAAATCTCAATATGATATCTCTCACTCTATTTACTTTTTCCACTAAATCTAACATGTCTTCACATTTTTTTTTGAGTATTAGAGGGACTGTGCATATCCATCTTTATTAAGATTCAAAATATTTATTTCCATCTAATATATATGTGTGAAAAAAATAGTTTCCTAAGAAATTATTTGATCATTAACTTAAATAGATGACCTTTTATATTAATATTTATATGTAAAATAAAAAAGGTAGGTTAAAAAAAAAGTCAAGTAAAAATAAAATCATGCATGTACATATATGAGCATATATGTTATGTAAATATGGGGGAATATACTTAAATAATATTGTTTTTACAAAAATTTCTCGAAATAAGTTACCTGCAAAAATTATTTTTAAAATAGGTTTTAAAGTTGTAAACCCGAGCCATGCCTTTAGTATAATTTTTATTGAAAGCGCAAATCGTGTGTGCGCCTTCAATAAAAGCAATTATGTTATTTTTCGTGAATCCACATTTAATTAAAAGCAATTATTTATAGTGTACTATTTTTATTAAAGTAATAATCACTATTGTAATTAATGGTTAATTTTTTGTTAATTAGTCGCTAATATGTCATTATTTCAAATTTAAAAAGTAATTAGTGAAAAATTTTGTATTGATTATAAATAAAATGTGTTGGTTTGTTGTTGTGAAAATTGTTATAAAATTAATTGTTAATTAGTGATTAATTGGTTGTTAATGCATGATTAACTATTAGTTAAAAATTATTTAGTAAAAAATTTATATCAATTGTAAATGTATTTGCTTGGTCTAGCAGTGTCAAAATCGTGGTGAAATTAATTTTTTGTTAATTAATCACTAATTAGTGGTTAATACATGATTAACTATTAGTTAGAAAATTAATTAATAAAAAAATTCGTATTGACTGTGAATGTATTTGCTTGGTTTAGTAGTATAAAAATCATAGTAATATTAATTTATTGTTATTTAATGGTTAATTAGTTAGTAATTAGTCATTAACATGTAATGAATTATTCATTAGAAAATTCATTAAAAAAATTGTTTTGATTACAATTGTAATATCTTGGATTATTATTATAACTATCATAAACTCATATGGATATTAGTGCTAACATTTTTTTTTTCTCATAATAGATGGAAGGGCATTGATCCTTCAGTTTTAACGTAGTAGGAAGGGCATCAATCATAGGCTATCTAGGACAAAGAGGTAAATGACATTTACCTTGTTGATTAATATAAGTTCCATTACCAATATACAAAATTTCACTTTTTTAATGTAGGATGAATCATGGCTTACTATTCGACGACATGAGTTATCACTTCATCATGACAAAAACATGATCCCCATTGATCATCGAATGGAGCCATTCTTACAGTTGGTCAAATTCTTAGGTGAGAGTTAGCTGCCATTCATACAGCTTGATTGGCACATGATAATTACATTAGTCGAGTGATGGAGATCGGAGACCCACACTTTTCACATGCCAACCGGGAGTTCACTATTACCTTTTAAGATGTTGAGGTGTAGTTGGGGCACCGAGTTGATGGCCATGCAGTTATAGGGAGTACTTACCTAGAATGGAGTGTAACATGTGAAAGATTGCTAGTGGCGAGGCTAGGGTCTAGCAGTAAGGGAGGATGCATTAATATGATGTGGCTTTTTAACTTGTTGTGGGTCCTTCTAACCCACGCTGATGGAGAGCAAGTGCAGTGCCAAACTGTTGTGAATATATTGTAGCTACTAGTGTGATTTATCTTTGCCAATAAATCAAGTTTGCTTATCCATGTGATTTTTTTACCTCTACTAAAGCATTTTGACGTTGTTGAGATGTACGGCTAAGGGTTTGTGTATCTGGCATAGTTATATCACCAGTTGTGTGTCACATCATCCCCGATGGCTCATGAGATAAGAAGGTTGCGATACTGCTACAAGTTTGGGATGGATAGATTCCCACATATTGCGTCCCTTATCTAGCACACTCTAATTATAGAGGCTAGAGCTCCATTGGCCTCATGTTAGAACATGTAGAAGGACACTTGGCATCACTCAACCCATGTTGTTAGCATATATTAGGATGTGTTCAATAGGCAAAACGATACCTAGGTATTTCAGTAACCCTTTTTTTACTCCATTTTATCATATAGTTTGTTGACAATGATTGTTAACTTGATGCCATTTAGTTCGAATGAGAGCCATACATTAGAACTCTGGTTCACATCCTGCTAACTTTCTACAAAAGTGGTATACACATTTGGACCACACGAGTGCCACTATATGTTTCTACATAGTGGAGTAGCATTACCCTAATCATGTTGTAAGGTAGTTTGGGGGGTATCAATGGATTCCATAGGATGTGAACATGCATCTTGAGCTCCATCAAATCAACCTACGTGGGAGGGTCGATGTTGATTGGCTAATGCAACATGCAACATACATATCCATATAGGAAGATAGATTATCTTAAGTGGTGTACATATAGGGCCTTCGAGGCATGCATGAGTCATATAAGCGGTGCTATAGCATCAGCCATTGATAAATAAGACGCACAGGGGGCACTTATTGCATATCTAGTAAATACAATACAAACATGTTCTCGTTGATTAATTGCAAGTCCATTGCTTAATCAATTGTATGATGCATTCTAACATGTAGGCTGATATTTTAAGATAAATTCGCCTATTCTCAGATTATGACAAGGTTGTTAGTGTAGTTGGTCATGGTCTTCAGTTCTTACATGACTACGGGGAGGTAACGTTATACCTAGAGGCTCAATAACAACATGGCGCATATGATGAGGCTGAGGCATAACCTGTTGAATTAGGCAACGACAATGGATTCTTGTGTGCCATAGGACATCGATGACCTCGGAATCAAGTTGAGGCATAAGAATGTTCTATCATAAAGGAGCAACAATTCCAACCGGATTCTAGTGTGATGTACAACAACTCAGTATAACTACCGAGCACATTCGTCACACCATACCATCATTCCATCAATGGTCCTGTCCCAACACCACCTACTTTACATAAGAGATGTTCTGGTAAACAACCAATGTATCAAGGTGAATCTTGCATTGTGCTATTGAGTGACATCTAGTGCTTCCCTAAGAATTCGACGAAACCCCTTAGTATGATCCGATATAGGAGTCACAAGCTCCTCCAACTCCACATTCTAAGTCGTCGAGGGAGCTAACAAATGCATCTGCACGACTGGCCCCACATTTCTAAGGGAGAAGGAATAATTAGGAGATAGGATTCAATTTTTCCTTATTTATTTAATATGTATTTCTTTTCTCCTTTTTCAAAAATTTATGTAAACAATTAATTGAAGTTAATAAATTTATATACCATTGAAGTAATGGTTTATTTTTTCTTATAACAATTACCTATTTTATAATTTTTAAATTTATAAATATTACTTTAAGTAAACTTTTAATTTTTTTATAACAAAAAAAAATCCATTTTCTTTAAATGATTCTCCATAATTAAAAAAAAATTGCATTGAAAGCATAGATCAGGTCCGTAACTACAAAACCTATTTTTGAAATAATTTTTGTAGGTACACTATTTTGTGAATTTTCTAAAAAAATGTTATTTAAGAATATTCCCTTGTAAATTTGTGTATGTGGGTTATATATGCTTAGTGAATTTAAAATATGTAATATTTGTCATGTATGTTGTATAAATTTTCAAAAATGAAATTGAAATAATAGAGATATAAATTCATTAGTTATTATTTTAAGTACAATAATTATCATTTTAATGCTATGTTTGGCACAATAATTATTATATTCTTGATATGCTTATAGTGCCATCATTATTAAGTAACTACTAACATTAAAACTAATTTCCAAAACTTTCTACCTTTCAATTATTTTTTTAGAATAATTTAGTATATACCAATAGACATGCACCGACAATGTGTGTACAAAACTTAAATATAATAATTTAATGAAATTTAGAGCATGAAACTATCATTAATCAAACTATACATAAATTTTTCTTAAAAAATGAAAAGCAAATGTGAAAAAAAAAACATAATAAATGTATTTGTTAAATAGATCATAAATATTCTAATCACATTTGATTTGTTTTACCAAATAATTCACCATATGCATACTACAAAGAGAGAGAGAGATTGATTGAGGAATTTTATACATAGAAATATAAATAACTCAATTTTTCACAAGAGTAAAAAGAGTCATCAACAATCACATAGGAACTATGACTTATAAATTTAAATCTTCTTGAATTAACAATCTTGAATTGGATTTAATTTTGCATTGTATGCCTTCTTAAAAATAAAAAAAAAAAACTTTTACACATGACTTCTTTTGCATGAGTTTAAGTGATTATAAATAGGTTATTGCATCAAAGCATCATCTAAGTATTTCATTTTTATTTTTATTAGTTTTACATAAGAAAAACTTATTTTTGATTGCATACATAATGTAGATGCACATCGATTTTAAATTATATTTGTATTACTAATAGTGTATTGTTATTTAAGATTGTTTTCAAAATAAAAGCCACTTAATACTTATTAATATTGCCATTTGATGTAATGTTTCTATTAACTATATTTGAAATAATTTTGTTTTGATTTAAATTAAGTAACATAAAATGGTAGACAATTATTTTCCAAAAGGCAAAAATAGATAAAAAAATTATTTCCCATCCTACCATTGATGGGTGTCGAATCCAACAAAAATAAAACCTACCCCTAGACAATTATATGATTTGCTTATAGTGGTGAGTAGGGTCGAATCCATAGAGATTGGTTAAACTTATTTCTATTCAAGGAGAATAAAAGGAAAAGGAAAATGGGGGGTTTGGTTTGTGAATTGAATAAAGTTAAAACAAGATAAGAAAGTTGTATATTGATAAAAAGCCTAGCCAAAGGAATCAAGATAGTTTAATTCAAGGAATTGATCATCGATGCAAATGTTCTCTATTCTTAGTTCTAGATAAACTGGTTATGGTTATTAACAAGCTCTAACAACCTATCTCTCCTTATTTCCTCGATAACCTCAGACAAGCGCTTTGAATTATTTCTCTTATTGATTAAACAACCCTAGACAAGCGCTTAGGATTTAATCTATCAATAGCATTAAGATCTAGAGAGACCACCAATTTATGCTAGTAGATTATAAGATAACCTATTTAAACATGATCACACACCTCCATAACATGAATTCGATCATCTCTTTTATAACCAAACATGTTATTGCGTCACTAAGACTAGAACAATCAAACAATTACGGATTTGACGTGCTAGTTGACAATATATTAACTTGCTAATTGAGTAGAAGAGCTCTATTCATACCAATCAACAAAGATAATAATGACAAAACGATCAGAAGATATATGAATACCTGAAAGAAAAGAATAGAATAAATACAAGTCAATTAGACCTCACAATTCGTGGAGAATTAAACATCTATGACCCTTTGGCTAGAAAAGTAGCTTAGCTACACATGTTCATCAATAAAACGAAAATAAAAGTAAAAACATAATGAACCCGGTTGCTTGCTCTGCCTCCAAGATGATCCAAGGTTCTTCAAGATCCAAAGATTCAAAAGTTATCCTAACCCTCTAGGGTTGGCTCTATTTATATTATTAGATGGATAGCATGTGATCTTTTGCTAGCAAGATACGAAAATATCTTTCCTTTTCCAAGTAGATTTCGAGAAGTGAAGATTCGTCTGCCTGGCACGCCCCAACACACGGCCGTGGATCAAGCCATGCCATCCTCTGTGCATAATCTTCAAGTCTTCATCCGCGCCCAGTGTGAACCACAGTTAGACACACGGCAAGATTTCAAGCAGTGCCTTCATCTGTGCATAATCTTCAAGTCTTCATCCGTGTCCAGTGTGTACCACAGTTACACCCACGGCTAGATTTCAAGCCGTGCCTTCATCTGGTTGATGTTCCACACTTTCTTCTCCTTGGTCTTGGCTTCCACCACGGCCGTGCCTTAAGCCGTGTCTCTCTCTGTTGAAAGTCCTCATTTTCGCCTTCTTGTCCAGTGTGTAACACGGTTTGAACCTTGGCCGTGCCTCAAACCGTGCTTCCTCCGGTGGTGTAATTCCTTGTCTTGATCCAAGTTGTAGATGACTTCTCTAAAATACTTGAATTAGCATCCTTAACTCCATTTAACCTGATTTATTCACGATGATAGAATTAAAGTACCATTTCCTTATGATTTCTACAAAATCAATAATAATTTAACACAATTTATACTATAAAGATTGAGTATAAAATGGCTCTATCAAATTCCCCCACACTTAAACTCTTGCTTGTCCTCAAGCAATTGCATCAAATCAATTGAGAAATCTATCATAGATTATACAAACTTTCTTTTCATCATTCCAAGCATCTATTCATTTGTAATTCATGACTTGTAATTTAATGTCTACTACTTCAACCAAACTGGTTTCCTGTGATCAAATTACTATGGACAAAATTCAATAGCTAATCTAAACAAAACAACCTTTAATCCTCATGTTTAGCAAAAGAATTGTTATTCCAAAAGTAAATACTTAATCCACTAAGGAAAAGCACCCAATTAAACTTCATTGGATATTAGCAAACATATAATCCTTGCAGTATAAAGTAAAAGCATATGGTATAAGCTCTTTGCTAGGTATTCTCCCTTTTATACGTCTTTGTTTTATTCAATGAATGTTCACATTCATGTTCTTTTGATTTATTCAAGCATCTATTTTGACGGGTTTTTGCCCGCTTCTTTTCATGAACTTTTGCCTTTTTCGCCCTTATCGTTATAGTGAGTTCATTGAGTCGGCAACATCCCGAGCTCATCACTCAAGTGACCGGGTTTTGAGATACCCCTACGGACTCTTCCTCACTCTAACATTCAAGTTTGAATACTCTTAACTCAATTAGTTGAATCATTGGAGTAATGGCTATGCTTGATTTTTTTTTTTCACTAAGTGTTATGATTGCTTTATAAACAACTTCAAAGAGTATACAGTAGCTAATATAACCTAGAAGTAAACTTGTTTATTTTTCACTTAGGGACTCGACTTACTCTTAGACTTCCAATTCTAAAGCTAAACACAAGGTAAATTTGTTTCTTAAAGATTTCACTACTTAATTTTAACCATGTATTCTAATCACAGCAGTGGGTGAGTAAAACATTTGAACAAGTCAATTTCACATTTTGTAGATGCTTATTACAACATTTAGTACAATCTCTAGGTTTCATGATAAATTTGAAAAAAATTTGGCTTAAAATTGCTTAAGGACAAACATTCAGAGTATAAGTTAGTTCTCTATTCTCTATATTTTATTATCCTCTCCCCCACACTTAGCTTAAACAGTGTCCTCATTGTTCCTAATTTAGCACAATTGAAAAGGAATTAACAACACAAAGGACATTAGAGAATAAGAGAAAGGAAATATTGGTACTTCCCTAGTATTGGAGTGCTCCCTTTAAGCTCTGGAAAGTGTCATCTAATGATATGTATCCTTGCTGCAGCCGATCCAAAGAGTTCAAAACTACACTAAAATCAAAACAAACTAAACTAAAACAAAACAAAACAAAAACAAACCAAAACTAATGCAAAACAAAACTTTTTTTTTTTTTACATGGGTTGCCTCCCATGAAGCGCCTTTCTTTAACGTCTTTGGCTAGACGTTCCTGGCTAAATATTCGGATAAGGATTTTGATTCCAGCCTTGGTGCCTGTGGTGATGGGTTAATAGCATCCGTAACAAAAACAGGGGAGATATCGTTAGGATGTTTCATGGCATCATAAATGTTAAATTTAATCACTTCACCATCAAATTCCATAATGAGGGTGCCATCATTTACATCGATTTTCGTTTTAGAAGTCTTAAGGAATGGTTGCCCTAATAATATTAGTGATGAAGTATGAGAATCACTATCGTCCATGTCAAGCACATAAAAATCAGCAGGAAAAACCAACCCATTGACTTGAACTAAAACATCCTCTAGAACTCCATCAGGATAAACATTGGACCTCTCAGCAAGTTGAACAATAATACCCGTTTCCTTTAAAGGACCAACATTTAAACGTTGATAAACAGACAAAGGCATGACATTGATAGAAGCTCCTAGATCACACATGGCTTTAGCGATTCCAAGACTACCTATTTTGCAAGGAATGGCGAACATACCTGGGTCTTTACATTTAGGAGGAAGCTTCTTCTGAATAATAGCTGAAACATTTTCACTCACACTAATCTTTTCATTGCCTTTCAACTTCCTTTTGTTAGTGCACAAGTCCTTGAGGAATCTAGCATAGCGCGGTATTTGCTTAATTGCATCAAGTAAAGGAATATTTACCTCAACTTTACGAAACGTTTCCAGAATCTCTTTTTCTTCCGCTTCCTTCTTGGATTTCGCTAATCTGGAGGGGAAAGGAGGTGGTATCAATGTGACCTTCGATGGCTCAACTAGAGACTTGCTAATCTGGTCGCCTTGCTGGCTCGGAGTCGAAGTCTCTTTCTTGGTCTCTTCCTCAAGATTAGACGGATTTCCTTTCTTGTTTGATCCCTGCAATTCTGTTCCACTTCTCAAGGTAATTGCATTAACGCTTTGCTTCGGGTTTGGAATAGTTTGAGAAGGTAACTTACCTTGAGTTTCTAACCTATTGACAGCTGAAGCAAGTTGGCTTACCTGATGCTTCAAGTTTTGAATGCTTTGCTTTGTTTCCTCCTGAAATTGTTTGGTATTCACAGCTAGAGACTTAACAATATCCTCAAGGGGCATACCTGAAGTGGAAGGAGCTTGGGGTACGTGGTGTGATGGCTTTGGCTGGAATTGTTGGACATGTTGAGGGTTATTGCCATATCGGAAGTTAGGATGATCCCTCCATCTGGGATTGTAAGTATTCGAGTAGGGGTCATACTTCCTTTGCGATTGTCCTGGAAATCCGCCTACAGCATTGGCGTGTTCATGGTTGTCATCTTGCAATGTGGGGCACATGTCGGTCGGATGATTAAGAGCAGCGCAAATTCCACAAGCCTTCACCTGCTGCGTTTTTCCAAGAGCTAGCTACTGCACAAGGGAGGTAAGATTAGAAATTTGATGTTCAAGGTTAGACACACTTACCTCATTTACCTTCCTTGAAGACGTATCATGCCTATACCCAAATTGTTGCGAATTGGCAGCCATAATGGAGATCAATTCCCTAGCTTGACCAGGGGTTTTGTTTACTATGGCGCCTCCACTTGCAGCATCCATCATTTTCCTCTCCATCGGAAGTAGGCCCTCATAGAAGTATTGGATAAGGAGTTGTTCAGATATCCCATGTTGTGGGCAGCTTGCACAAAGTTGCTTGAACCTTTCCCAATACTCATGAAGAGTCTCGGTGTCCCTTTGTTTTATACCACAAATTTCTCTTCTTATACCAGCGGCTCTGGATGCGGGGAAGAATTTGTCCAAGAAGAGTCTCACCATATCTGTCCAAGTGGTGATAGAACCTGGAGGCAAATAAAACAACCAATCTTTAGCTTTTGTACTTAAAGAAAATGGAAAAGCACGTAGCTTGATTTGATCGTCGGTTATTCCTTGCGGCCTCATACTAGAACACACTATATGGAACTCTTTCAAATGCTTATGAGGATCTTCATTCTCAAGACCATGAAATGTAGGTAGCAGATGTATCAACCCAGATTTCAATTCGAATTCCATAGCTAGTTCGGGATAGTGAATACAAAGTGGTTGTTGATTCACATCCGGTGCAGCCAACTCCCTTAAGGTTCTCTCGAGATTTGCCATGTCGTCCTCTTTTTCAGAATCAGATAAGTCCGATACTAAGTTCGGTCTAGTGGATGATCTAGCTTCTTGTCGTAATCTCTTTAGAGTCTTCTCAATCTCTGGATTATAAATTAGTTCACCTGTCTGAGAAGAACGAGTCATACAAGAATAGAAATAAATTTGACACCAATCCCCGGCAACGGCGCCAAAATTTGATGGGTGTCGAATCCAACAAAAATAAAACCTACTCCTAGACAATTATATGATTTGCATATAGTGGTGAGTAGGGTCGAATCCACAGAGATTGGTTAAACTTATTTCTATTCAAGGAGAATAAAAGGAAAAGGAAAATGGGGGGTTTGGTTTGTGAATTGAATAAAGTTAAAACAAGATAAGAAAGTTGTATTATTGATAAAAAGCCTAGCCAAAGGAATCAAGATAGTTTAATTTAAGGAATTGATCATCGATGCAAATGTTCTCTATTCTTAGTTCTAGATAAACTGGTTATGGTTATTAACAAGCTCTAACAACCTATCTCTCCTTATTTCCTCGATAACCTCAGACAAGCGCTTTGAATTATTTCTCTTATTGATTAAACAACCCTAGACAAGCGCTTAGGATTTAATCTATCAATAGCATTAAGATCTAGAGAGACCACCAATTCATGCCAGTAGATTATAAGATAACCTATTTAAACATGATCACACACCTCCATAACATGAATTCGATCATCTCTTTTATAACCAAACATGTTATTGCGTCACTAAGACTAGAACAATCAAACAATTACGGATTTGACGTGCTAGTTGACAATATATTAACTTGCTAATTGAGTAGAAGAGCTCTATTCATACCAATCAACAAAGATAATAATGACAAAACGATCAGAAGATATATGAATACCCGAAAGCAAAGAATAGAATAAATACAAGTCAATTAGACCTCACAATTCGTGGAGAATTAAACATCTATGACCCTTTGGCTAGAAAAGTAGCTTAGCTACACATGTTCATCAATAAAACGAAAATAAAAAGTAAAAACATAATGAACCCGGTTGCTTGCTCTGCCTCCAAGATGATCCAAGGTTCTTCAAGATCCAAAGATTCAAAAGTTGTCCTAACCCTCTAGGGTTGGCTCTATTTTATATTATTAGATGGATAGCATGTGATCTTTTGCTAGCAAGATACGAAAATATCTTTCCTTTTCCAAGTAGATTTCGAGAAGTGAAGATTCGTCTGCCTGGCACACCCCAACACACGGCCGTGGATCAAGCCGTGCCATCCTCTGTGCATAATCTTCAAGTCTTCATCCGCGCCCAGTGTGAACCACGGTTAGACACACGGCAAGATTTCAAGCGGTGCCTTCATCTGTGCATAATCTTCAAGTCTTCATCCGTGTCCAGTGTGTACCACGGTTACACCCACGGCTAGATTTCAAGCCGTGCCTTCATCTGGTTGATGTTCCACACTTTCTTCTCCTTGGTCCTGGCTTCCACCACGGCTTCAAGCACGGTTTCTCCCACGGGTTCCACTACGGCCGTGCCTTAAGCCGTGTCTCTCTCTGTTGAAAGTCCTCATTTTCGCCTTCTTGTCCAGTGTGTAACACGGTTTGAACCTTGGCCGTGCCTCAAACCGTGCTTCCTCCGGTGGTGTAATTCCTTGTCTTGATCCAAGTTGTAGATGACTTCTCTAAAATACTTGAATTAGCATCCTTGACTCCATTTAACCTGATTTATCACGATGATAGAATTAAAGTACCATTTCCTTATGATTTCTATAAAATCAATAATAATTTAACACAATTTATACTATAAAGATTGAGTATAAAATGGCTCTATCAACCATAAACTCAACAACTTGGGCAAGTAGTGATAATAAAAGGAAAGAAATAATGATATTAACAATTGACATCAATTTGAGTGAACATATTATGCCATACATTGATTTTATGATGTTCTCCTTAAACAAATGCTAATACAAATAACGAATATTATGGACAATTATGTCTTTATAAATTTTGTTAGACTCAAACTTAGGATTAAATAATACTATAATGTATAGCTTCAGAAGCTCTTAATGTTTTTTAATTTTAGTCTTTTATGGTATTATTAATGTATTTCATAATCCCTTTTTGTTAGATCATATTATAAAAATAATAAATAGTGATTAGTAATGAATAATGTCTTATTATTTGTTTAATAAATGGTAATTCAATCAAAACCATTGTATTTTCTACCTTCTAGTTAATTAATTATTATTTCCAATTCCCATCAATATCCATCAAATTAAAATGATGATTATATAATGTTGATTATTTTCTAATTCTTATTACCATTAATGTTGATTTGATATGTACTATTAATATTGTCTTTACTTTCTTTATAATATATTATAATTATAATAATTTTTTCATATATAAACCATGATAATAAGTCTTTCATTTTCAAGACCTTCAATTACATTAATAGTTTCATGAAACCCTTTCATTTTTAATCATTTCTTTTAAATTTATATCATTTTGCCATGCATAGCACATGATAATAATGTTGATCATCTAAGTGGAAAAGAAAAAATTGCTGACTAAATGCTTATTCCCATTAATGTTTATTATCTTTATTTTCTTAAATGTATATTAACAAATTATTGTTATGTTGATGTTAGTCTATCTTATATCCTAGACTTACCTATAGGCAAATTCATTTATCAATTTTATAGTATAGTAGATATTTATATCGAGCATCGATCTTATAGAGATTATGATTACTAGTATTAACCCTTTTTTTCTATTATCTAATCTCAAAAACTGAACAAAAAAAAATCAACAAGTAAATTAAGAAAATAACAATCTATGGAAGCATATCCAGATATTGAATCTCCCTAGAATTACTTATTTAAATTCACTACTATATTCTTTGACTGTGGGAATTTCTAAATTAAGCTAATAGCTCTCTCAAATTTACTAATTCTTAATTTTAGGTTGATTAATCAAAATTTCTTCCTAATTAAAACCTCTAGAATCGGGTTACCTTGAATATGTAAATTTCACTATTAGGTTTGATTTTAATTCAGAAGATTTACTTCATCTTATTTCTAAGAATGCATACAACTCTTTTCAATTATGCTAGATTTATTCAAACACAGTACCACTCGATCTCTATATATGAAATCTGAGTTCAAACTAATACGTTGGTAATATTAATTTGAAAACAATAAAATACACATAATTAGATTACAAGAATATCAATAATTTCATTGAATAATAAAATTAGCAATTATATGTTCATTCTAGGGTTCATTATATCTGAGTACAAAAGAAAATTAAGCTATCATAATGAAATTGAATACAAAACTATAAAAGTAATGCATAAAGAAAACTATCAATAATTCAATAATAACAATAAAATTCTATAAGTACTCTAATGCTAACCCTAAAACTCTATATATCAAAGCTTAGACTCTACCTGCTTATGTATTGATCAAATGCCTCCCATTTAAGAAAGTTGTAGTTTCCTAGAATAGAATTAAATCCTCATAAGTGAGGAAACTAAGCTTCAGTAGACAAGAAACTACATCTTTGAAGAGTAGGAAACATGGCTTCACAAGAAGGAAATTAAATCTTCTAAAATAATCACACTTTGAGAAAGTGATTTTTAGCTTCTACAATTAATTTGGAAAGTAACATCTTTGCTTGACACTATTATAGCATGGTCGTGCAAATGCTAATGTAACTCTTATCATAAACTTTCTTGAAAAATTGCAATTTTGCTTTAACATGGTCTCCAACACAATAGTGTCAATGAGCGAGTACTTTTGCATGGCTTCTAGCACGATCATGTACTTAGCCTTGCAACTTATCTTTTTCTATAAGCTTGATACAATCTCCGACACAGTTTTATCAATGAGTGTATTGACCATTCCACTTTTGTAACTTGCATATAGCTTGTGTGAATTTGTTCATTTATGACTAAAGTTGCTTTTTAGGACCTACAATCAAAATATAAGCTAATTAAGTACAAAATCTAATCAAATAAGCTTATAAAATAATAGAAACAAGATAAAAATTAAATAACTATAAGTCTTTTTCAACACTTATCATACGTATAAACCATGATAATCAATTATTTATTCTAACTCAATGATTGCTTGAATAATTTCTTAATTAATACATTAAGTCCCTTTCATAAAACACTTTCCATTTCAAATTTGCTTTAAATGCAAAGTCATTTATTTTCATAAATACTTTCCCATTATATTTTATCCCTTTTAGAAACTAAATTCTATTTTAAATTTGTTTTATTGTAGAATCAATTTGTTATATATACACCAAATAATATTAGTCTATATACAATATGAAATATTCAATATAACTTTAATATATGTTTCATGGTATATAATTAACATAATATATATGTATAATATATTGTAAGTATAGGATACCAAATACTATTTAATGTGATATGTATGTATGTATGTATGTATGTATGTATGTATGCAAAAATATACAATACTGATTGTCATAGAATATGATTTAATATACATCATATTATAATGTATAATTTAAGAAACTGTTACTTTATATATTTTTGAAATTATAATGTCTTTTCATATCATATCACATTATTATATTATAATATATAGTTTTGGAAGTTTGTGTCTTTTTTGTATTCCATCTTTTTATAATCATCAATGTATTTTCATTTTTTTTTTGCTAAATCATATCATAGCATATTATAATATATAGTTTGAAAGGCTTTTACATTTTTCATACTCCATCTTTTATTGCCATCATTAATATACTCCCATATTTTTTTTGTCAAATTTAATATAATTTTGGAAGCCTTGTCTTTTATAATTTGTTAGAATATATTATTCCAAATTGCTAAATCTACCGAAACAAATCCACTTGTAAAAAAAATATTCTTGTAGTTGTTATAGACTTAACACAATACAAATTTTTCAAAATTTACAACATTTTATCTTTTTATACATTCTTAAATACTAATTTTAGTTTATTTTCTTAATTTAGATGATACATTAAACATGGAATCACCAATATTTCATTAAAATGTTTTTAGATAATACTTAAAAACTTTAAATTACACTTACGTTTGTCATTTACCAAAACATAAAAGATAGTCATAATTCATTGTGTGGGCCTTTAACTAGTTATCATAAGTTCATTAATCAACATGTTAAAATTTAAATCTAGGAGCATGAGGAACACTTGGCATGTAATCATTTGACATGTCATCATGTGCTATGTTCTTGCATATCTCATGCACACTTGCTATATCATATTTTCTCTAATTCTGTATGGCAATAATAGTTTGCTAAATAACGTACTTAAGTGTAACACATAAGACTACAATTATTAAGTGAGTTTTTAAACCAATTTTAGGACTTTAGAATTGTTCATTAAATTTTGAAAACATTTAATTGTTCATTTGATTTTGAAAAACCTTTTGAAAATTCATCAAGTTTGGAAAATGCAGTGAAAGACACGAGATAAGAATCTAAGTCTTAAGGCATAAGGAGCTCACAAAATACAGATATAAGGTAAATAGGTTACAGAGCTACAAGTGGCTCTTATAATAGGTCTAATATAGTACAAAAGCATAAATATCTAGGCTTGCATAAAAAATAGTAAGTCAATAGTAATCCTTGTAATTTAGGTTCTCATACTCGTCTCTATACTCCTCTTTAGGGCCAAAACCTAATGAATCGTAATGTGGATCTATCAAATAGTTCTCACTTAAAAAAGAAAAGTAAGCCAAAAGACCTAGTATATAGTAACATAAACACGCACACATATGTTAAACAGGCCTACCTTCTAATGCAATAAACAATCATACGGTTTATTTTACCTTATTTAAAGTAAATTATTAGTATGGAGTACTTATGACTTCAAACAACACAATAGGGGACCTAGGTTCTGATTTCATCATAGGAGAAATCGAGGGTTAATGAGAGCAGCCAAACTCTATGTCGTAAAACTGAAAACCTACTAGCCTTCTCTAAGTGACATCACTGTTATGCAATTCTCACTAATCACAGTCTATCCATATCATATCGCTCCATTAGGACCTAAAATCCTCAAACAACTCTCGATATACTTTCTCTCTACGTATAATGCCTGTTATTGTGATTCTACTTATTAGCTACTTATCGAGTCATTCCTTGATGGCTTAAACACTAAAACTGCTAGTGCTACTAAACTAAAATCACAATCTTAGTTTAGACCCAAGGTGTTGTTCTCTAAGTCAAGTTAAACACACACAAGCAGCATCAAGAAACTTAATTAAGTTTGATTTTAGTTTGGTTTAGGTTCCTAATCTAGCAAGCAACACGTATGTTACTATGTACTTAAAGAGGTTGAAGATTCTCAAGTTGAAGTCCAATATTCCACTTGAGTTAGTTGAGACAATTTTATGTATTAAAAGAGAAAATTCAAGTCATATAATTATTTTAAGTGTTTAAATACCATTCTAGGGTTGGGTTTAAACTATTAAAGGCCCATACTAGTTACGAGTCTATTAGGGTTTAAGAAAGCCCAATAAGCCTTTTAGCTAAATTGGCCCATAGTGCTTAGTGTTTAATTCTCTAAGTTCATTATATTATTTAAGTCTATCTCTAGGTATTACTAAGGCTTACTCAAGGTATTTGGCCCCTTTAAAGAAAACTTAGCCTAACTGTGCTTGAAATTGGGCCTACTATACTTAACTAATTTTATTGATCCTATTATTGGAAGTACTTTATATCATTAGTGATCTTCCCATTTAGGTTTATTATGCCCTATTTTAGATGTCTAGACCTATTTAAATCCTTTTTAAGTCTAATTACCTTATTTAGACCCAATTATTATTCTTGGATCTATTAGATGTAGCTTGGCTATTTTAATCTATTATGTGCTATTATAATTAACCTAAGCCCCTTGCATGTGCTTGATCCTATTTATAATGTCCTAGGCCTAATTATTTATTATGTTTAGTTTTAACTCCTTGGGCCCTATTGAGTAAAAGGCCCATTTAAGCTGTCTTTGACTCATTAAAGCTCATTAAAAGTGTTTAATTTTGGGAAAGCCCATTTAAGGCATAGGCCTTAAAGGAAAAATAGACGCAAATTAAATTTTTTTTTTTGGCTCATTAAGGGTTCTTTTAAGTTTATTTAAGCCCAATAAAGATTTGCTCACCAAATTAATTTCTAAATTAATCCAATTTGGTTAATTATGGTATTTAAGTCTAATTACTTTATTATATATAACTATGTGGACCACTCATGGAGAAGGGTATAGGGTTGGTCCATGAGCCTATATGGATGCATCAATTTTGAATTAGTCCAACCATGTCCTAAATTATTTAAGCTATTTGATCACTACTTTAAATTCATCATTTTTGTGGCTTCCTTCTTTAAAGGGTTATAATTTATCCATTTCAAGCACAAATTGAGTTAAACCAAAACCATTTTAACTCTTATTACTTTGTCTATCTATTTTAACATAAAAAGCCTTACTTTAATCATTTTAGGCCCCTTAAATTTCCAAACAAAGAAAAGTCACAAATTTATACTTTAAAAGCCCATATCTCACTCATATCAAGTCCAATTTACTCTAAACCAAAACCTACTTGATTCTGCTTACTTTTAGTGTTTAAAATATCATTTGAAGTCCAAATTTAAGCCTAAAAAAGTCTAGGTCGGCCCAAAATGACTAGAAACATCTAGCAAAAATTAATCTTCCAAAATTAGCTTAACCTAATAAGAGCTTGATTCTCTAAGTTCCACTTTACATCCAATCAACTTCAAATCATCAATTAAATATAATATAGCTCTAATTAACTCAAATTTAACATAATGACTTAAAATTTTTCATATTTAATCATGGAATTACTTAAAATTTTTCATATTTAATCATGGAAACAAAACAAGCAATTGTGATCACAATTCTCAAGATTAAATACTCAAAGTTTTACTATAAATCATACCATAATTTTGCTAAATCACATTTAAACTATAATTCATCATACAACTTCAAATTCAACCAAAATTTCTACTTCAAGCTTGTATCGACATGCTAGAATTTCTAATAATCAAATATAATATACCCATTTTACAACTTAATTAATCAATTTCACAAGTTTAGTCATCATATTCATTCCATATGCATCACTTAACCTCCAAATCATCCCCTCACCCAAAAATCACCTCCTAGAACATCATTTAAACATATTTTATCCTCAAATCACAAATGAAATTAAGGTTACATCTCCTATATGTGGTGGCAACATATATACATGATTCCATTTTGCATATTCATACCAAAACTCATTCTATGGATTCAAACTCACATTTAATCTCTACTTTGACATGTTTATCACTTCATTGTTCATAAAAAAAATCATCAAATGGCCATTAAAATCAATAAGGTACTCTTATTTCACACATGGATGTGGCAGCAATTTAACAATGTTGAAGCTCGTATATTTTTCAAAACATTTCTACATTTGGACTCACTTCTGGACATCATCTTTTGAAAAAAGATTGAGGCTTACCTTATAGGAGATCAAATTTAACTCTTTTTTCTTCTTCTCACCACCCCTTTTTGCTCTCAAGAATGGAGTTTCTTTACTTCCACAATGATTTCTCACAATTTCCTTCGATTAATAACATCAATTAGTGCCTAAACATAAAATGATTGTTCCTAATCTTAGTTAACCAATTAAATCACCAACTTATCTTGCTTTCCCTTCAACCAAGACCTTAAGAGCCCCTTTCACACTTGTTCTTCTTGATTTGATCCCAAAATATTTAAGAAAATCAGCTAGATTAGTGATCTAATTAAGAGGTAATTGGTACTAAGTTTAAGGTTTAGGGTTTAAGCTAGATATTATGGGTTTGTACCTTAGAGAAATTTGAGAAAATATTAGAGGGGTTGCTGCTTTGATTCGCGACTAAAGGGGATTTTAAAGGTCCAAAAGTGCTAGGGTTTAAGCAATTTTAGAGGGGGGCTACAAGGGTTTTAACCACAATCCTATTCTTGCCAAGTGTCCTTACTTTTGGACATATGTAACATTTTTATTCCCTTTTTTATTTATGTTTCAACACAACTGAAAAATTTCACTACTAAGTCTCCAATTTAATTCACCAATTTCAAAATTTAGTCATCCTTTAGGAACTTGTGGACATTTTAGTCATTTTACTCAATTGATCTTCAAACTTTAATTTTCCTTTTCCCATTGACTCTAAATAATTTATAAATGATTTTATTTACCTAGTTGAGGTTTTGAAACTATATTTAGAGTTTCTAAACTAATTTAGTTCAAATTCAATAAAATTGAGTTCAAGGGTATGTTCATTTAAAAAAATTGACCTTAAAATTCGTAAATCCTTTTTTATATTGACTTCAATTTTTTCCTCTTTAATTCCATTGACCTCACTTATTAATTTGAGATATTTCAATATTTTATTTAGTAACATCGACCACTCTACACATTTTTCTTGCCTGCAATTTAAAATAATCAAGAAAACAAATCTTTACGAAGAGAGAAGAAGAAGAAGAAGAAATGGTCATTATCTTAATTAAAGTATATCAAGGTCATGGAAATATAAGTTTGTAAACTTAAAGAATTTCATTTCTAAGATATTTAGGATCTTATTGGTGTAAGTCACTAATAGGAGACTTGGAAATAAGTCTCTATACACAATTGTGGTACAACTCCTTAAATTGTGTTTCTACATTGGAAATTCTGGTATACAACTCCTCATATTGTGTTTTTACATTAGAAATTCTAGTACATTATATACCAGAATTTCCAATGTAAAAACACAATTTAAGGAGTTGTACCACAATTTATATCGATTTATTTTCAAATATCCTTTATGTAACTTATTATAATAATTCCCCAAGATATCTAATTAAGATCCCCCCCCCACCCCCCCCCCCCCCCCCCTAAATTGATGCTTGCACAAACAAGAAATGCACAAGGTGAGGTCATTAAGGAGTCTTTACATAGCTTTCCAACTCTTATTAACTGTACTAACCTGTTTAAATCTTCTTTTGACTCTCTTTGTTTTGCTTGTTATTTCCACCTAGATGAAGCTTAGTAAGTCAATCTAATATCTTTATGACTTATCTATAAATGGGAGCTACCTATACATGCAATGCATTCCTACATATATTAACCGAAAGATACACATGCAAAATCTAAGAGGAATCTACTAAAATAATACTATTTAAAAAAATTTGTGAAATAGCGTACCTAGAAAAAATATTCAAAAAATAAGTTTTGAAGTCGTAAACCCTGAATGCACCTTTAGTTGAACCAATTTTGGCATGATTGAAGGTGAGGACTATGTCCCACCTCCGAGTAATTTGCACCTTCAAGCCGATATCGAAAAAAAAAATTCATTAGAGAAAATTTATCATTGAATTTTTTTTAATGAAAAATCATGTGAAAAAAATTAAATTCTCTAATTAATTTTTTAAATTAAAATTTTACATAAAAAATAACAAAAAAATAATTTTCATAAATTTAAAAATTATAAAAATTGATTTAAAATTTATTAAAAAAATTGCATCCCTTTATACTTTATCTTATAGTATATGAAAAAAAAAAAAATAAGAAGAAAAAAATTTGATACTAATGTGATTTGCTTTTTTAACTTTAAAAGATCATAACTTTTTACTCATGTAGAGTTATGAAGCCCATAATATATCAAAACAGCCTAATTTGAGTCTACTATAGCTAAAACCAAACTACATTGCCGTTTGGTATTTTTATAAGGATCAAATTATTATGTTTTCAAGGACTACTAGCTACTGGATTGAAAAAAAAAAAAAGAAGAAGAAGAAAAAGAAGAAATGAGGTTCTTGAGAAGGTGCATACCTGCAATGTACCTTTGTACTAAAGGCACCTTCCGGCATGCCTTTAGTACAAATTGCTGAAGGCACAAACTTGCTTTATACTTTCATATTCTATTTTTGGAATAATTTTTCTAAGAATGCTATTTTGTGATTTTTTTTTAAAATTGCATTATTTTAGTGGGTTTTCCTAAAATCCGACCACTAACACATGGACATTGCACCTTTTTTTAATATTTTAGACCAAATCATCTCAAGATATTTCTAATAGTATTGCGTATATCGTCTACAATAAGGAATATCAACTAGGTAATAGCTTCATGTCAACATCAATCCACCAATGTTTGCTGAAAAAATGGATGAATAAATAAACAACAATTATGTGATACTGATTAACATTTGTGTGCTGCTAACAATTCCAAGTATTATCATCACTATGGTTAAATGCTTTGTTTTCGTAGTCTTAATCATGAAAAGAACATAGGGACAATTTTTATTAGGGTAAATTGTAAATATATCCCTTTTATATTTACTTCATAGCTTAACTCCTATTTCTTTGAAAACGTAAATTTCCAAATGAAATTTTGAAAAGTGTGCTTTAAGACCCCTTTTCACTATTTTTGTCCTTGAATAATATGCAAGAATTAAAATGCAATTTTTTTTTTAAGATTTAAGAGTATAAACACATAATTTCAAACATAATAAGGTTAGACACACATAAAGCAAATATAAAAGGGTCTATTTATAATTACTCTTATTGTTATGACATCAAGGACATTGCATTTCTAGTATGAGTAAACTTTAGAGCTTGAAATTGAAAACGAAAAAAAAAATATGGGAATTGACTAGTTGTTGAGAGAGACATGATAATGTGAATGGAAAATAATAATGGTTTTAAGGTGATGAGATCCATGATGAGAGCCAAGCCGGAAGAAGAAATGTGGATCCTCTTGAAGTGCTGCCTGGATTGATCACAAGAAATCGAGCAAAACGATTCAAGGAAGTACTTAACGGGTTGATAAAGGTTGTCCATGAAGCCAGAAAGGATTTGAGCAATCATGAAGTGGGAATGGATTGGAACAACCATGGGAAGACCCTTGCTTTTGTACAAGTTATACTGGACACGGGATGAAGAGGGCATGTACTTTCAAAGAACGGCCGTGTATGGAGTCAAGCAAATCCACAGAAAGATACACGGCCAAAGTACACGGGCGTGTATGTTGCCAGAAGTTGCATAGAAAGATACACGGCCAAAGTACACGGGCGTGTATGTTGCCAGAAGTTGCACAGAAAGGTACACGGGCATGTATACGGCCGTGTATCCCCTGCCGGCCAGCTTGTTCTGTTTTCGCGTTTTTACGCCACTTATCTAAACTACGTTGTTTTGGACTTATTTTACACGAATTGTAACCCTAGTATAAAAGCTCATAGGGTTTAGAACAATGAACAACATACATCTTTGAACATTAAACACTTTTGAGAGGCACCTCTCTTGGTTCTTCAAGAACTAAATCGAATTTATCGGATTGATTTCCGTGGCGTTCATCCCGACTTATCAATCGGTCTTTCATCCCAATTGTGGCATCTTCGTTTTTATACCAAGGTTTTTGTCTCGCTTATAGACAACGGGTCGCGGTTTCCACTTTAGGTGTTTGGGCGTCTTAGGCAACAAATTTCCGAACGTATTGGTATTGAGTTTTGTCACGGGTTGGCGTGGTTCGTATCATAAGGTATCTTTTAGTTGTCATAGGGCATGTTTAAATTGTCTTTTTTTTTTTTATTATTTGTATCTTATCTATATCTATTTGGAATCTGATATTAAATTTAGTGTTTAGGAAACTATCTTATCCTAATAATTATGATGAAAATGGTGATTGGGAAATAAGTGTTAGAAAATAAAAGTTCATGTATTTTAAGATGAAAGGGTTAAAAAATATATTTTATGCATTAAAAAAAGCATATATTAGTTATTATTTTTTAAAATTGAATAAAGCCATTCATAAATAAGTTCAATTTTCTAGGAATATGTTAGATATTTAATTTTTTAAGTGGGGTATATATGTATTTATATTTTTATCTTTTTCGCATCTTATTCTGACCAAATACATATATTCGAACAAATATTAAACGAACACTAAATGGAAAAAAAAAAAAGATGAATTAAACGGGTATGGTATAGTGTTAGAAAAATTCTTTAATCGATAATTTGATTTGCATGTTGGTTTAAATTACTAGATGAAAGGGCCTTGAGGTACTAGATTAAAAATAGAAAATTTATAACAATATTTGGTGATATAAAAATCTATTTTATAATGCAAAACAAATACATTTTTGAAATTTCAAAAATAAGCTTGCACCAAGTTTTAAATCATCGACAAACTACATCTCTATTTGTGAATTTTAGTACAAAATAAAAATCCCTATCCAATATTGTACCAACATAATACGAAAAGATTGTATTGTCATATTCTACCAACACTAACTCAAGATACTATCACTAATGAGAAATGGCATTTTGAGTGAAAAATATGTGATTATTCTTACCATGTCATTGATGTACTCCCATTTACATTCATATTGAATTTAATAGTTTTAGGTCGAATCATAACTAGTGTTGTCAAACTCAAGTTGACCTATCGGGTCCAACCCAGTTCTACTTAAACTAGTCATAAAATCGACTTGGATCACTCTCTCGACCCTCTTTGACAATGATCCTAAAAGATCCATTTGACCTAACAGATTTAACTCAATTTTTATAAAACTCATTCGAGTTTTCCAAGTTAAAATATACTAATTTTTTTATCTCTTTATTAAAGAATTTACTAATTTAGTTAAAAAAAATGAATGTAGACCAACCACACCCCCCACCCCCCCCCCCCCCCCCCCCCCCCAAAAAAAAAGAAAAAAAAAGAAGTAAGAAGCTCTCAACTTTTGAATATCAAGAAGATTTTTTTTTTTTAATTACAAACAATATATGATTTATATATCAATATTTTTATTAGCATCAATTCAACCCAGATTCAGCCCTCTTGACTAGGAATGTAACCAAACAAGTCAGTAAGTATATAAACATCACTATATTGTAATTAGTTTTCAATAAAAAAAATACCAAGTTCTAAACTTTGGAACAATATTGAAATAAATATCATTAGACATGTTGAAAGTGCAAATTTTATTTATTTTCAAAAAAGAAGAAGCTATATTTACAAAAATATAGTCATAATACATAATTAAGGACTTATAACTAACAATTAATTTAAAAAAAAAACAAGTAGTGGATTAGGAATTGGGTTACTTATTGAATTAGTTTTGGGCATTTGATAGATCTTTCAAATAATAGAATGTGATCATTCAAAAGAGTTGCTCGAAGTAAAAACATCCAAACTTACCTAATCCTTTCATGAAATCTCTAACCAAATAATAGAATGTGATCTTACCTCCGTCCATTTTTCTATCTCTCTCTTCATGTTAAAAAGAGTGTTATTCTCTATTCTCATTCTAAAACAAGTGTGGAAGTCTGTAATTAAAATGGTTTCTCAACTAGATAGGCATAAACAGAACAGACAAAGCACAATGATAAAAATTTGACATTAAAGCCCTTTTCCAATTTTCCAAACCAGACAAACATTCGGCATTTTCAACATGTTTTCATTACGAAAATGGAACAACTGAAAATCAATTTGGTTTTCATCACACGCATGTGTGGTGGATGTAATGACACGAATTCGGATGGCACTAGAATAAACATAAAAATATATTGATATATATAAATGAAAACAAAAGAGTCACTCAAACATCAAAACTTACCCAACCCTTTCTTGGACCTTCTAACCAAATAATAAAATGTGATCTTTCCTCCATCCAATTTTCTTTCTCTCTCTTCATGCTAAAAAGAGTGTTATTCTCTCTTCTCATGCTAAAACGAGTGTGGAAGTCTGTAAAGAAAATGGTTTCTTAACTAGATAGGCATAAACGGAATGGACAAATCACAATGATAAAAATTTGACATTAAAGCCCTTTTCCTATTTTCCAAATCAGACAAACATTTGGCATTTTCCACATGTTTTCATTATGGAAATGGAACAACTAAAAATCAATTTGGTTTTCATCACACGCGTGTGTGGTGGATGTAATGACACGAATTTAGATGGCACTAGAATAAACATAAAAATATATTGATATATATAAATGAAAACAAAAGAGACACTCAAACACAAAACATAAAAACTTGCCCAATCCTTTCTTAGACCCTCTAACCAAATAATAGAATGTGATCTTTCCTCCGTCCATTTTTCTTTCTCTCTCTTCATGCTAAAAAGATTGTTATTCTCCCTTCTCATGCTAAAATGAGTGTAGAAGTCTGTAATGAAAATGGTTTCTTAACTAGATAGGCATTAACGTAACGGACAAAGCACAATGATAAAAATTTGACATTAAACCCCTTTTCCTACTTTCTAAATCAGAAAAAACTTTTGGCATTTTCTACATGTTTTCATTATGGAAATGGAACAACTGAAAATCAATTTAGTTTTCATCACACGAGTGTGTGGTGGATGTAATGACATGAATTCGGATGGCACTAGAATAAAGATAAAAATATATTGATATATATAAATGAAAACAAAAGAGTCACTCAAACACAAAACTTCAAAACTTGCCCAACCCTTTCTGGGACCCTATAACCAAATAATAGAATGTGATCTTTCCTCCGTCCATTTTTCTTTTTCTCTCTTCATGCTAAAAAGTGTGTTACTCTCTCTTCTCATGCTAAAACGAGTGTGGAAGTCTGTAATGAAAATGGTTTCTTAACTAGACAGGCATAAACGGAACGGACAAAGCACAATGATAAAAATTTGACATTAAAGCCCTTTTCCTATTTTCCAAATCAGACAAACATTTGGCATTTTCTACATGTTTTCATTATGGAATTGGAACAATTGAAAATCAATTTGGTTTTCATCACACACGTGTGTGGTGGATGTAATGACACGAATTCGGATGGCACTAGAATAAACATAAAAATATATTGATTTATATATGTAAAAATAAAAGCGTCAATCAAAGACAAAACATCTAAACTTGCCCAATCCTTTCTTGGACCCTCTAACCAAATAATAGAATGTGATCTTTCCTCCGTCCATTTTTCTTTCTCTCTCTTCATGCTAAAAAGATTGTTATTCTCTCTTCTCATGCTAAAACGAGTGTAGAAGTCTGTAATGAAAATGGTTTCTTAACTAGATAGGTATAAACGGAACGGAGAAAGCACAATGATAAAAATTTGACATTAAAGCCCTTTTCCTATTTTCCAAATCAGACAAACATTTGGCATTTTCTACATGTTTTCATTTTGGAATTAGAACAACTGAAAATCAATTTGGTTTTCATCACACGCGTGTGTGGTGGATGTAATGACACGAATTCAGATGGCACTAGAATAAAGATAAAATTATATTGATATATATAAATAAAATTAAAAAAGTCACATAGAGACAAAACAACTAAAGTTGCCCAATCTTTTCTTGTACCCTCTAACGGAATAATAGAATGTGATTTTTCCTTCGTCCATTTTTCTCTCTCTCTTCATGCTAAAAAGTGTGTTATTCTCTCTTCTCATGCTAAAACGATTGTGGAAGTCTGTCATGAAAATGGTTTCTTAAGTAGATAGGTAAAAACGGAACGGACAAAGCACAATGATAAAAATTTGACATTAAAGCCCTTTTCCTATTTTCCAAATCAGACAAACATTTGGCATTTTCTACATGTTTTCATTATGGAAATGGAACAACTGAAAATCAATTTGGTTGTCAACACACCCGTGTGTGGTGGGTGTAATGACACGAATTCGGATGGCACCAGAATAAACATAAAAATATTAATATATATAAATGAAATTAAAAAACTCACTTCTAGACAAAACAACTAAACTTGCCCAATCCTTTCTTGGACCCTCTGACTAAATAATAAAATGTGATCTTTCCTCTGTCCATTTTTCTTTCTCTCTCTTCATGCTGAAAAGAGTGTTATTCTCTCTTCTCATGCTAAAACGAGTGTGGAAGTCTGCAATGAAAATGGTTTCTTAACTAGAAAGGCATAAACGGAACGGACAAAGTACAATGATAAAAATTTGACATTAAAGCCCTTTTCCTATTTTCCAAATCAAAAAAAAAACTTTTGGCATTTTCTACATGTTTTCATTATGGAAATAGTACAACTGAAAATCAATTTGGTTTTCATCACACGCGTGTGGTGGATGTAATGACACTAATTCGGATGGCACTAGAATAGACATAAAAATATATTGATATATATAAATGAAAAGAAAAGAGTCACTCAAACACAAAACTTCAAAACTTGCCCAACCCTTTCTGGGACCCTATAACCAAATAATAGAATGTGATCTTTCCTCCGTCCATTTTTCTTTTTCTCTCTTCATGCTAAAAAGAGTGTTACTCTCTCTTCTCATGCTAAAACGAGTGTGGAAGTCTATAATGAAAATGGTTTCTTAACTAGAGAGGCATAAACGGAACGGACAAAGTACAATGATAAAAATTTGACATTAAAGCCCTTTTCCTATTTTCCAAATCAGACAAACATTTGGCAATTTGTACATGTTTTCATTATGGAATTGGAACAATTGAAAATCAATTTGGTTTTCATCATACGCGTGTGTGGTGGATGTAATGACACGAATTCGGATGGCACTAGAATAAACATAAAAATATATTGATTTATATAAGTAAAAATAAAAGCGTCACTCAAAGACAAAACATCTAAACTTGCCCAATCCTTTCTTGAACCCTCTAACAAAATAATAGAATGTGATCTTTCCTCCGTCTATTTTTCTTTCTCTCTCTTCATGCTAAATAGATTGTTATTCTCTCTTCTCATGCTAAAACGATTGTAGAAGTCTGTAATGAAAATGGTTTCTTAACTAGATAGGCATAAACGGAACGGACAAAGCACAATGATAAAAAATTGACATTGAAGCCCTTTTCCTACTTTCCAAATCAGAAAGAACTTTTGACATTTTCTACATGTTTTCATTATGGAAATGGAACAACTCAAAATCAATTTGGTTTTCATAACACACGTGTGTGGTGGATGTAATGACATGAATTCGGATGGCACTAGAATAAAGATAAAAATATATTGATATATATAAATGAAAACAAAAGAGTCACTCAAACACAAAACTTCAAAACTTACCCAACCGCTTCTGGGACCCTCTAACCAAATAATAGAATGTGATCTTTTCTCTGTCCATTTTTTTCTCTCTCTTCATGCTAAAAAGAGTGTTATTCTCTCTTCTCATACTAAAACGAGTGTGGAAGTCTGTAATGAAAATGGTTTCTTAACTAGATAGGCATAAACGGAACGGACAAAGCACAATGATAAAAATTTGACATTAAAGCCCTTTTCCTATTTTCCAAACTAGACAAACATTTGGCATTTTCTGCATGTTTTCATATTGCAATTAGAACAACTGAAAATCAATTTATTTTTCATCACACACGTGTGTGGTGGATGTAATGACATGAATTCGAATGGCACTGGAATAAAGATAAAAATATATTGATATATATAAATAAAATTAAAAAAGTCACATAGAGACAAAACAACTAAAGTTGCCCAATCCTATCTTGGACCCTCTGACGGAATAATAGAATGTGATCTTTCCTCCGTCCATTTTTCTCTCTCTCTCTTCATGCTAAAAAGTGTGTTATTCTCCCTCTCATGCTAAAACGAGTGTGGAAGTCTGTAATGAAAATGGTTTCTTAACTAGTTAGGCATAAACGGAACGGACAAAGCACAATGATAAAAATTTGACATTAAAGCCCTTTTCCTATTTTCCAAATCAGATAAACATTTGGCATTTTCTACATGTTTTCATTATGGAAATGAAACAACTAAAAATCAATTTGGTTTTCAACACACCCGTGTGTGGTGGGTGTAATGACACGAATTCGGATGGCACTAGAATAAACATTAAAATATATTGATATATATAAATGAAATTAAAAAAGTCACTTCTGGAAAAAACAACTAAACTTGCCCAATCCTTTCTTGGACCCTCTAACCAAATAATAAAATGTGATCTTTCCTCCGTCCATTTTTCTTTCTCTCTCTTCATGCTGGAACGTGTGTTATTCTCTCTTCTCATGCTAAAACGAGTGTGGAAGTCTGTAATGAAAATGGTTTCTTAACTAGATAGGCATAAACGGAATGGACAAAGCACAATGATAAAAATTTGACATTAAACCCCTTTTCCTATTTTCCAAATCAGAAAAAACTTTTGGCATTTTCTACATGTTTTCATTATGGAAATAGAACAACTGAAAATCAATTTGGTTTTCATCACACGCGTGTGTGGTGGATGTAATGACACGAATTCGAATGGCACTAGAATAGACATAAAAATATATTGATATATATAAATGAAAACAAAAGAGTCACTCAAACACAAAACTTGCCCAACCCTTTCTGGAACCCTATAACCAGATAATAGAATGTGATCTTTCCTCCGTCCATTTTTCTTTTTCTCTCTTCATGCTAAAAAGAGTGTGGAAGTCTGTAATGAAAATGGTTTCTTAACTAAATAGGCATAAACGGAACGGACAAAGCACAATGATAAAAATTTGACATTAAAGTCCTTTTCCTATTTTCCAAATGAGACAAACATTTGGCATTTTCTACATGTTTTCATTATGGAAATGGAACAACTAAAAATCAATTTGATTTTCATCACACCCGTGTGTGGTGGATGTAATGACACAAATTCGGATGGCACTAGAATAAACAGAAAAATATATTGATATATATAATTAAAAATAAAAGAGTCACTCAAAGACAAAACATCCAAACTTGCTCAATCCTTTCTTGGACCCTCTAACTAAATAATAGAATGTGATTTTTCCTCTGTTTTCTCTCTCTTCTCATGCTATAACGAGTGTGATAATTCGTAATGAAATTCGTTTCTTAACTAGACAGACATAAACGGAATAGACCAAGCATAATAAAAATTGGACGTAAAAACCCTTTTCCTATTTTCCAAATCGGACAAACATTTGACATTTTCTACATGTTTTCATTATGGAAATGAAACAACCAAAAATCAATTTGCTTTTCGCCACACCTTTGTGTGGTGGATATAATGACACGAATTCAAATGGCACTAGAATAAACAAAAATATATATATTTATATATATATTAAAATAAAAGAGTCCTCGATGACACAACATAAAAACTTGCCGAAAGTCATAAATTAACCCTCTAGAAATATAACACAAACCGTGCTTCCTTTTGCCCCGCCCAACGCAAGCACTAGACTAGAGTATTGTACGCCATTAACTTCCATGGATGGAAGTTTGCTCTGCATCACTCTTCTCTCCTTTCTTCTCGTTCTTCTCCTCCGCAAGATGCTCACAAAGCGCGCGACAGAAAACCTTCCCCCAAGCCCTCCTTCACTTCCTATTATCGGCCATCTCCATTTCCTTAAACAACCGGTTCATCGAACTCTCCACAAACTCTCTGACCAATACGGCCCCATAATCTCTCTATCTGTCGGTTCTCGGCCAGTGATTCTCGTATCATCCCCATCTGCCATTGAAGAATGCTTCACCAAGAACGACATTGTTTTTGCGAACCGAGCACGCAATTTATCAGGTGAGCACTTCGGGTACGCTTACACCGGCATCGGTGCCGCTCCCTACGGCGCACTTTGGCGCAAACTCCGCCGCTTAACAGCGGTGGAAGTCCTCTCCACTAGTCGCCTCAACTCTTTCTTGAATATCCGCAAGGAAGAGATTCTGTTCTTGGTGAAGGGTCTTCAGCGCGAGGTAACACAACATGAGAATGAGAACGGCTTTGTCAGAGTGAACATGAGATCGAGACTGCAGGAGATTACTTTTAATGTAATAATGAGGATGTTAACGGGGAAGAGGTACTTCGGAGGGGGAGACGCAGATGGTGGCGATGAAGAAGAAGCAAGGAAGTTTAGAGAGGTAATAAGGGAGGTATTTGAACTTAGCGGTATGTCGGATCCAGGGGATTTTTTCCCACTGTTGCGTTGGGTTGATTTCAATGGGACAGAGAAGAGAATGATTAGGGTAAAAACGACAGCTGATGGTATATTGCAGCGTATGATAGATGAGCGTCGAAAGATGAGAGAGAGGGACGTTGTGATCGAGACCAAGACGATGATCGACACGGTGTTGTCGTTGCAAGACACTGAACATAACACCTACTCCGATTATATCATTAAAAGCCTTACCCTGGTTAGTATTGTTGTTAACGGAATCATGTTTTACTTGTACTTGCCTTATATTACATGTGATGTGAACACTAAACATGCAACACTACATATTCTTTCAATAGTTGATATATATAATAATTAGTTATTAAATGTTATATGTTATGTATTATATATGTGTGATATATAAATATTAATAAAATTATAATATATATATTTTATATAAAATATTGGTGATAATTATATGTTATGTGTTAATAGACGTAATACATGAATATTAATAAATTATATATATAATATAATATTAGTGATAATTATTTTAAAAATAATCTAAATATTTAAAATCATATTAATATTTATGCTACAGGTATATATACTTTATCCTTGCATGATAAATACAGTACGGCATATGGTTGATATAATTTTATTGCTGGCCACAAAGTTTAACTTAAAACGAAAAAAAAAAAATGCTTAATGTTGGGTCGATGGTGCCTATTACAAAATATGGATTATATGATAAGTTAAAAGAGGAAAGAAATCACAACAACGTCTCGAGTAAAAAATAAGGGCTATGACTAAATCAATACATTACAGTGTAATAGTAGTAAATTACTAATACAACTATTTTCCTATAATCTCGTTGAAATCCCTAGCAAAACAGTAGGTATCTTGTTTCGTAGCTTTCTCTACGCAATATATAACGGCATACACATACAAAACCAAACCCTAACACGATATAATTCAGACAAAAAATAATAATAATAACAAGACACTATCTAAATATAGCAATTCAAAGTTAAAAATTTACCTTTTATTTTTCTACATACTCTTCCATAATAGAGTGTGTTATAAATTTACTTATAAACTCAGCTAGAGACAATGCTTACTAAGGTTGATGTGATAAAAAATCATTTTTTTTCCTGGAATAATAAAACAAAATTAAAGTGTTGATTATGATTTGTCAAATATGTTGTGGGCGGGCATTGTCACTTAATCCCACATAAGCTAATATTTGTCCATATATGACGCAGCGTGGAAAGCGTAAACAACACGAGACCAATTCTAAGATTAGACCTCCCGAATAAACAAAGAATAGTTCTGAGTTTATTACTTGAAACTCTCGACTACGCACAATCGAGGAAGCAGAGAACAATCCTCTCTAAAAGTGTATATTGACAAAAGAATAAAAGCTAATTCTAAAAATGACCTAGCAACTATATATAGTCCTTGTGGAAATATGTAAAAAAGAAAATATATATGTACACGTGGAAATAAATATATGTATACACGTCCGTCATCTGCCTTATACACGGTCGTGTATAAGGCCGTGTAGGCTTCTGGGGATACTCTTGATACAACACACGGCCGTGCCTCCTGGCTGTGTATGAGGCCGTGTATGTTTCTAGGAAAGATCCTGACATAACACACGGCCGTACTTTCTGGCCGTGTATGTTTCTTGGAAAGATCCTGACATAACACATGGTCGTGCCTTCTGGCCGTGTATGAGGCCATGTATGTTTCTAGGAGCTTCTAGACACATTACGCGACCGTGCCTTGTAAGAGACACGCTCAATCAACCCGTGTCAGCTATGATGCCCGCATCATTCCCTCCCACCAATGAAGAACTCGACCTCGAGTTCTCTTCCGGATATAGAGGGTCGTCATCTGAGTAGAATGGAGATAAGTCAACTTCATTGAAGGTTTTTGAGATCTTCATGCTTTCAGGGAGCCTGACCACATATGCATTAGCATTTATCTTGGCGATAATTTGGTAAGGACCATACTTCTTTGATTGCCATTTGCTATAAGTGCCCACAGGAAAGTGTTCCTTCCTTAAGAACACCATCACTTGATCTCCCACCTTAAACAGTTTCTTCTTCCGATGCTTGTCTGCGGCTTTCTTATACTTCTCATTAACCCTCTTGATCCTCTCTTTCACTTCAAACGCCACAGTTTGGTATTGTTCTACCAGGTGCTTAGCAGCTACATTAGATTCTACACCCTTAGGTAAAAGAGCTAAATCCAATACGTGAGACGGCGCTTTTGTATAAACCACTGAAAAAGGAGATTTCCCAGTAGTTCTATGAATGGAACTGTTGTAAGCGAATTCGGCTTAAGAAAGCGCCAAATCCCATTGTCTTAGCTTCTCTCCACAGATACTTCATATTAAGTTACCAAGGGTCCTATTCGTCACCTCTGTCTACCCATCAGTTTGAGGGTGGGCTGTGCTGCTAAAATTAAGGGAAGAATTGAACATGTACCATAGTGTCCTCCAAAAGTGGCTAAGAAACCGGGTATCTCTATCGGAAGTAATTAACTTGGGAACCTCATGTAACCTGACCACCTCCTTAAAGAATAACTTGGCAACACCCTGTGCATCGGTCATCTTCTTGCAAGGAATAAAGTGAGCCATTTTGGAGAACCTGTCTACAACCACAAAAACAGTGTCAGCACCTCGTTAGGTACGAGGCAAACCTAACATGAAGTCCATAAATAGATCCTCCCAGATATTCTCAGGTACTGGTAGTGGAGTGTACAACCCAGTATTCTGATAATGTCCTTTAGATGTCTGACAGACGTAGCACCTTTGCACGATTCTCCTTACATCTCTTCTCAGCTGAAGCCAATGATATCTTGTGGCCATTGCCGCTAAAGTCTTATCGCGCCCCAGATGTCTGGCTAGTCCCCCTCCATGTAGGTCCTTAATCAATTTTTCCCTCAAGGATGATTCGGGAATACAAAGTTGATTGCCCCTCATTAAGTAACCCTCCAGGATGTAGTAACTGTCATTGGGTTCCTGATTGATACATTTTCTCCATATAGTCCCGAAATCCACATCCTCTTCATACAGTTCCTTCAGCTGCTCAAACCCTACCACCTCAGCCCTCATGGTGACCAATAAATTCGCTCACCTACTTAATGCGTCTGCGACCTTATTTTGGACCTCGGATTTGTGTATCAGGCGGAATGGAAACTTTTGCAGAAATTGGATCCATTTGGCATGCATGTCTTTACAAATACGGGTTTGATTACTCAGGTGTTTTAGAGCGACACAATCCGAGTATAGGATAAAGTCTTTACCAACCAAGTAATGCTCCCACATCCTCAGAGCTCTGACCATAGAATAGAACTCTTTGTCATAAGTGGACCACCTCCTCCTGGCTTCATAGAGCTTCTCACTATGGAAGGCTACGGGTCTCTTTTCCTAAGATAACACGGCTCCAATGCCCACGCCACTGGCACCACAGTCCACTTCGAATAGTTTGTCAAAGTCTAGTAATGCCAACACCGACGCACTACATAATCTTTCTTTAAGCACAGCAAACCCAGACTCAGCTTCCCCATCCCAATGAAACTTTCCTTTCTTCAGGTACTTAATTAATGGGGCGGCGACAGTACTGAAATGTCATATAAAGTGCCTATAAAATCCTGCCAACCCCAGAAAGCTCCTCAACTCAGTGATTGTTTTGGGAGTGGGCCAATCTCTAATGGCCCTTACCTTGTCCTCATCCACCGTTATGCCCTCACTACTCACTACAAAACCCAAGAACAACAACTTTTTGACATAAATATGCACTTCTTGAGATTGGCGTAAAGCTTATTCTCTTTCAGCACGGTTAATACACTTCTCAAATGCACTAAATGCTCATCCTTAGTCTTGCTATATATTAAGATATCATTAAAGCATACTGCCACAAACCTACCTATGAATGGTTTAAGTACCTGATTCATTATGCACATGAAGGTACTAGGTGTGTTGCTGAAGCCGAATGGCATAACCAACCATTCATACAACCCTTCCTTCATCTTGAAAGCGATTTTCCATTCATCCCCAGATCTGACCCAAATCTGATGATACCCACTCCTAAGATCTACCTTCTAAAATATTACCGCTCCACTCAACCTATCCAACATGTCTTCAATGCTAAGAATTGGGAATTTATACCCAATTGTGATCTTATTGATTGCATAGTTGTCCACACACATCCTCCAACTACCATCCTTCTTGGGCGTCAATAGCACTGGAATAACACATGGGCTCATGCTATCCCTGATGAATCCTTTATCCAGTAATTCCTAGACTTTTTCTTGTAGGACTTTCTTTTCTTTGGGGCTCATCCTATAATGAGGGAGATTAGGAAGGCTAGCCCCAGGCACCAAGTCAATGTGGTGTTGGATGTCTCACAATGGAGGCAACCCTTCTGGTAAATCTTTCGGCACTACCTCTTTGAACTCTTCTAATATCCCCTTTACTTCCTCTAGAGCCTCTACACTACCCACGTTCTCTCCTGCATTTTTCACAACAAGAGCATGCATTAATCGGGATTCTTTGATATCTTCGGTCATCTCCTTCTCTAACTGAGTGATTGTCAGAAAGGATTTCCCTTCCGTCCTTTGTGTCTTAGGTCGTTTATCTGTCAATGGCAGCAATGTATATTTCACGCCCCCTTTCTCCAACCTATACTTGTTTTCTTTCTCAGCATGTTGGGCATCCACATCAAACTTCCAAGGTCGTCCGAATAGCAAATGGCCAGCATCCATATCGACGATATCGCAATAGACTTTATCCCGATATTTGCCTATCGAGAAAGGAACCCGACACCTCTCCTTCACCTCAATTCGCTCCGCCGCCTTAATCTACCCTATGGTGTAAGGGTTCGGATGTTTCTCTACCGGCAACTGGAGTAGTTTCACAACCTCTCTCCCGATTATGTTCTCACAACTCCCACTGTCAACAATCAGGTCGAACACTCTCCCACCAATTGTGCACCTAGTGTGGAACAGTTGGTGTCGTTGCGAACTACCCTCCTTTTTCGGTGCTAGCATCATCCTTCTAATCACATAGCTCGGTTCCACTCCATCATCAACCTCATCATAATATTCATCCTCACCATCGGGTTCACAGCACACTTCCTCCTCTTCCTCCCTTTCGACAATGTTTATAATTCGTCAATTCAGGCATTCGTTGGATCGGTGCCCTGGTTGATTACACCTATAGCACTTCCCCAGAATCGGTTCAACATACGAATTATTTTGCCTTAGGGTCTCTTTGCTCTTAAGAGGCTTCTTTCCCTCAGCCTTGTCTTCTTTCTTCTCTATACTCCCAACTGATTTCTCGACTATTCCTTTAACCCTTTCAGCAACCACCCGGTTACCACTGCCAATACTATCATACACATAATTCCTTTTGCCCCCACCAAGCCTCGCACTCTACTCTTGAATCATCATCTCAGCTCTAAGGGCCAAATTCTTTGCCTCATTGACAGTTCTGAACACCGTCACCCCGATTTTATCCCTAATCTGGGGCTTCAATCCATCCACAAATCACGCTACCTGCTGTGCCTTGGTCTCCCTCAGATCATTCCTCTCCACCAGCCTCATAAACTCAGTGGTGTATTCATGCACCATCCTCTATCCCTAACGACATCGTTGGTACTGTTGGAAGAGGATCTGCTCATAGTCGGGTGGTAGAAAATCCCTCTGCAATAGATTTTTCATGCGGTACCATGTCCTTATAGGTTGCTTTCCCTCTCTCTGCCTTCAGTTTTGCAAACAATCCCACCGTATAGATGCCCCTCCTTTCAGCCTACAAGCAACCAACCGTACTCTCCTATCCTTAGGCACCTCCATAATCGAAAAATCTATCGACTTCTACAAGCCAATCCAAGAAATCTTCTATATTGAGATTACCATTAAAGGATGGAATATCTACCTTGAGAAGGAAATCACTGCCATCGGTATGATCGTATCCCTAGTGGTTTCTTCGATATCCGCCACCATACTCTTGATCAATCCGGTCATCGACCCCGCGGTATTTGCCACCACCAACACCGCCTCTCCTCAGTGGTTGTCCCCTCCTCTGCAGGAATTCACCCTCATCCTCAGAAGAACTCTCGTCTAGCCTTCGATTCCACCGATTCGCGGCTGCAGGTTGATTGATAGGACCGCCACGAGCGACTACTACTCTTGGTCGATTCCCAACAACATCCCTGTTTCCGTTGTGGCCCATCACCATGACGTCGAAACGCATAATCAAGTCTTCCAAACGCTGTTCTACGCACCTGAGTCTCTGTTTCATGGCTTTGACCACCGTCCTTGGAGCCCATTGATTGACTCCTTAGACTTCCTCATCCCGATCTAGGTCGAGAACGCGACCGCCGTCAACACCGTCGTTAGCTGAAATCTCCGCAGGAAATTGCCTTGCTTTGATATTAACTGACGCAGCGCGAAAAACGTAAACAACACGAGACCAATTCTAGGATTGGACCTCCCGAATAAACAAAGAATAGTCCTGAGTTTATTCCTTGAAACTCTCGACTGCGCACAATCGAGGAAGTAGAGAACAATCCTCTCTAAAAGTGTATATTGACAAAAGAATAAAAGCTAACCCTAAAAATGACCTAGCAACTATATATAGTCCTCAGGGAAACAAGTAAAAAAGGAAATATATATGTACACGTGGAAATAAATATATGTATACAAGTCCGTCATCTGCCTTATACACGGTCGTATATAAGGCCGTATAGGCTTTTGGGGATACTCCTGATACAACACACAACCGTGCCTCCTGGCCGTGTATGAGGCCGTGTATGTTTCTGGGAAAGATTCTGACATAACACACAACCGTGCTTTTCGGCAGTGTATGAGGCCGTGTATGTTTCTGGGAAAGATCCTGACATAACACATGGTCGTGACTTCTGGCCGTGTATGTTTATGGGAGCTTCCAGACACCTTACACGACCATGCCTTGTAAGAGATATGCCTGATCAACCCGTGTCAGCTACGATGCCCGTATCAACATGCTGTGATTTTAACACTATTTATCCAAAGCAGAAGACTTTATTAGAATAAGTTCAAGAATCTGATCTATTATCCTTTTTGGGACATACTTCTCTCTTAATTGGACATGCCGATTTGGAATTGAGCATAACTTCGTTGTCCAAGAGTTTTCGTGATTTTGTTTTTTTATTTTATAATTGTCCTCTATTAACAGTGTGATGTGCCATTTCTTTTTCAAAGCAATTGTAAGAACCGCACATAAAAAAAATTAAACTTAAGGTGTTAAAAGTAATTATCATGTCTAAACAGAAGTTCTTATTTTTCTTTGTTAGCTTTGCTAGTACACATTAGTTGCTACGCCGTGTTTGTTGAATAAACATAGGACTCTTTAAGCTAGGACACAAAAACAATTATGAAATCAAATTGAAGGCAACTAATAATGTAGCCTAAAATTGTGTTTACTCCAATTAATTTCCAGATTGTAGAGAATGGTTTTACGTCGGTGAAGAGAACCTTTCTTCCTCCATCAACATCAACAATCTAGATGCTTTGATGCTACCTCTCTATATCATGAGAATTTTTCCCTTTTCTGTTCCTCTTTTTTTTTTTTTTTTTCTTGTGTGCGTATGCAAACATTATACTCATACACATACATGTTGTGTGCACAGACTTTACTCGGTGCAGGTACGGATACATCTGCTGTTTCATTAGAATGGGCAATGTCACTGTTACTTAACCATCCACCAGTGCTAGAAAAAGCTAGAAACGAGCTAGATAATGTTGTTGGTCATGATCGTTTGGCTGATGAATCGGACCTACAAAAATTACCTTATCTTCAAAACATAGTCAACGAAACTCTTCGATTATTCCCTCCGGCGCCACTCCTCCTCCCGCATGAATCATCAGAGGACACCACCATTTGCGGGTACTATGTACCAGCAAGAACAATATTATTGGCAAATGCATGGGCAGTTCATAGGGATCCCAAGGTATGGGATGATTCCACTAGTTTTATACCAGAGAGATTTGAGGAATTGAAAGGTGATGATCATTTGGAGTACAAATTTTTACCATTCGGGCTAGGCCGAAGGGGTTGTCCTGGTGCTGGGCTTGCAAACCGAGTGGTGGGCCTTGCCTTGGCAGTGCTCATTCAGTGCTTTGAATGGGAAAGGATTAGTAAAGAGCTTGTTGATTTGTCTGAAGGGACCGGGCTTACGATTCAGAAAGTAATACCGCTGGAGGCCATGTGCAAGGTCCAAAAATCCATGCTTAACGTCCTTGAACGACTTTGATCACAGAATTTTAAATGTGCCCTCTCTTGTCACGATATAAATATAGTGCTCCTACTTTGAAAAATATGACACTATGTAAGTTTATGTCGCCTATTCGTATATGTAATCTTTTTCTTAAAATGTAAAAAGAATGTTTCCATCTTTTGAACAAGTAACAAATTTCTTGGAAAAACCATTATTAGATTTCTATTAGCATGTCCAAAACATAGCGCGTGGTACACACGCTCATGTTATTTACTCAATTCAAACGACAAAGTAAAGTAGAAACTAAAAAATTGAGGATTCAGATTACATTTTTAAACGAAAATCAAGAATTACCGCACTTAGGTCGAAGTTATACGTACTATTCCCACTGTTGACAACGACCAAAGAAAATAGGAACAAATGGACATCAAATGATTAAAGGTCAAAAGACATACCTGCATGAGTGTGGTAGAAATGAGAAAGGGTATAGAGGCTTGTGAGGTAAAAAAAAAAATAAAAAAAGAGGGAATAGTTCTGTGGTGATATTAAATGTGTGTGTCATAAGAAAATTAAATGGTTAGTGATTTGAGGAATTATATTCCATCACATCAATTTATGTACTTAAAATGGTTTTCATAAGTTACCCAACTAATTATGTAAGGTTTAAACTCATCGGAACTAAATGTTAATTTTAAATTTTTTACTTATTAAGAGCATAAAACTAGCTTATGAATTAAAATTTTGGCTCAATACAATGGGGTTTTCTTATAAAATTATCTCTCTCATACTATAGTGTTTAATTTATTATATTTTGAGTGAAAATGCAAAAATTTTGGCCTAAGTTAGAAGAAAATACTAACAATATTTATAGCTTAGTTAATAACATAAATAGAGGAAAAACTCTTATGCAGCATTAGCATATGATATCTTGTATATACTACACAATTGCTTAAAATTGTAAGATATATTTTGTGATGCTATCAATCAACAATTTGTTACATACAAACTACAAAGATATAACACGTAATCAATTTGGTTGGGGGATTCTATAACTAAGTAGTTTGTATTCACAATAGTAGTTGTAACTTTTAACATTGTGAGTTATGCTTAGCTCGAATAGGTGCTATTATCATCTTCTATACCTATCAATAAAGCCAAAGAATGATAGATTCTTAGTAGCTTTCTGATCAATGCAAAGGATAAAATTAGGAAGAGGAAATTAGAGCTTACTTTACCTTGTGTGTTGTGTGGCTGGTTTTAGAGTTATGGCTAAAGAGGGAGATTAAGACGAGAAGTATGCCAAGCTATCCTTAAGCCTAACATTGGTGCTCTCACCATGATGAACACAACTCAAGTAGCGATTCTTGATGAGAAAATTGATTCTCTCTAAGTGTATAAACTGTAGATGCAATAAACAAATCATCGGTTTCTATAAGAAATTCAAGATAAATTCAATGTTCTTGCAAAACAATTACAACAATTGAAATTGTTAATGATGGACAAGACAAAGAATCAAACGTCTTAACAAGTTAGTAGCATGCTAGCAAAAGGAGATCAATCATCATGTTCTTATAATTCCAATTCAACATTAGATTCTATTTTGAAAGGTAGTAAGTTGGAAGTATCGAAATTCAATAGAGATGATCCATTAGGTTGGATATTAAAAGAAAATCAGTTTTTTTATTTCCATCATATTGTTGATGAATAAGACCTAACCATTACCTCTTTTGCAATGGAGGGAAGAGCTATAAGGTGGTATCAATGGATGCATAGAAATCGGCAACTTAATTCTTGGAAAAATTTTCTTAAGGCATTGGAAAATCATTTTAGCCCATTAATATATGAAGATATTGAAGGAACACTCATGAAATTGATGTAGGTAAGATCAGTTGATGAATACCAATCTCAATTTGACTTACTTTCCAATAGTGTGGTTGGATTATCTGAAAAGTCATTGAAGAAGTGCTTTATTTCAAGTCTTAAACCCCTCATTCGTTAAGAAGTACAATTAGCTAGGGGCTTTAAGCATATGTAAATAATCTAATTGAACAATTGCTATTCACAAGATCAAAACTGAATCAAATTTGAACAATTAGCGTGAACCTTAAATTTGAAGGTGATCCGATTAATAAAAACAATGATGATTAAAACCACAATGATACTATTGCTTAAATGAATCAAAAACTCAATTCAATTTCCAATAAAATCCCAATCAATAACACCAACACATTAACCGTGAACTCCTCCTCAACTTAATAGAATTCTACGCAAAACAATATAAGGTAAAATTAAAGGCAATATCAAGAGATAAAACCAATCAATTAGATAACATTTCATGAAAGGATTTTGGATCACAAGTGATGCCAAAATCAGAACAACAAGAACCAACCTAATCAACCCTAAATATTATACACTAGTGATGAAAAAGAAATCAACTTAGGGAATTGATATAACTCACAATTCACTAAGTTGCAACTCGCCACAATTCCAATTTAGATTGAAATTGATAAGAGTCCTATGAAATCTTAGGAAACCCTAATCTCTCACGAAAATTTATGTTGCAAATTTCAAGTTTAATCCCCTCAAAACCCTACTTAAATAAGTATTTATACTTGCTCCCATTAGGGTTAAATGTCTATAAAAGTACAACCGTGCCACTTTAAGGTAGTTGGTCCTAAAACATCAATTGCAACCAAATAAAAGTGTCCAAAAACTTACAAAATAAATAGTCCAAAGAAAATAATTACAAGTACAAAATAATAATAATCTTCAAAGAGCCAATGCATCGAGGCGACGTTGATCATAGCGAGCCATTAGATGAGAATTTGATGATGACCCTAATTGACCAACAGTGAGATTCATTTGGCATCCTATGGAGAAATATCATTGTACTTGTTAGATTATCATTTAAATACTTATTAGATAAAGAAAACAAGTATGAATATAAGGGATTTGGATCATCATCTAAATCAAGTTCCTTGTTCATTTAGGTCGTTGGAAAGATTCCTATCATCTCCTCGAGCCTTTGAAAGATTTGCTCTCAAATCTAGAGGGTCATTTCTTAAACTGAATTCGAATATCTCTATTAGCCTATTTTCCCAATTACTAGATGAAACTGAAGTACTCCTGACCCGCTCTTGGAATTTATGCACCTTAGATGGAGACATAGGTACCAATACTATTCAAGACCTTTCCATACGAAACATGTAGGAGTTTCTGAAGCCATCATGCAACACCTTTCAATCAAACATCCAGGGCCTACCTAATAGTAAATGGAATGCACACATAGGGATCACATCACACATGATCTCATCATGATATTTCTTCCTAACACTCACAAGCACCTTTACCCTTTGTGTAACATGCATACTATCCCAATTATCTAACCAATGCAAGTTATAAGGGTTAGGATGTAGACTAGTAAATAATTGTAATTTGTCTACTAGTGTAGTAAATATAACATTCATGCAACTATCATTATCTATGATGAGTATACAAAGGTTACCTCTGATCCTGCAAGAAGTGTGAAATATGTTCTCCCTTTGTTTGTCCTTAGCATCAAGAGATAAATTTAGAGCCCTATACAACACATTAATGGCTAAATACTGTTTACCTGCGCCCTCCTCATGTGTTTCTATAATCTAATCATCATAATATTCCTGTAGTACTATAGATAGGTTTGTAGGTTCAGCTTGTTCCTTCTCATCCTCATCTTCCTCTCCAGTACCCTCCATAATAGTCATAACCCTTTTATTAGGACACTATGCCACCATATGCCCAAATCCCATGCATTTAAAGCATTTAATTTGGCGTACTTTCACACTAGTAGTTCCTGGAATAGTCTGCCTAACGTTTGGTGCTACTACCTCTTTACCTTTTCCAAAGGTCATGTTCTCCCTATCTACGTTGGGGATAGCTCTATCCACTGCCCTTACTATCTCACCTACTACCTTTGGTCCTCCTAATCGACCATCAACTCCCATGGGCCTAGTAGTGGTACTGGGCTTACTATTTGGAACCCTGAATAAGTTGGAGCACCTCTACTTCTCCACTTTCAAAGCTAGCTGAATAGCTTTATCAAGTGTACTATACCTCTGTAGCTTAACTACACATGCTATCTCATATTTTAGCCTTGAGACGAAGTGTGCTAGGGTTTTCTCTGAAGGCTCAATTGACCCACATCTAATCATTAGGGTTTCAAACTCCTACATATAGTCATCGACCGTCTTTCCTCCTTGCCTCAAGGTCTAAAGATGCATAAACAGTTCCTACTTGTAGTGTTCAAGAATAAATCTCTTTCTTATAACCCTTTTCATATCCCTCCATATCTGTATTTCAATCTCACTATCCCTACGCCTGCTAATAATCAGATTCTTCCACCATAAGGCGGCATACCCTATGAACTCAACATCAGCCAATTGGACTCGGGTATTGTCATCAATCTCATAGCATTCAAAGAGATCCTAAACCTTATCCTCTCAGTCCAAATAATCATCAACTGAACTCTTGCCATCAAAGGAAGTCATCTATAGCTTTATGTATTCCAATCCCTTTAGTGGCCTAAAATCCTTATTTGGAAAAGGATTAACCCCAAAGTTGTCGTCCCTCTCTTCCCTATAGAGGTGATGATCTCCCTCTATCATTCTACCCAAATTTCCTCCTCCCACTAATCCTTCTCTCTAGAGGTTCTGTGAAGTTACCCAAGGTGGTGCCTAAGGGTTTACCACTGGTGGTTGTGGCAATGTCATCCTATCAATCCTAGTTGCTAAAGTAGCAACAATAGTAGTAAGATCATGGAGTTGTTCTTCCAAAGTTCTTCTACCTGCAGTGTTATGACCCCGACCTCCACCAACCTACTATTAGCCTGATTGCCAATTCCCCCATTCACATTATCGTGGGACATGTTTGTGATTTAATGAAGTATACTTCAACAAACTATAACACACTCCTTCAACAACACCAATCCACAAAACAAATTTAATAACCACAATAATATAATAAGCCCACATTGCAAGAACTTAAAACACAATGAAATAATTCTTAGTACTTCAAGTAAAGTTAAACAAATGAAGTACACATAATTATTTCTAAGTAGTTATGAATTAAATTCAACCACAAGTGTTAAGTAATGAGTTCAATTACTTTCACACTTTAATTGTTTTTTTTTTTTAATTCAAATTCCACTACTCAACTTTCCTTTTCTTGCTTTGGTTTCACACTAATTAACTTCACAATAGGTAGCACTTAAACACATACACAAATGCATAATTTCATTGCTACACAACTTCCCTTGCTCATGGTTCCACACCATTCACGCCACCAATCGACACTTCTTTAAACTACTCACACAAAACCATGCCAAAAGTACACACAAACCCTTTACTAACTTTACAAAATACAGCACTGCACACATACCCCTTCAAGTCACGGTGCACTTCTCCACTTCCACACAAGTTTTCAAACCACAAATTCAACAATCAAGGCAGCTCAAATTCAAATTCAAATTAAGTTCAGTAATTGCAAGATTCCACAAATGGTAAAGAGATATTTCAAATTCAAATGAACACAATTACTCAATCACTTAATATATGTTTTGAAATTCAAATTGCTTCCTTAACTCACACCTCAATTTTGAAAATACAAATATGAAAATCACAACTACTACTCTTCAATTTCCGAAAATGCACTACAACAATTCACTCTTCTCTACTTGATCACGAAAGATGAACAATCCTTACTCCTCACAGCCCACTTCAAGAACACTTCATACTTACGGCTAAATCTTAAGGAAGCCAAGAATGTTACAAGTACTCCAAGTTTACAACAACTAACAACAATGATAGCACTTCAACAACGCAAAGAAATAACTCAACTCCACTTCACAATTCAAATCAAGGTGTTAACTCAATAACTCCTAATTTTCAAATTCAAAAATCAATCAACCCCTTCTCAAAACCTCAAACTCTGATACCAAAAAATGATATGCTTAAAACCAAGTCTAAGCACACAAAACCAATATTGAAAGATAATTATACAATGTCAATCAAACTAGTCAATCAAATGGCGTAAATCCTCAATGCTTGTAAACCAATTCTTCAAACTAGGACATGATCAATAGTGAATATCTAAGTGTGATTAGCTTTGATACCAAAAGATGATATGCTTAAAAGGGACTCTAAGAATATGCAAATAATCCAATTGAACAACTTTGATTCACAAGATCAAAATCGAATCAAATTTGAACAACTAGCGTGAACCTTAAATTTAAAGGTGATCCAATTAATAAAAACAATGATGATTAAAACCACAATAATGCTATTGCTTAAATGAATCAAGAAATCAATTCAATTTCCAATAAAATCCCAATCAATAACACCAACACATTAACCGTGAACTCCTCCTCAACTTAATGGAATTCCATGCAAAACAATATAAGGTAAAATTGAAGGAAGTATCAAGAGATAAAACCAATCAATTAGATAACATTACATGAAAGGATTTTGGATCACAAGTGACGCCAAAATTAGAACAATAAGAACCAACCTAATCAACCCTAGATATTACACACTAGTGATGAAAAGGAAATCAATTTAGGGAATTGATATAACTCACAATTCACTAAGTTGCAACTCGCCACAATTCCAATTTGGATTGAAATTGATAAGAGTTCTATGAAATCTTAGGAAGCCCTAATCTCTCACGAAAATGTATGCTGCAAATTTCAAGTATAATTTCCTCAAAACCCTACTTAAGCAAGTATTTATACTTGCTCTATTTAGGGTTAAACTATCTACAAAATTACAACTATGCCACTTTAAGGTGGCCGATCCTAAAAGCATTAATTATAACCAAATAAAAGTGTCCAAAAACTTACAAAATAAATAGTCCAAAGAAAATAATTACAAGTACAAAATAATAATAATCTTCAAAGAGCCAATGCGTCAAGGCGATGTTGATCACAGTGAGCCATTAGATGAGAATCTCATGAAGACCCTAATTGACCAACAGTGAGATTCATTTGGTATCCCGTGAAGAAATATCATTGTACCTGTTAGATTATCATTCAAATACTTATTAAAAAAAAGAAAATAAGTATGAATATAAGAGATTTGGATCATCATCCAAATCAAGTTCCTTGTTCATCTAGGTCATTGGAAAGATTCCCATCACAATACCTCTCATTTTACCTCATCATACCTTCCTAACCCTTCTCTTTCTAAACCTACTTTACCCATCAAGAAAATGACTCAATCCAAGATGCTAGCCAAATGTGAACAAGGTTTATGCTATAATTACAATGAGAATTATCACTGTAGTCATAATTGCAATGCTAATTTTTTGTTGTTCATTTTTTATGAAGAAGAATATTCAATTGATGACCTACATGTTCAAGATGCTGAAATCGATATTGAACAATTGGAGGAGCCTATTTCTACTAGCTATCATGCTCTTTTGGGAGAGTTGGTTCCTAAGACATTGAGGTTTAAAGGTGCTATAAACAAACAAGATATTGTTATATTAGTTGACTTAGGAAGTATGCATAATTTTGTTCAAAACTAGCTTGCTAAACATTTGGGGTTGATTATTTTTCCATCACCAAAATTCCATGTTATGATTGGCAATAGTCATAAGTTGATGTGTGAAGGAAAACATATAGAAGTACCATTACAAATTCAAGGATTGGATTTTTTGGAAACTCTCTATGTTCTTCCTAGTTAAGGAGCAAATGTTGTGTTAGGGGTTCAATGGCTTTAATAGCTAGGACTAGTCATTATTGAATACTTTGTTGACTATACTATTCATGCAACATAGATATACAATTACATTGGTGGGCAAATAGAGTAGCTTGACTAGCTAAATTTCTTCTAAACAACTTAAATGATTAATGTAAAAGGTTGTTGTATGTTCATGTTTTCACTTATATGCTCAAATAGTGGATATAACTTCAAAGAATAATAGTAGCAACACCTTGATTGATGGAATGTTGAGTAGATTTTCTCACATTTTAGAGGCATCATCATCATTACCTCCTCTTAAGGAAGTCCAACATCGAATAGGCCACCAATTAATGTAAAGCTATATAGATACCAATATTTCTTAAAAAATGAGATTGAAAAGTAGAACAAAGAAATGTTGTCTAAGGATATAATTTACCATAGTAATAATCTATAATAATCCCCAATCTTATTAGTCAAGAAGAAGAATGGTATATGGTGTTTTTGTGTTGACTATCGGGCACTTAATCAAGCTACAATCAAGGATGAATTTCCAATCCCAACAATGGACGAGTTATTAGATGAATTAAAAGGTGCCTCAATTTTTTTGAAGTTGCACTTACGTATTGGGTATCATTAAATCTATATGCATGATGAGGATGTGGAGAAAACAGCTTTTAAACTCATAAAGGTCATTATGAATTCCTTGTCATGCCATTTAGATTAAGTAATGTGCTAACTATGTTTCACTCCATTATGAATAGCATTTTTAAGCCATACTTAAGTAAGTTTATCATAATTTTCCTTAATGACTACTTAGTTTATAGTACAACTTTAGATTTACATGTTGCACAATTAACAATTGTGTTGCAAATATTAGTTGAGAACACCATGTATTTAAAAAAAAGTGAGTGTGCATTTAGTTAGGATTCAATTGAGTATTTAGGCCACATTGTTTCAAAAGGAGGTGTGAGTCCTAAACCAACTAAAGTGACAATGGTTAAGAATTGTGAGTTACCCCAAAAAATCAAGTAACTACAAGCATTTTTTAGTCTATCTAACTATTATCATAGGTTTGTTAAAGGGTATGCTATGATTGTAGTTGCAACACCATTGACTAACATGCTATAAAGAGATAAATTTGAGTAAGCTGATAAGGCTAAAGAAGCATTTGATACATTAAAGTCGGCTTTGATAAATGCCCCTATATTGGCACTTTCAAACTTTATTAAGCAATTCATAATGGAAACCGACACTTCAGGGACAGGGGTTGGAGCTATCCTTTTGCAAGATAATCACCTAATAGCTTACTTTAACAAGAAACTCCCAAAGCATTTAGTTAAAGCTCTTACTTATGTAAGGGAATTTCATGATGTGGTTAAAGCTATTAGAAAGTGGAGACAATATTTACTTGGGGCTCATTTTATAATCAAGACTGATCATCGAAGCATGAAAGAGTTATTAATCCAAGTAATTTAAACCTCAGAATAGCATAAATATTTAAATAAACTATTCATCTATGACTATAGTATTGTATATAAGTTAAGCTAAGATAAAAGAGTAGTCGATTCTCTAACACGACAATATGATTCAACTTATCTAGCGTTTTCTACACCTTGTTTTCATGTTGTCGAGGATTTAAAAAGGGAATATTTATTTCCAAAATTTGTTGACAAAAACAACATCCTTATTGAAGAATATCGATCTTGGAAATCCATGAACCAAAATGTGTAAGAATAATTGAGCTAACCTAGTAGCTGAAAAATGAGTTTCCAAAGCTTCCAAATGATAGTATTTTGAAAGTTTGTCCACAACTACAAAGATTACTGTATAGCCTTGAGATTTAGCAAACATGTAACAAAATCCATAGAAACATCTTCCTAAACTTGCTCTAAAATAGGTAATGGAGACAAAATACTAGTAAGACTTTGATTTAAGGGTAAACCATTGAAACAATAGCTGAATTGAAAGAATATCGACATCATCTATTTTGTGCGCCTACTTCCCAACTTATTCCAACATTTTTGCATGAATTTCACAATGTTCCATCTGCTAAAATTTTGAAAATTTGAAGATTTATAAGAGATTAGCATTAGAATTTTATTGGGAAGCAATGAAGCATAATGTTGAACCATTGGTTCAAGCTTACAAGGTTTACCAACAAATTAAGTATTCTACAAAAAGTCTTACTAGTATTTTGTCTCCATTACCTATTTTAGAGCAAGTTTAGGAAGATGTTTCTAGGGATTTTGTTACATGTTTGCCTAAATCTCAAGGCTATACAGTAATCTTTGTAGTTGTGGACAAACTTTCAAAATACTATCATTTGGAAGCTTTGGAAACTCATTTTTCAGCTACTAGGTTAGCTCAATTATTCTTACACATTTTGGTTCATGGATTTCCAAGATCGATATTCTTCAATAAGGATGTTGTTTTTGTCAACAAATTTTGGAAAGAACTTTTTCAACTTAGTGGTACCTCTCTTTTTATGTGTAGTTCCTATCACTCACAAAGTGATGGTCAAACAAAGGTTTGACTAGAATTATATAACAATATTTATGAGGACATGCTATGGATAAACCAAGTAAGGGGGTTAAGTTTCTGCCATGGGCAAAATATGCATACAATACCTCATTTGATAATGGAGCACAATTTACTCCATTTGAGATAGTTTATGATAGAAGACCTCCTACTATTCCATCGTCTATTAGAGGTACTTCTAAGTTGGATGCTACTGAGATGGAATTGGTAAATAGAGATGAAAAGTTGAAGCTACTTAAAGACAATCTATCCAAGGTCATGATCAAATGAAGAAATATGCAAACCAACATCATTTTGATGTTTGTTTTAAAGTTGGTGATATGGCTTTTATGATACTTTAACCATATAAATGGGTGTCTTTAGTTCAGATGGGCATCATAAATCGGCCAAGAGGTATTATGAACCTTTTCTAGTTACTAGGAAGATTGGAACATATGCTTAAAAATTACAACTTCTAACATATTCTAGGATTCACAATGGTTTCCACATATCAACTTTGAAACCAGAATATGGGTTAGCTATAACCTTTTTAGTTTTACCTTCGACACTATTAATAACCACCCTATCATCAACCCTTTGGCTATTTTGGCTTACTAGGGTCATAGCTAGAACGAGTCAATCAATGCCTCAAATTTTGGTTTAGTGGTAGGGTGTAGTTCCCGAGGAAACATCATGGGAGGATTTTGACAATTTCGAGTAGATCTACATAGATTATGACCTTTTAGATAAGGTCAGTTTTCAAATGATAAGGGAAAATGTTATATACGAACTATAAAGACGTAACAAGCAACCCATTTCATTAAGGGATTTTGTAACTAAATAGTATATATTTACAAGAGTAGTTGTAAGATTCAACAATATAAACTATTAAATAGTTGATTGTAACAATCTATAGGCAAGAAAATAGTTGAAAGACATGAATAAAAAGGAAACAAAAGAGAAAAGGGGATCATCTTTACCCCCAAAACACTTGTGTGAGCTACATCTAACTTAAATAGGTGCTATTATCACCTTCTTTACCTATCAATGAAGTAAAGAATGGTAGATTCTTAGTAACTTTTTTATCAATGTGAAAGAGAAAATTAGGACAAGGAAATTAGGGTTTACTTCACCTCATGTTGTGTAGCTAGTTTTAGAGTTACGGCTTAAGAGGGAGACTAAGACAAGAAGCAAGCAAAGCTATCTTTTGGGCTTAGCATAATTTTTTGAGGATAAAGACATAGAATATATAAAATTTTAGTTTATAATTGTATGCTATCTAAGATTTCCCAAGTGTACTCTTTTTATATTTATATTAACGTTATCATATGCATAATTTTCTTTTTTTTTTTCTTTTAAGGAATTGTATTCACATTTAATATTACACAAATTTCATTCAACTATTTATAACAATCAACATAGTTGATCTGTATATTTCTTAGCCAAAGCCAATTGTGTAGTTGGAGGACTGCAATTGTAGTAATTATATATTGATTTGCTTATAGTTCTCTCTCTCTCTTTCTTTCTTCTTCTTTTTTTTTTTTTTCACATGCATGGTGATAGCATTGTTGGCTTGTAAATTCAAAGGCAAAATGTCAAATCAATGTTAACTATGCAATAAGACTAGTCATCATACCAAAGATATTATACAGATAAAAAGGGTTTGCAAAAGTTGACTCAAGAAATTAGAGAAATATTGAAATCAATTCAATGTACATTGACATTGCATCAATAATCTCCTTAGAAGAGAAAAACAATAGGTAAAACCCTTGTTTCTACTAGACTACTATTAGAAACATCAAATGATTGAGGGTCAGCTATTGGAATTTTTCCAATGGTAGGCTAGTATTATGGGAGAAGCTTAGTTTTATCCAGTATAGAAACATGTATAATAAGTTCAATTAAATGTGATCATATGATGTGGACTATACACATCTCAATGGGCAAGTATAGTAAGAAGGTTGAGTGAGCTCAACCCATTAAGAGCCTTAATTGGGTTCTATTATGGTTTTATATAAATATATGGCTAAGTCCCTTTTTCACTACAAACTAGTGAATCTACACAAGGTTGTCAAATTCGCAATTCTACTTAGAATTGGCAGAGGGTTTATTAAATTGGAATATAAAAACGTAAGTGTCTACGACTTATATAAAATAGTTTTCAAAAACTATAGATACATTTACTATAATTATAAAAAAAATGAAATATAAGATGGAATAAAGAAATTTAATATAAATTTTAATTACAATTTATAATAAAAATTATATACTTATAGTACAAATAAATTAGCATAAGTTATTAAGTTAATATATTAAACTACAATATAAATAACAACACCAATATGAAATGAATTACAACATAAATTATAATAATAAGATACAATACTAAAAAAAATCACTAACCCCTTTATCATTATCAAAAGTCAAAATTATCACCAACTCTCTCTTTACCATCATCATCATTGTTATCTTCTTCATTAATACCAACATCACTATTGGTACTACCGTCAACATTACCTTATATTATAAAATAACATACTTAAATATTTTTTTTTTAATTATATAAATATTGTACCCTGTAAAACATATTACTAAAATAGGTTGCGAAGTCGTAGATCTCGTATGCGACTTTAGTGTTAAAAAAAAAAATCAAGATGAAGGCATAAACATGGTCTACCCTTCAGTACAACTACTATCCCATCCTCACTGTCCAATTTTTATTCGATTTACACTTATCATTGATTTATAACACATGATAACAGTACGAAAACTTAAAAATATAAATATAAAACACACTACACACAAAAAATACATATTAACTCATATCTCTTTTTTCTCTCGTTTGCATATAGGAAAGAGGAAGAAGAATGAGTGATTTTACACAAAAAAGAAAGATTTGCTTAGATCTAAGTGTTTCTGAACAGTTAATGTTAGTTGTAGTATGTTTTTTTTTTCCAAAAAGTTGAAGTTTTTTATCGATATTGAATTTTTTTAATCTATTTGTATTTGATATAAGATTTTAGAAAAATATTAGTATAATTGTATGTTTTATATAAAAGATTACTTGGTATTATTATATTATAATTTATTAAATATTACTTATATAGATGTTACATGCATAACATGTAATGTTAATTTTTATATTAGAATGAGGATTGACTACTATAAAAAATATGAAATATGTAGAATATGGAATAATTGTTGCAGTATTATATGAAAATTTAGAAAAAATGAGTGGAAAAATATAATTAAAAAATAATTTCGAACAAATATTTGAAAGAAAATTTGTTTGGAAATAATTGGATGAAAATTAAAATTGAAATTGAAATTAAAATTAAAATTGAAATGACAAATGATAGGTAATTTTTTTTTATAAATATTATTTTGAAATTTGTTTTTATATAAATATTTTTGAAAATTATAATAAATTATTTTCATAAAAAATTGTAATATTTGGAATGTAAAACATTTTTTACAATGTTGTAAAATGATACGAAAATAGTTAGAATTTTTAATAAAGAAAATATTATTAAAAAAATAAATCTAACAAATTTTTAGGAAAAAATCATTTTCCAATGATGGAGAAAATTTTTAATATTTGAAAAAGGATTTTTTTTTTAATTTTTATATGTTGTTATTGGAAATTATCATATTTATTTAAAAACTTATAATTTATATATATTGTCAATAGGGGAAAAATGGCTTATTACATGAAGTTGATGATCTATGCTTTTAGAAATATTGTGGCTGGTAACTAAGAGCTAAAGTATATTGGAGATCCGATAAAGAAGTTGAAAATGAAGAAAAACATTAAGTACAACGAAATTTTATACAAAATATGTTGTAGGATTGGAGTTGATCCAATTGAAATGGGGATTGAGATAATTCATAGGCATCCTACGTTTCATAGGGGCAATACATGTTATCCGTTAATGATAATAAGAGACGACCAAGATGTTGAAAATTTTATTGAAATGGCTAAATCATATGGAGATGGAGATCGTGGCATACAACAATTATTCATTAAAATTTTTGACAATTTGAAGGGGCCCTTAGTAAAGTAGACATTCGATACAAGCAATCAGCTACAATTGTCACATCACATTGCAGAAATGCAGCCAAAGCCGTTAACATTTCAATCCTCAATTCCAACCCCGATAGAAGTGACCAATGAAGATAAAATACATAGAGTAGTTACTCTAGTGTTACAGTGACCAGAGACATAGGATTCGTATATGGTTCATGAGGGAGTGGAGGCTGCAATTGACATCAATGATGGAATGGGTGTTGAGCAGGAAAGCAAAGATAACGAGGAGAGTTCCAATGAGGAAAATGAGGAGAGTGAGAACAAAGGTTCCAATGAGGAAAATGAGGAGAGTGAGAACAAAGGAGATGAAGTAGCGAAAGAAGAGTCTCCAATTGTACATACCTACTCAAGATAGCCAATATATCAAGCAAAGCAGGCTTAACCACCTACCATGCCAATTAGAGATCTTATTCCATATTATCATTATAGCTGCAATAGTGGTTACATTTATTTCGAGTAAGAGCAAACTGATATTTGCAGTAGTTCAAGAAACAATGACAATTTTTATAAAGGCATAAGATTCAAGACAAAAGCAGATGTCATTCAAGCAGTGAAGTCTTAGCATGTGAAGAACCATTAAAACTTCACTATTGTAAAGTTTAACCCACTACTATGGTCTGCTTATTGTTTAAGAAGGGGTGATAGTTGTAAATGGAAGTTTAGGGTCCGAAAAAAAGAAGTTAGAAGGCATGTTCATGGTGACGAGATTCAAGGGTCTAAACTTATGCAATAACCCATTGATTAGTCATGATCACTTACAACTAGATTGTAATCTCCTTACCAGCAGATTTGTAAGTCTTCTTAGGGAGAATCTTGATATGAAGGTGGCTAAGCTGACTTCTGTTGTCGAATAGGAATTTGGCTACAAGATCAGTAGGAGTCGGATTTAGGAGGGAAAAAAATGAGCCATTAAGCTCGTGTACAGGAACTGGGAGAAGTCTTACGATGAACTCTTAAAACTTCTCAATACAATAGAAAATACAAACCCCAAAACACAAATAGATTGGGGGTGGAGCATATCAAATACCCCTAATGTGTCCACTTTGAAGTGGGTATTCTAGGCCTTTGGGTCGTACATTGTAGCATGGAGATTCCTCAAACCTATTATTACCATTGATGTTACCTTTTTGTATATGAAGTATACCTATAAGTTGCTAGTTGCTTGTGGCATTGATGATGACAATCATATACTTCCGTTGGCATTCACTCTAGTTAATTAGGAGACAACTGAGACATGGGGTTGGTTTTTACGGAAACTGAAGGAATGTGTTGTCAATAAGCGTGAAGGTCATGAAACCATTTGCCTCATATTGGATAGACATGTAAGCATGAGATCAGTAGGTCGAGAAGCAGCGAATGGATGGCGGCCTCCATTTGCAATATAGTTGTTCTACCTCTGAAACGTTGTAACTTCAACTCAGCACATAAAAACACCCAATATAAGAAGTTGGTGAGATATTTCGAGTTGTAAGTACAATCTCGCAAGTTAAATTATATGATGGAGTAGGTGGATATGATTTTACCAAATGCGTTAGACTGGTTTGACAACGTGCTTTTAGATATATGGATGCGAGCTCATGAAAGCTGTTATTGATTTGGGTATATGACCTCCAATGTTGTCGAAAGCTATAATTCCATATTGAAGGGATCTTAAGGTTACTTGTGACTATTTTGGTAAAGAAAACGTTCTACAGCTGTGTCGGGTACTTCATGTAAAAGTGAACAAAGGCATTGAAGAATATAGCAAATGGTAGAATTTTCACCAAATATATAGCCCAAATGATCGACCAATGGAGTTCATAAGCTAGCAACTACAAGGTCATCAACTACTGCAAGTATGACAGAGTTTTTAAAGTCCTTATCGGTAGTCGTCATGTTGCTAGTGGATTAAGGGGATAGAGCCAAATGTACATTGTCGACTTTGCTGGTAGCACATGCAGTTGCCAGAAGTGGCATATATAGAATTTCATGTTCTCACACATATGTAATGGTTGCCTCACTTAGTCTTGATATGACATATTCTATACCCGATTGGTGTAGATGAACACATAAGGACCAAACATATATGATGCACTTCATGCCTATAGGGGATGAGTTAGATTGGGCGTTAATGCACTTCTCAATACCTCGCCTAAGAGGAGACCTCGTATGGTAGAAGAGAAAGTCAAGGCGAAAAAGATACCACATAGAGATGGACATTAGGAAGCATCCAGATCAAATCTCATGTAGAATTTGAGAAGAGGGGGGGGCACTGCATAATAAAAGAACATGCCCACATCAACACAATAATGATAACTCATGAACACCACTACGTATTCTATTACGTTTAACATTATATTTGTGATGCTAACATTAGCTTTTTCTCAGCTTAGGTGAATCATCGACTAGTTCATCCAGTTCATTTAAAGACATGGCAAAAGGGGGATGCTTTGTATTTTGTATATATACACGTAATTTTATCATTTATTGAGAAGTTATTTTGAATGTCAATTTGTTGAGACATTTGTTAAATTTTATGAAATATTTGAAGGCGTAACATCGTATATGTACACATTGAATGTGAAAACGATAAGGGATACTAGTGTTGATGTATGGAATGCGTACTGATTTATTACAAATTGTAATAATACAAAAACTTCATCATTGTAGTACACCATATACATATGCAAATAATTAAAAGCCAATCTTTTACCCCTAGTGAAATGCCTAACTAGCCGAGCGAAGGTGTTAGATGGCCTTGCACACGGAGTTAGAGGAGATTCAGACTCTTGGGTAACATGCTGGTGGGGAGAACTATCAAATGCTTGTGGCTAAATAGGACTCCACTGATGTGACTAATTCGATGATTGAACTTACTCTACAGGTTGCTTTACAGTGTCTAATATTAGGTGAACATCGGCCTTGAGCTAGGATGCACCGCATTGGGATCAACATGTATCTATTCATCCTATCCTGGATTTTCCTCTGCCTCACTACAGTTTCAAGGTCGACATCATCCCTTTGTTCGTCGCCACGCTGAAACTTGTTTAGCCTCTTCCTAGGTGTTTTGATTCCACGGTTGAGAGTATAATGTTAACCACACCACTAACCCCCAACCCCCCCCCCCCCCCAACGGTGAAGCATGAACTGAAGACCCTGAACAACTATTCTCAAGGTAGTGTCTATGTTCAGCAACACACTATTTTGTCGTAAAGTGTCACCCTACAAGTATGAAGAAAATGTAAATTAAGGTTAACATGATCATGTAATTATTTGGACATTAATTAGAGTGTATGTAAATCGTTCTTATTAAAAATCTAAGAACTGCCCTTGTACGACCAATGTATTTCCTACTTATTGACCCATACCATTATAGGTAGCTATCGTGCACACTACAAGGGCCTTCCATAAGAATGGTTCGATCAACCCGTTGTTCCCACATGTTCAAATATACTTCATGTAGGACAGTCCAGTCGACATCAATTTGGCTACACAAATCGATTTCATGTAGCTTCAACTACGTGTTCATTGGCTACGGGATATATTAGAACCCATCGAACTGCCTAACCACTCGATCCGGGAAATGCCACTCAACGATGTGGAAACAAATGAATGGCACCAAAGTCGTCTAAACTAGCATGCTAGCTTTACAGAAATGTGGCAGCATATTAATCAAATTCGCACGCATAAGGCTCTCATTTAACTTGAAAATAAGAAATTTTATTACTTTAAATGATAAATATGATTAATTGCAAGGAAATAAATATGATTATTCTAGCACATCCCGATATGCGTTGACTATGTGGGTGGGGTAGAACTACATGTCCCTCCGCATGTTCCATCGTGCCACAAGTGGATATTCGGTTGGTACAGATAGTCTGTGTCAACTAATCGGTACGATGTAGGGAAATCTATCCCAGGCCTACACCTGTAGTAATATGGCTGCCCCTCTAATCTCATGTGCTAATGGTGAGGACGTGATACATAGTTGGAGATATAATTACACCAAACATGTAGCCCCCTAACTATATGTCCTAGAGATGTTGAAATGTTCCAACAATGGTAACCGCATCACATGTACGAGGGAGCTGGATTTATTAGCGAAGATAAATCCCTCTAGTGATGAGAGCCATGATTGGAGCTAAGCCAGAAGATGGAATGTGGATCCTCTTGAAGTACCACCTAGACCAATCATAAGAACTCGAGCGAAATGATTCAAGGAAGCACTTAACGGGTTGATAAAGGATTTCCACAAAGCCGGAAAAGATTAGAGCAACCATGAGAATGCACTTGCTCTTATACAAGTCATAACCGATACAGGTTGAAAGGGGTGTGTCTTTTACAAGATACGGCCGTGTAGTGAGTCTAGAGGCTCCATAGAAACATATACGACCGTATACACGGTTCAAAGGCACGGCCGTGTATGGTGTCAAGAATATCCACAGAAACATACACGACCAGAAAGGCACGGCCGTGTATACCCTCTACGCCGGCTCCTATGCCGCCAGCCTTTATTCCCTGTTTTGTTATTTTTCCGCAAATTTATGATGTTATGTCATTTTGGGCTTTTGTTTTACGAATTGTAAACCCTATTAATAGTTGCTAGGGTTGGAAAACAGGGAACAACAGACATACTGATGAGATCCAGGATGAGAGCCAAGCCAGAAGAAGAAATGTGGATCCTCTTGAAGTGCTGCCTGGACCGATCATAAGAAATCAAGCAAAACGATTCAAGGAAGCACTTAACGAGTTGATAAAGGTTGTCCATGAAGCCGGAAAGGATTGGAGCAATCATGAAGTTGGAACGGATTGGAACAACCATTGGAAGACCCTTGCTTTTGTACAAGTTATACTGGACACGGGTTGAAGAGGGCGTGTATTTTCAAGGCATGGCCGTGTATGGAGTCAAGCAAATCCACAGACAGATACACGGCTAAAGTACACGGGCGTGTATGTTGCTAGAAGTTGCATAGAAAGATACACGGCCAAAGTACACGGGCGTGTATGTTGCCAGAGGTTACACAGAAAAGTACACGGCCAAAGTACACGGGCGTGTACATGATCGTGTATCCCCTGTCGGCCAGCTTGTTCTGTTTCGCGTTTTTATGTCACTTAACTAAACTACGTCATTTTGGACTTGTTTTTTACACGAATTGTAACCCTAGTATAAAAGCTCATAGGGTTTAGAACAACTAGAACATACATCTTTAAACATTAAACACTTTTGAGAGGCACCTCTCTTGGTTCTTCAAGAACTAATTCGAACTTATCGGATTGATTTCCGTGGCGTTCATCCCGACTTATCAATCGGTCTTTCATCCCGATTGTGGCGTCTTCACTTTTATACCAAGGTTCTTGTCTCGCTTATAGACAACTGGTCACGGTTTCCACTTTAGGTGTTTAGGCGTCTTAGGCAACGAATTTCCGAACGTATTGGTATTGGGTTTCGTCACGGGTTAGAGTGGTTCGTATCAGTTTGGTATCAGAGCTTAGGTTTGTCAAAACATCAAGTTCGGTTGAGGAAGGTAATATCAAAAACCCTAACTCCAATCGTTCATATCCATTGTTAGCATTCAATTCTGCAATATTAATTGTCTTTTGATAGTGTAGTATTTACTAGTCGATTGTAAAAAAAAAAAAAGAGTAAAAATCACGACAAAAAAAAAAGAAGGGAAAAGAAAAGAAAAGAAAAGAGAAACGTGATCAAAAGCAAAAAAAAAAAAACAGAGACAAAAAAAATTCGGATAGAAAAAAATATAGGAAAATTTTACGAACCCTAGAGTTAGTTTTGAATTCTACGGAAGGAAATTAGTGTAGTTTGGGTTAGTTCCAAGAGAATTGAGAAGAGGAAATTGGTGAGTGATATCATCGTTGTTTGTGAGAATATACGAGTGACTGTGTGATATCATCATTTGAGCGAAACACGTAAGGGAGTATATCGTGAGGTTTGATCATATATATATTTGTGTTGTACTAATCTTTTCTGCAGGAACTATGTCGAGACAACATTCTCCTGAAGGTGAGAGGGGAAGGTTTGATGCTAGGTTAGTAATTGAGGCGTTGAGGGGAGAAATGAAGAGAATGTTCTAGGAGGGAATGGAACAAATTCATGAGACGGTGGAGCAAAGACTAGAGCAATCCACAAACGTATTCCAAGGGCGTAAGAGGGAGAGTCGTTCTAGGAGAGTATCGAGTAATGGAGATAAAATGTCGAATGATGATTTTTATGAGCCTTCTGTTGGGAGTTATAGAGGTTATAGTGGTCGAAACAGAGTGACTAAAGATTGGGAAGATAGAGGAGATAGTAAAAGAGAGAATATATTTCATACTAGATGTTATCTAGGAGATCACATTTGTAGTTTGATTATTGATGGGGGAAGTTGCACCAATGTAGTGAGCAATTTTATTGTTGAGAGGCTGGGGCTTAAAACTGTTAGACACCTTAGTCCATATAAATTGCAGTGGTTGAATGATAGTGGTGAGACTAAGGTGAGTAAGCAAGCCTTGATTAGATTTCGCATTGGTAGGTATGAGGATGAGGTGTTATGTGATGTAGTGCCAATGCAAGCATGTCATGTGTTGTTGGGGAGGCCATGGCAATTTGATAGGAAGGTTGTGCATGATGGCTTTTCTAACAAGTATATGCTTGATAGAGCCATTTTATACTAAATCTTTATAGTATAAATTGTGTTAAATTATTATTGATTTTATAGAAATCATAAGGAAATGGTACTTTAATTCTATCATCGTGATAAATCAGGTTAAATGGAGTCAAGGATGCTAATTCAAGTATTTTAGAGAAGTTATCTACAACTTGGATCAAGACAAGAAATTACACCACAGGAGGAAGCATGGTTTGAGGCACGGCCAAGGTTCAAACCGTGTTACACACTGGACAAGAAGGCGAAAATGAGGTCTTTGAACAGAGAGAGACACGGCTTAAGGCACGGCCGTGGTGGAACCCGTGGGATAAACCGTGCTTGAAGCCGTGGTGGAAGATAGATGTGCCAAGCAGAAGAAAGTGTGGAACATCAACCAGATGAAGACACGGCTTGAAATCTAGCCGTGGTTTTAACCGTGCTACACACTGGATACAGATGAAGACTTGAAGATTATGCACAGACTAAGGAACGACTTGAAATCTGGCCGTGTGTGTAACCGTGGTTCACACTGGGCGCGGTTGAAGACTTGAAGATTATGCACAGAGGATGGCACGGCTTAACCCACGGCCGTGTGGTGGGGCATGCCAGGCAGACGTATCTTCAATTCTCGAAATCTACTTGAAAAAGGAAAGATATTTTCGTATCTTGCTAGCAAAAGATCACATGCTATCCATCTAATAGTATAAATAGAGCCAACCCTAGAGGGTTAGGACAACTTTTGATCTCGGAATCTTGGATCTTAAAGAAGGAAACGTGGAGGCAGAGCAAGCAACCGGGTTCATTATGTTTCTATCTTTTATTTTCGTTTTATTGATGAACATGAGTAGCTAAGCTACTTTTCTAACCAAAGGGTCATAGATGTTTAATTCTCCACGAATTGTGAGGTCTAATTGACTTGTATTTATTCTATTCTTTGCTTTCGGGTATTCATATATCTTCTAATCGTTTTGTCATTATTATCTTTGTTGATTGGTATGAATAGAGCTCTTCTACTCAATTAGCAAGTTAATATATTGTCAACTAGCACGTCAAATCCGTAATTGTTTGATTGTTCTAGTCTTAGTGACGCAATAACATGTTTGGTTATAAAAGAGATGATCGAATTCATGTTATGGAGGTGTGTGATCATGTTTAAATAGGTTATCTTATAATCTACTGGCATGAATTGGTAGTCTCTCTAGATCTTAGTGCTATTGATAGATTAAATCCTAAGCGCTTGTCTAAGGGTTGTTTAATCAATAAGAGAAATAATTCAAAGCGCTTGTCCGAGGTTATCGAGGAAGTAAGGAGAGATAGGTTGTTAGAGCTTGTTAATAACCATAACCAATTTATCTAAAACAAGAATAGAGAACATTTGCATCGATGATCAATTCCTAGAATTAAACCATCTTGATTCCTTTGGCTAGGCTTTTACCAATATCTGATTTTCTTACCTTGTTTTATTTTATTTGATTCACAAACAAAACCCCCCCATTTTCCTTTTTCTTATTGTTCTCTTTGAATAGAAATATCTTTACCAATCCCTGTGGATTCGACCCTACTCACCACTATATGCAAATCATATAATTGTCTAAGAGTAGGTTTTATTTTTGTTGGATTCGACACCCATCAAATTTTGGCGCCGCTGCTGGGGATTGGTGTCAAATTTATTTCTATTCTTGTATGACTCATTCTTCTCAGACAGGTGAACTAACTTATAATCCGGAGATTGAGAAGACTCTAAAGAGGCTGCGACGAGAAGCTAGATCATCCCCCGGACCGAACTTAGTATCGGACTTGTCTGATTCATCCCTTGATTCTGAAAAAGTGGACGACATGGAAAATCTCGAGAGAACCTTAAGGGAGTTGGCTGCACCGGATGTGAATCAACAACCACTTTGTATTCACTATCCCGAACTAGCCGTGGAATTCGAATTGAAATCTGGGTTGATACATCTGCTACCTACATTTCATGGTCTTGAGAATGAAGATCCTCACAAGCATTTGAAAGAGTTCCATATAGTGTGTTCTAGTATGAGGCCGCAAGGAATAACTGACGATCAAATCAAGCTACGTGCTTTTCCATTTTCTTTAAGTACTAAAGCTAAAGATTGGTTGTTTTATTTGCCTCCAGGTTCTATCACCACTTGGACAGATATGGTGAGACTCTTCTTGGACAAATTCTTCCCCGCCTCCAGAGCCGCTGGTATAAGAAGAGAAATTTGTGGTATAAAACAGAGGGACACCGAGACACTTCATGAGTATTGGGAGAGGTTCAAGCAATTGTGTGCAAGCTGCCCACAACATGGGATATCTGAACAACTCCTTATCCAATACTTCTACGAGGGCCTACTTCCGATGGAGAGGAAGATGATGGATGCTGCAAGTGGAGGCGCCATAGTAAACAAAACCCCTGGTCAAGCTAGGGAATTGATCTCCATTATGGCTGCCAATTCACAACAATTTGGGTATAGGCACGATACGTCTTCAAGGAAGGTAAATGAGGTAAGTGTGTCTAACCTTGAACATCAAATTTCTAATCTTACCTCCCTTGTGCAGCAGCTAGCTCTTGGAAATACCCAACAGGTGAAAGCTTGTGGAATTTGTGCTACTCCTAGTCATCCAACCGACATGTGTCCTACATTGCAAGATGACAACCATGAACACGCCAATGCTGTAGGCGGATTCCCAAGACAGCCACAAAGGAAATATGATCCCTATTCAAACACTTACAATCCCGGATGGAGGGATCACCCTAACTTCAGATATGGCAATAAACCACAAAACTTCCAACAATTCCAACCCAAGCCATCAAACCAAGTATCATAGGCTCCTTCCACTTCAGGTATGTCCCTTGAGGAAATTGTTAAATCACTTGCCGTTAATACAAAATAATTTCAGGATGAGACAAAGCAAAGCATCCACAACTTGGAAAATCAGGTAAGTCAACTTGCTTCAGCTATCAATAGGTTAGAAACTCAAGGTAAGTTACCTTCTCAAACTATTACAAACCCGAAGCAAAGCATTAATGCAATTACCTTGAGAAGTGGAACAAAATTGCAGGGATCAAATAAGAAAGGAAATCCGTCTAATCTTGAGGAAGAGACCAAGAAAGAGACTTCGACTCCGAGCTAGCAGGGCGACCAGATTAGCAAGTCTCTAGATAAGCCATCGAAGGTCACATTGATACCACCTCCTTTCCCCCAGATTAGCGAAATCCAAGAAGGAAGCGGAAGAAAAAGAGATTTTGGAAACGTTTCGTAAAGTCGAGGTAAATATTCCTTTACTTGATGCAATTAAGCAAATACCTCGCTATGCTAGATTCCTCAAGGACTTGTGCACTAACAAAAGGAAGCTGAAAGGCAATGAAAAGATTAGTGTGAGTGAAAATGTTTCAGCTATTATTCAGAAGAAGCTTCCTCCTAAATGTAAGGACCTAGGTATGTTCGCCATTCCTTGCAAAATAGGTAGTCTTGGAATCGCTAAAGCCATGTGTGATCTAGGAGCTTCTATCAATGTCATGCCTTTGTCTGTTTATCAACGTTTAAATGTTGGTCCTTTAAAGGAAACGGGTATTATTGTTCAACTTGCTGATAGGTCCAATGTTTATCCTGAGGGATTTCTAGAGGATGTTTTAGTTCAAGTCAATGGGTTGGTTTTTCGTGCTGATTTTTATGTGCTTGACATGGATGATAGTGATTCTCATACTTCATCACTGATATTATTAGGGCGACCATTCCTTAAGACTTCTAAAACGAAAATTGATGTAAATGATGGCACCCTCACTATGGAATTTGATGGTGAAGTAATTAGATTTAGCATTTATGATGCCATGAAACACCCTAACGATATCTCTCATGTTTTTGTTGCGGATATTATTAACCCATCACCTCAGGCACCAAAGCTGGAATCTAAATCCTTATCCGAATATTTAGCCAGGAACGTCTAGCCAAAGACGTTAAAGAAAGGCGCTTCATGGGAGGCAACCCATGTAAAAAAAAAAAAAAGTTTTGTTTTGCATTAGTTTTGGTTTGTTTTAGTTTTGTTTTGTTTTAGTTTAGTTTGTTTTGATTTTAGTGTAGTTTTGAACTCTTTGGATCGGCTGCAGCAAGGATACATATCATTAGATGACACTTTCCAGAGCTTAAAGGGAGCACTCCAATACCAGGGAAGTATCAATATTTCCTTTCTCTTATTCTCTAATGTCCTTTATGTTGTTAATTCCTCTTCAATTGTGCTAAATTAGGAACAATGAGGACACTGTTCAAGCTAAGTGTGGGGGAGAGGATAATAAAATATAGAGAATAAAGAACTAACTTATACTCTGAATGTTTGTCCTTAAGTAATTTTAAGCCAAATTTTTTCAAAATTATCATGAAATCTAGAGATTGTACTAAATGTTGTAATAAGCATCTACAAAATGTGAAATTGACTTGTTCAAATGTTTTACTCACCCACTGCTGTGATTAGAATACATGGTTAAAATTAAGTAGTGAAATCTTTAAGAAACAAATTTACCTTATATTTAGCCTTAGAATTGGAAGTCTAAGAGTAAGTCAAGTCCTTAAGTGAAAAATAAACAAGTTTACTTCTAGGTTATATTAGCTACTGTATACTCTTTGAAGCTTTTTGTAAAGCAATCATAACACTTAGTGAAAAAAAAAAAAAAGAAAGAAAGAAAGAATCAAGCATAGCCATTACTCCAATGATTCAACTAATTGAGTTAAGAGTATTCAAACTTGAATGTTAGAGTGAGGAAGAGTCCATAGGGGTATCTTAAAACCCGGTCACTTGAGTGATGAACTCGGGATGTTGCCGACTCAATGAACTCACTATAACGATAAGGGCGAAAAAGGCGAAAGTTCATGAAAAGAAGCGGGCAAAAACTCGTCAAAACAGATGCTTGAATAAATCAAAAGAACATGAATGTAAACATTCATTGAATAAAACAAAGATGTATAAAAGGGAGAATATCTAGCAAAGAGCTTACACTATATGCTTTTACTTTATGTTGCAAGGATTATATGTTTGCTAATGTCCAATGAAGTTTAATTGGGTGTTTTTCCTTAGTGGATTAAGTATTTACTTTTGGAATAAAAATTCTTTTGCTAAACATGAGGATTAAAGTTTGTTTTGTTTAGATTAGCTATTGAATTTTTTCCAAAGTAATTTGATCACAGGAAACCAATTGGGTTGAAGTAGTAGACATTAAATTACAAGTCATGAATTACAAATGAATAGATGCTTGGAATGATGAAAAGAAAGCTTGTATAATTTATGATAGATTTCTCAATTGATTTGATGCAATTGCTTGAGGACAAGCAAGAGTTTAAGTGTGGGGGAATTTGATAGAGCCATTTTATACTAAATCTTTATAGTATAAATTGTGTTAAATTATTATTGATTTTATAGAAATCATAAGGAAATGGTACTTTAATTCTATCATCGTGATAAATCAGGTTAAATGGAGTCAAGGATGCTAATTCAAGTATTTTAGAGAAGTCATCTACAACTTGGATCAAGACAAGAAATTACACCACCGGAGGAAGCACGGTTTGAGGCACGGCCAAGGTTCAAACCGTGTTACACACTAGACAAGAAGGCGAAAATGAGGTCTTTGAACAGAGAGAGACACGGCTTAAGGCACGGCCGTGGTGGAACCCGTGGGATAAACCGTGCTTGAAGCCGTGGTGGAAGATAGATGTGCCAAGGAGAAGAAAGTGTGGAACATCAACCAGATGAAGACATGGCTTGAAATCTAACCGTGGTTTTAACCGTACTACACACTGGATACGGATGAAGACTTGAAGATTATGCACAAACTAAGGCACGGCTTGAAATCTGGCCGTGTGTGTAACCGTGGTTCACACTGGGCGCGGTTGAAGACTTGAAGATTATGCACAGAGGATGGCACGGCTTAACCCACGGCCGTGTGGTGGGGCGTGCTAGGCAGACGTATCTTCAATTCTCGAAATCTACTTGAAAAAGGAAAGATATTTTCGTATCTTGCTAGCAAAAGATCACATGCTATCCATCTAATAGTATAAATAGAGCCAACCCTAGAGGGTTAGGACAACTTTTGATCTCGGAATCTTGGATCTTAAAGAAGGAAACGTGGAGGCAGAGCAAGCAACCGGGTTCATTATGTTTCTATCTTTTATTTTCGTTTTATTGATGAACATGAGTAGCTAAGCTACTTTTCTAACCAAAGGGTCATAGATATTTAATTCTCCACGAATTGTGAGGTCTAATTGACTTGTATTTATTCTATTCTTTGCTTTCGGGTATTCATATATCTTCTAATCGTTTTGTCATTATTATCTTTGTTGATTGGTATGAATAGAGCTCTTCTACTCAATTAGCAAGTTAATATATTGTCAACTAGCACGTCAAATTCGTAATTGTTTGATTGTTCTAGTCTTAGTGACGCAATAACATGTTTGGTTATAAAAGAGATGATCGAATTCATGTTATGGAGGTGTGTGATCATGTTTAAATAGGTTATCTTATAATCTACTGGCATGAATTGGTAGTCTCTCTAGATCTTAATGCTATTGATAGATTAAATCCTAAGCGCTTGTCTAAGGGTTGTTTAATCAATAAGAGAAATAATTCAAAGCGCTTGTCTGAGGTTATCGAGGAAGTAAGGAGAGATAAGTTGTTAGAGCTTGTTAATAACCATAACCAATTTATCTAGAACAAGAATCGAGAACATTTGCATCGATGATCAATTCCTAGAATTAAACCATCTTGATTCCTTTGGCTAGGCTTTTACCAATATCTGATTTTCTTACCTTGTTTTATTTTATTTGATTCACAAACAAAACCCCCCCATTTTCCTTTTTCTTATTGTTCTCTTTGAATAGAAATATCTTTACCAATCCCTGTGGATTCGACCCTACTCACCACTATATGCAAATCATATAATTGTCTAGGAGTAGGTTTTATTTTTGTTGGATTCGACACCCATCAAATTTTGGCGCCGTTGCCGAGGATCGAACTCGGGTCACCCGCGTGACAAGCGGGAATACTTACCACTATACTACCCTACTCTTGGATCGAACCCGGGTCACCCGGGCCATGGCAATTTGATAGGAAGGTTGTGCATGATGGCTTTTCTAACAAGTATACGCTTATTCACCATGGGAAAAGCTTTAATCTTAAACCGTTAACACTCGAGTAGGTGTATGAGGATCAATTGCAGCTACAACAGTCTTTTGCAAAACATAAGGTGAGTTAAAAGCAGAGTGAGAGTGAGGGAGCAAAAGACAATGAGAAGAAAAAGGAATATAAAAGTCAAGATCAAAAGGAAAAGGAGAGGAAGGCTGGAAACAGTGTGAGAGGCCAAGTTGAAGGGGAATCAACTTTGGTGGTGAGTGAAAAGGAGAGGGCAGCCTTGCAAAAGGAGAGTTGTGTGGCAAGAGCAAGTGTAGTGAGCAGAGCGTTAGTGATGAAGCAACCTATGTTGTTTCTGGTTTTTAAGGAAACATATTTGACTACTAATGAATTATCTAACTCTTTGCCTAGTGTGGTTATGTCTTTTGTGCAGGACTTTGAAGATGTCTTTCTTGAGGAGATTCCAAAGGGATTACCACCTGTTCATGGTATTGAGCACCAGATTGACCTTATACCCGAAGCATTGATTCCAAACAAGCCAGCTTACAGGAACACCCCGGAGGAAGCAAAGGAACTCCAAAGGCAGGTTGAAGAATTAATGGAGAAGGGGTACGTGAGGGAGAGCATGAGTCCATGTGCAGTGCCTGTGATTTTGGTGCCTAAGAAGGATGGGACATGGAGAATGCGTGTTAACTGCCGCGCCAGCAACAACATCACGGTAAAGTATTGTCATACCATTCCTTGTTTAGATGACTTCTTAGAATGGTTATATGAGTATAGTGTCATTCCTCATGAGCCTTGGATAGACATTTCCATAGATTTTGTGTTAGGATTATTTAGGCCAAGGTATGGTCGAGATTCTATTTTTGTGGTTGTGGATAGGAATTCTAAAATGGTTCATTTCTTTCCTTGTCATAAAACTGATGATGCTATACACATTGTTGATTTGTTCTTTAGAAAGGTAATGCGTCCGCATGGTATACCTAGAAGCATTGTTAGTGATCGAGGTGAGAAATTTTTTAGTCATTTCTGGAGAGTATTGTGGGAAAAGTTAGGAACTAAACGAATGTTTTCGATTATCTGTCACCCACAAACTGATGGGAAAATTGATGTGGTTAACAGGACTTTAATTCAATTGTTAGGGGCAATCATAGAGAAGAACATTAGGACTTGGCAGGGTTGCCTACCATTTGTAGAGTTTGCATGTAATAGGGCTTTAAATAGCATTATTCATTATTCACCATCTGAGATTATGTATGGTTTAAACCCATTGGTTACTATTTATTTATTGCCATTGCAACCTAAAAAGTTTGTGAGTTTTGAAGCTGATTCTAAGGCAGATTTCGTGAGAAGGCTAAACATTGAATGAAGAACTGAGCAGTATGTGAAACAAGCCAACAAAGGTTGTCAACAAGCTGTTTTTGAACCTAGAGATTGGATTTGGGTTCACATGCGCAAAGAGCAGATTCCCGTACAACATAGATCTAAATTACTTCTTAGAGGCTATGGACTAATTCAAATTCTTGAATACATCCATGATATAGCATACAAGAAAGATTTACCAGGTAAGTATCCAGTAAGTGTCACGTTTAATGTTACTGATCTGAGTCCATTTGATGCAGGAAATGATTTGAGAACAAATCCTTTTCAAGAGGAGGGGAATGATGAGATCCGGGATGAGAGCCAAGCCGGAAGAAGAAATGTGGATCCTCTTGAAGTGCCGCTTGGACCGATCATAAGAAATCAAGCAAAACGATTCAAGGAAGCACTTAACGAGTTGATAAAGGTTGTCCATGAAGCCAGAAAGGATTGGAGCAATCATGAAGTTGGAACGGATTGGAACAACCATTGGAAGACCCTTGCTTTTGTACAAGTTATACTGGACACGGGTTGAAGAGGGCGTGTATTTTCAAGGCACGGTCGTATATGGAGTCAAGCAAATCCACAGACAGATACACGGCTAAAGTATACGGGCGTGTATTTTGCCAGAAGTTGCATAGAAAGATACACGGCCAAAGTACACGGGCGTGTATGTTGCCAGAGGTTGCACAGAAAAGTACACGGCCAAAGTACACGGGCGTATACACGACCGTATATCCCCTGTCGGCCAGCTTGTTCTGTTTCGCGTTTTTATGTCACTTAACTAAACTACGTCGTTTTGGACTTGTTTTTTACACGAATTGTAACCCTAGTATAAAAGCTCCTAGGGTTTAGAACAACTAGAACATACATCTTTGAACATTAAACACTTTTGAGAGGCACCTCTCTTGGTTCTTCAAGAACTAATTCGAACTTATCGGATTGATTTCCGTGGCGTTCATCCCGACTTATCAATCGGTCTTTCATCCCGATTGTGGCGTCTTCACTTTTATACCAAGGTTCTTGTCTCGCTTATAAACAACGGGTCGCGATTTCCACTTTAGGTGTTTGGGCGTCTTAGGCAATGAATTTCCGAACGTATTGGTATTGGGTTTTGTCACGAGTTGGTGTGGTTCGTATCACATACAAGGTTGAATAACACATTTGAGAGAATTCCTCTCTTGGTTCTTTAAAGAACTTCGCTTGAACTTATCGGATTTTCTTCTACGGCATTCATCCCGACTTATCAATCGATCTTTCATCCCGATTGTGGCATCCACATAATATACTAAGGTTCTTGCCTCACTTATAGGCAACGGGTCGCGGTTCCACTTGTTTGTTTTGGCATCTTGGGTAGCAATTCCGAACGTATTGGTATTGGGTTTCGTCACACGTGTGCGTGGTTCGTATCAATTAGGTATCAGAGCCTAGGTTTGTTAAAACATCAGTTCGGTTTGAGGAAGGTAACATCAAAACCCTAACTCCAATCATTCATATCAATTGTTCATATCAAGTTCATAGTGTTAATTGTCTATTGAAAGTGTAATACCTCCTATTCATTGTTGTTACCAAAAAAAAAAATCACGACAAAAAAAAAAGAACGAGATCAAGAGAAAAAACAAAGGCAACAAAAAGGAAAGAAAAGGAGGAAAATTTCGAGCACCTAGAGTTGTTTTGAATTCTACGGAAGGGATTGGTGTAGTTTAGGGTTAGTTCCAAGAGAATTGAGAAGAGGAATTGGTGAGTTGATATCATCATTGCTTGTGAGAATACACGAGTGACTGTGTGATATCATCCTTTGAGTGAAACACGTAAGGGAGTGTACCGTGAGGCTTAATCATATATATTTGTGTTAGTACTAACCTTTTTTCTACAGGAACTATGTCAAGGCAACATTCTCCTGAAGGTGAGAGGGGAAGGTTTGATGCTAGGTTAGTGATTGAGGCGTTGAGGAGTGAGATGAAGAGGATGTTTCAGAAGGGCATGGAACAAATTCATGAGACGGTGGAGCAAAAACTAGAGCAATCTAAAAACGTCTTCCAAGGGCGCAAGAGGGAGAGTTGTTCTAAGAGAATACAAAGGGGTGGAGATGAAATGTCTAATGATAAATTTAATGAACCTTCTGTTGGGAGTTATAGAGGTTATAGTGGTAGGAATGGAAGAACTAGGGATTGGGAAGATAAAGGAGATAGGAATAGAGAGGATAATCAATTGAGTAGTTGATGTACGATCTGACCGTTTTAACAAGTTAAACCCTATACTCAATCTTAGCTTACGATCAGTTCTCAAGCAAGTGTACCTATCAATTAGCAGTATAGCATAGGAGTACAGGTATCGATCCCACGAAGACTTATAAGTACTAGTACTAACGATTATCCTACTATTTAACTTCTCACTATTGATGATCTCAATTATCCTAATTATTGCTTAAATCTGAAAGATACGAATAAAATGAACAAATTAAATATAATCAAATACTCCTTTAATTAATTCGATGATCTAAACATACCCTACCCAAGATCCACCCCTAATTCTCATGCAACTTTTATTCAATTCCAACCATTCCAATGATTAATACCCAATCTCTGATCTGCGGAGTTTCTTACACTAGATTAGGGTCTTTCTCAAGATCAATAATCTCTAATCCTAATTAAGTCAATTAAGATCTCTCTTTAATTAACATAATTAAGATTGCAATAGAATCCAGGGACTCTCAATTGAACTAAACCAAAATGACCTCGTTCAATATAGAAAACCTCCTATAACCTATCTCTAGGATTACAAGGGGTCTTATTATTCATGCCAGATCTACTCTATTAAATGATTTCTCAATCTTAATAACAGAGATCTAATCTCATCCTAATACTGCGCACATATCAAGATGAACAAAATATGATTGCAACATGAATAAACTCAAAGAGTAGAATTAATTATTGAACATCAACAATTCTGATACATGACAATCCGGGGTTTCTCAAGGGATCAGGTATGAAACAATTAGTTACTCATGAATCTAATAAGAAGAACAAAACAAAAAATAATTGAGTCCATAAGGAAAATTCAAACACGAAATATCTTGGCTTCAAATCCGAAAACTATTCTGGCAACAACTTCTCTTCTCTAGAGTTCTCTTGTGCCGCCCTCCTTCTCTCCTTAGGGTTGTTCTATTTATACTTCCTAAGGAATGGCCAAGCATCTTCAGCTGGAAAGATGCAGTCGTAGCTTTCCTTTTCCAAGTGAATCTCGACACGTGAATAACAATCGCCTGACACGCCCAACAACACGGCCAGATTTCCAACCGTGTCTCCCTCTGGTCGATAATTTGTAATTCCTCATTCTTGTTCAGTGTTTGGCACGGCTAGTAACACGGCTAGTAACGCGGCTGGCAACATGGTTAGATTATAAACCATGCCAAGTTCTGGAGCTTTCCACGTCTTCGCAGCGTCTGCCACGGCTTCAAGCACACCCCAATCACAAGCCGTGCTTCCTTTCCAAGTGACAAGTTTCATCTTCAAGTGTGCCCACGGTTCATGACACGGGCGTGGCTTTACCTGTGTTGTCCATAACTAGCTTTAACTTGATCTTTTAAGCTTCAATCATGCTCCTTTTGTTATCTTTCTCCTTCTCTTTGGTATTATGCCCTGAAACTGATATATTTATCTTTTAAGTACTAAATCCGCATTGATTTTATTCAAAAGCCTACACAAATTCATCATTAATGCTCATGATTTACAAGGGTTAATTTACTCTTATCAAATTTCCCCACACTTAAGCTTTTACTTGTCCTCAAGAAAACACGGATTACAGAAAACCTAAAGGACAAGTTCTCATAAGTTCCAGCAATCGAGAAGATATTTCAGCAGCATCGATTTCATGCTATACCTCAATCATTGATAATTTTTACTCAATCTTACCGTTAGTTGTATACAAAATACAAATACTAAAATTCCCAAAGCTAATCCAAGTAAATTAAACTATTACCCTTATCATTTAAACTAAAGTTCCTAAAGTCAAAATTGCTACAAGATCGAGACTAGTAAAATAAAGTATACAATCCTTTTAACCACGGTTGTAAGCAACACAACAAGGACTAAAGGCATGTTGTATCCACTTGTCCCCTAGCTCTTCCTCTTCTGTTTCATCCAATTCTTAAGTTAATTTTGGGAGTTTACCATTAAAGAACTTAACTAAGTTAACCGACCCATGTAACGAACTTTCGATCAATAATCCCGAGTTCATCACTCGAGTTAACAGACGTTATTCCCTCAGCGTAGAAGGCGTCCCTAGGATTTACTTGTTCGAGTCCAATTAACTCATTCAATTAATTAATTAATTAATTAAGATGGTTTCCTTGGTCAGTAAGTCCCAGACCAGGCGATCTTAGGCTACTAGGTTTAAAAATACCCCTTCGAACCTCTACCATCTCAATCAATCACTATCATTCATATAAGCTCTTTTAAGTTCAGTTTTCTCGAACTTTTCTCACGACCATTGTAGTGAGCTTTCAGCCATTGATCCCAAGTTCGTCACCCAAGTCAATAGATGTTATTCCTTAAACAGGCATCTCTCATGCTTAATTACTCGAGTTTATGAGGCCCACTTCTGAACTATTTACATATTAATATATTCTTCCATTACTCCCATTTTTTATTTTTTTTTTACACTTCTTCGAAAAGGAATCACCAAGTTACAAGTATCATTTGCTCCTTCACTCCAAGTTATATAGCTTACCTACTGAGCAAAAAGAAGGGCATACTAAACTCACTAGTGACCTTAATCCAATCTCACTTCTCGAAAGTAAAGGTTAAATGACAAGTAAGTTTACTTCACTTGGATTTCATCTTGTAATTTTAGCAATGTATCTCTAATACATAATAAGAGAATAAAAATTGTTAAAGATGTTCCACGGGAGTATAAACAAATCTCAGCAGTCCTTGATTGTCAAAAGTCATCATCGCTTATACCTTAATTAAGAGGAAATTACATTTTTGATTGCACAACCCTTGTATCCTAGTTTCGTTTTCCTAACCCCCTTCCCTACACTTATAATAGACATTGTCCCCAATGTCCTCATGAAATGCATAAAGGGAAGCAAAGAATAAAAGCAAAAAAGAAAACAAAAGGAAAATGAAAAACTTCCCTGAATTCTCTTACAACGCGGATCTTTAACAGAAAGTCAAGCGACACACAAGTAGAGTCATGAGAACCTCTGCTAAACGTAACGGGTCGGTGTACTTTGAAAGCTTGTATCTCACAACAAAAAAGAACAAAACAAAACAAAAGAAACTCATAATCGACTGAAAATAAAGCTAACTATCATCAGCATTTTCTATTTCAAACATTAGTGGTTGGTCAGTCCTCCAGAATCAAACAAATCAGGACAGTAAAAACAAAAGTAAAATGGTTGTTCTGCACAATCGTCCAAATCTCTCGGGTTCAACTTCCATCGATCCACTTGCGAGATCAACTACTGAAGTCATCATCCGATGGCAATGGTATAGTGCCCGATCGGCGAGGAGAATCAAATCCAATCACCTCAGTATCCTGCTGATTGCTCGCTTCGGCAGTAGCAACTGTGGGACTTTCATGTCGTGCCATGAAAGCTGCACTCGAGGATTCTCCAAAATGAAAACCAAGATCATATGCACCACTCGAGTGACGATCTCCTCTAGAAACAACCCGAGTAGCTTGTGATGCTACATCCTCATCGCTAAAGCCACCACATGGGGGAAGATCTACCCCCAATTTCTCACCAATACGGGATAAACACGTGACCAAATAACTCTTCAAGCCCTTCACCCGCTTTGACTGCCTGGCTTGTTCTCTCTTAATTTCTTCCAAATCCGCAGTCAATCTCTTTACAGAATCTGCTAGCTCCTGGTTTGGTCCGGCCTGCTCTTGAGCTTGGTCTTGAGTTCGCACTTGCTCCTCATTCTGCTCGGGTTCTATCTCCGGCTCTTGTTGTTCGTCAAATGCATCCAGTATGCGAAACCTCCACCTCCGCGAAACACTCTCAGGGAGAGAGGTACTCCTGCCACAACTGTCCCTGGGAACCCGGGTTGGAAAGACACCATAATTTTTCAAAATACGGGTAATCCAGGAACCGACAAAAACCTTGTGATGCCCCAGATCGCACTGCTTTTTTAAACACCAAACAGTTGCTAATCCAACATTAACCCGGGTACCCGTGATCATATACTCCATAGCTGGTACAGGTCTGAAGCATTCATAACCCCCTGAGAATCACCTCTACCAGTGGTTGAACGGGCCAGAATGTAATGAAGTACACGTACGGCAGGATCCCTTAAATGGCTCCCTTAGATTTGGAGGGATCATATCCACCATCACCCATACTGCTCCACACTCGATACTGCAGTAGGCCCCTAGGAAAGGCATCTGGAAGCTGCGAGAATTCATTGGAGTCGATAAACTCATTATCGTAAATACCCAAGCACTTGATGAAGCCTCTCATTTCAATACGGTGGTAACTCCCTTGGTAGTAGAAGGAGACCACGTTATCAAGCTGGGTATGCCGGCCGAAACTAAGCTTGAATGTGGCGACGAAATCATAGCTCAACGAAGAATACACGTCCTCTTCAATGCTCAGAAGTGCTCTCAAAGCTGGATCGTTCAAAAATTGATCAAATTGTTCCACCAACCCATACCGAGCCAACATATCCCAATCGACTACTACATTAGGCATGAATACCTTCCTTTCTCGCACCGTATCATACTTACCTTCATCCTCCCTCCGCAAGTTAGGAGGATAGCGTCTCGTAGGCCTAGAGGAACCCCCAACTGAACGAGGTTGAGCATTCTTGCGCGCTACGGTCTTCGTCCTAGGCATCTTGGATACACCACGCTTAAGAAATCTCTAAAGATTGATGAATAATGTTCTTCACCTAGTGGAAACAACGGAGAGGCAAGAAAAAGAACGAAGATGCGGAGAGAAGTAATTTGGGAATGAGGAGAGAAGTGTAGTGCAAGGTGTTTTATTTCTGATAATTGCGAACCCTAAAGGCTATTGACGACACGGTTTCAAAACTGGGTGTGTTATAAGCCGTGCCATACACTGGTCTGTATAAAAGAACTTGGAAAAATCTTACCTTTGGCACGGCTTGTAACTTTGCCGTGCTTGTAACCGTACCATCCCCTGGAATGAAGCACCTTTCACAAATGCCCGTGCACTTTGGTGTGGCTTAGACCATGTCGTACCCTCTTTGTTAAAATCTTACCTGCGAAACCACCACTCACAAATGTATGGATGATGACAGTAAAAAGGAAAAACTAACCTAGTAGATGCATGGGTTGCCTCCCAGCCAGCACTTTTGTTTAATGTCGTTGGCTCGACCTAAGGAATAGAAAAAGGTCAGTTATGGATTCGAATAAGGGTCAGCTCCGCTCTTTCTTCAAAGACCCTCTTGTCTCCTAAGTAATGTTTAAGTCTCTATCCATTGACCTTGAAAATACCCTTTTCAGGGTGTTCTAACTCTACCGTGCCATAGGGGAAAACGTTCTTTACCCGAAAAGGACCTGACCATTTTGATTTGAGTTTCCCCGGAAAAAGTTTTAATCTCCTTCCTCAAATTGCTTATGCTGGCGCAACCTTGCGTCATGATATGCTTTAGCTCTCTCCTTATAGAAACTAGTGTTGTCATAGGCCGTAAGTCTTAACTCATCAAGCTCATTAATCTGCCTTTTCCTATGATCTCCTGACTTGTCGAGATTGAGGTTGATAGTCTTGATTGCCCAGAATGCCCGATGCTGAATCTCAACTGGTAAGTGACATGCTTTCCCATATACTAACCGGAAAGGAGTTGTATCAAGTGGTGTTTTGTAGGCCGTCCTATAAGCCCATAACGCATCGTCTAACCTATCTGCCCAATCTCACCTATACTGGAGAGTTAATCTCATTAAGATGCGCTTTAGCTCTCTATTTGTCAACTCTACTTGCCCACTTGTCTGTGGATGATAAGGAGTGGTGAGACGGTGAGTCACTCCATATCTTTTTAGGACTTTTTCAATCTGAGAGTTGCAAAAATGTGTACCCCGATCACTAATTAGTGCTCGAGGCACCCAAAAACGACAAAAGAGCTTCTTGAGGAACTTGGCAACCACCTTAGCATCATTTGTTGGTAGAGCTTGTGCTTCAACCCACTTAGACACATAATCCACTGCTACCAATATATACTTGTTTCCATATGAAGGAGGAAATGGCCCCATAAAATCAATACCCCATACATCAAACACCTCGCACTCCAGAATATAGTGCTGTGGCATTTCGTCCCTCCTTGAAATGTTGCCATCTCTCTAGCATCGATTGCACCGAGCTACAAAACTTTGGGCATCCTTGAATACTGACGGCTAATAAAAACTAGCTTCTAGCACTTTGTGGGCTATCCTATTGGCACCATGGTGTCCTCCAGTGGGTCCACTATGGCAATGGTTCAAGATCTCCCGTCTTTTCTCATGTGAAACACAACGCCTGATCATTTGGTCTGAGCAATACCTGAACGAGTAAGGGTCTTCCCAATAGTAATACTTCAGGTCAGTAAAGAATTTCTTTTTCTGTTGCTTTGACAAGTCTTGTGGAAGGACCCTAGCCACTAGATAGTTGGCCATGTCTGCAAACCATGGGGACTCCAAACTGCTAACTTTGTTGACGGAATACAAATTCTCCTTAGGAAATCTATCGTTAATATCTTCTTCCCTCAGCTGCTCCACACATGGGTTCTCCAATCGAGATAGACGATCCGCTGCGAGGTTTTCTGCTCCCTTTTTGTCTCTGATCTCAAGATTAAATTCTTGCAATAGGAGTATCCACCCGATGAGGCGGGGTTTTGCATCCGTCTTGGTCATTAAATATCTCAATGCGAAGTGGTCAGTATACACTATCACCTTAGAAAGAACATGATAAGATTGGAATTTGTCAAAAGCAAACACTACTGCTAATAACTCCTTCTCAGTGGTGGTATAATTCTCTTGAGCCCCGATTAGAGTTTTGCTAGCATAGTATATCGGTTGGAAATACTTATCTTTTCTTTGACCTAGGACAGCTCCTACAGCATAGTCGCTGGCATCGCACATCAGTTCAAATGGTAGGTTCTAATCTGGAGCCACCATGATAGGAGCTTCGGTCAGTTTCTCCTTCAGCGCCTCAAAGGCTTGGAGACATTCATCATTGAAATCAAAGGCGATGTTCTTCTCCAGCAACCTGGTGAGAGGACGAGCAATTTTGGCAAAATCCTTGATGAATCGTCTATAGAATCCTACATGTCCCAGAAAACTCCGAATAGCTTTAACCGAAGAGGGTGGGGGAAGTTTGGCTATAGTATCAACCTTGGCGTTGTCTACTTCAATCCCCTGCTGAGATATTTTGTGCCTTAAGACAATACCTTCAGTCACCATGAAGTGACACTTCTCCCAATTCAAGACCAAGTTAGTTTCTTCACAACGTATGAGCACCCTTTCCAAATTCTGTAAGAAAGAATCAAATGAATTCCCAAACACGGAAAAGTCATCCATGAATACTTCCATAATATCTTCAACCAGATCTTCAAAAATCGCTAACATGCACCGCTGAAAGGTGGCCGGTGCATTACATAGTCCAAAGGGCATCCTCTTGTAAGCAAATGTGCCATAGGGACATGTAAAGGTAGTTTTCTCTTGATCTTCAAGGGAAATCTGAATCTGGTAATATCCCGACATCCCATCTAGAAAACAGTAAAACATATGTCCCGCAAGCCTCTCCAACATCTGATCGACAAAAAGGTAAAGGAAAATGGTCCTTGCATGTGGCTTCATTTAATTTGCGATAGTCAATGCAGACTCGCCATCCCGTTACTATCCTCATTGGTATGAGCTCATTATTCTCATTTGGGACCATCGTCATCTCCCCCTTCTTTGGCACCACCTGGATGGGGCTTACCCATGAACTATCATAAATGGGATAAATTAGCCCAGCATCTAACAAATTGATTACCTCTTTCTTAATGACTTCTTTCATGTTTGGATTAAGTCGTCTTTGAGCTTGCACCACTGGTTTGAAATTGTCTTCCATCAGGATTTTCTGTGTGCAAAAAGATGGACTAACCCCTTGGATATCCGCGATTTTCCATGCCAAGGCACGCTTATGCTCCTTCAATATCTTCAAGAGCTTTTCCTTTTGACCAATGGTTAGCCCAGCTGCAATGATGACCGGCAACTGAGAATCCTTCTCTAAGAAAGCATACTCCAGATAGTCAGGGAGTTGCCTTAGCTCCAGAATTGGAGGATCTTCAATAGAAGGCTTCAATCTGGCAACATCTCCTGCATCAATATTCTCCCTCTCTGTTTTTATCCCAAGTTCATCCTTACCATCAAGATGGGTCAACATTTCTTGTATTGCACAATCTTCTGTCTCTTCAATATTGCATACTCTCAAACTTAACTCTAATGGATCCTTGCATAAGATATCTTCCACGACGGTATCAGTTAAATAAATTGCATAACAAGTATCATCAGAATTTACCGATTTCTTCATCACAGCTGGGATTTGTATTACTAACTCGTCTCCCCCAATGCGCAGCACTAATCGGCCCTCAGCCACATCAATGATTGCTCGGGCTGTGGCTAAAAAGGGGCGTCCCAAGATTAGAGGAACTTCAGTGTCAACTTCCATGTCCAGGATCACAAAATCAATCGGGAAGATGAAAGTTTCTACTTTTACTAATACATCTTCAATGACCCCTCTAAGAAACTTCACTGATCGGTCTACCAATTGAAGGCTCATTCGTGTGGGTTTGGGCTCCCCTAATCCCAGCTTTTGAAAGAGGGAATATGGCATCAAATTTATGCTAGCCCCTAGATCTGCCAATGCTTTTTCTACAGGTAAATTACCAATGAAACATGGTATGGTGAAACTCCCTGGATCTTTCAATTTCTTTGGAAGCTTGTTTAGTTAAATTGGAGAACAACTCGCACCAATTGTTGCAGTGGAGATCTCTTCCATCTTCTTCTTATTAGATAGTAAATCTTTCAAGAACTTGGCATACCGGGGCATCTGAGAAAGGGCTTCCATAAGTGGTAAGTTGATATATAACTGTTTGAACAAATCCAAAAACTTACCGAAATGTTCCCGGTCCTTATCGTTTCGCAGCCTAGCAGGATATGGCAATGGGGGTTTATAGGGCTGGAAGATAGGTGTCTTCTTAGCTTCCAAGTCTTTTGTTCGTTCCTCTATAATTATGCCTTTTTTTGCATTATTAGTGGTCTCGCCTTTATCAACAGTCTCATTCTCCTTCCTACTAACAGGAGTTTCCCCAACCTTGTCTGATTTCACTTCCTTTCCACTCCTAAGAATTACTGCCTTCACGTGTTCCCTTGGGTTGGTCTCTGTATTTCCAAGAAGAGACCCTTGTGGTCGCTCAGCAAGCGCTTTAGAGATTTGCCCCATCTGATTTTCCAAGTTGTGGATTGAGGCTTCATGATTTCTTAGAGCTGCCTCTGTAGATTGCTGGCGTTGCTCCGACACTTGAATGAACTTCGCAATCATATCCTCAAGGCTAGATTTCTTTTCTTGGAAAGGAGGTGGAGCTAGTCTTTGGAATCCTGGAGCGGGTGCATTACTGATAGAGCCATTTTATACTCAATCTTTATAGTATAAATTGTGTTAAATTATTATTGATTTTATAGAAATCATAAGGAAATGGTACTTTAATTCTATCATCGTGATAAATCAGGTTAAATGGAGTTAAGGATGCTAATTCAAGTATTTTAGAGAAGTCATCTACAACTTGGATCAAGACAAGGAATTACACCACTGGAGGAAGCACGGTTTGAGGCACGGCCAAGGTTTAAACCGTGCTACACACTGGACAAGAAGGCGAAAATGAGGACTTACAACAGAGAGAGACACGGCTTAAGGCACGGCCGTGGTGGAAGCCGTGGGATAAACCGTGCTTGAAGCCGTGGTGGAAGCTAGGTGTGCCAATGAGAAGAAAGTGTGGAACATCAACCAGATGATGGCACGGCTTGAAATCTAGCCGTGGGTGTAACCGTGGTACACACTGGACACGAATGAGGACTTGAAGATTATGCACAGATGAAGGCACGGCTTGAAATCTGGCCGTGTGTGTAATCGTGGCTCACACTGGTCACGGTTGTAGACTTGAAGAATATGCACAGAGGATGGCACGGCTTGAACCACGGCCGTGTGGTAGGGCGTGCCAGGCAGACGAATCTTCACTTCTCGAAATCTACTTGGAAAAGGAAAGATATTTTCGTATCTTGCTAGCAAAAGATCACATGCCATCTCCCTAACAATATAAATAGAACCAACCCTAGAGGGTTAGGACAACTTTTGAACTTTTGATCTTGGAATCTTGGATCTTGAAGAAGGAAACGCGGAGGCAGAGCAGGCAACCAGGTTCATTATGTTTCTATCTTTTATTTTCGTTTTATTGATGAACATGAGTAGCTAAGCTACTTTTCTAGCCAAAGGGTCATAGATGTTTAATTCTCCACGAATTGTGAGGTCTAATTGACTTGTATTTATTCTATTCTTCGCTTTCGGGTATTCATATATCTTCTAATCGTTTTGTCATTATTATCTTTGTTGATTGGTATGAATAGAGCTCTTCTACTCAATTAACAAGTTAATATATTGTCAACTAGCACGCCAAATCCGTAATTGTTTGATTGTTCTGGTCTTAGTGACGCAATAACATGTTTGGTTATAAAAGAGATGATCAAATTCATGTTATGGAGGTGTGTGATCATGTTTAAATAGGTTATCTTATAATCTACTGGCATGAATTGGTGGTCTCTCTAGATCTTAATGCTATTGATAGATTAAATCCTAAGCGCTTGTCTAAGGGTTGTTTAATCAATAAGAGAAATAATTCAAAGCGCTTGTCTGAGGTTATCGAGGAAGTAAGGAGAGATAGGTTATTAGAGCTTGTTAATAACCATAACCAATTTATCTAGGAACAAGAATAGAGAACATTTGCATCAATGATCAATTCCTAGAATTAAACCATCTTGATTCCTTTGGCTAGGCTTTTTATCAATATACAACTTTCTTATCTTGTTTTAACTTTATTCAATTCGCAAAACAACCCCCCCCCCCCCCCCCCCCCCCCACCATTTTCCTTTTCCTTTTATTCTCCTTGAATAGAAATAAGTTTAACCAATCTTTGTGGATTCGACCCTACTCAGCACTATATGCAAATCATATAATTGTCTAGGAGTAGGTTTTATTTTTGTTGGATTCGACACCCATCAAATTTTGGCGCCGTTGCCGGGGATTGGTGTCAAATTTATTTCTATTCTTGTATGACTCGTTCTTCTCAGACAGGTGAACTAACTTATAATCTGGAGATTAAGAAGACTCTAAAGAGGTTGCGACAAGAAGCTAGATCATCCCCCGGACCGAACTTAGTATCGGACTTGTCAGATTCATCCTTTGATTCTGAAAAAGAGGACGACATGGCAAATCTCGAGAGAACCTTAAGGGAGTTGGCTGCACCGGATGTGAATCAACAACCACTTTGTATTCACTATCCCGAACTAGCTGTGGAATTCGAATTTAAATCTGGGTTGATACATCTGCTACCTACATTTCATGGTCTTGAGAATGAAGATCCTCATAAGCATTTGAAAGAGTTCCATATAGTGTGTTCTAGTATGAGGCCGTAAGGAATAACCGGCGATCAAATCAAGCTACGTGCTTTTCCATTTTCTTTAAGTACTAAAGCTAAAGATTGGTTGTTTTATTTGCCTCCAGGTTCTATCACCACTTGGACAGATATGGTAAGACTCTTCTTGGACAAATTCTTCCCCGCATCCAGAGCCGCTGGTATAAGAAGAGAAATTTGTGGTATAAAACAGAGGGACACCGAGACTCTTCATGAGTATTGGGAGAGGTTCAAGCAACTTTGTGCAAGCTGCCCACAACATGCGATATCTGAACAACTCCTTATCCAATACTTCTACGAGGGCCTACTTCCGATGGAGAGGAAAATGATAGATGCTGTAAGTGGAGGCGCCATAGTAAACAAAACCCCTGGTCAAGCTAGGGAATTGATCTCCATTATGGCTGCCAATTCGCAAAAATTTGGGCATAGGCATGATACGTCTTCAAGGAAGGTAAATGAGGTAAATGTGTCTAACCTTGAACATCAAATTTCTAATCTTACCTCCTTTGTGCAGCAGCTAGCTCTTCGAAAAACGCAGCAGATGAAGGCTTGTGGAATTTGCGCTGCTCCTAATCATCCGACCGACATGTGCCCCACATTGCAAGATGACAATCATGAACACGCCAATGCTGTAGGTAGATTTCCAGGACAACCGCAAAGGAAGTATGACCCCTACTCGAATACTTACAATCCTGGATGGAGGGATCATCCTAACTTCCGATATGGCAATAACCCACAAAGTTTCCAACAATTCCAGCCTAAGCCATCACACCACGTACCCTAAGCTCCTTCCACTTCAGGTATATCTCTTGAGGATATTGTTAAGTCTCTAGCTGTGAATACCAAACAATTTCAGGAGGAAACAAAGCAAAGCATTCAAAACTTGGAGAATCAGGTAAGCTAACTTGCTTCAGTCGTAAACAGGTTAGAAACTCAAGGTAAGTTACCTTCTCAAACTATTACAAACCCGAAGCAAAGCGTTAATGCAATTACCTTGAGAAGTGGAACAGAATTGCAGGGACCAAATAAGAAAGGACATCCGTCTAATCTCGAGGAAGAGACCAAGAAAGAGATTTCGACTCCAAGCCAGTAGGGCGACCAGATTAGCAAGCCTCTAGTTGAGCCATCGAAGGTCACATTGATACCACCTCCTTTCCCCTCCAGATTAGCGAAATCCAAGAATGAAGCGGAAGAAGAAGAGATTCTGGAAACTTTTCGCAAAGTCGAGGTAAATATTCCTTTGCTTGATGCAATTAAGAAAATACCGCGCTATGCTAGATTTCTCAAAGACTTATGCACTAACAAAAGGAAGTTGAAAGGCAATGAAAAAATTAGTGTGAGTGAAAATGTTTCAGCTATTATTCAGAAGAAGCTTCCTCCTAAATGCAAGGATCCAGGTATGTTTACTATTCCTTGCAAAATAGGTAATCTTGGAATCGTTAAAGCCATGTGTGATCTAAGAGCTTCTATCAATGTCATGCCTTTGTCTGTTTATCAACGTTTAAATGTTAGTCCTTTAAAGGAAACGGGTATTATTGTTTAACTTGCTGATAGGTCCAATGTTTATCCTGAGGGAGTTCTAGAGGATGTTTTAGTTCAAGTCAATGGGTTTGTTTTTCCTGCTGATTTTTATGTGCTTGACATGGACGATAGTGATTCTCATACTTCATCACTGATATTATTAGGGCGACCATTCCTTAAGACTTCTAAAACGAAAATCGATGTAAATGATGGCACCCTCACTATGGAATTTGATGGTGAAGTGATTAAATCTAACATTTATGATGCCATGAAACATCCTAACGATATCTCTCCTGTTTTTGTTACGGATGTTATTAACCCATCACCACAGGCACCAAGGCTGGAATCAAAATCCTTATCCGAATATTTAGCCAGGAACGTCTAGCCAAAGACGTTAAAGAAAGGCGCTTCATGGGAGGCAACCCATGTAAAAAAAAAAAAAAAAGTTTTGTTTTGCATTAGTTTTGTTTTGTTTTAGTTTAGTTTGTTTTGATTTTAGTGTAGTTTTGAACTCTTTGGATCGGCTGCAGCAAGGATACATATCATCAGATGACACTTTCCAGAGCTTAAAGGGAGCACTCCAATACCAGGGAAGTACCAATATTTCCTTTCTCTTATTCTGTAATGTCCTTTGTGTTGTTAATTCCTCTTCAATTGTGTTGAATTAGGAACAGTGAGGACACTGTTCAAGCTAAGTGTGGGGGAGAGGATAATAAAATATAGAGAATAGAGAACTAACTTATACTCTGAATGTTTGTCCTTAAGCAATTTTAAGCCAAAGTTTTTCAAAATTATCATGAAATCTAGAGATTGTACTAAATGTTGTAATAAGCATCTACAAAATGTGAAATTGACTTGTTCAAATGTTTTACTCACCCACTGCTGTGATTAGAATACATGGTTAAAATTAAGTAGTGAAATCTTTAAGAAACAAATTTACTTTGTATTTAGCTTTAGAATTGGAAGTCTAAGAGTAAGTCGAGTCCCTAAGTGAAAAATAAACAAGTTTACTTCTAGGTTATATTAGCTACTGTATACTCTTTGAAGTTGTTTGTAAAGCAATCATAACACTTAGTAAAAAAAAAAAAAAAGGAAGAATCAAGCATAGCCATTACTCCAATGATTCAACTAATTGAGTCAAGAGTATTCAAACTTGAATGTTAGAGTGAGGAAGAGTCCGTAGGGGTATCTCAAAACCCGGTCACTTGAGTGATGAGCTCGGGATGTTGCCGACTCAATGAACTCACTATAACGATAAGGGCGAAAAAGGCAAAAGTTCATGAAAAGAAGCGGGCAAAAACCCGTCAAAATAGATGCATGAATAAATCAAAAGGACATGAATGTGAACATTCATTGAATAAAACAAAGATGTATAAAAGGGAGAATATCTAGCAAAGAGCTTATACTATATGCTTTTACTTTATGTTGCAAGGATTATATGTTTGCTAATATCCAATGAAGTTTAATTGGGTGTTTTTCCTTAGTGGATTAAGTATTTACTTTTGGAAAAAAAAATTATTTTGCTAAACATGAGGATTAAAGTTCGTTTTGTTTAGATTAGCTATTGAATTTTGTCCATAGTAATTTGATCACAGGAAACCAATTGGGTTGAAGTAGTAGACATTAAAACTACAAGTCATGAATTACAAATGAATAGATGCTTGGAATGATGAAAAGAAAGTTTGTATAATCTATGATAGATTTCTCAATTGATTTGATGCAACTGCTTGAGGACAAGAAAGAGTTTAAGTGTGGGGGAATTTGATAGAGCCATTTTATACTCAATCTTTATAGTATAAATTGTGTTAAATTATTATTGATTTTATAGAAATCATAAGGAAATGGTACTTTAATTCTATCATCGTGATAAATCAGGTTAAATGGAGTTAAGGATGCTAATTCAAGTATTTTAGAGAAGTTATCTACAACTTGGATCAAGACAAGGAATTACACCACCGGAGGAAGCACGGTTTGAGGCACGGCCAAGGTTTAAACCGTGCTACATACTGGACAAGAAGGCGAAAATGAGGACTTACAATAGAGAGAGACACGGCTTAAGGCACGGCCGTGGTGGAAGCCGTGGGATAAACCGTGCTTGAAGCCGTGGTGGAAGCTAGGTGTGCCAATGAGAAGAAAGTGTGGAACATCAACCAGATGAAGGCACGGCTTGAAATCTAGCCGTGGGTGTAACCGTGGTACACACTGGACACGAATGAGGACTTGAAGATTATGCACAAATGAAGGCACGGCTTGAAATCTGGCCGTGTGTGTAACCGTGGCTCACACTGGTCGCGGTTGTAGACTTGAAGATTATGCACAGAGGATGGCACGGCTTAACCCACGGCCGTGTGGTGGGGCGTGCCAGGCAGACGTATCTTCAATTCTCGAAATCTACTTGAAAAAGGAAAGATATTTTCGTATCTTGCTAGCAAAAGATCACATGCTATCCATCTAATAGTATAAATAGAGCCAACCCTAGAGGGTTAGGACAACTTTTGAACTTTTGATCTTGGAATCTTGGATCTTGAAGAAGGAAACGCGGAGGCAGAGCAGGCAACCGGGTTCATTATGTTTCTATCTTTTATTTTCGTTTTATTGATGAACATGAGTAGCTAAGCTACTTTTCTAGCCAAAGGGTCATAGATGTTTAATTCTCCACGAATTGTGAGGTCTAATTGACTTGTATTTATTCTGTTCTTCGCTTTCGGGTATTCATATATCTTCTGATCGTTTTGTCATTATTATCTTTGTTGATTGGTATGAATAGAGCTCTTCTACTCAATTAGCAAGTTAATATATTGTCAACTAGCACGTCAAATCCGTAATTGTTTGATTGTTCTGGTCTTAGTGACGCAATAACATGTTTGGTTATAAAAGAGATGATCGAATTCATGTTATGGAGGTGTGTGATCATGTTTAAATAGGTTATCTTATAATCTACTGGCATGAATTGGTGGTCTCTTTAGATCTTAATGCTATTGATAGATTAAATCCTAAGCGCTTGTCTAAGGGTTGTTTAATCAATAAGAGAAATAATTCAAAGCGCTTGTCTGAGGTTATCGAGGAAGTAAGGAGAGATAGGTTGTTAGAGCTTGTTAATAACCATAACCAATTTATCTAGGAACAAGAATAGAGAACATTTGCATCGATGATCAATTCCTAGAATTAAACCATCTTGATTCCTTTGGCTAGGCTTTTTATCAATATACAACTTTCTTATCTTGTTTTAACTTTATTCAATTCGCAAAACAAACCCCCCCCCCCCATTTTCCTTTTCCTTTTATTCTCCTTGAATAGAAATAAGTTTAACCAATCTTTGTGGATTCGACCCTACTCAGCACTATATGCAAATCATATAATTGTCTAGGAGTAGGTTTTATTTTTGTTGGATTCGACACCCATCAATTACCCCTTTGAGATTGCTGATTACTCCAAGAGAAATTGGGATGATTACGCCACCCTGGATTATATGTGTTGCTATAGGGATTGTTCTGTGATCTTGTGGGATTTCCCAAATACTCAACACGCTCTATCACTTTAGATACCGCATTGTTGGAATGAGGTTCAATTGAGCAGTATTGGGATGGTTGAGATACAGCCATCCCTTCAACTTTTGAAGCGAGCGCATCTACTTTTGCTGCAATTGCTGTCATCAAATCGACCTCATAAATGCCCGCTGCCCTATGCTTTTGTCTACCATGGCTCCATTGGTGATTATTTTTTGCCATGTTCTCAAACAAACTCAACAACTCTTCCGGCGTTTTCACATTCAAAGTACCCCTAGCCGTAGCATCAATTGTCTGCCAAGTTGCATAGTCATGCCCATTATAGAAGGTGGAAACTTGCAGCCAGTTAGGCATTTGGTGATGTGGACATCGCCTAAGAAGATCCTTGAATCTGATCCATGCTTCATGCAAGGGCTCGTGATCCAGTTGGGTGAATGATGTGATATCATTTCTCAACTTGGCAGTTTTTGATGGTGGGAAATAATAGTCCAAGAAAGTCTCTGCCATCTGGGTCCAAGTGGTTATGGAATCCCGGTTTAGTGAACTAAACCACTGCCTTGCTTTACCCCGGAGAGTAAAAGGGAAAAGTCGCAATTTTAGTGCTTCCTCAGATACTCCGTTTTGCTTGACAGTTGCGCAAATATCCAAGAACATCTGAATGTGCGCATGAGGATCCTCGTCAGATAAACCGTCAAACTGGCATTGGTTGTGAATCATATGCATTGTAGAGGCCTTGATTTCGAAGTTGTTGGCCTCTATTGATGGTTGCACAATAGACAACCCAGTGCTGCTCAGAGTAGGTCGAGCATATTCAACCATCGTCCTTCGTTCATCTGCCATTGGTCCAGTATCTCTCAATCACCTTCTAAAAGTTTGGTCAATCTCAGGATCAAAGTTAAGAAGCTTAGATGAAGAGCTCCTTGTCATAAACTGCGACAGACAAACAATGAACTTAGTTTCCTCAACAAATTTGAATGGAAGCACGAATGAAGTTAATGGAAATAACTAAAAAAAATAATAAAAAAATTATAGTTAAAGTAGTAGGTGTCAAGTTTTCCTAATATTACAAGTCCCCGGCAACGGCGCCAAAAACTTGATGTACGATCTGACCGTTTTAACAAGTTAAACCCTATACTCAATCATAGCTTACGATCAGTTCTCAGGTAAGTGTACCTATCAATTAGCAGTATAGCATAAGAGTATAGGTATCGATCCCACGAAGACTTATAAGTACTAGTACTAACGATTATCCTACTATTTAACTTCTCACTATTGATGATCTCAATTATCCTAATTATTGCTTAAATCTGAAAGATACGAATAAAATGAACAAAGTAAATATAATCAAATACTCCTTTAATTAATTCGATGATCTAAACATACCCTACCCAAGATCCACCCCTAATTCTCATGCAACTTTTATTCAATTCCAACCATTCCAATGATTAATACCCAATCTCTGATCTGCGGAGTTTCTTACACTAGATTAGGGTCTTTCTCAAGATCAATAATCTCTAATCCTAATTAAATCAATTAAGATCCCTCTTTAATTAACATAATTAAGATTGCAATAGAATCCAGGGACTCTCAATTGAACTAAACCAAAATGACCTCGTTCAATACAGAAAACCTCCTATAACCTATCTCTAGGATTACAAGGGGTCTTATTATTCATGCCAAATCTACTCTATTAAATGATTTCTCAATCTTAATAACAGAGATCTAATCTCATGCTAATACTGCGCACATATCAAGATGAACAAAATATGATTGCAACATGAATAAACTCAAAGAGTAGAATTAATTATTGAACATCAACAATTCTGTTACATGACAATCCAGGGTTTCTCAAGGGATCAGGTATGAAACAATTAGTTACTCATGAATCTAATAAGAAGAACAAAGCAGAAAATAATTGAGTCCATAAGGAAAATTCAAACACGGAATATCTTGGCTTCAAATCCGAAAACTATTCTGGCAACAACTTCTCTTCTCTAGAGTTCTCTTGCGCCGCCCTCCTTCTCTCCTTAGGGTTGTTCTATTTATACTTCCTAAGGAATGGCCGAGCATCTTTAGCTGGAAAGATGCAGTCGTAACTTTCCTTTTCCAAGTGAATCTCGACACGTGAATAACAGTCACTTGACACGCCCAACAACACAGCCAGATTTCCAACCGTGTCTCCCTCTGGTCGATAATTTGTAATTCCTCATTCTTGTTCAGTGTTTAGCACAGCTAGTAACACGGCTATTGGCATAGCTAGTAACACGGCTATTGGCACGGCTAGTAACACGGCTAGTAACGCGGCTGGCAACACGGTTAGATTATAAACTGTGCCAAGTTCTAGAGCTTTCCACGTCTTCGCAGCGTCTGCCACGGCTTCAAGCACACCCCAATCACAAGCCGTGCTTCCTTTCCAAGTGATAAGTTTCATCTTCAGGTGTGCCCACGGTTCATGACACGGGCGTGGCTTTCCCTGTGTTGTCCATAACTAGCTTTAACTTGATCTTTTAAGCTTCAATCATGCTCCTTTTGTTATCTTTCTCCTTCTCTTTGGTATTATGCCCTGAAACTGATATATTTATCTGTTAAGTACTGAATCCGCATTGATTTTATTCAAAAGCCTACACAAATTCATCATTAATGCTCATGATTTACAAGGGCTAATTTACTCTTATAAGTAGTATAAAGATGAAGATTCCTCCTTTCCAAGGGAAGAATGATCCCGAGGCGCACTTAGAGTGGGAGAAGAAGGTAGAGATGGTGTTTGATTGTCACAATTATAGTGGGAGAAAGAAAGTAAAGCTTGCTGCCATTAAATTTTCGGATTATGCCATAGTGTGGTGGAATCAACTGATGTTGAATAGAAGAAGGAATTGCGAACCACCTATTGAGTCTTTGGAAGATATGAAGAGGGTGATGAAGAAGCGGTTTGTGCCTGCGTATTACTATCATGAATTACACAACAAATTGCAAACTCTTAAGCAGGGAAGCTGAAGTGTGGATAAGTATTTCAAGGAGATGGAGGTTACTATGATTAGGGCGAATGTAGAGGAGGATAGAGAGGCTACCATGGCTAGGTTTCTTGCTAAATTGAATAGAGAAATTCAAAATGTTGTAGAATTGCAGCATTATGTAGAATTGGAAGATATGGTTCATATGGCTATAAAGGTTGAGAACCAACACAGGAGGAAAGGTAGTAGTACTGCACGGTTTCAACAGGGTGCTGGTTCATCCACCTGGAAGACTAACCAATGGAAGAAAGAAGAAAAGCCTTTACCCACTAAACCAAAAGGAGAGCAGAGGCAAGTGGGTTCTACTCCTAGTAACCAAGGTAAACCTGATTTTTCTACTCCTCGAAATCATGACATTAGATGTTTTAAATGCCAAGGTAGAGGCCATATTGCTAGTCAATGTCTGAATAGGCGTGTTATGATTCTACGTGATGATGGTGAGTATGAGATTGAGGGGGGTAGTGAAGAGGATGATACGCCTCCATTAGAGGACGCTAGTGATGACGAGGAGCTTGCAATAGGAAAGTTAGTGGCAGTAGTGAAGCGAGCATTGAATGTATAGGCGAAAGAAGAAGAGGAGGTGTAATGAGAGAATATCTTTCATACTAGATGTTATTTAGGTGATCATATTTGTAGTTTGATCATTGATGGAGGGAGTTGCATTAATGTGGTGAGTACTTTTATTGTCGAGAGGCTGGGACTCAAGACTACTAAACACCCTAGTCCATATAAATTGCAGTGGCTGAATAATAGTGGCGAGACTAAGGTGAGTAAGCAAGCTTTGATTGCTTTTTGCATCGGTAGGTATGAGGATGAGGTGTTATGCGATGTAGTGCCGATGCAGGAGTGTCATGTTTTGTTGGGGAGGCCATGGCAGTTTGATAGGAAGGTTGTTCATGATGGCTTTTCTAACAAGTATACGCGTGTTCACCAGGGGAAAAGCTTTAATCTTAAACCCTTAACACCTAAACAGGTGTATGAGGATCAGTTGCAACTACAACAATCTTTTGCAAAATATAAGGTGAGTGAAAAACAGAGGGAGAGTGAGAGAGCAAAAGACAGTGAGAAAGAAAAGGAACACAAAAGTCGATATCAAAAGGAAAAAGAGAGGAAGGCTGGAAAGAGCGTGAGAGACCAAGTTGAAGGGGGATCAACTTTGGTGGTGAGTGAAAAGGAGAGTGTAGCCTTGCAAAAGGAGAGTTGTGTGGCAAGAGCAAGTGTAGTGAGGAGAGTGTTAGTGATGAAGCAACCTATGTTGTTGCTGGTTTTTAAGGAAACTTGTTTAAATACTAACGAACTTTTTAACTCTTTGCCTAGTGTGGTTGCGTCTATTGTGCAGGACTTTGAAGATGTCTTTCCTGAGGAGATTCCAAAGGGTTTACCACCTATTCATGGTATTGAGCACCAAATTGACCTTGTACCCAAAGCATCTATTCCAAATAAACCAGCTTATAGGAGCAATCCAGAGGAGACAAAGGAACTCCAAAGGCAGGTCAATGAATTAATGGAGAAGGGGTACGTGAGAGAAAGCATGAGCCCATGTGCAGTGCCTATGATTTTGGTGCCTAAGAAGGATGGGTCATGGAGAATATATGTTACCTGCCGCACCATCAACAACATCAAGGTAAATTATCGTCATCCCATTCCTCGCTTAGATGACATGTTAGACGAGTTACATGGGTCTAGTGTCTTTTCCAAAATTGATCTGAAAAGCGGATATCACCAAATTAGAATGAAAGAAGGTGATGAATGGAAAACCGCATTTAAGACAAAATATGGATTGTATGAGTGGTTAGTAATGCCTTTCGGTTTAACTAACGCACCTAGTACTTTTATGAGACTTATGAACCACGTTTTGAGGGCTTTTATTGGCAAATCTGTGGTTGTCTATTTTGATGATATCCTCATTTATAGCAAGAGTTTGGAAGACCATATATCTCACTTGAGGGATGTTTTAGAAGTGCTTCGAAAGGAGAAATTATATGCTAACCTCAAAAAGTGCACTTTTTGCACAGACAAACTTGTGTTTCTTGGTTTTGTTGTTAGTGCACAGGGAATACAGGTTGATGAAGAAAAGATTCGTGCGATCCAAGAATGGCCTAGTTCAACTAATGTAAGTAATGTGCGGAGTTTCCATGGACTAGCGAGCTTTTACAGGAGATTTGTGAAGGATTTCAGCACCATTGCAACACTACTTACTGAGGTAATCAAGAAGAACGTGGGGTTCAGATGGGGAGAGCAACAAGAGAAGGCCTTTCAAATGCTTAAAAATAAGCTGACTCAGGCGCCATTACTTGCTTTACCTAATTTCTCTAAAACGTTTGAAATTGAGTGTGATTCTTCAGGATTAGGTATTAGAGTAGTGCTCATGCAAGAGAAAAGACCAATTGCATTCTTTAGCGAGAAGCTAAGTGGGGCAACATTGAACTACCCTACTTATAACAAGGAGTTATATGCATTGGTTCGAGCACTGGAGACTTGGCAACACTATCTTTGGCCAAAAGTGTTCGTGATCCACACTGATCATGAATCCTTGAAGTACTTGAAGGGACAACATAAGCTAAACAAAAGGCATGCTCGTTGGGTGGAGTTCATCGAAACATTTCCCTATGTCATCCACTACAAGAAAGGTAAAGAGAATGTCGTTGCTGATGCACTTTCTAGAAGGTATGCTCTTATCTCTACTCTTAGTTCTAGACTGCTTGGTTTTGAGCACATTAAGGAATTGTATGTTGCTGATCGAGATTTTTGTGAAGAGTATGTGCATTGTGAGAAGAGTGGTCATGGTAAATTTTATAAACATGAAGGATTCTTGTTTAGGGAGAGTAAACTATGCATTCCAAATTGTTCTTTAAGAGAATTATTAGTGAGGGAGTCTCATAGAGGAGGTTTAATGGGGCATTTTGGAGTAGCTAAAATCTTAGGGGTATTGCAAGAACACTTTTATTGGCCTCACATGAAACGAGATGTTGAGAGGATTTGTGAGCGATGTGTCACGTGTAAGCAAGAAAAATCTAGAGTCCAACCTCATGGGCTTTATACCCCACTCCCCATTCCTCATGAGCCTTGGGTAGATATTTCTATGGATTTTGTGTTAGGATTACCCAGGTCTAGTCATGGTCGAGATTCTATTTTTGTAGTTGTTGATAGATTTTCTAAGATGGCACATTTCATTCCTTGCCACAAAAAAGATGATGCTTGCAATATTGCTAATTTTTTCTTTAGGGAAGTTGTAAGATTGCATGGTATGCCTAGAACAATCGTATCAGATAGAGATGCTAAGTTCTTGAGCTACTTTTGGAAGACCCTGTGGGCTAAGTTAGGAACTAAGCTATTGTTTTCTACTACTTGTCATCCATAGACTAATGGTCAAACTGAGGTAGTAAATCGAACTTTATCTACTTTGTTAAGGGTAGTCATTAAAAAGAACATTAAAAGTTGGGAGGATTGTTTGCCGCATGTTGAATTTGCCTATAATCGCACAATGCATTCTGCTACTAAGTTTACTCCTTTTGAAATTGTGTATGGTTTTAATCCACTAACTCCTTTGGATTTATCACTTCTGCCTATTTCTGAGTATGTTAATCTAGATGGCAAAAAGAAAGTAGAATTTGTTAAACAGATCCATGAGAAAGCAAGGCTAAACATTGAGCGAAGAACAGAGCAGTATGTGAAACAAGCCAACAAGGGTCGTCGACAAGCTGTCTTTGAACCTGGAGACTGGGTTTGGGTTCACATGCGCCAAAAGCTATTTCCTGTGCAGCATCGATCTAAATTACTTCCTAGAGGCAATGGACCACTTCAAATTCTTGAGCGCATCAATGATAATGCATACAAAATAGATTTGCCAGGTGAGTATCAAGTAAGTGATACGTTTAATGTTACTGATCTGAGTCCTTTTGATGTAGGTAACAATTTGAGGACAAATCCTTTTCAAGAGGAGGGGAATGATGAGAGCCATGATGGGAGCCAAGCTAGAAGATGGAATGTGGATCCTCTTGAAGTACCACCCGGACCGATCACAAGAACTTGAGCGAAACGATTCAAGGAAGCACTTAACGGGTTGATAAAGGATGTCCACAAAGCCAGAAAGGATTGGAGCAACCATGAAGCTAGAAAGGATTGGAGCAACCATGAGAATGCACTTGCTCTTATACAAGTCATAACGGATACGGGTTGAAGGGGGAGTGTCGTTTACAAGACACGGCCGTGTAGTGAGTCTGGAGGCTCCACAGAAACATACACGGCCATATACACGATTTAAAGGCACGGCCGTGTATGGTGTCAAGAATATCCACAGAAACATATACGGCTAGAAAGGCACGACCGTGTATACCCTCTATACCGGCTCCTACGCCACCGGCCTTTATTCCCTGTTTTGTTATTTTTCTGCAACTTTATGATGTTATGTCGTTTTGGGCTTTTGTTTTACGAATTGTAAACCCTATTAATAGCTGTTATGGTTGGAAAACAGGGAAGAACAGACATACAAGGTTGAATAACACATTTGAGAGAATTCCTCTCTTGGTTCTTTAAAGAACTTCTCTTGAACTTATCGGATTTTCTTCCGTGGTGTTCATCCCGACTTATCAATCGATCTTTCATCCCGATTGTGGCGTCCACATAATATACCAAGGTTCTTGCCTCACTTATAGGCAACGAATCGCGGTTCCACTTGTTTGTTTTGGCATCTTGGGTAGCAATTCCGAACGTATTGGTATTGGGTTTCGTCACACGTGGGCGTGGTTCGTATCATCTAGTAGCTGTGGAATGTATGCACGATTAGCTCAATGTATTTGCTCCACATCGGCGTCCAGTGGGATTAACTAGAACATATCGCAGAGGCATATCACATTAATGCGCCCACCTCTACCATTGGACTCAAGTCTCATCCCTAGTAGTTCCTCGCATATTACTCCTCAATCTAAGTAGCTATTCCCTGTAACTGCATATCCATCCATGAGGAGTTCTAATTGGATCTCCACATCCTGTAGCGTGATGGTAAACTCCCCTGTCAACATGTGGAATATATGCATCTTTAAACGCCATCCCTCCACCAATGCTGTAATCATGTGCTAATTAAGAGGTATGTATAATAGACGACTCACACCTTTAAATCTAGCTAGCTACAAGTATAGCTCCATTTGCACATCGAATGGGATCATACGCTTAACATGACGAAGTGACAACTCATGCCGTTACACAACGAGGGTTGCTTGCTCCTATGCCAATAACATGTCAAATGTTTTTTTTTTTAAATTTCTAATGCAATGTAAACTAATTGATTAGTAAAACATCTATTACCTCTCCATCCTAGACTGCCTATGATCGATGATTGGCTTATTGCATCAAGACTGAAGGATCAAAAAGTCCAGGCTCCATCTATTATACAAAACCGTATAAATAATTTACATTTGTAACTAATACAAAATTTTTCACTAATTAATTTTATAGCAATTAAATAACGATATACTTACAACTAATTGCCTTTTATTAATAGATAATTAATAATTAACTAATTTTATAACTTAGTCTATAAAAGCATACAAATAATCCCACCTTGCAACAAATACAAAATATTTCACTAATTATGTTTAAAATAATTAATTGACGACATATTAACAACTAATCACTTTTAACTAATGGATTTACTAACTACTTATTGTTAGGGCCGATCACACACAAGTAAGTTAAAAAATGAAAGAAAATAAAGACACAAGATTTTACCATGGTTCACCCGTTAATTAGGGCTACATCCAGTAGAGGATTCTACTAAAATTAGCACCTCACTCTCTTGTTTTTAGTTACTCAATTACAAGTGAAAAAAGAGTGTATATAAAACAGTTATTCATGGGCCAAAGCCTAAACTTTTAATAAATAAATATGGGCTTAATTGTTAAAAGCCCCTTGGTGTCCAGGGGGCGCTGCCCTCTTGAGACCCCCGCTAGGGTGGCTTGAGCGGGACCCACATGCTTTCCTATTATAAGAGAGTATGAGCCATACCCCAACATTCTCCCAATTGGTGAATACTTCCCATGCCTTTTTAAACCCAATGCAGTTGTACACCATTCAAACTTTTCAACATTTACTGCCTTAGTCAAAAAATCTGCACTATTCACTTGTGTGTCAACTTTTTCCAACACTATAATTTTTTGTTCTAATTTCTCTCGAATGAAGTGGTATTGCATATCAATATGCTTTATTCTTGCATGAAAACCAGGATTTTTAGCCAAAAATATAACACTTTGGCTATCAAATCCAATCTTCACTCATCCTTGTATAAAACCAAGTTCTCTACATAATCTGCTTATCCAGATCACTTCCTTAACAGCATGAGTAAGATCACAATCCGCTTCCTCGAACCCCCGCCCGCTCAGCGTGGAGCAGGACCCACATGCTTTCCTGTCGTAGGGGAGTATAAGCCACACCCCAACACTTACTCTTATGACTAATTTTACTAAACCATACAAATATTTTACATTTCAATCCAATATAAAATTTTTCACTAATTAATTTTATAATAATTAATTAATGATATATTAACAACCAATTTCCTTTGATTAACAGATAATTAATAACTAATTAATTTTATAACTCAGTCTACAAAAGCATATAAATAATCCCACCTTGTAACAAATACAAAATATTTCACAAATTACTTTTACAATAATTAATTAACCACATATTAAAAACTAATTGCCTTTAATTAATGGATAATTACTAATTACTTACTCTTATTACTAATTTTACTAAACCATACAAATATTTTACATTTCTACCCAATACAAAAATTTTCACTAATTAATTTCATAGTAATTAATTAACGATATATTAACGATTAATCCCTTTTAATTAATGGATAATTAATAATTAATTAATTTTATAACTCATTTTACAAAACTATACAAATATTTTACATTTTCACCCAATATAAAATTTTTTACTAATTAATTTCGTAGTAATTAATTAACGAGATATTAACGACTAATCTCTTTTGATTAATAGATAATTAATAAGTAATTAATTTTATAACTCATTTTACAAAACCATACAAATATTTTACATTTTCACCAAATATAAAATTTTTTACTAATTAATTTCATAGTAATTAATTAACGAGATATTAACGACTAATCTCTTTTGATTAATGGATAATTAATAACTAATTAATTTAATAACTCATTTTACAAAACCATACAAATATTTTTACTTTGCAACAAATACAAAATTTTTCACTAATTAATTTTACAACAATTAATTAATAACTAATCATCTTTAATTAATGAATAATTACCAACTACTTACTGTTATGACTAATTTTACTAAACAATACAAATATTTTACATTTTCACTTAATACAATTTTTTTTGTTAATTAATTTCTTAGCAATTAATTAACAATATCTTAACGACTAATCACTACTAGTTAATAGTTAATTAATAGTAACTTAATTTACGGCTATGTTTACAAAAATACATTATCATAACATATATACATAATTCATTTACTAATGTTAATTAACCATATATTAATAATTAATTAATTACTAATTAATAGTTAATTAATTATAATTACTACTTTAATAAAATTTATGTAGTATGCATATTTATATGTCATAAAATTTATGCAATATGCTACTTTAATAACAACAATAAAATTAAATATTTTCTTAAAAAAACATATTGTGATCTTCATGAAGAAATTTCCACACACATATTTGAGTGGATTAAAACCTACATAAAACACAAATTGTGAAAACGAAAATTTACAAAGTGAAGTTTTGTTTTCAAAAGAAATTCAAATATCAAAATGTGAAATATTGACATATGAACTAAACTGAGGTTTCGTATTTATATTTCAAACTATCGGTACAAATTTTTTCCTGTGTATTACTATGTAAATTTACTGTATCACTTTTAAGTTTGTAAATATACTTTTACAATAATTTTATAGGTTTACAAACATACTTTTATAATAATTTCATAGGTTTGCAGAAACTTTATAGGTTTGTAATAACAAATTTGTAGGGTTTAGAAAAAAAAAATTATATTGAAGATACAGGCTTCGTTCACACCTTCAAGACATTTGCACCTTCATCCTAATTTTTTTTAACACTAAAATCGCATACGAGATCTGCAACTTCGCAACCTATTTTAGTAATATATTTTATGAGTATGATATTTACGTAATTTTTTTTAAATAATATTTAAGTATGTTCCCCTTATATTATAATTCCAATTCTTTTAAAGAACTGATAATATTTATATTTTTTGAAAATTAAGTTGTATTTTTCAATTTTTAACCCATTTAACTAAAATATGTAGAATCGGTAAATTCGATTAAAAACTTAAAATCTACCTTGCAACTCTCAATATCTACCTAGAACTAGGGGTAGGCAAAAAACAAACCAAACTATACCAATCCAAACTAAATTGAAAACATTTTTGTTTTTTTTTTTCTTTTTTGTTTGGAAAACTTCTAATCCAAATAGAATAGAAAATTTATGATTGATTTGAAGAGATAAATCAAACCAAATCATATAAAATTGAATCAAACCGTTTTGGAAAAACATAGTCATATTTTACTTATAACTAAATAAATAAATAAAATTGTTGTAACATGACACTTAAAAAAAATAGTTTATATTTATTGAAATGTATATGTATTTAAATTTTATATCAAAATTTAGCAAATATATATATATATAAGTTGAATCAAAATTTATACTATATGCTTGTTTTGGAAATAAAAGTAGTTATTAATACACATTTGAAATTCCATAGTTGTATAAATATTGACTTTATTAATTTCTTATATGATATCAATATATATTATTATTAATTAAATCTAGTACTTTTCATGTGAATTTAAATGTTAAGTAAATATACTTTCTTAAATAACAAATCATGGTTCAATCTAAGAGTAGATCAAGAACCTTATAGTTAGGAAAGCTGAACTTATCCTTTTTTTTTTTTATGAGTGCATCTTGATACTATTTAATACATAAATAGAAAAAAAAAAATTTAGAAAATAGTAAAAAATGCTATTATATTTTTTAATAAATGACATTTTATATTATTAATTGTTTTGAAAAAGGTAAAACAAGAAATAGAAAAAGAATGTCATTTAATTAGGATGAAATAAACTCGATGGGGCTTAAGGATTGAAATATTGGTGGAGGTGGAATAATCTCATTAGCTTTTTTAGAATTAAAATCAAAAGACTAACATGCATTTTCATCTAATTTGTCACCAATGATTTTGTTTTCAATTTCTATGGAACTATCATTAATATGAAGACAAATTAACTTGATTATATGTAAAACTGATACAATCTCATTAACATTCTCTTTAAGAACAAAATCAAAAGATTTACAAACTTGCTCCTCTATTGCCTCAAGTGCATTGCTCTTGATGCTTTTATGGTCTAGTTTAATTTTAAAGGAATCTTGCACTATTTTATTTTCATGGACAATATGTGGAATTAGATTTCAAATTTTACATGCTTCTAATCAACAGGCAATTTTGGAAAACCTAAGTCATCAAAGCAATGATCAATGTATTCAAATTGGCAACTTATTGCAACTAACATGGTTATAACTTCTCAAGTATGCCTATTTGTTTAAGTGAATTCAAAAGACAACTAGGAGAAATTATTGGGCCAAGAATCAAATGCTCAATCTAGGATCTAAGAGGAAACTAAAGGGTAGGCTCCGATACCAAATTTGATACATGATAGAAAGAAGAGATAACTTTAGTACCAAAGTTTGGTGTAGGATTGCATAAGCCAAAATTGTAAATAAATGGAAAAATATGAAGACACGGCGAGATCTTAAGCTGATGAGTAGATTCAAGATTCGGTTTGCACATACTATATGTGCTCCGATCGTGACGCAGCGCGGAAAGCGAAAACGAAACAAACCCGAATGTGGATTGGTTTCACACAACAAAGAAACACTCTTTGATGCAAGCTCTGGTTGCGCACAACCGATAAAGGAGATAATTCTCTCTTGGGTGTATTCAAAATATGATTTAAAAACGTAACCCTAACATATTTGACAAAAAAGTATTTATACTTCCTCGTAAAATATCTAAAAGGGAAAAATCTAAGCGTATACGTGGAAATAAATAATGAAATACACGTCTATAACCTGTCGAATACACGGCTGTGCCTCTAGGCCGTGTATGTTTCTGGGCATGTGTCGAGCACAGTATACGGTCGCATACACGGTCGTGTCTTTAAGCCGTGTATGATTCTGTGAATGTTTCTGACCGAATACACGGCCATGTATGGAAGTCGTGTATGTTTCTGTGGAATACTCTGGTCGAATACACGGCCATGCTTCAGCCCGTGTATGCTTCTGTGAGTTCCTTCCAATCACTACACGGCCGTGTGACAAGCCGTGTGTCAGCCCGTGTCTCTTGTATCTCCATCATTCTCTCCCACCAATGGAGAACTCGACCCCGAGTTCTCGTCAGGATATAAAGGCGTATCATCGGAATGAAAAGATGATAAGTCCACAACATTAAAAGTACAAGAAATATTCATATCTTCCGGAAGTTGTACGACATATGCGTTGTCATTTATCTTATGCACAACTTCATAAGGTCCGTACTTCTTGGGTTGAAGTTTCCCATATTTACCTATAGGAAAACTTCTCTTCGGAGGTAAACCATTACCTGATCGCCCACGGCAAAGAGTTTCTTCCGCCTATGCTTATCTACAACCCCTTTGTATCTGGTATTGGATTCCTCTATCTTGCGTTTAACTTCCTCGGCAGTGGTTTGGTGTTGTTCCGCCATATGTTTAGCAGCCACATTCCCCACCATATCCTTGGGTAATTTGATCAAGTCCAGCGCATGTTGTGGTGTCTTGGTGTATACCACCGAGAACGGTGACCTCCCAATAGTTCGGTGGACGGAACTATTGTAAGCGAATTCAGCCTGAGCCAATGCTTGATCCCACTATCCCGGCTTCTCACAGCAAATACTTCTGATGAGGTTTCCGAGGGTCCTGTTAGTCACTTCGGTTTGACCGTCGGTTTGAGGATGAGCAGTACTGCTATAATTCAGGGACGAATCAAACATATACCAGAGCGTCTTCCAAAAGTGACTAAGGAATTTGCTATCTCTGTCGGAAGTGATGGACTTTGGGACTCCATGCAACCGCACCACTTCCTTGAAGAAAAACCGCGCAATAGCCCGTGCATCGGCGGTCTTCCTGTAGGGAATAAAATGAGCCATCTTGGAAAACCTGTCAACTACAAAAAACATAGAGTCAGCACCTCGTTGGGTACAAGGCAAACCAAGTATAAAGTCCATCGACAAGTCCTCCCAAATGTTTGACGGCACTGGAAGAGGGGTATATAGGCCAGTGTTTTGGGATTGCCCCTTGATGGGTGTCAAATCCAACAAAAATAAAACCTACTCCTAAACAATTATATGATTTGCATATAGTGGTGAGTAGGGTCGAATCCACAGGGATTGGTAAAGATATTTCTATTCAAAGAGAACAATAAGAAAAAGGAAAATGGGCGGGTTTTGTTTGTGAATCAAATAAAATAAAACAAGGTAAGAAAATCAGATATTGGTAAAAGCCTAGCCAAAGGAATCAAGATGGTTTAATTCTAGGAATTGATCATCGATGCAAATGTTCTCTATTCTTGTTCTAGATAAATTGGTTATGGTTATTAACAAGCTCTAACAACCTATCTCTCCTTACTTCCTCGATAACCTCGGACAAGCGCTTTGAATTATTTCTCTTATTGATTAAACAACCCTTAGACAAGCGCTTAGGATTTAATCTATCAATAGCATTAAGATCTAGAGAGACTACCAATTCATGCCAGTAGATTATAAGATAACCTATTTAAACATGATCACACACCTCCATAACATGAATTCGATCATCTCTTTTATAACCAAACATGTTATTGCGTCACTAAGACTAGAACAATCAAACAATTACGGATTTGACGTGCTAGTTGACAATATATTAACTTGCTAATTGAGTAGAAGAGCTCTATTCATACCAATCAACAAAGATAATAATGACAAAACGATTAGAAGATATACGAATACCCGAAAGCAAAGAATAGAATAAATACAAGTCAATTAGACCTCACAATTTGTGGAGAATTAAACATCTATGACCCTTTGGCTGGAAAAGTAGCTTAGCTACTCATGTTCATCAATAAAACGAAAATAAAAGATAGAAACATAATGAACCCGGTTGCTTGCTCTGCCTCCACGTTTCCTTCTTCAAGATCCAAGATTCCGAGATCAAAAGTTGTCCTAACCCTCTAGGGTTGGCTCTATTTATACTATTAAATGGATAGCATGTGATCTTTTGCTAGCAAGATACGAAAATATCTTTCCTTTTTCAAGTAGATTTCGAGAAGTGAAGATACGTCTGCCTGGCACGCCCCACCACACGGCCGTGGGTTAAGTCGTGCCATCCTCTGTGCATATTCTTCAAGTCTTCAACCGCGCCCAGTGTGAACCACGGTTACATGCACGGTACGATTTCAAGCCGTGCCTTCGTCTGTGCATAATCTTCAAGTCTTCATCCATGTCCAATGTGTAGCACGGTTAAAACCACGGCTAGATTTCAAGCCGTGCCTTCATCTGGTTGATGTTCCACACTTTCTTCTCCTTGGTCCTGGCTTCCACCACGGCTTTAAGCACGGTTTCTCCCACGGGTTCCACCACGGCCGTGCCTTAAGCCGTGTCTCTCTCTGTTCAAAGTCCTCATTTTCGCCTTCTTGTCCAGTGTGTAACACGATTTGAACCTTGGCCGTGCCTCAAACCGTGCTTCGTCCGGTGGTGTAATTTCTTGTCTTGATCCAAGTTGTAGATGACTTCTCTAAAATACTTGAATTAGCATCCTTGACTCCATTTAACCTGATTTATCACGATGATAGAATTAAAGTACCATTTCCTTATGATTTCTATAAAATCAATAATAATTTAACACAATTTATACTATAAGGATTGAGTATAAAATGGCTCTATCAAATTCCCCCACACTTAAACTCTTGCTTGTCCTCAAGCAATTGCATCAAATCAATTGAGAAATCTATCATAAATTATACAAGCTTTCTTTTCATCATTCCAAGCATCTATTCATTTGTAATTCATGACTTGTAATTTAATGTCTACTACTTCAACCCAATTGGTTTCCTGTGATCAAATTACTTTGGACAAAATTCAATAGCTAATCTAAACAAAACAAACTTTAATCCTCATGTTTAGCAAAAGAATTTTTATTCCAAAAGTAAATACTTAATCCACTAAGAAAAAACACCCATTTAAACTTCATTGGACATTAGCAAACATATAATCCTTGCAACATAAAGTAAAAGCATATAGTATAAGCTCTTTGCTAGATATTCTCCCTTTTATACATCTTTGTTTTATTCAATGAATGTTCACATTCATGTTCTTTTGATTTATTCAAGCATCTATTTTGACGGGTTTTTGCCCGCTTCTTTTCATGAACTTTTGCCTTTTTCGCCCTTATCGTTATAGTGAGTTCATTGAGTCGGCAACATCCCGAGCTCATCACTCAAGTGACCGGGTTTTGAGATACCCCTACGGACTCTTCCTCACTCTAACATTCAAGTTTGAATACTCTTGACTCAATTAGTTGAATCATTGGAGTAATGGCTATGCTTGATTCTTCTTTTTTTTTTTTTTTACTAAGTGTTATGATTGCTTTACAAACAACTTCAAAGAGTATACAGTAGCTAATATAACCTAGAAGTAAACTTGTTTATTTTTCACTTAGGGACTCGACTTACTCTTAGACTTCCAATTCTAAAGCTAAATACAAAGTAAATTTGTTTCTTAAAGATTTCACTACTTAATTTTAACCATGTATTCTAATCACAGCAGTGGGTGAGTAAAACATTTGAACAAGTCAATTTCACATTTTGTAGATGCTTATTACAACATTTAGTACAATCTCTAGATTTCATGATAATTTTGAAAAACTTTGGCTTAAAATTGCTTAAGGACAAACATTCAGAGTATAAGTTAGTTCTCTATTCTCTATATTTTATTATCCTCTCCCCCACACTTAGCTTGAACAGTGTCCTCACTGTTCCTAATTCAGCACAATTGAAGAGGAATTAACAACACAAAGGACATTAGAGAATAAGAGAGAGGAAATATTGGTACTTCCCTAGTATTAGAGTGCTCCCTTTAAGCTCTGGAAAGTGTCATCTAATGATATGTATCCTTGCTGCAGCCGATCCAAAGAGTTCAAAACTACACTAAAATCAAATCAAACTAAACTAAAACAAAACAAAACTAAAACAAACCAAAACTAATGCAAAACAATTTTTTTTTTTTTTTTACATGGGTTGCCTCCCATGAAGCGCCTTTCTTTAACGTCTTTGGCTAGACGTTCCTGGCTAAATATTTGGATAAGGATTTAGATTCCAACCTTGGTGCCTATGGTAATGGGTTAATAACATCCGCAACAAAAACAAGAGAGATATCGTTAGGGTGTTTCATGGCATCATAAATGTTAAATCTAATCACTTCACCATCAAATTCCATAGTGAGGGTGCCATCATTTACATCGATTTTCGTTTTAGAAGTCTTAAGGAATGGTCGCCATAATAATATCAGTGATGAAGTATGAGAATCACTATCGTCCATGTCAAGCACATAAAAATCAGCAGGAAAAACCACCCCATTGACTTGAACTAAAACATCCTCTAGAACTCCCTCAAGATAAACATTGGACCTATCAGCAAGTTGAACAATAATACCCGTTTCCTTTAAAGGACCAACATTTAAACGTTGATAAACAGACAATGGCATGACATTGATAGAAGCTCCTAGATCACACATGGCTTTAGCGATTCCAAGATTACCTATTTTGCAAGGAATAGTAAACATACCTGGATCCTCGCATTTAGGAGGGAGCTTCTTTTGAATAATGGCGGAAACATTTTCACTCACACTAAACTTTTCATTTCCTTTCAGCTTCCTTTTGTTAGTGCATAAGTCCTTGAGTAATCTAGCATAGCGCGGTATTTGCTTAATTGCATCAAGTAAAGGAATATTTACCTCGACTTTGTGAAAAGTTTCCAGAATCTCTTTTTCTTCCGCTTCCTTCTTGGATTTCGTTAACCTGGAGGGGAAAGGAGGTGGTATCAATGTGACCTTCGATGGCTCAACTAGAGACTTGCTAATCTGGTCACCCTGCTAGCTCGGAGTCGAAGTCTCTTTCTTGGTATCTTCCTCAAGATTAGACGGATGTCCTTTCTTATTTGATCCCTGCAATTCTGTTCCACTTCTCAAGGTAATTGCATTAACGCTTTGCTTCGGGTTTGTAATAGTTTGAGAAGGTAACTTACCTTGAGTTTCTAACCTGTTTACGACTGAAGCAAGTTGGCTTACCTGATGCTCCAAGTTTTGAATGCTTTGCTTTGTTTCCTCCTGAAATTGTTTGGTATTCACAGCTAGAGACTTAACAATATCCTCAAGGGGCATACTGAAGTGGAAGGAGCTTGGGGTACGTTGTGTGATGGCTTTGGCTGGAATTGTTGGACATGTTGAGGGTTATTACCATATCGGAAGTTAGGATGATCCCTCCATCCGGGGTTGTAAGTATTTGAATAGGGATCATACTTCCTCTGTGGTTGTCCTGGAAATCCGCCTATAGCATTGGCGTGTTCATGGTTGTCATCTTACAATGTGGGCCACATGTCGGTCGGATGACTAGGAGCAGCGCAAATTCCACAAGCCTTCACCTGCTGCGTTTTTCCAAGTGCTAGTTGCTGCACAAGGGAGGTAAGATTAGAAATTTGATGTTCAAGGTTAGACACACTTACCTCATTTACCTTCCTTGAAGACGTATCGTGCCTATACCCAAATTGTTGTGAATTAGCAGCCATAATGGAGATCAATTCCCTAGCTTGACCAGGGGTTTTGTTTACTATGGCGCCTCCACTTGCAGCATCCATCATCTTTCTTTCCATCGGAAGTAGGCCTTCGTAGAGATATTGGATGAGGAGTTGTTCAGATATCCCATGTTGTGGGTAGCTTGCACACAATTGCTTGAACCTCTCCCAATACTCATGAAGAGTCTCGGTGTCCCTTTGTTTTATACCACAAATTTCTCTTCTTATACCAGCGGCTCTGGATGCGGGGAAGAATTTGTCCAAGAAGAGTCTAACCATATCAGTCCATGTGGTTATAGAACCTGGAGGCAAATAAAACAACCAATCTTTAGCTTTAGTACTTAAAGAAAATGGAAAAGCACGTAGCTTGATTTGATCGTCGGTTATTCCTTGCGGCCTCATACTAGAACACACTATATGGAATTCTTTCAAATGCTTGTGAGGATCTTCATTTTCAAGACCATGAAATGTAGGTAGCAGATGTATCAACCCAGATTTCAATTCGAATTCCACGGCTAGTTCGGGGTAGTGAATACAAAGTGGTTGTTGATTCACAACTGGTGCAGCCAACTCCCTTAAGGTTCTCTCGAGATTTTCCATGTCGTCCTCTTTTTCAGAATCAGACAAGTCCGATACTAAGTTTGGTCTAGTGGATGATCTAGCTTCTTGTCGCAGCCTCTTTAGAGTCTTCTCAATCTCCAGATTATAAGTTAGTTCACCTGTCTGAGAAGAACGAGTCATACAAGAATAGAAATAAATTTGACACCAATCCCCGGCAACGGCGCCAAAATTTGATGGGTGTCGAATCCAACAAAAATAAAACCTACTCCTAGACAATTATATGATTTGCATATAGTGGTGAGTAGGGTCGAATCCACAGGGATTGGTAAAGATATTTCTATTCAAAGAGAACAATAAGAAAAAGGAAAATGGGCGGGTTTTGTTTGTGAATCAAATAAAATAAAACAAGGTAAGAAAATCAGATATTGGTAAAAGCCTAGCCAAAGGAATCAAGATGGTTTAATTCTAGGAATTGATCATCGATGCAAATGTTCTCTATTCTTGTTCTAGATAAATTGGTTATGGTTATTAACAAGCTCTAACAACCTATCTCTCCTTACTTCCTCGATAACCTTGGACAAGCGCTTTGAATTATTTCTCTTATTGATTAAACAACCCTTAGACAAGCGCTTAGGATTTAATCTATCAATAGCATTAAGATCTAGAGAGACTACCAATTCATGCCAGTAGATTATAAGATAACCTATTTAAACATGATCACACACCTCCATAACATGAATTCGATCATCTCTTTTATAACCAAACATGTTATTGCGTCACTAAGACTAGAACAATCAAACAATTACGGATTTGACGTGCTAGTTGACAATATATTAACTTGCTAATTGAGTAGAAGAGCTCTATTCATACCAATCAACAAAGATAATAATGACAAAACGATTAGAAGATATACGAATACCCGAAAGCAAAGAATAGAATAAATACAAGTCAATTAGACCTCACAATTTGTGGAGAATTAAACATCTATGACCCTTTGGCTAGAAAAGTAGCTTAGCTACTCATGTTCATCAATAAAACGAAAATAAAAGATAGAAACATAATGAACCCGGTTGCTTGCTCTGCCTCCACGTTTCCTTCTTCAAGATCCAAGATTTCGAGATCAAAAGTTGTCCTAACCCTCTAGGGTTGGCTCTATTTATACTATTAAATGGATAGCATGTGATCTTTTGCTAGCAAGATACGAAAATATCTTTCCTTTTTCAAGTATATTTCGAGAAGTGAAGATACGTCTGCCTGGCACGCCCCACCACACGGCCGTGGGTTAAGCCGTGCCATCCTCTGTGCATATTCTTCAAGTCTTCAACCGTGCCCAGTGTGAACCACGGTTACATGCACGGCACGATTTCAAGCCGTGCCTTCGTCTGTACATAATCTTCAAGTCTTCATCCATGTCCAGTGTGTAGCACAGTTAAAACCACGGCTAGATTTCAAGCCGTGCCTTCATCTGGTTGATGTTCCACACTTTCTTCTCCTTGGTCCTGGCTTCCACCACGGCTTTAAGCACGGTTTCTCCCACGGGTTCCACCACGACCGTGCCTTAAGCCGTGTCTCTCTCTGTTCAAAGTCCTCATTTTCGCCTTCTTGTCCAGTGTGTAACACGGTTTGAACCTTGGCCGTGCCTCAAACCGTGCTTCGTCCGGTGGTGTAATTTCTTGTCTTGATCCAAGTTGTAGATGACTTCTCTAAAATACTTGAATTAACATCCTTGACTCCATTTAACCTGATTTATCACGATGATAGAATTAAAGTACCATTTCCTTATGATTTCTATAAAATCAATAATAATTTAACACAATTTATACTATAAGGATTGAGTATAAAATGGCTCTATCACCCCTTAGACACCTGGCAAATGTAGCACCTTTCCACAATCCGATACACATCCCTCCTTAACCGAGGCCAAAAGTATCTTTCAGTAACTGTGGCTAGAGTCTTATCTCTACCCATATGTCCCGCCAGTCCTCTACCATGCAGATCTCGGATAAGCTTTTCCCATAAGGAAGATTCAGGAATGCACAGCTGATTCCCTTTCATCAAGTACCCCTCATGGATATGATAGTCGTCACACGGTTCTCTGTTAGCACACTTAGTCCAAGTGTCCTTAAAGTCGCTATCATTTTCATATAGTTCCTTTAACCTCTCAAAACCAACAATGTCTGCACTTAAAGTAAGTAGGACATTCGCCCTTCTACTCAGGGCATCTGCGACCCTGTTTTGCACACCCGACTTATGCATTAGCCCGAAAGGAAACCTCTGCAAGAACTCAATCCATCTGGCGTGCATGTCTTTACTAATTCGGGTTTGACCACTCAAGTCTTTAAGAGCCTCGCAGTCCGAGTACAAAATGAACTCTTTCCCAATCAAATAATGCTCCCATACTTTAAGGGCCCTCACTACGGCGTAGAACTCCTTGTCATATGTAGACCAAGTCCTCCTTGCTTCGCATAATTTTTCACTGTAAAAGGCTATTGGTCTTCTTTCCTGTGATAGCACGGCACCAATTCCAACCCCACTGGCGTCACAATCCACCTCGAATAACTTCTCAAAGTCTGGTAGCGCTAGTACAGGAGCGCTACACAATCTTTGCTTCAAGTTCATGAAGCGCGTTTCAGATTCTTCACTCCATTGGAATTTTCCCTTCTTCAAACATTCAGTCAAGGGGGCAGCGACGGTACTAAAGTGCCTAATGAATCTTCTGTAGAAACTAGCTAGTCCAAGAAAGCTTCTCAACTTCGTGACAGTTCTCGGAACAGGCCACTCTCTAATCGCCTTCACCTTCTCGTCATCCACCATTACCCCTTCACTACTGACCACAAACCCAAGGAACAACAGTCGCCTTGACATAAACGTGCACTTTTTAAGATTAGCGAACAGTTTGTTCATCTTTAGTGTAGATAACACACACTTTAGATGTTCTAAATGTTCTTCTTTAGACTTACTGAATACTAGAATATCATCAAAGTACACAACAAGGAAACGACCATTGAAAGGTTTTAATACCTGGTTCATTACCCTCATGAAGGTGCTCGGTGCGTTACTCAACCCAAATGGCATCACTAGCCACTCATACAGCCCCTCCTTGGTCTTAAACGTCGTCTTCCATTCGTCTCTGGGACGGATCCGAATTTGGTGGTATCCACTCCGCAAATCTATCTTGGAGAAGATAGTAGCGCCACTCAACCGATCCAACATATCCTCGATGCGTGGGATAGGGAATTTATACCCTATGGTAATCTTATTGATAGCTCAGCTATCAACACACATCCTCCAGCTCCCATCTTTCTTGGGGGTTAACAAGGCTAAAACCGCACAAGGACTTAAGCTGTCCCGGATAAACCCTTTTTCCAAAAGCTCTTGGACCTTCTCTTGTAGAATCCCGGCTTCCTTGGGACTCATCCTGTAATACGGGAAGTTTGGGAGACTAGCTCCGGGCACTAGGTCTATCTGGTGTTGAATGTCTCTCAGAGGGGGTAGCCCCTCGGGTAGATCGTCTGGAACCACCTCCTTAAACTCCTCAAGTAGATCCTTCACTGCCCCTGGCACCTCTCCATCAACCTCCTCCTCTCCTTCAATCACACCTTTCATGATGAGGGCATGTACCACCCGCGACTCCCTCAAGTCTTCCATCACTTCCTTCTCAGATTGAGTGACAGTTAGGAACGAACGACTCTCAACCTTCTTTCCCCTAACGCGTCCTTCCCTCTTCAACGTTAACAAGGTGTATCTCGTACCCTCCTTCTCTAATTTATAGACATTCTCCTTGCCCGCATGTTGCGCGTCCACATCAAATTGCCATGGCCTCCCGAACAAGATGTGACAAGCATCCATGTCTACAATGTCGCAATATGCTTCGTCGCGGTACTTCCCTATTGAGAAAGGTACCCTGCATCTCTCCTTGACTTCAATCTTTTCGGCTGCCTTAATCCAACCAATGGTGTACGGATTCGGATGCTTCTCGATGGGCAACTGCAGTTGTTTCACAACCTCCCTTCCTATGATGTTTTCGCAACTGCCGTTGTCTACTATTAACTCAAACAACTTCCCCATGATAGTACACCGTGTGCGAAACAACTGGTGCCTTTGCGTGATCTCTTCTTGCTTTGGGGTTAGCATCATGCGCCGAATTACATACGTGGGTTCTGCTACTTCTTCTTCTTCCTCATAATACTCTCCCTCTCTGTCAAGCTCACAGCAAATCTCCTCATCATCTTCCCTATCAAGGATGTTTACGCTTTTCCTTGCAGGACATTCTTTTGACCTATGACCCGGTTGATTGCATCGGAAACATTTGCCCAATATAGGTTTGGCATAGGGGTTATTCTATTTCTGAGTTCCCCTCTGCTCCATCGGCTTCTTCCCTTCACTCTTCTCTTCCCTCCTGGCCATGTCCTCAGTTGACTTGTATGGTGTGGTTTTATTCTTCTCAAACGCCGACCTACTACCACTACCCACAGCTTCTCCTACATATCCCTTTCGTCCTCCTCCATATCTACTCCCTTGTTCCTACAATACTAGTTCAGCTCAAAGAGCCAAGTTCTTTGCTTCAACTAAGGTTCTCACCATCGTAACCTCAATTTTGTCTTTAATTTGGAGCTTCAATCCTTCGACATATCTTGCAACTTGCTGACCTTCACTTTCTCTCAAATTATTCCGTTCAGCCAACCTCATGAACTCCGCCGTATACTCATGCACGGAACGTTGTCCCTGGCGGCACCGCTGATATTGTTGAAACAATATCTGCTCGTAGTCCGGCGGGAGGAAATCATGTTGCAACAACTGCTTCATGCGATACCATGATCTCACCGGGTGTTTTCCCTCCCTTTGCCGCCTACTTTGTAGCCTCTCCCACCATGCCAAGGCGCCACTCTTCAACCTACATGCCACTAGCCTTACACAACGGTCTTCGGAGATTTCCATATAGTCGAAGAACCGGTCTACTTCTGCAATCCAATCGAGGAAGCCTTCGATGTTGAGGCTGCCATCGAACCATGGGATGTCGACCTTTAGACGGTAGTCTCCGCGATCCCCTTGATCATAGCCTCCACGGTTCCTCCTATAATCACCTTCTCTAGGGTGGTTTCCATGATGAGCCATCCGATAACCACCACCTCTTCCACCGTGCCCTCGCTGTAGCCTACTCCCGTACGTATCATCACTCTCTTCGCTGGACTCCTCATTATCCACACATCCCCACCTATTCTCAACGACAGGTCGGATTACGCGTCCCCCGAATTCCTCCACCGCACGTGGTAGATTCCTGCCAACGCCTCCAGCCCTATTGGGGTCTACTACGAGAGCATCGAAACGCTCGATCAATTCATCAAGGCGCCATTCCATACGCCCGACCTTCTGATGCATTGCGTTGAACTCTGCCCTTGGAACCCATTGATGGTTCCCTTGAAACCTCGCATCTTGAACACCGTCAAGAACACGACCGCTATCATCGCCTTGATGAGTTGACATCTCCACAAGAAATAGCCTTGCTCTGATACCAACTGACGCAGCGCGGAAAGCGAAAACGAAACAAACCCGAATGTGGATTGGTTTCACACAACAAAGAAATACTCTTTGATGCAAACTCTAGTTGCGCACAACCGATAAAGGAGATAATTCTCTCTTGGGTGTATTCAAAATATGATTTAAAAACGTAACCCTAGCATATCTGACAAAAGAGTATTTATACTTCCCCGTAAAATATCTAAAAGGGGAAAATCTAAGCGTACACGTTGAAATAAATAATGAAATACACGTCTATAACCTATCGAATACACGGCCGTGCCTCTAGGCCGTGTATGTTTCTGGGCATGTGTCAAGCACAGTACACAGTCGCATACACGATCGTGTCTCTAAGCCGTGTATGATTCTGTGAATGTTTCTGACCGAATACACGGCCGTGTATGGAAGCCATGTATGTTTCTGTGGAATACTCTGGTCGAATACACGGCCGTACTTCAGCCCGTGTATGCTTCTGTGAGTTCCTTCCAATCACTACACGGCCGTGTGACAAGTTGTGTGTCAGCCCGTGTCTCTTGTATCTCCATCAGATCGAGAATGGTTCTCTACATATACTGCTAGATAAAATTGATAAGCTATTCTGTGTAACGGCATGGCCTTCAAGACAGTTGGTGCAAGTATGCTGAGAATCATAATACGCGATGGGGTTGTCAAAACATTGACTGATGTGAGGCATGTGCCAGAAGTGGCGAAAAACGTTGTACCGCTCGGTGTTTTAGGCGTTGATTGTTACAGGATCTTTATCACGTGTCAAGCAGCTCGAGTAGTGCACCCGTAAGATGAAAGATGCCAACTTTAGTTGCTATTTTTTTTTTTATTTGTTTTTTTTTGGGTAAGAACCCATAGCTTTCAGGTGCAATGACAATTTCTACTACCATAGCAGAGGTAAATATAGCAAAATTGTGCAATTTGTGGATTGGACGTTTGAATGAGAAGGGCGCGTCTTTTTTTAGAGCAGAGCTTTACTTTCAGGTGAGATAAAGATGGTAAGATAGAGGTCTACGAGTACAGCTTTTCCATGAAGCTTATAAAGGTTAGCTTTAATACTAAGCTTTAACCTCCAAGAAATTAGGATAGTGTGTTTGAGCGACTCAAACACTTGAAAACCATTATTGAGGAGCAAGCTAGGAGATTGTTGGGGAGCTTTACAAAAATAGAGAGTGTCACAATTGCATGGATCAAATTTTGATGAGCTTTGCTAGATGAATAGCTTCGTTAGACACAGTATTGCGACTCATCAACAGTTTGGAGTGGTTGGGCATAGGTACAGCACTTAGAAAAGACCAAGTTTATGCTTTCCGTTATGGGCTTAGGGTATGAGTTTTTGGTAGAAGCTATCAACATGGCAAGCCTGTTGACGAGTTTGTCTCTATATCAATCGATTGGTTGTTAAGACTTCCACACAATTGTGGTAAGATAGACCACTTGAGTGTTCACATTTGCGTAAGTTTAATTGTCCTTCACTTGCTTGTGATGGAAAGTTGGGTCTAAAGCAATGAAATATTTCTTTACGAGATATCAGTCTTGTTTACATGGCTCTAGTTTATATTTAGTCTGGATAGCAGGAAGTTGCATGTTAAGTTTACAAAAATCGCTCTGTATATAATCTAATCCATATTTGAGGAATCTCTCATTGAAGGCAGAGTAAAAAGTAGGTTGTTCTTTTGGCCAAAAGAATATGGTTGGTGTTGGGAACTTTGGTCTAAAACAAAACTAGGAACAAGAACACAACAAACTGGATTGAAGAATGACTATCTTTATTAATAATAACTATGGCTTAAATAGCCATTCAATACACGTTCACATGATCTTAACAAAAGCGAAAAAACAACCCACTTAGCTAAAATAAAGCCATGTGGTAACGGAAACTTGGAATAATTCAAATACATATAGATGAGCCCTAAAAATCAGGACTTTATTCTAACAGAAAACTACAATAAACTTCTTCATTCCCTCCCTTAAACTAAATGCTGTGAAGCAATTAGTTTATACCAGAATTTTCACATACTCCCAGCAACTTTCGAAGCTTCTGAAAAACTTCAAGCTTCAATGGTTTGGTCATTATGTCCGCCACCTGATGTTGACTCCCACAGTAAACTAACTCAATTGTACCCTCCTTAGTAAGATTCCTTAAGAAATGGAACCTCACACCAATATGCTTGCTGTCACCATGCATAATTGGATTTTTAGACAGCTTGATTATTGAACTATTGTCACACATCACGGTAGTACAGCCTCCATCAAAATGTCCTAGCTCCTTTAAGATTCTCTTCATCCAAACTCCTTGACAAGCACAAATTACAGTTACCACAAACTTAGCTTCTGTAGTTGATAAAGTCACAATAGGCTGCTTTTTTAAACACCACGAAACAGCACTTAAATTCATTAGAAACACGTATCCAAATATACTCTTCCTATCTTCCATATCTCCAGCATAGTCGCTATCCGTAAAAGCCTGCAACTCACCATCTCCTCCTTTCTTATAATGTATTCCATAGTTCACATTCCCTTTTAAGTATCAAACTGCTCTCTTTACTACTTGTAGATGAATCTCCATTGGTTTTGCCATATATCTACTTATGAGACAAGTAACAAACATCATGTCGGGTCTTGTGGCAATAAGATACATTAAGCTAACCACCAGCTGCTTGTAGTACGTCTCATCAACAAAGTCTCCATTTCCATCTTTGCTTATTTTGAAACCTGGAACTATTGGACTACCTACCGAATTGCTTTCCATCATACTAAACCTTCTCAAAACCTCCAATGCATATTTCTTTTGACATATATAAATACCATCAGACTTTTGCAGCACCTTGATCCTAAGAAAAAACCTCATCTTCCCCAGGTCAGACATATCAAACTCCCTTAACATAGAGCTCTTAAATTCAAACATCATAACTTCATCATTACCAGTAAAAATTAAATCATCAACATAAACACTTACAATGATAATTTTTCCTTCTCTACTTCTCTTAGTGAACAATGTCCGCTCGCTATCGCATTTCTGAAACCCTTCACTAATAAAATGTGCTTCAATTCGACTAAACCAAGCTCGTGGAGCTTATTTTAGTCCACATAGGGCTTTGTGTAATTTGTAAACTAGATGCTCATTGCCCCTTTTTTCATATCCTCTTGGCTGCTCCACATAAACATCTTCACTCAGCTCACCATAGGGAAAAGCCGACTTGACATCGAGCTGGAAAATCGTCCAATTCTTCTATGCAGCAAGAGCAATAATCATCCTTACTATGTCCATCCTTGCCACTGGTGCAAAAACTTTTGTATAGTCCACTCCATACTTTTGAGAGTACCCTTTAGCAACCAAACAAGCCTTGTACTTATTGATCTTTCCATGCTCATTGTATTTGGTTTTGTAAACCCACTTCACTCCTATTCTTTTGGCCCCAACTGGTAGCTCAGTGAGTGTCTATGTGTGGTTCTTTTTAATGGATTTGATTTCATTGTCCATGGCCATTCTCCAATTTGCATTCTTTATAGCTTCCTCAAAATTTAATGGATCAACTGACACCATTAGTGTCATATGAACTTCATCCTCAAATAAACCTTCACCACTAACATAATCACCTATCCATATAGGAGGTTGCCTCTCACGAGAAGACCTCAACTCCCTCAATCTCTCTTCACCCTCACTAGAACCATCTTCCTCTTCTCTAACTCCCTCATCACGAGTCTCTCCTACCTCTCCATCAATATTTTCTCCATTCCCATTTTCACTCACCCCTTCTTCCTTCTTATCCTCACCATCACCCCATTCTAAGTCTACTATTACCTGTTTTTCACAACTCACTTCCCAATCCTATTGCTTTTCTTCTTCAAAAATTACATCTCTACTCACAACAACTCTCTTGGCAACAGGATCGAATAACCTGTAACCTTTTGATTCATCACTAACTCCCAACGGCACACAAGTAATGCTTCTATTATCAAGCTTAGTCCTCCTTTCTTCTGGAACATGAACATGTGCTATGCATCTAAAAACCCGAAAATGATCTATCGAGGGTTTCACCCCACTCCAAGCCTCCTTTGTTGTAACATCCTTGACTGCCAATGTAGGACACCTATTTAGGACATAAATAGCCCAATTCACTGCTTCTGGCCAAAATGTCTTGGGAAGGTTCTTGTTAGATAACATGGAACGAACCATGTTCATCACAGTTCTATTCTTCCTTTCAACTACACCATTTTGTTACAGTGTATAAGCGTTGGTCAACTATCTCTTGATCCCACTTTGTTTGCAAAAATCATTAAACTCATTTAAATTGAATTCTCCCCCTTTATCAATACGAAGACACTTAACAAATAACCCTGTTTCTTTTTCAACCATAGCTTTAAAGCATTTAAAGGAGTTTAAAGCTTCTGACTTTTCTACCAGGAAATACACCCATGCTTTTCTACTATAATCATCAATGAATATCAGAACGTACCTCTTGTTGCTATTAGATGTAGGAGTGACCAAACCATAAATATCTACATAAATAAGTTCCAACTTTTAAGTTGCTCTCCAAGTACTCTTCTTGCAAATGGGGTCACGATGTTGCTTCCCTTTGATGCAATCAATGCATGTCACACTTGAGGTAGAAAGTTGAGGAAGTCCCCGTACCATGTTCTTGTACACAAGGTTCTCAAACCCTTGTAACTCAGAATGCCCATACCTTTGATGCCAAAGATGAAACAAGTTTTGAGTTCTTGTGTGAAGACACTGATCAGATTGTACTTGAGAGGGAGCTTGAGACTCGGGCAACAAAATAAACATCCGATAGGCGCTCATGTTGGTTTGAATTATCAAGCCCTTCTCTAGATGAAATATCTTGCACATCCCTTCCTTGATCAAAAGAGCCAAGCCTCTTTCTTGCAACTGTCCTATGCTCAAGAGATTATTTCTCAACTTTGGAATATAGTATACATCAGCAACAACATGATTGACTCCATTCAACAGCAGCTTCACACTTCCCTTTCCCATCATATCCATCTTAGTGTTGTTCCCCAATTTTACCGAATGTCGAAATTTTTCATCAAGCTCATTAAACATAGTTTTATCACCGCTCATGTGATTAGAGCACCTTAAATCAAGGAACCATGCATCTTCTCTTCTGGCCTTACACAACTCCACATAAGACATCAAAAGCATTTCTTCTTCCTCATCAAACTTTGCATAATTTGCTTCTTTGTTCCCAAAAGGACATTCATACTGAAAATGTCCAAGTTGATGGCATTGATAACACTCCACAGTTGCCTTGTTGAAGCCTACTTGACCTCTCCCTCTCCCTCTTCCTCTTCCTTTTCCTCTTCCTTTGTAGTTAGCACAACCACGACCACGACCTCTTCCTTCTTCAGATGTGACTTTCAAAGCCTATTCCTCATCATTATGTCTCTAAAACTTCTGTTCATGCACTATTAATGAGCTTTGTAACTCATCAACAGTAAGTGCATCGATGTCCTTTGACTCCTCAATAGAACATACAACATACTTGAACTTCTCAGTTAAAGAACGCATAATTTTTTCCACCGCTTTAACATCCTGCATATCTTCTCCATAAGTTCTCATCTTGTTGGCCACTGTCATGACTCGAGAAAAGTATTCTATCACTTTTTCACTGGACCTCATCTCAAGAGTTTCAAATTCTCTACGGAGAGCTCGAAGATGAGACCTCTTCACCCTTGCATTTCCTTTGAACCTTTTTTTCATGGAGTCCCATATATCTTTAGCAGTATCCTTCTTGAGGATGGTGTCAAGAACAGTTCGATCGATAGCCTGGAAGAGATAGTTCTTCACTTTCAAATCCTTTAGCTTCATCTCATCATTCTTCTTTCGTTGTGCCTTTGTTAACAACAATTCATTTGTTGGCTTAAAATACCCAGACTCCCCCAGCCCCAAAACTCCTTAAATCAGAGGAAATTTTCCATCAACATGCTCTAATGGTCATAGTGACCATCAAAGCGAGGAATGGCTAGCTATATGAAACTCCCTTCCGTAGTCATCTTCTGTGTTGCTGCAAGAACTTCAAAGACTGCTGCTTTGATTTATCAAGCCCAATGGGAGCTCTGATACCAGAACGTTGAGAACTTTAGTCTAAAACAAAACTAGGAACAAGAACACAACAAACTGGATTAAAGAATGACTATCTTTATTAACAATAACTCTGGCTTAAATAGCCATTCAATACATGTTTACATGACCTTAACAAAAACGAAAAAACAGCCCACTTAGCTAAAATAAAGCCACGTGGTAACAGAAACTTGGAATAATTCAAATACACATAGATGAGCCCTAAAAATCAGGACTTTATTCTAACAGAAAACTACAATAAACTTCTTTAGTTGGAACCTTATAAGGAAGCCAAAAGATGTTTCCTCACCACCTCAATACCGGCATCAGTTGTTCTTTATCCAGAGACAAAATGGAGGGATGTTTTCGGTTAACCCAAAAGATCAACGTTGACATTGTGGCATGGGCACTTATTGATGTTGATAGTATAGAGTCGTCCAAGCACACTCCGCGTTCAAAGGCATTTGGAGGTCACAATGTAGACAAATGGCATGTTTCACAATTGTGTCGCTTATTTCCTTACATGGACGATCGCAGGATCATGGAGAGACCTTTTTGGAGAAGGAGAAGTGTGCTTTGGGCATTTTGGTACATTTATTCATGATACGAGCGAAGGTGCTGATGGGCAAACTTGATGCATGATGGACCCTTTTTACAGTCCTATTGTAATAAATTAGCATTCCCATGGCTTTTACAAACATGGCTGATTGACCGGGATGAATAATGGTTGATCGCTTAACATCAGAGGAGGACTCGCCGGGCTCCAGAAGTTGCAGCTTTCAAATGCCCATTATAAATGGGGTTTTGGGTTCTTATTTTTTAGCACATCACATTACATTATATATATAGTCGTGGAAAATACTCATTATTATTATCATGAGATTTGACTAAGGGTTTGTAAACTATTGACAGAATTTTGTAATTTCCGTGTACTCTTCTCTTTCTTTATAATGGCGAGTAGTGCTGCTTTTCCTGTGGTTTTTTCCGACATTAGGATTTTTTTTTTTTTTGTCCCCCATATTATCGTGTAAAAGTATGTTGCTTCTTTATCTTTTCGTCCATGTATATTGTACGCGATATACAAATGTTTTGCCAATAGGCTGCTGCAATAAAGACCAATGTATATATTACATTTCATTTGATCGAGAAGTTGTTATATTCATGCTTATAACTTTAATAAAATTATTATAAAACTATGGGTTTAGACACTGCTAAATCTATTGCGCCTTTTTTTTTCTGTGTACAACCTAAACAAAATTCATAGAATCAACTAATGGATTGACACTCATATTGTGTAAGCTTTGAGGTTATATGACTAAAAAAAACAACCATGTAAAAGTGTTCAATTGAAAATCTTTTATATTAATTTATCTCTATTTACTTTTACATAACATTAACAAATGAACTCTAAAGAAAGCCAAAGTATATATATATATATATGTGTGTGTGCGCGCATGTATGTATATATGTGTAAAATAAGTTTTTTATACGTGATAGCATTTAAAAAAAATAAATTAAGAAAATTAGAAAAAAGGTAAATATAAAGGATCCAATTTTGCCTTTAATTTTCAACAAAACCAAACTTTCTAATTTTGCCATATTCATTATATATACTGCTTGTAGATTGGATCTCAAATGAAAAATATATATATATATATTGTCCTCTTCCAATTAAGGGTTTTATGATAAGTAGTTTTAGTTTTTTTTTTTTTAGTATCATTTTATTATCCGTTTAAAATTAGAAAATTTGAATAATTAAAATAGTAAGAAAAATAATGAAATTTAGCTAAAAACTAGATCAACCAAATAAACTATCAAAAGAATAACCACATTGACCAAAAAAGTAATAAGATTTTGCCATCGTTTCCATACAAAAAGACACCATTGATAAGACAAAAATTTAATATGAGATTCCAGTGAGCCACAACAATGAGTGAGTTACCAAATAGAATCCCCAAAAGCATGCATATGTCAAACGGAAACTTCCCCACTTGCTTGCGCTGATGCAAATTTAGTCACATACAAAATATTCTTCTCAAGATACATACGCAACCGACTGGAGGAAATCTTTGATATCACATTACAAGGATTTGTTGGTTGTAATATATCTATTTTCTTCCCCCATGACGTCCGGAAAAAGGTCAAACTAGAACTCATAAATAACTTTTGGTGTGAGATCATCAGGTCTCTAAAATTCTAAGTCGTATATATGTCCTAACTTTCTAGTTTTGTGTGGGCTCCTTTCCGTATAAGAAAGGGGATTAAAGTTAAAATGGATGAAAAATTAACCCAACTAAATCAATCCCCAAAGCTAAGTTTATGTACTATAAATTAAAGAGGATTAAATTTGTTATTGAGAAATGATAAACAATAGCAAAAAAGAAAAAAAAGTTCATCAAGAATTTAAAATAAATTAATAATATTTTTTAAATTTTATTATTCAAACAATATAAAGACAATAACCCATTCCATATCAATCATATAATTATTAATGAATTTTCTTAACTTCTTTTCCTACTATTTATCTTTTGTTATCTTCTATTACTTCTTTTCATAAGTACAGCATTTTTGTTCATTATTGATATTCACTGAATTCTTAATCAACTAATTGTTCAACATGTGACATGGAATACATGCCCTGAACCGCCCTATAACTTCCATAATTCCATTGACTTACTAATTGTGAAGATTGCTTTGCTATTTTGTCAACCAAATTGTATTTCCGATTTGCCCACCACCTCCCCTAGTCTAGTTGCCTCTTCTACTTTATATACCAGTACCAAACGAATTACAGCAGCCCATTGATTTTGAAGTTTCATTGGAGTCTTTCATAAATCACTAACTTACTTAAAGAACCAGAAATACGACAACCATGGCTACATCCTATTCAATGAGGGATCATGGATGGCGCTTTATCATCTTTTACATCTTCTTGTACCTCGTGCTGTCATGTTTTCTTGCAGTTGAGGGAGCAAGGCCTGTCGTGCAGCAAATTGCTTGCACATCAACCAGCATGTTCAATACAGCTCTAGCGCATTCCGGCCCCAGTAACAAAGGAACTGGACACTGATGATCATGATCATATATTTCAATGTATAAGTGGCCTTTGATCACCTTTATACTCATATTTTTATAGGAGTTTGTACGTGAATCCTTTATTTTTAACTGTCGTGTTCAAAGATTTTTTTTTTTTTTTTTGGTGTTTTCGTCTATTTGATATTAGTAATTCTAGAGAATCCAGGAAGGTGATTGTCAATCACTCGTTTTGGATGCCTCCGTGTGGAGACTAATGTAGTAATTGTTACTTGTATATTTTTGTGGGGAAAGTGGTATACATCATGCTATATTATCACAAAAAACAACCCTTACTGTTTTGATTATCTGATAGATACTTGTGCGAAAATAACTATGCTCAACTTGATGATTAAAAAAAAAAAAAATCTTCATGATTTGCTAAATACGAGACCGTGAAACCTCTTGCTTATTTGCTTTCTTGTAGGATGAAGCCCTGCTCCTTGTGGAAGTATGACACAAAAGATAACTCATGCAAATTCTTCTTTCGAGCCACAATTTTGCTTGTATCTGGAGGAGTGTTACCTGGATATATATAAGTCCTATATCTTAGAGCGTTGGTAACATACACAATGATTTAAACTTATTACGGAAAATGTTGCAACTCTTGATATAATTCACTCTACCATGGCCGCTTAAGGACTGGTAAAAGGGTTTTGTGCCTCAAACCAGGCTTTAATACACTCGTGTACTCTGGCTGCCCAAGCACGAGTACTTCCAGATATTCTGAACGTCTAGACTTCGTATGCTTGCGCTTGGGTATGCAATTGCTTAGTTATTTTATTTGAACCATTTATTATTATCCTCAGTCTATTAGATTGAGCAAGATTCAATCATATTAATTAGTTTTTTTTTAATTTTCTTAAGTAGCTAATCAATAGCCATTAGATTACTTTTACATCATAAATTCATACTTTTCGATTAGTAGTCTTTCTTTTAGTAGGGCTTTTAACACATGAATGAAGAGATTTAAAGAAATCATTTCTTAAAAGTTGATGTGATATTTTCTTTCTTATTAATGGTATGAAGCCATACAAATTGGTAGCGAAAGGCATTAATTATCTTTCTTGAAATTTTATCAATTATTAGATTTTATTATCCTTTTATCACTTTTGAACACGAGAAGTTTTACGGAGACAAGCCTTTCTTCACTACGAGTAATGGTTCCTTGGGACTAATCATTGGATCGTCTATGATTTCATGGCAGTCACAAATTCACCCACAAGGCCAGGCTGATCTGTTGTTGGCATGAAATTTTGATTGTGGCTTATTTCATGGACTTTAACCTCACTACGTTTCAAACCTAACGTTTGATTTCACTTCATCGTAGTCCTCAATTTCATTCACGAACTGTAGGAGACTTCAACTTGGCGTTGGAAATTATTGCATATGGCATTACGTTTGGCTTTATCGATGATTATGAGAAGTGAAGCTATGTCCACATACGCTGATCACCGAAAATATTGAAAGATAATTTGGGAATCGAAGCATGAAAGGAAGCAACAAAAAGGGATCTATTTCTTTAATTAACTTCAATTTCTTGGTTTGTGGTGAGTATCTTAGCAATTAGCTTTAAACGGTTTTCTTATTAGGCCCAAAAAAAAAAAAAAAAATCCGTATTTAATTTCCGCAACTTTACATATAGTTTATATCCCCTTACATTAATATTCTTTTGCTGTCCTACATAAAAAATACATAAGAAATTACACAAACAAAAATGGCAAAAGTTGCTAGACTTAAGTAGTGGAAAACTATTTTTACACTTTTCCCTATAATCTATGTTACATATTTGAACCAATTTAGATTTTAATTGAATTGTTATTAAGTTGAATGTTTAGTTTTGAGTTTAGATGACTCGATTGTTAAGATCTAGCAAAAAAAGAAATTTGAAATACTCAAATTCACAGCTTGAAAAAGCTACTTAAGCTTGCTTGATTTGTCTAAAATGGAATCTAACTAGACTAATATAAAGCTCAAATCAAGTTCAATCATGCTATATTTAGCTTGTTAGTGCACCATCTATTGAAGATTGTCTAAAAGGAAAACTAGTTGTTGATTGCTCTTCTCACCTAAATACGGTTAAGCTGAATCGAGTCCTCAAACTAACATAATACAACCTACAAGAGAAACAAATGTATGTTATCAGGACATCGGAGGTGTCTCCAACATTTAGATTCCAACACTCAAATCAAAGAAGCAAAGGGCATAGCAATTAAAGTACAAAAAAGGTATCAAATGATTTTCCTGGTTTGGAAAGACCTCAATATATAGTGCTGTAAGGACGTTATATTTTAGGCAAATAAATCTTCCTCAAGATACCTTGGTTATAATAGAAAATATCTACTTAAAGTATATTCTTCAAAGGATTTAGATTACTTTTTTAATTTATCACAACTAGTCTAGGTACTTTCCTATTCCATAGTCGTACTCAAATAAAATAAGACCTAGGGCCTTAGGCTAATTTAGGCATATAACACTTACCCTCACTCTCATTAGTGAGGTGACACTAATAAGAGTAGAAGTCATATGATACTTCTATCTGAGATGTTATTCAAATATGTTGGTCGAGCTGCTCTCCAACCAAGAGTTGTTAATCCAAGCAAAGGGGATGTTTAGCCAATTGTGGCATTCAGAGTGTTCATGCTAGACTTTTTGCCAAGCTATCCATAGATCAGATTGCCTTGTCTAAGCTAAGTAGAGCTAAGGAATAGCTCGTCCTGGCCGAGAATGTCATGACGAGCTAAATGTAGAATTCCAACCTATAGTTTAGTCATTCGAGCCTCATGCTAGCAAGTTGTGATGAGACATCATAAGGTTTTTAGGTTACCCCCTCTAAGCTTAATGAAGAGAGAGACTTGTTAAGCACGCTTTTGTCTTTTCAACTGTCAATTTCAAATCTTGTGCATGTGTGTGAATCTATACATTTAACACATAGAGACATGTGTCAAGATGGTGTTTGAAGTAGCTACAGAGGCTAGGAAATCATAACCCTTTATTGCATAAGTGGGACATGTAGCGAAATTTGGGACAACCTCAAAAATCACTTGCACATGCCATAACAACCTATATAAGTGGGTTAAACCATCTCATTTTTACCTTTTTATGCACTTTCCTTACTCAAAACTTCTTGCTTCTCATACTCTCTTTCTTAAATTCCTTTTGCTTTGAAAACCGCAATTTCTCAACTCTTTTTGCAAGTATAGCTAATTCCACATCATCATAAACCTTCTCAAATCCTATTTGAAGGGTTATTCCTACCCAAGTTGCAACAACAAACATTATAGGTCCTTTGAGTCAACCCTTCATGCCTGCTATGTAAGTTGAGGGTTAATAATGTAATCTTACGCTTGTTCAAGGAAGATGAGGAGTTGGTGATCAGGGAATTAATTTTGGATATTTATCAAGATGATGGGGAAGATCACAAACCGACCTACCCTATTTTAAAGGTCTTACTTCATCAGTGTGGGGCCTAAATGTTGTCAAATGCATGGTTTGCGAAGCTAATGCTAACATCTTAGGACTCTATAACTCCCCTCTTCCCATGGGTGGGATTTTCCAAACAACCTATGAGGACAAGTGAAACAGGTTTTATGTGTGCAAGCAATTTTTTGAGTTCGGCCTACGACTTCCCTTCATCAACTTCCAAAAGTAGTTCTTTACTTATCATAAGGTTAATCCGTATCGACTCATCTCGAGCGCATATACACTCCTTGCAGTATTTGGAAGCTTGTGCAAGTCTTATGGGATTCGACTAACTCCTCTACTATTTCATTCGTTCTATGGCAAAAAGCATTTAAACCCTCACCAAAGTGGTATTACTTAGCGAGCTAACCAAACATAAAGACGATAGATGGGCAACCTTCTTTAGTACATGATTGGAAAGATAAATTTGTTGTGAACGAGACCAGGGAGGAGCTAAACTTTTGGATTTGATGGGTGAAGCCAATAAAGACTAAAGTGACTAAGTTGCTACCAAATGATCAACATCAGGTTGAGATTCTGCTTGACACTCTAGAAAAGAATGGAAAGCCATTTGATACTCCAAGTATGATAAAAAGCTTCTTCGGTATTAAAGTAACAACTCTAGAAAGATCCAAGGCGAAGAGTGATGATGGGTCACAAGGCTTCAAGGAACATAAGTTGGTAAGGGTTCATGCCTGAAGTCAACTTGATGGAACTGTCTATCTGCTTACAACTTGGGGGGCCAAGACCTCATACTTTCTTATACATATTTCTTCTCACTTTTTTCCTAATCTTTTTTCTTTTTTGCATATATGCCTCCTCTCAAGCTAATGAGAATCTTAAACTTGGTTGCTAGTTAGTTTGGTCAAGGAAAGAAAGGCAACAATGGTAGCAAACGACCTTGGTAGGATGCACCTATCAAGAGGGTCTTAGTAGTGAGGATTACAATTTGAGGCCCCAAGCTTCCAAGGCCAATCCCTCTTACCCTAACCATAGTTGTGAAAAGGAAGAGGAAGGAGAAGGAGTCGGAGCATAGGGCTTCGCATAGCTAGAAATAGGCCCCAAATGTTGTTGCTAAACATCCTTGTGCTATGAAGGTCATTATAATGTTCAGTGAAACTAAGGCGAGATGCAATAGAAGAAGAGTTTCGATGTCCCCTCGACAAAGGGGAAGAGGAGCGAGGTGCAAGACCCTTGCAAAACACTTGAGTCAATGTCATCTCGAGCACCTCTTCCTTTGGCTATCTAGGAACCAATCAAGGAACTAAAGTCGGTTGTGAGCTATTTCAAAGTGTTCTCAACCCACTAGATTGTCGCACCAACGAGGAGGCAACCTTAGAGATAACTCTATTATAGTAATGCAAGCACTTGTCTACTCGATTTTTAAAGGTATGCAATCATCCTTGTGACTTGCTTAGCTCTAAATCTCTTGAGTAGTTAAAGCATAGTAACTCGTATACTTTATACTAAATGATGAAGGTTACCCATGGTGTGCTCTATGTGTGTGAAGATGTAGATCATCAGGTACAACATTATAAAGTTAATAATGTTACAATTTTCACCTTGTACAACCAAATGCATGACCATAACAAAGTTCATATGCAGAAGGCAAGGAGGGTGGGGTCAAGCTTAAGGATGCTCGAAATGAGTTGCAAGCCATAATGGCAAACTGTAGCAAGAAGTTAGCTAAGGCAGAAGGACATGTTTAGATAGCTTTCAAAGAAGTGGAGAGGGCATGCAAGGAACTCTTGAGGGTAAACAATCAAATTTTAAACCTTTCCTAGGAGCTCACCACCTCTAGTGAGAGAGAGAAGAAGTAAGAGGTAGAAATTCAACAACTTTAAGCCTTGTTAGTGAACTACAAAAGAGAGATTAGTATAATGCAAAATTGCCTTGACAAGTATGTTAACTTAGAGAAGAACTTAGAGGAGCGCATTAGGGAGCTCGAGAGACTTTCTGCTAAGAAGGACTTAAGGATCTAGGAACTAGAGGAGTTGGAAAGAACAACCAAAGACCAATACAGTGACAACATTTATGAAAATATTCAATCTTCCAATGACTACATGAGGCAGCTAGTTGCTGTCATGGAAGGAGGCCAGTGAAGAATGCAACAGTAGATCCATGCAATGGATCTAGGCTACAACTTGAGTTAGCTACGCAAAAAAAATGAGAGCACCTAACAACCCTCTAGAAGAACACAAAGAGTTGGAGGCTAAGAAGCTATTGGAGGAGGAGGGGGTTGGCTAGGATGACGACATAACCCCTTTTCCTGGTTAAGAGATTGACTTACCTCCAACTTATAGATCTATTTGAATTTTTTTGTTTTTTGATATTGTAAAGTAGTTAAAAGGTTGATTTATAATGATTGTAATGAACTTGTTGAATAAATGAAGTATTAGACTCTTTCTCATTTATGTAATTCACATAATCATTTATTTTACTTGTAGTTTTGTTATGAATTTTTATGTTGTTTGTTTGATTCCCATAGACTAAGTATTTTTTGTCAGAATTTAAATATTTTGTTTAATTTTTATGTTTCTATGGGAAGTGTCCTCATTGTTCAAGTTCATGCACTTTTGGTGAGGATATTCGATTATGCCACACTAGTTATCGTTGATCTATATTGAATCTGATTAGTCATAAGTGGGCATTAGTTTATTAGTAGAAGTGTCGTCGTTAGCAAGGCTTAAGCTTTGTCAATGAGAAACTTCCATATTTAAACTTCAGAATACAAGTCCAACCATTAATCAAAAGGTGGGTGCTCGTTTGTTAGATACCTAGTGGAGTCCCTTGTTACCTATCTAAGGCATTTAACTTTACTCGTCAATCACAATTATTTGTAAATAAGTTTTAGTGTCATGTTGGGAAAAAAAATTACAAATATAAGTAACAGATGTAAATTGTAATTCTATTGAGTAGTAGGATTGTTTGCAATTATCAATGATACTTTAAAACATGCACTATAAAATAATCTATCAATTACTTAAATTATGAGCATAAATTATACACATTTCAAGTTTTAGGGATCAAATGGTCGTTTAGCCTTTCGAGCTCATATTGTACCATGTCTAGCCATCCTTCTAACTCAAACGAAGTCTTCCTAGTTTGGTGCTAACATTCCCTAGCCTTCTCTTAATCTAGTAGCTTTGAGCTTTTAGCAAACTAAGTCCCCTAGTTGGAAGACCTTATGCTTCACCATTTTATCATAATATTTCATTGCTTATTGTTGGTAGGCCTCCAGAAAGTCAAGGTTGGCTTGAGGCCTAACCTCATTAACTTGACGACTAAAGTCTCGAGTTTAGAGGTTCTAGAGTTCTAGCTCGATGGAGACGATAGCTTTAGTTCCAAAGGCAAAGCTAAAGGGGGTTTCTCTAATCCCAATTCGTGGGGTCATCTCATAACCCCATAGAATATAAGGAAGCTCATCTACCTACTTCCCTTTGGCCTGATCAACTATTTTCTTAAGCTCTATAAGATGATTTTATTAGTAGCTTCAGCTTAGCCATTCAACTGCAGGTGGGCAACTGAAGTATAATGGATCTTAATTTTATATTTTGCGTAAAATTCTCAAAATTTGGCATTATCAAATTGAGTGTCATTATCAGTATTGATAGCATTAGTAATTCCAAAATGATATAGTATAGCACAGGTGACAAACTCACTTATGCTATGCTCAATAAGTTTAGTCACAGCTTTTGCTTATACCCATTTTGTAAAGTAATCAACAATAATGATCATATACTAGCAGTGAACTATAGACTCAGGAAATAGTCTAAAGATATCAAATTCACCATTAGGAAAAAGGCCATGGACTCGTGATTAGCATCGAGTTAATACTCGATTATCTATCAACAAGTGCATATTCCGACACTTATCACATTACTACACAATCGCTTTAGCATCCCTTTTCATGGTGGCCAATAGTATCTGACTCGAAGCATCTTAATGGCTAGGGCATAGCCCATTATATGGTTACTACATACCTTGGCATGGAGCTTGATCAACAAGTGCCCATTTTTTGAAAGTTAGGGGCATTTGAGAAGTGGTAGAGTATATGCCCTTCTATAAAGCTGCCTATTGAGGAGTGTATACTAGGCTGCTTTCTACCTCAAAGCCTATAACTTTTGGGGGGTTCAGGTCTCATTGGCATGTCATTCCTACTAATACCTATCAATACTCTTCTCCAAATGGAATTCTATGAGCACCTTTTTGTCCAAGTCAAAGAGTTATGTTGAGGCCAATTTGAATAAATCATCTACTTTAGCATTCTAGGCTCAGGGGATTTGTATGATACTCCATAATGTGAAGCTAGAACATAAGAATCTCACAAGCTTTAAATACTTGGTCATTCCTTTATCTTTAATAGCATACTCTTCGTTGACTTGTTGGACTATGAGCTACTAATTAGACAAAATCTCAATCTTTTCCACTTTTATTCCTTTTAACAATTTCAACTAGACATCGAGAGCTTCATATTTTGCTTCATTATTACCGGCTAAGAACCAAAACTTTAGGGCATATTGGATTTTAACATCATGGGGACCATACAATACAAGCCTTGCTCCACTCCCCCCTTTGGTGGATAAGCCATCAATGTAGAATGCCTAAGTGGGCTTTTCATGCTCTTCAATGGGAGTTTTGATTTGGCTATAAATTCGGCTAACACTTAGGCTTTTACGGCTTCATGGTCAATATTGGATCTTGTATGCACTAAACTCTAAGGCATAACAAACTATTCTGCTTGATGCATCTAGCTTCCAAAGAAGTTGCCTCAAGGGCTTATCAGTAAGGACTACTACTAGATGAGCTTTAAAGGATAGGAATTCCATGAGGAAATCACTACACTTAGGGCTTTATCTATCTTAGAGTATCTAACTTCTAAGCCCTATAAGATGTAGCTCACATAATATACTGGTTGGTGTTCTCTATCATCTACTTGGATAAGTATAGATGAAAGGGCTTGGTCACGAGAGGTAGAGATAGAGCATTTCTCCTATAATGGGCTTCAACAAGACTAAAGGTGTCATAAGGAAGTGTTTCAGCTCATCAAAGGCTTCTCGACACTTATTCCACTGAAATTTTGTCAAGTTCTTCAAAACTTTGAAGAAATGGCACATTTTTTTGCTAACTTAGAGATAAAGTTGTTTAATGCAACGATCCGTCCTATTAGTCTTTAAACCTCCTTGGTCATTTTGGGAAGTTGCATGTCCAAAATTTCCTTGATCTTCTCAAAGTTGGCTTCAATCCCTCACAAAGTAACCATAAAATCAAGACATTGCCCAGATGCTGCATAAAAAACACACTTATAAGGGTTCAATTTCATGTTATATTGTCAGTGTCTAAAATGTTTCCTTAAGGTCTGTGAGGTGCTAATGGAGCTTCTTACTCTTCATAATCATTTCATTGAAATAAACTTTTACATTATGACCAATTTGGTGCATGGACATCTTTTTCACCAATCTCCGGTATGTTACCTTAGCATTTTTAAGTCCAAAAGGTATAACATTATAGCAATATGTTCAAAAGTTAGTGATGAAAGAGGTGTAGACTCGATCAAGCTTAAGCATTTGAATCTTCTTATAGTTTGAAAAGGTATCCATGAAGCTAAGCAATGTGTGGCCTAAGGTCAAATCAACTAGCTGATCAATTTGAAGGAGAAGAAAATAGTCCTTTAGGTAGACTTTGTTAAGGTTAATGTAAACAATGTACATCCACCACTTTCCATTAGACTTCTTTACTAGCATGCAATTAGCTAACCAAGTGGGATAAGGCTCTTCTCATATACATGTGGCCTTTAAAAGTTTTTAGACCTCTTCTTCTATAGCCACCTATCATTCAGGTGCAAAGTGCCTCTTCTTTTGCTTTACCACCTTCACAGTGAGGTCAATACTTAACCTATATGTAATCACCTCCATGGAATTCCAAGCATGTAAGATAGTGACCATACAAAAATGTCTATATTAACCTGGAAGAAGCCAATTAGTTGCTAGCGGAGCATAGCCAAGACTATTATGCTAATCTCCGTAGTCTATTCGGGTGAGCTACCAATTTGAATTTTCTCTAACTTTTCTGTAAGTTCCCCTCTTGATCATGGTTTTTCTACTAAAGTAGAATCGACTATAAGGACCTCCCATTGAGAGAGGGCCTATAGATACAAGTTCCTAAATACTTGCTAATCACCATTACAAAAACCAACACCTGTAAGAGTAATGAACTTGGTCTTTAAATGCCTTATAGAGGTTATCATTCCTACTATATTTTTTTGTGGGCATTTGAGGATGACATTGTAAGAGTATCATACATTAACAATAAAGGCAATTAATTAGGACCTGCATCTTGTTGGTTCCATCTCCAATCTTGATAGGGAGGATTATGATGGCCTCTAGCTTTATAGGTTAGTTGTTGAAATTAAAGAGCTCATTATCATATGGTTTGAGCTTCACCTCAACCTAGTTTTTCATCTAGTCATGCGCTTTCTTATATATAATGTCTGCAGAACTACCATTGTTGATCAAAATTTTGTGAACATTGGAACTAATAATTCAAGCTCAGATTATAAAAGCATCATCATAGGGGAACATAATACCTTCAAGGTCATTTTCTAAAAAATGATTGTAGTATCAAATTTAAGGCGCTTCACCTGGGTGCTCAATACATTCTGGTAGCTTCTTGATTAGGTGTAGGCTTTATTTTGGGAAATTGATCATCTTCTCGTAGCTGGCCCTTCGAATATCATATTGATTGTACCCTAAGTGGGGTAAGTATCTTGCTTTTACTTAGTTTCTTCTTGTTCATTTTTTCTCACTCTCTTTAGAGGCCTATTGTTTTCTATGATATATTCTTGAAGATAGCTTCGTTTGATGAAGTCTTCAAGGGCATTCTTCAATTGTGTGCAATTTTCAATCGTGTGACCCCAATCTTTATGAAAGCTGCAATATTATATCAGATTTTCTTCTTACAAGATTATTCCTCATCTTGTCAAGCCAAGTGATAATTCCCCGATTTCCTATCTTCACGAAGATGTCAGCTTGATGCTTATTAAGGGAGGTGTGCTCCTCGTAGAAAGAGATGATGCACTTCTTGCCGCCATTACCATTTTGATAACACCCATTATTTTCCTCGACAGGGCCGAACCTATCCTTAGTAGAGGCTTTGTCCTTGCCATTCTTCTTTTTGTCTAAGGACTCTTGCTCAGCTTATCACCACACCAGTATGGTGTCTTCTTAATTGATGTAATCCACGGCTTGTTCCTAGAATTTCCTGAAATTTTTAGACTTATGCAATGTCAAAGAGTAGAACTAGGACACATCCTTTACTCCATTGACTATTGCATTGAGAGCTATACTTATGTTGACGTTAGGAATTTCAAGCATTACTCAATTAAACTTAGAGATGTAGTCTCTAAGCATCTCGTCTTGCTGTTGTCTGATGAGGTTAAGTGTTGAAGAGTCTTGCTCAAGAATTTGCTTATCAACAAGTGCTAGTAGAACTACATGATAAGCTATCAAAAATTGGAAACAGAATTTGGCTTGAGGCCTCAAAACCATGTACGTGTTGCTTTCTTAAATGTTCCTAAGAAGACCTTACAAGTTATGGCATAAAAAACGCAAGAGATTTGTCTAGGTTATATAATAGCTCAAGTACTTAGTGGGGTTAGCTGTCCCATCATAAACTCTAACTGTGGGATGCGAACATGGGTAGGAAGCTGTTTATCTTACATTATCTACGTAAAAGGAGAGCTACCTATCATGAACATGTCTTAGGGGTCAGGTTTTTTGTTATCTTTGAGGTTGTTTAAGAATTTGATCATATTGTCTATCTAATCAATAGACTGATCAACTAATGATCATGTAGACTATGCCTCAAAATTGTCATTCCTACTATTATGCTACTCACTCAATAGATTAAGGGCTTTAGTCGGATTTGGCATTACATTCTTGCTATGTTATGAAACCTTGTCACCCTACTATTCACTTCATAGTTGAGAACCTCGTTGGGGGCACTCGTTAATTTCGTTAAGCTAGTCTCTCAAATGATGATTTTTAGCTAGCAAGTCAATAAATTGCCTCTCAAGTCTCATAACCCTATCTTTATTTGCCTGTTGCGCATGAGATGGTATTGGTGGCATTAGAGGGTAATTACTTTCGATTTTTCATAGGTTGTGATCAACGGGGATATTTTTGCAGGAGTTTCTTTCAAATCTTGTGCTAGTTATAGTCGTAGTTAACCTTAAGATAGTGGGTGCCAATGGTTGATTACTTTTATTACCTCAATATGGTCTTAGGCTAGATTGAGTCCTCAAACTAATGTAATCTAACTTATAAGATGAGTAAACGTAAGCTATTAAGGCACTAAAAGTGTCTTCGACACATAAACTCCAATGCTTAAGTAAAAAAAGTAGCATAAAGGTATCACAATCAAAGTGTGTAAAGGGTATCAGATGATTTTCCCGATTTATAAGGACCCTCTTTTACAGTGTTGTGAGGACGTTATATTTTGTACAGGTAAATCCTTTTAAAGATACCTTAGTTATAATAGAAAATATCCACTTAAAGTGTGTTCTTTAAAGGATTTAGATTATTCTCCTAATTTATCTTGATCAACTTAAGTACTTTCCTATTTTGTGGTTATGCTCAAATCAAATAGGCCTTAGGGCTTTAGGTCAATTTAGGCATATAACACCAGTAAATGCAAATGCTTGTACATTCCACCTCTATAATATAGGATTATCAAATTTCAAACTCTAATCAATTGTCATATATGTTGCACTCAATACTTTAATAAGGGTATGTTCTCGTCCTCCCTTATTGAGTTTTATGGTGATTTTTTACATTAAGGTAATGCTAGTAAATGCTTAAGAGGCGAATAGACTATAAATTTATTTCAATAGCATAACATCACAATGTAAAAATCAAATTAAAAAAAAAAATAATAGGAAATGAAATAAACACTTCTATTAACAATAAGGTAATCTCAAAAAATGAAAAAAGAAAAGAAAAGAAAATGAAAGTTGAAAGAGTGTGGAAGGCTAAAATAGGTTATAAGATTCAGGGTTAAAAATCAAGCAACAACTTAGGTTTGAATCCATAGAGAACATAAGAATCCTAAAGGATTTAACATGGTGAATTTAGAACAACATGGTGAACCGATCCATCGGTTTTTAATCTTTCATAAACAAACTCTTGCATTTAGAGAAACTATCATAGCTTGGATTTAAAAGAAATCCAAAGAAAGACCCATCAAGAGGAAGATTTATCTTGATGACTATCAATGCACTTTGCCGGATGTCATCGATGTCAAACTCTAAAGATACTTAAAAGCTCCTTCTCATTTGAGATGGTTTAAAGATTGTAGAAGTTATATTATGTTGTCAAGATTGCTCTCAAAGATCAAATGAGCTTTAGACGAAAAAACAAGTTGCTTCTACTTAAGAATAGTGAGATTCATGCCCTAAGCCTTTTTACCTATAACTTGTGCATTTAAGCCTTTGAGATTACATATTCCTCTTTCTATCTTTCTCTCTAAGTCACTCATCTAAATATCATCTCAATTCCACTCCTCGATGGCCACGTAAGGTGCAAAACTTACACCACATGCACATAACCATACAAGAGTCTCCTCATCTACAAAGAGTCAAGAGAATGTTAAAATTCAGGATCATCATTTATAAACCTCTTCATATTACTATAACAAAAAAAAAAAAATCTCAAATGATCTAATTAACTTGACTATCTCTCCACCTAATTATCAAACAATAGAAACTAATCTCCTAATAATCAACTAGTATAGTTTCTTTATAGTTGTTTATTGATGTTAGCATCCATTTAAGAATGTTGCAAATATTATGGTACATAGTTGGTTCTTATATAAGATCCTACATAAGAATAACTTTTTTCTATGTGCACCCATACTTCAATTTGTGTTAGGAATGTTGAAATTTCATGTGACTCTTAATACTAAGATTTGATGTGTGTAGAAGTCTTGAGAAAGTCAAAGTCACAAGCTTTAAGTGTGAAAGTATTGAAAGTTTGAATCTTTTTATACATTTAAGCTTAATATGAGTAAAGAAAATATTTTCATAGGTTCTTTTATTTTACGAAAAAAGAAAAATAAAAGGATATGAATAATTACTAAATTAAATATGACACACTTATTCAATAAATGAATTAAAGGTTTTTCTTAAAAAGGGGAAGACTATTATAGGCCCTAGACGGGAGAGTAGTCTATTTTGGATTAGGAATAGGCATAATCAGACCCACTTTATGAACTATATTGGAAAGCTAAAGCTTGCGAGATTGCCCTTTGCATTGTTTGCAAGCCTTTTACCCTTGGATTGCATTAACTAAGAGCAGGTTGCTCACTTAGCTAGTCAGCTGCTATTTGTTTGACAGTTATCTGTTCGTCGACTACCACCTCTACTTCCAGATCCTCCTAGTCTTCCTCCCTATCCCCATCTTCCATAGTGGGAGACCCAAAATACTAATCTAGTGAGCAATCAAGGTTAAAAAAGACTTTAAGAAGGTACTACAAGGCATTCTTCACCCCTCAACAAGGAAGTCTATTTGACACTCTTTCCATTCTTCGCTCTCCTTGAAGTCCTCTATCACCTTCGTGTGGATGGCTTGGAGCACAAGATAACTCTCCTACACCTCCCTGATAGCTTGCACAATCACCATACTCACTAAAAGCTCCATACAGATACAAGCCATTTGCCCTCAAAGCTAAACTACCTTTTTCTAACAACTCTCCTCCTCCTCAAACAGTCATTGCCTTAGTTGCTCCTTTGAAGATCTCTTCTCTTCAACAATCTATGCCACATCATCCTTATACCTCTACTTAACAAAGAGCCTCATAAGCCTTGGATCAAGCCATCGTAGCTTCCATGCGTGTTGCCTCTGCATCTACCTATGTTGATAGTTGATTTTGGACATGGGCCTTAAAGCCCAGAAAGGCCAAGACTAATGGGTGCCTTGTGAGAAATAGGTCTGAAAGAACATACACTTAGAGTCCTCAAAAATAAGCCTAAAAAGGCCAAGACTAATGGGTGCCTTGTGAGAAATGGGTCTAAAAGAACATACACTTAGAGTCCTCAAAAATATGAAAAACATTAATCGAAAAATGATATTTAATACAAAAGTTATTATACCAATCATGTCCTAACCTATCAAAAATCACACCAACCCCTTATCCTAAGAGGTACACATCAAGTCATTAACTTATAAATACCTCTATCGATATAAGTATCAGGACATATCCAAATTATTACTTTTGAACCCTTATTCATTATTATCTTTATCACCTACAAACTAACTTAGGTATTGGAATGGTTACACTAAAAAAAACTCTAGCCCATTCTAGTCGTATTCAGTTTTGTAGATTACCTAAGCCCACCACTATCTAACTAGACAAAAATTCATCATTAACAATAGTACTTATTTAATTAGTAGATAAAAGGTATTTAGTCAACCCAAAATCCATGCGCAACATGTAGCTTTTAACTAGTTTCTAATAAAAAGATAGAGTTTCACAAATGATATTTCTTTTCCATAGAAAATCATGGCCCATGGTGGTTATACCTAACTTAACTAGGGGCAAATTTGACTTTTTCTATATCTAGATTCTTTATTGAGCCAAATTAAGCAAAAGTAGGAAAATTATATGTAGATTTAATCAACAAAATATGTAGAGACATCCACATGTTTCAATTTGACTATTTAAAGTATTAGGAGATGCCCTTAGTATTGTTAAAAATACAATGCAATTCTCATATAAATTATGAGAAAGAAGTGGTTGCGATTTATAAGGTTAAGCTAACAAATAAAAAATTAATATGAATTATAAAATTTTTAGTCACATAAGTAAAAAGGTTTTACTATTTTTTTATTAATGGTTATAATAAGTTTTAAAGATTCAAATTTGATTCATTCAACTTTAAGATCTGCGTCTATACTTAGTTAATTCAACTTTAATATCATTAATCATTTATTTAGTTAGTATTGTTGTCATTAACTTAAGGACCAAAGTCTCGAGTTTAGAGGTTCTAGAGTTCTAGCTCGATGGAGACAATAGCTTTAGTTCCAAAGGCGAAGTTAAAAGGGATTTCTCTAATCCCAATTCGTGGGGTCATCTCATAACCCCATAGAATATAAGGAAGCTCATCTACCTACTTCCTTTTGGCTTGATCAACTATTTTCTTAAGCTCTATAAGATGATTTTATTAGTAGCTTCAACTTAGCTATTCAACTGCAGGTAGGCGATCGAAGTATAATGGATCTTAATTTTATATTTTACGTAAAATTCTCAAAATTTGGCATTATGAAACCAAGTGTCATTATCAATATTGATGGCATTAGTAATTCCAAAATGAAATAGTATAGCACAGGTGACAAACTCACTTACGCTATGCTCGATAAGTTTAGTAACAGCTTCTGCTTATACCCATTTTGTAAAGTAATCAACAATAATGATCATATACTAGCACTAAACTATAGACTTAGGAAATAGACTAAGGATATCAAATTCCCCATTAGGAAAAAGGCCATGGACTCGTGATTAGCATCGAGTTAATAATCGATTATCTATCAGCAAGTGCATATTCCAACACTTATCATATTACTACACAATCGCCTTAGCATCCCTTTTCATGGTGGCCAATAGTATCAGACTCAAAGCACCTTAATGGCTAGGGCATAGCCTATTATATGGTTACCACATACCTTGGCATGGAGCTTGATCAACAAGTGCCCAGTTTTTGAAAGTTAAGGGCATTTGAGAAGTGGTAGAATATATGCCCTTCTATAAAGCTTCCTGTTGAGGAGTGTATACTAGGTTGCTTTCTACCTCAAAGCCTTTACCTTTTAGGGGGTTCAGGTCTCATTGGCAAGGCATTCCTATTAATACCTGTCAATACTCTTCTCCAAATGGAATTCTATAATCACCTTTTTGTCCAAGTCGAAGAGTTATGTTGAGGCCAATTTGGATAAATCATCTACTTTAGCATTCTAGGCTTAAAGGATTTTTATGATACTCCATAATATGAAGCTAGAACATAAGAATCTCACAAGCTTTAAATAATTGGTCATTCCTTTATCTTTAATAGCATACTCTCCATTGACTTGTTAGACTATGAGCTACGAATTAGACAAAATCTCAATCTTTTCCACTTTTATTCCTTTTAACAATTTCAACTGGACATCGAGAGCTTCATATTTTGCTTCATTATTACCGACCAAGAACCCAAAATTTAGGGCATATTGGACTTCAACATCATGGGGACCATACAATACAAGCCTTGCTCCACACAAACCACCAACCCCCCCCCCCCCGCCCCCCCCCCCCCCCCCCCCCCCCTCCTTTGGTGGATGAGCCATCAAGGTAGAAATTTGGCTAACACTTAGGCTTTTTTGGCTTCATGGTCAATATTGGATCTTGTATGCATTAAACTCTAAGGCATAACAAACTATTCTGCTCAATGCATCTAGCTTCTAAAGAAGTTGCCTCAAGGGCTTATTAGTAAGGACTACTACTAGATGAGCTTTAAAGGATGGGAATTCCATGAGGAAATCACTACAATTAGGGCTTTATCTATCTTAGAGTATCTAACTTCTAAGCCCTATAAGATGTAGCTCACATAATATACTGGTCGGTGTTCTCTATCATCTACTTGGATAAGTATAGATGAAAGGGCTCGATCACAAGAGGTAAAGATACAGCATTTCTCCTATAATGGGCTTAAACAAGACTAAAGGTGTCATAAGGAAGTTTTTCAGCTCATCAAAGGCTTCTCGACACTTGTTCCACTAAAAGTTTGTCAAGTTCTTCAAAACTTTGAAGAAATGGCACATTTTTTTGCTAACTTAGAGATAAAGTTGTTTAATGCAACAATTCGTCCTGTTAGTCTTTAAACCTCCTTGATCATCTTGGGAAGTTTCATGTTGATCTTCTCAAAGTTGGCTTCAATCCCTCACAAAGTAACCATAAAATCAAGAAATTGCCCAGATGCTGCATAAAAAAAAAAAACACTTATAAGGGTTCAATTTCATGTTATATTGTCAAAGTGTCTAGAATGTTTCCTTAAGGTCTGTGAGGTGCTAATGGAGCTCCTTACTCTTCATAATCATTTCATTGAAATAAACTTTTACATTATGACCAATTTGGTGCATGGACATCTTTTTCACCAATCTCCGGTATGTTACCTTAACATTTTTAAGTCCAAAAGGTATAACATTATAGCAATATGTTCAAAAGTTAGTGATGAAAGAGGTGTAGACTCGATCAAGCTCAAGCATTTGAATCTTATTATAGTTTGAAAAGGTATCCATGAAGCTAAGCAATGCATGGCCTAAGGTCGAATCAACTAGCTGATCAATTTGAAGGAAAAGAAAATAGTCCTTTAGGTAGACTTTGTTAAGGTTAGTGTAAATAATGTACATACACCACTTTCCATTAGACTTCTTTACTAGCATGCAATTAGCTAACCAAGTGGGATAAGGCTCTTCTCATATACATGTGGCCTTTAAAAGTTTTTAGACCTCTTCTTCTATAGCCACCTATCATTCAGGTGCAAAGTGCCTCTTCTTTTGCTTTACCACCTTCACAGCGAGGTCAATATTTAACCTATATGTAATCAACTCCATGGAATTCCAAGCATGTAAGATAGTGACCATACAAAAATGTCTATATTAACTTGGAAGAAGCCAATTAGTTGCTAGCGGAGCATAGCCAAGACTATTATGCTAATCTCCATAGTCTATTCGGGTGAGCTACCAATTTGAATTTTCTCTATCTTTTTTGTAAGTTCCCCTCTTGATCATGGTTTTTCTACTAAAGTAGAATCTACTATAAAGACCTCCCATTGAGAGAGAGCCTATAGTTACAAGTTCCTAAATACTTGCTGATCACCATTACAAACACCAACACCTGTAAGAGTAATGAACTTGGTCTTTAAATGCCTTATAGAGGTTATCATTCCTACTATATTTTTTGGTGGGCATTTGAGGATGACATTGTAAGAGGATCATACATTAACAATAAAGGCAATTAATTAGGACCTTCATCTTGTTAGGTCCATCTCCAATCTCGATAGGGATGATTATGATGGCCTCTAGCTTTGTAGGTTAGTTGTTGAAATTAAAGAGCTCATTATCATATGGTTTGAGCTTCACCTCAACCTAGTTTTTCATCTAGTCATGCACTTTCTTATATATAATGTTTGCAAAACTACCATTGTTGATCAAGTAGAACTACATGATAAGCTATCAAAAATTGGAAACGGAATTTGGCTTGAGGCCTCAAAACCATGTACGTGTTGCTTTCTTAAATGTTCCTAGGATGACCTTACAAGTTATGGCATCAGAAACGCGAGAGATTTGTCTAGGTTATATAATAGCTCAAGTACTTTATGGGGTTGGATGTCCCATCATAAAACTCCAACTGTAGGATGTGAACATAGGTAGGGAGCTATTTATCTTAGATTTTCTATGTAAAAGGAGAGCTCCCTATCATGAACATGTCATAGGGGTCAGATTTTTTGTTATCTTTGAGGTTGTTCAAGAATTTGATCATATTGTCTATGTAATCAATAGACTTATCAACTAATGATCATGTAGACTATGCCTCAAAATTGTCGTTCCTACTATTATGCTACTCACTCCAAAGATTAGGGGCTCTAGTTGAATTTAGTAGTGCATTCTCTCTATGTTATGAAACATTATCGCCCTACTGTTCACTTCATAGTTGAGAACCTTGTTAGGGACGCTCGTTAATTTCGTTAAGCTAGTCTCTCAAATGATGATTTTTAGCTAGAAAGTCAACAAATTGCCTCTCAAGTCTCATAACCCTATCTTTATTCGTCTGTTGCGCATGAGATGGTATTGGTGGCGTTGGAGGGTAATTACTTTCGATTGTTCGTAGGTTGTGATCATCGGGGATATTTTGCAGGAGTTTCTTTCAAATCTTGTGCTAGTTATAGTCATAGTTAACCTTGAGATAGTAGGTGCCAATGGTTGATTACTTTTATTACCTCAATATGGTCTTAGGCTAAACTAATGTAATCTAACTTGTAAGATGAGTAATCGTAAGCTATTAGGGCACTGAAGGTGTCTTCGACACATAAACTCTAATGCTTAAGTGAAAAAAAAGTAGCATAAAGGTATCACAATCAAAGTGTGCAAATGGTATCAGATGATTTTCCCAATTTAGAAGGACCCTCTTTTACAGTGTTGTGAGGACGTTATATTTTGTACAGGTAAATCCTTTTAAAGATGCCTTAGTTATAATAGAAAATATCCACTTAAAGTGTGTTCTTTAAAGGATTTAGATTATTCTCCTAATTTATCTTGATCAACTTAAGTACTTTCCTATTTTGTGGTTTTGCTCAAATCAAATAGGCCTTGGGGCTTTAGGTCAATTTAGGCATATAACACCAATAAATGCAAATGCTTATACATTCTACCTCTATAATATAGGATTATCAAATTTCAAACTCTAATCAATTTTCATATATGTTGCAATCAATACTTTAATAAGGGTATGCTCTCGTCCTCCCTTATTAAGTTTTATGGTGATTTTTTACATTAAGTTAATGCTAGTAAATGCTCAAGAGGCGGATAGACTATAAGTTTATTTCAGCAGCATAACATCACAATGTAAAAATAAAATTAAAAAAAAAATGGAAAATGAAATAAACACTTCTATTGACAATAAGGTAATCTCAAAAAATGAAAAAAGAAAAGAAAAGAAAATGAAAGTTGAAAGAGCGTAGAAGGCTAAAATAGTTTATAAGATTTGGGGCTAAAAATCAAGCAACAACTTAGGTTTAAATACTTAGAGAACACAAGAATCCTAAAGAATTTAACATGGTGAATTTAGAACAAGATGGTGGACCAATCCATCGGTTTTCAATTTTTCTTAAACAAACTCTTGCATTTAGAGAAAAAATCATAGCTTAGATTTAAAGGAAATCCAAAGAAAGATCCATCAAGCGGAAGATTTATCTTAATGACTATCAATGCACTTTGCCAGATGTCATTGATGTCAAACTCTAAAGATACTTAAAAGCTCCTTCTCATTTGAGATGGTTTAATGATTGTAGAAGTTATATTATGTTGTCAAGATTACTCTCAAAGATCAAATGAGCCTTAGACGAAAAAACAAGTTGCTTCTACTTAAGAATAGTGAGATTCATGCTCTAAGCCTTTTTACCTATGACTTGTGCATTTAAGCCTTTGAGATTACATATTCCTCTTTCTATCTTTCTCTCTAAGTCACTCATCTAAATATCATCTCAATTCCACTCCTCAATGGCCACGTAAGGTGCAAAACTTACACCGCATGCACATAACCATACCAGAGTCTCCTCATCTACAAAGAGTCAAGAGAACGTTAAAATCCAGGATCATCATTTATAAACCTCTTCATATTACTATAACAAAAAAAAAAAAAATTCTCTAATAATCTAATTAACTTGACTATCTCTCCACCTAATTATCTAACAATAGAAACTAATCTCCTAACAATCAACTAGTATAGTTTCTTTATAATTGTTTATTGATGTTAGCATCCATTTAAGAATGTTGCAAATATTATGGTACATAGTTGGTTCTTATATAAGATCCTACATAAGAATAACTTTTTTCTATGTGCGCCCATACTTCAATTTGTGTTAGGAATGTTGAAATTTCATGTGACTCTTAATACTAAGATTTGATGTGTGTAGAAGTCTTGGGAAAATCAAAGTCACAAGCTTTAAGTGTGAAAGTATTGAAAGTTTGAATCATTTTATACTTTTAAGCTTAATATGAGTAAAAGAAAATATTTTCATAGGTTTTTTTATTTTACGAAAAAAGAAAAATAAAAGGATATGAATAATTACTAAATTAGATATGACACACTTATTCAATAAACGAATTAAAGGTTTTTCTTAAAAGGGGGAAGACTGTCATAGGCCCTGGACGGGAGACTAGTCCATTTTGGATTAGGAATAGGCATAATCGAACCCGCTTTTTGAACTTTACTGGAAAGCTAAAGCTTGCGAGATTGCCCTTTGCATTGTTTGCAAGCCTTTTACCCTTGGCTTGCATTAACGAAGAGCAGGTTGCTCACTTAGCTAGTCAGCTACTATTTGCTTGACAGCTGTCTATTCATTGGCCACCACCTCTACTTCCAGATCCTCCTAGTCTTCCTCCCCATCCCCATCTTCCATAGTGAGAGACTCAAAATACTGATCTAGTGAGCAATCAAGGTTAAGAAAGACTTTAAGAAGGTACTACATGGCTTTCTTCACCCTTCGACAAGGAATTCTATCCGATACTCTTTCCATTCTTCGCTCTCCTTGAAGTCCTCTATCACCTTCGTGTGGATGGCTTGGAGCACAAGATAACTCTCCTACACCTCCCCGATAGCTCGCACAATCACCATACTCTTTAAGAGCTCCACACAAATACAAGCCATTTGCCTTCAAAGCTAAACTACCTTTTTTCTGGCAACTCTCCTCCTCCTCAAACAGTCATTACCTTAGTTGCTCCTTTGAAGATCTCTTCTCTTCAACAATCTATGCCACATCAGCCTTATAACTCTACTTAACAAAGAGCCTCATAAGCCTTAGATCAAGCCATCGTAGCTTCCATGCGTGTTGCCTCTGCATCTACCTATGTTGATAGTTGATTTTGGACATGGGCCTTAAAGCCCAAAAAGGCAAAGACTAATGGGTGCCTTGTGAGAAATGGGTCTGAAAGAACATACACTTAGAGTCCTCAAAAATAAGCCCAGAAAGGCCAAGACTAATGGGTGCCTTGTGAGAAATGGGTCTGAAAGAACATACACTTAGAGTCCTCGAAAATATTAAAAACATTAATCAAAAAATGATATTTAATACAAAAGTTATTATACCAATCATGTCATAACCTATCAAAAATCACACCAACCCCTTATCCAAAGAGGTATACATCAAGTCATTAACTTATAAATACCTCTATCGATATAAGTATCAAGACATATCCAAATTATTACTTTTGAACCCTTATTCATTATTATCTTTATCACCTACAAACTAACTTAGGTATTAGAGTGGTTACACTAGAAAAAACTCCAGCCCATTCTAGTCGTATTCAGTTTTGTAGATTACCTAAGCCCACCACTATCTAACTAGACAAAAATTCATCATTAACAATAGTACTTATTTAATTAGTAGATAAGAGGTATTTAGTCAACCCAAAATTCATGCGTAACATGTAGCTTTTAACTAGTTTCTAATAAAAAGATAGAGTTTCACATATGACAGTTCTTTTCCATAGAAAATCATGGCCCATGGTGGTTATACCTAACTTAACTAGGGGTAAATTTGACTTTTTCTATATCTAGATTCTTTGTTGAGCCAAATTAAGCAAAAGTAGGAAAATTATATGTAGATTTAACCAACAAAATATGTAAAGACATCCACATGTTTCAATTCTCATATAAATTATGAGAAAGAAGTGGTTGTGATTTATAAGGTTAAACTAACAAATAAAAAAATGATATGAATTATAAAATTTTAAGTCACATAAGTAAAAAGGTTTTACTATTTTTTTTTCAATGATAATAATAAGTTCTAAAGATTCAAATTTGATTCATTCAACTTTAAGATCTGCGTCTATACTTAGTTAATTCAACTTTAATATCATTAATCACTTATTTAGTTAGTATTGCTGTCATTAACTTGAAATATTTTAAATGATGTCGAAATTGACACCGTATCAATCTGTGAATGATTTATGGACAAACTAAGGTTGAAGCTTTCCGGTTACTGATTAGAAGTGATAGTTCGACGAGTAATGTCTGGCTTTTGGCATAGTTTTAGGTTGACAATGCCACCAAAAGAGAAGATAAAAATGAATCAAAATATCCAGTTAAATAAAAATTAATTAATTAATTAATTAAAAAAATCGTAACGCGACAAAGGAGGGATTAATGATACCAGAAGTGATAGTTGAAGTAAATTGTTAGCCCATAAGGATTATGAAAGAGTATGTTAACACTTGTTAAGTTTTGATAAATCGGTAATATTAAAAAATATTTGCTTTTTTTATTGTAAAAAATATATATGTCAAAGTTTAAGAAGAGTTAAAGTATACTTTAATAAGTTTGTAAGGTACTTATACTTGTGAATGAAAAAGTTAGGGGTTATTTATAATCTTTTAAGGTTATTTGCTAATTTATAAGAGTTTAAAAGTGTTAAAATATACTTTACAAGTTTGAGAGTATACTAAAGTTAAAGTTTAGAAGTTATTTATATATTTAAAAAAAATTAATTAGGAAAAAATATACTTTTAATCCTCAAAGATAATTTTTTTTTGAGTTCTTAATTTTTTTATATAAATCTTAATATTTTTAAATCTTTACAAAAATAAAATTTTTGTTTAATCCATTAAATTTTTAGTATATCTTGACATGGGCTAGCTTTTGACTAGATTTGAGATAAATGACTAAAGTGATTGGGATGGGCACAACTTTTTTAAAGTGCCCTTTTGTTATTTTTTAATTATTTACATATTTTTGTTATATTATATAATTAAATATATTTAGTATTATTTTCATTATTTTATGTAATTAAATATATAAAATTATCATTTATTAAATTCATTATTATGATCAATTCAAAGATAACACATGTCATGAAATATTGGAAAATTCAATAGCCCAAATTTAAAAACAAAAAAAAAAAGGAGTTAAACACTTAAATAGAATAGTAAATACTAAAATCTTATAATTTAGTCTATATAAATATTACTCTTCCGAGGATATGAAATAAATTTGAATATTTTTTTTTATTAATTGTACAATATCTAGTTGGCTAAAAAATAAAGAAGTGGATTAACATTAAATTCCCTTTAAATTAATATCTGAACAAATAATGCTGATCAGCGACCGACATTTTCCTTTTACATATTTGTCCCCGATCCTGAATTACCAAAACCAAAAGGTAAAACAAAACGAAAGCACCGCATAGGTCAGGCGCCAGTGGCTGGCCATTTTGACTTTTTTGCAAAACCAAACTCACACCGTAATGGACAAGCACTGTAAAGTAAACAGAAAACAGAACAATACATAATAATAATAATAATAATAATAATAATAATAATAATAAATGGAACGGCGCACACACACAGACAGAAAGCAGGACAAAATTGTCAATTACAGAAAGAATCGAAGTGCATTCATTTCTCCTCTTGTCGTCTTCGATAATCCCCCCATCCCATCATGTGCGCACCTCATCCTTAACCACCACCATTACCACCATCATAACCTAACACCCCAGCCCATAACAACACAATCGATCCTCAATCTCCCTCCTCCGCGATTCACTTCCCAGGAACCCCTCTTTCCTCCTCAATTTAACTGCCCATGAAGCGTGAGGCCGAAATCGAGCACACCCAGATGAAGAAGAAGTCTAAATTGGATTCAGAACCCCAAAAAACCGAAGAAATCTCCAATCTTGTTGATCCACAACTCGAAACCCAAACTGGGTTTATGCATCTTGATGATAACTTGCTTTTCGAGGTGTTGAAACACGTGGACGCGAGGTCACTAGCCATGGCCTCGTGTGTGAACACGGTCTGGCATAAGACAGCTCAGGATGAGCGGCTCTGGGAGCTGATTTGCACAAAACACTGGGCCAATATGGGATGTGGGACTCAACAACTTAGATCTGTTGTGCTTGCACTTGGTGGGTTTAGGAGCCTCCATTCGCAGTATCTTTGCCACCTGTCGAAGCGTCAGGGTCAATCGTCCTCCTCGGCTTCGGCTTCGGCTTCTGTATCGGCTTGGGGTCGGCTTGCTCCTATGATTGGCTCCAAGCCGCCCGCGAAGTGGGGTAAAGACGAGGTCCATTTGTCACTGTCTCTACTTTCGATTAGATACTATGAGAAGATGAATTTTAACAGCATTATTTCCAAGAAAAAGGAATTTTAGATATAGAAAATGAAAGGAAGTAGTTAATTAATTATTATTATTACTCTCCCAAGTTAATATCGTATGGATTTACGCATGTATATTTCATATGTACTTTCCAATTGCGGTGTTTTTTCTTTTGTTTGTTTGTTTTTCTTTTTTTTTCTTTTTCTTTGGGGATTTCAATTTTGTCTTGTTCCTTTTACTGTTTCCTGGATTTGGAATTCGTTGCCCTTCTCTTTTCCTTCTTGTAAGATATATGGGGTATTATGATGATTGAATCTGTAATGTAGCCTGACTTTGGATTAAATGTGTTTGCTTTTCTTCCAAGGTTTCGCAACTTTCGATGACTATAAAGTTAATTTTGCTGTATTTTGCGTACTCTCACATGCTTACATTTGTTAATTTTGCTTTAGTCGGTATGAGATTACTCTAGTAATTTGCCTTACTGGTGACATAGAAAATTGTTCTGATGAATCCCATTATTCTGGTCAACTAGATCGTGGATTGATTGATTGATTCATGAACACGAGTCTTCCAACTGTATAATAATAATAATAATAATAATAATAATAATAATAATTTCTTCTGTGTAACGTGACAGAAAATTTGTTCAAAGTGGTAACATTTAATTTGGGAGACTGTACTGTGAATAGATACCAATATCTTGTATAAGCACAAAAAAAGAGAGCCAAAAGGTCCAGTTGGAGCGTGTCTGGTTATGGCTGTTTGTATAACAGCTAGAGACATGCATATGTATGAGTTCTGGGCATAAAAAGTAGATCTGCAACAGCCAAAATGGTTCGGGGCTCTCGTAATTGTCGTATTGGAGGCCTTCTTTTCTCAACTCGTGCAGGTATGGCTTCACTTTAAGAGCTGGCACCTATGGACTATCATATGGCATACCTGCAACCTGCTTCTGTGCCCCCGTCTTATCTGTTCCGTTTCTATTCTATATACATACATCCCCATTCCGATTGACCAGGACCTGCATGGCGCAGTATTGCAGATTTTTACTGGTATTTTCAGTTCTCCCCCAAAGGAAACTAGAAGTAGATTGCATTTATGTATGAGGGACAATTACTATTCACGTGTCCTGAACTTCCATGATTCTCGTGAGCTAATTCGAGGAAATCGTGGTTACTAAGTTGTATAATTGAAAGTTTGAAGCATCAATACTGAGGGTCTTTGGAATCTTACGTACTAAACTGTATCGTCATCTTTTACTATAAACAATCAAGTGATTTGTTAGAAAGAAAAATGCTGTTGGCAGTTTGTAAAAGATTATCGACAGTTTCCAGAGGACTTTTGACAGGCCATTTTACTGTTCATGAGTTGTAACTGGTTTTACTAAATTTACATGATTTTAATTTCAACACTTCAAAGGTAATTGAATCCAATATTACGAGGATGGAGAAACATACAAAACCGCTAAACTTTGTCTTAACCACCACAAGCTTCACCTTTTGGTCACTAAATGACCTGTTAAGTCTGTCTACTTTGTGAAATGTGGCCACTGATCTTCTTCAATTAACATGAGGACAATATTAGGCTCCGGGACTAGAATCCTTTGGTAACCTCCAAGCCCAGATTCTTTCCCCTCTTCAGTCTGTTCCCTCCTTGCATCCTTATCCTCTCTTAGCATCCACCTTTGCTGTCACCAAATGCTAGAACACTAAACTTAGGTCTGACGGAGATGCCATGGACACAGTTAATGAATTAAGAACAATGATGTAATCTAGAACCTTGTCACTCGGTTGGCTTAGTCTTTTTCGTTATAAACAACAACGAAACAATAAAGGAACGGATGCGGTGGTCAATTCCATTCACGAAGAAGAATAGCAATGGATCGTCACCATTCATTAAGAAAGATGAAGCTGCCTAATGTTCATCTCATCTCCCTCTTCAGGCGAAAGCAATGATCTATTGTAACTCTGGTGGAAAAAAAAAAAAGGGTTTCACTATATTGTTCAATAAATGCATTCAACAAGATCGTTTTGCTTTCCAGCTGATGGCTTTAAATAAGTGTCTTCTGTGCGTGTTCTTTCAGTCGATAATGGCCTTTTTATACGGAATAATGGAAGGTATTATGGGGGGTACTTTGACAATAAAACATATTATTTTTAACACAAGGACTAATACTTTGTTGTATACCCATCAAGGAACACTATTGCAGAAATCACTGAAAAAGAATTCCATGCAAGACAGTCACTCGCTGCTTAATATACGGCCAAATGTGAGAATAGCTAGTCCGTGGTGAATAACTATCGATGACATGCACATTTAAATATAACGTTTGTTTCTATGGACATCCTAATAAGGATATATAGGAATATTAAGGATTAGTACCTTTCTTATGAAAAATGTTGCGCAAATTCACACTTATTCGACAATCAAAAGTATGTCAAATACTACGATGTGTGTAACTACCTAACCTTGCTGATTCCCGTGGTTGTACTTTCTGATAACGTATACCCCGAAATCAAATCCTTGTATAACCTATGTGAATTAAGTTTTCAGAAACTCGTGACAATCATAGTATTTCTGCACTTTCTTTTTTCTTTTTTTTTTTAAAGAAAAAAGAAAATTGGACGAAATTTGAAGTTTCTACAGTGAAGTTTGTTTTCTTACTTTTTTTTTTTTTTTGGCTGGTAAATCTTATTCCATTTTTAATAATCAACCTGGTTTAAAGAGGTTACACTCCAAGCTATTTTGACCATTTATTACATCTGACTGAAACAGCTTAATTGAAGTAGCTCCTTCATAAATGCCTTTTCAACTCAAAACAAAGTAAGCTTTGTCGATGGTTCTACTGTGAAGCCGAATCGAACGATCCTTAGTTTATCATTTGCATGCAATGAAACAACATAATTGTTGCTAAATACTATGCTCAGTAACTCCCTCAATTGCTTCAACAATAATCTTATCCTGGATTCCATTAAACCAATTCAACACAAATTGAAGGTGCTTTTATTTTTCCCCAACCATGCGAAGTTTTACATACAGATATGAAAATGTGCTGCTCCTTTGCAAATCCAGTCCAGGACAATACAAGCAAACTGAAAAATGAAAACAGAATGTAAATCAACTCCAGCACATGGAAGACTTGAACGGCTCGTTATGTAAATCAACTCGAGCATAGTACGATCGACACGAGTCCTTACATGGACACAGGGAAAATAAAAAGAAAAACATACGACATATAGGACCCTAGAAGCATAAACATGCCACTATGCTCCCTGCTCCTTCAAAGGAAAAAATAACAACCACTACTAGCACAGCACACGATAGGATCCGCTTGAAAATTTTCAACCTAACTTTGTCCAGGGGTTGCTGCAACTGCCTTAGTACACCACTAAAGTTGCGCACTTGTGTCTGCCTACTTCTAACAAGATGATTGATCACCTCTTTCGCATAATCTGGAAAAGCAGGATCATACCATCTAAAACATCCCCCTTCCCTATTCATTGTGCATTTAAAAATAAAATACCTTTTAGGGTTATCATGTATCCATAATGTTAATAGCAACTTGTCATCCCACATTCACAGCATGGGTTGCCTTTATTGCCATCGTTGATCATAGTGGAGGATTTCACAGGTAATCAATGTCACCCACTTCGGCTTGACCTGTTGGTCATTGGGTTCTCTGTACTTGTTTGTTCGACTATACTTCTTCAATCGAGATAAAAGGGAGCAAGTTATGGAATTGAAAATTTTGGTGCTAGGGCTTGGAAGTTCTAAAGGGAATTTAGATGGAAGTGAAGTTGAGATCGCAAGGTAACAACATTTAATTGCTTAATGCGGTGATTTTTTATTTTTATTTTTTCAGTGTCCCAACTGGCTGACACTATTACAAGTATAGAAAATAGGTGTAGAAAGCACTTGAAATTCATTAAGAAACTGCCAGATTTTGAAAGTATAACCGTTGCCAAAAAATAAAAAATAAAAAATAAAAAGAAAAGTACAGGCACTTTAGCTGCCAACCAAACAAGACAAATTCTTAAAATTTGTGCACTTATGATACAAGAATTGGTTCGGATACTATGTGAGTTCACTTCAAAACATTAACAATAAATTACTTTTCTTTACATGATAACCAATACATCAACACTAGTGCCACTGCCACGGCCTCTCCCATCACGATGATAACCCCATTATTATTGTCACCAAGACACCACAGCACTGTCTCACACCCACCGATGTAGTGGCATCGCTACCAACATATCCCCTACAATGTTCCAAAGAATGAGGGTAGACTTCCAAGTTAGAATTGCAGCAACGGTGGTGAACAAGGTGGATTATATGGTAGTGATGAAATTGTAACGGTAGTAGTGGTGGGGCGAATTGATAGTGGTAATGGTGCCTTTATAAGGCTTGAGACGTTTTGTTGTTCATGTGACAGAAATCCAACTGAACAAATATGGAATAGCACAAAATGGGTGTTAAGATGCTTCATTTGACAGAAATCCCACTGAGCAAATATGGAATAGCACAAAATGGGTATTAAGAGGCATCTTCATACCCCATAAAACGCGTTCCTGAGTTGTGTTGTTCCCTACAGCGACCAAAAGGCTACATTGTTAGGCACATTCTAGTATGCCGTAATGTTTCCTTAAAACCGAAAGTAAATTGGACTACTATTTCCTTATTTGTCATTTGGGGAATGAACCCCTTAGGCATAGACCACTCATGATGGGTTAGGTAAAACAATTTACATTTTATAATCCTTAGCTATCTTCTCCCACCTATGAGATTATGTAGTGAAGACATTGAATATTTAGCTGATTGTTTTCATCTGGATGGTGCTCTTTGATGGTCCACATCTACTCTCCACTAAGAAAGCTATTAATTCAATTTCTGCCTTGTCTAGGAAAATGCATCACGCTTTGGAATAAAACTGCTGCTTTGATTTAACAATTGTCAAACCATTCTATCATTGCATTGGGAAACTAAAGAATTCACCAATAAAACTAAGGGAACTTTACTGGAAAGAGCTTCTTTAATTCTAGATGTGAAATTTTAAGGTATTTTACTTGAATTCTCAGGTAAATAAAGATGCCCCAATTTTTTGTAAAAAAAAAAAAAAATGCCCTAATTATCTTAAGGAAGAGGATTACAGGGTCCTTCAAGGATTCTCATACGTGTACGACATTCTTTTGTCGTGATATTCATGGCATTTACTCGTTCTATATTGAATCTTCATCCATGATATAATGAAATTAAATCAATATCACATTTTCAAAGAAGAATTATTGAGTCTGAACTTTATCAGTTACTTCAGCCCATTATAAATTCTTCAGCTTTAAAAATAAATCCAAAAGCCATATTAGATTCCCTCATCTACATTTTCTTAATTTTCTTTAAATTAATTTTTTTAAATACTATCTATTATAATTAATTATTGAGATTATAATGAAGTTGATTACATTATAAATGACATTTTAAAATTATTTAAATTTCTAAAAATCTTAATTATTGATTTCTAAATCTAAGGAATAACTTTATTTTTTTTCCTTTAAAATGATTAACAATTATAAATATAATAAATCAATTGATACATTATTATAAGTTTTTAGAATTTGGGACTGTGGCTGTAGGATCCCAACTTCAAGGTCTAATATAAAACTAAAAAAACTCAGACTCACGAATATTTAATTTCAAGGTCTAATATAAAACTACCTAACCTTGCTCGTGTTTTGTTTTCATCACCTTATTATGAAATACCATTAAGAAAACAAAACACGAGCAAGGACAAAGTGGCAGTTGTGTTGTGCCCTTATATTTTGTGTTGGGGTATAGATCCAACATATATGGGTCTATACTAAAGGTATCCTAAGTATATGAAGTATACTTGGATGAAAGAATGTTAAGCTTAAAGAAAATTAACGAAACCAAGTGAAACAGGGTAAGGCCGGCTCAGGGCCTTCGGCCTAAACAAAGGATCGTCCCTGGCTTTATTTTATCATTGTTGCTTGGTCACATTGAAGGTCGGCCCAACGCCGTCGGCGTTGGATACTTAGGCCGCCGGCCTTGAGCCAGCATAAGTCTTAAACTTGTTTTTTTTCTCTTCTTTTTTTTTTCGTGGCCAATATATATATATATATATATATATATATATATAAGTGTTCCTGCATGTGTGGTGAAAGAAAAAAAAAAAAAAAACAAGAGTGAGAAACACAAAGAGGTTATTCCTAAACCTAGAGAGAGTTCTAGAGAGGGAAATCCATTGTATTTGATCCACCGGTTTGTGGTGAGATTGAGTAATCCACTAGTGAGACTAGTGAAAAAGTGTGTAACCCATTACTTTGATAGTGGAATAATTTGTGTGCGGCGATCCCGTGGTTTTTCCCTAAATTGGGGTTTTCTACGTAAATCCTTGGCATTGATTGTTTTTTTTTTTTTCTGCAAGTTATTATTGATTGTTGTTTGTTTCAATTGTTAATCGCACAGGCAAGAGGAAAAGTTCGGATCTTTTTCTTAACAAGTGGTATCAGAGCACCAGGTTTCAAAAAGAAAATTAGGGTTTTCGCTACAAATTGAAGTTAGGGTTTTGTGTTTTCAATCACAGACATGGCTAAATCTTCAGGTACGATGATTAAACTTAATTCCTTTAATTACTCTATCTGGAATTCGATGATGGAAGATCTGTTATACTACAAAGATTTGTATTTGCCTTTAGGTGGTGATGCTGCAAAGCCACAGGATAAATCTGATGCAGAGTGGTTGATACTACATAGGAAAACTGTAGGGTATATTAGACAGTGGGTTGATCAGAGTGTGTATCATCATGTTGCTCAGGAGACTAGGGCTGATGTTCTATGGAAGAAACTAGAGTCGATGTATGAGAGGCAAACTGCTTTGAATAAAACTTCTTTGATAAGAAGGGTAGTTAACTTGAAATATAGGGAAGGCTCGAATATGTCAAAGCATTTGAATGATTTTCAGGGACTCGTGAATCAATTGACTACTATGAAGCTTGTGCTTGAGGATGAGATCCAAGCACTCCTATTGTTGAGCTCATTACCTGAGAGTTGGGAAACTCTTATAGTATCGGTTAGTAACTCAGCTCCAGATGGAACGTTGACGTTGTCTATGGTTAAGGATAGTTTAATCAATGAAGAGGCCAGAAGGAAAGATTTGGGTACTTGTTCTGATTCTAGGGCACTTGTCACAGACAAGTTTAATAGGAGGGGTAGAAGTAAGAACAGAGGAAAGAATGATAAATCTGATAGAGCAGATAAGTCAAAGGGGAGATCCAAGTCAAGGGGAGATCCAAGTCAAGGGGCAGAAAGAACATTAAATGTTTTTATTGTGACAAGCTAGGACATTATAAGAAGGAATGCAGATTGTAGAAGAAAAAGCAAGGAAAGGGTGATGATTCAGATGAAAACACCACTGCAGCAGCAGATAGTGAGATAGTGGTTAAATGGGATGAGGGTTGTATTAGTCTTGCAGGTCATGACAGTGACTGGGTAGTTGATTCGGGTGCCTCCTTTCATGTGATAACACATGGTGAGTTTTTCTCATCCTACACTGTCGGTGATTATGGCAATGTTAAGATAGGAAATAATGAAACCTCAAGGATTACAGGCATTGGGAGCATCATCTTGGAAACTAATACAGGTTGTAAACTCGTTCTCAAGGATGTGAGACATGTACCAGATATCCGCCTGAACCTGATCTCAACAGGAAAATTAGATGATGAAGACTTTTACAGTTACTTTAGTGATGGTGTTAGAAGCTCACCAAAGGGTCTCTGATTGTAGCAAAAGGAAGAAAGGATAACACACTTTACTTAATGCCAGCAAAGTTAAGTAAAGGAGAATTGAACTTGACTGATGATGTTACTGTAGAGATGTGGCACAGACGGCTTGGGCACATGAGTGAGAAGGGGCTACAAATGCTTATGAAGAAGAAGCTTCTACCATATTTAAAAGGTACTTCTTTAAAACCATGTACTAACTGTTATGCTGGTAAATAACACAGAGTTACTTTTCAGAGAAATTCATCCAGTAGAAAAGCTCATATATTATATCTGGTTTATACAGATGTGTGTTATATGAAGGATTTGACAATGGGTGGTGCAATGTATTTTTTTACATTTATATGTATTTTGGACATATGCCTTGAAGTCCAAAGATCAAGTTTTGAATGTATTCAAACAGTTTCACTCTAGAGTGGAGCGTGAGACCAGCAGGAAGTTTATTTGCGTTAGGGCTGACAATGGTGGGGAGTACAGAGGCCAGTTTGAACAGTACTGTGTTGATCATGGGATAAAACTGGAGAAGACAGTTCCAAAGACACCACAGCAGAATGGTGTTGTAGAAAGAATGAATCGCACCATTACTAAGAGAGTGAAGTGCATGTTATCTCAAGCTAAGTTGCCTAAGTCATTTTAGGTTGAAGCTATGAGAATAGCTGTTGATTTGATAAATCTTTTTCCCTCGTATTCTCTGGATGGTGATATCCTAGAGAAGGTCTGGACAAGTAAAGACATTTCTTATAATCACTTACGAGTTTTTGGTTGCAGGGCTTTTGTGCACATTCCAAAGGACGAGAGAGCAAAGCTTGATGCTAACTCCAAGCAATGTATTTTCCTTAGATATGCACATGATGAGTATGGGTACAGATTATGGGATCCTGTTGATAAGAAGAGATTATCAGGAGCAGAGATGTGGTTTTCATAGAAGACCAGACAATTGAAGATATGGAAAAGACTGAGAAGCCAGCATCCTTAGGTTAAATTCCCATAAATGTAGATCCTGCACCTTTATCTGATCTTACTAATGGAAGAACTGTGGAGGACACAGGTAATGAGTTACAAGACCAGGTTGAGGTGAGGAGATCTTCTAGAGATAGAAGACCATCAGTGAGGTATAGTCCAGATAAGTATGTGATGATTACTGATGGGGGAGAACCTGAATGTTATGAGGAAGCAATGACTCATGACAAGAAGAAAGAATGGGTGAAAGCCATGCAGGAGGAAATTAAATCCTTGCATGAGAACAATACATATGAGCTAGTTGAACTGCCTAAGGGCAAGAGACCTCTAAGGAATAAATGGGTGTATAGATTAAAGATTGATGAAAATAGCTCACGGCCAAGGTATAAGGCAAGGCTGGTTGTGAAGGGGTTCAGTCAAAAGAAGGGGGTCGATTTTGAAGAGATTTTCTCACCAATGGTGAAGATGTCATCTATTAGGGTTGTGTTCAGTATTGCTGCTAGAATGAATCTAGAGGTTGAGCAGATGGATGTGAAGACAGCATTTCTTCATGGTGATCTGGAGGAAGAGATTTATATGGAGCAGCCTGAAGGGTTCAAGATCAAAGGGAAGGAAAATCTTGTTTGCAAATTGAAGAAAAGTTTATATGGACTGAAACAAGCTCTAAGGCAATGGTACAAGAAGTTTGAGTCCTTCATGATTGATCAGGGTTATATCAGGACTGCTACAAACCATTGTGTCTTTATTAAGAAGTTAACCAATGGTGAGTTTATTATATTGCTACTTTATGTAGATGATATGCTGATTATTGGCAGGGATGCCAAACAGATCAAAGAACTGAAAATTGCATTGAGACCCGCTAGCCAAATTCTGGGTATGAGGATTATTAGAGATGGGAAGAGCTAGAAGTTGTGGTTATCACAGGAGAGGTATATTGAGAAGGTGTTAGAGAGATTCGGCATGAGCAAAGCAAAAGTTGTCTGCTCTCCACTTGCAAGTCACTTCAAACTGAGTTCAGCTCAATGTCCAAAGAGTGAGGCAGATAAGGAAGATATGAAGAAAGTCCCATATGCTTCAGCAGTGGGAAGTCTTATGTATGCTATGGTGTGTACCAGGCCTGACATTGCTCATGCTGTAGGTGTAGTGAGTCGCTATCTCTCAAATCCAGGCAAAGAGCACTGGACAGCAGTTAAGTGGATTCTCAAATATCTCAAGGGCACTTTCAGGTTATGTTTACAGTTTGGCAGTGACTATAAATCTGCACTAGAGGGGTTTTCAGATGTTGACATGGCTGGTGATTTGGATTCTAGGAAATCCACTTCAGGTTACCCGATTACTTATGCAGGGGGAGCAGTATCTTGGCAATCAAAGTTACAGAAGTGTGTTGCACTTTCCACTACTGAGGCTGAGTATATTGCTGTAACAGAAGCCTACAAGGAAGTCTTGTGGATGAAAAAGTTTTTAGAAGAGCTGGGTCAAGAGTAGGAAGAGCTGAAGCTGTCTTGTGATAGTCAGAGCGCTATACATCTTAGTAAGAATCTGATGTTCCACTCCAGGTCAAAACACATTGATGTTAGGTATCATTGGATCAAGGATGTGCTAGAGTCAAAACAGTTGAAGCTTGAGAAGATTCACACTGATGACAACGCGTCAGATATGATGACGAAGGCTCTACCCAATGAGAAGATTGTTTGCTGTAAGAAGATTGCAGGGGTGATGGAACCCCCCATATGAGTTGGAGGAGGAGTTTGTTGGGGTATAGATCCAACACATATGGGTCTATACCAAGGGTATCCTAAGTATATGAAGTATATTTGGATGAAAGAATGTTAAACTTGAAGAAAATTGACGAAACCAACCAAAACAGGGCAAGGTCGGCTCAGGGCCGCCGGCCTAAACAAAGGATTGTCGCCGGCTTTATTTTGTCATTGTTGCTCGGTTACATTGAAGGCCGGCCCACCGGCATTGGATACTTAGGCCACTAGCCTTGAGCCGGCGTAAGTCCTAAACTTGTTTTTTTTTTCTTCTTTTTTTTTCGTGGCCAATATATATATATATAGAAGTGTTCCTACGTGTGTGGTGAAAGAAAAAAAAAAAAAACAAGAGTGAGAAACACAGAGAGGTTATTCCTAAACCTAGAGAGAGTTCTAGAAAGGGAAATCCATTGTATTTGGTCCACCAGTTTGTGGTGAGATTGAGTAATCTACTAGTGAGACTAGTGAAGAAGTGTGCAACCCATTACTTTGATAGTGGAAGAATTTGTTTGCAACGGTCCCGTGGTTTTTTCCCAAATTGGGGTTTTCTACGTAAATCCTTGGTGTTGATTGTTTTTATTTTTGCAAGTTATTATTGATTGTTGTTTGTTTCAATTGTTAATCACACAAGCAAGAGGAAAAGTTCGGATCTTTTTCTTAACACTTTGTAACAAGAGGAGACAAACCCCTTCCTCTTTATTATGCTTACTGTTTCAAATATATAAAAACAAAGAGTTTTTCTAGTCGTTAAAGCTTAAAGCTCGAATTATCACTAAAATGCTACGACTAGGAGCAAACAAATCCAAGGTAAAAATAATTCGTCTCATGGTGGTACTTTCACTAGTTTATTATGTAACATATCAAAACTTAAGATATTATAATCTATCACATGTCATTATTAAATAATCATATGCTAAGATTCTTAACTTGTCTAAAACTACAAATATTTTCATAATATAAAATATCTTATCAGTTTTTTAGATATCAAGCTGAAATATCTTCTATTTATTTGATAAGATAAATAATTTTAAACTTTTCTAAATAATTTAAAATTGAATCTAATTTAATCAAATGTATGCTATAACAACCTAACTCATTACATATCTTGTTTTGCTACCATTGAACTCACTCCCAAAGTCTTGTAGTTGAAAAAGAAAAGGGATAAGCTTATACCCAACCACAAGCAAATGTGCATGTCACCTAATTTACAACATAAATATACACAATAAAGTAACAACAATAATAATACAACTAGGGCTGGCAATTCTGGACACAACCCATGAACTCATATATGACATGACATAGTTATAAACGAGTTTGTGCATTAAAAAAATCAACATGAGACATAAACAGATCGAATCCATTTAAACATAATAAAATTTGTATTCAGGTTTGAGTTTAACTTGTAAACTCATTTATGAACCCATTTATTAAATAGATCACATAGATAAGTCCAGGTTAGACTTATAAACCCGTTTAACGATAAAATAACTAATAATATATATGACATATATATAATTATATATAATATATATAACATACATATAGAGATACATAAATTATATGATGCATATATATATAGGTTATACTTAAATAGAGATTATTATATATATATAATACATAATTTAAACACATATTATATGTATCAACCATGTACATTACAATAACATATATATACATTACTTAAATATAGATTATAAAACTATACAACATATATATAAAGAAAACATATATAATAAATATATAACCTATATTTAGGTATATAATATATGTATATAGATTATATAATTATGAGACATATATATGTACACATGTGTGTGTATATAACATTGTACATATGGGACAATGTTATGATCGCTACTTAAACTTTTGATGAAAGATTAATTTATTATTTGAATTTTAAATTTTTTAAAGTTAGTACCCAATTCAAAATTTTCACGTCATTATTACTATTTGCATTAAATTTTGTGACATAATTACCTATCCAGTCATATGCTTCAGCCATCATTAGCATAATGCATGCCCTATTAGTTTATGGAATGTTGTATTAGCATTGTTTTTGCACATCCTGAACTCAGTAGTTAAAAAATATATATACAAAAAAATGTTGAATTACATAAAGAAAAAAAAAAATACCTTCCATTGTTTTCAATAGCTGGAGACAACATTGTCAATGTAACATTTTTTAAACTAGTGAGACACATGTCACGCTAATAATGGTTGAAAAATATGAATAGAAAAATGAATTATCATAAGATTTAATGTTGGTAGTATCGGTAATATGAAAACTACAATTTGGATGCTAAATTTAGCAAATTTAAACTTTTAGTAAGTTAAACTTTTGTTTAAAGTTCAAGTAAACTGACAACACTATTCTTATAATATATACATTATGCTATAGATTATATAACTTTATTTCATTAAATTATTGTTATATTGTAATTTTACATTTGTTAAAATTATATAATTTTTATTGATAAATGTTGATTTTATAATTACCCTTTTTCTTACATATTTATAACTATTTTATAAATTAAACTATAACTTTTTAATTAACAAACGGGCTAAACACAAACATGAAAAATGATTATTAAATGGATTGAGTTACGGTTAAGGTTTTCAAGAAATGAACTCGTTTTAACATGGACACAAAACATGACAAGTTGACATAAATTGTCAACCCTAAATATAACCAATTAATTTATTATCTTTATATTACCTAGCAAATATCATAGGGATACTCTTCACCCCGCCACACCATATATAATATATATAGCATTTGGATTTCAAGTTAGGAATTATATCCCTAAAATCTACCTTAAATAATTTCATTATAGAACTACATTAGGGGAAAACACCATATACCTATCATTGAGGTGCCTCTTAGGGATCTGCTACCTTTAGCTCCTAAGCCAAGCCACACATAAATAGTAAGCAAGTTTTTAACTGAAACATTAATTAATCCAGTCAATTTTTATTACTATTACACACAAATAGCAAAAATGATAAACACGTACCTAGAGGAATTATTTCAATTTGTTTGTAGCTATTGATAATATTAAAACCTATTATATAACAAAAATAAACTATTCTTAGTACTAACCTAAAACTTTGCTTATCATTATTTGGTTCCATTACTAAGGGAGATTTTACTCATGTTGTATTATTTTGGATTAAAGTAATTTAAGATAAACGAAACAACAACAAAAAGGAAAAAGATGCATAATATAAAAAATTTTAGAGAAACACGGTCATGTACATGGTCATATAGAAGAACATGGGGAGTAACACAATCATATATCTCTCTATACAAAAGGCCCCTCGACATGCCCAAGTAAATGGTTCTATATTTGGTTGTGTATCTCAACATAGGAAAGTACACGCTCATATGCTTGGCTATGTATCCCTCGAGTCACTTCTTTTCATCTTTCTATTTCCTAAATTCGCCCCTTCACCATCTTAAGTTTGAAAATTGACACTTCTACACCTAATTCTAAAACTATTAGAGCATCTAAATAAGTAATTCCTTTAAAGATTGTAAACTTACTTATTTCAATCACTGTAACCAATCTCAATTTCATTTGAACTCGCAACTTGCTTTAATGCTATTATACCAAAAAAACCCCAAACTATAATAAAACTCCACACTTTAATCAACTCTTCGTAAAATGAGAAAATTACACTTTGAATTAATTAAATTTAAGGCTTACCTTGTAAATTTAATGTTGAGTCAAGCGGATTTGTTTCATAGATGCAAAGCTCGTTATCAATAGTAGGCTATTTAGAGTTCTCTTTATTTGAGACAAAGAGAGAAAAAGAGAGAGAGAGAGGGAGGGGGGGAGGGAGGTTTTTCTTGTGAGAGATAGATAAATGGGAGTGAGGAAGGTTCAATGGCATAACATGGGGTTTTATAATCTCTTAGGCAAAAGATAGAAATACCCTTGCACTTATCTCTTTATTATTTTTCCTTGCCATCTAAAAGTTTGTGTCTCCAAGGGTTTTTTTTTTTCCACTACTCAAATTTCGAATCTTAATTTATGATTCTTAGATTTTCCCAAAGCTATTTTCAAATTTCTCTCCTAATCAATGTGTCTAATGTCTAAACTCCTTCTATTTATATATTCATAAACTCTAAATTTATTGGCTTTCAGTTATCTCATGATTTCGATTCCCCATTTTCAATATCACTTTACATTTCTCTTGGAATAGTTTTACACAAGATTTTTCTATTAGCTTTCACTATTCTTTGTATTTCTTACAAACACTAAAAGCATAAGAAGGGTTGTAGCTATTATTTTATAAATATAATTATGTATATTATATACCTTTAGTTGCTACGCTTATAGTTTAGGTTTCTTATTGTTATTGCTCATTATTTTTATTGTTCCTTTGTTAAATTCGTGAGTCATGGAATCATCTGAGTTTACGTTCGTATTTTACTATTCCTAAATAACTTGTTCACAAACTTAGTTTGGAGCAAAATTGTGGTAGAATCGCAAGTCGATTTAGTGAAATTGGTGAATTCGCAAGTTTGAAGCTGTTTTCACTAAGTTTGGTTGAATCTGCTGTGGTGCATTGAAGTCTTCGTGTGCTACTACTGCTGCTGTATGGTCATCGTTCGTTGATCAGTGCTTGTGTTCGTGTGCGCCTGGCCGGTGGCTGCTCCATCAATCATTACATGTGCTTGCTTTTGGCGTTTTCGCATTTCAACTTCAAATCCTGTGTATAAGAAGATTCCTGTACTCCTCCACCGTGAAAGGCTGGTGACTAAGTCCCTTGTGATTCTGGAATACGTAGACGAGACATGGAAACAAAATGCTCTTTTGCCTCAGGATCCCTATCAAAGAGCCTTGGCTCGATTTTGGGCCAAGTTTGAGCCTTGTCCGAGTTTGGTGACTGCCAAGTTTGCGAGTTTAGTGGGAAGGTATTCCAAAAAATTTATCAGTCTTACTTGTTGAAAACAATATAATTTGCAAAATTATTAGTCATAAAATGTCTCATATATATATATATATATATAGGAGATCTCTTTTATTTTTACAAATCATTTGATGATTATTTTTTATTTTTACAAGGCACTTTGTATCATCTTTTATCTTATTTTTACACTTTTCAACAAAATAAATATCTTGTAAATCTAGATAATTATCATGAAATGGCTCCTAGATATAATGAGCAACCTCTTATGACATCATTTAAAATAGCCTTTATAATATATATATATATATATATATGGTATTTTAGTGAACGTCTAAATACCTATTAAAATAGTCTTTTATGTTATAAGAACTCAATAATTATTTTTCATGAAAATATACTTTTCAGTTTGTTATGTTTTTAATATATATCTCGTAACATGTACTCTAAATGCGAGAAAAAAAATCAAATAAATCATAAAGTACTTACAAAAGGGAAAACTTAGCCTTCCGAGTAACAGTATTGCATCCATGAGCCCAAATAGTATCATGGCTAAGGTTATGTAAATGAGTTATGGACATAGGTTGGCTTAAACATGGGACAGGTTTAGAACCGGCTCGAAATCGTCGGGTCAAGGGTCGATGGGAGGTGGAACTGGAATTGATCTTGGGGAGAAAGGGTCGAGCCAATTCCCTTGACCTGACGGTTCATGTAGCGACCCATCTATTAGGTTTGATTCTTGAACTTGTTCCAAAATTCCTGTAACTATCTTTGGTACCTGTATGTGGGTTGCTATGCCGTCTCTGAATTAGAGATAAGGCAAATTTTACTAATCTTGAACCTGTAACTCCAACCTATATGTAATTTTATAAACATCATGTAAAATGGCGCTAACAGTGCTATCATTTCATATCCACATCATATTTAAACACATATACTTAAAATCTCATGTCACATCATACATCATATATATATATATATATATATATATATATATATATATATACTGTCGAGATCTGTATTCCCGGTAAGTAGGCACAAACTATGATTAATCCTGTAGCCTTAAGTGGCTCAAAAGATTACAAATCCAACCTTATACACACAAATATTTACATTACAATATGAAGATTAATACCTATAGATCTTATTTACAAGTACTACAACATCATGTACAGGATAATCTTATTACAAATAACAGAGATTCCAAAATGGAACTAAGGGCTTCTTTGCCTCTATTGACACTCTCCAAAAACCCGAGTCTCCAATAACTTATTCTTTAGTACATGTACCTAAGGTTAGCAAAAACACTAGCCCTCAGCTTCTTAAGAAGCAAAGTGAGTACAAAATCAAGCAACCCAACAAAAACAAACAACAAAATCACATAATAGAATCAACAATATTATCAAATACCTCGAAAGTGATTACTCAAGCAAGCAAGTTTTCAACTCAAAGTTATACTCGCAAGAAACCCAATTCAATTTATTACATTTTAACATCAACATGATCTTACTTAATGATATTTTCCCTATAATTCCATTTTACTAAACTCATAACCTTTTCATTGGAGACCATTTCAATCACTCCTGTTTACTCACAAGTCACAAATATTTTTTAGTTAACCCAGACAGAGCCTGTCAACTGGTAGATAAACTACCCTCATGTACTTTTCAAAACTTAATGTTTTCTCAACCAATTAAGACATCCTTGCATACTCTTTTTAGTTAGAAATATTTAGCTCGCCTTTCACCTGCCTCAAACAAAAGGGGTGACCAGATCCCTATAGGTCACTGAATCAGGTCAGTCCGTTAACCGTGCCTCAAACCCATTCGGGTCAACTCAAAGGTCGTACCACAAACTTACTAGGCAAGGAACAAGACTTTTCTTACATTAAGTGTTTTAGGTTAGTAGGTAATTATAGCCTAAACCCCATTTTATTATCCATTTAAATATTTCATCGTTATCGAGACAACAATAGTATGAACTCAACCAGTCATATAAACCCCATCCAATAAGCTAAAAGTAACCCAGCATTACATCACAATCATGAAGCATTCAATAATTTAAGTTTATTACATCACATACAATCAGGAATAGTATAATCAAATCCCGCACCCAACTCTCATTCTAGGATTTTCTAGAATGTTCCCTTTTTTTTCTCATAATCCAACCATATGATGACACATAACCAGCCATCAGCAAACTAATGTAATTCAACAATCCTCCTGCATTGATCACAGTAAGTGATTGTACAGGGTAATTTCAGCTAACAACAAGTAGTCTATATTATTAACCACTTGTACTCAAGAGAGGAATTAAGGGGGTACTCACCTGAAATAATATATGGCAATCTAAACAGTCGCACTAGCCAAATTCCTTTGTCCTCCTTACTCAACCAAAATACCTGAATCATCAGTATACTAATCAACGTTACCTCATTCACTCTATTGAACCTTAAATTGCTAATTTAGTATTCCAAACCCTTAAATTCCATCCTAATCTCGTATAATCCACCATTTTCCTACAATTTCTAATTCATATACATACGGGTATACTACACTCTATTATATATTAATGTAATTAAATTTCGATCTGATTCTATATTAAATCGTATGGTTCTAAATTATCACAATCTTGCACCAAACACTCCCGTTTTTGTTTCGTAACTAACCCAAGATTCTTAAAATCATATTATACTTCAATGAACCTTAACTGAACATCAAATTCAACTAATCAAATCAAATTCCCTAATTTTGCTAAGGATTTAATTCCGCCAGAATAGGGTAATTAGCTTGAAAACTTCACTAAAAATAGAAAACGACTCCAATTTGAACAATTATTGATTTGGTGATCTAATAAATCATATAACGATCTTATATACTAAACATTACATCAAAAATACATCATTTGACCTATTCATTTTCCAATTTAATTTACGACCAGAACAAAGCATTTCTTAAGGACCAAATGTTTTTGAATCAACTTTCAAAAAAATAAAATTATCACATTAATATTCATACACAATTATGCCAGAATACCAAAAATCATAATTTTTCATCAACATTTGATATTTTTAACAAAAATAGAAAGTTTCGGGCGTTACTAGGAGACTACTCTGTTCACCTGCCTCCGGCCACCAAAGTCGGCAACAACTATGTCGACTGGAATCCTCTCCCACCCAAAACCTTAACCTTAGCTTGGCCTAGCAGCAACTTTACCCTAACCCCTTCGAACGAACAGACCAAATCCTCCCCTATTTAATTTGAATTTTTTTTTTCAATTTCTTCAAATTCTTGTTGCATCTTACTTCAATCTTGTTCTTCTTCCTATCTTGATGATTGCATATTGGAAATTTCAATTTCAATTTACCTAGAAAATTCGGATGAAATGGAGAGAGTTTTGGTTTCTTTTTTTTTTTTCTAATTTTTTATTTTTTTGTTTTTTCTTCTCTCTCTATTCTAATGCCTATATATATATAATATTATTTACTTAATTTTGCTGACATTGAATGAGGGTGTTGTTCTGCATTTTTTTTTCTTCCTCTTTTTTTTTTAGCTATATATAATATAATATAATGTGTACATTTTTTTTACATATATATATATATTCCATATATGTATATATATATATATATATATATATATATATATGCCCATATAATTCATATTAACTATTATTATTTTTATATATATTTATTTTATTTTATTTTTAGCATATAACATATATATACATATATATATACATTCATTTTACCTTACACACACACACATACATATATATACTATTTTAATTTTAACATTATTGCTTAAGTTTAGGTTCTCACATTCTTTCCCCCCTTAAAATAGTTTCACCTTCGAAACCACTATGCGGGTACAACTCATTGTATTTTAATATCCTACACTTAAATTACAAAACACTTAAAATTTAAGTGAGGCCATACATATTTATACCCTAAAGGTGAAACAAAAATTACCTGTTTGAAATAAGTCTGGTATTTAGTCCTCATATGATCTTCTCTCTCCCATGTGACCTCTACCTCAGTATGGTTATTCCAAAGGATTTTTACAAATGTAATATCTCGGTTTCTGAGTTGCCTAGTGGACCTATCCAAAATGGCAATGGGATACTCCTCATATGTCATGTTCTCCTAGAGTTCTTTTGGTAGATGTTCTAAGTCAACTGTCGAATCGCTAACACATTTCCTCGATGAAGACACATGGAATACATTATGGATATTGGCTAACTCAGTAGGTAACTCAAGTTCATATGCCATAACTCCAATCCTCCTCTGAATTTGGTATGGACCAATATAACGAGGACTCAACTTCCCTTTTACTCCAAGGTAATGTTTGGTTACTAGTACTAGACAGGATAAGAAGTATTGGACAGTACAAAATAAGAAGGATTGGATAAAAAAAAAATTGTACCACATTTGGTTTGTTTAGTACTGGACAAAGATTTTTGTGTTGTCCAGTGTTTAGAATTGTAAAGTACTGGACAGAACATAGTAAATTTGACAATTATACCCATTTTAATTATATCATGGTTATTTATACATATTTGATATTATTATAAAAAATACAAATTGAAAAAATTATAAATTATATAAAATAATTCGTGTAAATCCATTGATTGAAAAAATTTAATAATTCATATTATAAATTACAATAATTTATATTATATTTAATAAAATAACACATTACTTACTTTTCTTTTATCTTAAAAATGATGTTCCGATATAGTATATACACATGATAAATAATATACAACATAAAAGAATCTTGACTTGAAATTAGCAATAAACATGGTTTAAAAAAAAAACTTATATTATATTATTTTTCTCATGCTATGTTATTTTCTTTGTTCTTATCGTACTGGAAATCAAAACGTGAGTTTGGAATCAAGTTGGGACACGTGATGATCTATTTATACATGAAAGATTGATCCACCACCACCGTCCCATTTCAATAGATATCTAAACGCACGACGACAACCAGACGGAGAGCATGCGATGAAGATAGAAAAGCAAGCGAGGGAAATCTAAATGGACGGCGACAACCACAGGTAGAGCATGCAGGGAACATAGAAAAGCAAGCAAAAATGTGAGAAAGAACAGAAGGATACGAACCTAACTACGACTTTTGGCGTGACGATAGCGACGTTCGAATAGCGGTCGATTGCACGACGAATCCCGTTGTTGGAGCGACACCGATGGGTTTTCCTACTACACTTGAAGGGCGAGCTAGTGCGGCACAAATGGGTTCGAATGAAAAGGTTTTAAGGAGGTAGGGTTTGTTTGTAAAGAGAAAAATATGAAGGGCAAGTTGGAGATTTCGAAAAAAAACATGAATTTTTGTCCAGTACTAGATTTTTTGTACCTAATTACATGTGGTACAAAAATTTTCCATTTTGTCCAGTATCACATTGAATTTTTGTCCAGTACTTTTTTCATGAATGGCAACCAAACATAGAACAAAAAATTTTATCATGTCCAGTACCACATTTTTGTGGCAACCAAACGTTACCCAAATCTCCTGACCCCCCTTCATAGGTGATACTTTCAAGAACACAAAGTCTCCAACTTGAAACTCTAATGATTTTCTGCATTTATTAGCATAACTTTTTTGTCTACTTTGCATTGTCTGCATTCTGGCCTTTATCACCTGAACTTTATCCTTTAGCTGTTGGAGCATTTCTGGTCCCACTACTTGTTTCTCTCTAATCTCATCCCAATATAATGGGGATCTACATTTTCTTCCATATAGGGCTTCATATAGGGCCATCTATATAGTATTATGATAGCTATTATTATATAAAACTCGATTAGTGGCAAATGTTCATCCCAATTACCACCAAACTCCAAAACACATGCTCTTAACATATCCTCAAGTGTCTGTATGGTTCTCTCCATTTAACCATCTGTCTAAGGATGATAAGCTGTACTGAACTTCAATTTAGTGCCCATAACTTCCTATAGGGTTTGCCAAAATCTAGAAATAAACCTAGGATCTCTACCAGAAACAATAGAAGCTGGTACTCCATGTAATCACACTATTTCCTTAATATATAACGCTGCTAAGCGAGATAGTGGCATGCTCTACTGAATTGGAAGGAAATGGGCTGATTTAGTCAGCTTATCAACGATTACCCAAATAGCATTATGCTGTTTCCTGGTCTTGGGTAATCATATAACAAAATCCATGGAAATCTGCTCTTACTTCCAATCAGGAATGGAGAGGGGTTGTAATAACCCTCCAGGTTTTTTATGCTCTACTTTAACTTGTTGGCAAGTGCTATACTTTGCCACACATTCTGCAATGTCTTTCTTCATCCCTGGTCACCAATACACTGATTTCACATCCCTATACATCTTATTGCTTCCTGAGTGGTTTGTATAAATGGTATGATGAGCCTCATCTAGAATTGTTTTTTTGATCTTCTCTATTGCTGGTACGCATAATCTACCTTTGAATCTTAATACTCCAGTCTCATCACATATAAAGTCGAGATATCTAATCATACTATTCCTGACTTTTTGCAGTTCCTCATCAATTAGTTGTGCTTCCCGAATCTGATCTTTTAATGTAGGCTGAATACTCAAACTATTTAATTTAGATTTCACTCCTGGCCATATAATTTCTAACTGTAACTGCTCTAAATCCCTCTACATTTCCACTCTATCAATGATTAAAGTTGCCAGATTGCTGCACAGTTTCCTACTTAATGCATCAGCAACTACATTAGCTTTACCAGGATGATAGTGAATGGCTAGATCATAGTCTTTCATCAATTCCAACCATCGCCTTTGTCGCATTTTCAACTCTTTTTTAGTAAGGATGTATTTCAAACTCTTATGATTAGTATATGCATCGCATTTATCACCATAAAAATAATGTCTCCAAATTTTTAAAGCAAATATTATAGCAGCTAACTCCAAATCATGAGTAGGATAATTCTGCTCATATGGTTTCAACTGACGAGAAGCATATGCTATAACTTTGTCATCCTACATCAGTACACACCCTAATCTAATCTGAGAGGCATCACAATATATAGCATACCTACCTATTACACTAGGAATGGCCAAAACAAGAGCTGAAACTAATCTCCTCTTTAATTCCTGAAAGCTTTGCTCACATTGGTCTGTCCATTCAAATTTGACTCCTTTCCTCATCAACCGAGTCAAGGGTACAACTATCTTTGAAAAGTCTTTCACAAATTTCCTGTAATATCCTACCATACTAAGAAAACTTCTTACCTCCCTAACTGTGGCAGGAGGATTCCACTCTGTGATGGCCTTAATCTTTGTAGGATCTACAGATATTCCAGAACCTGACACAATATGGCCTAAGAACGCAATCTGGTCTAGCCAAAAATCACATTTCTTCAACTTAGTATACAACTGTCTTTCCTGTAGAGTTTGCAACACCTTTCTTCAATGCTTAGCATGCTCCTCATTATCTTTAGAATAGATCAAGATATCATCAATGAATATAACCACAAAGTCATCCAAATATTCTTTAAATACCCTATTCATTATATCCATAAAGGCAGTTGGGGTGTTAGTTAAACCAAAAGGCATCACCAGAAATTCATAGTGACCGTACCTGGTTCGGAAGGCAGTCTTTGGTATGTCAACCTTCTTCACCTTCAGCTGATGATATCCAGATTGCAGATCAATCTTCGAGAATACAGCTGCTCCCTTCAACTGATCAAATAAGTCATCAATCCGGGGTAAAGGATATTTATTCTTGACGGTTACCTTATTCAACTCACGGTAATCTATACACGAACGTAAACTACCATTCTTCTTTTTCACAAATAACACCGGTGCACCCTAAGGTGACATACTGGGCCTTATGAAACCCTTATCCAATAATTCCTGCAATTGCTTTTTCAACTCCATCAATTCTACAGGAGCCATACGATAAGGAGCTTTGGATACAGGTTTCGTACCTGGCATTATCTCAATGTCGAATTCAACTACTCTATCTGGGGTTAAGCCTGGTAATTCCTCAATAAATACTTTCGGGAATTCACATATAACTAGGATATCCTCCACTCTCTTCTCTTGCAATTGTGTATCTACCATTGAAGCCAAATATCCCATACATCATTTCTTCAATAATTTCTTGGCTTTGTTAGCTGCTATGATCTTAGGTATTGATTGCCTTATACTCCCTCTGAAATTAAATGCTTCCTCGTCTGGTAGACAAAACTCTGCTACTTTATCTCGGCAATTTAGATGCACCTTATACTTGGTCAGCCAATCCATGCCAAGGATAACATCATACCCTTTCATATTAAGAACAACCAAATCAGCTGGCAATTGCCACCCTTTAATCACCACAATACCATTCTCCAATTAATAACCTGCTATCCTCTCCCCTCTAGAAGGAGTACTTACAACATATTCACATTTCAGACTCCTCACTGAAGCCATGTTCCATCTCACCTTGTCTTCAGCAACATAAGAATGGGTTGCTCCAGTGTCAAACAAGGCATAAGCGGGATTATCATCTAATCAAATCACACCTAAAATCATCAAACACATCACATTCCACTTCCAGCAATTATTGTTAACATCCTACTCAAGGACAAGTTAAGCATAGTCACATCTACAGCCTAATTACTTCATGTTTACACCCATAAACACATCTATATATTCACATTTGCATATACACACTTACACGTACTTATAGGCATATATTCACTAATACAATTTGTTTAACCCCTAAGCAGATACAACTATTTTACATATGTACACATGTAAATTCATGTCTACACACACATTCATGCATATTTACACATATAGATTCATTCATTAATTCAATTACTCAATTCATAACAAGCATCAGCATCCTATATACATCAAAATTCACACACATATACATATTTACACTTATACATTTACACATTTACATAGATATATAGGTTTATTTACATTACAACTATTTAACGATCAAGCTATCGGATAAGTTTAGTAGTCTTACCTACTACTACATCATCCACATTAGCTGCCTCTATCTGTTGTATAGCAAAGACTCGCACCTGAGTCTGAGGTCGCGGTCTACCCCTCCTAGAATTAAGATCATGCCTAGGTGCTGGGGCCTGAGTCTGAGCCTAAGTCTGCTGACCTCCCTCACTCTTACCCCGACAGTTATGGGAAGTATGACCAAACTGTTCACAGGTTTAACATTAGAGGTCTTTAGGATTCTGACATTGCTTAGCAATGTGTCCATCTACCCCACATCTATAACATTTTCCTCTCAGCTGAGGACATTCATTAGCCTTGTGATTACCCTTACACTTCCAGCACACTATAGTATAAGTTTGACTCCTCCGAGGTCAGACTGGTGGCTGATACTGCTTCTTTGCTTTTCCTTTATCCTTACTCCATTTTTGCCCAAAACTACCTCCATCCTTTCTTTTGTGTGAAGGACCCTCCATACCCTTCATATCCCTCACTTGTTCCAATATACGGGCTTCATTCACAATCTCCACATAAGTCACAACTTTACTTCTTTTCAGCTCCACCTTGAAATAGATATCCAACCCCGCACGAAATTTATCATCTTTTACCTCTTCATCATTCTGATAGGCCAATTGAGTGAATTTCAACAATTTGCTAAACTTTCACTCATACTCCATTATGCTTCTTCCCTTCTGCTTTAATTCGTAAAACTTTTCCCTCATTTTATCTTGTACACATGAGGGAAAATGTTGACTCAGGAAAACATCCTTAAATGCTGGCCAAGTAATTGGAGCTTATACCCACCAATCATGTGCAGTATCCTCTAATAGGCACTGCAGCATAGTCCACCTTTTTATCATCAGGAACATCATGTACTTGGAAAGCTCTTTCTATAGAGTTTATCCAATTCATAGCTGTAGTGGGGTCTAGACTTTTACCATCAAAGGGCTTTACAATCCTTTGTACCCTGGCTAGTTTATCCCCACCTAATCCTACGGCCATAACTTTAGCCAAAGCTTGCATTATAACAACCATCTGCTCCATTGGATTCTATGGAGCTGGCGGTGGAGGTAAATCCTCTTGCTAATCATGAGGGACCATATTCCTAGTCCTCCTTCCTCTACCTCTGCCTCGACCTCTTCCACATTCCATTTGCTACAATCAAATCTACATAAATAAGTACACTTGAATCAGAAATCAAACACTTAAACTTCTTAAATAAGCATCTGTATTCCACAATACACAAATACATCACAATTTGGTAAGTTAAATCAATTAACACAACTTAAAGTCTTCATTCATCCTAACCATCCCACATAAGCTCACACGGGTTTAATCATAATACCTAAACCTAAGCTCTGATACCACCCTGTAGCGACCCACCTACTAGGTCTGATTCTTGAACCTATTCCAAAATTCCTGTAACTATCCTTGGTACCTGTAGGTGGGTTGCTATGCTGTCTCTAAATTAGAGATAAGGCAAATTTTACTAATCTTGAACCTGTAACTCCAACCTGTATGTAATTTTATAAACGTCTTGTAAAATGGCGCTAACAACACTATCATTTCATATCCACATCATATCTAAACACATGTACTTAAAATCTCCTGTCACATCATACATCATATATATATATATACCATCGGGATTTGCATTCTCGATAAGTAGGCACAGCCCATGATTAATCTTGTAGCCTTAAGTGGCTCAAAAGATTACAAATCCAACCTTATACACACAAATATTTACATTACAATCTGAAGATTAACACCTGTAGATCTTATTTACAAGCACTACAACATTATGTACAAGACAATCTTATTACAAATAACAGAGGTTCCAAAATAAAACTAAGGGCTTCTTTGCCTCTATTAACACTTTCCAAAAACCCGAGTCTCCAACAACTTATTCTTCAGTACCTGTACTTGAGGTTAGCAAAAACACTAATCCCTCAACTTCTTAAGAAGCAAAGTGAGGACAAAATCAAGCAACCCAACAAAAACAAACAACAAAATCACATAATTTTTTATGATTTGTTTTTTCTTCTCTCTCTATTCTAATGTCTATATATATATATAATATTACTTACTTAATTTTGCTGACATTGAATGAGGGTGTTGTTCTGCATTTTTTTTTTCTCTTTTTTTTAGCTATATATAATATAATATAATATAATATAATATAATATAATGTGTACATTTTTTTTACATACATATATATATATATATATTCCATATATGTATATATATATATATATATGCCCACATAATTCATATTATTATTATTATTATTATTATTATTTTTATTTTTATATATATTTATTTTATTTTATTTTTAGCATATAACATATATATACATACACACACACACACACACACATATATATATATATATATATATATATATATTCATTTTACCTTACACACACACACATATATATATACTATTTTAATTTTAACATTATTGCTTAAGTTTAGGTCCTCACAGTTCATGAGTCGACTTGGGCCTTGAACCGGCCCTATGAAGTTTTTTTTTTTTAGATTATTTTTTTTCAACCATGGTCTTTTTTTTTTTATTGGTAGTTGTATTAGGGTCGGCCCAACTCACTGATTCAATCCATACATGAACCGGCTGGTTCACGGGCCAGTTTGGGGCCCGCCAATTTTCCAGGTTGCGTAATATAACCCGACCTTCAAATCGTCGGGCCAATTCCACATTCAAGCCGGTTCAAGGGCCTATTTGGGTCGATTCAAGGCCAAAACTAGCCCTCTCCTATGTTGGCTTGTTTAATTCAATACAAATAGATAGAATATAATTACCGGTCAAATGATAAATATTTAACTATAATATAATAATTTGTATTTCATGGATAAAAATGAAATTTAACAAAGAATTAATCATTTCAAATGATAAATTAAAATTACAATAAACTTTAAGGGTCTTTTAAATACAACAAAATACATTTTCAACAATTATTGCATAATACTATTGGTCTTTTATCTGGTCAAATGTCACATTTTAATTATTGCATAATAATTAAAATTAGGTGAGATATTTGTAATCTACTTATTTTATCAAATAGTTTAGTTGAATTTTCTTATTTTTATTATCCATTATATTTTTTTATAATTAATATAAGTAAATTTATAATATTTGAAAATTATTTTACAAAGGTTCTAAAAACTTACGTTTTTACATTTTGATTCTATAGACCCCTAGCGATTCTATATAAAATCACAAGTTTGACAACTATGTATACAACTTCATTAAACTATATACTGCAGTCATTTGCATATATCTTCTGTAGCCACTTATAGTATGATATTGCATATTAATTATTTTCATTAACTCATAAGGATCTCTTTTATTTCATATTTTAACATTTCTATATCTAATTCCTTTTAGATATATAATGATTAGAAAATGATATTATAAATTTCTTTTATTAATTTTTTTCTTATTTGTATATATATACATCTATTGTCTTTTTATGGTTGTATGTTATTATTTCCTTATTGTTATTATTATTATTATCAATATTGTTGTTGTTATTGCTATCATTTAATTGCTTTATTATTAAGTTTATTGTTGCTATCATTTTAGATATCACTATATATGTTATCTATAACATATATATATATATATAGCACAATTAAACATATTTTATTAAATTTTAATATAGTGCTTCATATAATTTTATATATATATATATATATATACAAGTAAGAGAGGCGAATCTAAATATGACACATTACAATTGGAGACTTGACTTGACATGGCATGATGTGACGTAACATGATATGACTTGACATGAAATGGCACATGACATAGAATTGACAAGAAGAGAGAGAACTTATGGATTCGCTATTCTTGTCTCATATATATATATATATATATATATATATATATATATATATATATATATATATATATATGTGCCAAAGATATTAAAATAAAATCTTTTAAAATAATTTTCGTTTTCTTCTCAATTTTGCATCTCAATTAATTATATGCTTTGTTTCCTATCTTTATATGAATTATGACTATAAATTTATAGTATATATAATCGTATTATCTATTTATTTATTAATATTACAGTGGGCACTAATTTTGTATGAATCTTTTATATTTTTATACATTCATATACATATTTATTGTTATCATTACTATTATTAACCATACTATTCTTATCATATTTGTTAGTTGTTTCTATGATATGCAGATATTCTTTTATTATTATGCTTTCTCTCACTATAAGGATATAATGAGATAGTTATTTTATTTTTTTTAGAGTTATTTTATAATTAATACACTCATGGGTACTATTATCATTATTTATTATTATTATCTTCTTAAGATAGTATTGCCATTCTAGGGGATGCAATCAAGACAGACATTATTTGTTTCGGAAAGTGTAATAAGTTTCGTTAAGGGAGGTGATCGAGATGATTTTTTTATTTATTTATTTATAGAGATTTTGAATTTTATTCCGAGAATGATTGATTTTGCAAATATGTTGGATATTTTAGTTAACCTAGGGGTTGTCAAGGTTAAACATTTTTTTTAAGGTTTGTGATTACATATTTAATTACGAGAATTATACTATTTTTAAGTCCATATTTATTATTGTGTCATTGATTAATTTCTTAATTTGTTATCTTATTGATCTTGGTCAATCACATTTTAATACGCTTTTATGATTGTAAGTTTTTTCTTTTTTTTAAAAAAAAAAAATGATGATTCCTCTCATGGGAGTGTAATGGGATGGTTTTTTTTTAGTTAAATTTACTATAACTATTAATATTATTATTGTTACCGTCATTATTATTTATTATCATTATTTTATTTTCAAGCATTGTCGTCTTAGGGGAGGAGATCAAGATGGTTTTTTTTTTTTTCTTTTTTTGGCATATCCATTACGAAAAAATCACATTTTTGTTTGTCATTTGATGTAATTACTTATGCTATTTTTATTTTTTTTCCTATTACTTTGTCATTTATTAGATTTATAAGTCATGATTTCACTAATCAACTTTTTCTTGGTCAATCGTGTTTGAGTATGATTTTATAATTATGCTTTAATTATCACCTATAACTTATGGTTATGAGATATATGTCATGATAATTAGATTACCGTATATATTTATCCTATATAAGACAATATTTGATATGTATCATATAAACAGTTAATATCTTTTATTATGATTCATTTACTTTGCTGAGAATAAAGTTACAATAGAATAGATATTCCTGACGAATATAATAGATAATGAATTGGTATAATATTGTTTGTTAGATATAATAGAATTAGGATTATATTATTTAATTAAGAAAATAAAAGAAAGGATAAGACTTGAATAATAATCAGATTGACAAAAATACCCTTTTCTAAGATAGAAAACCCCGCATAACGTAGAGAAAGACAGATCGAAGATCCAGACTGGATGATGAAGACTTGAGCCAAACAAATTGGAGATCCGGATCCCACACATAGCAGAATGGACGCGGAAGAGGACAGTGGCGAGGCTCTGAGCTCCAGCATGCACAAACAGATGACAAAATGCTACCAAGGACACTACCGATCGGAGATCCAGACGATGATTCCAGCTGCATATAGTTCGCGACGATGGCTCCTGACATCCCAGCAATGATGGTAATGTGGACAGTGCACAGAAGTAAACGAGATCCGGCTACTCTAATGACAAATTTGGAAGGTGTGGGAACGTTCGTTGTAGCAGTTTCCCCTTTTCTCTTCGCTAATTCCAGTTGCGTACAGTTCACGATGACAGCGCCTGACGTCCTACTGACAGTGGCGATTTGGACAGTGCACGAAGGTAAACGTGATCTAGCTGCTCCGACGACAGATCTAGAAGATGTGGATACATTCGTCATAGCAATGTCCCCTTTTCTCTTCCTCTTATTGGAGTTGGCATGTTGAGCGAGATGTGAGTAGTGACGTCCAGATGAGGATAAAGTGGGAAAAAAAAAAGAGGTAATTTGTGTGGAATTAAGATTCAAAGCTTTTAGGAAGGAATGGGGATTCAAATTTTAGGTAATTGAGATTCAACAACTCAACCTTATAATTCTTATTTCATATCGAATAGAGCCATAATAGAATTATTACGGCGAAATAAACAAGTTGTTAGTATATATATATACTAACTTTTATTTATTACGCATTCTATAGGAAAAGAGAGTGAAATAAACATATAAAGGTAAAAGATAAATTATAGGATAAAATAGAAAATAATAAAAGATAATATAAAAATAAAAAGTAAAAACATATATAAAAGCAAAACAAAATAGTAATTATTTCATAATTACATCAGGCTTTTATTTTTACCCACTCTCTTCATATCTCCCCATCCTACAAATTAAGCTCTTATGTTTTCTAAGGACTTATAACCTATGCTCCATCTATTATAAACATTATTTTTATAAATTATAAACCTAAGGTCTAATAAATTAAGCTTCCTGATCATAAAGATAAACTCTAATAAATCCTATATTTAAGTTCTATGGATTACAAGCCTAAACTCTATTGATCATAAACTTAAATAGATATACATTCTATTGACCATAAATCTAAAGTTCCGATACCATTTAAGCAATAACGTCCTAAAGCCTATGATGTTACAACCCATCATGCGTTATTACTAGATAATAGCACGCTAAGGCTCTTAACCTATTTAAAACCACAAATATTTTCATATCTTTACAATAAAAAATATCTCATTAGCTTCTCAAATATCACACTAAAATATCTTTTATTTATTTGACAAGATACATAATTCAAAAATTTTCTAAATAATTTAAAATTGAATCTAATTTAATCGAATATATTATATAACAACCTAACTTATTACATATCTTGTTGAGATAGCATTAAACCCACTCCTAAAGTCTTGTAGTTAAAAAAGAAAAAGGGATAAGCCTAAGCCTATTACGTGAGTACTACAAGTACATACACATGTCACCCAATTCACAACGTATATACACACAAGAATACAATAATAATAATACAACTAATTAATTTATTATCTTTATATTAGCCAGGAAACATTATAGAGATACTCATAACCCCGCCATACCATATATAATATATATAGTATTTGAATCTTAGGTTGGGAACTACTACCTCTAGCCTCAACATTCTAAATAATATCAAGAATTGCCACTATAGGTCTCAATACCCTTAAAATCTACCCTAAATCATTTTAATATAGAACTCTACTAGAATAATACCGCATACCGATCAGTAGAGTGCCCATAAGGATCTGCCACTTCCGACTCCTAATCCGAACCATACACAAATAGTAAGCAAGTTCTTAGTTGAGTCATTAATCAATCCGTTCAATTTCTGTTACTATTACACACAAATAACAAATATAGTAATCATGTATCTGAGAGAACCATTTCAATTTGTCTACAACTATTATTAGTTTCATAATTTGTTATATAAAAAAAGTAAACCGATGTTAGTACTAACCTAAAACTTTGCTTTTGATTATTTGGTTTCGTTACTAAAGGTAATTTGGGTATTTCCCTACTCATGTGATATTATTTTGGATTAAAATAATTTAAGATAGATGAAAAGACAAGAAAAAGGAAAGAGAAGCCTAATATAAAAATTTTAAAGAAGCACGGCCATGTATATGGTCATGTAAAAGAACATAGGTTGAAATACAATCATGTACCTCTATGTGCAAAAAGGCTTCTTGACATGCTCAAGTACACGATTGTGTACTTGATGGGTGTCGAATCCAACAAAAATAAAACCTACTCCTAGACAATTATATGATTTGCATACAGTGGTGAGTAGGGTCGAATCTACAAAGATTGGTTAAACTTATTTCTATTCAAGGAGAATAAAAGGGAAAAGAAAAATGGGGGGTTTTGTTTGTGAATCAAAATAAAGTAAAACAAGGTAAGAAAATCGGATATTAATAAAAGCCTAGCCAAAGGAATCAAGATAGTTTAATTCAAGGAATTGATCATCGATGCAAATGTTCTCTATTCTTAGTTCTAGATAAACTGGTTATGGTTATTAACAAGCTCTAACAACCTATCTCTCCTTACTTCCTCGATAACCTTAGACAAGCGCTTTGAATTATTTCTCTTATTGATTAAACAACCCTAGACAAGCGCTTAAGATTTAATCTATCAATAGCATTAAGATCTAGAGAGACCACCAATTCATGCCAGTAGATTATAAGATAACCTATTTAAACATGATCACACACCTCCATAACATGAATTCGATCATCTCTTTTATAACCAAACATGTTATTGCGTCACTAAGACTAGAACAATCAAACAATTACGGATTTGACGTGCTAGTTGACAATATATTAACTTGCTAATTGAGTAGAAGAGCTCTATTCATACCAATCAACAAAGATAATAATGACAAAACGATCAGAAGATATATGAATACCCGAAAGCAAGAATAGAATAAATACAAGTCAATTAGACCTCACAATTCATGGAGAATTAAACATCTATGACCCTTTGGCTAGAAAAGTAGCTTAGCTACTCATGTTCATCAATAAAACAAAAATAAAAAGTAAAGACATGATGAACCCGGTTGCTTGCTCTGCCTCCAAGATGATCCAAGGTTCTTCAAGATCCAAAGATTCAAAAGTTGTCCTAACCCTCTAGGGTTGGTTCTATTTATATTGTTAGAGGGATAGCATGTGATCTTTTGCTAGCAAGATACGAAAATATCTTTCCTTTTCCAAGTAGATTTCGAGAAGTGAAGATTCGTCTGCTTGGCACGCCCCACCACACGGCCGTGGGTCAAGCCGTGCCATCCTCTATGCATATTCTTCAAGTCTTCATCCGCGCCCAGTGTGTACCACGGTTACATACACGGCCAGATTTCAAGCCGTGCCTTCATCTGTGCATAATCTACAAGTCTTCATCCGTGTCCAGTGTATACCACGGTTACACCCACGGGTAGATTTCAAGCCGTGCCTTCATTTGGTTGATGTTCCACACTTTCTTCTCCTTGGCACACCTAGCTTCCACCACGACTGTTCCTTAAGCCGTGTCTCTCTCTGTTGAAAGTCCTCATTTTCGCCTTCTTGTCCAGTGTGTAACACGGTTTGAACCTTGGCCGTGCCTCAAACCGTGCTTCCTCCGGTGGTGTAATTCCTTTTCTTGATCCAAGTTGTAAATGACTTCTCTAAAATACTTGAATTAGCATCCTTGACTCCATTTAACCTGATTTATCACGATGATAGAATTAAAGTACCATTTCCTTATGATTTCTATAAAATCAATAATAATTTAACACAATTTATACTATAAAGATTGAGTATAAAATGGCTCTATCAAATTCCCCCACACTTAAACTCTTGCTTGTCCTCAAGCAATTGCATCAAATCAATTGAGAAATCTGTCATAGATTATACAAACTTTCTTTTCATCATTCCAAGCATCTATTCATTTGTAATTCATGACTTGTAATTTTAATGGCTACTACTTCAACCAAACTGGTTTCCTGTGATCAAATTACTATGGACAAAATTCAATAGCTAATCTAAACAAAACAAACTTTAATCCTCATGTTTAGCAAAAGAATTTTTATTCCAAAAGTAAATACTTAATCCACTAAGGAAAAACATCCAATTAAACTTCATTGGATATTATCAAGCATATAATCCTTGCAGTATAAAGTAAAAGCATATAGTATAAGCTCTTTGCTAGATATTCTCCCTTTTATACATCTTTGTTTTATTCAATGAATGTTCACATTCATGTTCTTTTGATTTATTCAAGCATCTATTTTGACGGGTTTTTGCCCGCTTCTTTTCATGAACTTTTGCCTTTTTCGCCCTTATCGTTATAGTGAGTTTATTGAGTCGGCAACATCCCGAGCTCATCACTCAAGTGACCGGGTTTTGAGATACCCCTACGGACTCTTCCTCACTCTAACATTCAAGTTTGAATACTGTTAACTCGATTAGTTGAATCATTGGAGTAATGGCTATGCTTGATTCTTCTTCTTCTTCTTCTTCTTTTTAAGTGTTATGATTGCTTTACAAACAACTTCAAAGAGTATACAGTAGCTAATATAACCTAGAAGTAAACTTGTTTAGTTTTCACTTAGGGACTCGACTTACTCTTAGACTTCCAATTCTAAAGCTAAATACAAGATAAATTTGTTTCTTAAAGATTTCACTACTTAATTTTAACCATGTATTCTAATCACAGTAGTGGGTGAGTAAAACATTTGAACAAGTCAATTTCACATTTTGTAGATGCTTATTACAACATTTAGTACAATCTCTAGATTTCATGATAATTTTGAAAAAAATTGGCTTAAAATTGCTTAAGGACAAACATTCAAAGTATGGATCAATTCTCTATTCTCTATAATTTATTATCCTCTCTCCCACACTTAGCTTGAACAGTGTCCTCACTGTTCCTAATTTAGCACAATTGAAAAGGAATTAACAACTCAAGGAACATTAGAGAATAAGAGAAAGGAAATACTGGTACTTCCCTGGTATTGGAGTTTTCCCCTTAAGCTCTGGAAAGTGTCATCTGATTATGTGTATCCTTGCTGCAGCTGATCCAAAGAGTTCAAAACTACACTAAAATCAAAACAAACTAAACTAAAACAAAACAAAACTAAAACAAACCAAAACTAATGCAAAACAAAACTTTTTTTTTTTTTTTACATGGGTTGCCTCCCATGAAGCGCCTTTCTTTAACGTCTTTGGCTAGACGTTCCTGGCTAAATATTCGGATAAGGATTTTGATTCCAACCTTGGTGCCTGTGGTGATGGGTTAATAACATCCGTAACAAAAACAAGAGAGATATCGTTAGGATGTTTCATGGCATCATAAATGTTAAATTTAATCACTTCACCATCAAATTCCATAGTGAGGGTGCCATCATTTACATCAATTTTCGTTTTAGAAGTCTTAAGGAATGGTCGCCCTAATAATATCAGTGATGAAGTATGAGAATCACTATCGTCCATGTCAAGCACATAAAAATCAGCAGGAAAAACCAACCCATTGACTTGAATTAAGACATCCTCTAGAACTCCCTCAGGATAAACATTGGACCTATCAGTAAGTTGAACAATAATACTCATTTCCTTTAAAGGACCAACATTTAAACGTTGATAAACAAACAAAGGCATGACATTGATAGAAGCTCCTAGATCACACATGGCTTTAACGATTCCAAGATTACCTATTTTGCAAGGAATGGTGAACATACCTGGATCCTTACATTTGGGAGGAAGCTTCTTCTGAATAATAGCTGAAACATTTTCACTCACACTAATCTTTTCATTACCTTTCAGCTTTCTTTTGTTAGTGCACAAGTCTTTGAGAAATCTAGTATAGCGCGGTATTTGCTTAATTGCATCAAGCAAAGGAATATTTACCTCGACTTTGCGAAAAGTTTCCAGAATCTCTTTTTCTTCCGCTTCATTCTTGGATTTCGCTAATCTTGAGGGGAAAGGAGGTGGTATCAATGTGACCTTCGATGGCTCAACTGGAGACTTGCTAATCTGGTCGCCCTGCTGGCTCGGAGTCGAAGTCTCTTTCTTGGTCTCTTCCTCAAGATTAGACGGATGTCCTTTCTTATTTGATCCCTGCAATTCTGTTCCACTTCTCAAGGTAATTGCATTAACGCTTTGCTTTGGGTTTGTAATAGTTTGAGAAGGTAACTTACCTTGAGTTTCTAACCTATTGACATCAGAAGCAAGTTGGCTTACCTGATTCTCCAAGTTGTGAATGCTTTGCTTTGTTTCCTCCTGAAATTGTTTGGTATTAACAGCGAGAGACTTAACAATGTCCTCAAGAGACATACCTGAAGTGGAAGGAGCTTGGGGTACGTGGTGTGATGGCTTAGGCTGGAATTGTTGGACATGTTGAGGGTTATTGCCATATCGGAAGTTAGGATGATCCCTCCATCCAGGATTATAAGTATTCGAGTAGGGGTCATACTTCCTTTATAGCTGTCCTGGGAATCCGCCTACAGCATTGGCGTGTTCATGGTTGTCATCTTGCAATATGGGGCACATGTCGGTCGGATGACTAGAAGCAGCACAAATTCCACAAGCTTTCACCTGTTGGGTATTTCCAAGAGCTAGCTGCTACACAAGGGAGGTAAGATTAGAAATTTGATGTTCAAGGTTAGACACACTTACCTCATTTACCTTCCTTAAAGATGCATCATGCCTATACCCAAATTGTTGCGAATTGGCAACCATAATGGAGATCAATTCCCTAGCTTGACTAGGGGTTTTGTTTACTATGGCGCCTCCACTTGCAGCATCCATCATCTTTCTTTCCATCGGAAGTAGGCCCTCGTAGAAGTATTGGATAAGGAGTTGTTCAGATATCCCATGTTGTGGGCAGCTTGCACACAATTGCTTGATCCTCTCCCAATACTCATGAAGAGTCTCGGTGTCCCTTTGTTTTATACCACAAATTTCTCTTCTTATACCAGCGGCTCTGGATGCGGGGAAGAATTTGTCTAAGAAGAGTCTTACCATATCTGTCCAAGTGGTGATAGAACCTGGAGGCAAATAAAACAACCAATCTTTAGCTTTAGTACTTAAAGAAAATGGAAAAGCACGTAGCTTGATTTGATCGTCGGTTATTCCTTGCGGCCTCATACTAGAACACACTATATGGAACTCTTTCAAATGCTTATGAGGATCTTCATTCTCAAGACCATGAAATGTAGGTAGCAGATGTATCAACCCAGATTTCAATTCGAATTCCACAGCTAGTTCGGGATAGTGAATATAAAGTGGTTGTTGATTCACATCCGGTGCAGCCAACTCCCTTAAGGTTCTCTCGAGATTTTCCATGTCATCCTCTTTTTCAGAATCAGACAAGTCCGATACTAAGTTCGGTCTAGTGGATGATCTAGCTTCTTGTCGCAACCTCTTTAGAGTCTTCTCAATCTCCGGATTATAAGTTAGTTCACCTGTCTGAGAAGAACGAGTCATACAAGAATAGAAATAAATTTGATACCAATCCCCGGCAACGGCGCCAAAATTTGATGGGTGTCGAATCCAACAAAAATAAAACCTACTCCTAGACAATTATATGATTTGCATACAGTGGTGAGTAGGGTCGAATCCACAGAGATTGGTTAAACTTATTTCTATTCAAGGAGAATAAAAGGGAAAAGAAAAATGGGGGGTTTTGTTTGTGAATCAAAATAAAGTAAAACAAGGTAAGAAAATCGGATATTAATAAAAGCTTAGCCAAAGGAATCAAGATAGTTTAATTCAAGGAATTGATCATCGATGCAAATGTTCTCTATTCTTAGTTCTAGATAAACTGGTTATGGTTATTAACAAGCTCTAACAACCTATCTCTCCTTACTTCATCGATAACCTCAGACAAGCGCTTTGAATTATTTCTCTTATTGATTAAACAACCCTAGACAAACGCTTAGGATTTAATCTATCAATAGCATTAAGATCTAGAGAGACCACCAATTCATGCCAGTATATTATAAGATAACCTATTTAAACATGATCACACACCTCCATAACATGAATTCGATCATCTCTTTTATAACCAAACATGTTATTGCGTCACTAAGACTAGAACAATCAAACAATTACAGATTTGACGTGCTAGTTGACAATATATTAACTTGCTAATTGAGTAGAAGAGCTCTATTCATACCAATCAACAAAGATAATAATGACAAAACGATCAGAAGATATATGAATACCCGAAAGCAAGAATAGAATAAATACAAGTCAATTAGACCTCACAATTCGTGGAGAATTATACATCTATGACCCTTTGGCTAGAAAAGTAGCTTAGCTACTCATGTTCATCAATAAAACGAAAATAAAAAGTAAAGACATGATGAACCCGGTTGCTTGCTCTGCCTCCAAGATGATCCAAGGTTCTTCAAGATCCAAAGATTCAAAAGTTGTCCTAACCCTCTAGGGTTGGTTCTATTTATATTGTTAGGGGGATAACATGTGATCTTTTGCTAGCAAGATACGAAAATATCTTTCCTTTTCCAAGTAGATTTCGAGAAGTAAAGATTCATCTGCCTGGCACGCCCCACCACACGGTCATGGGTCAAGCCGTGCCATCCTCTGTGCATATTCTTCAAGTCTTCATCCGCGCCCAGTGTGTACCACGGTTACACACACGGCCAGATTTCAAGTCGTGCCTTCATCTGTGCATAATCTACAAGTCTTCATCCGTGTCCAGTGTGTACCACGGTTACACCCACGGCTAGATTTCAAGGCGTGCCTTCATCTGGTTGATGTTCCACACTTTCTTCTCCTTGGCACACCTAGCTTCCACCACGGCTTCAAGCACGGTTGCTCCCACGGCTTCCACCACGGCCGTTCCTTAAGCCGTGTCTCTCTCTGTTGAAAGTCCTCATTTTCGCCTTCTTGTCCAGTGTGTAAGACGGTTTGAACCTTGGCCGTGCCTCAAACCGTACTTCCTCCGGTGGTGTAATTCCTTGTCTTAATCCAAGTTGTAGATGACTTCTCTAAAATACTTGAATTAGCATCCTTGACTCCATTTAACCTGATTTATCACGATGATAGAATTAAAGTACCATTTCCTTATGATTTCTATAAAATCAATAATAATTTAACACAATTTATACTATAAAGATTGAGTATAAAATGGCTCTATCAATACTTGACCATATACCTCAACATGGGCAGGTATACTTGAGCATGTACCCTTCAACTCAATCCTTTTGTTCTTTTTGTTTCCTAAATTCACTCCTTCACCATCTTAAATTTCAAAATTGACACTTCTAGGCCTAATTTTACAATAATTAAAGCATCCAAATAGGTAATTCCTTTAAAGATTATAAACTTACTTGTTCCAATTGCTTTAGCCGATCTCAATTTCGTTTGAACCTACATCTTGCTTCAAAACTATTATACCAAAGACCCCCAAACAGTAATGAAACTCCACAGTTTAATCAACTCTCTTTAAAATGAGAAAATTACACTTTGAATTAATCAAATTTAAGACTTATTTTGTAGATTTAATGTTGAATTAAGTGGATTTGTATTATAAATGCAGAGCTTGTTGTTGAGAGTACCCTATTTAGGGTTCTGTTTATTAGAAAGAGAGAGAGAGAGAAAGAGAGAGATTTTTGTTGTAAGAGATGGATATATAGAAGAAGTGAGGAGGATTCAATAACATAACATAGGTTTTTATAATTTCTTAGGTTAAAGACAGAAATATCCCTATGCTTATCTCTTTATTATTTTTTTCTTACTATTGTTTTGTAACTTACTTTATTTCTTTTTATTTGCGATTCTTATAATATCTAATTCCTAACCCCATGTGCGTGCGTGCAATAACGTAGAAGAAAAATTGATCACGAAAGACAAAGTCGATCAAGCACTCGCTTTTGGAGTTTTATATTTGATTCCAAGAATGGTTAGTAAGCTTTAATCCTTATTGTTGATTTTGAATTTTTAGATATTAGGCTTCAATCATAAGTAACATTCTCAAAGTTAGAATGGACTAAATAATGATTTTAGCTGGTTTCAAAGAAAAAACTTACGAATTTGGAGAATCGTGAACCAATGTTATTACTAATGGGATAAGGAGTTTTTTTTTTTTTTTTTCAATTATCCAATTAGGAACACATAGTATTAAATTGGATGGATTAAGAGTTGAATCCAGCAATGGGAGTACAGCTCAGCCAATTGTCCCATGCCCCAATCAATCGCTGTACTCAGGTGGCCGACTACCCTGCCCAGGTGCCTAGTTGATCGCTGATGTAGCATGAACATCCAAACTCGTTATAGCAAGTGTTTAACGATGTTTTTAACCCTCAATCCTGATTATAAGTAAAATCTTATAGGTACGCGCTCTATTTGTATTTTAAGTGGAATATAAGAATATAAATTATTTTTTTTACGAAAGAATATGAATTAAACTTATATTGGGCTTAACTGTTGTGTTTTTCTTATTTGACATCGAGGCTCATAATTAATTGGGTTAAGTGAGTCGCAGACTAGTTACTCGATAGTATTCATAGATCAAAGTGATTGAAAAGATGTGGCTTGTAATTTAGACATTAAAACTAGTATAGATAAGTAGATTGCCAATATAAAAATCTATGGCTATTCCCAAATCGAAAAATTCTAAGAAAAACTATTAATGGGATGCAGTCGTAGCATGGAACCCAGCTATGTACAAAATCAGAGGGATTGACCAAATACGGATCAAAAAGTTAATATAAGACAATTTTGACTCCAGGACTCATGCTTTATTGTTTATAGCTTTAATCAAAAGATTATAAATGAAACTTGCTGATTATTTTATGATTTGTTGCATTTAGATGTTTTGAGTTTATATGTGCTATCTGCACCGTGTATGCATGCTGATAGCAATATGCCTACCTTTTGGATTTGTTAATATTTCAAGTAATGAATGTTACGAGGAAACTGATGGTTTTTTCTAATGTTCGATATAATATCCGGCTTGGAGAGAGGTGCAATATAATAGCATGAATGATGAGCCAAAGTATCAGAAAGATTTTAAGATTTATTATATTATATATAAGAAGAGTTATGTTATGTTTGATTTATTAAAATAAGATAAAGATGTATTAAAATGGTATTTTATTTAGTGTTATTTTGTTTTATGTTAAGAGTATTTTAAATAAAAGCTATATTATATAAGAAATAGTAATTTTTTTTGTATATTGAAGGAATCATGATAATTCCGCTTTAATATTAATTTAAAATTTATGAAGCTTTCGCGGGCTTAAAGCTAAGATAATTGTTGATTTCATTTTGAATTTTTGAGTAGATGAATTATTGAGTTTATTATATATCTCGTGGAATTAGAAAAGGACTTTAACGCCTTCTATCTATACTCTTACCTTGTGTATAAGATTATTCTATCGATTAACACGTAACACGTCCCAATGGTCTAGGGGTGATACATTAATAACTGTTAAAGTATCATGAGCATTATAGTTGCATTAGTGTAGCCGATCGCCCCATGCCTTGATCGATCGCTCTACTCGAGTGGTTGACCACCCTGCCTTGATGCTTAGTCAATCGTTAATGTACCATGATCAACTTAGCCCATTACAGTAAGTTTTTAATCGATTTTTAAAAGCTTCAATCTTAATTTTAGGTAGAATATCATTAGGAGTGTAACTGTTTCTATTTTAAGTGAAGTGTAAGAAGATAGAAATAAATTAATATCAAGCTTAATTATTCTGTTGTTCCGGTTTAAGGCTAAGGCCTATAATCAATTTGCATAGGTACGTCATAGGCCAGTTATTCAGGGCTATTCATGCATCAAGTGTTGGTTATTCTCTTTCCTTTTTGATTGGAAACAAATAACCTCTAGATATAGTCCATGAATCCCATAATAAAGGAACAATATTATCCTACTAAATCGGAAACAATAAATCCTACTAAATCAAAAATAATAATATATCCCACTAAATCAGGAAAGATATGTTCCAAATAATTCCTAATTTTGTGGAACAACTCATTGATGGAATGAGTTATAAATAGGAGTACTACGGGGTCCCTAATCCTGCTCACCACTACAGAAAATACACCATCTATATTGAGTGAGTTAAGGTTTAGAAGCACCAACTGTAACCGAGACGCAACATCATTCTCCACCGAACAGGACACCTATTTGCTTTGCAATGGCTGGAGGTATGTAAATGATCTATTTTGCTTCTGCTGCTGCCTATGATTAAGCTTCTATATGCGAGTTTTATATTTGGTATCAGAGCCCTTGACGCCTATCTATTGTAACACACGGTCGTGCCTGGAGCCATGCCTGGAGCCGTGTAACCTTCTGGAAACATATCTGTTGTAACACACGGCCGTGCCTGGAGCCATGTGTGTTTCTGGGAGAGAGTTTGACTGGAGACACGGCCGTGCCTCCTGGTCGTGCCTCTTGGCCGTGTAGGTTTCTAGCCTACAATGTCTGCATTAGTTTTATGCAATGATTTAGCTTAAGGATTTAGTTAATGATTAAGTGATCCATATAATTTTAATGATTATGGAGTAGCCACAGTATCCTTAATTGATTAAAATTATATATATTAAGGATTATTTAGGATCACATATTGAAAATAAATATTGTGTGGACAAAATATCAAATTATATTTTCTAATTTACCCACAGGAATTAGAAAAAGGGAACATAATTTGATAGTTTTATTGTAAGTCTTAAAATGAATCTAATTGAATTAGAACTTTAGCCCACAAGCAAGTTTTATGTCACTTGATTCATATTCTATCATGATAATAAGTCTTAAGAAGAATCTAATTGAATTAGAACTTTAGCCCACAGGCAAGTTTTATATCACTAAATTCATATTCTATCATGATTTTACATTTAATAATTTTATTGTAAGCATTAAAATGAATCTAATTGAATTAAAACTTTAGCCCACATGCAAGTTTTATGTCACTAGATTCATATTTTTCATGATTTTACATTGGTAAAAGCATGTCATATATTGATTAGCCTCGAATTTTGAGCATATTTATTTAATTATTGCAACAATTCAACCTGTCAATTTTTTTTATATGCGATGTGATGTTCCCGAGCTCAAAGGGGATAACTATAAGGTTTGGAAGGAGAGGGTTCTCCTTCATTTGGGATGGATGGACATTGATTATGCTATAAGGAAAGAAGAGCCCCCTACAGTAATAGAAACCAACACTCCAGATGCGATAAGTCTTTATGAAAAATGGGAGCGATCCAATCGCTTATCAGTTATGTTCATAAAGACTAAAATTTACGTTGGTATTAGGGGCTCTATCTAGCAATATCAAAGGGTCCAAGATTTGCTGAAGGCCATTGATGAGCAATTTGCTACTTCAGACAAGGCAATGGCCAGCACCCTAATTATAGAGCTTTCAACTCTAAGACTCACCAATGTTAAGGGTGTGCGTGATCATATCATGCACATGAGGGATATTGCGGCCCAATTGAAGGCATTGGAGGTTGAGTTATCAGAATCCTTTCTTGTTCACTACATTCTTTGCACTTTACCTCAACAGTATGGCCCATTCAAGATATCCTATAACACACATAAGGATAAATGGTCAATCAATGAATTGTTGACCATGTGTGTTCAGGAAGAGGGCAGACTGCTTATGAAGGAAAAGGAAAAGGAGAATGTGAACTTTACTACTCATGGGAAGAGTAAAAGGAGGGATCAAGCCAAGGACAGAGGGAAAGGAAAAATCCCTCCCATAAAGGACATTAAGAAGGAAGTTGTGTGCTTTTTCTGTAAAAAGAAAGGGCACATGAAGAAACAGTGCACCAAGTTCATGCAGTGGCTTGATAAGAAAGGTACTCAACTTTCACTTGTTTGTTATGAAACCAATATGATTGATGTTAATCATAACACATGGTGGATTGATTCTGGTTCTACAATCCATGTGAGCAATTCATTGCAGGATTTAAGAAACCTGCGGAATCCAGTGGAAAGTGAGCGTAGCATCTATTCAGGCAATAAGATGTCCTCACATGTGGAAGCTGTTGGAACGTGCAGCTTAGTTTTAAGTAGTGGTTACATTTTGCAATTGAAAATGACATTTTATATTCCTGGGTACTCTAGGAATTTAATTTCAGTTTCCAGACTTGTATCAGATGGTTATTCCTTTAACTTTTCAGATTCAGGATTTAATTTGTTTTATAAATCTGATGTTATTGGATGTGGTACTTTGTCTGATGGTCTTTTTCTTCTTAGTTTACAAAATGATGATAACCATACTATTATGCATGTTCATGAAAGGATTGGCACTAAACGATGTGTTGTGAATGAGGAATCCTCTATGTTATGGCATTAGAGATTAGGTCATATCTCCGTTGATAGAATTAAAAGGTTGGTAAATAATGGGGTACTTAGTGCTTTAGATTTTACCGATTTTGAGACTTGTATAAGTTGTATTAAGGGAAAACAAACTAACAAGTCGAAGAAGGGTGCCAAAAGGAGTTCTGAATTATTGGAAATCATACATACAGACATTTGTAGTCCATACATGGATGCGTACCGTAACAAGTACTTCGTCTCTTTTATAGATGATTACTTACAATATATATATCTCTACTTGCTTAATAACAAGAATGAAGCACTAGATGCTTTTAAGGTATTTAAAGCTGAAGTAGAAAAACAATGTGGAAAACATATTAAAATCGTGAGATCTGACAGAGGCGGGGAATACTATGATAGATATACAGAGAATGGACAAGCAACTAGTCCATTTGCGAGGTTTCTTCAAGAGAATGGGATTGGTTCCCAATACAGTTTACTTGGCTCTCCAGACCAGAATGGAGTAGCTGAAAGGAGAAACCGAACATTATTGGACATGGTGCGGAGTATGCTTGCAAACTCCAAGCTTCCTGACTTCTTGTGGAATGAAGCTCTTAAAACGGTTATGTACATATTGAACCGAGTTCCAACCAAGGCTGTCTAAGGGACGCCATTTGAATTATTCAAAGGGTGGAAACCGAGTTTGCGACATGTACGCGTTTGGGGATGTCCGTCTGAAGTAAGAGTCTACAATCCACATGAGAAGAAGTTAGACCCAAGGACTATTAGTAGGTATTTCATAGGATATGCCGAAAGGTCTAAGGGATACAGATTTTATTGTCCATCTCATACTACTAGGTTTGTGGAATCAAGAAATGCAAAATTTCTTGAGAATGACTTGATCAGTGAGAGCGATCGATCTCAAGACATTGGTTTTGAGAAAGACCATTCAGATGCCCAGTATGACACCTCGGGCAGTGGACTGATTGTTATTGTTAACAACACGCCTCCAGCACAAATGTGTGTTGAAAATTCAATCCCCGAGGTACCACAGGCTGTCAATCCTGATTCAGTAGATGTTAAAGTTCAACAGATACCCGAAGCTATTGAACAACCAGCTGAACAATGTGATCCTGCCCCTTAGGAGAATGTTGATACAGCATTGAGAAGATCTACTAGAGTAAGGAAATCAGCAATTCCTAGTGACTATGTTGTATATCTATAAGAGTGTGACTACAATATTGGAGCCGAAAATGATCCTGAGTCGTTTTCACAGGCCATGAGTTCTAAGGATTCGAACTTGTGGCATAATGCCATGAAAGATGAGATGGATTCAATGGCATCTAACGGAGTCTGGAATCTCATCAAGTTGCCTGATGGTGTAAAAGCCATTGGATGCAAATTGGTCTTCAAAACTAAGAAAGACTCACAAGGCAACATTGAGAGACATAAAGCAAGACTCGTTGCTAAAGGATTCACTCAAAGGGAAGGAATTGATTACACAAAGACATTTTCTCCTGTGTCTAAGAAAGATTCCCTTCATATAATGATGGCTTTGGTTGCACACTTTGATTTAGAGTTGCACCAAATGGATGTGAAAACGGCTTTCCTTAATGGAGATCTAGAGGAAGAGGTTTACATGAAACAACCTGAAGGATTCTCTTCTAGTGAAGGTGAGCACTTGGTTTGCAAGCTTAATAAATCCATATATGGATTAAAACAAGCCTCCCATCAATGGTATTTGAAATTCCATGATATCATCACTTCATTTGGCTTTGAAGAAAACATGATGGATCAATATATATACCAAAAGGTCAGTGGGAGTAAAATTTGTTTTCTTGTGCTATATGTGGATGATATTTTACTTACAACCAATAATAAGGGTTTGCTATATGAGGTGAAACAATTTCTCTCGAAGAACTTTGATATGAAGGATATGGGTGAGGCATCCTATGTCATTGGCATTAAGATCCATAGGAATAGATCTCAAGGCATTTTAGGTTTGTCTCAAGAAACCTATATCAATAAAGTTTTAGAGAGATTTCGGATGAAAGATTGTTCACCAAGTGTAGCACCCATTATAAAGGGTGATAAATTCATCTTAAGTCAATGTCCCAAAAATGAGCTTGAGCAGGAACAAATAAGAAACATCCCATATGCTTCAGCTGTTGGAAGCCTGATGTATGCTCAGGTCTGTACCAGACCTGACATTGCATTTGCTGTTGGGATACTAGGAAGATATCAGAGTAACCCAGGAATTGACCACTGGAGAGCTGCAAAGAAGGTAATGAGGTACCTTCAAGGGACAAAGAGTTATATGCTCATATATAGACGAACCGATAATCTGGAGGTTGTTGGGTACTCTGATGCGGATTTTGCTGGCTGTGTTGATTCACGTAAATCAACATCTGGTTATGTTTTCATGTTTGCCAGTGGGGTCGTATCTTGGAGAAGTGCAAAGCAGACCTTGACTGCTACTTCCACAATGAAGGCCGAGTTCATATCTTGTTTTGAGGCTACCTCACATGGTGTATGATTAAAGAGTTTTATATTTGGCCTTAGTATTGCCGACTCTATTTCTAGGCCATTAAGATTGTACTGTGATAACTCAGCTGCTGTATTTATGGCTAAGAACAATAAGAGTGGTAGTCGAAGTAAACATATCGACATCAAGTACTTAGCCATAAGAGAGCGTGTTAAGGAAAAGAAAGTGGTCATCGAGCACATTAGCACTGAGTTAATGATAGCTGATCCTTTAACTAAAGGCATGCAACTAAAGAGTTTTAAGGATCATGTGATGAGAATGGGACTTGGTTCCATAATGTAATTTTTTATTATGTTTAATGTTAATGAAACTCTTATTCAGTTGATGTTTTCTCATTTAGCCTTGTGTACACATTTGTTTATTCATTTATTTTGAGAAATATCATTAAATTTGGACCCAGAATAAACATCGGGTTTATTCATCAAGTTCTATGAGATTGAGAAGCACAATGCATTGTAATACATGGAAGATAATACTCGTCATTAGAAGACCTATTACCATGATTCATGAATTTTGTTTCTCATTAAGATAAATTATGGAATATATGGACCAAGTGGGAGAATGTTGGTTATTCTCTTTCCTTTTTGATTGGAAACAAATAACCTCTAGATATAGTCCATGAATCCCATAATAAAGGAACAATATTATCCTACTAAATCGGGAACAATAAATCCCACTAAATCAGGAATAATAATATATCCCACTAAATTAGGAAAGATATGTTCCAAATAATTCCTAATTTTGTGGAACAACTCATTGATGGAATGAGTTATAAATAGGAGTACTACGGGGTCCCTAATCCTGCTCACCACTATAGAAAATACACCATCTATATTGAGTGAGTTAAGGTTTAGAAGCACCAACCGTAACCGAGGCGCAACATCATTCTCCACCGAACAGGACACCTATTTGCTTTGCAATGGTTGGAGGTATGTAAAGGATCTATTTTGCTTCCGCTGTTGCATATGATTAAGCTTCTATATGCGAGTTTTACATCAAGTAATTGGAAGGGTGTATTTGTAGCTTAGACATTGAAAACACTATAGATAAGTTGGTCATCAATATAACAAATTTATGAATGGTATTAAATAAAAAAAAAATGAAAGTGAGTAGCGAGACGTAGCAATGAAGCATGATCATGAACAAAAGCAATGGACTAAATTACTGATGGTCAAACATGGATGGAGAAGATAGTATGACACAGTTTTAAATATGATTGTCAATTCATTGTTTATGGCTTAAATCAAACGATAATAAATAAGCCTTGCTAATTATTTTGTGATTCATTGCATTTAGACGTTTAAGTTTATATGTCCCATGTGCATCATGTGTGCGTGTTGATAGGACTATGCTCACCCTTCGGACTTGTCCATATTTCAAGTAATGAATGCTATGAGGAAGCTGATGATTATTTTAATCTTTGATATAACATCTGGATTGGAGAGAGGTAGAGCAATAGCCTAAGTGATGACCCAAAGGTAATAGTAGGATTTAGAGATTTGTTAATTATATTATAATGAAGAGACTTAATTCAAAATTATGAAGCTTTAGGAAGCATATAGCTAATAATTATTGAACTTATTCCGGATTATTGAGTAAATATTGAAGTTATTATATAGTTCTTGGAGTAAGAAAAGGACTTTAAGCCGACCATTTAAACATATTGAAGCTTGAATGTTCAGGAGCTTGTAAAAATGTGTAGGATTTAATTTGAGAATTATAATTAATTTTTTTAATCTACTTTCATGGATGGAGTACGTGGACTAATTAACCTTTTCTTACTTCAGAGTCATTCCAAAATATATATTCTATACACTTAAACATTCAAGATACTTTACATTTTATTATTGCTGTGATAAAAACTACCATATACCCACCCATAAAATATTACCAAAAAGTACAATCAAATTTCCAAGCTATACGTAATCCCACATGACTTAAAAGCTTATCTGTTATTTTTTTTTTCGGCGCAGGGTAGTTTACTCAACCCATTCGCCAATTTCCCACACTGCTGAATAAAGTACTTAGTATTAATTAGTTTTTCAAGATTATTCTCGAGCAAACAGTAAATACATAAATTTCAAGGGCCATCCTATTTTACATCTTAGCATAATATGTTTCGTTGTTATTTTTGTAATTTCATTAAATTTTATTTTATTGGTATTCGTTCTAGTTTGAGTACTAATTGATTGTCTACCAATGTTGGACTTGTTAATTTAACAGAGGATACATACATTTATATTTGAATTATATTTAAAAAAAAAAAAAAAAGTTCATAAGCTTGCTCACTCCAAAAGATGAAGATTTTAAAAGCTAAAACTTTAATTATGGTAATATCCACCCTATGATATGGGGAGATCGAAAGATCCATTGGGTTTGGATGAGCTAGATTTGGCACCATTCGGTAATGAGGCTAACAATGGATTGTTGATTTAGGTTTTTTTTTTTTTCCATTGATTTTTTTTTTATGGACCCATTCCATGACTCTAGGAAGCCAAGCCACCCCAGCAATGTGTGTCCACCTCATCCAACCTCTTCGATTTGTAAGTCCAAAAAAATTGAGATAATTTTAAAATTATTATTGAAAATTTACGTTTTTTTTTATATCAAAAATTTAAAATTATTAAATACAATACTCAATTGAATTTTTATTTATAAAAAATGATACTTAAAGTTTAAATTTACTAAATACTATATTAATTAAATTTTTAATTATTAAATTTACTACCGTTACATAATAAATACTCACTAATAAAAAAAGTATAAGTTAAAAGTAAAATAATAAATTTAATAAGTAAATTTTTAATTGGTTATTACTTTAAACTATAGGGAAAAAAAAAACATATTTCAAAATAATAACATTGGCATTTTTTCAAAAGTTTCGGTGGTCTAAAGTGGAATTGGACTGGTTTTGCCCTTCTCAGGGCAATTACGGGGGCCATTACGCAGACCCAAGGCGGGAGGAGGTCGGAATGGGAAACCAGGGACAGCTAGATGAAGGACAAAAAAATGGAAATAAACTCGGTCCCAAGCGACAACCTTGCAAGTTTTGACTGATGATCTTCTAAAATCGCGTCTCTTTCCCTATCCCCACGAAGCTACCAAGATATTTCAGAATCTCCCAAAGTCCAATTCCACGAAAGTAAAGAACACAGAAATGCTTTTATTTCCACTTAAACGGCCACCCACGTGCTTCAACAGAGAAATTAGTCTCCTACTCTTCTTACTTCTTTCACCAAATTTCAAACTCTTAAGTCTTAACAAACATCTTCTGAGTATTCGGTCACTCATGGAATATTATACGTTTCACATCACCGCACAAGCTTCAATGAACCCCATAAATACGACACCCAGGTAGAACCTTTCCCCCAACCCATAAAACAAACATATAGCAACCACACATCCTTCACAAAGTTAACTTCCTGTGAAAAGCAGTATTACAGATTTAGGATTATGGCGAAAAGTACAAGAAGTGTCGCCATGCTTATTGTCATGCTCCTTTTCCTTCTGTGTTCATCGTTGGAAGCTCGCCCTTTGTATGATGATCATGATCATGATAACCCCATGAAGAGAGGAATCGACCTTCTAATTGATGGGTTGCATGTGGGTGCCATCAAAACCGGAGGTCCGAGCTCAGGAAAAAAGGGTCATCGCTTTCGCTTTATGGGGGCCTTCAAGGTGAATTCTGGTCCCAGCCCTGGCGACGGACACTGAATAATAAAATACAGCTCTACTTTTTGTGTATTCCCACTCGTCAGCCGGCCAAATATCATTTGATCGTTCCCATTTTTTGAGGGTGGTACAGTTACTGAATATGAAGTTTATATTTGGTCATGAAATTTGAACAGATCATAGCACCAACTGATAATCATAATAATGGGTGAATAGTTCGGTCGGTTGAGGACAAGTACAGAAGTATTAGTGCATGTAAGTGAGAAATGAAGGATATTCGTTTGATTCTTTGCATGTTTATTGTTTAGAGTTTGGAAGTCATATAATTGTTTTGTCATTTCATTAATTTTAATGGATAGGCGTTCGGAACTCGTTCTTCGATTGTAATAAGGATTGCCGAGATTGTATTTGATACTTTCTCTTGAATTTCGTTAATCTAATATCGACCTTTATCTTTAGCTTTTGGTTCTTTTATTTCAGTGGACATTATTCCTAAAGTATTTGATTTCTACGTACAAATATTTCATAATGTCATGTGTAAAATTACGCCACTATAAATATATAATAATATTAAAATAAATACAACAGTGTACCTAAATTCATAGAAAAAAAAAAATAGATTCAAATCCTTTTTAAGTTCTTGATCTTCTAAGTCCTGCATTTAGAAACAAAATTCCTTAACACCCCACAGAGGGCATTTTGTTGCATTAATAAAATGACTCAATACAGTATATTTATAATTTTCACTTAGGATTATGGTCTTAATTTATAATTACCTTGAAATATTCAAGTTTCCTATTTCAGCCCATAAAAAAATAAAACCTGCACTTATGAGTTCTCACGCATTATATTACCTACTCTTCATCATATGCTTAAATACCTAAAACCACGTTTTATATTTTATTACTTTAATTTAATCCTAACTTAAAGATAGCACATGATATATATAATTATTTTATTATATGTAGGTCCATAAATATCGGGTGAATCATATCCAACACATATATCCTCCTATTGTTGGCTCCAAAATGAGATTTGGATCTCGGATCATTGCGCCAAAACCAATTTGCAAATAATATTTTTACTTTAATCTAATCTTAATCGGCTAAAGGGTCTTTTGATTTGTACATTATGTAATGAAGGACTAAAAAACTCGGTTTAAGCTCAAATTAGAAAAACGGTGCGAATGCCCATGATTCCTTTAAAAGAAAGTTTACTAAAGCAAACAAAATCTCCAAACTTGTGTGTGGATGTCAATAGCATGTGAATTGCTTATTTAAAATAGAGGTTGAAGTGCATGTAAAAATAAATAGTTACCAGAAATAAACTGATTATATATAAATAAGTGAGATTTTTATTTTTTATTTTTTTGGGTATGTTTTCTTTGTCTTTTCAGAAAAGTAATGGCCGCTTTATCCGTTCACAGGGTCTACTAATTCATCATGGTTTTAATTTCTTAGGCTACGTATGTAATAGGTTCTGACTTCTGATTCTTATCTAATTCCAATCACATTCTTCGGATACTCCCTCGCTAGTAGTTGTCCCTCAAACACTCAGAGTTTCCTTGCCCTTCACGTTCTAGTTTGTCTTTTCGCATATATTTAAATTTGAGATCTTTCTAGTTGTGGTGGCCATCACGCCCACTTGAACCAAGTTCTTTCACCATTTTATTCTCTCTTAATCTTTCTTGCTTACCTTTATATACATTTCTTTCAAATGCCCCATATTGTCGTTTAGGCCATTCCTCAAGGTCCACCACTTTCGGGCTCTATCACATGTGAAATACACTACGAAATAAAGGGGCAAAAAACAAAGAAAAAATAAAAAGAAAGAAAAGAAAAACACCTTGAGAAAAAGAGTGGTAATAAGATGTCACAAAGTTCGTAGCCGATACATATAACTGAATTCAACACCATATCATCAAGAGAGAGTGATAAGGCACTTGCAATTGAAGACGGAACCACATCATTTCAGAAGCAAATTAGCCACATTTTCGCTTACAGTTTAACATTTCTATATGCAAAGTGGAGGTCATATACTAGATTTTTGAGAAAAAGGAAAAGGTCTTAGATAGTCATTAATCTCAAACAGTCAGAAGCTTCTGTTTACACTAGGCCACTGCCACTGGGTCTGGCCCTGATTGAGCTTAGAATATGCTATGACCTCTTTTTCTCCATCGGCTGAAGAGGTTCCTGAAACATCAACATAATTAAGTTTGAATACAAGAGAAAAAATAGATGTGATTGGAAATTCCAGTCACAGCGAGTTAGAGTACAAGCAGAGCCTCCCCTCGGAGGGGGTGAGAACGTTAATGGAGAATAAAAGACACTATCATACCGATAAAGAAAAGTTTTAATAATATTAACATAGCTTAAAAATATGAATAAAATTTTAATAAATAGAAATATAAACAGTAGATTTTAAAAAAATACCTATTGTGATTATCACATCTTAAAAGATCAATGGTATTTGCCCACTATGAATTCAAATACATGGTTTATTAAATCATCTACAATCCTGAAGATATCTCTAATCTTAAGTACTCTATTTAAAATTTTTAAATACCACATCATTATTTTAAGAACCTTTACTCTTTAAAAACTTCTTCACCTTATCATTAGGTCTTTAAGGAAAGTTCCTAAGTGTTACCCTAGGTTCTTAAAGAGAGCTTCTAGGTGATACTTGTCAAAAAAAAAAATTTAAATACTAATAAATTTGAATCTTTTTTTAAGATCCTTTATAAAAAAAAACCTTAAAAAGTATAAAGACCTTTCTCTATTTTTTAAAAACCCAAAATGATAAGTCATTGGTCTTAAATTTGATTTCAACAAGTAAAGATAAAGATGTGCTAAGAACCCCATTTAAAGTTCCTAGATGTCATATTAATACCTTAAGAACCTTTCTTTCTCAAAGATATTTTCACTGTAATCATATATACTTAAAGAGAGTTTGTAGGTACCATCCTAAATCATTGAAGAATGCTCTTAAGTGACACTTGTTAAAATAATAATAATAATAATTTTGGGTAATTTTTTTTCAAAAAATATAAAAATCCATTTCTACCTTTTAAAAAATCCCAAAAATAAATCTTTAATTTTTTATTTGGTATCAAAAATTAAGGATGGATATGCCCTTAATACTAAATGATTCTATTTTCCAAACGAAGAGAGGATTCCTGCAAGTGAACATTCAATTGGGAGAGTCTTTAATGCAAACATTATTATAGTGCCATATATTCCGAAGTATCATGGTTTGAAAACTTAAGTATGAATTCCATCGTGCGCTTTAATGCAAACATAAACATTGCAGGGCCATATTAAAATCTATAAAAGCAAAATATCATCGAAATGATTACCAAGTGACATGACGCATAAATAAAATTAAGATGGACAATTAAAGGCCACTAACGAAAAATAAAGTATAAAAGAATAGGAGAAGTACAGGAGGATTTCGCAACAATTCATACATGAGAGCAATTCAATTTTGTGAGCGTGGATTCATTCCTTCATGATTTCCTAAGGAAACTATTATTAATGGTGAAAACTCAATACATATTGGATTTTCTTATTACATACATGTTTGATTGATATTGAATACACAGAGCTTATCCAATCACAAGCTGCAGACTTATTTTTGGGCAATTACCTGTAAAGGGCTAAACATATTATATAAATATAATGAGCTAAGTGTATTGATTATTTGGTTTAATTTATTAAGTTAGATGATAGGACCTAATGAGTCCACTCTAATTATTGGGATGACTCAAGAAGAATTGACTTAGTAAACTCGGAACAAGGATCGTTAGATCGATCCATCTACATTTAACCTTTCTTAAGTAGGCTTATATACTTATGAGGAAAGCTACCGATCTTGGACCCATGGTAAGCTCATTAGAATAACCTTAAAATGAGTAGCTCTATCTCGTCCGTTGAACACTAAAGTGATTCAACGAGTATCATTAGACCCAAGAGTCTATAAATACTCAGTCATTCCTCCTCATTAAAGGACCTTTCTCTTAAATCCTTGAGATCAAAGAAACGGTGTTCCACCAAAAGTTCTTTGCTCTCAAAGATCAAACAAGAGATCAAGCAAATAACTAACTCCATTTCTCAAGAACTGCAAGGTTGACGCTTGAGGTCTCCTTAACTCCCTTGTCTTTCACTTGTGCATTCAAGACGCTTAAGGTTGCATGTTCCTCCTCCCTGCCTCTCTCCATCACATGCAGTTCATCTCGTTAACCCTCACATGATGACGAGAACATTCCTTGGGATCAAACCACTCAATCAGATGTTCCACCTCCCAATGCTCTCGATGGATTTAGCCATCAGCCTACTCCCATACCTGCTTTCATGGCATTTGTCCCAAGGACTTCCTTTGTAATGAAAGAAGACTTAGACATATACTTAAAATAAATACAAGCAAAGTCAATTGTGGAAGTACTAGAATCAAGACTCCCTTACCATCAGCACATTGCCGAAAAGTCGTATCCTAAGGATTATGTTAGTCCTACATTCATCATGTTCAATGGCAAGACAGGGAAAGCTAAAGAACATTTACTTAAGTTTATCAAGACCCTGGAAGCATAAAAGTTGAATGATGACCTGAAGCTCAAAGAATTTTCTAAATCACTAACCAAAAAGGCATACACTTGGTATGTCAACCTCCTTACAAGGTCAGTTGAATCATGGGGATCTATGTGTAAGCTATTTCTGGAGAAATTCTTCTCTACTCAGGAGCAAGTCATGATCATGGACATGGGAAGAACATAGTAGTACTCCAAGAAAGACTTAATGGATTATATAGAGTGCTTTAGAGAGCGCACACTAGATATTGAAGACATATGTGATGAGAGGGATCTAGTGAAGATTTGCATTCAAAGGATGTTCACTAAGTATACGGTCCACTTAGAAAATCTCAATCTAAGTTCCTTTTTAGCACTAGTTGAGGCTACAAGGAGAACTAACAATTTTGTTGCAAGACAATGAGGAGAAAACAAGAGGTTTAGGAAACGAGCAATATCTACTAGCTCGATTTAGGTTAAGACCCCTATAGACAATAAGAAGCCAAGGAATGATACATCTCAAAGATCTGCATCAATCCCAACTTTCCCATGCTCGATGGGACAAGTACATGCTTTGTTTAACCAATGGTTATGAGATGGGAATATCAAGCTCCCAAGAGTGGATTGTTTACTAACACAAAATGAGAAAAATGATCATAAGTTTTGCAAGTATCACAGATTCATAGGTCACCCTACGAAAGAGTGTTGGACTTTGAAGAAGATTTTCAATGATAGGGTTTGTAATGAGGAATTTATCATATAAAATAATGATGTCCATAATAATCCATTTCCTGCACACAATAATCAATGGGGTACTGCAAGTGCCATCAGTCACAATCTTAGTATTGAAGAAGGAGATATGTCACATGCCGATGTGCATAATGTACAAGAAGCTATGATTGGGAATAACGAGGATGCGTGTATGCCTAAAGTAGCCACCCTAATGAAGACAACTAACTTCAGAAAATTTTTTAACTTACTAGGGTTTAATGAAGATGCACGTCTAGCAGCAACAATTGCCCTTACCCAAATCACAAAGAGACAATACGGGGAGTGTAGTTTAGCACTGCCTGTATGAAGAATGGCAAAGGGACATGAGAATGCAATTCTCTTTATTGATGTGGGCATGTGTACCAAGAAACCCAATCACAACTATCCTCTTTATGTGGAAAGCATGCTAAATGGGCATCCCATTAAGAGGACATTCATAAACAATAGCTCTTCCATAAATATAATGTCGTTGTCCACACTAAAGGCTATTGCTATCAATATTTTTACTAACACATCTACAAACACAGTAGGGTATGTTAATGTGAGCTTTAAAGTAGACCCTATACAGAGCTCTACATGGTTCCATGTGATCGATGCGCCTGTATCCTATCACCTACTGGTTGGAAGAAAGTGGCTGCACAATCACAATCTCATACCCTCAACATGGCATCAGTGCATTAAGGGCTATTAGAAGGAAAAGGACGTATTCATTCCTGCTATAAATAATCCATTTGAACATAACAAGGCATACTTTACTAAGGCCGCATTCTTTGATGAATATGCCGAATAGGGAGAAACTGCTATTGCAACACCCTTTGGCATACCACTACTTACTTGGGAGGAGACTCAAGAGAAGCCTATGAAAAAGAAGAGAATGCGAGGCTCTCGCAAGGATCAAAAGAAGCAAAGGAGAAATGAAGTGATAAAGAGTTTCATTAGCAAATATGGGGGGGAAGGTATATTATTTATGACGGTCTACGGGATTTGAAGGAAATGGACTTAAAGAAGCTTGTTCATCTTCTTCAAATCCCATACCAATACAAGAAACCCAACCCGCCCCCTTAGAGATGTAAGATCAACTCAAGTCACAGGTTGATGAAATTGAAGAGTTACATCTAGCAAAACTAAGGGAGTCTCTGAAACCTATCTTCATTGGTAAGAATCTCTTGAAAAAGCTAAAGGTCTACCTAGTGGAGTTGCTATGGAAGTATCGAGACGTGTTTGCTTAGACTTATGATGAAATGCCAGGACTGGACCCCACTCTAGTGGTACATAGATTGAACATTGCAGCCAAAGTTAAGCCAGTAAAATAAGGATAGTGAAATTTTTGCCTAGAAGTTAAGGCCTAAATCAAAGAAGAGATTGAGAAGTTGCTCAAAGCTGGCTTCATTAAGCCAATTGAGCACCCATCATGGTTAGCCAACATCGTGTGAGCAAGAAAAATGGCCAAATACGAGTCTATATAAATTTTCGTGATCTCAATAAGGATTGCCCAAAAGATGACTTCCCATTGCCAAATATTGATATGTTAGTAGATGTTATAGCTGGACATGAGTTGTTCTCGTTTATGGATGGTTTTAGCGGCTACAATCAAATTAAAATGGTCACTGGAGACATTGAGTGTGCTACTTTTAGAACATTAGTCGAGAATTTTTACTATACAGTCATGCCCTTTGGGCTTAAGAATGCAAAAGTTACTTACCAAAGAGTAATGACTGCCATTTTTCATTATATGATACACAACTTCATGGAAGACTATGATGGCATCGCTATCAAGTCAAAGTAGGTGCCAGATCACTTGATACACCTATAGAAGGTTTTCGAGTAGTGTCAGTTGTATAAGCTACACATGAAGCCGCTAAAGTGCATCTTTGGTATAGCATCTAGCAAATTCCTTAGATTTATAGTTCACAAAAAAGGGATCGATGTTGATCCAATAAAGGTGTAGGCTATACAAACCATGCCTTCACCCACTAACCTAAAGGAATTAAAAACGTTTATGGGAAAGGTCTCTTATATTAGGTGATTCATCCGATACTAGCCGAGATCTCTTATCCCCTACAACAACTCATGAAAAAAGGGGCACTGTTCAAGTGGGGGCAACTACAAGAGGAGGCCATTCAAAAGGTAAAAGATATATTCACATCTCCACAGATGATAACAATGTTGGTCAAAGGTTTACCAATGATTCTCTACTTGACATCTACTGACAAGTCTATATGTGCTTTACTTGCATAAGAGCTTGAGGGAAATGAGTGACCTGTATATTACTTAAGTTAATCCCTCAAAGGGAGTGAACTCAATTATTCAGTCTATGAGAAGCATTATCTTGCATTGATATTTACTACACAAAAGTTGCATCTTTACTTCTTAGCGCATAAAGTCAATCTTATCACTCACGAAGACCCAATAAAGTACTTGTTATCACGGCCGACACTATCTGAACAAGTCGCAAAATGGTTACTTCTCCTATCAGAGTTTGATATTACGATTACACCATCTAAGGCTATCAAGTCTCAAGCTTTAGCAGACCTCTTGGCTCATTTTCCTATGGCAAATGAGACTCACACCATAGATACGATCCCCGTAGAGTTTCATGAGGATTCCATGAGGACATAATTGGGTGAGGAATGGCAATTACAGTTTGATGGCTCATCTGCTAGTACTTAGAAAGGAGTTGGGGTGGTATTAATAACTGATAAGTGTTAAAAGAACCTTATTTATAGTATTTATTGAATATGACTTTTTTACGAATTTTGTGTGAATTTATTAAGAAAAAGATACTTAAGTGCTTAATGTTTGGTTTCAGGATTTAAATAGTGCAAATTAAAGATCTAAATAAGATTCGAGCAAAAATGAGGCAAAATCTAGTAAAATATGAGAAAATGTGATTTTCACGTATTCACAACCTTCAACATGGCCATGCTGATGCTAGTGTTGGAGAGTAAAAAGTGACCAGAATACATTGTTAAAATGTGCCTTAGTCGCTGCACAAGTAGTCCAAAAAGTCGTGTTAAAGTAAGAAATCTACTTAGAGAAGAAAATGCAAGAATTTCGGAGTGCACAACCTCAAGCACGATTGTGCATGAGGCCATGCAAAACCCTAAAAGTCAAAATTTTATGTTTTTCTAGAGCACACAGCCCTAAGCACAAGCATGTACTAGGTTGTGCATGCTACAATATTTCGTAAACTATAAATACTCGCTTTATTACAAAAAATTAAGAATTTTATTTTATTTTTTCTCATAACCACTCTAAAAACCCTAGGAGAGCAAAATCACGTATTTGCAAAGAAAAATTGTTGGAGCATCATCGGAAATCACAAAACAATTACGGGATTTTATTCTTTTCATCATGAATCATTATTACTTCTTAAGATTTCTTGTGATTACTGTAGATTCTATGGAGGAGTAGATTTATATGGCCTGCATCTTGTGAAACTCTAAACCATGTGATTGAATTATTTATTGATTAATTAAAAGTTTACGTTTTTGTATCTATTCATGTGTTTTACTACTGTGTAATTAATTTATGCACATGAATTGATTACATGTATGATTCTTATTAGATAGAGGAGGTCTCATCTAATAGGATAAATCTCCATGAATAGAAAGATTGCATATTTTATCTAAAGGTAGGAAAACTTTAATTTTCTACATAAATATTTAATCTTTATTTAGGAATTGTGAGCTTAATAAAATCTTATAGAGCGATAGTGAGGGAGAGGTCAGTATTATTCCGTATAAGGTTATTAATTAATTAACTCGAGAGAGTAATTAATTTAATTAAGAATTCTTGCAGTGCAAAGCATAAATAATTAATTAATCAAAATCTTGTTATAAGAAAATTAGGGTTTATACTAAATTAGATAGGTGCACTTACCTAATTAAGTCGTTAGATTTCTTTGGGTTAATAAATTTATAATTTGATACTATCGGATAAACGACCCATCAAGTTTTTGGTACCGTTGCTAGGGAATCTAACGAAACAATATTAAGAAAAAACTTATTATCTGCTACTTTAGTCATTTATTTTATTTGTTTTACTTCTTTCTACTCTCCTTATCTTTAGAATACTTTAACTCATGGCTATGGCTTTTGTAGTGCATGACAAGGACTTTCCCCTCTAACATTCTTGATTTAGACCCTAAGATTAAGAGAACACTCCACAAGGTTCGCAAAAATACAACTATTGAATCTTTTGGACAATTGGAAATCAATGAAGGAATGTCTATTATAAAATTCGCAATAGCAGTAAAGGATGAGGAATCAACTGCAGAAATTTTGAATAGTGGGATAGGATTATTGGCGAATGTTAAAGAGGAAACACAAGAAACCATGGCTAAGGATCCACCTAAGACTAATCTAGATTATGCAAGGCCAACCTTAGATGGAACAGAGCCAACCATTGTAAAGTCCCCAATTGGGGCTAACAATTTCAAAATTAAGGGTGTGGTGATTCAACTCTTGCAACAATATTGCCAATTCGATGGACTACCTAATGAAGACCCCCATGCTTACATACAAACATTCTTGGAAATCTGTTAGACTTTCAAGAATAATTGGGTGACGGATAAAGCTGTACGCACTAGATTATTCCCTTTCTCATTGAAGGGGAAGGCTAAAAACTGGCTTCAATCATTGGGTTCTGGAGCTTTAATTATATGGGATGATACAGTCAAGCAATTTCCAAATAGCTACTTCCCTTCGTGCAAAACAGTTAAGCTCCGAAATGACATCACTTCGTTCATGAAACAAGATGGTGAGACTATGTATGATGCTTAGCAAAGATGAACAAAGTTGTTAAGAAAGTGCCCATACCATCAACTACCTACATGGATGCAGGTTCAGACCTTTTTGAATGGGCTTAATCCAACCACCCATCAATTAGTAGATAATGCAATTGGCGGTACATTGAATTCTAAGACCCTAGAAGAATCGTTGAAGCTTTTTACTAATATGGCTAAAAATAATTATCAATGGGGCAATAATAGAGGTAAGCAAAAAGTGACGGGAAAGTATGAAGTAAATCTCATGACTACCTTGGTGGAAAAAATGAAAGCTCTTAGTCACCAGATTTCTACCCTTAAGAATTCCCAAATATTGCAACATCGAGTGGGGAATGCTAGTGAAAATATGGACCTCCATGAGCAATATGAGCAAGTAGACTATCTTGGGAATCAAAATAGGTAGCAGTACAACCCATTTGCTAGTTAATGAACCGGCAGATATGTAGAAGGAAGTCGCTTTCGCCTCTCCGGTTATGGCTTTTCCTATCATTGTTTTCTTGTTCCCGGTGGATCAAAGAGAAGAAGACCTCTTCTTGGAGAACCGAGAAAATCAAGAAACCCACGAAGACTGTACGTGCCATGAGATTGAAAGCCAGAAAACACCTATCGCCATGTGGACTGTACGCACGCCTGGATTGAAAATCGAAAGCTGCGAATCCTTCGGCGAAAAGTTGATAAAGCTGCAATTTATTTCTCCGGCGGACTACACCCCTTCTCCGGCGAGGCGAGCTTTGTGCCAAAATATTCACAAAGCATCATCTAAACCTGGTGGTGATGGAAGTTCAGCAGTACAAGTTTATGCAAAGGAGTCCAGTAAGCTAATGCTAGAAGTTATCAAAAGAGGCACAAGAATAAAAGCAGGTGAAGAGGTGATTTCGAGATTAGACCAGTTGCACATAATGCGATATTGGATTGTGTTTGTAAGTTATGTAGGGAAAGGGATCCATTTCTAAAGCGGAGAAGGTTTTGGTTAATGTGGATTATTATGGGCTTCCTAGAAATGTGGAAACTTTTAATGTGTTGATTAGTAATTTGTGTAAGACTAGGAAGACTGAGGAAGCAATGAAGTTGTTTCACAGGATGAGCGAGTGGGGGTGTTATCTGAATGAGGAGACTTCCCTTGTCTTGATTAGGAGTTTGTGTCAGGTAGCAAGGGCCGGAGAAAGAGATGAAATGATTGATAGGATGAAATCTGCTGGGTATACATTGAATAAGAAGGAATAATACCGAGAGGGTAGCCATTACGAAGGAGGGAGATCAGTTGAAAGCGAAGGGCACGGCTGGCTCGAGCACCGTCGAGAGGAATGGGGTCGCTAGGGACCAAATTCGTCGAACCGTCCAGTGTCTGAGGGGAGGCGATGTTCAGGTCCCAGCATGCTGCGTCCATAGCCATGCTCAGATGAGCCATTTCTCTCTCCTTTTTATTCTTCTTTCTCAGTTCTCCAACTCTCAATTCTCTACACTGAGATGATAAGACTAGCGGTAGCAGCAGCAGCAACAGCAGAAGTAGTACCGTAGTGCTATGCCATAGAAACACTTAGGTGACCGACTGACAGTGTATAGAGTATCCAGATTGGTTTTCAATTGCTAACCCACCAAAAAAAAAAAAAAAATTTCTAGCATTCTCTCTGGACTCATCAAGACCACCGAATCCGACCCGATTCACCGCAAAAACTTCATCCATGGGCTTGGTTGGGATGTAACCAACAGAATCCTAACTGCAGCCTTCAAACCTTATGGTCAGATCGAAGAGTGCAATGTTGTAACGCATAAAGCCATGGGACAGTGTAAAGGTTATGGCTTTGTGTTGTTTAACAACCCGAATTGAAAAAAAAAAAAAAGAGAGAGCCCTAAAGGAGCCTCATAAGAGGATTGGGAAGAGCAATAAGGTTGCTTCATGACAACTGGCGCCTGCGGGGTCCTCGGGATAGAGTAGCAATGCAGTGAATGCGGGATCCATGATCGATCTGATGAGTAGGAAGATGTATTTAGCAAATGTAGGACCTAAAATTCTACCCTATTCCATTTACAATTTAAAGTCACTAATCAGAGCTGAAATTTATAAGTCTATCAGAGTTGCCTGTCTCAATTGGAAAAGCTTAAAAAGATTCATTGTCTTAATTGTGTCCCTTATTCATTTTATCTTAGAAAAAAAAAAAAGGAGAAAAATGATGAGCATGGAAGAACCTCACCTGCAATGTCTGACAACGCAAGATGATAAAGCACAATGACAACCAGAAAAGCAATAATCCTTTATCTCATAATCAAACTTGCAACGGAAGTGAAAATAATGACTCCTTAGTTACCGACAACTTTAAAGAAAATACAAGAATAGTGGAAGAATCCAAAAGAAAGGAGGGATATTTATTGCACAACCTTTAGTACTCCACCACCAACGAGAGCACCTCAAGCATAAACAAACTAATTTATAAAGCAAAGATGAAGTTAATGGAAGCAATCGTCTCAAGATAAATAAGGAAAAGAAATATTATGTCTAAAGATAAATTATACACTTTCCATTCAATTGAATGGTAGACTTATATAAGGAATGTCAATCAATAGCGTGAGAGGCAATAAAATAATTACTGGACGCAATACGAAGTATATAAGGAAGTGAATTTCACAAAAAAGATTGCCAAAAATATTATTACCTACTAAAAGAAAAGAAAATAAAGAGAGAAGATAAGCGTGATTTTCCATTAGAGATTTGAAGTGGTTTAAGATTATATATATATATATATATTATTTAGTTCAGTGATATATCAAAGATATACGATATACTAAGGTGGTACTAAATATGAAGTTACTATTATTATCCAAAACTTTTGCTCCTATCAAAATTAATATGTGCATAATACGTGAATTTACTAGTGCATTTCCATGAAGTAGAATCAGCAAATCAACTGAAGTCATTAACGGGGAATGGAGACATTGAAGACAATTTAATGAGCTAGATACTCCACAAAAAAAAAAAAAATGGAAGGCAATTTGACAAGCCAGATACTCTATATATATATATATATATTATATATATATATATTAAAGAAAATATACGCATATGTTGTTTTATGAGCAAAGTCATTTCAATGAGCTTAAAGGAGACACGCATAACAAAATGATGCTGCAAGCTTGCGCATTTAGGAAAAAAAAAAACCTAAATTATAGACAACATTGGCTCCAAGCTCTTGTAATATAAATCACATAAGACATGTATGTGGTAACGGTGCAACTATTCAATAAGCGCACATGCGCCAAACAATTTCATAGCCATTAGAAAGTATTTAATGCCCAAACCCCTTTGACTTCCTCCAAAGGACTTTGGTCATGGGGCAAAATATAGAGAGTTAAAAATATTACATAAATATAATAGGCTAAGCCCATTAATTATTTAGCTTAACTCATTGGGCTAAGTAATAGGGCCTAATGAGTCCATTCCAATTATTGAGATGACTTAGAGAGAATTAGCTTGATAGGCTCAGAACATGGATCGTTAGACCAATCCATCCACATCCAACCTTTCTCAAGCAAGCTTATGTATTTGTGAAGAAAGCTACCGGTCTTTAACTTATGGCAAGTTCATTAAGATGACTTTAGAATGAGCAGTTTCTATCTCGTCCGCTGACCGCTAAAGTGATTCAATGAATGTCATTAAGCCCAAGAGTACATAAATACTCAGTCATTCCTCCTCATTAAAGGACCTTTTTCTCAAATTCTTAAGATTAGAGAAATGGTGTTCCACCAAGAATTTTTTACTCTCAAAGATCAAACAAGAGATCAGGTGAAGAACAATCTCCATTGCCTAAGAACTGTAAGGTTGACGCTTGAGGTCCCCTTAGCTCCTTTGTCTATCACTTGTGCATTCGAGATGTTTGAAATTACTAGTTCTTCCTCCCTACCTTTCTCTCCTTAGTCACACTATCACATGCTATCTCTAAATTCACGTATAGTGCGGTACTCGCGTGATACATACATGACTATTTCTACCGGGACCCCCCATTTACACTACCAAACCCCAATGAAATGCCACAACCAACCAACATTGGAGGGTGGTCGAATAAGGCATGGTAGCAGTTGATTAGGTCATTGGGAAATTGACTAAACCCTCATTTATACATCATCCTTTTTTGATATTTTCTTTCAAAATTTTCCATTTGTGTTTTTTTCTTAGTGGCTGCTTAAGAATGGGTTTGGAAATAAGTGTTCCAAAGTTTTGTATTGTATTCCTTGGTATTGTATATCAAATGAGTTAGAAAATATTTTAAATGGGGTTTACATTATATGCAATAAAGGTACTAGTTGACTTTAAAAAAAAAATTGATCTAATAACACGTAGAGTGATATATTGTAAAGTGAAAGAAGAAATAGGCAAGCTTAAATTCTCAAAGCATACATGTAACAATAGATTTAATACATTTCTTTCTTTTTTTTTATTCGACATTGACTATTTTTTGATGAATTCTAATATTTGTTCTTTTGTAGAGCGATTCTACCAAAATGATGGCATTTGTGTAAGGGTAAAAAATGTTCCAAATCATCCAAATAAGGAGAAGGAGATTACTATACATAAATTTTGGCTTTGATCTCAATCATTAGACTAAATGACCTGTTGATGGGAATTGTTGGATTAATTTCTAATAATCAACAATCTATATTAAAACCTCCATATGCTTATGGACCATGGGCATTGGGCCTAAGTTGAGCTTAGGCTTGAGCTTAATATAGGCTCAAGTATTTATAAGGCTTTATAAGACCAAGTACATTTTCTTTTCATAATTGAGTCCACTTCTTTTTATAATAAGCCTAAGACTTAAGGGCATATGAAGTTGAAATAAGTTTAGAAAGACTTTTTTCAAGCCTACTTTTCACAGGTGAGACAATCAAATAAGGCAAAGATTGGAAAAACTCATCTAGGGATTCCTATTGTTAGCCTAATAAGTCAGATCTTCATAAGACATCTCTAATTAGTTATAAGTTTCCTAAATCCTTTCACAAGCCCAAGAAACCCATCTATGATATTAAAGTGGATTAAAAACTTAATTACCAAAATAACTTTCTACATATCATGTTAAAGCCATGAGTTTATGTGAAAATTTATGAGTTGTTGAGATAATCCATATAATACTCACGTCCTCTTACCCTTTTCATAATAGTGAATAATGCCTCCTCTCTCATTGTCCCATCATAAGGGTTTACTGCATCAAATTATCTTGTGATTTCCTTCTCCCTTTTCTCCTTAATTACTTATCATTTATATAAAGTGGCCAATCATTCTTCCATTCAAAGAAACTAGCAAATGAGCCATAGTAGTCATGGTGGTTTAGGGTTTTGTGACTCTAGAGTTAGGTTTTTAGTAGTTCATTGGTTTTACTCTTGCAAGAATTGAATTTTGGTGGAGGAGTGTGATTCTAGAGATAACCCATGTGTAAGTCTGCCTTATTGGAATTTTCAAATATTATGTGATTTTTTTGAGAAATCTATTCAAAATGTAGTCCATTTAAGATATGATTTAATCCATATCCACGCAAGAAAATCTCGCATCTAAGCTTAGGTTACGTCGGTTAAAATCTACGATAGTAAAAGATAAATTTGGGACGTGATCTTTCGCTTAGGTTCCCTAATCTCACTCCTTCACTTTAGAAAAATACACCATCATTTAGAGCGATAAAGGGCTTAGAAGTGCCCAAAAGAAACCAAGAAAAATCCGTGTGTTTATTTGCAATGGTTAGAGATATGGACATGATCCAGTTTTTTTGCTTTCGCTTCTATTTTTATATGTTTATTATGTTGTCAAACATAATAGGAATTTTTTAATATGCTCTAACATTTGGTATCAGAGAAATTTTTCATTAATACCTCTACCTTGCTCTATTTCGAGTTGGTTTAAAATTGATTTTTTTTTTAGTCCTAATAAGATTAGGAATTGATAAAAAAATAAATTCCATGTATTCTGGGTTTTAAAACGTTAATTTTGAGGTCTAAATCAGCAAAAAAATTTGGGTGGAAATAAAATCGTAGTGACCAAACCGGAGGTAGAAGACAACTTAAATTTAAGTCATCTTGAAATTTAAGTCGATCTTTAAAAAAAAAAAAAAAAAAAAAAAGAGGGGCCAACATCAGTGCACGATCTTTGACCTTTGGGTTTTCCTTTTGCTTAGACCCTTTCGTGCATCCAAAATTGAAGATTTCTCACTACACAATATCTCTGCCATGCTAACCTCTGTCTTCCTTAGAGATGCATATCATGTGCCAAGCCCCACATGTGCATTACACGTGCCTATTTGAAAAATGAGGACATGTAGGAAGCACTTTCAACTAGCTCAAACCTTTAACCTTCGAGGCCTTCCTGTGTATGTGGCATGGAGCTCAACCAACTTAGCTGAGCCTCTTTTCATGAACTTTTTGGCCAATTTTATTATAATTTTAATGGGCTTTAAACTAAAATTGCTAACATTTTGTGAAAATTAAACCTTTATAATTTTAATGTATCTACATAATTTACTATTAATTATGGAGATAGCATTTAGTTAAATAATTTTACATGATGAAATTGTTTGTATTAATTATTGACGTAAATTAATTCATATTGGCTCCCTATGAATTTAATTATCATGATATGTGCTCGTATTGTTATTTGTTTACATGTATGATTTATGGTTTATTATTATACATGTAATGTTGATTAGATGATATAAGTATGTCAGAGTTAAGTTCATAAGTTATTGCTTACGGTTTTATGCAATAATTGAGCCTAAGGATTTAGTTAATGTTTATGTGATTCATATAATTTTAATTAATTTTTTAATTAATTAAAGAGTAGCCACAACATCTTTAATTAATTAAAATTGTATATATTAAGGATGATAGGATCACACATGAAAATAAAGATTAGTTATGATTAATTATATGCAATATGATAGATCTTATCCTACATGAATTTTTATTATGTTGTGTATGATTAATTAGAATAAAATATCAAATTATATTTTTTGATTTACCCGTAGGGATTAGGAAATGGAACATGATTTGATAGTTTTATCGTGAGACTTCAAATGAATCTAATTGAATTAGAACTTTAGCCTACAAGAAAGTTTTATGTCACTAGATTCATACTTTAGCATGATTTTACATAAGTAAACCATGACATATCTTAATTAGCCTAAAAAAAATTTGTAACATGAGCAAGCATGTTTAATTATTGTAACAATTTAACCTATCAATTTTTCTGATATACAATGTGATGTTCCTGAACTTAAAGAGGATAACCATAAGGTTTGGAAGGAGAGAGTTCTTCTTCATTTAGGATGGATGGACATTGATTATGCCATAAGGAAACTAGAGCCTCTTGCAATAACTAAAACTGGCACTCTAGATGCAATAAGTCTTTATGAAAAATGAGAGCGATTTAATCTCTTGTTAGTTATGTTCATAAAAACTAAAATTTTTGCTGGTATAAGGGGCTCCATTGAGCATTATCAAAGGGTCTAAGATCTGCTAAAGGCCATTGATGAGCAATTTGCTACATCGGATAAGACAATGGCTAGTACTCTAATTATGGAGCTTTTGACTCTAAGATTTATCGATGTTAAGGGTGTACGTGATCATATCAAGCACATGAGGGATATTGCAGCCTAATTAGAGGCATTGGAAGTTGAGTTATCAAAATCCTTCTTAGCTCACTACATCATTGGCACTTTACCTCAAGAGTATAACCCATTTAAGATATATTACAAGACGCATAAAGATAAATGGTCAATCAATGAGTTGTTGACCATGTATGTTCAGGAATAGGGCAAACTACTTATGGAGGAAAAGGAGAAGGAAAGGGTGAACTTAACTACTCATGGAAAGATTAATAGGAAAGATCAAGCCAAAGACAAAGGGAAAGAGAAAACCTCTCCCGGTAAAGGACATAAAGAAGGAGGTTATGTGCTTCTTTTATAAAAAGAAGAGACACATGAAGAAATAATGCTCTAAGTTTATGCAGTGGCTTGATAAGAAAGGTACTAAACTTTCACTTGTTTATCATGAATCCAATATTATTGATGTTAATTATAACACATGGTAGATTGATTCCGGTTCTACAATCCATTTGACCAATTCATTATAGGACTTAAAAGACATACGGAAGCCAATGGGAAGCCAACATAGCATCTATTCAAGCAATTAAACGTCCTCACATGCAGAGGCTATTGGAACGTGCAGCTTAGTTTTAAGTAATGGTTATATTTTGAATTTGAAAAAGATATTTTATATCCTTGGTTATTCTAGAAATTTAATTTTAGTTTCCAAACTTGTATCAGATGGTTATTTCTTTAACTTTTTATACTCTAGATTTAATTTATTTTATAAACTTGATGTTATTGGATATGGTACTTTATCTAATAGTTTTTTTCTTCTTAATTTACGAAATGATGATAACCATAATGTTATGCATGTTCATGAAAAGGTTGGCACTAAACGATGTGTTGTGAATGAAGAATCCTTTATATTGTGGCATCGAAGATTAAGACATATCTCTATTGATAGAATTAAAAGGTTGGTGAATGATGGGATACTTAGTGTTTTAGATTTCACTAACTTTAAGACTTGTATAAGTTGTATTAAAGGAAAATAGACTAAAAGTCAAAGAAAGGTGTCAAGAGGAATTCTGAATTATTAGAAATCATGCACACTGACATTTTTAGTCTAGACATGGATGTGTATCGTAATAGGTATTTTGTCTCTTTCATAAATGATTACTTACAATATATGTATCTCTACTTGCTTAACAACAAGAATGAAGCGCTAAATGCTTTTAAAGCATTTAAAGCTGAAGTAGAGAAACAATGTGGAAAATAAATTAAAATTGTGAGATCCGATAGAGGCGGAGAGTACTATGGTAGATACATAAAGAGTAGACAATCGACTAGTCCATTTGCAAAGTTTCTTCAAGAGAATGGGATTGTTGCCTAATACAATTTACCTGGTTCTCTAAATCAAAATGGAGTAGCTGAAAGAAGAAACCGAACATTGTTGGACATCGTGTAGAGCATGCTTGCAAGCTCCAAACTTCTTAACTCATTATAGACTGAAGCTCTTAATACAGTTGTGTATATATTAAACCAAGTTCCAACTAAGGCTATCAAAAAGATGCCATTTGAGTTATTCAAAGGGTGGAAACCGAGTTTGTGATGCGTATGCATTTGAGGATGTCCTTCTGAAGTAAGAGTCTACAATCCATATGAAAAGAAGTTGGACCTAAGGACTATTAGTGGATATTTCATTAAATATATCGAAAAGTCTAAGGGATATATATTTTACTATCCATCACATAGCACTAAGTTTGCAGAATCAAGAAATGCAAAATTTCTTGAGAATGACTTGATTAGTGGGAGTAATTAATCTCAGGGCCCTAATTCTAAGAAGATCATATAGATGCTCAGTGTGCCACTTCAAGTAGTAGGTTAATCATTGCTGTTAACAACATGCCTTTAGCACAAATGCATGTCCAAGAGCTAGTCTTTGAGGTACCATAAACTGTTGATCCTGATCCAGTAAATGTCGAAGTTCAACAGATGTTTGAAGCTATTGAATAACCGGTTGAACAACATGATCCTATTCCTCAAGAGAATGTTGATGCAGCATTAAGAAGATCTACTAAAGTAAGGAAATTAGCAATTCCTTATGACTATGTTATATATTTGCAAGAGTCTAACTGCAATGTTGGAGCAAAAAATGATACTGAGACGTTTTCATTGGCCATGAATTCTGAGGATTCAAACTTGTGGTATAGTGCCATAAAAGGAGAGATGGATTTGATGGCATCTAATAGAGTTTGGAATCTTGTCAAGTTGCCTAATGGTGCAAAAGCCATTAGATGTAAATGGGTTTTTAAAACAAGAAAGACTTACAAGGCAACGTTGAGAGATATAAAGCAAGACTTGTTGCTAAATGATTCACTCAGAGGGAAGGAATCAACTGCATAGAGACATTTTCTCCTATATCTAAGAAAGATTCCCTTTAGGTAATTATAGCCTTAGTTGCACATTTTGATTTAGAGTTGCACTAAATGGATGTGAAAACAACCTTCCTTAATGGTAATCTAGAGGAAGAGGTTTATATGAATCAACCTAAAGGATACTCCACTAGTAATGATGAGCATTTGGTATGTAAGTTTAATAAATTCATATATGGATTAAAACAAGCCTTTTGTCAATGGTATTTGAAATTTCATGATGTCATCACTTCATTTAGTTTTGAAGGGAATATTATGGATCAATATATATACCAAAAGGTCAGTGGAAGTAAATTTTGTTTTTTTATTCTATATATGAATGATATTTTGCTTGCAACCAATGATAAAGGTTTGCTATATGAGGTAAAACAATTCATCTCGAAGAACTTTGATATAAAGGATATAGGTGAGGCATCTTATGTCATTGGCATTAAGATCCATAAGGAAAGATCTTGAGGCATTTTAGGTTTGTTTCAAGAGACTTATATCAACAAAGTTTTAAAGATATTTCAGATAAAGGGTTGTTCACCTAGTGTAGCACCCATTATGAAGGGTGACAGATTGACCTTAAGCCAATGCCCAAAAAATGAGCTCAAGTAGGAACAAATGAAAAACATCCCATATGTGTCAATCGCTGGAAGCTTAATGTATGCTCAAGCTTGTATTAGATCTAACATTGCATTTGCTATTGGGACGCTAGGGAGATATTAGAGGAACCTAGGTGTTGACCACTGGAGAGTAGAAAAAAAAGTCATGAGATACCTTTAAGGAATAAAGGATTACATGCTCATATATAGATAGACTGACAATCTAGGGGTCATTGGATATTCTGATGCGGACTTTGCTGGCTATGTTGATTCACGTAAGTCAGCATCTAGTTACATTTTCATGCTTGGCAGTGGAGCTATGTCTTGTAGGATTGCAAAGCAAACCTTAACTGCTACTTACACTATGAAGACCGAGTTCATATCTTGTTTTGAGGCTACTTCACATGATGTATGGTTAAAGAGTTTCATGTCTAGGCTTAAAGTTATTGATTCCATTTCTAAGTCATTGAGATTGTACTGTGAGAACTCAGCTACTGTATTTATAGCTAAGAATAATAAAAGCGGTAGTCGAAGTAAACATATCAACATCAAGTACTTAGTCATAAGAGAATGTGTTAAGGAAAAGAAAGTGGTCATTGAGCATATTAGCACTGAGTTAATGATAGTTGATCCTTTAACTAAAGGCATGCCACCAAAGAATTTTAAGGATCATGTAATAAGAATGGGACTTAGTTCCACCATGTAATTTTTCATTGTTTATGTATTTGATGTTTTAGTGAAACTCTTATTCAATTGATGTTTCTTGTTTGGTTTTGTGTAAACATTTTGTCTATTCATTTGTTATAAGAAATGTCACTAAGTTTGGATCTAGAATAAACATATGGTTTATTCATTAAATTTAAGAGTAGGTATTAAGAGACTCGATATATTATAATACATAGAAGATAATACTTGTTATAAGAGGGCCTATCATCATGATTTATATATTTTGTTTCTTATTATGTTTCATGTTGGGATAAATGGACCAAATAGGAGAATGTTGGAATTTTCGAATATTGTGCGATTTTTCTACAAAATCTATTTAAGATATGGTCTATTTAAAATACAATTTAATAAATATCCACGCATGCATATCTGTGCAAGAAAATCTCATATCTAAGATCAGATCACGTCAGTTAAGATTTATGATGGTAAAAAATATATTTGAAACGTAATTTTTCAGTTGAAATCTCTAATCTCACTTTTTTTACTTTAGAAAAATATATCATCATTTTGATAAATAAATGGCTTAAAAGTGCCAAACTGAAACTAAGCAAAATTCGTACATTTATCTGCAGTAGCTGAAAATATGCATACGATCTTAACTTTTTTGTTTTTATATATTCACATGATAAGAATATTTTTATGGGCTCTCACATTCCCTGTGCCACCTCCGTGGTTTTCAAGATTAAAAAGTTCTGGTCTTCGGTCAACGTAGGCTGATTTTACCTTTTTGACCAATTACGGAAGCCATTACGCATGCGGACCAAAGGAGAGAGGTGGTCCAGATAGGAATAACAGAAACACCCCGACGACGATGAAATAGCATAAAACCTTCAAGTTTGACAAATATTCTACTGCTAGTGCGTCTCTTTTCTCATCATCGTGAAACTACCTAGGCACTTCTGAATCTCCTAAGTCCAACTTAAAGAAAGAAAAGAACACGGAGATGATCTTATTTCCACTTACGGCCACCCACGTGATTTTACAGAGGCATTAATTTCTTGCTCTTCTTAGCTCTTTGGCCAGATTTCAAATCCAAGTCTTAACTAGCCTCTTCTCAGTATTCCGTCATTCATGAAGTATTGCACATCTCACATCACATCACCGTACAAACTTCACAACCCTATAAATACAGGTCCAAAGTAGATTCTTTTTCTCAACCCACAAAACAAACGTATAGAAGCACCCATCCTTCGCAGCCTTAGCTTCTGAAAGTTCAGCTTAGTATTATGGCTAAAAGCACAGCAAGTACCATCGTTACTGTCATGCTCCTAATTTTCCTTCTGAATTCATCCTCGCAAGCTCGTCCTCTGCGTAACGATAATAATTATGATAACCCCATGAAGAAAGGATTTGAGCTTCTAATTGATGAGTTTTACGTGGATGCCATAAAAAACAGAGGTCCGAGCGCAGGAGGAAAGGGTCATGGTTTTGTAGGGGCTTTTAAGGTTAATTCTGGTCCCAGCCCTGGCGATGGACACTGAATGACAAAATGCTACTCTACTTTAGTACTGCCTTCCTACTTGGATCGGCCGAGTATTTGATAGTTGCGATTTTTATTTTACTAAATAAGTAGAAGTAGTACATGGAAATGAGAAATTAAGGATATTAATTTGATTCTTTATGTCTTTGTTGTTTAGAGTTTGGAAGTCATACATTGTCTTGCTCTTTCATCAATCTTAATGGATAGGTTTTGAAAAGTGTTTGGACTTGTTCTGGATTTTCCTTTGAATATTGTAATTGCTAAAACAGAACCATGAAAGCCAAGTTTGAGGAAATCCTTTTTCTTCCTCTTTTCCATTCAAGTCCAACACTATATACAAGAAAATGCAATCCTACCTTCCTAAACAAGAATAACAGAATCCTATATATATCTACAATCTATCTTGTTTCATAAAATAACTTATTTACAAATTTATGACACCATATATTAGGTAATCATATATATAGTTTCCAATACCCCCCCTCAAGTTAGCGCATGAAGGTTCTGAGTGCCCAACTTACATAGGAGACGATCATGTGGTACTTTCCCTAGTGCTTTTGTAAAGATATCAGCTAGTTGATCATGAGTCGAGACATGGCATGGACGGATGTAGCCATCAACAATTGCATCACGAACAAGGTGACAATCGACTTCAATGTGCTTCGTACGTTCATGAAACACTGGATTCGGAGCTATGTGTAGTGCAGCTTGACTATCACAATGAAGATGCATAGGAGAAGGATGAGCCACACCAAGATCAGATAACAGTTCCTTCAACCATTTCAGTTCACACGTTGTCATTGCCATGGATCGATATTCGGCTTCAGTAGACGATCGAGATACCGTCTGTTGTTTCTTAGTCTTCCAAGAGATGAGCGAGTGGCCTAAGTGAACACACCAGCCTGTGAGTGACCGGCGAGTCAGAGGACAACCTGCCCAGTCCGAATCACACCAGCCGGAAAGGCACAAATTGTTCTCCCTATGCAACAGAATACCTCGTCCCAGATGCCCTTTCAGATATCTCACAACACGCAGAGCAGCGTCCCAATGATCATCTCTTGGTTGGTGCATAAATTGAGAGAGGACATGAATACTATAAGCCAGTTCTGGTCTTGTGAAGCTAAGATAAATGAGACGACCGACCAATCGACGGTAACAAGCCGAATCATCCAGCAGGCGTCCAGTAGCCAATGCCAACCGATGATGTTGCTCCAAAGGAACACTAGCAGGTTTGGCGCCTAATAATCCAACTTCCGAAATGATATCCAAGGCATACTTACACTGACATAGGAAGACACCTTCAGAGCTGCGTGCAACCTCAACACCTAAAAAATACTTCAAAGATCCTAAATCCTTCATGTGAAAACATTCACTAAGATAAGTTTTGAATCGTTGGATAGCAGCATGGTTGTTACCAGAGATAATCAAATCATCAACTTAGACCAGAAGATGGATGCAAGTATCACCTCGTTGTAGACTAAAGAGGGAGTAATCAGAATACGATTGCTTAAAACCATAGGCAACCAATGCCGTGGATAACTTGGCAAACCAACAGCGAGGAGCTTGTTTCAAACCATAAAGGGACTTGCGAAGACGACAAACTTTCCCAGCACTTGGAACCTGAAAACCGGGAGGCAACTTCATGCACACCTCCTCTTGCAACTCGCCATGTAAGAAGGCATTATGAACATCCATCTAATGCAGTTCCCAGTTCTTTGCAGCTGCAACAGCCAAAAAAACACGCACTGTCACCATCTTGGCCACTGGAGCAAATGTATCAGTGTAGTCAATCCCTTCAATCTGATGATTTCCAAAGATCACTAGTCTTGCTTTGTAGCGTTCAATAGTGCCATCAGAGTTATATTTGATTTTATAAATCCATTTACATCCTAGAGCTTTCTTATCCGGAGGCAAGCTGTCAATCACCCAGGTTCCATTATCCTCTAAAGCTTGTATTTCATGTTGCATAGCTTTTCTCCATCGCGCATCTTTCATGGCTTCAGAGAAGGTTATTGGTTCACGATCTGCTATAATGGCTGCAAGAAATGCTCTATGTCCCTCAGAAAATTTGTCACAGCTCACATAATGTGTTATAAGGTAAGGTGTACCTGAAGGATGCGCCGGTTTGGGTGATGAACAAGATGGACTCAATTTCTGGAGTGTATGAGTAACATAATCGCGCAAACGGACTGATACTTGCTTCTGACGATGTCTACGCCCCAGCTGTATTTGCTCTTGTTCTTCATCTGCTGCTGTATCTGTTGGAATCACTTCATCCTCTGAATCTTCTGCTGCCGATTACACAGGCTCATGAATGTGGACAGGAGAAATGTGTTCTGTTATGCCCCCCTTGACTGCAACCATTTCATTGTCACTAGAGACATCATTCATGTGAACTGGTCTGGCAACTTCACTATGTGATCTTGATGCGACAAAAGCAAAAGGAAACTCATTCTCATAAAAATCAACATCTCGTGAGATGATGTATTTTTTAATTTCTAAATCATACAACTGCCATCCCTTCTTCCCATAAGGATATCCGATGAAGATGCACGGTCTACTTTTGCTTGCGAACTTGTCCATTGTCTTCCCTCGAGTATGTGCATAACACAAGGATCCAAACACTCTCAAATGCTCATATGCAGGCACTTGATTGTATAAGATTTCATAAGGAGTTTTTCCATGTAGAATTGAGGATGGGGTGCGATTAATCAAGTACCCTACCGCCAAAATACACTCTCCCCAGAAATCAATTGGGAGGCTTCCCTGAAAACGCAAGGCACACGCTACATTTAGGATATGGCGATGTTTCCGTTCCACTCTGCCATTTTGCTGTGGCGTTCCAGCACAGGAGGTTTGGAAGACAATTCCTTGTTCTAGGTAGTAACTTTTCATGCTAGTGAACTCTGTGCCATTATCACTTCGTACAATTTTAACTTGTTTGTTAAACTGTCTGTCAACTATAGAGAAAAAATTCTTCAAGGTTTGAGACACTTCTTTCTTATCCACTAGCAGAAAAATCCACACACCGTGAGAGTAATCGTCTACTATAGTTAGAAAATACAAGGCGCCACATGATGAGGGAGTTCTATATGGTCCCCATAAATCACAATGAATTAATTCAAAAACATCAAAGGCTCTACGATCACTAAGACAAAAATTATTTCTTGTTTGCTTTGCGCGTTGACATACGTCACAGCACTTATTCATAACATCACTTCTATTCCTAACATCATCTACTGGAATCAACTTGATTACTTTTGGAGAGGGATGTCCTAATCTCTTGTGCCAAAGATCACAAACATTCACTCTATCCACCTTCATAGTCTTTATGCGCGGTATATTCCAGAAATAATAGAGTCCATCTCTTCGTTCACCCGCACCAATCAGCATCTTCGAGGCACGGTCCTGAACAACACATAAGTTATCAGAGAACAGAACAATGCAATCTAAAGAATCAATCATTTGCGACAAAGAAATTAAATTGCAGTTTAGGCCGGGCACATAAAGAACATTTTTAAGGTAAATATTCTCATTAAGTTGAATCGATCCTTCTCTAGTCGTTGTAGTATTACTTCCATCTGGCAATCCAACAGGACATCTGGAAATTTCTCGCGTGTTAGACAAAATTCTTAAGCTACCTGTCATATGATTTGATGCTCCGGTGTCAATGATCCAAGGAATATTGACATGCTTACCAGTCATCTTCTCATTCACCAATGATTTCTGGTTATTCAACATCTCCAACAATGTTTGCCATTGCTCTCTGTTGAGCTCAACAGTCCCCCTTTTTTCTCCATCCTGTGCAGACATTGCTGAAGAACTTCCTTCTGCAGTATGGACAGCATTCACACGCAAGAAATCCCCTCGTCCTCGACTTCCTCCTGCACTGGTTTTCTGCTGCTGTTGTTGTCCTCTACCCCGATTACTTATTTTCCCATCTCCACGAGGCCAATCTCCCCACCATTCAGGAAAACCAATGATCTTAAAACAATTTTCTTATTCATGTCCAACACGCTTACAATTCGAGCAGATCATGCTTTTGTCCCTTCCTTCCTTGCGACTACAAATTGCAGTCACAACTTGAACGGCAAAAGCCATGACGTTACTTTGTTCTTCCTTTCCTCGAACAATTATCTTCATTCTTTCCTCTTACACCAGAATTGAGTAAACTTTGTTCAAGCTTGGTAGTGGATCCTGAACTAATATGTTAGATCTCACTGTACCATATATATCCTCATCTAATCCCATGAGAAACAAGTGCACTCTTTCTTCTTCTCGTTTCTTTTCCAGAATCGAACCCAGATCGCACCTGCACATTCTACACTTGCAGGTTGGCACTTGCTCGAAGTTAGCAAGTTCTTCCCAAAGTTTCTTCAATTTTCCATAGTGCTCCACAATAGCGAGTCCCTTCTGTTTACATTCGATAAGCTCCGCCTTTAATTGTTGTATCCTAGGTCCGTTTGCCACTGAAAACCGTTCTCTGATATCTGTCCACAAATCTTGCGCTACTTCCACATGCGATATGGTGGAGCGAAGATTGGATTCAATGGTATTCCTAATCCAAGACACCAGCAACAAGTTGATGGTCCACCAATCATCAAGGTCCGTAGACTCCTCATCCGGTTGTTTGATCGTACCATCAACAAAACCGAATTTCTTTCTTGCTCTTAGGGCTATTCGCATAGACCGAGCCCATTCATCATAGTTGTCACCTTTCAATTGGACTTGCGTTATCACAATTCCAGGATTATCATTAGACGTGATGTCATATGGAGAAATAGTTTTCCTCTGGTTCATTCCCTCACCATTTGCACTGCCTTTCCTATCATTCTCGGCCATGTCTGCCTCTTCGAATAGGAAAGCTTTAGCTTGGCTCTGATACCATGCTAAAACAGAACCATGAAAGCCAAGTTTGAGGAAATCCTTTTTCTTCCTCTTTTCCATTCAAGTCCAACACTATATACAAGAAAATGCAATCCTACCTTCCTAAACAAGAATAACATAATCCTATATATATCTACAATCTATCTTGTTTCATAAAATAACTTATTTACAAATTTATGACACCATATATTTGGTAATCATATATATGATTTCCAATAGTAATCATCGATTTGCCGATAATGTAATTCTTTTTAATATGAACATCGTCAATGTATTATGAACTTCATTGCCTTCTTGCTTTTTTGGTTCTTTTCTCCGGTGGAGCTTACTATATTCTTCGAGTATATATGGCCAACTGTTGGCCTAAGAATGGAATCGGATCGCATTTTTGTGCCAAAACTACAGATAAACTTTATTTAATTCTAGTCGGCTAAAGGGCTTTCTAAATTCCTACGGGCAGGAAATCTATGTAATGTCGGATTAAAAGCACAGTTTAAGAGTGCGTTACAGACATCATCCTTGGAATTTTTTTCTTTTTTTTTTCATTTGTTATGATTAACGTTTTAAAATTATCAAATATTATTATTGTATTCTTAAAAATTATAGTAGTTACCAATGAATTTTAACCATTGCTGATAGCCGGCCATCATGCTTAAATATCACGGAAATTAAAAAGAAAGTGAAAAAAATGGTTCTAATGTTAAAAAGAGGAAATTATTTTTTATTTATTTTATAAGCATTTTTTATGGATATTAACCATTACTATTAGTGTCCGATTATTGATGTTTTCTTCTGTAAATACTTATCACTAGAAGTTATTAGTTGATGCAAAATTTTAAAAAATTAGAATAAATTAGCTAAATATGCCTTGTTGCGTGCTTTAATTTTTCTTTTTTAGAAAGTTAATGGCCGATGAGTTGATTCGCTTGTTCCAATAATCGTCAAGGTTTTCACTTTCTTAGGCTGCAATAATATATAGTGGGATTCTTGTCTAACTAATAACCACATTCTAATTTTGATTAAATTCTATAGATGCTTTTTCTTGTGAAAAAGCTTTGGGAAAATAATACCCATATTCAATTGATAATTTACAAAAATAAATAACTAAATAAATACAATTAGGGAAGCTAATCCAATTAATCCTAAACCCACTCGGTATGAGCTTGTGTTCTGAGTCAGTTTAATCTTCTAATGAATTTTGCTCCAATAGCATAATGCTATTTAATGATGCAATGAGTGTATCTTCCAAGTCCAGCCAAGTGATTCTTACCCCTTTACCTCCAACAAAGTCTCTTCACTAGCTATTGTGTCCTAAAATCTCACTTAACTTGGTCTTTTTGAATTCCTTAAGACTCCCTAAAGGCATGCCTTACACTTTTCGTGCTATTGACCTATTTTGATCAAATAAAGTCCTATTTTGTCCGACTAAAGTCTTACAAATTGCATAGGACTAAAAATGATCTAGCGAGTTAGCGTGTTTACACAGATCAATCAATGATTGATCCCAAATTCACAGAAAGTAACAAAGTGTGTCTCTAAAAAATGTCTCTAGTTTGTAATATGTGATAAACTAATCTCAAAACAAAAAGAATACTATAAAAACCCTAAATCATAGATCAATAAGGCCTTCAACATGGGCATGTAAAAGCTTCTGTCACATTTTGTGGAATTGGATAACTCGACATGCCTACAAGCACAAGCATGCAAGCAACCGTGTCTATCAACACACCCCTTAGCACAATCGTGTAGGAGGGCATGTTGGGTGTGTTTCCTATAGGCCTGTTGGACTTGATCCTTGCTCTATTGGTCCTTGCTCCGCATCATTCCCTCCCACCAAAGAAGAACTCAACCTCGAGTTCTCGTCTAGATATAAAAGAACATCATCAAAATAAAACAGAAATATGTTTGCTATATTAGATGTCTTTGAAATTCCCATACTATTAGGCAATCCAATGACATATGTATTGTCATTAATCCTCTGCACATTCTAACACGGGCTATACTTTTTAAGGTGGAGTTTGCTATACTTCCCCCACTAAAAACCTCTCCTTTCACAAGAACACCATCACTTGATTACCTATTGAGAATAATTTTACCCTACGATGCTTGTTTACAGTTGCTTTGTATTTGGCATTAAATTGCTCTATCTGCTCGCGCACCTCTATTGCCACATTTTACTAATTTTCTACTAAGTTTTTTTCTGAAGTACTAAACTCTAAAGTCTTGGGAAGCATGATCAAATCTAAGGCATGTAGAGGAGTCTTGGTGTACATTACAAAGAAAGGGGATTTTCCTGTTGTTCTATGAACCACACTATTATAAGAAAATTCAGCTTAAGCTAGCGCTACATCCCACTGCTTTAGCTTCTCCCTATAGATGCTTCTAATGAGATTACCTAGTGTCCTATTTGTAACTTCAGTCTGTTTGTCCGTTTAAGGGTAAGCTATACTGCTATAATTTAAAGAAGAATCAAACATCTACCACAAGGTTCTCTAGAAGTGACTTAGGAATTTGCTGTTTCGATTTGATGTAATAGACTTCAGTACATCACTTGTGTCACGGTCTACCACAAATAACTTGTCAAAATCAAGTAGTGCTAAGACGAGTACATTACATAACTTCTCTTTCAACATAGAAAAACTGACTTCAACTTCCTCTTTCCATTGAAATTTCTCTTTCTTTAAACATTTAGTCATAGGTGCTACACTAGTGCTAAAATGTCTAATAAATCTCCTATAAAAACTAGCCAACCCTAAGAAACTCCACAACTCAGTGATAATTCGTGGAATAGGCCATTCTCTAATAGTCTTCACCTTCTCTTCATCTACCTATATCCTATCATCAATAACTACAAATCCTAGAAATAGCAACTTTTTGACAAGAAAATACACTTCTTCACGTTCACATACAACTTGATCTCTTTCAAGACAAACAACACTTCCTGCAAATGCACTACATGCTCCTCCTTAAATCTACTATATATGAAGATATCATCAAAATAAACAACAACAAGCTGACCAATGAAAGGTTTCAGTACCTGGTTCACAACCCTCATGAAAGTGCTCGATGCATTGCTAAGGCTGAAAGGTATGACCAGCCACTCATACAGGTCTTCTTTAGTCTTGAAAGCAGTCTTACACTCATCCCTTAGCTTGATCTTGATCTTATGATAGTTGCTTCTCAAATCAATCTTTGATAATATAGCTGCTCCACTCAATTGGTCTACTATGTCTTCTAGCCTTAGAATTTGGAATGTATACCTAATGGTAATCTTATTGATAACCCTGTTATCCATGTGCATCCTCTAACTTCCATCTTTCTTTGGAGTTAATAAAGCAGGTACAACACATGAGCTCATGCTTTCTCTAATGAATCCCTTCTAAATCAACTCTTGTACCTTCTCCTATAATATTTTTGTCTTCTTCGAGCTCATCCTATAATGTGGAAGATTTAGTAAATTGGCACTAGGAATTAAATCAATGCGATGTTGTATATCCCTCATGGGATGTAAGCCCTCTGGTATGTCATCAGATAGCACTTCATTGAATCTATCCAACAAACCTCTAATACTATCTAGCACCTCCTTAGTCTTCCCATCCCTATCCATTATTAAGACCTATTTCACAATTAGTGCATGCATAGTCTAGGACTGCCTCATAATGTCCTCCATCTCCTTTTTTTTTCCTGTGTAATCGTGAGGAAAGAGCATCTTTCCACCTTAGAAGGCTTAGGACAATTTGCTAGCTTTAAAATCAAAAGAGTAAACTTTACCCCATCCTTCTCCAACCTGTATACATTTTCTATGCCCGCATGCTGAGCATTAACATCATACTGCCAAGGTCTACTAAACAACAGATGGCAGGCATCCATGTCCACAATATCACAATATACTTTATCCCAATATTTTCCTATGGAAAAAGGTACTTTGCAATGTTCACTAACTACAATCTTCTCTACTGCTTTGATCAACCTAATGGTATATGAGTTGGGATGTTTCTCGATGGGTAACCGTAATGCTTGTACAGCCTCCCTACCTATAATATTTTTACAGCTGCCACTATCTACTATTAATTCAAATATCCTCCCCTCAATCATGCATCTAGTGCAGAATAACTAATGTTGCTGAGTTTGATCCTCTCTCTTTGGCGCAAGCATCAATTTCTTGATTACATATGCCTACTCATCCTATTCATTCTCTTCCTCATAGTACTCATCACCCCCATCAAGCTCATAATTAATCCCATCTTCCTCATCTCTCTCTACTATATTCACTACTCTTATTTTAGGGCATTCATTAGATCGATGCTTAGGCCGATTACAATGGCAAAATTTTCCTAATATCGACTGCACATATGGATTATTCTATCTTTGTGTTTCCTTTATTTCAACGGGCTTCTTGCTTGCGGCTCTCTCTTCCATCTTTTCAATAACTACCCTTAGCAACTCAAATGTGGGTCTACTCTTCTTAACTACAAGCCTACTTGAACCTTCAACCTTGAACCTCCTACTTCTACCATCAAACCTACTACTATTTTCCTGCAGCATCAATTTAGCCCTCAAGGCCATGTTCTTAGCTTCATTCAACGTATACTGAACGTGTACCCCAATTTTGTTCCTAATCTGCAGTTTCAAACCATCTAAATACTTAACCACTTGTTAACCCTCACTTTCCCTCAAGTCATTCTTCTTAGCTAACTGCATGAATTCCACGGTGTACTCATGTACAGTTTTTTGTCCCTAGTGACACCTCTAATATTGTTAGAGTAAAATCTGCTCAAAATTGAAAGGTAAGAAATCCCACCAAAGTAATTGCTTCATTTTGTACCACATCCTAATGGGTTGTTTAGTGCACTCGAATTTAACCGATCGCTTTAAGTTTTAAATTTATAACCAATAAAATCTATGATTGAGCTAAGCAGTGTACCTATTGACTATAGTATAGATTTAACAGGTATCATCCTCTAAGATCTAGAAAACAAGTACTAGTATTACCTTTCCCTACTATCTAGCCTAATTTACAATGTGGAAATTATGAATTAAATTAACAATTAACAAATCCTAACAACCCTAGAATTAAATGATATTATCTTAAAAATGTATTCAATCACAAAACATACCCCTCATCTTGTTCCACCCTAACCTTTAAATTCTTAAAATAAGATATTGATTAATGAATTGATTTACACTTTGCACTACAGGAATTCTCAAGTAAAATCAATTACTCCCTTAAGTTAATCAATTCTTAATCATGCATAAGATAATGGAGACCGCTCCCTCACTACCGTCATGCAAGATCTCATTAAGTTCACAATTTTTTATTAAAGTTTTAGTCTTTATTGCAAAAATTTAATGTTTTCCTACCTCTAAGCAAAACATGTAATCTCTCTATTCATAAAGATCTAATTTACTAGACGAAACCTCTTTCAATTTAATAAAAATCAGACATGCAATCAATTTGCGCGCATAAATCAATCACAAGAATAATAGAAACACAAGAATAAATTTAAAGATATAAACAATTCATTAATCAATCAATGTTTCGGTACATAAGTTAGGGTTTCACAAGATGAGAAATATAAAGAATTACTCTTCCATGGAGTTTTCAATAAAAATAGAGAATTTAGAGAAGTAAAAATGATTCATAATAGAAAGAGTAATCCATTGTGTTGTTTTGGGATCTCCAATGATGTTCGGACAATTCTCCTCTTGAAGCTCGTAATAACGCTCCCCCTAGGGTTTTCAAAATGGAGCCCCCCCAAAAAAATAACAATAATCTAGTTAAAATAAAACAAGGCGTCTATTTATAGTTCTGCGAAAACGGGATTCAGCACGGGTATCAACACCGAGGCCGTGGTGACTTCAAAACACGTCGTTTTCACTACCCAATTCAATACGGCCTCTAACACGGTCGTGCTCAAGGTAAGGCTAAAAAAAGAAACTTAACTCTTTTGCTTCTAAAAAAAAAAAAAACAACACTAGCATCAACACGGGTTGTTCTGAACCTAGGGCACACCTTGATATAGCTATTGGTCTTTTTTTTTTTTTTTTTTTTTGCATCTAGCACTAGCGTCTGCATGGGTTGTGTTGAACTAAAAATCAATTTTCATTTGTATTCCTAATTTTTTATTTTTTATTTTTCATTTGTATTCCTAATCCGATTTATACTAAACCCTATGCTCATCTAATATAAATTCTCGACTTAAACTAGGAATTTCGTCTTATTTTGGAGTCGCCACCCAACTAAAGTTAGGAAAGATTATTGAATTAGAACTAATTGAGTAGATTAATCCTAATTTAGACAACTAGTTAACGAAAACTCATCCTTTCATTTTTGTAAAAAGAGGAAGAGAAAACCAGAGTTTCTGGAATCTGGGGCTAACCTATTAAAACCTTAAAGTTACTACCTTATTCTTCTGAAATCCGAATCATATTCTAATGTCTTTTCCTTTATTTTTGTTATTTTTATTTATATTTATATTTTTTTATTTTTTATTCTATTTTATTTATTGATTAAAACAAACTTATTCTAATTTGGAAAATGATTTTTTTTGTTCTTTTTAGAGTTGCCCCATAAGGGTGCCTACGTACCTTCTATTCAGGATCAAACAAGCTGTAATTCGCTTTTTATAAAAAGCTTTAATGGGTTTTTTAATTTTAATTATGGAAATACCTCAGATTTATGTTTTTTACCATTTTCAATATTTTGGAAAAAATCTAAGCCTAAGCTTTATCATTTTATTTTTTTTGAAAAAAAAATTGATTTGAGAAAAAAAAAACCAATTTTGGATTTATTTAAGAAATTTTTTCTAAGTGATAAAAATGACTCGTTATTTTTTATTAGGAAGTTTCCTCTATTTAATCTTACTTTTATTATTTTTTATTTTTTATCATTTTATTGTTTATTATCTATCTTTTTTATTTTTTATTTTTATTTAATTTTTCCTTTTAATATTTTTCAACATTTTTATTATTTTTATAATTTTTATTATTTTATCTATTCTAAACTAAACAAAAAAAAACATGAATCTAAATTCTACCATTTTTCCTAATATTATTTTTATTTTATTTTATTTTTCATTTTCGAACTATAAAGAAACGAATAAATAAATAAAATACGATAAATAAAATAAATAACGAAAAAATCCGACTTACCTAGGTACGGAAGTGGTTCGCGGGTCGGGTTGGATCACGGTGGCTGGAGGTCCTCGTCGGCGGCGTTCCGGCAGTCTTTATGGATGTTTGAAGGTGGCTTCTGAGCTTTCCAAGGGTAGGTAATCTAATGGTGGTGGTGGATTTCTTCAAAAACCTTTCCAAGTGGTGGTTCGAAGGGTGGTGATCGGCGGTCCCGGCTTGAGAACTCTGGCGAAGCTTTGATCTCTCTTATTTTCTCTCCTTTCTCTCTTATAATTCGTGATCTAGCTTCCTCCCCTCGTGCTCTATTTATAGGCACCAAAAATCGAGCTGGATAAGCTCGGATTTCCTTCAATAGGCACGAATCGGATTTGCGGTTGAAACCCATCTCCGATTTGCTCTTGATTTGTGTAAATCTTTGATTTTGTTGTGATTTGATTCTAATTGGATGATGTTTATCTTATTGTGATTAAAGATTTAATGGATTTGTGCAAAAAATCGCATCAAAACGGCCGGATTCAATTTTTCCACTGCCGACGACAATCTCTAATAGAGGTAGGAGACGAACACAGGTCCAGCGCGTACGTTTGCATCATCCAATTAGCTGCTGACACATGTCCTAGGGAAAGAAAAAAAATTGCAAAACACAAATTTGCCTCCCCTGCAATTCGATCCCCTGACCTCGCACCCCCCGCGTACACACGAGTCCATGGTTCGGACCAGTTAGGCTAGCCCACTTTCTCAATTTTTTAGTAAATGCAATTTGTATATATGCATTGCAATTTTTATTATTTTTGTATTATTTTAAAATTCTAAAAATTTGTAAAAATCATTTAATCCCTTTTATTATTATTTCTACTATTATTTTCCAAAATTGATATTTTTCCTTATTTATTTTATTTTTTGAATATTTTTTCCCTATTTTTGCTAAATTAAAAGAAAAAATTTTAAAATGAAAAAAAAAATTGTAAATTAATCATTATTAATGATTAGGGGCAAAAATGGGGTGTTTACAACAGGGTTCAACACAGGTGTTAGCACGGCCATGCTCAAGGCAGTACTGACTTCGAAATACGTCGTTTTCACTACCTAGTTTAACACGGCCTCCACATTGGCCGTGCTCAAAGCAGGGTTGAAAAAACAAACTTGACTCTTTTTCTGCTGAAAAGAAAAACAACACTGGCATCAGCACGGGCTATTCTAAACCTAGGGCATACCTTGATGTAACTACTAGTCATTTTTTTTTTTTTTTTGTATCCAGCTAGAGCCGGGAATGTGGGGCCGGTCGGCGGGCTAGCTCGTAGAGCCCACAAAAATTTTGTAAGGCAGACCGAAAATTTTAGCCCTCACCTGCATGGCAAGCAGGTTAGGGCAGGCCAACTCGCCGCGGGTGCGGGTTGGCCGTTACGGCCCTAAAAAAAAACTAAAATTAGCTCAATAAGTTATCTAATATCAATAGTAAAACTTAAAGTAAAAATAAATAAATAAACTAAAAGGCAAAAGTAACAACTAAAAAAGAGATGCAACATACAAACACAAGACACAACACGAAACTTCTATATTTAGACTATGATTTCGTGCTCGGTCACAGCCACTAGAATATAGAAGAAAAAAAAAAGTTTAACATTGCCTTAAAGTTAAACAAAATAAATAGTTGCCAAAAAAAAAAAAAAGAGAAACGATAAATAAAAAAGAGTCGATGATGAAAATATTTTTTTTATTTTGTAAAAAAAAAATTCTATGATGGGCAAGCCGGCTTGCATTAGCTCGCAAGGTGGGGTGGGCAGAATTTTTGGACCTACAACATGTGTGGGCCAACGCAGACTAGCCCGCTTCGACCCGGAGGCCTATGCAGGTTGGGTGGGCCACCCCGTTCAGCCTGCATTCCTAGCTCTACATTCAACACTAGCGTCTGCATGGGTTGTGCTGAAGTAAAAATCAATTTTCTTCATTCTTTTTGGCTAAATTTCATCTCACCTTAGCTCATATCATCCTTAAACCTTTCTTTTGTCTCCATTGAAGCCTAAAATTAAAATTTAATCATATAAGTACCATTTTCTTCAATAAATCACATGAAATCCATGTAAAATCATAACTAATAAGCACTAGAATTAAGGGTCTTCCAACACTTATCATTGTTTATCCTCACGATACTACTTACTCAAGAGCCTCTCCCACTAAGTTGAAGCACCCCCTTTTAGTTTACAGGCTACTAATTTCACTCTCCTCCCCTTAGGCATTTCCATATATTCAAAAAATCTATCTATCTTAGCAAGACAATCAATAAAATCTTCAACATTTAGATTACTGTTAAAGCTGAGAATGTCGACCTTCAGCTTGAACTCCCTACTATCCCTAAAGTCGAACCTACCATCATACCTCCTATATCTACCACCACCACTACCTCTTCTACTTGGCTGTTCTCCCTCAAACAACACCCAGTCTTCCTCCTCCGAAATGTCATCATACGTCTATAACCCTTAATTTGCAACTACAGGTCTGACAATAGGATCGCCACACGCATGTTCTACCCTAGGTTGCATCCCACTACCATTTTTGTTTCTATTAGTATTGAATCCCACTGCATCAAAATGCTCAACCAGATCATCAAAGCGCCGCTTTAAACACCAAAATCTCTAATTCATGTTATTTAACACTAGCCTTTGATCCTGCAACTTAGCTCATAAGGCTTCTACATCTCAAGCAACGTCCGAAACATAACCACCTACTAAACTACCATCTCCTAACATCTTGGTAAGAATTTCCCTCTTTGATACCAACTAACACAGCGAGTTAGTGTGTTTACACAAGATCATTCGACGATTGATCCCAAATTCACATAAAGTAACAAAGTGTTTCTCTCAAAAATGTTTCCAATTTGTAATATGTGATAAACTAATCTCAAAATAAAAAGAATAGTATAAAACTTTAAATTGTGGATCAACATGGCCTTTAGCATAAGCATGTAGAAGCTCGTGTTGCATTCTATGGAATTAGACAACTTAACACACCTATAAGCATTGGTGTGCAAGCAACCGTGTCTATCAACACACCCCTTGACACGGGTGTGTAGGAGGGCGTGTTGGGCATGTTTCCTATGGGCATGTTAGAGGGTGTATTAGACTTGTTCCTTTCTCCATTGGTCCTTGCTCTACATAAAAAAAAAAAAAAAAAAAAACTCTTATAAATTCATCTATTATAGAAAAAGCTCTACTAAGCTAATCCAAAATATTTATGAATTGAGTATAAATCCTAGTGTTAACTTTATTTATTGCATATTATAGTTTTTAATTATAGCCTGCTTGTTTTGTGATGGAATCAATTAGGTTGTTGCTCTTCACTTTCATGATCAGTTGTTGTTAGTTTTATCGGTAGGCATGTCTTTCATGAACCTCTAAGCCAAGGCAAATCCACTTTGTCGAGCCCTTAAGACTAAGCCTAGCCCATCCTTTGCCCACAAAGGGACAAGCTAAAGCAAAGATCGAGAATGATAGGTAAGCATCACATTCTCTATAGTCTAACACTAGCTCCTATCCCCTGAAGGTTACTTTCGATCATTTAGAGAGCACAAACCACATTGAATGCCTATGCTTGAAGGTCATGTGAAAAGTTAATTAGTTAACCACACTTCTCATGGAGCATGTATAGACCTGATGGCTTGTCAAAGTAAGTATGTTCACTAAGCTTTGATCACACCACTACAAGCATCACTAATGAACAATCTTACTCCAGCTATTGTAGTGATTCCTTTACTCTCTCCCTCTCTCTCTCTCTCTCTCTTGACCATTAATAACTTTAAGCATTAGAGTGATAATACTAGAACAAACTCTAACGCCACCCTTTTAACTTATACATGTTTGTTTTATAGGCCCATCTCTTATCTTAAAGGCCTAAATTGCCCTTCGAGCTAAACCCAGTATCTAAAAGCAAGTGTCACATGACAACAAGTTTCTTCTTCCAAAAACATGGATTTTTTACATTTATGGAAACTTTTAATAGTTTATCATCTTTTACTTGCTATTTTTAGTGCAAAGTTCACTTAGTTCAACCTTTTTTAAGTCTTATATATTCGGTTTATAAAATAATTAAGTGATTTTTGCTAAAATTTGTTTTTTATGACATTCTTCTAAATATGGTTAGTTTTAACTCACTAACTACCAATAACATCTAAAAGGCAAGTTATTAGTTTTGAGTCAACTTAAAACTTTTGATTATTTAAAAGAGCAAATGCATATATATTTGGTCATTAATTGCTTTGGTGATATTAATAAAAGTTGTGTGTGAATGACTCTAAAAAGGATGGTAATAGCAAGATTATGGTAAGTAGTGCCAAACCCATGTCAAACTCAAGCGTTTGCTTTCTCTCACTATTTCTCTTATTTTCAACACATATTATTTTATCTATATTCATTATTTTTTCATTTAATAGTCAAGTTGTTAATTTTCAATAAAATCCAATTCAAACCCTCCCTATTCAGTTGCTAGTAAATATTACATCTTGGTTGATGACTCACTAAACAACGTTTATTTCATTTGCCATCTTGAAGACTTAATTTTCTCTAAGATTGTTAGACACAAAATGTGAATAGCAACTGTATAATCTGGACAAATTACCTTAGAGGTACGACAACAATGCTCTCTTTATAGAGAATCACACTTCCCACATTTAGTTTGTTAAGGAAATTTTTTTGGTTGACCATATTCTTCTAAGATAAAATTAAATCTAGAAATTTGATTAGTAATTCTAATCTCTATATCACATTAAGAGAAATATAGAAGGAAGTTTAAGTATTTTTAAAGGGGGAGTTACTTTTGTAAAAACAAAGTGATTAAACTCTTTTCGAATGAGAAAATTTGTGAAATATATTCATCAAGTTCAAGGACACCTCCATTTAAACCATAAATTTTTATTCAATTTTGGCCAACTTGCATCATTTAGATGCTAAAACATTATTTCAAGCACAACTCACACATATTATACTAACACTAATGCTCCTCCTTTAAATAAACAAATTCAATAATTTAGATTGGAGAAAAAAAAAGGTAGAATGATTGTCGAGTCTAATTTTTAAATTTTTTTCATTATATCCCTAATCCAATTCATATTAGATCCTATGCTCATCCAATATAAATCCTCGACTTGAACTAGGAATTTTGTTATTTATTTGGAGTCACCACTCAACTAAAGTTGGGAAAAATTATTGAATTAGAACTAATTGAGCAGATTAATTCTAATTTAGACAACTAGTCGACAAAATCTCGTCTTTTATTTTTATAATGAAAAAGAAGAATGAAAAACTAGATATTCTCAACTCAGGGGCTATCCTATTAAAACTCTAAAATTACCACCTTATCCTTCTGAAATTTGAGTCATATTCTGATATCTTTAAAAATTACACTAATAACGATTTAGAAAATGATTTTTTTTTTTTTTTAGAATTGCCCCATAAGGATGCCTACGTACCCCCTATTCAGGATCAAACAAGTCATAGTTCGCTTTTTATGAAAAAGCTTTAGTGAGTTTGTTTAAGTTTTAATTATGAAAGCACATCGAGTTTATATTCATTATCATTTTCAAGATTTTTTTTTTTAAAAAAAAAAAACCTAAGCCTAAGCTTTATTATTTCATTTTCTAAAAGTCTTAATTTAAGGAAAACCAATTTTGAATTTATTTTTTTTTTAAAAAAAAAAGATTTCTCTAAGTGACAAAACAATTCATTATTAATTTTTAATTCATATTATTAATCTATCTAATTCTAATTTAATAATTAAAATTTTTTATTATTTTTATATTAAATTAGACATATTTATTTATTAAAATTCTAAAACCTAATTAAAATCTTTATTTTTTTATTTTTTTTATTTTCTGATTACTATTAAAAAAATTTATTTCTAATAAATAAATATCTAAATTAAATGGATAAATAAATGAAATAAACTAAATCGGAAAAACTAACTAACCTAGATGCGAGTCGCGGGTCGGATCAGGTCAGGTCGGGTCACGTCGGTCAGAGGATCCTCGTCGGCGGCGTTCCGGTGGCTTTCAAAGGCGGTTGAAGGCTGCTTCTAAGCTTTCTAAGGGTAGGTAATCTAACCATGATAGTGGATTTCTTCATAAACGCCTCCAAGTGATGGTTCGTGGCTTAGTCAATAGTCGCAACTAGGAGGAACTCCGACAAGCTTTGAAACCTCTGATTTTTCACTCTTTTCTCACTTTTGATCCGTGATCTAGCTTTCTCACGTCGTACTCTATCTATAGACACCAGAAATCGAGCTGGATAAGCTCGGATTTCCCTCCGATAGGCACGAATCGTATCTTCGATTGAAACCTGAATCCGATTTGCTCTAGATTCATTTAAATATCTGATTTTGTTACGATTTGTGTTAATTGGATAATGTTTATCTTATTTTTGTTAAAGATTTATTGGATTTGTGCAAAAAAAATCATATCAAAACAATGGAGTGTTTATAATAATCACATGTTTGGAATAATGGCATTTGATTTAAACAAAGTGGCTTCTCATTGGAGGGAAGTGCCATTCACTTTTTATTTTTCATTTTTTGAGGCACTTCATTCTGAGCAAAACGACTGTGATTCAAATAAAGGCACCCCACTTCACTGGACATAGATTCTAGGCACCTCCACTTCAAATGACACGAATATTGAGTTTCATTTGAACAAAAACTTTTGTATGGTTGATTTTTAAGGCAAGTTTAATAAATTAGTGTGTCCTTTAGCCAAATAGTTTGACATTAAACACTCTACTGAATTAATACTCAACAATCTATTATCTATACATTAAGTTGTATAGTTTTAATGTCCTCTAAGATAGTATTGTATGTGTTTCTATTTTACTTCCCTTATATTATTGTGGCTCTCTATCTCTTATTTGACTTTTTATCCAAAATGCTTAATTTCTATCCCCTTTGTAAGGTGGTTCAAAGGTACATTGATTTCCTAATATATGAGCGCTCTCATTAGATATGATCTTTGCTTCCCTCTTTCTTGTTTGGTTTGATAATTGTTATTACAATACGTATACAGTTATTTCTACACTAATTCAAGGAAAAGAAACATTCTCTCACGTATATAGAAGGTAATATATCTTGATCCAAAATAATAATTAACATCACTTAAGTTTTGTGGTTCTATAGGGCTTAGTTACTATTTTTAGTTGTCAAGCTTAACTTGATCTTAGTCGAATTTGCAATTGCTTGTATTCAAGTCCACATCCCAACTTATTCAAAAGCATCCGAATATGATAGAAAATAAAAATTATTTAAATTGATTGATCTCGATAGGCCAATAAAACCATCTTATTTAAGTTTTTTTTTAATATGATGTAATAAATAAAAAGTATTAAATCAAGAATTTATATCTAAATAAAAATATATATTATAAGTTAAATTTCATTTTGGCCAATCAAGGATTTGCCCTTTTTAATTCAATCGAATAATAATTATTACTCTTCAAAATACTTGAACAAGAACACTTTACTATTGTCCATCTCTATACACCAATGCAATAATACTTCTTTCCTATCTAAGTTATATAAATGTTTTGCATGCAATATATGTGAACATATTTTGTTAAGTTAATAAAGGATTAAACAAAAACTAGACCTGCCATGAATATGTTGATTTAAGAGTGGAAATGATGAAGATGAGGTAGCACATAGTGACTTAAAAGAAAATATCAATATAACTTACTACTAATTTTTAGAAACAAGCTCAAATAAAATTTGTGTCAAAAGAATTGATGGCCACTTGATTTTGATCGGTTGGACAAATTGCTTAGTTGATTATTTGATTTAATTCTACCTATCAAATTCCTAACTAGATACGAGATTAATTTAACAAGTGTTAGGAATTTGACTCGATAAGATATACAGTGTTAAATTCAATTTGTAGATTAGGTATGATAGTATGGTTGACCATTAAATTCTATTAGATTCAGGACTTTATTAAACCTGTGTGTGTGTGTGTGTGTATATGTGTACATTAGTACATATATGTATGTATGTATGAGCTTGAATTAAGTCTCTTTTTTAGACTAACTCATTAAGCTAGTAGAAGAGTCTAAGGAGTTAGCCCATTTATTAGAGACATATTATGGAGACTTGACTTTGTGGGTTTGGAATAAGAATCTTCAAACTAATCAATCTATATTTAGCATTTCTCAATTAGCTTGCATGAATAGAAGACTAAACTGCGAACATGGGCTAAGAGAAGCCTAATAAGAAAGTACATATGTATTAAGTCCCTAAGAGAAGTTATATCATTAAATCTTAGATGCATCTTGTTTGTTGATTGTTAGATTATTTCAATAGATATCATGAAAGATCCATCTCATATGTTGATCACTATAGTCATTCAACAATCAAGAGTAAGCCCTAATATCTATTTATAGATGCTCCTTACTCCTCATTCTAAACTTATGGAGTTTCAAAAGAGCATTGCCATGCTACCAAAGTTTTATTCCAGAATATTAAATAGCTAATTAAGCAAGTAACACTTAACTCTTGTCTAAGAACAATGAATCTATCACACACACAATAGAGCTATTGAGATTAGAGCTAGGAAAGCAGACCAAACGAGTAGACTTGCCCCGACCCGTGGGTTGAAGCGAGCCAACCCGCATTGGTCCACACATGTTGTAAGTCCAAAAATGCGAGTCGGCTTGCCCCGTATAGAGTTTTTTTTTTTTTTACAAAATAAAAAAATCATTTTCATCATCGAATCTTTTTTTATTTATCGTTTCTCTTTTTTTCTTTTTCTTTTTTTTGCAACCATTTAATTTGTTTAACTCTAAAGTAATGTTAATTTTTTTTTCTTCCATATTTTAGTGGCGGTGACTGAACACAAAATCACAGTGTGAGTATAGAAGTTTCATTTTATGTTTGCGTGTTACATCTCCTTTTTAATTGTTACTTTTGCTTTTTAGTTTATTACTTATTTTACTTTTAGTTTTACTATTGACATTAGACAGCTTAGTGAGCTAATTTTATTTTTTTTTTTGCAGGCCGTGTAGGCCAACCCACGCCTGCAACGAGTTAGCCTGCCTCGACCCACGAGCTACGTAGGTGTGAGCCAAATGACCCATAACTTTCGTGGGCTAAAATTTTTAGCCTACCCCTTATTCCCGGCTCTAATTGAGATTGCTTTTTCCACAAGTTGTCATGAAACTTTTAGATTTTATATGATACATGTTTCAAGGTGGCTTCAATGAGTCATAGGATAAGTTTTGGTTTCAAATTTTTGGAACCTATACTTATAAGTTTTGCTCACCCTTATATAATAGTGGAAAAAAATTGACATAGCAAAACTTACGGTATTTTTGCCACCTAAAATGTAGATAAAGTTTTTATCATCAGATAAAATAAGAGCTAATCTTGAAAACTTCAAAATAACCATCTCATAATGCTATTTTAATACACCATGTGTATGAAATCCCATATGGAGTACATCATAAAGAATATTAGGATTAGTTTTCCCTTCTTTTCTTTTTTTTCCACCTAGTATATTAGGAGCACTTTATAAGATTAAGATAGTGAAAATCAAGTTAACACTAATAAAGAACTTTTGATTTCGGTAATTGAGAAGACCATCAATTATTTGTTGGCTTCTGTCTAGTAGTGAGATGTTACTCACAAATTGGTTAGGGATAGGTTTCAATCACTCTTTCATTGATTATTGATTACTTTTAACTTAAGACGTCATAAATGGTATTAGAATTGACTTCTTACTAATAGGTGGATGATTCGGGAGTAAACTAAGGTGGAATCTAGTGGACCTATTTGAATCCAATTTAGAGAAGAGGTCTAAAGAAGATGAAAAGTGTTGTTAGCATGTGACTAATCCTTTTATAATGATATATAAATAAAAGGTAGTAGAAATGAGAATCACATATTGAAAAAAAGAGATGACCCAATTGTAAGGTCTTATAGTAATGGTGTCAAGTGTTTAAAGACACAATATGATGCTCAATTTGAATAAAGTGTCACATGGATTATAAGTGGGGTTTTATAAGCTCAAGGTAATAAATATCAAATCAATACTATTTAGAGATTTTTTGACCTAATAGTTGTAAAAAAGAAAAAAAAAGAAAAGAAAAGAAAAAACCTATTAATCACTTATTTGCTTCACTATTGAACTATTCACTATTTTTAAAGTGGGCCGCGGATATACAAAATAAGGGAGATGTACTTAAAGTCCAAGAACCGTCAGGGACAAGAGTCCAATTTGCTAAGTATCTACCAATGATAGTCAGAGGATATCGTGGGCCTTTCAATTGAACACTTTTGTTACTGTGGGCTCTTCTTTTTTTATTCTCTTGTTATTTATTTATTTACTTCTTTTGCCCAATGGTCAACAAGGAAGATCAGCACAGGTGGGTATCAATCCTACTCATACCATAACCATTAACCAATCCACTTTCCCGCAGAATTTTTCATGACCAGGTCCCCTGTATTTAATATTTTAAGTTCGGTTTACCGAGAATAAAAATAATAATAATATTTAAAAAAAAACATTTCTTTTAATGTTGTTATTATGTTTTATGGGTATGTTATTTTTAAAATAAAAATATATTTATATAAAATAATAATTCTCTATTTAAGGAATAATAATAATAATCTCTTATATAAGAATAAATATTACTGAAATTTTCCTCTTTAAATCAAATAGTAATAATAAAAAAATGATAATAACTATTTAAAGATTAAAAACCATATAAGTTACAACTCTTAAATTTCCAAAAGCCAAAACCCCCCTCGTACAGTACAAGTTCTTCTCCGGTATTTTGTTTCCGTCCTACTTACGTCGCTACCCCTATAAAATTGGCAACCATACGATACAAGGCTCTCCAAGTCCAACAGCCTGAGAGGGGGAGTGTCAAAGTCATGGGTAGTCCTAAAACTGCAGTGAACGATGAGTCCGCCACCGAGTCACGCGGTGGTGACACCACCAGGACAGATAGCGATAGTGATGACTACAACGAAGACCCTCCTCTTGAATCGAGTCCTTTCTCTGAAGGTGAAAAGGTCTTAGCTTACCATAGCCTTCATATTTACGAGGCCAAGGTACTTCCTTTTCCTCTTCTCCCATTTTCTATTTTCTTTCGGAGGAGATGAACCATTACAAAAGAAGGGTAATCTTATATTTTACTTTATTATTTTGTGTTATGTTGATGAGGATGGTTGATCGAAGGTAGATCATGTAATATTGTGGAAATATGATATCATGCTGCGATCACGTGCATACAGTATGTATAATTATATATATATAATGTATGTATGTATGTATGTAGGGTCCATTATGTATTGGTTAGACGGGGCTAAAGAGAAATCTTTCGTCTTTACGAAGCTGATGATACGTTTTACGAAAAAGAAGTATTACGCACCATTAATATTTTCTTAGGGTCTTTGAATTCGGCATCGATGATTTCAGTGCAAGCAAAAAACTGTTGGATTATATAATCCTTCCAAACGACATGATTTTTACTCAGTAATCGCTGGAATATGAATGCAGCATAGCCTTGTAAGATTTAAATTGTTTCAATATCTATGACCGTGCATGCCATCTTGTTGATATTTGTCTAGCTTGAACGTGCCCTTTTATGATTTGATTGCAAGAAGTGGTTTTAATTATTTTGCTTGTGGGTTATAGTGTGAGAAGATTTCTAGATTAGAAATCCTGATTCTATTCCCATGGTATGTAATATTTATACCTCCAAAAAGGAAAGTGAAATTTACAAATTTGCAAGATATCCTGATTTTATCCTATAATGATGGAGATAAAAAGGGAAATAATCGCATGGATAAGTACTTTGCTTGATGCTATCCTCTTCAGTTGAAGGTCACACATGCCCTACTTTGACATTAACTTGTTGAATTGTTTAGTACACCAAGTTGTTGTGCGGTTGAAAATTTGGTGGTAATTATGACTCAGTTGTTCTCCCATGGATTAATCTAAGCTTAATGTGCTTATGAAAGAAGTATAGGCAGCCATGTTTCTTGCAATGTAGTCATCACAAAGAAAGGCCTAGGTGGTAAGAAACAAGATTTAGATGCAGCAGTAAATGCTGTAACCATTAGCGTAGCTTGGCTTAGCCCCATATTTAGCATCAACAGAAGAGCAAGTGACCAATATAATGATGTTCCAGCTTGCTAGAAGTAGGACCATCATGGAGAAAATTGTACAAGAGCAAGAAGTCATTGGAGAACTCTACTCATCAGGTTGCAATAAGTCGACAATACTAAAGACGACCAAGAAGATAACAAGATAACCTATCCAAGAGTATATTTGAAATACCAAATGAGATATTGTTCAGTGATAGATGAGCTTTATGCATCCAATGCACAAACTAACCTAGGATATAGATGGAGTGAACCATATCGAGGCAGTAAATGGTTGATTAGATAAGATGGCTGATGAAATGTCGATAGATAAGGATCCTATAAATGTCACAATTGGAAGTAGCAAGCTTCATATTTGGTTAAATTCAGCATGTTAAGGGCCTGGGAAGCCACAATCATGAAGAAGAATCAGAGTGTAAATGTATCAATGTTAATAAAGTCCTGCAGGAGAGTTTGCAACTTTGACAAAGAAGCATTGAGGTCCATGATATGGAAGTGTCGATATTCCTTTTATTGCATAATGATGTGAATCAAGCTTTATTGATTTCGAACATGCAACATCTCAGTCCAAGAAGTGGATTGTTTAAATTAGATTAGAACGCCAAGTAGCTCTAGATTAAATTATTTGACATGAACGATAAGAGAAGAGGTAGAGCCTGCAGTTAGAATGTCGTCAACATAAATAAAAAAAAAGGAGTTAAAAAAAAAAAGTCTCCAAGTGCCAAAGGAAGAGGTTATGACTAGTGGGGATTTAGAAAACCTTTTACATGGATTAATTGATACCATAAAGTGGCTTTTGAAGACTATGTAAGCATCTTCCCAATGCTGTGACAAGTACATAATAAATTGACCTCACCATTTAAATCATTATGTAGGAAAACATTATGGACATGTAATTGATGTAAGGACCATTTTTTAATGGCAGCAAGGCAAGAAGCACACACTATGGTGAGCTTCACCACAAGGGCATATGTATTATGATGATCAACTCCTTCACCTGTGTCGTTGTCTTGTTAATCAGATGAACCTCATGCAAGTTAATTCTCATAAAAAAATGCTGCTTTATTTGATAAACCCATTGCAACTGTATCATGTTATGGGCTAAAGGAACAAATCTCCCAGTATTGTTGGACACGAGAGCAAATGTCTCATCCCACAGTCCATCTCACTGAAGCTTATATTTCATTACTTCATCAAAAGTTGAATGCTCACAAGTTATAGCAGTTGAGTGAGGGATGTTAAAAGTAACCATTGAGGAGTGGAGAAACAAGTGCATGGCCAAGTTTTCCTTTTTTGGGGTGGTGGGGTTTAGGGTGGGAGGCTACAGGGCCTTGATGATTGGGAGGGGGAATTTAATATATATAGTGCACACAAAATGTTGTTGTTCAACTATACATGTAGCCATTCAAAAAAGCCTAAGCTGGGATAGAGACTCGGGTTGTGCAACTAATGGGAATCTGCCACAATGAGAAAACTAAAGGAGCTAAAATGGATAATAAGAAGGTTGGTAGCGTATGACTACAAGAAGTGAGGTAAAGGAGAAAGCAAATTCAGTTATGCATCTATAAGATATCCTACTTTTTTTCATTCAACGATAAAATAAAATAAAAAATTAAAAGGAAAATAAAAGAAAAGATATCCTACTTCTATGGGCATAACATTGGATTTAAGGGGGACACATGATCAAACGGAAAAATATACAACTTAACAAAATTAGTTAGGGGCTCTAAAATATTGGGTGTGGTCACGTTTTAGTTCCCTTTTTATTAACAAACACAAGATGAACCTTCAGCTTTGCAGTATCAGGCAAAGTGCAACTCTTTACCTGAAAGGTGACTTTTGTAAGCTGAGTCAAGTATGGAAGCTAATATGTTATCATCCATCAACAGCTAGAGATAATCCTCCCTGGAGGGGTTGCACTTCATTTGATGTCATCCAAACATTTTTATCCTCCTAACAGGATGTCAGAAAAGATTTCTGCAAACCAAATTGGTGGTTATTCAGTCTGCAATCATGGCCTGCAGTTCAAAGTGTTTTGTTGGCCAACCTATCCTAAAATCAAGTGACGTAAAAATTACTGAAAAATAGATTAAAGAAAAGTCCATAAGATTCTATGGAATTATTGTCATAATATTTTTGGTTTGATTCTTTTCATCTATTGAGGAGAAAAGAAAAACAAAAGAGGTGTAGCCCAGTTCAACTGATCTAGTGTTAGGACTGGTTTTATTTATTTAACACCGAGTTGCTATGAATTATTCCAGACAGAGTTGGCCTCCCATTCTTAGTTGAAGAAGTCAATCCAAGTCAGATTTCAAATATTATTTGTATCATATGACCTGTGCTTGTCTTAGTTCTTTTGAGTGTTCCTGTGTAGTAACTCTTGTAATTCTGCTTTATTCACAAGTTCTATTTACCACATATTGAGTTATTGTTCTTTTCCACACAAGGTCATGAAAATTGAGTATCGACTGAAGGAATGGAGATACTTTGTTCATTACATGGTAAGTACTACCTTGTTTGGTTGGTCTTAAGTAGACCTCATTCTGGGACACAATCATATTTCAAATTTATTAGTGTGTTTCTAGGGTGAATTCTGATTGTATGCTAATCTCATTTCAGGGATGGAGCAAAAAGTGAGTACATCTTCCCAGGATCCATCTCAGTGATTTTATACCGTATATTTCAGAATATAATGACCTAAAGAACTTAGTATACTTCATGCAAGAGTTGCTGATTCTAAATCTCATTCTTTGGAATTATTTTTTATGGTCCATGATTGGACATGAAGACCAAACTAGATATTTGTTAATCCTATTGAATGTTTAGCATGCAACTTCAAATAGGAAATACTCAGATATTGGATAGACAAGAAGGATGTTTTTCTTCAAATATCATTACATAACCACACCTATATTTTGAAACTTAAAATTTTAGATCATTTGGTTGTAACACCAAAATTTCTAGCAAGGATCAAAGTGAGTTGTGTGTTCAAGTTCCCACATTCTCATCAACCTCTCTTTTGATTATTTTTGTGTGAGGGGCCTTAGTCAATATCTTGGTCTATATTTAACAAACATCGATATCTGCAAGGTTAATCTGTGGGATCAGTTTTCTCTTACCATTGAGCTCCAGCGATCTTGTCATATCATATTAGGACTTCTTGCTTAGATGTTTAATCTATCTTGGAGATAATCTCTACTCAAAGCTGCTTCTTCTAACACCTCTAGATAACTAATTTGGAGACGGTATTAAAGGGCCAACATAAGCAATTCCAGCATTAATAAGGCATGTTTGGTTTACCTTGGATATATGAATAGATGACAATGCTGACCAGGATTAGAATCTCTCAGGTATTTAAATAAATAAATAACTGAAAAGTTTGAAATCCCTGGCCTCTCCATAGGCTTCAATAATGATGCTGTTCGAAGGAAATAGTTACAAAGAAAGTGTGAAATCTCTGCCCTCTCCATAGTCTTGGATGAGGATGCTGTTCAAAGAAATAGTTATAAATAAAGTATAAAATATTTAACCAAGCTTGTTCTTTCTAACACTGAACTGCAATCACAGTGGAGAGTTTCTTCAGTAGGATGGTTGCACATGCTAAAGTTTTGCTTATATTATATCATTTAACTACCAATGTAGAAAGGTTCCTTGCGGTGTTCATTTGCTGACTGGTGGATAACGATTTGGCAGTAATCAATAATATGACCTGAGTTACTCTTTCTAATATTATTCTACCTTCTTAGCCTCCTTTTATATCTCTTGTGCTTAGTGTACCAAAAGAAAGTATTTTTGCTTCTTCTGTTATCATACTTAACCTAGCTGACTGTAAATTGCATAGGTTGCAACCATTTAGGAAAATTCTTGTGGCTAATCAATTTTGGTTTTGTTAGGCTCCAAATGCTAAATGCAGCATTTAGAAAGTTCACCACTGAAGAATATTAAGGACAGGCAGACAAAAATATAACTATATTTGGAATGATGGAGGGTCATCATGAAATTATCAAAAATACTAGAAGTTAATGCCAAAGCTAGTAAAGAGTGGCTTTAGCATTTGAGTTAATTTCAAAATAATCTCTCATTTCTGAAAGTGAGTTGTTCTGTCATTTGTTGTCTTCCCTCATTATTCATTAATAATGAGCATTTCAAATGCTACAATTATTATTTAGACCCAAGCATGACCTTAGTGGTGCTGAAGTATTGTTTCCAATTTTAAATTTATAGATAAATTGGCTGTGAATCCAAATTTCACATGGTATAAAAACTGGAGTTTTTCAATGTGCCCCACAACATCATTTGACTCCCATTTAACCATTTCCACTTGATTTGCCTTTGTCACTATCTCAGCCTACACATATGTGATGCATTAAAATATAAAACACAGAAATTCATACTCTATGAGTTTGGCTTTCAAAGTTCCACGACAAAATTTAACGAGTGAAATATGCTCATTGTCAGTGTTTGTTTTCTTTGTCATATGGGTTGTGTGAAGCGCTTGAGTAGAGAACCTCCAGGATGTTATTGCATGGATGGGAGATGTCTCTGATTGCTCTCAATGAAATTGTGTTCTCTCACAAATTTGAGTTATACATTAGTATATAACATGTATTAGTTGTGAGCTGAGCACATTGAGATGATTAGCAACTACCCATTTCTGTGTATATGTTGTTCCTTTTATAACTTATTAATTCATATCAATGTTTTTCTCTAAATAGCTGGGATGAGTGGGTTGGCATGGATCGTCTGATGAAAATTACTGAAGAAAATCTCCAGAAACAGCAGCTTGTGAACAAGAAACTGGGCTCAGATAAAAGTGCAAAACCTGGCCGTGCATCTCTAAATAAGCCTAAAAATCCCAATGGTCAGATTTGTTGTCTTTTTAATTTATATTGCTATTGCATATGGCTGAGAACAGATCCTTCTAGAACTGTTTGAAGATTTTTTTAAGGAATTAGAAGTATGATTGCGGTCAAGTACTGATAGTAGTTTAAGGGAGTAGCTGAATGGGTTTTCATATCTTTCTTTTTCATCTTGCGTATTATCTTTTGAAAAGCTATCCACCATAAAACTCTGCAATGTACATAAGCTTCAGATAGATGCTTCTATATCCAAACAAATTCTCACTTCACTCAAATGTTTGATGTTCTGGCTGACTGGCATTCAAAAGGTTTTTTTTCTTCCTGATGATTGAATTGGTGTGATACAGTGATAGTCTGTTGGTCTTTTAGTTTTTCTATAGTTCTGGTTGACTTTATATATGTACTCCATATAATCATGAAATTAAACATATGAGTTGTTTTGTTAAATGTGCAGCACCAAGAGGCAAGAAGCGAAGGAATGATTTTATTGCTAAGGTAAAGTCTCAAGACCTTTTCTAGGCGGTGTACCTGTGTGTCTTCTCTTGTAACCTTTTATGTTGTTGGCATTAGTCCCTTTCCATAAAAGAAATAATACTAGCAATGACATATGTCATTCAACTTTCCAGGAAATTGGCGCTTTACCTTCAGAGAAGCTTGTCAACATTCAAATTCCTCTGACATTGAAGAAGCAGCTAATTGATGATTGTGAATTTATCATGCATCTGGGCAAGGTAATAACATCGGTCAACTCCATTATCTGGCAGGTTGTTGTAATTTCATACATAAGCAAGATGAACCTTCCAACTGTATCAAGTAGCAATTGTACAATGTGGCTGCCTGTGATGGACAACTCTCTCTATAATGTTTCCCATCAAAAGAAAACCTTTTATACAGTTTGCGATATATGAGTCAACAAATTGAGTTCTGAATACAGTTTATTTTTGCATGCTTCATGCTGTGATTGCTTGTAAAGCTTGTTAATTTATTTTTTTGCTGTTGGATCAGTATAATGGCATTTTAAGTGAAACTGCTATTGCAAATGTCTGTGCCGCTTTATCAACTGTATATGCAATGAAAGGGATTAAAATGATAGAGAAAGTTTCAACCTTAGAATGTGAACAATTATTTAGATACAAGTGTAGAAAAAGGTTATTCTTGATATTGCTAAGGCTCCTGTCAAAGGTTTTCATTTCTGTATACTCTGCAGCTTGTCAAACTTCCCCGGGTTCCAAGTGTAGATGACATACTGAAGAAGTATTTAGACTATCGCCTTCAGAAAGATGGCTCGTAAGTACAAAATGTGCACTACGCTTTATAGCTGTTCTAGTGAGCTAAGCTTCTATCTGTATATAATACTTGTCACAAATTTTTTCTATTGAGTCTTTTACTAACCTTTTTGAGCTCTAACTATTGAATAATCTGGGATTGGCTCATTATTTCTCATGATAACTTTCCTTTTCCTAAATGGTGCATTTTATTCTGCTCTTAGTGCTTACTGTGTTCATGAACTAAGTTCTGCTTATTAACAGAATGTCAGGTCAAAACAAAAACCATTGCATAGATTTTTTTTTTTTTTCCTATTTGTGGAATCCCATTACATTGTCTCACACGAAACTTTTATAATGTTTGAATCTCCTACTCTGTTCAATGATCTACCACTTTGAGGCTCTGTTTGACAATGCCAAAGTCAAATGTAGCATATGGAATGTTCTTCAGTTGACAGTACAAGGGAAAATGTAAGTGCATTTACAAGGAATGAAAGTTACATAAAATTGTCCCAAATGCTCAAAGCTAGTGGAGAATAACAATGAGCACTTAAAATAACTTTTTGTAGCTCCCCTCTTTATCCAAATCATTCTTGCCTTTTTTTTATCCTTATAAGCCTTTTCCTCTCTACTTATATTTTTAGATATTCTTACATGTTGCCAAATATAGGATGAGTCTTCTTAAAATTTTAGGATCTAGAATAACTATTCAGCAACTTGATGTAATATGCCTGTTATTCTCATGCTTAAGTGGCTGATTGATACAGGATAGCTGAATCACTTAGAGAAATAATGAAAGGTTTACATTGTTACTTCGATAAAGCATTGCCTATGATGCTCTTGTACAAAAGTGAGCGTCGGCAGTATGCAGAGACAATTTCAGATGACATCTCTCCTTCAACTGTTTATGGTGCAGAGCATCTTTTACGCCTCTTTGGTATGTTTCTTGAGACATCGGATGCATGATGCCTTGCAAGAGTGGCATAGAGTTGATGATGGTTACAAGATACTAATACTGATTCTTAATTATTTGTGTTCATCTTTAGGTCAAGTCAAAGGTATATTTGACAATTGGGCATTTTTTTGGTTTATATGACAAACTCTCCCAGCTAGATTATTTCAGTTCCATGTGTCAGGCACCTGTATTAACAGTTAAAACCAGGACCTTGAGATGTAGCCTTTTTTTTCATTTGACCGCAGAAAAATAACTCCCCTGTGCTTTTTTGCTTATGCATATATTTGATCCGTGGAACTCCTCTTTCTTTGAGGCTAAAGCAATTCCATTTCTGGTTCTTGCAGTTAAGTTGCCTGAGCTATTGTTTTTTGTGAATATCGAGGAAGAGACTTTGATAGAGTTGCAGCAGCACCTGAATGACTTTCTTAGGTAAGTAAAATCAAATTTCTGAGGGTGAGTTGCATTTCTGTTTCTTTTTGTTAATTGTGTGCATATATTTGAACTTTAACCGAAAAGCATGAATATCTTTGCATGCAAGCGTGTATCAAGGATGTACTCCAGTTTATGTTAAAAATAACTCGAGGAATATCTGGTCAAAGCTCAGATGACTCAGTAGTCTGAGTAAGATCACCAAAAATTTTCTTTAATTTTTCATGAGTGACCTTGGTCCATGACCTGATCGTGTATTCAAAACATAAAGTAACTCCAGGATAACGTAGCATTATGCTAAAAATAACTGGAGGAATATCTGGTCAAGCTCAGATGACTCAATAGTCTGAGTAAGACCACCAAAAATTTTCATTAATTTTTCATGAATGACCTTGGTCCATGACCTGATCGTGCTCCTCCATTCCTTGTCATGCTCTTTCTAAAAGCTTTGTGTCCTTCCTTACAGGTTCATGCAAAAAAATCAAAGCCATTTCTTTCTATCAACTTACCATGTTGCAGACGACACCGAAACTAGTACAAACAAACAGACTGACTAATTTTCCGGTGGCAGCAAAGTACATGAGTACCATGAAGGTGATGCTGCTGGTAATGCAATTTATGCCCTTGTCCGTTGGCATATTAAACTATTGACCACTAGACAGTTCATAACAACGACGTGATTCTGTAGTTGAGACATTACTAGACATGATGTCTCCTCAGTGATGGGGCTGGTTAGATGTATATCCTCTTGTAAATTTTGGTAGTCTTCCTCGGACTAGCTGAGTCATCTGAGCTTGAATTGTAGGACTTCTTGTGTTGCAATATGGAAGAAAGCTAAGTGGTGATGTGATGGAAGTTTGACTTTAATCTGCAAAAGATTTTGAATTGTGATTGCAATCTGCAATATCTTCATGTAGAATCATATTTTGCACTAGCAAAAGTCATCTCCATGGACTTGAAAAATGCCGGCATACATACATGAACCAGTTGACCCGATACATGCATGCCTGCTTATGTAGAAAAATAGATTATACCAATTGGAATGCTCTGTGGTGGACATGGACAACGGAAAAAAGCACTTACCTTAAATTCAACCCACCAAGCTAGGTAACCTACCTGAGTTGTACGCAATGATGGATGATTTTCAGTTTGAATGTAAATGACTTACTCACTATGCTTCTCGTGATATGGAGTAGACAGCGATCATTGCAAAAACCTTGAAGGATAGGTTACCTATGCAGATTGAATCAAAGCCACCTATCTCGGCTCCCCGTGGTTTTTGAAGAATCTGTGCTACCACTCGAGCTGAGCTTTGAGAGGCTAGCATTCCTGAGACCAGTATTTGAATGTGGAACTCATACCAGCTCTCTGGAGGATCCTTGCAGACTGCATGAATGCCTGTACAGCTAACTGGGTATGCCTTTGTTTAGGTCTTTAGGAACAAAGTTTTGTTATCTTTGTATGAACTTATTGGTGTTTCTTTTAGTTATTCTCGTTGTTATGCATCCTTTATAATTTATACAGATGCTATAGGAACATGGGGATTGGCATTAGATTCGTACACGATGGGACCTCTTTAACCCTTGGTTGCATAATGTTACGTGGCCGCAACGCTAACGTGTGTATTGAGTTTCGTTAGAACATGTTACAGCTATTAAACAGAGCCTTTAAGCAATACGAAGAATCATTAAAAGTATGTGGGATTTAAACATTCAAACAAAAACAAAAATGGAAATCGAAAGGAATGGATGGAAATTGTTGAAAATTTATGAAGTGGCAAGTTTAGATGAAAATGGAAATTTGATGAAATTAGAGATTTGCAGGAAAATTTTTCCAATTTTAAGTCCATCGGAAGAAAATGGTGATTGGTGAAACCCCTACAAACATTGTGAAGGGCAAAGAATGAGAGATATTTTTGTTCTTGTATATTTAGTTTCCATTTCTTTCTTTTTTTTTCATCTTAAAACGAACAATAGAATAGAAAATGTTTCCTTTCATTTTCACCTTCTTTCTTACATACTCAAAATAAAAAGTGAAAACTATGCTTCATCTATTTTACTTTCCTTTCCATCCATTTCCAATTTCTATTAAATCACCAAACACGACGTAAAGCTTGTATTTACCTTTCGTCTCAAAAAGAACTCTCTCGACATCTCAAAAATAGCAAGAAGGGAGACTGATATGCCACCATATGTAATGGTTAATCGATTTATATTTTTGTATCATCTTTACTGTATGGTTTATTCTGTTAGACATTGGACTAATGATCAAAGTCGAGGTCTACGGTCTACCCTCTCACAATCAGCTTCCTGGTCAACCACTGCAGTGGTTCGAAGCAATTTGAAGTACAACCAAAAGAAGACTTCTTCACAAATTGCGAAGCAACCACCATGGCAACGCCTACCACGTTTGGGCATGGTTTGAAGCAATTTGGAGTCTTGGTCATCATGATTTGCAAAATGACCATTAAAAGAAGCTACAGTTTCGAGAGTACAATGCTGTTGAACGAGACTCTGAACTGAGCATGGTTTCAGAACGAGCTAGGATTTCAAGAGTGTGGAAGAGAATGAAGTGGGTAGACGAGTGATAATAACCTATGGAAGAGTTGCATTTATTTGCACCCTGTAATTACTAATCACATGGTGTAGGGAGAATTATGTTTAGGCTTAAATACAAAAAGGTAATGTATGCTTTTTAGTAGTGCAAATAGGTGATAAATATTCCAAACAATATCACAAAAAATCGATGCATATTTTTAATGATGTAAATATAGACGGTAAAAGTCATTCAAAGTAATCCGTCTAAGTCATATAGTATCACCTCACATGGACCATTTAGTGCAACGTCCATAACCTATTAGCATCACTAAAAACATAATCACATTTTTAAGCCACCTTATATGGCGTTCATCGTATGTATTTGCAGTTATGATCAAATCTACATCACTCGTAGTGTAGTTATCCCCGGAATCCAAGTTTGACAGCCTACGCACAACCAGCACGACGACCTCATGTTTGAGGATTAATCACATTCGATTCGATTATGCAAATGGTAGTACATGAGGATGTTGATGCGGTATTCCCTTAAGGTAGGTAGTGGAACGGCTTGAGATCAATATACACCGTATCTCATGATCACGTTCCTTATTGCCGCTCATTTTATCTTGGACGATCTAGAGAATAGAATCCTTGAGTTCCGACATATGGGATAAACCTACCCCCATTCCTGATGCCATATGTCAAAACTCTTAGAAATTTTGTTGAAAGTTAAAGCCAGCAAAAAAAGAAAAAAAACAAGTATTTAAACGGCAAATATGTGTTTATTAATTTAATTTATATCATTATGTGTTATTACTAAATAATGACATAAAAAAGTTATTAACTAAAGATGTAAATAGACTAAGTTTGGGACAAGTTCTTTGAAACCCAAACTTGATCCAGCAAAAGAGTTATACATCCAAAACCCACCTCGACTCGATAGGTTTTTTTTTTTTTTTTACCCAACCCAAACCCATTCCATCTAATAAATGAAGCACCTTGAACTCGACTCAATCTCGATCCAAACGACGATTAAATCTTTTTTTTTATACTTCAACCTATTTTCATGTCATTTCTTTAATTTATTATAATCTACTTATGATGGGAAAAAGAGATAAATCAAATATATAAATTAAAAAATATAAAATAAAATAAAATAATAAAATATACTGATTATAAGTTATAATATTAATTTATTATTTTAAAAAAAATTATTAGGTTAGGTTTTTTCATCAGGTTTTTTTCTAAATCCTATAACTTGACCCTAAATCTTATTAAATTTTATTTCATATTCCAAAACCTGACCTTAAACCCTATAAAGTCAAACCCTATAAGATTTTTATCGAGTCGGTCGAGCTAGGCACCCTATTACAACTCGCCCCGATTGCATTCCTATTCTTAACCTATCTAAATTTACAAATATTTTATATCTTCACAGTATAAAATAACTCATTAGTTTCTCAAATATCACACTGAAATTTCTTTTATTTATTTGATACTATATATAACTCTAAAATTTTGTAGACAATTTAAAATCTAATCTAATTTAATTAAAAATAAATTATAACAACCTATTTTATTTATATGTTTCAAAGCACTAGTATTAAATTTGCTTGCAAAGTCCTACAACTAAAAAAAAAAAGATAAAGAATGAATCTAAGCCCAATACTTGAATATCACAAGTATATGCTTATGTCATCCAGATCACAACATAATCATACACAAGAATGCAATAATATTATCACAATCAATTCATTTATTATCTTTAATTTAGCTTACAATTATCATAAGAGTACTCATGATCCTGTCACATCGTATATAATATATATTATAATATATCTTAGGCTAGGAGCTATCACTCTCGACCCCAACTTTCTAAATAGTATCAGAAACTACCACTATGGCACCCATACCTCTAAAATTTACTATAGATCATTTTGGTATAGAATTTCATTAGAGACAATGCCATATATTGCTCATCAGGGTGTCCTTTAGGGATTTGCAACTACGAGACTTTAGATGAATTCAAACACATGCAACGCAACACTTATATCCAATATCCATTAAGTTCATTTAGTTTACTTAAGCTAGCAACCATAGGCAACAAACATAGTAAACACATACCTAGATGAACCTTTTCAATTTGTTTACATCTATTAATACTATTATAACTTTTTATATAACAAAAGTATACTAATATCAATATTAACCTAAAACATTACATATGATTATTTAGTTTCACTACGAAAGGTGATTTAGTTATTTCCTTACCCATGTTGCATTATTTTGAATTAAAGTGATTTAAGATAAAAGAAAAGAAAAAGAGACGCACAACACAAAAGTTTTAGGAAAGCATGGCCGTGTATATGGCTTTATAGAAGAACATGGGAGAAATACGGCCATACACATGGCCGTATATCTCTCTATGCAAAAAGAACAAGGTACACACTTGATTACACGACCGTGTTCCTCTTGATTTAGTTTTCTTCTTTTTCCTATTTTCCAAATCCACTCATCTACCATCTCAATTCCCAAAACTAACTCTTTCACACCCAATTCTATAGAAATTAAAGTATCAAAACACAAAATCTATATGAAAATTCTATAACTTTCTTAGATTGTTTAAACGTTGTGATTCCACATAAAACCTTTACAAAATTTTGCTTATCTTTTGCACCAAAAATCCCCAAAAGACTTACTTCTAATCTATGAGAAAAAAAGCAACTGAGAAAGAAGTGGTTTCATATACTTTACTGTATAGAACCATGTGTGTTGACAAAAAGATCCATGAGTGAGAGAGGCTTCTATTAGATACAAAGCATGTGAAAAGAGATTACAAGAAACTGAAGGGTTACGATAAGAGGAATTTATAATTCCCAAGGAAAAAGACAAGTTTGCCCTCCATCATAACAACTTATTATTTTTAATGCCATTACCATTATATTTACTTGTTTATTTTATTTATTATTATTTTATTTTTTTTGGTATCACATCCTTCTTCCCTTAAAAGAAGCTTTCATCCTTGCACGTTACTTAATTCATTAAACATTCGTTAAACAACCTTGGATCCTTGATCTTCATATCTTCCCATAAGTCCAATATATCTTTCTCTTCATCCGGTGGTTACTCAATTGAGCCTTAATATAGTTAAAAAATTTGATGGAAATTTTATTTAGCTACATCACTTTGTAAATTTTCAAAGGACCATTGCCTTAAACTTATAACTAGACAACATCATTTTTGCTCACTCACCAATAAACTTATAATATGATAGCACTTAAAAAATATTTTCATATTAGACACCATCAAAATCACTATTGAACCTTTTAACTTCAACAATCTCCCACTTTTGATTAGGTCAAAACCTACTCAAAGATATTGAAAAATCCCTTCCTCAATCAAGTATCCATTCAAAGAAAAAAAAATTGCTTTAAAGCTTAAACATGACACTTCATTTTTTTTTAGAGTTTTATTAAGCAATTATCAATTTTTCAAAAACTTTTCAAAAAAAAGAATCAAGTTTTAGTACTTCAAAAGTTTTGAAAGGACCGCATTTCTCTAACTTTTCTAGAACCTTTATTTTTATGCCCTTTTTGGCTTTATCAAAATGACAAATTAAACTCTTGCAGTAGAGGAGGAGGACACCCAACCAAAAAAGAAGGGGAGGGGGGAAGTTGGGGGGGAGAAATCGCAAACTCATTCTATATCTCTTCAGTACTAAAACAAGTTAGAAATCATTTTTAGTGCACTGGACTTTCTTTCTCTATAAATGATACAAATCTAATGAACAAGAGTACAAATTGAGCAAGAAAGAAGAGAAAGAATGCTTTTGTACAAGTATGTTGGCTTCTCCGAGGCTTCAATTATTGCCCAGAGTGTATTTATAGCGTCCAAAACAGAAATCTTCCCATTATTTGTTGTGCTTCATTGAAAAGTCTAATGGCCACAAGATACACTTCTTCCGAACTTTCGTGGAGATACCAACGTCTTGAAGTACTTCGTTGGAGTTACAATCCTACACTTTGTTAGGATGAGAAGAATTTCATTTATACTTGTCTAAATGATTTCGAACAAAATGTTTCAATTCAAGCAGTTGAAGTTCTCGACAAGATTTTATTTGAACCCCTCTTTAATAAGACTTAAATGAAGCCCTACACGAGCTCCCTGCATCACTCTGTTGAAATCTCTCTCAAAAACATTCGAATGAGGTTACTAGAATGTCACAAATCTGATGGAATGAAGTATTAAAATTGATTAAAAAATGCTTAGACAAGTGAGATTTCCAAGGACCATTGCCATGATAAAAGAACATCATATTTGCCTACATTCCTCTAAATGTACAACATGAGACCACTTAAAAATATTTATCTAATTAAATGCAAATACTCTTGTGAAAATCATTATTAAAACTTTTATGATCCATTTATTTGGAAGTAATAGAAAGAGAATAAAATAACTATTCCCTCCTAACTATCTTTTTTTTTTTTATTTGAAAAAATTAAAAAAAAAACAAAAAAAGAAATTTTAATTTCTACAGTTTTTTTATTTCCATTCCATTGAAAATAAATATTATTAATAAAAAGTTATTCCATTCATAGAAAGAATAAAAATTTTAAATATTATAAATATTATATTCTATTAATACAGTAATTAATAGCAAATTGATAATTTTATTTATATTTCTAATCTAATACTATAATTAATTAAGTGAAATAAATACTGAAATAAATATTTTCTACCATAAAAAATTATATAAAGTAGATAATATAATAAAAATTTCTAATTTATTTCTATAACTGTTAATCTTATTTTTTATTTTTTATCTATTTTATTTTAGGAAATAAACCAGCAACTCACTCTCTGGTAACGAATCGAGTAGAGCCTTGGGAGATGATTTGATTGGACCCAACAGTAAACTTCCCAACACAGTCAATTTCAATTGCTAGGGCTGTCAAATACACCTGTTGAAAAGATGTATTGTAAAGGTAGAGCAGAGCAATCTCAAAAAGTTTTCTATTTTCATATTCCTATCTTTTTATCATTTCATATATAATAAAGTAATTATTCTTTGTAAAAAATAAACCGATGATGAGTTCTGAGCCTCCACAATTTTAATTACTCTCGTGGAGCTCCTCAAAGTGCAAAGGTGTGGGAAAATGAGATGATTCAATCAATCAACGAACAAAGAAAAGTCAATACTCGACTTATCCTTATTATTACCAACGTAATTCACTAAAATGGCAATGCAGAAGCAAGAATCAAATCCACACATAAGAGAAACCGCGACAATTGGATATGGGATGAAGACTCAACTTGGTAGAATTGTTCCTTTTCTCGATTTGAAGTAATCCTAATGGAAACTGATCCCAACTACTAATTGTGATCTCTCTATTGCCATCTCGTTGGAGGATAAGAGGCAGCCTCCACCATGTTGGAATCTAGAAACCTCTCATCCTATGCCTCAGGATGTCGTGAACGTGCAGGTGTAGTTGTCTTCCTCTTCTCACCACGCCTTCTACCAGTCCTTCGATGTATGGTGCCACCTGCATCTAACTAAAGCTATCCAAACTGAGTGCATCAACAGTGCCTCCACATCGATTTAGATGCAAAACTAAGCATATTGTCCCCCTATATCCATAAGATGACAGGTCTTCAAGATAGGATTAATAGCCGAACATATCCTTACTAAGCCCATCTCAGCATAATGGTCTCTTGTTGACTCAACGATTCTTGTCCAGCTTGCAATCGAGGATAGATTTGTTTTCGAGGGCTTGAAGTTTGGTTCACAATAATACAGGGTCCCCCCACCCCCCCCCCCCCCACCTTGTACTACACTCGTAATGTCTAGTGTATAAACAAATTTAATTAAACAAAATCGACTACTGTTATGAACCAAATTGGTTAAATTTGCTAGTTAGAGAATTGGTTAGATTCTTTGCCAAATTAGTTAGACTGCTGAAAGCACAACAATCCTTCGTCTCTCTCAGACTCTTGTGGCCGCCTGTCATATCAGTTATCACAATGGCCGGAAAAATAGCCTCTTCATAGAGCACTAGAAACGAGACCAGCAAGCTTAACTAGGTGGATAGCTTTTTTGTCCTCCTCAACATTTCATGTAGGCATCGAAGTGTTTTTTGTACTGTCGGTTCCCAAGCCAGAGAAGGCGGACCCTTGTTCTTTGTGACTTGTGAGACTCCTTAATTCTCTTCTTGCTTCTTCTCAAGTTTAGTCCTCCTCATGACTAAATGATTGATAACGAATTCTTAAAATTGGGACATTCTTGACTAAAGAGTCTTTCCGGAATGCCAAACAGCTATTTAACTTCCCCACAAGTTTTGCCAACATAGACAGAAAGAGAATTGAAATGACGGTTGAATACATAAAGATGTCTTGTGGCTTTCTGAGAGTGAAATAACATTGAAATACGTTGGAACCATCGATCAAATAGGATATATGCGGTGGGCTGATTGGTTGCGCAAAGATAGAATAGCATTTAAACTTATTTAGCTTCTATATTGGCCTTGTCTTGGTACTACACCAGAATAAGATCATTTTAACCCAAAAGTCTCGAGTAATTCTTTACGTTGGACCAAAAGTTCGTCTCTAATATTTTGCAACAATTCGAGGTGTTTGGCTAAAAGTATGTTTCGGTTTTTATTTATTTGTTTATTTTTCTCAAGTTGATTATAATCAAAGGTTTAGAATCGTTGATAATCTCAAGTGTTGCTGTCTTAAAGTGAAACTTATAGCGGCTATTTAGTGTTAGTAAATCATCACATAGAATGTTAATAAAAAAATGATGAAAATGATTCCATTTGCAAAGAGAAGAAATGGTTTCTTTCCTTTAGCATTTTTTTATGGTTACAATCTATCAAGATTAGCCACTACTATTACTTTTCATTAACACTTCATTTTACAAACTGTGGTTACCTACAACATTTTGAGTGGCAATTATGAGTATATAACAATATTTGATGACTACAAAGTTTTTATTATAATAAATATTGAAACAAACATACCCTATTGAAAGGACAAATCTAAGTTCAAATTTTGGATCTTTTTGGGGATCCTGTGCTTGATAGACCCATTTTCAACTAACTTAAATGAGGGGTCAAAGTTGGTGGTTGGTGGCAGAATCCAATTTTGATTTCTTGATGGTACATACAGAATGTAATTTACTTCTGAAAGGTCAGGAAACTTGACGAGGGACGTATCTCTCTATCTCTAGTGGCCAATTTTGGGTCTCCTTTAGAAACGATTCGTCTACAACATTTTTCTTATAGAACTTAGACTCACTTGAAACTAGAACAAATGGGAAATTCCTCGAGCATATATACATCCCTTTGAATGCAATTCACAAAGACAGCAGCAGCTATTAACGGATCCTTTCCTTTCCTTATTGCATTAAAGTGACATATAACTGCCCGCATAGCTTGGAATTAAATAAGCTGACCTGGAGGCATTAATACTAAACGATGTCCACCCACATTCATTAAACTCCTCCCCCTCCCAAGTAAACTCTCACATATCACGCAACCAGAGCTTTCCTCACATAAATTACCAAGTTGACTAGGAGGAAGACATGCACAGCACAGCCACAAGCACTCCCTTTTTACTCCATTCTTTCGAAGCCACTCCTATTTAGAATTATATTAGTGCTTAGAATTAAGATTATTATTATAAGTGACCGGTTCCTTAATCCCTCTTTCTCCATTACAATTATAACTTAATAAACTAGATATTCAATTCCTTAGAAGAAAAATTGCTTTTCCTCTTCAATAAAATTTTATGTACCATGCTAAGAAAGCTGAATTGATCGATCCAGAGGGATTTAATCTTGGTGCACAGTTTGGCATTTCAATAAATGAACTTTTCGTAAGAAGAAATGAAAAAAACTGTGAATCCCACAAATTCAGTAGGGTCCGTTTCAAAAAACTAAAGGCCGCGTTTGTTTTAGGTGCATTTAAAGTTATGAAGTAACAGAAAAGAAACGGCAAAATCCAAACGGGTTTCAGTAGGGTCAAATACTCTGTTACCGGCTCCGTTTCCAGTAGTCAATCATACGCATTCATACAACAAGAAACGGTTACGTCTTTTCCTCTTTTCACCACCAACCACCACCGTCCATGTTCACTGAATTACCACGCCTCCTCTTAAATTGCTACTACTTAAATAGCTCAGAAGTCAAATTTTAATTTTGCTTTTCTGAACCAAACATAATAATAATAATAACAATAAATTTAAAAAAAAAACAGAAATTCTGAAAAAGAAATTATTTTTCCTTGATTTTTCAACATTTCATGGTTCAGAATTTCCATTCCATCCTTCTTTTTTAACTCCCCCTAACAAAACCTCAGTTTCTGGTGCCCCCCCTTTCTGTTCTTATGTACACTACTGAATTATTTTCATTTGTATAAAATACGCGAACCGAATTAAAAAAAAAAAAAAACTAAACCTAATTTAGAAAAAAGAAAGAAAGCAAAGAAAAACAACCGAAGCATAAAATTTTTCCTTTTTTTTCTTCATTTTCTTTGCTCTCATTTTTTTCCTCCCCCCCCCCCCTTTCTTCTCTCTCTCATATTTTCATGAATACTTGGATCACTTGAGCTTGTGATCACAGCAGAAAGAGCTGACTAATTTTATCCCCAAAATTAAAACCCTAGTCAATTTTACTAATCCCGATTCTCTTAACAGCGGCATTCCTAATCGCTTCGCTCTGCGAACACATCCCACTCTGCTCAATCCCACTCATGTAATTCTTCACTTCCGTCCTTATCATCTCCTGCATAATCGCCAAGAATTCCGCATTAAAGAACTGCTTCTCGTACCCACCCATCTCCCCGCATCGCCCTGGCCCCATCGCCGCCACTGTCACCTGCTGCACCGCCCCATGGACCTCCGTCGGCGGAGACCGAGGAGGTTGCTGCGCCACCAGAGGAGCTGGAAGCGGAGCCAAGACGTGGTTGTTAGCAAAACCAGATCCAGAACGGGTCCGATTATCCGACACCTCTCCGGATTCGGATCCGGGCATCGATAGACTGAGAGAAGTCGGCGGGTCTGTACTAGAGGATGAAGTCTCCATTTGTTGAACTGGAGCCGGAGGAAGAACCGATCCGGGTCGGGGCACAGGGCGGAACACATGAGGTGATACTGAGGACATCCCGGGATGACCCGATTCGCTCAAGTCCGAACCTGAAGGGCTACCTGGAGTCAGAAACAGATCGGAAACAACAGTTCCCGCTCCAACACTCGCGGACCTCTTCAGCGGTTGCTCCAACCCTACATCGCCATTACCGTCCTCTGTTAAGGAGGAGCATTTCCTTTTCAGGGTGGAGTTCCAGTGGTTCTTAACGGCGTTGTCGGTCCGTCCATTGAGAAGGCGGGCGATTGTGGCCCACTTGTTACCAAAACGCGCGTGAGCCCTGATGATTTTTTGGTCCTCGTCGGGCGTGAAAGGACGGTGCTCCACTTGTGGGGAAAGTTGGTTACACCAGCGTAACCGACATGACTTCCCAGAACGACCGGGGATCGACTTGCTAATCAAGGACCAATTCCTCGGCCCGTAGGCTTGGACAAGTCGCTGTAACGCCTCGTCTTCCTCAGGACTCCATGGCCCCTTAATCCGATCGACGTCCTTCCTCGTCGACACAGAACCCATAACGTCGATGATAAAATTAAAAATATATTTTTTTATATTATATATAAATATATATATGTGTTTTTTTTGGGGGGGTAATATTTTTGAAAATTTTTGGAAATGGTGGTTGAGGCAGGGCCTCCTCACCTCTATATGAGAGTAGAGAAGAAAGAGGGGATTGGGGGTTTATATACGAGTAAGAGAGAGGAGAAGAGAGAGTAAGGGATAGGGATGACTGGGAGAGCCGGTAAGTGTGACCGGTCATAGGCAGTTGGAGAATGGGGGGATTCTTCCGGGGAAAGCAGTTACTAGCATACAGCTGTCAATCTGACACGCGTCAATCCCTGGTTTCTGCAACTTACACGTACCATCACTCCGTTACTTTGCGTGCTCTCTTCATAAAATAATAATATACGGAAATTCAACACGTTGTCAGGTCTGGTGCAGCATCAGTGCCGTATCGTCGTGGAGATTAAAAAAAAAAAAAAAAGGAAATATCCAACGGTCAATATTTTATTTTATTTCTTACTCTCTACATTTTGTTTTTGCCAACTTGCGATATATGTTTCCACCTTGTGGATGCACTACGATATTTCATCAGTGTTATTCATGCTTATCCACAATTGCCAATGTTGCTGTCAGTTCATGCAACTATAATAAGATAGAATTAAAATTACAGTTATTAATAAAAATAAAAGATAATAATCATTATTTTATTTAATTATAATTAAAATAATATTAGAAATATATTAAAATTATATCTCTAAATATTAATATATTTTTCTACCGATTCATCTTATAAATAAAATATTGAAATATATAAAAAGATTAAAAAAATTGTTAGTTTTAAAAAGAAATTATGATTCATTATTTGACAATAATATAAATTTTATAAAAAAGCAATTCCATTAATGAAATATAATAATAGTTTTATAAAAACAATCTATTTAGCTGGAAAAAAAAAACTCAAATTAATAACTATTTATTTTATCTTATAAAAGAATTGTAATTACTCATTTTGCATAATAATTATTCCACATAATCACTATTTCGCCAATCAAACCTATGAGTAGGCTATTTTATTCCACGTTCATTAAGTTAATTAAATTGGCAAAACGAAATAGGATGGAAATAAAATTGAAATTCTTAAAAAAAATGGAGAAGAAATAGTTAATTAGCTATTACTTTATTTGGTTGCAGTTAAAATGATAATAGTAATACTTGGTTTGGTTGCAAAGAAAATGAAAATAATAATAAAATATTAAGAGTATATTTATAAATACCAATTAATCCTATCCATAATCTATAGTTTATCTGTTAACTAATGTCTCATAAGTAAAGTACGAAAATATGTTAAAAAATAATAAAGATCATAGTATAGTTTTTTTTTTATTCTAAAAAGAAATCGTAATTTTTTATTTAGTTATAATAAGAATTCTATGATAAATAGCTATTTTTTGGACGAAATATAATATTAGCTCAGTAAGAAGTAAGAAATAAGTAGTTAGTTCATTTCAGCCTGCCAGGTAATGAAGAAAATTAATTTTGTATTCATTGGTTTGAAATTGAATATATAGTTCCAACCCTATTCAACTTTTTTATGACCATGACGTAATTGCATAAAAAGATAAATGTCTCCTCGTTGTGCAAGGCAGCTAATAACCAACGAATATGCTTTCTACAGGATTGGAAGACAACGAGGCAAAGCTTAATTATATTTGCATCTTTGGAAGAAAATTTGCAACACAAACATGCCTCAAGACCTTGTCAGTTAAATATATTTACCCTTTTTGTCGTAGCATGATTGTCATTATCACATGAGATGACAAACATTCACAAAAATTTGCCAAATGGGTAAATAGGAGTTACCTTCTAAAATTTTAACTAAAGCCTATCCAAAAACTAACAATTTGAGGTAATTTATCTATAATTATACAATTAATTATGTAAAAAGGGTGTTCCTAGTTTTAAATTTAGTTTGTAGGAAAGATCGCTAAATGAAATTATAAAAATGGTTCTTTAGTATTTATCGATTTAAATAAAGTTGTAATGTCCCAAAGACCACCAAGATGCAACTGCTTAGTTGCTAACTCCTACTTGCCCTATGCTAGAAACATGCATAGTTCAAAAACAATTGAAAAAAATCCAACAATAAAATTTAATTAATTATATTAATTAAATACATTCTCATCAAATAAATTTTCTAGACTTATAATTCCTAAACTTTTACCTATAGGTATTCATTATTCAAATCAAACTATGTAAAATAAAAATTATTGAACAACCTCAATTCATCAATGATCTCCAACATTATAAATCAAAAAACATTCTATGGTCTATAAAATGCATAGGTTCACTAGTCCTCATAATCTTTGGAACAACTATCGTAGATCTCACTCCTATATTGCAAGTCATAGCCCACATACTCATATGGACTAACATCCCAATTATCACCATGGCCTGATATAATAAGTCTAAACATGGGTAAGCGGCAATGCCAACACATAATCATATTGCATGCATCATGTTTTAGTATACTAATGCAATAATCAATCATTTTTTAATGTTATATTTTAGGCAAAAACAAACAACGTAACCTTAGCGTCCTAAGACTTGAATAATTTAGAATATGATATCAAGATTCTTGTGTATACAGAATAGTACCACATGCATTATGTTTTAGTATATATATGTATGAGGATTCGTAAATGTCATTAGCAAGACCAATAGTCTAATCATGCCATATTGATCGCATCAATCATAAGTTGTCCAATCTATTACCTTTATCCATAATAGTACCTTATACAACTAAAGGACTTGAGAAGAACTCTTCAAATTTCTTAACCAAGCATGGTTCCTCCATACTAACGACTTTTCCATCCACGCTAAATGGCATTAGTGCTTAAATACTAGCTACTTCATTTTTGAATTCCCAACCTTTAATGAGTGATACAAATTCAGTCGATAACTACTACTTTCATCTTTTTTGATAAATGCTTAAGCACAAGCAATTAACAATTAATTAATTAAATGTAGAATATTTATTAGATTTGTTTTGCTACTCCTATACACACATACAAAAAGTGAAAATAGCTAATGTATCTACATATTGCTCATCAACTAGAAATAACAATGAATTTGATGAAACTCTTGAAAATATACAATATATAATTAATCAATAACTTATTTTCACTAAAAGATCATTTTTCTTATGTTCAAAACATAACTCTTATCCAAATTGGTCGACCAAACACTAAAATAAGTCAACCTAGTTCACTTTGTCTTAAATCTAGTTGACCTAAAATCCTACTCAATTAATCTAATCAAAAGTTCAATTAGCTTATTTATTAGTTAGTTTGGCCTACCCTATCTCTTCCAAACTTAGTTAACCACAACATAGGCTCGTTCAACCAAGTTCCCTCTTGTATTGACCACTCAACCAACCACTTCTCTTAAACTTATAATTTATCATAATTTCTTACTTAGAAATTCAACTTACGAGAAAATGCCTTATTCCAAAACTCTAACTTAAATTGTTCTTAACTGAAAACCTCCAAGTTTTATTAAAAATATCCAAATTTTACAACTCGAAATTATTAATTGTTTATAGCTATATAATATTTTCATTTTCTAGTTAGTTACTAGGTTCACTTACAACTTATCAAGAAATTCTATAATTTTAACTAAACTTATGATTGAATTTTCAAGCATGCATGTTCTATTCGACCAAATCATGATTTCATATCTAGTGAGTTATTTTACATTGTTTTTCTTATAGTTAATGATTTAAACAGGCGTTGTTAAACTTACCTTTCAACAATTATAATTAAATACTATTGTGGGAAGATAATGGCAACCCCAAGTTCTTTTAACAACCTCTACTTTTATGTCCCAAGCATGGATGCGAAAGCTTTGCCATATATTTATAACATTTATAAAAATATGCTAAGACTCAATACCCATTCAAATCCACAAAAGAACTTTCACATAATTCTTCAATATCTCTCAAATGTTTTGCATCAAATAATCAAGTGGAACATTTAATATTTTTTTGGAAAACATTTTTATTAAAGGAACCTAGCGGTTAATGTATGTTGTAAATCAACTAACAATCTTTCTAATGGTTAGTTTACATATCAATTAAATCAAACCAATTACTGGTTATCCCTTCACTTTGATTAAAGGTCAAATCCCAACTCATAATATGAACCATTATAAATATCATCACCTAAAATAGAAATCCTAAACGAGTTAATCATGAAATCTAATACATAACTACTACATATACACAATCACATGCTACATCATACACAGGCCTATAAATTACTAATGCAACACACAATTTCATTTAATGTATATATTTAGGCCATTTACAACATCATGACTTTGTTAACCAAAGTTTGGAACAACTAAAATTCCACTTTCACTAATATAATCTAACCAAAGTCAATCACTTATATTACAAAACGTGACCAAGTCATAATGACCGAATTGAAGTAAATTGCATGGAGTACATATTTGCAAAAGACAAACCACATATGCAATATGAAGGTCCAATATTCATTTGTCCATTTGTAACTACCCTATCGTATACAAGCATCACACAACAACAATTACGTACTTGGAATTTGTTTAAGACCTCAGTAGTATTGAAGAATATGTTTAATACCTAAAGTTCAATGGATAACACAAATAAATGCTCAATTTATTTGAGATTTACAAGTCTTAAGGTCAATAGTTATTTTTCCCTAATTATGTTCTAATCAATAGCCTATTAGGTTCACTTAAGGAGTTCTTTATAATCACTCAGTTAGCTTAAAAGTAAGGGTAGTTAACCTAAGGATACAATGGTTAGTTGATCAACTTAAGAATGGGGTCAGTTAGCTAAAGATAGAAGCTATTAACTGTTTAGGGCGGTTGATCTCTCTCTTTTCTTAGGGGCTAGTTGACTTGGGCTATCATGGGCTTTACCAAGCTTCTTCCTAAGTTAGCCTCTAAGTCAAATTCAGCTCCTTCTCATTTCTTTTATGGATCCTTTGATAACTTAAATCAATTTATGGCTTTATGAATTCCAAATTTCCGTTTATTAGTCCATTCCAAACAGTAAATAGTGTAAAACCTACTCAATTATGTTCTCATGTTCTAATTAAACATTATGTTTTTTATTATTCTTAAAAGAAAAGATTATTCTACTATATATCTATAAATTGAATCACAATCTTATATTAATATAAGAGATCTTTCTCGATCAATCCCTTGGTGCTCATTCTTTGAGCATTAGAAAATCCTTTTCAAGATTGAATTTATTCATAACATGGGTTCTACTTCATTTTATTTACTTCTTTTATATTATTTTTTGCTCTATTATTATTATTATTTTTTACTCCATTCTATCATTCCTTAAGTGTCATAGGTATGATTCTATAAAATCTGTCCCATTTACTCATTAAGTGAGTGGTACAAAATAAATCAATTTGATTTTTGAATCAATTATGTGAAAGAAATCTTCATTTTTTCCTCTTTCTCCATTCTACAATTACAACCTTTAAATCAATAAAGAACCATTGTTTCTTCATTTCATAAATCAATATTATTTCATTCCAATTCCTTTCTGATGCCTCAAAAGGAAAATCCTAAATTTGAGTCAAAATTAACAAGTTAATGTGAGCTTATCCATGCAATTACACTCTCTTCAAATAGAAATCCCTTTTCTAAAAGATTTAAGCTTTCATGCCTTAGTGAGATTTTAAGATCCTTATCTAATCGATTACATGAAGCATGTGGTAGTAACTAAAGCTACAAAGCATTTAGAAAAGATAGTTCTTTTCAATTTTATTAGCATTTTCTTTGCTATCTATTGGGATTAATTAATGATCTTTACTTAGTGAATCCTTTCTTCCGCGATTCACTTTTAGTATCAATCCTACATTTTTTTCCCTATAGATTGACAAGAAAGGGGGCTCAATGGAAAGAGAATTCCATCACAAGATAAGTCAGGAGATTAACCTCTTTCCAATATATAATGTGAGTTTTAGCAATACGATATGGTTGGACTCTCATGCTTAAGGGTTGTAATAACTTTTTTTCCATTATTATCAATTTCATAATGTGCCTTATTTTGACCCAAAAAAAAAACCTTTCATTGTTATTCATTTTTGATAAATTTAATGGAGAAAATTACAATTTTAAGAAAATCATTTATATTTTAATATTAACATGGTTATATTCATACTATTTGACTAATTCTAACTTCTTAGTTTTGAAAAGAAGAAATATTCATAATAATAAAGAATAAAGAATTCTATTTCAGTTTCTATATCTTTATTATTTATTATTGAACTCTAGTCCTTGTATATGTATGTCTTGTCACACTAGGGGAGTTAGCCATACTTGAAGTGGTTACCTTAACCACAAGGAGGGAGGTGCCGAAGGTAGAGTTCTTTGGGTATACTACTAAAAAATGGAGGCAATACTTTCCTAGAAGGCATTTTATTGTGTCAATTGATCACTAAAGCCTAAAATACTTGTTTTTGCAAAGAACTATCATGCTTAGTCAATAAAAATGCCTAGTCAAGTTGATTGGAATAGACTATGGGATTTAGTATAAGAGTTTGCAAACCAACAAAATCGTTGATGCTTTATCTTGAGTTGAGAGCTTGGATTTTATTTTATTGCCACTACTGTTACTATGCTATAATTGTTTAAGGAAGTTCACAACTACTTGTATGAAGATGAATAATAGAAAATTTAGATAGAAAGATTGCAAGTCGATGTAGATGGTAGATGTTTCACTTAGAATTAAGGGGCATTGAGGAGAAAAGGAAAGGTAATGGTCGAACCTAAAGCTAAAGTAAAGAAAAAATCACTATAACTCTACCATGAGGGAGTTCAAAAGCATGGCTACATCGGGTTACCACAATCCTTACCCATATGGGCCATATCAGTTGATTGTTGAAAGATGATGTCAATGCATTTCATTAAAGAGTTACCTAAGTCACATGGAAAAAAGGAAATCATGGTAGTGGTCAATTGATTCATTTATGTTAAATATTGTATGATGATATACTTGTATAAATCCTATTTATCTAATGCGTGTCATATAGTACATATAAATACTACTTTGTAATAAACTATTGTAACAAAATATCATATTAGTTTTCTCTATTCCTTCTTCTCTCTATTTCTCATCCACTTCAAGTCTCATTCCTCTGTTCTCAAAATGTACACGATAGTAAAGTTCATCATGGTATCATAGCAATTCTAAATCAAGTTTACAAGTTTCATATATCTGTAATCTTGCTTGTGTTCTATCACAATGGCAAATCTGAATCCTATTTATGATCCTACGTACAATGATCCTTTATATCTCTCAAGCTCAGACAATCCGGGAATTATGATAATTAATGTAGTGCTTAATGGTGCTAATTTTCTCATCTAAAGTAGATATATCAAATTAACATTAGGTGCTAAGGCAAAATTAGGTTTCATAGATGGTTCTTGTGTTAAATCGGAAAAAGATTCTAGTTAGTTGCATCATTGGACTAACAATGATTACATGACAAGATGTTGGCTTTTGAATTCAATGACTAAAGAGTTATCTGAAGGTTTTATGTATGCTAAATCAGCAAAAGAACTTTGGGATGATATTGTGGAAAGGTTTAAAATCACAAATAGACCTTTGTTATTCTAGCTTTAGTATGAGATAGTGAATATTAAACAAGGAGGGTTAAATGTTACAATTTATTACAACAAATTGAAGAAATTGTGGGATGAATTGAATAATATCGATGTCATTCCAATTTGCACTTGTGGAGCTTTTAAGCAGTGTAGTTGCAACTTACATGATAAACTTCTAAAAATTGAAAACAAAAAAAAAAAGGTTGATTCAATTTCTCATTAAGGCTCAATAATGTTTATGAACATGTTCAAAATCAAATCCTTTCAATGGAACCCTTGCCTAGTATGAGTAAAGCTTACTATTTGGTTTATTAGATTGAAAAGCAAAAATAATTGAGTAGATTAATGATTGGTGGAGATGAAATGTCGATCTATGCAGTTCAAAGTTAGCAACAAAGAACTTTGGGAAGTGATAGAAGAGATAAAAGGAATGGATTAGGAAGTAAGATGATTTGTACACATTATAAAAAGTCCAGTCATACAACTGATCATTGATTTAAATTAATAGGGTATCTAGATTGGTATCGGAATTCAAAAGAAAAATTTAAGGTAGCAAATGTAGTGACTTTAGAAACCAATCAGAAAGCTGTTGATACTCCTCTAGATTTGCAATTGCATGATCAGAATGTTTTATAGTAGAATAGTGTAAACGAGACTAATTTGATTTCAAAGGTGTGTAGTGAGTTGTTGAAGATTATGCAAGGAAAACAAACATCAAGTGTGGATTGTGTCATTTTTGCAACTAATTTTGCAAGTATGATCCATTCTTCTCATTCATTTTTAGCTTCTTCTTCAACATTTCATAGTATTTTGACGAAATGGATAGTAGACTCTAGTGCTTTTGATCATATGACTCCTTTTGATTAACATATGATAGAAAAACATACTCTTGATCACCTAATCAAAATAAAACTTCTAGATAGCTGAAGTAAGACAATTCATTTAGTTAGTAATGCATAGATCTATGATCGTATGTTACTAACTAATGTTCTTTATGTCCCAAGATTCCATTATAATCTTCTTTCCATTAGTAAACTTCTTTTTGCATACTAATCTAAATGTTACCTTCACTACCCGCAATTGTATCTTCTAAGACCATAATTTTAACCAAATTGTTGCTTAGGCTAATGTTCATCTTGGACTTTATGTTCTTGAATCCAAGCCAATTGTACTAGCTCTATGTTCTTGTTACTCTAATAAAGCAAATGAGACATAAGAATGTCTACATACTGCAAATTTGTCACATAATATGTCTTTAGCATTGTTACATAATAGGTCAGGACACATTTCATTTTCAAGGATAAAACATATTCTTGGTTATAAAACTCTAAACACTTTAGAATTCATTTGTAATCCTTGTCATCTTGCAAAATTGCATCGTTTACCTTTTACTTCTAGTTCAAATAGTTCATTAAATGCTTTTGATCTTATTCATATTAATTTGTGAGGGCCTTATAATACACCATTTATCTCAGGTGCAAAATTTCCTTACTATAGTTGATGATAAAACAAGAAGTACTTGGACTTACCTGATTAAACACAAATCTGATACTTTTCATGTGTTATCCAATTTTCTTACATACATCAAAAACCAATTTCAAACCATACCAAAAGTAATTCAATCAAATAATGAAAGTGAATTTGTTTCTAAGTAGTGTCAAGCTTTATTTCAAAGAAATGGGATTGCCCACCAAAGGAGTGTCATTTACACTTCTCAACAAAATGAGATTGTTGAGAGAAAACATTGACATCTTTTGGATACCACTAGAGCATTAAGAATACATGTAAATGTACTAAAGAAGTTTTAGGATGAATGTATTCTAGTTGCGATAACCCTTGTTAATCAAATGCCAATTTAAATCCTTTATTGGAAAAGCCCTTTTCAGTTACTTTATAACAAATGTCTTACATATACCGATTTAAGAACCATTGGTTTCTTGTGTTTTGCATCAACTTTAGCACATTCCAGGGATAAATTTGATCCTAAAGGGAGGCATTGTGTATTTTTAAGTTATCCTCTAAATCAAAAGAGCTACAAACTATATGATCTAGATAATCATCAAATGTTTGTCAACAGAGATGTGTTGCTCTATGAACACATATTTCCTTCTGCTTCTAAACAAACATCTAAATCTTCATCCTCTTCTTCTTCTAAAATGCTCTTTCCTTGTTTCTCTAGTTAAGAAAACGATTCATCTTTAGATCCTTGTTCTATCTGTAGCCTTCTAAACCATATAAATTCCTCTTAATTGGCTTCTTTCAATCAGAATCTGCCATATCACAAGTCACAAAGAACATGAAGACCAACACACTGGTTAAAGGATTTCATGCATAATGTTTAAGTGAATACATCAACATCAATTCCTTCTTTAACCACATTTTCTTCATCTCATAATTCTTAACGTCTTTTCCATTCAAACTCATTCCTTCATTGTCCAGTAGAGTATGTTGCATCATTAGCTCAAGTGTTTGCTGTTCGTGAGCCTCAAAACTATCAAGAGGCTAAAAATGATCCCATGTGAGTTAATGCTATGAATAAACAACTATTGGCCTTAGAGTATATTCATACATGGGACTTAACTAATTTGCTTCCTAATAAGAAGGTCATTGGTTGCAAATGGGTGTTTAAAGTCAAGTATAAACTAGACGAATCCATTAACTAGTGTAAAGCACGGTTGGTTGCTAAAGGATTCACTAAAGTGGAAGGGATTTATTACACTTAGACATTTTCACCAGTGGCAAAACTTTCAACTGTGAAGATATTACTTGCCGTTGCTTCTACTAAAGGTTGTTTTATTCACCAGTCGAATGTGAATAATGCTTTCTTACATGGATTCATCAATGAAGAGATTTATATGACTCTTTTGGAAGGATATGAGGATGCTTCTCAAAGGCTGGTTTGTAAGCTTGTTCACTCCTTATATGGTTTAAAATAGGGTTCAAGACAATAGAATAGGGAATTTACAAAGTTCATTGTTTCTTTAGGGTTCTAGTAGTCTAAGAGTGATTATTCACTCTTTACGTGACAAAATCATGATAGTTTTCTTGCCATTCTAGTCTATGTTGATGATGTATTGATCATAGGGAATAATGTTTATGCCATTCGTGATGTTAAAAGAGTTCTTGATCAAGCTTTTACAATTAAGGACCTTGGTGAAGTTAGATACTTTCTTGGTATGGAAGTGTATCAAGTCTTTGATGGATATTTGTTAAATCAAAGAAAATTTCTTTTAAGAATTCTTGAGGATGTTGGATTACCGGAGCTAAATCAGTCAAGATTCCTTTCCCTTCTCATATGCATCTTGATAAGGTTTCCAAAGACTTGCTTCCATATCCTAGTGTATATCGTCGAATTGCTGAAAGGTTGCTTTATTTGACACTCACCAAACCTGATCTTTCTTTTATCGCGTAATAGCTTAACCAGTTTGTATCAGCTCCATAAATGCTACATTTATCTATAGCTATGCATGTTTTACAATATTTGAAAGGGACTATCAATGTTGGCTGTTTTATTCTTCTTCTTCCTCCTTGTCCTTATATGGCTATTGTGATGCAGATTGGGGTTCTTGTTAAATAGATAGAAAATCTTTATCTGGCTATTGTATCTTTCTTGGTTCATCTTTAGTATCATGGAAAACTAAAAAACAAGTCACCGTCGCCACTTCTTCCATAGAAACATAATACAAAGCAATTGCTTCTACCATAAAGGAAATTCTTTGGACATCCTATATACTTTAGGAACTTCGTATTCATGTTTCTATCCCAAGTTGCTTATATTCCAATAGTCGTCCTACAAAACTAATGGCTAAGAATCCATGTATGCATAGTAGGACAAAACATATTAAAGTGGATATCCATTTTACTAGAGATCGTGTTGCTTCAAGTTTTCTTCAAATATCTCATATAACTTCTGAAGACCAACTTGCAAATCTCCTGACTAAGGCAATTTCTGATTCTCAACTGCAATTTTTTGTCCCTAAGTTCGGAATTTTACATTCCCTAACTTGAAGGAGGGTTTTAAATATAGTATGATGATATACTTGTACAAATCCTATTTATCTGACACGTGTCATAAGGTACATCTAAATACTACTTTGTAACAAACTATTGTAACAAAGTATCATATTAGTTGATGTGAGACAAGTGTATTTATCAACTTTTGTAATATATTATATAAAATACGGATATCGTCTTATAAAGATTATGAGCACTAATATTAACCTACATTTTATTATGTAACCGATAAATTATAGAATTTGATTGATTTAAAAGCTATAACGAAATACTAACTAAAGAATTAAAACTTTATTAAAAGATAGAAAAGCAAAACAGTTTAAAATTAACTTCAAGATGGTTAAAACTAGTATCTAGACTTTGTTTCCCTTATAAATTATTATGTGACATTGACAAAAAGTGTTCAAATCCTTCTTAAATTTCATTAATCAAGAGAATTTCTAATTTAAGCTAATAACTTTCTCAAACATATTAACCCTAATATTAAAATTACCTATTTGAATCTCTTCACAATAGCATAATTCAAAGACTGCATTAAAAAGACAATGAATTTTTGAAACTAATTTAATTAAATCCGAAAGAATTATATAATTTATCTCTAAGATTACATCAATTCTCTTCAAATATGTAAGATCTAATTATACATCAGATTTCTCAATCTTAATGTATAATAGTAAATAGATAGAAAAATATCTCAAAAATATTAATCTAATCAAAACATTAAGAACACATATATGAATAAAAAAAAACATAAGAATTCATTGAATAATGAAATAGAAATCCTAATCACATAATAAACCTAGGTTCTAGAAGTTTAGATACTAAGGAAATTTGAGCACTACTCATATTGGAAACCAAATTCTTCAATGATGTATAAACATACATCATCAAGAAAATCAATTAGAGTAAAGAAAACCCTAATTTCTTGAAGTGTAGAAAAGTAGTCATCTTATCTCTCTCTAAAACCTTAAAACACTTAAAAAAATGTCTATCCCTTTTTTTTATGTTAAATCCTTTTCTATTTATATAATGTGCATAAAAAAATTTGTGTTTTAGGCTAATACACTATCTAACATAGTTGTGCTTTGAGTCATGTCCAATTCATCAGTCAAAATTGTGCAAAATATAACGTTTAGCAAACACGGCCGACACATGGTCGTATCTAAATCAATTAGATTATAAAAATACACGATCAATGAACATGGTCACATTCAGAGGTCGTGTCTAAATCTCTATGAAGCTTCTAGTTCAACAAGCTCTGGACATGGACATGTCTAGACTGTGTCTAGTTTCAAAACTTCATAACTTCTTCAATTTAGCTCCGAATTGAGGAAAATTAGATTCATTTTCTTTCTTTTAATTCCACTATCCATCAAAACCCTAAAATAAAAATATTACTCTATTAAAATTTAAATTCTTCAAAAATATGCCAAAATCAAAGGAAAAATATGTTAAATCACTTAATATATATATATGTATAATTGAGCACTTATCAAACTTCTCCACACTTAAGCATTTGTTTGTCCTCAAGCAAATTAATCAAATCGAGTAGTAAGATAAGAAACACTTAATCAATTTACTATTATTCAAGAAATCAATCAAAGTAATTCTTATTTAATCCTATAATAGCTTAAGAGACAAACTCTTAATTAACTTATTATTTCAAAAGAAAATTAACTACAATTATTTATAATTTTTACTTAACCAATTGTTTTAAATATACAAAAGATTTGAAACTTGAATTATCATCTTCTTAATCAAGAAAAAGTCATAAACACTTTACAAAAATGTATACACCCCTCTTGTTTGATTTTACTAAACATTATAATCCAAGGTAAATATATGCACTTATCCCTTAATCGTTTCTCTCTTCTTCTTTTTTTAGGTAGTTTCATCGATCAGTAAGTCCTAATCCGGATTATCTTAAGCTACCGGATTTTAAGATACCCCTTCGAACCATCCACTATCTTTATTTAATATAGCTCATTACTTACGTTTAGCTCTAACATGGACTTTTCTCTTGACCCTTTTAGCGAGCTTTCAACCAATAACTCCACTCAAGTTAACAAGTGTTGTTCCCCACAAATGAGGCAGCCTGCAGGCTTAATTACTCAAGTTAATAAGGCCCACAACTAAAATTTATTTATTTATTTCATTTTAAACTATATTGATTTTTCAAGAAATTTTTAAATGATAAGTATCAACTATTTACTTATCAAAGATTATAATGCTCTAAAAATATCAAAAGGAAAAAATATACATCAAAATAAGGTTAAAAGAAATCCATGACTAATTTCTAATTAGTGATGTTATTTAAATTTCTAAATCTTCGAATTCAAAACTTTGATCAAGTATTCTATACTACCCAAAGAGTTATTTTTTTTTTTTAATTACAAGTTAACTTTATGATTTTTATGTTAAATAAACATTATTTTATTTCTTAAATAACTATACAATTATAACTCCTTTCCTTACACTTTAAATTATACAATTTCCTTAATTTACGAATAAAAAGAAAAATTAACAAATTACAAATCAAAGAAACACAAAAAAAAATTGAGCAAGGTAGTGTGGAGAAGAACCAATACTTCCCTGAATATGGCGTTTGCTCCATTGCAAAATAAGCTTAACGTATACTGTAGTTGACCTTGAATTCTTAAAAACACTGAAAGCTACAAAAAATATAAAATGAAGAGAACAAAAATCTCTAACAGCTGTGGACAGAAAAAGAAACAGAAAAGAAAAACAAATGGTTAAAATCTAGTTTAGCAAGCCATATAAGTCACTGTAATCATGATCAAAGTCTCTTCATTCCTCATGTCCATGCCTATAAAATAGAGGATTCAAGGTCAACACGGTCAAGACATAATCGTGTCTAAGTACCATGTAACTCTCTATAAAGACACGACCTTAGACATGATTGTATCTAAAGGTCATGTAACTCTCTGTGCAAATTGACCTTCGTCAAATGTTTTGACACGATCATGTGATAGGAATCAAAATCTGACAAGACTTATTATTAGGGTAAGAATTAAAGGATTTCGAATCTTGGGGATGAGGGCCTATTTTGAGCAAATCGACCCTAAAATTATTTGTTTACTAACCTCTTTTATCTTATTCATGTATTATATATTACAACAGACACACTTATCATATTTTATAGGGTAATGGACAAACTCATTCTGACTCAGCTTATGTGTTATCCATGGACCGACCTGAACCGGCGATGAGCTGGGCCAATGAATCCTATAGAAGGGCTAGCATGATGAAGACTATTTTCTTTTATTTTGTAATTTTTATTTAGACTATTTTATGTTGTATTTACTTTTGGGACACTTTCATTTTGATTGTAATTTTCATTTAGGACCGACCACCCTAAAAGTGGCATAGTTGTAATTTTGTGCATTTTCTAACCCTAAAGGAAGCAAGTATAAATACTTGTTTAAAATAAGGTTTGAGGAGGGCCAAAATTTTCATAATACACTTCACATTTTCATCAGAGAGCTTAGGGTTTCCCTAAATCCAATTCCTCTTATCAATTTAAATTTCCAAGAGTTGAAATTGTAACGAGTGCAACAAAGGACAATTGTGAGTAGTATCAACTCCTTCTTTGTTGTGTTTCCATTCCATCACTAGTGAGTCATATCTAGGGTTGATTTGGATGTTCTTGGTCAAATTTGTTATTGCAATTGTGATCAAATATCATGTTATAAGATTGTTTGTTTTAGTATTTGAAATCATCATCAATATTAGAATCATTTGTGACGTGAATGGTGATTGTTGATAGAGGATAAAATCACGACACTAGATATGTTCTTCTTGGCATAATTCACGTGGATTTCATTTGTATTTGTTGTTATTTGGTGAAGTTTAACCTTGTTGGATTGCTGATTGCATCTTTGGTCCATTAGATTTCATCAAAATTCCAATAAGGTTCACGTAATTTCTAATCCAATTGAACCGGTTTATGTGTGTGAGTTAGGGTTTGTTTCTTTGATTCATTTGCATGTGCTTGGGATTGGTTTTGAGCACATCATCTTTTGGTATTAGAGCTTGAGGTTGTGAGAAGGGATTGATTGCAATTTGAATTCGAAAGTTAAGGAATTGTTGAATAGCACATTAATCTGAATTTACTTAACGTGAAGCTTGAATTATATAATTGTGTTGTTGAGGAGTTGTAGTTGCTGCTTGTTGTTGTAGAAGTGGGGCAATTGTGAATCCTTATCATTTTGTTGTTGACGTGAGCTTGGAAGGAAAAGTAAGAAGTTTATTTACTAGTGTTTGATTGTGGAATTGGAAATACAATAATTTGTAGTAAAAAGAGAAGTGTGACTTGTTGATTTTGAAATTGGAGAGAATATTTTACCATTTCCTGATTTGAAGTGTGTGGAAGGATAAGCATCCATTTGAAATTCAAATACCTTCTTTAAGTTTGAAAGCAATTCATTGAGTAGCATTGAATAAGTGTTATTTGAATTTGAATTGTTTTTTTTTTTTTTACCATTTGTGGAGAAGGTTGCATTTAGTGGAGTGATTTCAAATTTGAATTTTGTTGTTGCCATTACTTGTGGTTTACGGTGTGAATTGGAGTTGCATAGTGGCAAGGAAGTGTATACTTTCAAGTATTGTGTGTAGAGTTGAGCTTCAAAATATATATATATTATGGAGGTTGTTGCACCGTAGTTGTATGTGTATGAATTGTGGTGTAAAAAGGAGTATTGAATTGTTGGTGTTGTGTTTGTGTGTTGAGTGAGGGAATTGCCATTTGTGAATTTGTGAAAGTTTTGTGGAATTAGGTGCTGCACATTGAAGCTAAAGTATGAGAGTGTAGTGCAAGGATAACCAACCGTAAAGGGGAAGAGTGGTGTTTCAATTGTGAAGTAGAATTGTGTAGTGTGTGCATTTTCGGAAATTGGAGGAAACACAATTATCATTTTTCAGATTTGAGATCAGAATTGAAGTGTACATTAAGAAGTCAATTTGAAATTTCAAAACACACATTAAGTCATAATTAATTGTGTGTCATTTGAATTTGAAATAACTTCTTACCATTTGTGGAATCTTGCACTTATTGAGCTCATTTTGAATTTAAAAGTTGAGCTGCCTTTTTCATTGAAGTTGTGGTTTGATTTTTGTGTAAAAGTGGGGAAGAGCACTATGACTTGAAGGTGTGTGTGTAGAGTTGTGTTTTTGTACATTTAGTGAAGGGTGTATGTAATTGGCGTTGGTTCTTGTGTGTGTTGTATAGATACTTGTTGTTGGTGACATAAATAATTGTGGAACCGTGAGCTAAAAGGGAAGTTGTGTGGCGGTGAGTTGTGTATTTTGTGCTTGTGTTTAAGTGCTACCCATTGTGAAGTTAATTAGTGTGAAACCAAAGTAAGAAAAGGAAAGTTGAGTAGTGGAATTTGAATTCAAACAAAACAATTAAAGTGTAAAAGTAATTAAACTCATTACTTAACACTTATGGTTGAATTTAATTCTTAACTACTTAGAAATAATTGTGTGTACTTCATTTATTTAACTTTATTTGAAGTACTAATAAACATTTCTTGTATTGGTTGAGTGTGAGCACCGTAGGTGTGTAAGGGTGTGTTGTCATGGTGTGGTGAAGTGTATTGTGGTTGTTGAAGTTAGTAAGCAAAAATGTCAAGTGAGTTGTATTTATCTACTAACGTATTGCGTCAGGATATGACTTCTTTTCCAACCGTTAATGAGGGATAAAGAGAAAACTTGTTCCATTCTTCTTGTAGGGTACAAGGAAACTTGTGCGTAATCATTATTGATTGTGGTAGTTATACTAATGTTGTAGCTGCATCATTAGTATCTAAGTTGAAACTTGAAACCATCCTACATCCTGAACCCTATATATTACATTGGTTAAATGATAAGGATAGTCTTTGTGTGACCCAAAGGGCTAGGGTACCTTTCAGTATAGGGGACAAGTACTATGATGAGCTTGAATGTGATATTCTTCCTATTTGTACATCCCATATATTACTTGGTAAACCATGGTCGTATGACAGGATGGTATTACATGATGGGTAAAGAAATACTTATATGTTCAAAAAGGATGGTAAACATATAGTATTGAACCCTATGTCACCATCAGAGGTCCAGAAAATGCAAAGATAGATAAAACAACCATCACAGATTCTTGAGGATCATAGCCACATGATCAAACCTTCAGATGACCAAACTGTGCAGACGCAGGTATGCCAACCTTCAAAGGTTCTTGAGGGCTCTAGTGACACGAGCCAACCCTTAGAGCATAAAATTTGTCAAACATCGATGTGCCAACCTTCAGAGGATCCTGATGATCATAGTCAGACAAACAGACCACCAGAGAGCCAAACTGTTCAGAGACAGTTATGTTCACCTTCAGAGGTTTCAGAGGATAGTGAGCAGTTGGGCCAACCATTAAGGGGCAATGAGGATCAGCACCATACAGATGAGTTAGAAAAAGAGGAAACAAAATCAATGGAATGGGTTAAGACAAGGGAGACATCAGTAGATAATGAGTCCTTATTTATGTTGTAGATGAAATATATCCTGAAAATGGGGGAGAGAAAACAATCACCTACTGTGGTATTTCAGATATTGGGATTCTGCAAAGATGCTTCTTCAGATGGATTGCTAGGAGAAAATAAAGTCTCTACTGCATTTGATCTGCTAGATTTGAGGACAAATCTTTTTGACGCTCGAGGAGATGATAGGAATCAAAATCCGATAAGACTTATCATTAGGGCAAGAACTAAAGGATTTCGAATCTTGGCGATGAGGGCCCATTTTGAGCAAAGCGACCCTGGAATTATTTGTTTACTAACCTCTTTTATCTTATTCATGTATTATATATTCCAACAGGCACACTTATCATATTTTATAGGGCAATGGACAAACTCACTCAGACTCAGCTTGTGGGCTATCTATAGATCGACCTGAACCGGCGATGAGCTGGGCCGATGAATCCTATAGAAGAGCTAGCATGATGAAGACTATTTTCTTTTATTTTGTAATTGTTATTTGGACTATTTTATGTTGTATTTACTTTTGGGACACTTTCATTTTGATTGTAATTTTCATTTAGGACCGGCCACTCTAAAAATGGCATAGTTGTAATTTTATGCATTTTCTAACCCTGAAGGGAGCAAGTATAAATACTTGTTTAAAGTAGGGTTTGAGGAGGGCCAAAATTTTCATAATACACTTCGCATTTTCGTGAGAGGGCTTAGGGTTTTCCTAAATCCAATTTCTCTTATCAATTTCAATTTCCAATAGTTGAAATTGTGGCGAGTGTAACAAAGGACAATTGTGAGTAGTATCAATTCCTTCTTTGTTGTGTTTCCATTTCATCACTAGAGAGTCATATTTAGGGTTGATTTGGATGTTCTTGGTCAGATTTGTTATTGCAATTGTGATCAAATATCATGTTATAAGATTGTTTGTTTTAGTATTTGAAATCATCATCAATATTGGAATCATTTGTGACGTGAATGGTGATTGTTGATAGAGGATAAAATCACGACACTAGATCTGTTCTTCTTGGCATAATTCACGTGGATTTCATTTGTATTTGTTGTTATTTGGTGAAGTTTAACCTTGTTGGATTGTTGATTGCATCTTTGGTCCATTGGATTTCATCAAAATTCCAATAGGGTTCACACAATTTCTAGTCCAATTGAATCGGTTTATGTGTGTGAGTTGGGGTTTGTTTCTTTGATTCATTTGCATGTGCTTGGGCTTGGTTTTGAGCACATCACCATGACATGATTGTGTCTAGTGGTCATGTAACTTTGTGAAAATTTACATTCTTTGAGTGTTTTGAACACAATCGTGTCTAATAGTCATAAAACTCTTTGTGAAAAAAAAAAATTATAGTTGATTTTGACATGACTTTAACATCCTCCTGTCTAATAGTCGTATTATATCTGAAGAATGGTAGCATTTCAACACATTCTTTAGCACGACTGTGTTAATAGTCATGTCAAACTCATAAAAATTGTGACTTTTTTTTTTTTAACTAGGTGTAAAAATGAAAATAAATCTAACTAAATTAAACTAAACTAAGGAAAGTTAATAAAATAAAAAACTAAAGATAGGTTACCTCCCAAGAAGCACTTATGTTTAACATCATTAGCTTGACACACTTATCTTTTTCTAATTAGGTGGACAAGCATGAAAATTGTGGCACTCAACTTATGTGAATTTATCCAGACCCTTTTTCTTGCCATGAGTGAAATGTTGTAGAATTAATTTTGTATAAATACCATCTTACACATAAGTAGAATTAAGCAGGTTATATGTATTTAAAAAATAGCAAATATTGTTACTCTTATGGGGTTGTTGAATCACGCCAAGCGTCTTAAAAGTTCTTTATTCATCCTCAACTTTTAGTGTTAACATTTGATTTTCTACATCTATAATTTCCCTAGAAGTAGTTAGGAAAGGACAACTTAAAATTAGTGGTACTTCAATAGCCTCCTTTATATCTTGGATTACAACGTCCATTGGAAAAATGAATATACCTACCTTAATCAACACATCTTTAATAATGCCGATATGATACTTAATAGATTTATCAACTAATTGACTACTTAGATGTGTCAGTTTAGGGTTCCTTAATCTTAACTCTTTAAAGATATGAGATAGTATTAAATTTAACCTTGCGCCTAGGTCAACTAAAACTCCATTTATGGATAAATTGCTAATAAGACAAGGTATAATAAAAACTCCTTGGATCCTTCAATTTTTGTGGCAATTTATTTTACATCAATGCCAAGCATTTCTCACTTAATGTTGCAGTTGATATCTTTTCCAACTTCATTATGTTCTAAAGTAGTTCCTTTAAGTACTTAACATACTTGGGCATCTATGATAAGGTATCGACAAAAGGCAAGTTAATGTGTAATTGCTTAAAAATGCCAAGGAACTTATTGAATTGTTTATTAAAGCGGTCCTTCTTCGGGCATTTAGGACAAGGTATGGGTGGTTTATATTCCTTTACTTTTGGTGGCTCTATACTTCCTTTTTCCTTGACTTCCGCATATTTCTTTTATGATTGCCTACTATTTTTCTGATCAACTTTCAATTCCTTTCCACTTCTAAGGGTTATTACTTTCACTTGCTCTATAGTTATCGTCTCGATGTTTCTTGGTAGTGTCCCTTGCTGTCTTGCAACTATCATCTTCACAAGTTGACCCATTTGATTTTCTAGGTTATTGATGGAAGTTTCTTGATTTCTTAGAATAGTTTCAATGTTCTACAATCTAACTTTGTTAGTTTGAATATACTTAGTTAAAAGTTCTTCCAAATTTGATTTCTCTTCATGTGGTGAGTGGCATTAGAATCCTAGTGGTGGCAAATTCATCTTTTGTTCATTTTGATTTTGGTTACTCCAAAAGAAATCCAAATGATTTCTCTATCTTGGATTGTAGATGTTACTATAAGGGTTGTTTTGGGGCCTAAAGAGGTTTTCTAAATAGCCTGCTTGTTCCCATTGACCCTCTATATTGACTTCTCCTAAGCTGCATTTAGGATTGACAAAAAGTGCATCCAACTTTCTACTAATGGCATCAACCTTGTTGACTAAGGTTGTTACCACATCTAATCCATAGATGTCTGTTGCTCTATTCCTCACCCTAGCACCTTCCCATTAAGAACTATTTAAAGTAATGTCCTCAATCAAGGATTGTACCTCTTTAAGTGTCGTAGTGTTCAATGTTTTTCCTATAGCAGCATCTATCATTTTCCTTGATGATAAATTCAAACTATTATAGAAAGTTTGAATCTACATCTAAAGGGGTAAGTCATGATATGGGCATCTTCTTAATAACTCCTTATATCTTTCCTAAGTATCATATAAGGTGTTGACCTCTAATTTAGCATAGGATGATATGTCCTTCCTGAATTTAGTGGTCTTAGCAAGTGAAAAGTATTTTCCCAAAAACTTTTGAGCCATATCATCCCAAGTAGTCATAGATCCCCTTGGAAGCAAATTCAACCACTGTTTTGCTCAATCTCTTAGCAAGAACGAGAATAGTCGCAATTTTATCGCATGATCCAAAACTCCATTCATCTTAAAAGTGTCACAAATCTCCATAAAGTTAGATATGTGAGCATTGGGGTTCTCATCTTGTAATCCATAAATCTAGACGAACTATTGTACTATTTGTATAATGTGAGGTTGAATTTGAAAATTGTTGGTAGCAACAGATGGCTTGACAATACTCGAATTGACTCCAACTAAATAAGGTTTAGAGTAATCGGATATAGTCTATTGTTGGCTTTAGTTTTCATCTCCCATGATTTCGAACTCGGCCTCTTCCTCTTCTACCTCAATTCTTAGAGAAGATCCTCGATTTAGCTCATCTATTATTTACCAAACTGTTTTCCGTAAATGCTTAGCTATCCTTTTAATTTTCAAATAAAAAATAAGTGCATCTAATGGACTATTTTTTGTCATACACTACAAAAAAATAAAATAAAACAAGAAATAGAAAGAAAGAAAAAAATAGTTAAATTAATAAAGTGATTAGTGTTCTTAATATTGAAATCCTTAGCAATGGCACAAAAAACTTGCCTAGTATACTTATCAAATTTTGTAATATAGTGTATAAAATACAGATATTATCCCATAAAGATTACGAGTACTAATACTAACCTATACCCTATTATCTAACCGATAAATTGTAGAGTTTGATTGACCTAAAAACTATAATGAAATACTAAAGAACTAAGACTTTATTGAAAGATAACAAAAGCAAAGCAATTTAGAATTAATTTCAAGATGGTAAAACTAGTATCTAAACTTTGTTTCCCTTATGAATTATTATATAACATTAACAAAGAGTGTTCAAATCCTTTTTAAAGTTCATTAACCAGGGAAATTTCCAATTTAAGCTAATAACTTTCTTAAGCTTATTAACTCTAATCATAAAATTATGCATTTGAATCTCCTCACAATAGCATAATTCAAAGATCACATCAAAAAGGCAATAAATTCTCGTAACTAATTTAATTAAATCCAAAAAAATTATGCAACTCATCTCTAAGATTATATCAATTCTCTTCAAATATGTAAAATCTAATTATACATCAAATTTCTCAATCTTAATGTATAATATTAAATAGATAAAAAAATACCTTAGAAATATTAATTTAATTAAACTATAAAAAATACATGTATGAATCAAGAAACATAAGAATTCATTAAATAATGAAATAGAAATCTTAGTCATATAATAAACCTAGATTCCACAAGTCTAAGTACTAAAGAAAATTAAGTACTACTCATATTGGAAACCTAATTCTTCAATGATGTATAAACACGCATCATCAAGAAAATCAATTAAAACAAAGAAAACCCTAATTTTTTAACATGTAGAAAAGTAGCCATCTTATCTCTCTCTAAATCTTAAAACAACTTAGAAAAAATGTTTATCCCTTTTTTTGATGTTAAATCCTTTTCTATTTATATAATGCACGTAAAAAAAAAAACTATATGTTCTAGGCCAACACACTATCTAACACGGTCGTGCTTTATGTTGTGTCTAATTGATAAATCAAAATCATGTAAAACATGATGTTTTAGTAGGCATGGTCGTATCTAAATCAATTAAATAAAAAAGATACATGACCAATAAATATGGTTGTGCCTAAATCTCTGTGAAACTTCAAGGTCAGTAGGTTCTAAACATGGTCATGTTTGGTCATGTCTAGTTTCAAAACTTCATAACTTCTTCAATTTAGCTTTAAATTCAGTAAAATCATATTCATTTTCTTCATTTTTAATTCCACTATTCATCAAAGCCCTAAAATCAAAATATTACTTAATTAAAATTTAAATTCTTCAAAAATATGCCAAAATCAAGGAAAAAATATATCAAATCTCACTTAATATATATATATATATATTTATTTAATTGAGTACTTATCATTAGTTTTCTTCATTCCTTCTTCTCTCTATTTCTTGTTTGCGTCAAGTCTCATTCCTTTGTTGTCACAATGTACACAATAGCAAAGTTCATCAATTTAGTATAGCCATTTTATTATATTAGCAAACACTTACACTACATTATAAGTTGCATAGGCTTCCTCAAACTACATTTATAAGCTGTAATGATTAGTAATTGAGACCCCATATTTGTAAGCACATTTTGGAAGGAGTTTTTTAATTTGCAAGGTGCTTTGTTAAGATTATCTACAACTCTGCCTTTAAACCTATAAGTAAACTAAAGTGGTTAGTAAGTGCCCAAAGACCTATTTGAGACGTATGATAAGAGAACAACATAAAAATTGGATAACCTTAGTAGAATGGTCATATCCACACAAGTATTAAAAAAAAAAAATCCCTTTTGAAATTTTATATAGGTATGGGAAAATCATAAGTAAGGGGGCTAGTATTTAGGGTCAAATTCAAATAGAGTATTGAACTTTATAGTGGTTAAAATTTCATATCGATATTACTCTAAATAGTTCAAGCAAAGAATTCCATTATTACTCCATTATGGATATTAACGAATCATTTATTCAAATCACTTAACATATTTACAGAATAATAATGATCTTTTATTTGAATCATCGAATATAATGATGATTATTTGATTTTAACCACTTAGTATAGTGTCAATCATCTATTTTAATTACTTAAAAGTTCAATCCTCTATTTGAACTTGACCTTGAATATTGATTTCTTCGCTTGTAATTTTCTTATATGGGTACCCTCCAACAATACATCTTGGGTGACCTAAGGAATGATGCAGTAAACACTATGTTGAAGAATTGGAAGGATATTATTAAGGGAAAAATTAACATTTAAAATTAGGTTTAAAGAAAGAATTAACTTTTCAAGTGCTTAAAATAGATTACTAACATTATATTAAGTGGTTAAAATAGATAATCAAATTTTCAAGTGGTTAAAATTAATTATCATTGTTATGCAAAATGTTTAAAATATATTATCAAACTTTCAAGTACTTAAAATGAAGAATCGATGTTATGTTAAATGATTAAAATAAAAAATTAAACCTTTCAAATGTTTATAATATAGGGTTAGCATTAAATAAGTATTCAAATTGATAATCTTATTACTATTAGAGCAGGTTTGGGAAGGGTTTTACCTAAACCTACCTCTATAAGGTTTAACATCTTCTAAAATCATATAAAGTTTTTTCTCTTATTATTAAAACATACCTTTATATGGTCATTATGAACTTGATACTTGACTTGTCATACCTTAAATACATAAAATATTTTATTTCACTTTTGCATACTCTTAAAGGATTTTTATAAATAAATACTCGATATACTTGTTAATTTTCCCAATAAAAATATGCAAGATGAATTCAATGAAATAGTCACATTGTTGTATGTAATTGTGGGGACTAGGATAAGGATTGCATAGGTTAAGAGCAATATTATTGTTAATTTATTACATGTTATCAAGTCGAGTTTCTTATCATTTTGTTTTTGTAATCCCAAAACTTGATCAAACTATGGAGTTTTGAATTATGTCCTAAGACTTGTTAAAAACCTTTAGTGTATTACTCTATAGGATTTTTATTGAGTTAGGTAGATATAGTGCCCTATAATGACCTACTCCATTACATCTTTAGTCACAATCATATAAACATGCTTCGTTAACTTAATTTTATAGTATTATAATAATATAATTATACAATCCTCCAATTAAACTATTTAATATAAAATTAATATTCTATTTTAACCATTTAAAAAATTAATCTTTTATTTAAATTTGGCTTTTAATACTCATCTCTTCACTTATAATTTTATCCGTTATTAGTTTACTGGTATTTCACCAAAAGCAACAATCATGCAAGAAAAGGAGTGGAAAGGACCTTCCAGGTAAGGGGACATTGTGTTGTTGAAGAAGACGAGCACGCAAAGGATGTTGGGAAAACAGAAACTGAATCATAAATGGTAAGAATATCACCTTCTCCTATATCGATTTGCACCAAACCAAAATTTCTTCCACATTTTACCACCCCAACAAAAAAAAAAAATGAAGTCTTGACATTAAGAACTTAAAATATTAAACTACAGCACCACCGATCCACACTAGAAAATTTGTTTATGAAATAATTGTACAGAATGGAACCCAGTCCATAAGTGCACTATTTTAAATTGGAAGATGAGAGTTGAGAGCATATCACAAATGATACAAATTGACATCAACCGACCGTTTAAAGAGGTTAGTAGGAAGTTAAAATCTTCAAACAATTCAACGTGGGAGAGTAGTGTTTGGCTTTACATTAAACAAACCGAAAACCCATCCGCTACGAAAAGAAAAAAAGAGAGAAGAAATACGGCATATGGAAGTTGGATGGATTCAACCCTATCCTGTCATATCATATTATATCATGAATGGAATCGATGGGATGGATTGTTATATTGGATTTACAGTTTGACCATGCCAGCCTGTATAGCATATCGTCAAGAGCATATTACATATAATTATTTATTCTTTTTCTAGTTTTTTTTCGTTTGTTTGGTTATATTATTAGGAGAGAGAAACCTCTAAAATTTTTTTAAAAAAAAAGGAAAAGAAAAAGAAGGGGAGAAAAGGACGCACGGAAGCTGCTCACTAAAAGACAAAGTTTAGTAGCAGAATCGGGGGACGAATGGTACTCCTATTTTTGTCAGTCCAGCCTGTCAAAAAACCCACCCTCATAACGGCCATCCGCTTACCTCCACGTGTCGGTAACTCAGCCGACTCCACCGCCTTACCTGTTTAAATTTATTGCGCTTCACCTTCCCAACTGCTCTTTAGATGTTTCCTTGTAGTTGCTTCTCGGTCTCCTTTTCCGTTACTCTTCTTCAATTATTGTATTATTATATGATGTTTTTATTTTATTCGGACGTAGACAGATAAGTTAGATAATCTAATAATTATATATTATCATATAAATAATAACCTTCTCTACCTCAAGCATTCGTTATTTACATAATATATATATACATATATATTTGATAAACAACATCAATATCCACTAAAAACTATAAAAAAATATAAACTGAATCTAAATTTTTAAAACTCTACGTTAATACTCTAAAAAATGTCAACATATGAAGGTTTTAGAGCATGTACAGTATTAAGAACTGTACAAAAGTCTTTAGTATGCCACGTCAGATTCCTAAAAGCCTTTCATTTTTAAGAATCTATTTTATTATTACTTTTATTCTAATACTTTATTTTTTTGTGAAGATGATTTTGTATTAATATAAGAAACTAAATTAACATTTTATTTATTATTATTAAGAAATTTATCAAAAAGTTTAAAATTAAGAAAGCTGCTTTTCGAAATTCTCTATAAAAGGTTTCGATTCTACTAAGGTGTGTGCATCAATGGTGAAGGAGCAAGGACATGCAATCCTTACCTTTGGGAATCTCATCAAGAAGTGAGTATTGTACAAGCTCTTATCTAGTATAATACTTAATTAATCTTTTATATAAATATGAATTTTTAATAAATTAATTCATCATTTAATTTAAAAGATTTTTTTTTAACTTAGTGAGTGATTTCATATGTAGATATGTGTTAAATTAGATAATAAGTTATTTTTAAAAAATAATTACAATTGCATATTGATATGATATATTGAATTGGTACTGTGGTTAGGAATAAATTTGTAATGTTTATATTTTTTTTTACGGGATGAGAGTACACTATTTTTGAATTTTAAACTTTCCATAATTTTAATGATTTTACTATTTGTAACTATAATTTATCTAATTTTTTTTGCTAAATCAACTTCCCAATAAGTATCATCAAATAAATATTTTAATTTTACTTTGATGATTTTATATGCAATATTAATTATTGCTCTGATATGTAGTATGATTGCTAGTGGAGACAATGAATGATGTCCCTGACAAGAAGCTAGAAACTTAGCTAGATCTATCTAGGCATTTTCATACATTATCAAATTAACTCACCATCAGAATATATATATATATATATATATATATTAATACCCAAAAGCAGTTGCAATAATACGACATAATTCATCAGAAAGCAAACCAAAATTTGTTCCTAAGACAAATAAACCATAGAAATGATTCCGTTTCCCATGGTTTATATCATTGCAAGCTAGATATTAAGTTTTGAAGCCGAACAGTGGTTCCAGGACCACTGCGTACCGTTCAAGGTCTACTACCTAAACCCCTGGAACTGGAACGCATGCCAGAAGTGAGACTATTTGTACGAACTCCCTAATACTTGTGAATAGTGCCTGACATCTATCGATGAGCTATAGCTTAACATTGACGTGAATCAGAAACGAAACACTTTATAAACTGTTATTAAATATTTATTTTTATAATTAATAATTTAAATTTTAAAAATATTAATTTATTATTTATAAATTTTTAAACATCATTTATAATACCTGAATAAATTAATTATTTATAAAAATAAATAAAGTTTAAGTAATTAATTATAAAAAGAATAAAATTTCAATAATCAATCAGAAAAATACTTAAAATTTTAAATAATAAATTAATAACTTTAAATTTTCAATAATTAATTATAAAAATAATAAAATTAAAATACTAAATATCACGCTCATCCTTTATGAAAAAGATCAGCAATAATGGAAGGCTAGGCTACCGGTAGAAAACCAGAAAGAGGTTAAGCTAAAGATTCAAAAAAAAAAAAAAAAGAAATTAAATAAACCCAGAAAGCAACAAAAGCAAAACCCATAAAAAAAGCTTTATTTTTCTTTTTCCTTTTAAGGGAAAAAAATTGAAGTTCAACGCGGGAAAACAGCTGTCTGATAACACCCTCTCTCTCTCTCTCTCTCACGTGGCATCCTCACCTATCCCTCACCTAATGTTGTCCCGTAGCCGTACTATCACGTATGGGGGATAGAGCCGATCACGTGACAGAGTGCACCGCACGGGTGCACCGCGACCCACCCCAGGTCCAACAAAGCAGGGTCTTATACTCTCATGTCCGACCGCAGGCGGTAGCGGGAACATGGCCTTTCTGATTTTGAACCATAAATGCTGAAACGATCAAGTTAACATTAATACTCATACACCTTTTTCAAATTTATTGACTTTGTATGCTATAAACAATGACCTAGATAGGATTGCTATCCAGGAAGCTGTCACATAAATTTAATGGGTTCCGAAGAGTTTTCTTTCATCTTTCTTTTGGTAGTAATTATAAAAAAAAAAAAAAGAGATTTAAACATAATTTATTTTGTTGGAAGTCAAATATTAGTATTAATATCATTAGGTTAAAAATACCTTAACTAAAGTTAGTAATTCGTGTCAAAGGATCATATTTATATCTTTATTTGGTATTGAATCCATATCAATATTAAAAATATATTAAATTAAATTAAATATAAATAATAAATAATAAAGTTATACAATAATTGTATTTATTCATCTTATAAATATGTTTTTATTTGATGTATTGTGTTTTCTCTGTGTTTGTAATGTTGTGTGTTGTTTAGTTGTACCATACCAACAATTAGTAGCAGTAATATTTAAATATTTTACCCAAAAAAAATCATTTGCAATAAAAGTTATGAAGTCTCCACTATCTTCTAAGTATTCAACAAATCCCATTCATTAAGATACCCATTAAAAGTTATTAAGAAGAATAATAGTATAAATTGGTTTCTTGAAGATAATACATGTACGAGCATCATAGATGTTGCGGCATTTAAGAAGCTTTAAATATATATATACCATACCCGAGGTCAACCCAAAACATAGCTGTTTCATGATATAACAGGTAACCAATTTATGGACGGAAAGTAAGAACAACACTGAGTTTACTAATTGAAGTGAGCACAATGGTTTCCGAAGATCGTCCAAGGTCCCCACGGTTCTAACGCTTAGGTTCATCCACGTCATAAAGTAGTTAATTTTTTTTTTAAGTTTTTAATTTATAATCACATATTTTGTATGTATATATAACGATGGTTCCGGAACGGATATTGGTGGGTCGAAACAGTTTATGTGTGTAGCTTCGGAAAGTCTTTAGTCGATTCCAATTTTTTTTAAAGGCAAAAAAAAAAAAAAGAAAGAAAGAAAAGGAAAAACGCAATACTTCCTAATTCTAAAAACTAAAATCAGCAGAATTCTAATCCTTTTACGTTTCTATATTATTAAATAAAATATCACTATTTTTATACCTTCGATATTTTTTAATATATTTTTTCCCTTCGTGTTACTATATAGTCTTTATCTTCATATTAAACAAGATTTGATAGGTGGATAATGTTGTACAATATTATCAAAGGTTAAATCAGTCATCCATCTTCCCATTTTCCTAATTTTATGCAAACCGTCTTGAGAATACTTTATTCATTTCTCCATCTTTATAAGTCAAATGTAAATGAGATATATTTCTTTTTTAAATGGCTTATATATATATATTCTTACAGGGCATCGTAATATGTATGACCTCAATTCAGTAATTTTAGATGCATACTATTTTGTTTGAATCAAGCGGTAAGTTTAAAGCGTCAAAGCTTTTGTAGAGAGCAAACCAAATCAATCCATAGATAAAGTTAAATTAAACTATATATATATATTATTTGATTTAAAAAAATTATTGGAGTAAAATTAAAAATTAATTATTATTTTAAAGAAATAATTTAAATTAAATCAAACTATTTTTTAAAATAATATTTTATTTACAATTAATTTTTTTTTACTGTAATATAATATTTAACAAGGACAACTAGCCAAATGTCTTTTGAAATGAGAGGGTGAATTGAAGGGGGCATTCGACGGAGACTAGGGAGCCATCTGGATGGGTAAGAGAAAACTACTACTGATCACAAAATCCTCCCGCATCCGTTCGATTGCAAGGCCTAGTGACTCGCTCGAGGTCGCCATCCAATTGCGCATACGACCATACGAAGCATCACAAGACCACTTTTTTTTTTTTTTGTCCTTAATATTCTGTGTCTTTCTAATTTCTCTAAAGTATTTATGTTCTTGCCTTTGTTATAAATTAAGTTATATTAAGCTTTTCTTTTCAGTTGTGAGAAAGTATTACACATTTAAACCTATTGTTGAGTTTTTTTTCTCGATTATTTTTTATATCAATCTTTAGATTATAGAGAACATGAATTGCTTAATTATAAGTAACGTCAATTAAATAATCCTGATATTAGTTCTCATTCCAATAAGTAATATCCTAGAATGTGAGAGATGGTATCCTTAAAATTATTATTATATAAAATTCTAAAATAGTAACGCTTAAGTATTGTATCTATCTCTAAAAGAATAATATATAAAAGACTAAACTAATTAATTGGTTTACTAATTAACTCAACCATTGTATTTTTTTTTATCATACATAAGAATCTACTAGCTCCTATAACTAACTTAGACTAGTGCGTTTGTAATATCAAAAGCAAAAAACATTACATTTAGCATCCTTCACATAACAATCATGTTCATTACAAGCAAGTAAGCTAATACTGCAATATAAGCCCCTAATGATCTAGCTACTCATACTTATGAAGCTCACAACAACAAATATGCTATAAAAACTTCAAAACAAGTGTTCAACATAAGTAACCTAAGATCTATTATCAATGAGAAGCATTACTCAACAAAACTATTCTAAAACTATAGTTAATTTCTCTAATAATTATTATTATACCTGCTTTAAATAGCAAGAACAAGTTTCTTAAAACACAAAATTAAAACCTAGTGTGATGATGTTGGCACTGTTCGGATGAAAATGATTAGTAGTTGGGACTTTATCTTCAGATTCATTTGAAGGAAGCCCTTCCTCCAGTGTAGCTCGATGTTCTATATGGTCAGATGAAGTGCTGCATCGTCCTATTGTGGTATTTTCATCTAGGCATTTACTCATGGATTACTCTAACATTTAGTGCTCTTTATTTTCGAATACTTGATCATTTTCAGGACTTATTGTACCTACAAAGCACATGGAATACATCAAATAAAGGATAAAACTTGGGATTTCACATGCAAAAAAAAAAAAAAAAAACATAATTGAATTTACAAGAGTAAACAAGAACCCTTCTTATAACAAGTTGGAGCCAATGTTGAAGAAGCCCCATAGAATCGGAGGCACCTATAGCTCTTTTATTTAAATTGGACACAAAAATATGCTCCTAGTAGATTCATGACTAGACTTCAACTCATGTACCAAGACCAAAATGGAGCCGAGCTAATCTTCCAAACCACGAACCCGATTGGAGCCTAAATTCTCACTCTCATTTCCCACTCCTACTTCATTTAAATGCAAAGTGAGCCTCAGTTTGTGCAAATCATTCGAGGTTCCCTAGGATTTCCAAACTTGAGATTAATTCAATGCTGTTTTGGCTTCGCTTATGGAATTCTTGTTAAGTTATGCCTTTTTACCTCTAAAATAACAAACAATATAATATCTAAGCTCAGGAAAAAAAAACAAAACATTTTGAACATGCATTATAGACTCATGAAGGGAAACAGGAGGTTAGGGGGATGCCACCAACGTAGAGTTGAGGGCAATATTGTCAGCTCCTCGAGACCATATAAACATGAGCATGTTAGCTTTACTTCCAATCGAGCCTAAGTGTAGGAGTTGACTATTGGCATTTTAAATACTCAAGTGTTAACCCTCTGAATCCAAGAAAATCTCCAGGTATTAGAGACTCACCAAAACATTAGTGTAGTTTAACTTGAATTCCACTTTCAATTGGCGGTGGATGTTCACTTTAAATTCATTTTAATTATTCTTATTCATCCCTTATTTTTCAAATAACAATTAAGTCATATAAACGATAACGATCCCAAAGAATGCCAGTAGAGTCCACAGTAAAGAAAGCTACTCCTTTATGCTTACCATTGATTATAATAATAATTATTGATTATTGGTTATTTTGAAGTCCTCAGTAAGAGAGAGTCCAATTGATAAACATCAGCGGACCTAACTTGACTTTTAGCCAGCAGGGGCATGAAAACATGTTTCCAAGACATAGCTTTTAAAGTAGAAATGGCCAAACAAAGACAACTCAACTCGTAAAAACTTTAATGGGTTGCCAAGACAGCGTGCACGAGCATTTTAGGTGACCTCTAGTCCTCTCTCTAGACTATAGGATCACATGCTTAATCTTTATGTTTTTGCGGTAGGTCCCCCTCTCGCACACTCTCAAGTCTCAAGGTCATTAGAATTCGAATTTAAATTTATACCAATCGAGGGATCTGTATATTGTGTATTTTGCATTTCATGTATAATAAAATAAAAAAATTAAACGATGTACAAAATATATTATACATACATGTATATACATTAACAGACCAAACAATAATTGAAGAAAACAAATAAGCTAATGTAGTGGTCGTGCCTTGGGTTAAATGCCTTTTTGAAGCAATGCAATGCCTCAGATTCTCACTTCTCTGGGATCCAAGTTGTGCATCTTTCCTTTTGCTCTTTATCAGCCTTTTTGTAAAGCGTCAGTACCCTTCAGTACACGGATTACAGAACAAATGATAAAACTTTAACAGCATTTATTCCTGGAAAATGGCAAGTGGACCTGTAAGTGGCTATATTTCGGCTGATCAATCACGTGGTCAAGAAAGGAAGACGATGCTTCCTACATTACGAAGCCATGACAAGCATAACAAACGACGAAAACAAGAATCATTTGGATGGTGAAAAAAGTTACTAAAGTTAGCTTTAACAGATCAACCTAAAACCCTAAAGTGTGATTATTACTAGTTTTCACCACGCAAGGAATAATCAAACGAGTCATTTAAATAATCAATCGAACCGAAAAGTATACTAGTCTCCACTCGTTCTTCTTCATTAACTTTCTCTCTACCCAAACAAGCACTATGGAAGTATCAATTTTTTAGAGATAGAATATTGTATGAAGAAGAATATGCAAGCTTTCATGCGCAATAAGTTTTCGTTGATTGCTTCTGTTTCTCCCTAATTAGAAGTGGATCATAGAAACTTAACCAAATGTATTCTCATCTTGTCTCATTGATTGCTTCTTCTTCTTTTTTTTCTTTGTGAATTATAACTAATATGTAGAGCACCATGATATGGTAGGATTTTCTAAACAACTCCCTGAATTGGTCATATAAAAGAATGGAAATTTGAGGGGGAAATGTGACAAAAACAATTTATCTAAGACCGCATATCTTACGAGATAGATAAATACCCTATATCTATATAGTTAATTAGTTTCATCTGGAGTTTACTTGGAAATAAACCAAAATTAATTGATACTTTTAATCTAATGAAGTGTATATTTATCATACCATTTCAATAGTTCAATTTAAGTTAGGAATTAGACATTATTTATAAATTCACAAAGAGTGATACATTCAATCTATATCATCATCAATATATATTAAATGCACTAATCCACTCATATAGGGTAATATTCAGATAATCTTAAACCACATCAAGCAACTGAATAATTGTTGTACTTCTCAATCAACAAGATTTATCCTTATAAAGTTATTTAAGAGTACTCATTGTTCAAGTTGATTGATGTATGAAACTCCATTTTTGAATGTTAGAAGCCATCACACTTGTTTTCATTAAAATACTTAATGCAATATAGTGCTTCGAGCATTAGATTATGATAATGATACCACATTGTTGGGATGGATTTTAGGTTAAAAATTATAAAACATACAAAGAGATATAACAAGTAAAATAGTAAGTATATCTCATGGATTTTACGTTAGAAATGCCAAAAGGGTATGGCAAAAAAAAAAAAAAAAAGAACAAGAAGAAGAATAAGTAGATCACTACAATGCAAATAGTAATAATATAATCAATCGTTTCTCAAGACATTTATTTTTTTCAAACCATTCCACTCTCATTTATCCTATCAAATGCACATCACATCATATATACATGTATAATAAAAGGCTGCAACACAATAAAGGACATAGGCTCAAACATAAACAATAGAGATTGACTAAGTCAATGTGACAATTGACCATGACCTTATGCAATATTGCTCTAGCTTTGTACTTGTAGATTAAGATAATTTGATCGTATTGGTTATATGTGTACGATGTGTGTCTCATGTTACATGTAGTCCATAGGAGTAATATAGACTCATTAGTAACAAAGAGTGAGAAGGATGGGAAGATTGCCTGCACTATTAACGAGCTCAAACACACATGATAGGTAGAGGAGCTTAATATCATTGACCTTACTATTCTTGAGGAGAAGAAAATGATCTTTTGTAATAGTAATTTGATAGCACAACAGCACTTGTCTTAATTTCTCATTTGCTAAATGAGGTGGAACTCTCAGGCATTTGTATAGTTTAGCTATTGATAAGACCAGTCGGATCGCATTGACAATCAATAATTCATATGAGTTTTTCTATTAATGGACCCTAACATGGGCTTGAACAAAAGATAGGTAGCTCTTAACTTACCTATCTTAGAAGCAGTCTCCATTAGGAGTGCGACACATAGGAAGGCGATTCCTTAAGTAAGTTCCAATATGGGACTACCATTTTTTATGCCATGCTCCCAATAAAAGACATTACTAAGATAGGTACACCAAGGGCATACCTAGCATTTACTCTATGGGGTTCCTCTTGAGTCTGAATCCATAGAAGGTTTGTCTAAGTGCATAAGTTTTTTTTTAAAAGATTAAAAGTAGACAATTTAAATCCAATATGACGACCTATACTTCAAACCCACCATATGCCATATCAATCTTAGTCATCTCAAGATTCATAAACTTAACTTTTTAAGCTCTATTGCACTAATCCAAATAGTCAAATCTAGATCATTATTGAATCTGAAGCCTAATAATCAAATTTATCCCTCTATAATATTTTAACCAACTCCTTGCTCTATAGATTTGATTCTCATATCAACACCACATTTTGTGGCTCCTTTAACTGATCTAATAGGATTTAAGTCATCAACATATATGAAAATTATTACAAAATTGATTTAGGTTTCTTTTTAAGGTAAATCCAACTCATTTGGTTAAAATGACACCTATTTTAGTAAATGTTCACTATGACTATTATACTATATTATTTTAACTTATGCTAGGATTTCGTCATATGATAAAATAAATTGCTTTAAAATTTAAAATACATATAGATTATAGAATGTCATTGTGAATCGTAGCTTATATTAGGTATATAAGCAGTGATTAACCTAAGGGTTTATTGTACTTTGACACCTTTATGTAAGGTAGAATCTAGGTTTTTTTTCCTTAGTGATAGTGAAAAGTTCATTAGTCATTTTATAGCTAGTCTATAAAATCATATATAAAATTTCCACCTTAAACGGCTCTTTGTACAATTTTCTTTCAAAGTCATTGCGCTCTTTTCTTGTTCACTTAAATCCTCACAAAACTTTATGTAGATATTAGTCTAGCAATCAAATGGATCTCCAAATTGAACCAAAATATAATTTTTTTTTAAGTATAAATTTAGTTCTTAATGTTTGCCACCTTTTCTATTTCAATCCTAAACGTTTAATTTTTTTTATTTTAGTCCTCAATGTTTATAAAATTTTGCAAATAAGTCTATTGTTAGTTTATTGTTAATTTTTTCGTTAAGATTGACACGTGATGCGGTCTGATTGGTCAAAATAATTTATTGTAATCAATCAGATTATGCAACGTGTCATTCTCTAACTGAAAAATGAATGCCATCGCTATAATGACTCATTTGTATACGTTAAAAACTTGAATGCAAAAAATTAAATGTTTAGAATTCAAATAGAAAATGTAGCAAATGTTAAGAGCTAAATTTGTACTTTTCCCATTTTTTTTCCTTTCAAAATTTAGTTTGGAAAATTACTTAATTAAATTAAATTGAAAATTTGTAATTGGTTTAAAAAGAAAAGCCAAACTAAATTGAAATAACCAAACATAATCTCTTAAAAAAAAATAGTAATATTTTTACTTGTGATTAAACATATTATTTCTTTGTAAAAAAAACTTAAAAAGAAATTTTAGTTTATACTTGCATTTGGCTTTTAAAACAATAAATTATTAAATTATGTATATAAGTCAAGTTAATGTTTATACCACAAGGTAGCTTCATAAATAAAATTAGTTTTTAAGACACTTAAATTTTCTTACTTGCATAAGTAGTGGATTCATTAAACATCTTAAATGGTAAAAATGCACGCTATTATGAAAAGAATTTAGTACTTATAATATGAGATTATATGCTATGTTTGTAAATTTTCTTAGATAATAAATTATGATTCAATGCATGAATCAAAATATACCACACCTAAGTTTTATGATTATGGTTTAAAATGATAAAAAACCGATTTGTATTTTATGGTTTGGAATAGTTTGTAGGGAAAATCAAACCAAATTATATGTATCCACCCTTAATAAATATGAAGATGGAGTTTTTCATTCAAATAAGTAGTGAAAATACTGATTAAATACATATATGAGATTTTCATGTATTATTGGACTCATAAGATATGATAGAGTAATTGAATCTATATCTTTACTTAATGTGTTTTTTCATTTTTGTAGTCTTTTCGTGGTCTTTCTAAAAATCCTTATGTTACAAGTTGTGCTTTGTATTTTATAATATCATTGTTCTCATTTCGTTTATGTACAAATGCTCATTTAGATCTCACCATTTTGATTTATTATTTCCATGCAAATTCTTCAACAAGTTTAGGTTCAAAATCTTCGTATCCTTTCAAATTATCTAGAACTACAATTCACCAAAGACATTATGAAAAATTTAATTCAAACTTCTATTTATATTGATAAGATTTACTAAATTATCCCTTTTTTAGGGATTCTAATTAATATCATCACCAATGATCAATTATCATCGTTTAACTCCTTAATGTAACCATTTTGATTCTTTAATGCTACTATATTTCGATGATGCTTATCTTTGCAACTAATTATAACATGAGATTTACTAGATAGAATTAATCCTCTTCTATTTTTTTAACAATTTTATGCTAACAATTATGCTAGAACTTTAAGACAAAATACTTTGGTAATTAGATTTAGGTAGATATTGGGTACAAATGTATCCTAATTATAATCTTCGGGGGCAACTCTATGGTGTTATCATTATCAACAATTTTTATAAAAATTGTTGATAAGTTTTTATGAAAAATATCAATAACTTTATGAAAAATTATAAATATAGACAAGCTTATTTATTCTAAATTTTATTGACAAAGAAATATTCGCTTAGTTGTCACAATATTTAAACTAATTAGATCTATAAAAATGGACTTGTAGTAGTGGAATCATAATACAATGGATTAATAGTAGGCAAATGAGAGAATAGCAATGCTAGATCTAAAATTTTAATATGGTGAAAATAGTAATAAATATTTTTAAAATGTGATTGCCTCTTATACTAGGGTTTATTAAGGAATTCAAAGAAAGGGGCTTCGTTGGGAAATATTTAATTTATTTCATCAAAATAGCTACCACCTAACATTCTTAACTCAAAGACATAAAATTGAGTCTTTGTAACTTCACATACAAGCACACACGCCCATGCACACACACATATGTATCTTAAAAATTTTAATTTGTAAAAGGATGCAATGGTAACTCAAAGAAATAAAATAAAATGAAAAAAGGTTTTCACCTATGAATTTTGGGATAAATATCATAAGTGTCTGTATTTTCAAATTTAACAATTTAGCATATAAAACATTTATTTCTTTTGTAATTTAGTGCTTGCATTTTTAATTTGGTTATGAATTAAGTAGAAGTTTATACACTAAATTGCCAATAAAATTAAAAAAAAAATAGATACTAAATTGCAATCAAATTAAAATATAAATACTAAATTAAAAAATATATAAATATAAATGCTAAATTATGAAAAGTTGAAAGTATAGGTACTTATAGTATATTTATCTTTAAATTTTCATATTTTTTTCCCCTTTCCCCTTTACTCCCTTAGTTCGAACAAATATTATCCTGGTCCTTTTATTTCTTTTTATAATCCTTAACTCATTCTTTTTAAATGGTACTTTGGGGATTAGAAAGACCATCATCGAAGAAAAATAAAATTTTGTAAACCTTTTTGTGAGATTTATATACCAACAACGGATCTTTATTTTAAGTAAAATAAAGTTTTATATTTTATTAAGTATAAAGATCTTTTTCTATATTTTAAAAATCTCATAAAGTAGATTCTTGATTTTAAATTTAGTGTTAAAGACTACAAATAGAGATATTTTAATAGTATAAAAATGTTGTACTTCCATTAAGATGATTGGGTGTGAGTGAATATGTTCTTCCATTATAATCATCCCCAAAAGAAAAAACGAAATAGTTTATTTGTCCAAAGAAGTCGAGGGGACATAGATAACGGGGGGAACAGTTCGACCACGTTAACAATGGGAGTCAAATAGGGATGTAAGCGAGACAGGTTTGGGCCTGACTCAGCAATCTTGTTACCCGTCCCTTTATCCTATAGAGATTCCTAAACCCAGCCCAAATCTTATAGGGTTTTTTCATGAAATACCTACTATCTATCCCAAACCCTATAAGGTTCTAATAAGCAACCCGAAACCTGTCCTAAACTCGTTAGAATTTTTTTTAAAAATATTTTATTATTAGTTTAAAATCTTTACTTATTTATTATGATTATTTTTATAAAATATAGCTTATGTTCTTGGAAATAAATAATATTTATTTAATCATATGTATTTTAATATTATTAAAAAATCTACATGTTAGTAAATAAAGTTATTGATGTAAAAACATTTTTAATTATAATAAAATAAAATTACTGAACCAACCATATAACTTAATAAATAACACAAAAAATAAAATATAGTTAACAAGTCTTAATAGAGAGAGAAAATTCTAAAACATATAACAAATGCATTAATCTTATATTTTTTGGAATTCTTACTTAACAATTGACTCTTATAGTCTTCAAATCTTATCTTCTTCATCACCTATCTTTGAACCTATCGAAAGGGGGAAAAAACCCATAAAACACATTAAAGATTAGGCAAAGTCTTAATAGAGGCCTTTAACTTGGAGAATTCTTAAAACCCAAAATGCTCTCTAAGTAAACTTCTTGAAAGCATTTATTTGTATGCATTAATTCACAATGTACACTAAATCCCTAAGCTAACAACTAATTTGCTTAGAGATTTCTTAGTAGCCTTAACTTTTACAAAGCAGCACATCATACATAGTAACTTAGGGTAGATTGCAATAAGTGACTACTTGACTAGATAGTATTCCACTTGTGCAATGGGTGTATAGGCTAGTCCCCTCCTATCGCAATGGTGTGGGGGTCAGAGGCTGTTGCCCCTTGGCCAAGTAGAAGAAAGTTCAATGTAAAGCTTTTTTGTTGTTAAGTTATAGCAGTATTAAGCAACAAAGATATATTGACCATGGGCATCCAACCGACGACCATCATATACTGACAACCATCTTATAAGATTAACAACCTTTACTTTAAATATCAGGTTTTCATAAATTTAACATAACATAAAAAGCTCTTTTTATCATCAGAAACAATCTGATTTCCAACCTCTCAACTATTAATCCAAACCAAATAAGATTATTAGAACAAAGAACTGAAAAAAAAAAAAACTTTAAACTAAACTAGGAGAGTGAGAGTGACGGAGACGAATGAGACAACGAAGGCAATGGAGATGACTGAGGCGACGAAGACAATGATTGAGACAATGGAGGCAACGGAGATGACCAAGACAACGGACGGATGAAGACAACGACCGAGATGACGAAGATGACCAAGACGATGAAGACAATGATTAAGATGATGGAGACAATAGAGGTGATGGAGATGATCAAGATTACGGAGACAACGATTGAGACGATCGAGACCATCGAGACGATGGAGATAAAGACTAAGACTACTGAGATGACCGAGATGATGACCATGAGACGACAGACGAGCCGGCCAACGATAGTCGATGAGTAACCGACGACAGCTTGCATAGTTGAGATCGAGACGATGCGTGACCGACAGGCGACAACAGCTTGCACAAGAGGAGGAAGACAATGAGATTGAGCGAGACGAAGATGATGAGTGACCGAGGGTTTCACTGTTTGTGGCTTCTTTTGATTTTTTTTTTTTAATTGTTGTGCTTTGTGTGGATGTCCTTGTAGTTGATTGTTTGAGTGTTTGAGTTTGACGACTAACGAGGGATTGGGGGAGTTAGAGTTTGAAAAGTGAGTAAATGTGTGACTGTAAGTAGTATAATTATAAAATTAGAATGAATGTTGGATTATGGCATGGTATAATTTATTTTTTTTTTCAAAATTTTTTATTAAATATATAGTAATATTTATTAATTAAATTATATATATATATATATGTATGTTAATGGATTAGAGTTTCCAATAAGTTTAATATTTATTTTATTATCCATTCTAAATTTTATAGAATTTAAAAAAAAAAAGAAGTCATAATTCGTCCCAAACCTTACAGGATAATACCTTATAGAATTTTTAGTAGGGGGATGAATCAAAAACCGATAATACTCGTCTGGCTTACATATTTAAAGTCAAAGTGGGGGCTAACCTGGAAATTTGTCGGTTTGATAGTGACACGGGACAAAGGCCGCTTTAACGGACCTAACGCCTAACGGTAGGAGTTTGTTTGGTTTGGAAATAAAAGAAAATAAAAAAATTGGAAAATGTCAGGCCAACTTGCAGCCAGCTATAACCCACTCAATTCAACTCAACTCAACTCACCCATCACATCACCTCGAGTTCCAAGAGAATTATTCCCTGGGGATTCACAACCGTGGGCCATTTTTCTCCACTATCCATTGAGCTACTTGTACGACCTATGCCTCTACCCTATATTTTCATCATCACTATAGTCTTATATTATATTTCTTGGGTAAGTTTGGATTTATTTGAAAAATAATTCATATAGATATTTATTTTTAGTATATATTAATTGTGATCAGTCACAAACTATTTTTGTATTTAGTAATGAGGCCTTGACAATTATATTTCCTCCTTATAAAATATGCTCAGTTGATAATATGCTTTTAAAATTTATATTTGTAAGCAAACACAAGAACCAAGTCTGAGTGTAAACAATTTAGCATCTCATCATGGTCTACTACGCGGATATTTATGTCTGGTTTGAATATTAGTAAATTAAAAGCATAGAGAGCTGTCAACCGTTAATTTTGGCTTTGTTTTTTTAAATGACTTGGGCCGTTGGTCGACCTTGAATTTGATCAATTCTACCAAGACTATTTTAAATGATATGGGTTTTAATACGATCTTTGCACACATTCACATAATTCAAATTCCAAGATAACACCGATTTGCACCAAATCATGTTTTTTAAAGGTGTAGTGGATGGGAAAAAAAAAGGAATTTTTTTTTAATGGACAGATTAAGTTAAGTTTTTTCCTCTTTCATTATACTTAAAATAAAAATAAAAAGCTTGGGAATTCTTTAAAGTTGTTTGGTTACTTATTGTAAATAAATGGTTTTATTATAAGAGGATGCAATGTATATAACCAGTGTGAGAGTGGATGTAAAATTGGATAAACTCGTAAATTTAATTAGATCATAATTATGATTATTTTTTCTTTAATCTGAAAATTATTTTGAAACCGACTTTGATGTCTCCCCTCTTCATATTCTTATTAATTATTACGAATTCAACCAAATATTTTTTTCTTTTTTTTTGGGGGGGGGGGGGGTTTCCCATTTTAAGGGAACCCATGTTGGTTTGAGTTTCAGCATGAGATCTACTTTTCATGCTTTGGATGGACTGCAAAGAAGCTATATAATAATTAAACTTCAGGAGTGGAAATGGAATTAATGGGGATAATTGCTTTCGGCGAGCAATAACACGTAATGACTCTCATGGTAACTTATTTTATTCCCACAATAATTACCAACTCCAAAAGTTGGAGTCGTCTTTTTGCCGTCTTCAATCATGTGCTCGAAGAGTTGCTATTCTTTGTTGTCGATTTTCGTTAGTGCTGTTATGTTGTTTGTCATGAGAAATAATATCGCAAACTTTCATGAAAGCTCTTTCCACACATTGCAGATTATTTTGATTATCTAAAATTAGGATAACCTCGGAGATGGATAATCATTATTGCATAAAAAGAAGATCTAGGCTATGTCACTCTATTTTTATGTGTAATTTAAAAAAAATATATTAATCAATATTTGAAACTCTCGTTATATATTAAACATATATATATTTTATAATTTCATGAACTTGCCTTTCTTATTAAGTGCATAATTTTTGTTTTAAAGGATGAAACTTATTTTTAGACGGCTTATAAATGTTTGGGAAAATTCATATAAACCTCCTGAATTTATCCTCTAATTTTTTATATATTGCAAATAAATTATTTGAATTTTGATAAATTGATAAATAATCTAAAAAGAGTTGTAGTTAACCTAAATTTTGTTCTTAATGTTAAAATACTTCTCAAACTTAAAAAAATAAATATTTTTTATATCATTAATTTATCAAAATTAATTTTTTTACTATATTTAAAAGTTTAAAAAATATAACTACACGTAGATTAAATTTTAGTTTAGGAGGATTATTTTTCACATAATATATATATATATATATATTTGTCTATGATGTGTATGTAAAAATTAAAAATAGTAATATAATCAAAATTTAAAACATAATATAATTATTAAATTAAACCGTATATGCGATTGATTAAATCACAAAAAAATTTATACATGAATGGCCTTACGAATATGGTAGAAACAAAAAAAAGAAAAGAAAAGAAAAGAAATGTAGATATATTATAAATATATTTGTTAAAATAAATATATAGACTTAAGCCATCCACCATAAAAAACCACTAAAGGTGAAATTGCCAAAGAGTCACGTCATAAGTGCTTGCTAAACAAAGCATGCTCGCTTGGATCAGAGGGAAGTTATAAAAATGCTCCGGTTATCAATTATATTTAAGTAATTACCCATGAGAGTGCATGAAGTTGAAGGGTGTGTGAATTGTAAGGAATTGAAAATTGTTTTATTTATCTACAGTTTAAAGTAAATTATGGAGTCCAAAAGTACAAATATTTACCTAATAATATAGAGATATATATGAATAATTTCATATTTCTATGTCTGTACGATCTTATGCAACATTATTGACTTATATTTGATAAATATAGGTGTTTTTCTTGGTACATATGGTGATGGGTGAGGAACATAATTAATAAAAAATGAAATAGAGATTCATATATTTTTGTATCGAATGATAGATAATAGGATTAGTATATTAGTATACGACGCGCGTAGTAACATATGGTAGTGATCGAGGGAGGAATTACATTACGTTTTGCCCCAATCATATGCAAACAGAAAAAAATCGATAAATAAATACAAAATGCTAAAGTCATGATTCTCGTGCATTATGTCTTTTGCTAAGCGACGCCCAAAGAAAGGTCCCATTGCTTTGATTTGACAGCATGCATGATAAATTGATACGTTGTAATTCGCCAATACTTGGCATGGTCGGGCGGATTAGTGGTCGTACTCCTTCGAATCGCCGTTGGTCAATGTTTTTTGGTCGATATGAATCCTCGTTTATTTGTCGGATTTGTGGAAATTATTTCCCATGAAATCACCATTCCGTGCAACAGTTTTAATCCACATTTGGATGTTAACATTCCCCCCCGGAGAAATAATCATTTCATGAAAGCATGCTCCGGATATTTTCATTTGCAAATTTCTCATATACCACTACAATTAAAGATACCCTCGGATAAAATTATATAGGACCAAAAAAAAAAAAAAGAGAAGATAATATCTTACTTGTGAAAGATGATCACGTCATCATTGCAGAGTTACATTATTACTAGACATTTTTAATAAAAGTGGGTTACAACTATCAAAGTGTCCCATTAGGGTTCTAATGTTATTTTAACACTCATTAAAGTGGATGATTTGCTCAAAACAAACATACAAACAAAGAAATGTCTACGTCTAGATGTCTATTATTGCTTTTAATATATTTCAAACACCATAAATATCCTTGTAGAGATCACTTAAAAAAACACTTTCACATGTCATATAAAATGGGCCAGAGGGAGCCCTATGTCCTTGATTATAAGTGGGAGTTGTTAAGCTCATCTTTAATCAACTTTATGGTCATTGGTAGAAAAGACACTATAAAATCACGGTCAACCCCAGCACAAGGACTGTGAAGACGCAAAGGCGAATGTTCGGTCGGAAAGATTGGAATTTTTATTTTTATTTTTATTTCTAGTGGGAACAATTTACATTCCGAGCTATTATTACTTTTTATTTTTATTTCCTATCTCGTTTACAAAATATGTGCATTTTTAAATTAATACCTTCATTCCCTTTGGTTTAAGAATATATTCGTTGTCTATCTTTGCTGAAATAATCCTACCAAACATTAATATAGTATTACATCCTTAACTATCCTCTACGACGACGACGACGATGACGACAACAATACTAATAATAATAAGTAATATAGGTTAGTTAATCAATCAATTGTTAATTTATTTCCATATAGAGTTCAAATTTCTTTTTACTAGTTTTATCAAATAATTATTGATAACTACTAATTTTATTTCGATGAAAGCCGTTTTATCCATCAATAACCGATAATAACTTTATGTCCAATCAAAATTGTGCATTATTTTCATAAGTTACTTATTAAAATAACATTTAGTTAGTATAATAATATTCACCAATATGAAATAGCAAAACCTTTTCATTTCATATAACATAAAATATGAAAAAGAAATTATCAATAGTCATATATAATTAATATATATTTATATAATTAAATAATAGTAATCACACTATATCTCTAATAATTAATAAATATATAGCGTTAAATGTTAGTTATGATAATCTTTCAAATGGATTTAGAAATTGGTTATAAGCCGTTTTTGGTACTGTAATGTACATTATCTACATAAAAAGCTATGTGTCAATAAAACCCTCGAGGGGGTATGTACTACAATATAGGAAGGATACAGTATCCATGTGTTTGTTAAATGCTTCAATTTCACAGATTTACAAAGATTTTTGTCCTTTAAAATTTATTATATATATATATATATATATATATATATATGAACTAAAATCCCCTTTCTTTTGTGATCATATTAAATGTGCGAAATCCCTATGAAAAATCCGTGAAGAAATCCAGTCAGTGTGTATCTCTCTTCTTAGGGATTGTGGCTGCTTCTAGTCTAATCTGGCTTCTAGTTTCTTTTTACTTTTTTTCCATTTTCTCCTTTCAGAACAATTGTGTGAAAGTAAAGTAGAATATATATGGAGACAGCAGTCCCGTGCTTGATTTCCATCTTCTTTTTACACTATGTTTCACTTTGCAAACTAAAACCTGGCTTTCACCTTGTTGGACCAAACACACACATAGACACTAACCTCCTGGACAAAGCTACCTTATGGAAGCCATCTAGTTAGGACCAAATTATCAGCCCAATATTATTGCTCAAAACCAAAGCATTACACTTACACCCAGTGATCGGTCCAATCCGGCCCCTTTTCCACCCATAAAGATGGATCCAATTGAATATAAACCAACCCCACCGCAGTCCCCCGCGCCACCACCCCACCTTCTATATTTCTCACGTGACCTCACTGTGATGACTCCAATACTGTTTGAAGAATCGGATAATGTGAATTTGTCTTCAATTTCATCAGCAAATAGGGGACTCAATCTTGGGAGCATTGCTCCCCAAAAGTTTGTTAATTTTATATCATAATGTTATACTAGTAGATTATTTTGAGTTTTTTTTTTTTTTGTGGTTTTTTATATTAGTTTTTTTACGTATTTTATAAGATACCTTGTAAAACAATTTATAAGATGCAAGTTTTGTAGTGATTTTAAAGCATTATATGATATGTTTTATTCTAAAATTTAGAGATTTTTATCTATATAATAATATATTAATAATTTTATACTTTATTTACTTTATATTCATTCATCTCTAATCATTAAAATAGACTATTTATATTTTCGTCTTTAAAACTTTATTTTCTTAACACCACTTCCTATGGGTTTTAAATAGGATAGCTTGTTCTTACGTAATTCTATATATTAAGACTCTTTATATTCATTTACTTTCTTATATTTGTAGTTTCCTTATAATATTTTATTTCTTGTTTGACTCCTTATTTTACTAACATCGTATTATAACACAATCATCTCACCTAGGAAAGGGAGGGGAAGGGGGTGAGGAGGAGAGGGTTTCATATGTGGAACCAATAATATATATGATATTTCTTTATTATTTCTTACAATAATTTTTATATTTTTTATTTTTAACTAACTATAACTTATTTATATTTTTTATTCATTCAACAAGCAATTTAAGCTTAATCTACTCTTAAGTCTTAATCATGTTGACTTGACTCTAATTGATTGACCTACTTCTAAGTTCTAACTAAGTAGTCCTATTTGTAACAAGGTTGATCTATCTCAAGTTACATTATGATTTTAATATTACCTTTACCTGAATTTTATTATGATATTGTCATCAAAAGGGGTCTTAGTGTGGCAAACTTGGAATTGATTTATCTTAATTATTATTTTCAATCTTTTACCGAAATTTCATTAGTGGTCTATAATTATTCGCTTAATAAATTGACTCTTTTTCTTTTCCTTTTTTGTTTTGTTTTGCCAAAAAGTAGATTCCATTTATTAATCTACTTCTAGTTACACCATCTTTAAACCTACCATACTTGCACCCATTTTCTATGGATTCTTGATTTTTAAACCTAAACTTTGATACTACATAAACTTTCATAACCAGAAATCAAAGGATATAGCCAATCCATCACTTTTTCCTACCTAAATAAGATATGCAAGACTCTCCACCTACACTCTTCAAGTCCTTAAATCCAATTGCAATGATTTAAAAACAATTTTCCACAAATGTGGTGAGCAAAAAAAAAAAAAAGAGTACTATGTTGCACAAGTACACATGAATGCTAAGTTAATCAAGCACAGCAATGCATACTAACTAAATGCAACAAACAATATTTATTAAGATAAAACTTTAAGTTCATAAAAATGGCACAACCTTGACAATCAAGTTTTGGGACAACCTAGGTTTCACTTTCATATATGCTAGAATCTTAGCTCAACATCTATGATAAAATATGACTAGACCCATAGATTTGTCATATATGAAACATCTGGAAGGACTAACTTTATTATTGCCTTCAAAAGCTTTAACAGTTTGTTTAGTATAAGGAAAGGAATGAGGAAAGATAAACTATGGGATGAAAGAATATGGGGGAAGGAATTATGGAAGTATTTGATTTCTTCTAATGTATTTAGTTAACGAATGGAAGGAAAAGTGGAAGAACAATGTTGATACGCTATCTTGGATGTAAGTCTTTATGCCTAGGTTAGCTTGTTAGTGTTGATAAGTCGTCACAAACCTGTGCCTTTAAGCCCAAGTTAGCTTACTTAAGCCTAGGTTAGTCGACCTAGCCCAAATTTCAAATGAAGACAAGTAGGAAGAGCTTGGCACATATGTTAAGTCAATAGCCTAATAGCTAGCTTGATTTTTTCTCTATTGAACCTAGAGTAAAAAAGGAGATCTTAAGGTATTAACCATCTTCCCTATCTGGCTTGGCCATTCTTCAATAAATAGAACATTATGCCTTAGGTAAATGATCAAATCTTTGTTTTTTTACACCTTTACTTTTTTTTTTTTTTTATCATTACTCAAACCCTTCAAATCGCTAACTTGAGCGTCAAGTGGCCACATTTGAATCAACTTTGGCTCCCAATAACTTATTTTTCTTATTTCATGCTGGATATATGCATTAGCAAAGATCTCGTAGCAGCAAACAATAGTTATTGTTAAGGAAAAAATAAGAGATTAATTAAAATTACCAATATACCCCTAAAAATAATATAAAAAAATAGAAAGGAGGGATGAATTGGTAAATGCAAGGTTTTCCCCCTTTCCCCCCTCATTCTCTCCATTTTTTTTTTTGGTAGAGGAGAATGTGTGGGGCCCATGGATTTCCTTCCCTTCCTATTTTCACCTTAAACTAAATAATAGAAGTTGAATAATTTCCAAACAACCTAACCCCTGAAAACAAGCCCTATCCCTACCTTTGCTACCCCCACCAACACCCCACCCCTTCATCATTCTTTCCCTTCGCTTGTCCTCATCCTAAACATAGTGTAATTGCCTCATACTAAGTTTTTTACTTGTTATCATGCTGTTGGGAGTATAGTCCAACACAGCATTCTAATACATGTTCCACTCCACCAATTAATGCATCATTATAACTTCCTTCCTACTTAACCGACTGATATCAAATGTGACACCTTTATATCAACTACCTGTTAAGTCATTGTAATAATCTTAGAACCTAATCTAACCACATTATTGGGTAGGTTTTATGAGAAACTCATTTTAGGAAATCTTTTAATTTTTTTCCCTTTTAAAATTATTAATTAATATTTATTCTACATTGAGGTATTTTATAGAACATGGTTGCATGGGAATTGAGTTTTCAATGCTCATAAGAAATGGGAAAACAAAGGAACATGTTTGGTCATAGGGTTATAAATGAGTCGAGTTGAGATAATATAGTGCCATGCTTGAGTTTGACTTAAAATTTCAAAACTCAAGCTTAATCAAGCTTGTAAGCTCAAGGTTGACTCAAAGTGGCATCCGACGAGCTTGATTCAATTAAGTTAATTTAGGTTTAATTTATTTAGAATTTGATTTTTCAAATAAAAATAATACTAACATTCAAACTTGACTAGTTTTAAAATTTGAATCAAACTTAATTAGATTGGTGAGCTACTTGAGCCAAATATTATGTAGCTCAAGGTCGTCTCAATAAACTACTTGAGTAGCTCAAGATTGAGCTTCACTCGATAAACTATTTGAATATTCATCTTAATTCGATTAATATCAAATTGAATTCGGGTTTTTAATAAGCCAAACTTGAATTGTTTGTGAGTAAACTTGACTTATTTATACCTCTATTTGATCCTCATGACACATGTGAAATTTGAACCTAAGTGCCTGCTTGCACTTTCAATCCAATACTAATTTATAATTATATACCAAGTCCCTAGCATTCTTAGCATTCGGATTCCCTAATTATTTTTGAGAGCCGTGTTAAAGGTTGAAAAAGAATAATTAAACAAGGAATATATTATTCTTAAAATTATTTTATCTAATGACTAAATAGTAAAATAAGATTTAGAAGTACATATTTTAATGGCTGCTTTGATATATAGAGACTTCTATCAAAATAGAATCAAATGTGGCATTCATTAAGGTACCGTTGAATTTCCATTTTATTAATCTTTATGAAATAAATAGTTGTTTTTTAATTTCTTATTTAGATTATGTTTCTATCAAAGACATTTAAATATTTGAAAGAAAAATTAATACATAAAGATAAAGGTTTGTTTCACTATCATAAGTGTTTGTACGTGATTAATTGACACATATTTGAGATATAAAACTTGGGACAACAAATATTGATATTTTTCTTTTTTCTTTTTCTTTTGGGTAACATGCACATTTAATCTACACTTAATTAAATGGAGGTGGTTAATCTGATCTACAATAATGAACTAAAGTATAAGGAAAATATAATCATTAAATATATAAAACTATATCAGTTTATTAAAACTTTGAGTTATTGTTACCTATTAAATTTATTAAATAATAGGGTTTATTAAATTTTAAAACTATAACAAGGTTCATATGCCCATTTCATCGCCATCTAGAATGAAGAAAAGCATTTCTATATGGAAAAGTTTCTTTCTTTTGTTTTTTTTTTTTTACATTATTAAGTCTTACAACACTAAAACATTTTCAACGGCCCTTGCTTTGTTCAATATACAACAATGCAAGATTTGAATTCAGTTATTTATGTTTTAAAACAATGTTATCTTTGGAATCACCATCAATATACTAAAACTCTAACAAAATTATTGTCAAGGTATGTGTTTCTACCTTCTAGAATTTTCTATCTATAGCATTCAAAATCAAAAGATTAGTGCTTGAAATAAAGTTAACAAATTATTATAATAAGATAAACACTAAATCAAAACTATAATGAAAATGTAAGATTGTTAAAAAATAATAAAACAAACATTATAAAAATAAAAATTACCGATGGTGATCACTAATGATGATGGCCATAAATGGTTACAAAGGGTGTGACATTTAAAGCCACTTTTACTTGGTGGTGGGATAGTTGTGGCAGCACAAGAGTAGAATAGGGTTTTTAGTTGATTTGGGTCTTAAAATATGAATAAATGTGGATCATTGATTAAGAAAAAAAATCAAAGGATGAAAATTAGCCTTAAAATAGGAAAGTTTACATGCTAGTTTGCTTCTTACTATATTCATAATTCTAATAAGAATATGAACCATGACACTAAATATATACCTTTTTTTGTTTGGCCAAAATATGAAAAAAAAAAAGAAAACCTATTTAGATTATTAGCCTTCATTACATTTTGAATAAAACCCTAAAGCAAACATTACTTAAATGGTTATTTAATATTTCCATTCTGTCAAAGCAAATTACTTTTTTTTTTCTTTTTTTTCTCCCTCTCCATTATCACCTCTCCTTTCAGAATAGAAATTGAGGATCTAGGTGGTATTCAAAATGTATCATGATATCTAACTTATTGAGTATCATGTGTAGATTCAACCTTCTAATTATGCAAATGGTACTTTTGATTTATATTTTATTCTTTTGCTTGGCCTTGAGTGGAATATATAGTATTGTTAATTATTTGTTTATTTTTCTTGAAGAATTGTAATAATGTCATCTATACCAGATGACAATGTCAATTGCCAATCGATGAAATAGTTTTAGATAATGTACTCTTGAAGAATTGTAATAATGTCATCTATACCAGATGACAATGTCAATTGCCAATCGATGAAATAGTTTTAGATAATGTACCAGCTTCAAGGAACAGCAATGTAAATCCTAATGTTTTGAATCTTGATGCAAAAACTAGTAATGAGTGTGATGAGGAAACTCGATTTCATGGCAGAAGACGTCTGGAACTTCAATAGTGTGGTTGGAATTCAAGGAAATAACTCTTCCTAATGGCAAGAAGAAGGCTCAATGGTCATACTGTAATAAGAAGCTCACAATTCTCACAAGTAAGAGCACTACTCATTATACATGTCATTTAAATACATGTGCAAAAAAAAAAGATTTTTCAAAGTTAGCAAAGTAAACTTAACTTTTTATTGGCTAGTGTTAGCTAAGAGACACCAAAAATGACTTGTGGTAAATGGTAAATTTAATATAGAGAAAATGATAGAAGTTGCTACTTATTAGATTATGATGCATGAGCACCCATGTTCTATTATAGAAGAAGAGGGTTTTAATATGATGCAAAGGAGAGGAATGCTTGAGTGGGAGAAAATATCATGTAATACTCTTAAAAAGGATTGCATCCAAGTGTAAGAAATAGAGAAGAAAAAGTTGCATGTATTGCTTGAAGTTGTTAAAAAAATAAGTTTGACAATTGACTTGTGGAAATAAAAAAAATAAGAAGATAGGATATATGGTGTTGATGGAAATTTCATTGATGACCATTGGGAGTTACAAAAAAGAGTGCTCAATTTTGCTCATATACCCCCTCCTTGTCGTGGAATTGATATTGCTGATTCTGTTTATAAACACTTAAAAAGTGGGGAATTCAAAACAAGATGTAAGCCATATTGGGTGAAAATGCATCAAATAATGATGTAGCAATAAAATCATTGCAAGATTCATTCTCTAGACATAGGAGACTACTTTGTGGGGGGGAAATTGTTACATATTGGATATTGTGCTCACACCTTGAATCTTATAGTTCAAGATGGTCTTTTAAATTAAGGACATAATTGAGAATGTGCATGAGAATATTAATTATGTTAATCAATATGAGGCTCAACTTTAAGGTTTTTTTTTTTTTTTTTTTTGAGATCATGTAATGGTTACAATTACTTGGAAGGAAACTTATCCTTTATTGTATGACACATTGGAACTCAACGGATGAGATGTCATCTACTACTTTGAAATTCAAAGAAGTGTTTCCTAGGTTTGCAAAAGGAGATCTGCATTATTGGTCTTGTCTAAGTTTAGATGATTGGGAGAAAATTGAAAAAGTTTGTAAGGTATTGCATGTTTTTAGTGCTACTATAAAAAATTATTTTTGGTAGTGAATATCAGACATCTAACTTGAGCTTGCCTAAGGTATACTGTGTGAAGTTAGTATTGGGTAAGATCTCACTTGATGAGGATGGGTTTTGTCTAGGTGATGATTACGAAAATGAAAAGAAAGTTTGTTAAGTTTTGGAGGGAGTGCAATTAATTGATGGCTATAGCTAGTGTCTTAGACCCTTAATGTAAAATGAGAGGTCTTAAGTTTTTCTTTGCTTGGATTATCTTGCACAAGAGGCACAGGAAAACATTGCAAGAGTTCAAAAAGCTTCCTATAATCTTTATGGGGATTATGTAAAGGAGTATGAGCTTAATAATGAAGAAAATTATCGTGATACTCAATTAGAGAATCATACTTCTTCTCCATATCATAAGAATCAATATGGTTGGAGAGAATTTAACTTGTTTGTGAAAAGTCTTGAGTGTTGCTAGAGAAGTCTAACCTAGAGAATTACTTTAAAAAAGGGTGCTATATTTTAAAAGGTGATGCAAAAGAATTTGATATTTTACAATGGTGGAAGGTAAACTATATGAAGTATTGTATTTTGTCCCAAATGGCATGTGATATCTTAGCTATTCCATTATAATAATAGCTTTAGAAGCCACATTTAGTACTACTAGTAGAGTCATTAATACATGTCATGCCTTATTGTCTCTAAAACCACTTCAGGTATTACTTTATGACACTAATTGGTGTCGTAATCTTCATGGAGTAAAGAAGTATAAGGTAATTGTGATTGTTTATGTTTTTAGTAATCTTGGTATTTGTTATTACAGTCCTTTATTTGCCTTCTAAACCTTTTAAATTTTTGGTTTTCATCTTATTATCTTTGCAGGATGATAAAAAACTAATAGAGGTGCTTCCCATTACATGAGTGTCTCAAGAATTTACAAGCAATATGTTATAAATCTATCTTCTCTAATTTATTATGGATTGAAGTAGCATTGATAGAAATCATTAATTATTTGTTTGTAACATGATTATATTTGTTTTGTCCTTTTTTAGATACTCCTTTTCAAGTGGAACTACAAGTAAGAATTATTTGCTATTTTGGTTCAAGAGATTTTGGAGGAGGAGTTGGACAACACATTACATCTAATACATTTTGAAAAACTATAATTGGACAATGTAATACATCTAATATATTTTGAAAAACTATAATTTCATAGAGGACTTGTGTTATAATAGATGTTTATGTTTCTTGGTTTTGTATTAGTGACTTTGTCGTTTATTTTTAGGCTTATGTGGTAGCATCTACCATGTTGAATGTTGATGATGGATTATAGATAAGGAAATTAAGTAATGTTTATATATTATTGTTTGGTTTGATATCTTTTTAGATGAAGATCAAGAAAAATTGAGAAATTATATAATCACACATGTTGTGCTTTATATTTCTATTTTAATTAGGTAAAACAATTTAGTTATATTGACATTTAAAGATCTTGAATTCGTGCTCAAAACCATATTATTTTTAAGTTAAATGGAGTCTAAAAAAAATCAAGCCAAATCGAGCTAAGCTTGAGCATATCAAGTATTGTTTCGAGTTGAGCTCGAGCTCAAAAATTAAAACTTGATCAAGTTTGAGTCGAGCTTAAGCTTCAAGTTTTTCATTTGAGTCAAGCTCGAGCTTGACAAGACCAATAATACAGATCTCTTTTTGCATATTTGGGCAACACTTATTTGAATTTGAAGATAGTAGATAACATCTCATATGTTAAGTTCTAATGTGTCTTAAAATGGATAATGAATTTCTTTCCAAGTAATTGTAACTATTGCACAATGGCTATAGAGGGTGTGACTTTTTAAGTTTCAACTTTCGCTTAATGGTGGGATAGGGTTTGCGATTGCACAAGAATAGAATAGGGCTTTTAGTTAGCTTAGGTCTTAAAATATGAATAAACATTGACCATTGATTAAGAAAAAACATTAAGGGATGAAAATGGGCCTTACAGATAGGAAAAAAGAATGTTTAATGAAAAAAAATATTTTTAATATATGAAAAGCTTAACTAAGCTAGCTAACCTATCAAATTAAGTATTTTAAAGCTCAAACTTGAGCACGATTTGATTACAATTGAGTCAAATAATTTAAGCTAACACTAGGTTGAACTCAAGTATCTTGCAAGTAAACTTGATTTACTTATTACCCTAGTCAACTCCTTCGATTATACGAAAAATTATGAATATTGCTTTCCATCTTATTAGTCAACTCCTTCGATTATACGAAAAATTATGAATATTGCTTTCCATCTTATTAGTCAACTCCTTGTCCTTGTCTCGTTCAAGCACTCCACTTAGCTTCATCCTTAAAACTAGAGAAACTCATGCCTGTTTAATCACTCGCACACAACTTCGATCAAACGACCTTGTCGATCATGTCTCCACCACTTTCCCCCCTCTCACTTCCCATATTCATACTCTTCCTCACATCTTCACACCTGGCTTCTTCCTCTGTCCTCTCTCTGACTAAAGGCTCCTCCCTCTCTGTGGAAAACCCAAACAACGTCATTACCTCTAGAAACGGAACTTTCTCCGCCGGCTTCTACCCTGTCGGCAAAAACGCATACGCCTTCGCTGTTTGGTTCAGCAAGCCAACATGCAAATCTAACGATTGCACCCCCGTGTGGATGGCCAACCGTAACGACCCCGTTAACAGAAAACGCTCCAAACTCTCAATCCTCCGTGACGGCAACCTCGTACTCACCGATGCTGGCACTTTCACCGTTTGGTCATCCAAAACTGTTTCTCTCTCTCCTGTCCAGTTGATACTCAGAGAAAACGGAAACCTAATCTTGATGAATTATAGTCGTTATATCATATGGCAGAGTTTTGATACACCAACCGATACGTTACTACCTACACAAACTTTAACTAGGAACACTATCGTTGTTTCTTCACGAGGTAATGGGAATTACTCACGTGGATTTTATCGGCTTTACTTCGATAATGATAATACTCTTCGTTTACTCTTTGATGGTCCTTCAATATCAGGTCTTTACTGGCCTTTTCCTTGGAAGGTTACCTCCACCAGGTTTTTGTACAATTCTAGTAGGGTTGCGGTTCTTGGTTCATTAGGTCATTTTACAAGTTCTGATGGGTTTGAGTTTTACGCGTCTGATTATGGAATTGTTGTCCAGAGAAGATTAACTGTTGATTCTGATGGAGTTATGAGGCTTTATAGTAGAAGTGGACAAGAGGGAAGTGTTAATAATTGGACTGTTACTTGGCAATCTATTACTATTTCCTGTTTTATTCATGGTGTTTGCGGGAACAATAGTTTGTGTAGTTATGATCCTTATAAGGGTAGGAGTTGTTCTTGTGTTCCTGGGTATAAGAGAGTTCATCCTCATGATTGGTCTTTTGGGTGCGAACCGGATTTTGACAACAGGGATATTTGCAATGCGAGCAGAGTGCATTTTATCAAATTGCTTTATATTGATTTCTATGGTTATGATTCTGACACTAGTCCTTATAAAAATGTTACCTTTGAGAAGTGTAAGGAATTATGTTTGAATCAGTGTAGTTGTAGAGGATTTCAGTATGGTTTGGATCCTAAAGGCACAATATATTACTGTTTTTTGAAGATCGAGTTGCTAAATGGTCATAACCAACCGAGTTTGACGGGACAGTTTTATATTAAAGTGCCGAAACCTGTTAGTTTTCCACAAGAGGTGTTGGAGAGAAGAACTCGATATTCTTCTCTGAATTGTTCTGTTTCCATGGATGCTGAGATAAACAGAAATTATCCAAGAAAAAAAAACGATGCTGTTTGGAACTTCATGCTTTCGTTCACACTTGCAGTTGGTGGGGCTGAAATTGTAATTGTGCTCTTTGTCTGGTTCTTTCTCTTTAGAAACCAACAGGACATGACTGCAGCAAGCCAGAGGTACTTTCTTGCTACTCCCGGGTTCAATAGATTCACTTACGATGAGCTCAAGAAAGCAACCAAGAATTTCAGTAAAGAAATTGGGAGAGGAGCAGGAGGAATCGTGTATAAAGGCATGTTGCCTGATGGGAAAGTAGCAGCAGTCAAGCTCTTGAATGATGCAATCACTGGAGAAGCTGATTTCCTAGCAGAAGTAAGCACAATTGGGAAGGTAAGCCACATGAATTTGATAGAGATATGGGGTTATTGTGCTGAGGGTAAGCACAGGCTTTTAGTGTACGAGTACATGGAACATGGGTCGTTGGCTGAGAACCTCTCTTCCCCAGAACTTGATTGGAAGAGGAGATTCGATATTGCAGTTGGTACTGCAAAAGGGCTGGCTTATTTACATGAAGAGTGCTTGGAATGGGTTTTACATTGTGATGTGAAGCCTCAGAACATTCTTCTGGGCTCCGATTACCAGCCTAAGGTCGCTGATCTTGGGCTGTCCAAACTAATGGACCGAGGCAAAGGGAATTCAAACTTCTCCAATATTCGTGGAACCCGAGGTTACATGGCCCCTGAGTGGGTTTTGAATCTGCCAATCACTTCGAAAGTGGATGTTTATAGCTATGGAATCGTTATGTTGGAGTTGGTAAAGATGGGAATGAGACTGGTTGGTAGCATTTCTTCCTTGGACAGTAGAGGAGATACAAGCCAGATAAGGCTGGTTACTTGGGCGAGAAGCGAGATGCAAGGATTGGATACAAACGGTCCAGGATCAAAGTCGGGCTTGGAAGAGATGATTGATCCATCTCTGGATGGAAACTGCGATAGGAAATTGGTGGAAGTCCTGATTGAGGTGGCATTAAAATGTGTGGAGGAAGATAAAGAAGCAAGACCAACCATGAGCCAAGTGGTGGAAATGCTACTGAGGCCTGAACAAGAGACTGACAGTTGAAGATAAACATGCACAACCTACTGTGAGCCAAGTGGTGGAATTATTGGGGGTTTTGTTGTTTCATCTACTTTTCTTTTACTTTAGCTAAAGATGCCGACTTCAATCTTTGTACATCGCCTTGTAAAGAGAATAACCTCTTTTTTTTTTTTTTTTTCCTGGTTGTGAATGATAGGATTTGGTTTGATTGTAAATTTCCATTCCAACCACTCTTTAGGCTATTGAATGGAATGATACTTTATTTTACAAGTGGCTTATTTTCTTTTGTTAGTCACAATGTTTCATTTTATATTAGATCGTGTCAAAATTGTATTGTTTAAAGGCTCTTGTTTGAAAGTTGTTTTCTTAGTTTTTTCACAGTTAAGAGTCACCAACACACGATTACCTTTAAATTACTATGTGATTATTTAAGGTACCATTTGGTTACTGATACTGGACAGAACAAGGAGTACTGGACAGTACTAAAAAAGAAGGATCGGACAAAAGATATTTTTGTACCATGTTTGGTTTGTTCAGTACTGGACAAGGATTTTTGTACTGTCCAGTGTTTGGATTGCAAAGTATTGGACTAAATATAGGTAATTTGACTATTTTGCCCTTGAGAAGGCTTTTGTACTGTCTAGTGTTTGAAATTGCAAAGTACTGGATTAGACAGAGTAAAATTGACAATTTTGCCCTTTTTACTTATATCATAGTTATTTTTATATATTTTATATTATTATAAAAAAAATGATTTAAAGGTTTAATATATAACATTAAATATTATAGGAAATATGCTATATTTAATGAAATAATACATTATTTATGATTTTGAATATGTCACTGAAAACATGAAACACTTTTACACCGAACCATCCACATATCCATCAACCACTTTAAACAAGTCATTGAAGGACCTAAAAATTAGAAAATCTATCCACAAATTAGATCGATTAGATTAGAACATTAATCACTTTTATATTTCATAAGGACAAGGCATAAATGACATAGATAAGATAATAATCATACGTTTCAATAGTCAAAGTAGTTTCTATGATTATGACCTGCCAACTACATCTGATAGAAAACCTGCCAACTCTATTGTAGGAGATACATGAGGTTATAACTTCTACAAAATCCAAAAACCGGTTTAACCATACAAAGTACTAAACCAGGGTAGAGAGGTTCGATAATACAAAGCCAATGAAAGAAGTCTCAATTACATAAATACTACAAACATGTTTTACATCAACCAATAATTCGCCTAACAAATGCTAGGCGTTGTTCTCCTTCGAGCCTCCAAAAAAACTTCTTATACTGTGGATTTGTCGCCATTTGCATAAGAACATCCAACTCTTCATTTTCGACAATCCTAACGTTTTCAACTCTGCAACAATATCATCCCTAGGAGGATTAGCAATTTTTCCTGCAAGTAAAGCAAAATCACTCCTAACATCACTAATGCTCTTTTGAAACATAGATATAAATTCTACAGCATATTCTGCCATCGGACGCTTGCGAGTCGGTCGCATAGATGGATCACGTGAGGCATAACTAGAGGCTTCAGTAGACTGTGGCACTTGTTCTGACTCCATTTTTTCATCAAAAGTATCCTCACCCTCATTTTGCAAGTCCTGTATCACATCTGTTGGTGTTTTAGCCCTTTTGCCAGTTGCTCTATCATTTCCAAATATTCCTAGAAGTTTTTCAAACTCTTTAAATTCCTTGTTGGCATGATTAGCAACCTTCGGATGTTTCTACAAAACAATAGAAATAGTTATTATAACAACAAAGAATTAACGTTTAAAAAATGAGCTTATTTCAAAATAAACATAATGTTGATTTTACCTCTATGTATTCAGCAAGAATTGCATCATTATCAACAATAACACATTTTTTGGCATCATCCCACCCAAATCCACTAGTATTTATCATGTCAACAACCTCTGCCAGTTTCATTGACCACCTCTTCATTTTGTTGACAATTTGCTTGATATTGAGATTGATTTCTGGAATGTGGCTTTTCATTCTTTTTAAAGCTTCTTCATGCACCCCATTCTTAAAACTGCCATTTTCTCCTTTGTATCCTTCAACGACTAACTCCTCCAGCACCATCAATAACGTATTTTCCTCAACTTGGCTCCAAGAATGTCTAGTTTTTTTATCTTTACTATCCATGACTGTAAACGAATCCATAGTGTAAGGCAAAAACCAAACAAATAAAATGTAATTCATGCATACAAACAGTGGATAGAATATTTCAAGTTACATTACAACATAAAATTGAAAATTCGACAACCAAATGATTTCCATAATATAAAATTAACGAAAAATCTATACTGACACTGATCTAAGATACATAATCAAAGAAAGTACAACAATTAGTGACATTCTAGTTCCTATGGTGGGCCCTCCATTCATCGTACATCTCTTGTGCTAAGGTATTCCTCATCTCAGTCCATGCCTCAGTAGATTCTACTGTTTCAATTGCATCAATTCCATTTTCTCCAATTGGAACTTCATCTCCTTCAATTACTGCGTGCTCGAATGGGTCCAGTAGCATGTACATTCAAATGAAGTTGTGTAATAGACAACAAGCTAGAATCATTCGACATTGTATTTTGATGGGATAAAATGATGGACTCCTTAGAATACTCCATCGTTTCTTCAAAATTCCAAAACATCTCTCAACAACATTTCTTACCTTTGCATGTCTATAGTTAAATAATTCCTCACGATTTTGAGGCCTACGTTGACTTGTAGCCCACTCTTGAATGTGATAGCGCCTCCCTCTAAAAGGGGAAAGGAATCCTGGTGCATTGGAATATCCACCATCCACTAGATAATATGAACCTACAACGAAATGTAACCACATAAATTGACATGAAAAATTTCAACTGGATAGATAAAATGAAAACATTTTTCTTTTTTAAAATGCTTACCAGGTGCAACTCTTAATCCATTAGATCGAATGACTACATCATGTAATACTCTAGAATCTGATGTAGACCCTTCCCTGCCAGCCAATATGTAGATAAATTTCATGTCACGATCACATACACTCATGACATTTGTTGCAAGATGTCCTTTCCTTGTTCGATACCTAGGTCTATCTGTAACTAATGTCGTAACTGCAATGTATGTACCATCTAATGCTCCAAGGCAACCCTAATATGTTCCTAAAGAAACAGAAATAAATTTTTATTGTAATATAAGTAATCATGACCATCGTTGATTAACTGAAGGTACCGAAAAGATTTTTTGTATTACCTTAAACCATTTCCACCGTTTGTCAATGCAATCTTCTGGTACTGGGTTGGGTTTTGCAAGTAGGATATCTTGTAACCTTAACACAGCAGCTAACACTTGATGGCAATTTCTACTAATAGTCTCACTTGATCTACGAAATCTGACTTGAATACTCCTATTTTTTATATGATGTGCAAGGATGTTTAGAGAAATCGCAACTTATTCTTCAACCGTTGCTCTTCCATTACAACGCATTCCCCCTCGTACCCTAATGAGTTCACAAAGATGTGCAAAACTATTCCTACACATCCTTAACTCCCATAAACAATTTGTATCACTCCCATTAATGAGTGAATCAATCACCTCTCGACGTGTTTCATAGCTAGCTATTGCTCGCTCATTCAATACACCCCTCTCTACTCTCCTATTCAAAACAAAGTTTATATAATAGAAACTAGCTGCCGCCATTATAAGCATATTGATATAGACTCTCCATCTAAGAAGACAAATCAGAAATCCATGCTGATTCATGATCTATATGAAATATCAAAGGAAAGACCCATAAGTGTAACGTTGGGGATCTAAAGATCATTTTCATAATACAAAACATAATGGACAACATCATATGCTACATAATATAAATAAAGTCAGGATGGCCGAGTGGTCCATTGAGTGTATATATGTTAATTGGGATGAGTTAATGCTCTTAAAGTAGGCTTTGTATCTTCTAAGCGCATCTTCTCAGGTCTACTACTGGTACTTGACCTTATAATTCCAAGGTAAGAATCGAAGCAGATGCAGGGAAAGACAATTGTAGTGTAATTTCTTCGTGATGACAACGAATTATGCATATAGTGCAAAAAGATCCACAAGATACATTTGTGCTTTAGGTGGAAAGATTTGCAAATTTACGTCTATGAACTACCTATGTACCTCTTCTTGATAGAAAAAAATGAGATGCAAGCTATCAAGAAATATTCACTCTAAGGAGAGAATAGAATGAAGGGTAAATAATAGATCTATTCTTAGTGGTTCCACTGTTATAGCAAATCTCAATGAAACAATTAACACAAGTGAAAACAGTTCCAGCATCTGTAAGAAAGCTATGTAAACTTAAATTCACCAACATCCTACGTCTATGAACTACCTATGCAAATTTAAGTCTATCATTTTCTCTGGAACTACGAGCCTTTGAAGTGCCAACAGTATTTGGTGGTAGAGCCGATTAGATTCCCATTGCTTAGTACCAAAGATGGAGATTGAGGAAAAGACATCTCTAGAAAGCTTCTAAGTTGGAGAGACTGTGCAGGTCTACCCAAATGCCAACTCACCATTGCATCTCCGTTTATTCCCTCTGACTAGGAAAGGATCCACCTCATGAGTTAAAATTCCAGAAGTCGTTGAAGAAGCCTAAGCTTAACATTGGACCTCCACATCGGTGGACTTCTTCCTAAGTCGTAGGATGTTGTTCATGTTGGTTTAAGATGTGACATTTCAACTTTGGAAAGACCATGGACTTGGTACTTTACCGCTCCAAAACAACCACCACCCATCTACACTCTACACATTGAAACCACCATACCAAGCCTCCAACATACATTACAACGCCCACAAAAAAAAAAAAAAAAAACAAAAAACTGCTACTCTTCTAACCTCCAACATCTCTCCTCTACCTCCCACCCCATCCCGAACTAGCTGAGGTGCTCAAAAATGCAGGGGGAGTAAATTTGAGTATTCATATTCTAGGCACATTTCAATCCAAGGTTTCTAAGGAGTTGATATGAATCTCTGCACACTTTTAAGTTAAGCTAGGATGATGCTGGTAAATATTTGTTCTCCTACTGTCTGCATTAAATTGGTTGAGTAGTTGACTAGTTACTGGATGTCTATTCTTTGGTAATTAGTTATTGCAGGACATGGTTCAAGGAATGGATGTTTTACTTAATTTTTGCATGGTTCAAGGACAATGTTACATTGAATCTTCAGCTGCTATTGACAGTGCAACCATCAATTTATCCGAAACTGTAGCTGGAAGGAGTTGTTAGAGCTGGAATGTCCCACACCACTATTGAACCAACAGCTTTAGGATCAATTTTACATCCCTTTAAAATGGCTTTGAATCATTGCCAGATGCAAATTCTTCGACCATGTTGTTAACCTCTACCAGGTTCACTCCAGGAGCCTTCCTCACCTGTCAAACGATGTTGGATGTTTCGGCTTGTCACTAATCAACAATCCATGACACCTTATCCTCAAGGCACATCTACACCTTAGCAACCACGAGCTAATCATGTAGTTCTCGACAACAACACCACCCTTTCTTAGCTGCTGAACAGTGGAGCATCTCACCACGTTATGCTTGACTAGAGCAATTTCTCGCTTTATAGTCCATATCAACGATCTAGTGAATAACCAGCTGCGAGGAACATTAACCTAAACCCTAACCCTAAAACCTAAATCAAAATCCATTAACCTAAACCCTATCCCTTAAGTAACCTGATTAACCAGCTAAACCCCCCCTAAGCAAGAAGCATGCGAGGAACATACGACAAGTGACAGAGAAGGACCAGCGACAACCACACGGCAAAATCCATCAAGCATGAGACGAACATTGTAAAGGAAGGAAGGATTTGAGAAGAGATGGAAGCATACAAACTTGATGGTAGAAGGACCGACGCTGATGAGCTGTCGTTGTTCCTCCTCTGAAGCAGTTGCACGATGAGAGAAAAAATTACAGAACCAAGAAGGAAGAAAGTGACGGAAATTGCAGTACAAAATTTTGCAGAACAAAGATGGAAGGGAAAGTAAAACGAGATCATTGAGGGGCAATTTCAGAATTTCGCAAAAATTGGGTTATAGTCCAATGCCGAAATTTTTTGTCCCGAATTATACACGGTAATAATATATCTGATTTAGTCCAGTACCATATTTGTGTTTAGTTCAGTATTTGCTTCAAGGATGGCAACCAAACGGAGGACAAAAAATTTTGTCCAGTCTAGTGCCGGATTTCAATGCCAACCAAACGCTACTTAAGTTACTTAAGAGTTGCAATGACATAAGTATAAATAATTGGAAACTTTTCTTGTATTAGGGGATGATGTTAATTTGCATGAGTAAAACATATATTTTTCTTTTTAGAATTTCATGCAAGAGAGAGAGAGTGACCCTCTTGAATGATTCTAAACCTAAAAACACATTTATTATCACTTACTGTGATGGTGTTTCCCGATTTGTAGCAACTTACCTATGTTCGCCATCAATGATAAATGAACTTGTCACTTCTATCATGATGTCCATGGCTTATTGACTAAGAGTGTTTTTTTTTCTTTTCTTTTTTTAAGGGAAGAATAACTTTATTAATTCAAAAGTTTGTACATCATTTTTAAATACAACACAATAGTAAGCATCTAGATGTAAGAAGTTAGATAAAACAAAATTTGTATTGATCTTTCTTGACTTATTGGTGAGATGGTCTACCACTTCATTTGATTCTTTGTATGCATGTTGTATTGAAACTTCTAATCTTTGCATGTGCTTCTTGATATTTTGGATAGCATAAAATATATACCATGGATAATTTGTATCCTCTTCTAACCATTTTACTACTACCAATGAATCAACTTCAATTTGAATGTGTCGAATCTTGTATTTGCGACATAACATCAATCCTTTTTCTATAGCCATAAGTTTTGCTTGAGTAATGTTTTTAGCCTCTATTAAAACATTAAATGCAAACCAACTTGTGGTTTGGACTAGGCACATGTGATGGGTTTTTTGTGTTTACTGTTACAGTCAAGAATTGGGAAGATCTGGAATGTAATTGAACTTTTTGATATTACTCTCCCGATCACCCAATTCAAATTTCTTCTACCTTTATGTTTTTGATCTAGTGTAAATTTCCAATAGAACTAAGGAAGATAAGCAACAATCATAATTACCTTTTCATCACCTCTTTTGAATTTTGTACTCCACCATAACATAAATTGACTAAATGTTCTAAAATTGACCAATGAAGGAAGATTGTATAACCTTGAAAGTTGCTACCAATATTTTCTAAAGACCCTGCATTCAAAGAAGCAATGATTAATTGAGTCACTTACTTTTTGATAGTTCCAACCTCGTGAAACTAACTATATTCCTCTCCTCATTAAAGCCTCATCTATAGGAATTGCCTTTTCTTGTAACTTCCATAAAAATATGGAAAATTTAGGAAGAATTCTACTATTCCATAGATGAGTGAGATGGGTCATTGAAGCATTTTATGATTGCTTGATGAACTTCCATGTTTGCTTGTTTGAAAATTTCCCATCATTTAATAACTTCCATTTGATGAATTATGAAGATGAAGGGTCACATTTTATTTTGGAAATCTTTGCAGCTTGATCTAAGCTTAACCATTATTGTAGTAATTCCTTATTCCACTTACCATTTGATCTGTAGTCATCAATGGTTTCCATGCATACTACTTGAGATGGTAACAGATGATGAAAATTGGATTTTTCAAACCAATTATCTAGCCAAAAGTTACTATCTCCTTTTTGAATTCTAAAGAATATATGCTCTTTTAGCAACTCTCTTGCTCTAATAATTCTTTTCTAGACTGGTGAATCTGAATTCTTTTCCTTTATTAAACATAGATGTGAGTCCCGTATGTATTTAGAATGAAAATAATTGGTGAACAAAGAATATTGACTAGGAGTGTTTGTTATTGAAGGGCCTTTATAGTGCTATTTCTAGATTTTAAACTCAAGGCATTAAAATTTACAACGTGGATTTGCATAAGTTTTGGTATTACTGAGTTGGTTATCAATTATTGATTTGTAATTCACATTTGTTATTCAAGCCCATGTTTATTGGACTAATGTACTTGTATCCATATTATTCAAATGTTGTAAAGATCCAGGAATAAATACTTGGAAACATTTCTACATTAGAAGATGATGATAATTTAAGTGAATAAAGCACATATTTTTCTTAGAGTTTCATTTATAGTATGGCACCTGTGTTTCCCTAATTTTTATTGATTTGTTTTTATGCAAAGGGTTATGACTAATCAACTAATCACTTTTATTGTAGCACCTAAGCTTTTTCGACTTTGAGTGCTTATTCAATGACCTTCATAGCATTAAATTCCAAATTTCACTCAAGACTTAAAGTGGTGTAATTTTCTATATGCACTAGATTGAAATTTGAGTAAGAGTTTGAACTCAACTCAAAATTTTAGAGTTTAAGTTCAACTTAAACTTAATTGAGTTCATAATTTTGAAATTGAGCTCGACTTAAAGTCGTACTCAATGAACTTGAGTTTCAACACATTGAGAGATATTGCTTTTAAATCCTATTCCAATTAGTATTTTTTTTAATGACAAATTTAGCAAAGCAATTTAAGTAATTTCAAAATAGACATGCTATATATGAAATTATTTGACAAAACAATTGGTTTTATTTTGGGTAAGGAGAACAACTGATTTTAGAATTTTAAATTATTTAAAACAATCATACGCATATACGCAGAACAAATTTGCTAATTAACTTTTTAATTATATAAGGTATTGGGATTTATACTTAGAACCGGTGAAACTCACACACTAATACACAAAATAACCCTCTTACCCTCGCCAATGCCTCTACTTGCCTCAGGAACAACTAGCAAGGTAATAAGGTGAGGAGGATAGACTGATTTGTTGTAAGTGCATGCTTGTGACCTTTAGTGCTGAATACATGTAGTTGTGTGCTCGTGTGAACGAATTGTAACAGCAACAACAATCATTGTGTGTACAATTAGAGGGGCATGATGATGATCACGCAACAACTCACTCACCATAACCACCATGTGCAACACAAAATGCTGCTTCACTAACCCTTCCATGGCTATCATCACTTGCTACATCAACAGTAAGCAAAACCATTTGATGCATACTCTTATTGTGCCCTACATTATGCTCATGTAAGTGAGTTGCAAGATTGGATTAAGCGCTCATTTGACCTTTGTGACTCTAAGAAGGCCAATCCATAGGATCGGTTCTCTTTCAAGTGATCTCCATTTACTCAAGAGATCCAAGACAAGGTGCTCTCTCCACATGTTTGAATTCTAATGCTAGAATTCTACAATGGATCTACAAATCCCAATGACCACCTCAACAACTTCATAACTTAGATGATGCTTTTGGGTTATAGTGATGCTATTGCTTGAAAGGCATTTCTAGGCACCCTAAAGAAGGCAACTCAGACCTGGTACAACCACCTCAAACCAAACTCCATTTCCAGCTGCAAGAAGCTTAGTAAATAGTTCTACCAGCACTTCTTGGTAAGTAAGATGCTAGTTAAGGACTTGTCTAACCTCAACTCGCTTTGTTGACACTAGTTTAAGTCCCTCATATGCTATCTTTCTTGCTTCTCTGCAATGATGTTGGAGATCCCTAATCTTAACATTTAGGTTGCCCTTTAATCCTGTAGTAATGGGCGTTTGACCTTTTAGGCACTTTTTACCTTAATCTCGAAGACGAAGCCCAAGAACTTTGATAATTTTTGTAAGCAAGCTATGAAATTCATCACCATAGAGGATAATATCAAACTTTGTAAGGATTTTGATTAGACCAAGTTAGATAAGAAGAAAGACAACAAGGGCCATCTATCAAAGATCGACTCAGTGCAAAGGATCATGAGGGGACATCTTGTGGAGTGGGAGAGGTAGAGGGGAGAAATGGAAAATGCGACAAGAAGCACATTATTCCCTTCTATATGGATCACATGCCCCCTAACTAGTCAAGAGGCCAAATACGCCTTTTAGTTAGAAACAAAGGGTATCCTCAGTTGGCTTGAAAAGATGAGGGGAAACATTGACAAATACTATGAGTTCTACCACAACAAAGGACACAACACTAAAGATTGTGTCCAATTGTAAAATACCCTTGAGGATGCCATTTGCTTGTGACTACCTTAAGGAATACATTGATCACAAATGTGAAGAGGTAACTTAAAGATGAAGAGTCAAATCAAACAACCGAGCTAGGACTTTGGGTACTAACAATAATAGGTTTCCTAACAATGTGGTTAACACCATAGTGGGGGACCCTCAGTAGGAGGGTGGTGGAGCTCTTATAACAAGACCTAAGCTCGACCCCAATAGGTCATGAGCCTACATGGGAAGAAGTTGAGAATAGACAATTATGTCTCATTCTCAAATGACAACATAGAGAAAATTCAAACTCCCTATGATGATGCTTTGGTCATTAAAGCATGGATCACTGGCTTTGCTGTTTGTAAAGTCCTCATTGACATAGGTAACTTAGTGAATATCATTTTTAAGAGTTCCTACAACAAAATGAAGGATAAGATGAAAGCCAAGTTGAAGCCCTATAACCACAACCTTTATGGCTTCAACAACTAACCTGTTTAAGTTATGGGCATCATCTCCTTTCCCATGGAGCTCGACAATGACAACAACATTGCCAAATAACTCATTGAATTCCTAGTGGTGAATTGTTGGTTGCCCAATAATGTCATTTTAGGATGGCTTAACTAGAATGCCCTTAGGATAATCACCTTAATGGCATACTTAAAGGCTAAATTCACTACCTTAATGGGAATTAGCATTTTCTAAAGGGTCTAACAACTAGCATTGACCTATTACTTGTAGGCCCTTGCTAAGGGGGGAGGCACTATCCATTAAGGTGGGACCAAAGGAGAAGTTAGGAACTATGACAGAATCGGTTGAGGAGATTTAGACAATCTAACTTGGCAGTGGCGCTAAGCAAACTACGTAGATAGGGAAATCAATACCTATAGAGCTAAAGCAATAGCTCATTGGCTTCTTTCAATCTAACTAAGACATCTTCACTTGGTTGCCATTAGATATGTTAGGCCATTCCTTCAGAAGTCATCATGCATTGACTTAACATCGATATAATCGATAAGGTCATCAAATAGAAGAGGAGTTTAAAAGTCACTCAAGGCTAATTTCACAATAGAAGAGCTTTACTTGACTAAGATGGCCAACTAAGTTCTAGTCAAATAATCCAATGAGAAGTGATGTATGTGCATTGATTTCACCAACCTTAATGAAGCCTATCTGAAGGAAATCAACTAACTAGTTGACTTGACCTTGGGTCATGCACTTCTAAGCTTTATGAACATCTTTCTAAGCTATAACCAAATAAAGATGCATGAGCTCGACCAAGTTCACACCTCTTTTGTTACCAGACACTTACTACTATAAGGTCATACCTTTTAGACTCAAGAATGTAGAGGTGACCTATTAATGCCTGGTGATGATGATGTTTATACCTCAAATTAGGTGCAATGTGGAGGTTTACATAAATGACATGACCATCAAAAGCAAGTAGCCCAATGGTCATCTTAAGGACATTTAGGAAACCTTCGACACCTTAAGGTAGTACAATATGAAACTTATCCCCTAAAAGTGTATATTTTAGGTGACTTTAAGGAAGTTCTATAGGTATATGGTCACAGTATGTGGTGCTAAAGCTAAGCCTAAGAAGATACAAGCTATCCTAGACATGTAACCTCCCAAAACCATCAAAGATGTCTAATAGCTCACTAGATGGATTACAATGCTAAGTAGGTTTGTGTTCAAGTTAGTTAATAGATGCATGAAGTTCTTTAAGATATTGAAGAACCCAACCAATTTCCAATGGACTGACTAGTGTCACTTAGCATTCAATGAGCTCAAGTTGTACTTGATAACGCCACTAGTCTTGTCTAAACCTTTCCTAAGAGAAGAGCTATACTTGTATCTTTCAATCAGCAATTGAACTTTCTCTTTAGTGTTAGTCTAAGCTGAGGGGAGATAATGTTAGCCCATTTACTATGTTAGCTATACTCTATAGGACTAGAGGTTAGATATTCTAAGACAAAGAAATTCACTCTCATAGTTGTAATCTCAAGAAGGAAGCTCTGACCTCATTTTGAAGCTTATTAAGTGGTTATGCTTACCAATTAGCCACCACGTCAAATATAACATAAGCTTGATGCGTTGGGAAGAATGGTAAAGTATATCTTAGAGCTTAGTGCATATAGAGTCTAATAACGACTGTGTGAGGCTATCAAAGCACAAACCTTAGAAAATTTTGTGGCAAAGTATACAACGCAAGAAGAAGCGTTAAACATTGAAGTTGCATCGACGTAGACTCTCTATGTCTACAAATCATCCACTTAGGGGGCAGTGGAGGAGGATTAGTGCTAAAAGGATCACATAGGACAGAAGTACACTAAGCACTAAAGTTTGGGTTCCCCACCAGCAACAATGAGGCCGAGTATGAAGCACTCATAGCTAGAATGAGGTTTTCAAAGGAAGTTGACGTAGAAAAATTAGAGGCTTTTTTAGACTTGCAGTTAGTAATCGAGTAGGTCAAAGGGGAATATGTAGTGAAAGATAATGGTATGACCAAATACCTAAAGATCATATAGGCACTTGGATTAGAGTTGTTTGCTTGGAGTATCACTAAAATTCCCTAAGCAAAGAACTCCAAGGTGGATGGCCTATCTAGATTTGCCTTAACCAATTTCTTTAGCTTGGACAAGAAGGTCTTCATTGAGTATCTACCAAACAAGAGCATTGATAAGCCTCATCTGTAATGCCTAGAGATACAACCTGCATTGATGGAGTTGAGTTAGATGGACCCATACATTGCCCATCTCAAGAATGGCACATCCTAAAAAGAAGGAAGGAGGCAAAGATGTTCATGTATAAGGCAACTTGGTATACCTTGATCAATGACTAGTTATACCAACAAGGATACAACCTTGCTTACTTTGGATGCTTAAAGCTAGACGAAGCCTAACATTAATTGGAAGAGCTGCATGCTAAAGTGTGCATCAATCACATTACGAGTGAAACCTTGTATGTTAAAGCTGTCCACCATGGCTATTACCAGCCTTTGATGAAAAGAGATGCAAAAGAGCTGGTTTAAAGGTACATCCAATGCTAGAAGCATGCTTGTGTAAACCATTAGCCGAGCAACACCTTCTGCCATCATTAGCCCTTGCCCTTTTGTGTAATGGGGGATCAACATTTTGGGTCCTTTTCCAAAATGACTAGCCATAATCAATACATTATAGCAGTAGTGGATTATCTCACCAAGTGGGTAGAAGTAGAGATTGTAACCAAATTTATAGAGAAAAGTGTTGAGAGCTTTGTAAAGAATAATATCTTATGTAAATTTGGCATGCCATATGTCTTGGTAGTTGATAATGGGACTTAGTTTGACAAAGCCAAATTCAAAGACTTCTATTTAGAAAAGGGTGTTAAGATTCACTACACTTGAATTGCTTACCTTTAATCAATAAGCATGTTGAAGCTATAAATAAAACCATCTTGAATAGTCTTAAGAAAATGGTAGACCATGCTAAAGGGAAATGGGTAGACAAGCTCCCTTCCATCCTATGGGGATACCAAATCACACATAGAACGCTAACAAGAGAAACACCCTTCAAGCTTGCCTTTAGCTCGGAAGCAGTTCTATTAGTTGAACTCAAGCTCCTTAATGCTCAAATGTAAGCATTGAATGTCCTAGTTAATGAGGTTGGTCTTGGAGTTGACCTTGACTAAATCAAAGAAAGTTCAAGACCTAGCAAGTATCCATATAGTAGCCTACTAACAAAGGGCAATGCGTTATTATGACAAGAAAGTTAAACACAAGGTTTTCTAGCCTAACGACTTGGTGTGCAAGAAGCTTGAAGGCATCGATTCTAAGAAAGGATAAGGGAAGCTAGCACCTAATTAGGAAGACCTAGTTAGAGCCAGAGAAGAAGTGGGACACATGCATATAGACTAGATGGTCAACCCATTCCTAAGACATGGTAAGCTGACAACCTTAGGCTATATTTTGAATGAACCTAAAAGCTTTGGAATGTAACTTTCATGTACATAATGAAAAATTTCAATTCTTCATACATGTTTATGTTTATCCTTCTCTTTTTATTTAAAGCATTGCAAATAACGAGCTCTATGTCCTTACCTTGCTTTAAGTAAGTGGACTTCTATCTCCTAGCCTCTTTTGAGGTGAACAGATATTAAAGCCCCTAGGCCCTTCTAAGATGAATGGATGATCCTGGCCTTAATAGGTGAACGGGAAAGTCCCCGCGTAGCGAATGGGATGACCTGTTCTCATTAGACCATGACAGTTGAGAACCCTAAGCTAACAAAAGTGGGATACTTCATCGATCAGGCCCAAGTCTAAACATTCGAGGTACTCCTGATAGGGATAAGGTATCCTTGGTCACCATAAATTTGCTTGGGATCTGACCAGGCTTGGCTCAGGTCGATGGACTTTCGGCTATCGTTGAACTTTCAACGGGAAGCCAAAGGAAGCGCAAACAAAAGCAATAAATCAACAAATGATGAGATAGGAAAGGAAATTCCTTCAATTAAATTCAAAACATGTGCATGGTTTGGGGTCAGCATTCTAACCCATGAGATTACGGGATTTTAGAAAAATTTGAAAGAAAAGTAAAAGAAAAGGGAGAAAACAAGAGTAGCATCGGGTCTCTAGCGTTACAAGGCGATCTATGGAAGCGCCTGGTGATTATCGTCCTGATAAGTCCTTTCAGACTCAGTGGGTGCTACTTCTGATGGAGGGGCAAGGCATTCTAGGGGATTGGAGCTTGGAGGGGGAGGGACTTCATCAACCTTTCCAGCAGGGTCTTCTTCCTCATCCACCTCTACCTCGATGGCGTCATCAGGATCGGCCCGCCCAAGGCTAGTTTCCAATCGGGGTTTTTGGACCTTCCAGATCTCCAATGCCAGTTCATGGGTCTTGGACTGATAAACCAGTGCAAAATAATTAAAAGAAAAATCCTTAAGTTTTAAACTTAAAAAGAAAAAAAATTTTAACCAAAAAATCATGTAGTTTTTAGCTTATCTTCTAATGAAGTTGAAAAAGATTTATATTTAGTTGTATAAGGTTATGCTTAGATAGAGTTGTAATATTGGTAATGTGAAATAAAAACTTAAAAAAAAGATCAAAAGATAAAAATCATTTTTTGTCTCATATTACTAAAGAATAAAAACTTTCTTTTAACGAAAATCTATATTTATTAAATCAGCTATATTTTTAAAGTATATTTATTTATTTTAAATATTGTGAGTAGAAAGTAATAAAAATAGTTCAAATTTCAATATTTTTTTATTAAATGTTTAATTTTTTAATTTCTTTCTTTATTAGTAGAACTAGGGGGAACTAATTGGTTTCACATGTTCAGATAGGTAAACTCACTTGGGACTCGTAGAATCGACGAATCCCTCTTGATTTTAGAATTGACCTTGTTGGGTTGGTTTTGATTTAGGAACCGACTTGCATCTAGGGCGATGGGGGATCGTGTTCTATTTGTCCTCAATGCACAACATTTTTTTTTTTAATTTTTAGTTGTCTACTATTATGGATGTAAACAAGTTTATTCTAAACGATATAATGTTTAGCTTGAATTTAATTTTCATGTCGACTTAAAATTTTAGAGTTTAAACCGTCGCATATTCAATCAAGTATAAATTTTTGAACTCAAACTTACTCGAAATGTCACTCGATGAACTTGAATTAAATTTAATTAAGTTTGGATTACAATTTAAAGATGATCTTTTTTATAATTAAAATATTATTAATATTCAAATAAGATTAAGTTAATAAGCTAATTAAACTAAATATAATGAAGGTTGAGCTCGATTTCACTGCTCTTTAATGGAGTTCGAGCGAATGTAAGTTGAGTTTGAATAATTTATTAATGATATGATTCAATTGACACACCTATCCGATTTCAAAAGTTATTGAGGGGATTTGAGCAAGCGAAGCAGGGGCGTGCCCATAAAAGCGACACAGGCACAGCAACCTACTGCATTTGATTTTCGCCACGACTTTATCCCCCTAGCCTCGTCAACTCATGAGTAATGAGAGACACTGGGACACTCCTCCTGTCGACATTGATTTGAGGATATATATTGAAGTTTTCTTAATAGTTAACTGCAATATGATGCTATTATGATGGTAGATTAAATTGTGGACACCTCAGACTAGCTCTGAAAATAAGACAATGGCGTTGTAATGATCCAATGAGCACGGACTTTGGAGCCTCCAAATATATATATGTGTATGTAAATATATACATATAAGTATTTGTAGATTTAGTTTTAAACATTTAATCTTCCTTCTTGTTGTAACATACTATTTCATTTGCACTTGTACATATATATATGTACTTGGACATATATATTTCACGTTAAATGACATTTGTTTATGGTAAATATAGTAAAAAGTAATTAAGGATTGTAAAATTTGAATTAATAAATAAAATATATAAAAAAATTCCATGACTCAATTTAATGCCATATTGGCACCACTTACCCTTTCCATAAAAATTAAAGTTAGCAATAGGCAAGATTGAGAAATTAGAAGCAACTAAATAAGGATAGAAACAAATGAATACAATATATGCATGAATCAAGGTTGAAAATATGAAGTAAATGGACATAAGCATATAGAATATTTTTATGATAACATGTTGTAGAATAGTAATATAAAATTTGAGGAAATGCACATGATGCAGGTTGATGTGTATTGGAACCTAGTCTTAGTTTTCCTGATATTATTAGATGTGATATGTATGATTGTAAAATCTTAGTTGTTAAATATTAATACAATTGAAATATTTGAATTAATAGAGATAAACATTGATTTGTATTAGGCATGTAGGTGTATATGTTGTATGCTTTAAAGAGGCGTAGGTCAATAAAGTTTACTTTCCATTGCAGAATGACAATTATGTATATTAAACTCTAGGGTAAATTAGGAGTTCCAAAATTAAAATAATCAATATGCATATTGTAAAATATGAAATAACTAGAATTGAAATAACCTATCTTAAGATATTATACAAGATCATGATAAATAATAAATTAGGTTAAAAAAATAATATAATAAAAAATAGTAAGTATATATGTGTATAGGATGATAAAAAAAGAACACCTAAAAAAAATGCACTACACCAAATCAAAATAGGGTACAAACTGAGAAACAAGTGAAGTTAAGCTTGACTTAAACATAACTCCAGATACCTTAACTACAATAATTGGTTACCTAACTCTTATTTATCAACCTAGGTGGTATTGATCCTAAGCTCAAGTACTCTATGATCAATTACTTTCTAGAAGACTCTTGATTGGGAAGTATTATGGACGAGTAAGCTACTCTTAATGATTATTATGCTTACTTATGCTTGTATTTTAGTATACCATGATGTATTTAGCATAATAAAATTGAACTAATGCATAGGGGAATATATGGGGATTCATGCATGTGCTTGTGCTTGTACTTACTTTGTGCTTGCGTATGTGATGATTTGTATTTCTATACTTGTTGAATGTTTATGAATTTTGCTTATCACCTAAATTAATATGGACTAAATTATATCCAACTTAAAGTAAATGGTCATGCATTGCATAACTACCGAAGGTTGTCAACACTACATGATAATACACGAACATCATAAAGTGGTCTACACTCTATAATGTTACCTTGCCTCGGCCTCTAGGAACTAAGTGGTATTGGGAAGTGTTGTCCTTTGCTTAGGGCTTAGCATAGGAATTCATCACTTAGGAGTGTAAATGATTGCATGCACTTCACATAGCTACATTCCATATTTTACTTTTTTGCATACATTCACTAGTACTTGAATGATATGCTTATTTTATTAAAACTTAACTTAGGAGATAGTGCACTCAGGGTTGATAGTAAAATTATCTACATGGATGGGTATTATTTCCCAACCCATGGTTATAAAGAGGGTGTATACTTTCGACTTTATGTAGTTTTTAGATGACTGTATAAGCACATGGTTGATTGTTGCATTCATACTTAATGTGTGATAACTCTCATATAAATTGCTTGTTATGCATAGTATGAAAGGGGAATCTCACTAAGCCATTGTGCTCATACCCCAACCATTTTCCTTCTTGTAGGTTACCTAAGCATTTGGAATGGGTTAAGATTTTTGTGAAGAGGGTTTCCCCTATTCAAAAATTTACATGATAGGCTTACTTTTAAGAGCTAGTTAGTGTACTCCAAAATACAAGGTTTTCTCCAATCTCATTACTTAGTAGGAGATACCAACTCTCTACAGTCTTGAAAGGACATCTTATTAAAATGAAGTATATGAATATAGCCTTATTCATTTATTTACATCAACGGGGATTATAATTAATATGTAAATAGTTTGATAGAGGTTGGTTAGAATTTCATGCACTTTGACCACTAAATTGTTGTCAAGAAGTAGGTGCACATACTGAACGATGACTTGAAGGGATGCCATTGTTAAGCCCCATTCTGGGGGCATGATATGGTTCATCTTAATTATTTCTATTAGAAGTTTGCAAAATTTATGTTTTTCTATAAGAAAAAAAGGCATTTTTTTTATGCATCTTCTTACTTGATTAAAAATGTTCCAAGATCCCGTTGATTGTTTGTGTTGTCTTAATAAATTAGTCTTAGATTGGATAGAGTCTTCATACTTACCAACTCCAACTTGAAAATCAACAATTGTGAGCTATCAAGGCACCAAAGGTGTCTCTGATGCTTGGACAACAATGTTTAAGTTAGAGAAGCAATGTAAGTGTATGGCAATTAAAGTGTGCCGGGAGTATTTGATGATTCATCTGGTTGGAGAGACCTCCTTTTTATAGTGTTGTCATGATATTATATTTTAGGTAAGTAAATCCTCCTAAAGACACCCTATTTATTATAGGAAAGTTCTACTAGGGTATGTTTTTCAAAGGAGTTAGATTACTAGCCTTATTTATTCTAACCAACTTAAGTACTTTTTTATTTTATAGTCTTACTTAAATAAAGTGGGCCTTTAAGCCTTAAGCCAATATGGGCTTGTAACACTTGCCCCCTACTCATTAGTGATGAGGCACTAATGGGAGTAGGAGCCAAGACGAATCTTCTAATCAAAACAATGCCTAGGTATGTAAGATGAGTTATGCTTTGACTAAGGGGCATTGATTTGACTTAAGGAGTGTACTGGTCGATCCTAGCATTCATAACACTTGTACTAGAGATTTTGATGAGTTGCTGCTTGCATCATACTACCTTTTCTGGGTTGACCAAAGCTAAGGGGGAATCCACTTAAGCTATGGATACACTATTAAGTTGGTGGAGGGAATTTAACCTAAGGTTTGCTTGATTGTGCTATGTGCATGTCAATGAGCTATGATGTGCATGTGTCAAGTTCTTGGTTGCCCCCTAAACTTAATAAAGGAGAGGCTCGTTTAATGTACTTTCTTCTTTTCAACTTTCAAATTCAAATCACCTGCATGCATGTGCAAATCCGTGCATTTAATGCATAAAGACATGTGGTAAGATAGGGTCCAAGGTAGTTGTAGAGGCCAAAAGATTTGAGCCCTTCATTACAATAGTTGGACACATGGCATGATTTGAAGTATCCTTAGAAATTGTTCACATATGCTGTAATTACTTATATAAAGGAGGCAAGCGACTCATTTGCACCTTTTCTCCCATTTCTCCCTCTTAAGGCCTTTCTCCTCTCTTTGTGCTCTTAGTTTCTTGAATTCACCACATTTCCATGATTTCTTGATCATTTATAGGTATAGTTGATTCTTCTTCATCACAAAACCTCTTGGATCTTGTTAAAGGGGTTGTTGCCCCCTAAGCTAAGGTGGTAAACATCACAAGTCCTTTAAGTCAACCCCATAATCCAGTGGCATAGGTTGAAGAGGTAGATAGTGGAGTTTTGCGATCATTTAAGGAGTTTGAAGAAGTTATGGGTAGAGAACTTGCCTTGGATATTAATCTAAATGATGGAGAGAATCACAAATCAGTCCATCCCCATTTCCACAGGATTGCTACATTAGGGGCAGGCTTGAAGGCTATAAAAGTATAGTATGTGAGATCAATGCCGATGTTGATGTTATTAGAATCTATAGCTCATCATTTCGATTGCATACGCTTTGTTGATAGTGTTCAAGAGCTTGTGTAATCTTATAGGATATGACCAAACTAGAAACTCCTTGAACAAAGTTAACTCAGAAAGGACTAAAGTTTATATGGGTGATTGGTGTGAAGTAACCTTCGTGACATTGAAGGAGAAATTGACTTCTATATTGGTACTTGTACTACTTGTCAATGATGAAGAATTTGTGGTGTATAGTGATGCCTCTATTCAAGGGCTCGAGTGTGTGTTGATGTAGAATGATAGGATGATTGCATATGCATCTAGACAATTGAAGCCTTATGAGAAGAATTACTCGACACATGATCTAGAATTAGCAGTCGTGGTATTTGCACTCAAGTTATGGAGACACTACTTGTATGGGGAGAAGTGCAGAATATACACAAATCACAAAAGCTTCAAATACTTTTTTACCTAGAAGGAGCTAAATATGAGGCAAAGATATTGGCTAGAACTGATAAGGAACTACGACTTAGACATTCAATATCATCTTGGAAACACTAACGTCGTTGCTAATGCACTCAATAGAAAGAAGTATGGTAATTTAGCAACTTTGATCATAACTCTAAAAAAGATATTTGAAGATATTTAGAAATTAGATATGAGGATTGTGACTCATGAAATTAGAGCTAAACTTGCCAGCCTACAAATACAACTAGGGTTAATAAACAAAATAAAGGCTGCACAAGCTAAAAATAAGGAAATACAAGAAATAAAGAAAAGAATAGAAGAGGGAAGAGTTGTATAATTTAATGAAGATGTAGAGAGGGTATTGAGGTATGGTCATAGGTTATATGGGCCAAGTTTAGATGAATTGAAGAAAGAAATATTAAAGGAGGCACACTATTTTGGGTACTTCGTTCACCCTAGAAGTACCACAATGTATAAGATCTAAAGAACCATTATTGATGGAGGAATATGAAAAGAGAAGTGGTTGATTGTGTATCTAAGTGTCTAACCTACCAATAGATCAAGATAGAATATCATAGACCCGCTAGCATGTTATAGCCATTACTTGTGCTAGAGTGAAAATGGGAACATGTTATCATGGATTTTGTCATTGCATTACCTAAATCTTTGACAAAGTTGGACACTGTATGGGTGATTCTGAACCGACTTACAAAATTGACTCACTTTATAATTACAATTAAGAATAAAGGGAATTCCAATATTGTCCATCTCATTAGAAAATGAGTATTTATACCACTCGATTATAAAGGTTTTGGCAATAAAGCTACACATTAAAAGTTTATATCTCCATACTTAATTAATTAATAGTTTATTAGGAGGTGAGTTTGTAATTACCTCCAAATTTAATGTGGAAAACCCCACTATTGAAGTAAAAAACCAAAATGTAAGACAATAAATAGAAAGGTGGAGTTAGGAGCAACAAGCAGATATAGAAGAAGTACAAAGGTGGAGTGTGGAAATGCTGTTAAAAAGTTTGTATATTCTATGCAGAAGATAAGATATCAGAATATTAAGAATATATACGCATGTATATATATGTATTTGACTTAATATCATTATTGATATTTATGACGTGTTTCGAATTAAATATTTTTTTAAGAGCTTAGGTATCTAGTTATTAATCCTATATATATTCAATTGTACAGACTGTTATGACAATTTGATTATATACTAGGCTTAGTTATACCTTAAAATGACATTTTTGAAAATGGTAATTTTTGTTTATTAGCATTTATTTTGTTCTTTTGGTAATATTGATGTTGGATCAACTTTAAATTCTAAATGTTCTGATACACAGTCTTTTTCTTGTAGAAGGTTTATTCATATACTTGTAAAATGTATTTATTAAGATTCACCATGTTTTGTTTTTAGCATCACCACAAGTTTAACTTTTGGTTCAGTAACTTCTCTTGATCAATGGATAGAATTAATCAAACTGGACGGAAAAATTATCATCTTGACCTAGGAAAATTAGCTTGCTTGTAATCATTTTAGATGTATAGGACCGGAACATATGTGAATTTTGCAAATTACATTGTCTTGCTTAAAAAAATAAAATAAAAAGTTTTGAAAATTTTGAATTTTTTCCCCTTATATTGCAAAATCAGGGAATATTGGGTGGAATGATTTTAGGTGGAACTGCAATCCAGACCTTGATACTGGCAATCATCACCGTCCGTTGTGACTGGGAAAAGGAGGTAAAGTAAAAATGAAACCAGTTCTTTTAATTCATTTATTCATTTTCATTCATTTGTTATATGTCGTTTGCCAAATTAATTACTTTTATTTATTTTTGTTTTTTGTTTCCTAATATCTCGTAAAGGGCACTTCGTATTTGCAAGCAGAGAAGCACGTCGACATGTAAACAAGTGGGCAGAGTCGAAATGAAATGCCTGCTTAGAATATATCAAGTTTCATGATGTTCGTCAAGTCGAATAATGTTTCCTTTTTTCAATAATACAACTCTGTTTCACTTTTGATGGTTTCTCACTTTCTTTTTTCTTATTCTCTCCTTCATTCCTTATTGACCCCTTTTTAGCTTTATGTTCAACTTGCAACTCCTCCTCATTTCAAAGAGTCATTGCTTTCATATCCTTTCAGGTTGGTATCAATGTTTCCTGGCAATGTCCTTTATTGCCTCTTCGCCATCATCTTCACGGTTTTCTTACTTGATTTTCTAGGTTGTATATAAAAGCTTCTTGATTCTTTAGAGAAGTTCTTTGTGAATGAGCTTCATTAGTTTGAATATATTTACTTAAAAGTTCTTTCAAATTTGATCTTTTTTTTTTTTTTCCTATGGTGGAGGTCTCTGAAATCCTAGAGGAGGTGGGTTCATCTACTATTGATTTTGATTTTGATTACTCTAAGAGAAATTTGGATGATTTCTTCACCCTAGGTTGTAAGTGTTGCTATAAGGGTTGTTTTGTGGCCTAGAGAAGTTTTCCAAGTAGCTAGCCTATTCCCACTGGTTTTCGTTTTCGGCATCAATTTCTCCCAAGCTACACTTTGGATTTATAGAAAGTGCATCTAATTTTCTACTTATGGCATCAACTTCATTGGCTAAGTTTGTCACCACATTTACTTCATAAATGCTTGCTACTCTATTCCTCACCTTAGCACCTTCCTATTGAGAACTATTCATGGCCATGTTCTCAATTAAAGATTAAACCTCTTCAAGTGTTGCTGTTTCATATTCTTCCTATAGCGACATCTATCATTTGCCTACTTGATAGATTCAAACCATTGTAGAAAGTTTGAATACGTATCCAAAGTGGTAGGCCATGATTTGGGCATCTCTTTAGTAATTCCTTGTATCTCTTCTAAGTGTCATATAAGGTCTCAGCCTTAAGTTGAGCATATCATCCCTTGCTATCCTTTCAATTCCTTCACATTTGCCTACTTGATAGATCTATTGTTTGCCACATTGTCTTCCGTAATCGCCTTGCTATCCTTTCAATTTCCAAATCAAATATTAGTGCATTTAGTGAAGTATTTCTAGTCATGCACTATAAAAAGAAAATGAAACAAATGAATAAAGCAAAAACAAGAAAAAATGGTTAAATTAATAAAGTAATTGGTGTTCTTAATATCAAAATCTCTAGCAATGATGCAAAAAACTTGATATAAGGCAAGTATACTTATCAAATTTTGTAATATAGTATATAAAAATATGGATGTTGTCCTATAGAGATTAGAATATAATACTAATATTCACCTTATTATTTAATGGGTAAGTTGTAGAGTTGATTGATCTAAAATTTATAAAAAATATTAAATTAAGAACTAAGATTTTATAGAAAGATAGAAGAGCAAATCAAATTAAAATTGATTTCAAGTTAGTAAAATTAGTATCTAGATGTTTCTTCCCCTAAGTATTATTATGTAACATTAACAAAAAGTATTCGATTTCTTCTTACAGTTCATTAATAGGAGGAATTTCTAATTTATTTTAATAATTTTCTCAAGCTTATTAAACCTTAATATTAAAATTACCTATTTGATTCTCTTCATAATAGCATAATTAAAAGATTGTGTTAAGAACAACAAATTCTCATAACTAAAACAAATAATTTTGGAAGAACCATGTAATTTATCTCTAAGATTACATCAATTCTCTCTATCATGCAAGATCTAATTATATATCAGATTTCTCAATTTTGATATATAGTATCAAATAGACGGATTAATACACTAGAAATATTAAACCAATCAAAATAAAGAACATATGCATGAATTAATAAACATAAGAATTCATCAAATATTATAAGAAAATCTCAAGTCACATAATAAACCTAGGTTCTATAAGTTTAGATACTAAGGAAATTAAGCACTAAACATATTGGAAATTGAATTCATCAATGATGTAATGACATGCATCATTAAAGAAATCAATTCAAAATAATAAAAACCCTAGATGCTTGAATTCTAAAGAGTAGCTGTTTCTTCTTCTAAAACCATAGAAAAATTAAAAGAAATATGGTCTCCTCCTTTAAAGTGTAAAGTCCCCCTCTATTTATATAATGTGTATCCAAAACTTTGCGTTTTTAGGTCGACATGCTACCTAACACAGTCAAGCTTTGGGGTGTGTTCACTTCATAGTTCAAAATCGTGTAAAATATGGTGTTCAAATAGACACGTCCTAATATATGGTCATGTTGAATCTCATGTAACTTTCTGTGACTCTTTAGCCGCAACATGACTAACAACAACGATAGTGTCAAGTCCCTATGTAGCTTTTTACGAACCTTTAATGTAACATGATCTTTGAACATGGTTATGTTTAGGTTGTGTCTAGCTTCAACACTTCGTAACTCTTTCTATTTGGCTCCAAATTGAGTAAAATTGGAATCATTTTCTTCTTTTTTAATTAAATTTTCCATCAAAGCCCTAAAATCTGAATATTACTCAATTAAAGTTCACATTCTTCAAAAACATGTCAAAGCCAAGGGAAAACATGTTAAGTTTTACTTAATATATATATATATAAAAATCTAATTGAGCACTTATCAGCATCCCTTTCCATAGTGGGCTAGTAATATCCAGCTTAGAGTGCTTTAATGGCTAAGGTGTGACATATAATATGGTTATGGTTATTATATACTCTAACATGGATTTCAATCAATAGGTGCTTAGCTTCTAAGGGTTGAAGACATCTAAGAAGTGGCAAACCGTATGCCCTTCTATAAAGTTGTCCATTGAGAAGTGTATATTCAGTTGCTTTTTGCCTCAAAGCCTTTACCTTTTTTCCTTTCTTTAAGGATAGTTTCATTCATTAAGTAGTTGATGATTAGGTCAATCTAACGCGACTCTTGAAGAGCTTAGGTTTCGTTGGCAAGGCATTGTTTATGAGACTTACTAACACTCTTCTTAAGGAGAAATTCTATAAATACCTTCTTGTCTAGGTTGGAGAGGCACGCTATGGCTAATTTGGACAATCCGTTGGCTTTGGCATTCTATGCTCAAGGAATCTTTATAATACTCCATGATGAGAAGTTGGAGCATAGGGGTTTGACAACCTTGAGGTACTTGGTCACCCCTTCATCCTTAATTGCATACTCTTCATTGACCTGTTAAACTATGAGCTATGAGTTTGAAAAATTCTTAAATTTTTTTGCTCTTACTCCCTTTACCAATTTTAGTCTAATAGATAAAGGCTTCATACACTACCCCATTATTACTAGCTAGGAACCTTAACTTTAGGGTGTATTGAATCTCAACTCCTTGTGACCTACACAATACGAGCCTTGCTCTACTCCGCCCTCTGCTAGACGAGCTATCAACATGAAGAGCCCAAGTGGGCTTCTCGTGATCTTTAGTAGGCACTTCATCTTCTATGGTTTACTTAACTATAAAATCGGATAATACTTATGCCTTGATAGCTTCGTATGGTCGGTATTAGACGTTGTATGCATTGAGCTCCAAAGCATAGTGAACCATTCTACTTGACCCATATAGCTTCTAGAGGATTTTCTTCAAGGGCTGATTAATGAGAAATAATATTTGATGAGCCTTAAAGTAAGGGCCCAGGTTATGTGCAAGAATGACTATGGCTAGGATAAATTTCTCTATCTTAGAATACCAGATAAAGCTCTTCTCTTGTAATCAATTTTGATAACACTAGAGGTGTTGTAAGAAAGTGTTTTAGCTTGTCGAAGGCTTCTTGGTGCTCATCCATTCACTGAAAGTTTACTAGGTTCTTTAAGACTTTAAAGAAGGGATAACACTTATTTGCTAACTTTAAAATAAATCTATTGAGTGTAGCAATCCATCCTGTCAACCTTTGAACTTCCTTAATTGTCTTAGGGGGGGTTATATGTCCAATATTTCCCTAATCTTCTTAGGCTTGGCTTTTATCCCTCACCAGGTAACCATGTAGCTAAGGAATTTTCTAGATGCCACACCAAAGACACACTTCTATGGGTTCAACTTCATGGTATATTGTCGAAGTGCTTAGAAAGTCTCTTCTAAGTCTATGAGATGTTCTTGAGGCTCTTCATTTTTCATGATCTTATCACCAACATACACTTCTACGTTGTGACCAATTTGATGCATGAATATCTTCATCGCTAGCCTCTGATACATTGCCTTAGCATTCTTGAGTCTTGAGGGCATCACCTTATAATTGTTTGTTCCAAATTTGGTGATGAAGGAGTTATGGACCTAGTTAGGTTCATTCTCTCCATTTTTTTTTTTTGGGTGGGGGAGAATGTGTGTGGCCCATGGATTTCTTTCCCCTCCTATTTTCACCTGAAACCAAACAATAAAAGTTAAATAATTTCTGAACAGCCTAACCCCTAAAACTCACCCACCTCCCTCATTTTTCCCCTTCCCTTTATTACCTCCCAAACATAGTGTAATAGTCTCATATATAGTTTTTTACTTGTTATCATGCCATTGGGAGTATGGTCTAGCACAACGTTGTAATAGTGTTCCACTCCACCAATTAATGCATCATTATAACTTTTATCCCACTTAATTGACCAATATCAACACCTTCATATCAATTACCTATTAAGTCATCATAATGATCTTATAACATAATCTAACCACATTATTGGGTAGGTTTTATGAGAAACTCATTTTAGGAAATCTTTTAATTGTTGTCCCTTTTAAAATTATTAATTAATATTTGTTCTACTTTTAGGTATTTTATAGAGCATGCTTGCATGGAAATTAAGTTTTCAATACTCATAAGAAATGGGAAAACAAAGAAACATGTTTGGTCCTAAGGTTATAAATGAGCCGAGTTGAGATGATATAGTGCCGTGCTCAAGCTCATAATTTAAAGCTTGAGGTTGACTTAAAGTGGTATTCGATGATCTTGACTCGATTAAGTTAATTTAGGCTCAATTTATTTAGAATTTTATTTTTCAAATAAAAATAATACTAACATTCAAACTTAAGTAGCTCTAAAACTTGACTCAAACTCAATTAGGCTTATGAGCCAATTAAGCCAAATATTATGTAGCTCAAGGTCGTCTTAGTAAACTAATTGAGTAGTACAAGGTCAAGCTTGACTCATTAAACTATTCAAATAGCTTTAACTCAAGCTTGATCTTAACTTGATTAATATCAAATTGAATTCAGGTTTTTATCAAGCCAAACTTAAATTGTTTGCAAGTAGACTTGACTTGTTTACATCCCTACTTGATCCTAATCACTCATGTGAAATTTGAACCTAAGTGCTTGCTTACACTTTCAGTCCAATACTAATTTATAATTATATACCAAGTCCCTAGCATTTTTAAATTATCATGAACACTTCATTTGTAGTTTAAATTATACAATTGGTTATCTATTGATTAGGCAAGTAATGAATGAAAGATAATTTTTTATTAAATGTAAAGATAGAAATAAATCTTAACTCTTTATCATTCTAAATAATTTTTTAATAATTATTCATACAGCTAAAGAGAGCAAATCTTAAGAGAATGACTATAGGTAAGTGCATAAGGAAATAGAGTTGGTTAAGGAAATCGAAATCCAAGCTATTTTGTGATTTTGGTAACAACGTTTTTATCTCAAGTGATTCTTACAGCCTATTGGTTGTGTTTGTAAATTACTAATAATTAATCTTAATATGTTTTATGGTTGATATATAAATTGAATGTCATAAGAATTGTGTGAAAAAATATCAATGAAAGAGAAAAGTTACATAAACGGTTGATGCGATGCTTGATTTTCTTTCTGCTGCATCAGTTGATGATATTAAGTTTATATCATGTGCGACCGTGAAATGACAGGCTATATCACTAGATATTATCTCTCTTAGTTGGATTACTTAGTAGTTCGGTGGACATGTAATATAGCTCCAAGAGCAAAACTTAGATTATTATTACTCTTTACCATTTTATTATGATCAATAATTATGTATCTTGATATAAATATGTATTTTGATGCATTATAGATTTTCTTTTTATATATATTTCAGTGATTATAATGGATAGAAAAGATTTAAAACTGATCATCTTGTTATAAGATTAGTTCTATGGTATTAAATTATGATGAATTATGGTTATGAATGCATGGAGTCCATTTTAACACAACGCAGGGGGTGATACCGTAGCTCTCATCATATAATTTCCCTTTTTTTTTTTTTTCCCCATATATTTAAGCCTACTTGTTTTGAAAGTTTTCTCTCTTGCTGACAACTTATGGCGGGATGTTAAAGATGGTGTCAATGTTTAAAATATCTTGTCTTGTTGTGCTATCCTTGATATATTTGGTGCCTCATGAACAGTATAGAAGAAAATATGAAAATAGATCATTTTAATTTTGCATCATCACAATTTTTCTTAATTTAAAAATTAATAATTAAAATTATTTAGAAGTTTAAATAACTTTATGAGATCATCTATCTATTTTTATCGTAAACATTGAATATATATATTAATATTTTAAAAGGATAAATTAAGAACATATAAACGGGGAGATCTAAAAGTAGTAAATGTTTGATGCAGTAGTTGGATTTTTGGGGGGGGGGACTAGACCTTGTTGCAGTTCCCATCCTAACCTGAATAAGAATTAGCCCAAAGCCCTCCATTCACGATCCAAAATGCGAGAATCGGGATGGGGGAATCAGGACCGGCTTGCCTAAGGCCGGTTTTAAGCTAGGTACTTGGACCGACCTGCTGGCTCTCTAGTGCTAATTCACGAACTTTGGATTAATAATTTGGCCTAAAATAGACTTCAAAAAAAAAAGAAGATAAAGAAACCTTATTTTAAACTTAAAAAAATTAGCATAAAACCATGTAGTATTTATCCCATTTTTTAAAAAAAGTTCAAAATGATTTACAATTATTTAATTAATATTTTATTTTCTAATTTTCTAATTTCTATCTTTATTAGTGGAATCTGAATGGACCAATTGGTTCCACATGTCTGGGTTCGCGAATCTTCTTGGGACCTATAGATTTGATGGGTTCCCCTCAGTTTTGGAATCTTTTGTAAAAATCCAAATTGATAAATGAGATCAATAGAATTAAAAGGGGAAAATTTGAAATTAATTAAGAAGAAATTTATAAAGTTTAGGGCTAAACTTTACAAAATGATCTTTTACTCTTGAATTCGGTTTTATCAAAATTTAACTTAAATTAGTGTAGAAATCTTAAATGTAGTTCCGAGATCTTAATTAGGTAAATAAAATCATTATCAAGTTAATTGGAAAAGGAAAAGTTAAGTTTGGAGATCAATTGGATAAAATTACTAAAATGCTCTTAAGTTCGGTTTTACTTAGGAATAACTAAAATTTTGGGGTTTGTAAATTTATGTGGTGACTGATTTTCCGCCAAATTAGAGTGGAAATAAAATAGATTAAGGTGCTTTACATGTCACAAATTAAGAGATACTTGGCAAGAAATGGAACTTTAGCTAAAATCCTCGTGCTCCCCACCAAAAACCCTTAAACCTTAGCAATTTTACATTCCTAAAACCCAAAAACTCTTAGTGATCCCTAATTACTCCTTAATCATCTTACTAATCTAGTGATTTCCTTTGATTTTTAGGTATAAATCAAGCAAAGGACATTAGGAAAAAAGGGGTCCCAAGCTAAAACCAAGCAAACCAAAGGGTAAGTAAGTTGTTTAATAAGAATAATCATATAATTAGTCTCTTAATCTTAAGCCTTTGAGAGCTTGCAAGGAATAGCAAAAGAGAAGTATTAGAGTTATGTTGGACTTTCTTTGAGTAAGCTTAATACCAAACTTAAATGGGTGATTTACGATGCTAAAAAATGTTTAAATGGTTATTAAATGAAAAGCTTAAGTAGTTAGATGAGACATATGTTGAACCACCACCCATAATGCTTGATTAGGTGTAATTTTGTTTGATTAATGGATTGTGAAGATGATAGATGTGTTGGGTTGATGATTAGTTAAGATTTGATAAGTTAGGATTGAGACTGAAGTTAAAAATTTGCATGGTAATGAGAAAGTTTTGTTTTCACCAAATATATGTAAACATTGGGGGATATTTCTTTCCTTTAAATCTAATTTGGATGATAAAAAGTACTAAATTGATGATTAGTGTAATGGTTTGTGGTTCTAGATGTAGTTGGGTTGATGATTTCTATGAATATAGTGAATTAAAGGTTGAATTGATGGAATTAGAAAATTGATGCATAATCAAGCTAATTGACTTGATAGACTAGAAATTTTAGCATGTTAAGTGTCTTGAAGTGGAAATTGGGTTGAAATTGAAGTTTGATTGAAAACTTGAAGTTTAAATAAAGTTAAGTAAGCTAAGGATTGAATTAGAAATAGAAAAGTGATGATTTTGATGCATGATGTGTGATGCCTATTTGTTGAGCATGACCGTTAAAGTTTGATAAATTTGAGTTAATTTGAACAATAATGTATTTACTTGGTGAATGGAAGTTGATAGGATGTGAAATGAAGTTTACAAATCAAATTGTTGTTAAATTGGGCTAACTATGTATGATTTGTTGTATGCTAGGTGTTTTTGGAAATATTAGGTTGTTTTGGATACTTGTTGGGCTTGAATATAAGATTTATGTGATGTTTTGGAAACTAGAAGTGAATAGGAATAAGTAGGCTTTCGTTTGGAGTGATTTGGATTTAAATTGAAGGAGATATGGACTTTTAAAAGTGAATTTCATGTCTGTAAACACATCATTTTTTATCCTAATAATTAATAATGGTCAATTTTCAATTTTTTGATTTTTTATAATTTTTCTTCTAATTTAGCAAAAATAGGAAAAATATTAAAATAAATAGGAAAAATATATCAATTTTGGAAAATAATTGTAGAAATAATAATAGAAGAAGTTAAATAATTTTTATCAATTTTTGGAATTTCAAAATAATATAAAAATAATAAAAATCGTATTGCATATATGCAAATTACGAAAATAAAAAAAACAAGTAAGTGAGCTAGCCCAGTTGGTTCGAGCCATGACCATGCGCACGGGGGAAGGGGTCAGGTCGCGGGTTCGAAATGCGGGGGAAACAGATTTCGCATTTTGTAATTTTTTGTCTCGCCCAAGACACGTGTTAGCTTGCGATTGGACGATACGAACGCACGCGCCAGGCGCGTGATCTTCTTCTTCCTTCATCCAAAATCGTCGCCGGCAGCGGGAAAAATAGAATTCGGCTATTTTGATTTGATTTTTTACACAAATCCAACAAATCTTTAACTGAAATAGGATAAATACTACCCCATTGGAATCAAATCGCAACAAATCGAAGGATTTACACAAATCGGAGATGGGTTTTTCAATCGAAATCTGATTTGCCCTAATCGGAAGAAATCCGAGCTTATCCAGCTCGATTTTTGGTGTCTATAAATAGGAATTGAGGGGAAGAAGCCAAAGCACGAATCAGAAGAGAGAAAGGAGAGAAAATAAGAGAGATCGGAGCCGCCGGAGTTCACGTAACCTATGACCACCGACCACCTCTTCGAACCACCACTTGGAAAGGCTTTTGGAGAAATCCACCATCACCATCGAGTCCCTCATCCTCAGAAATGTTGGAAACACCCTCTGATCCATAGAAATGGACGCCGGAACGTCGCTTGTGATGATCTCTAACCGCCGCCTGATTCGACTCGACTGACTGACCCGACCGACCCGACCCGCACACCGTATCTGGACCCAGGTAAGTCGGATTTTTCGATCTTTTTTGATTATTTATTTATTATTTATTTATCGTATTTTATTTATTTGTTATTTATTTATTTATTTATTCATTTTTTATTTATAATTCAAAAAGTAATATTAGGAAAATGTTAAAATTTAGATTAGTGTTTTTTTTTTAGGTTTAGTTTATGATAGAATGAATAACAAAAAAATTATGAAAATAATAAAAAAATAAAAAAAATAAAAACATAAAAATAATAAAATAATAATTAAAAAAATATATTAGGAAAAATGATAGAATTTAGATTTTTAGTTTAAGGTAGATAAAATAAAAAAATATTATTAATTAATTAATAAAAAAATAAAAAATAAAAACAAATAATAATCATAGTAGGAGTAGTTTAATAATAGGGAAATAAATTTTTTATCACTTAGAAAAATCTTTTTTCTTAAATAAATCCAAAATTGGTTTTTCCTTAAATTATTTTTTTTCAAAAAATAAAATAATCAAGCTTAGGCTTAGATTTTTCCCAAAAAATACTAAAATGATAAAAACATAAACCAGAAGTAATTTTCATAATTAAAATTAACAAACCCACTAAAGTTTTTCATGAAAAGCGAACTATGTCTTGTTTGATTCTGAATAGCAGGTACGTAAGCACCCATTTGGGGTAACTCTAAAAAGAAATAAAAAAATATTTTTTCATATTAGAATAAGTTATTAAAAAATACAACAAAAAGATAATAAAAAATAAATAACAATAAAAGACATTAGGATAAGGTTTAAATTTCAGGAGAATAGGGTTGTAATTTTAAGGTTTTAATAGGTTAGCCTCCGAATCCAGTAACTCTAGTGTTTCCTTTCCTTTTTTCACAAAAATGAAAAGAGGAGATCTCACTGACTAGTTGTCCGAATTAGGATTAATCTGCTCAATTGGTCCCAATTCAATAATACTTTCCAACTTCAGTTGGGTGGCGACTCCAAAATAAGATGAAATTTTTAGTTCAAGTTGAAGATTTATATTAGATGAGCATATGGTCAGTATAAATCGGATTAGGAACGAAAAATGAAAAATAAAAAAATTAGACTTGACAATGTCTAAGATTGATTTGTAAATTTTGAGGGTCTACAATGACTAAAATATGGTTTTTATTGACAAAATAGGTGGAAGAAGTGATAAAAGTTAACTTAACTTAACTAGTATTATTTCCTTTTTGTAGATTTTTATTTTGGGACTATATTTATACTTTTATGTGAACCACCTTTGATTTTGTGACCTGTTTCCTTATGTTTGTATTTTGTAGACCCCCTAGTTCCTAGGACTTTGTTTATCTATCACACTCTATCCAAAGTGTTTTCTAGACTTGCCAAACTTGAAAAAATGTTTTTAACATGAAATGAATTGTTAAATATTTTTACAATTTAATCAATGATTTCAAAGTCATAAAACTGATTTAGAAACTCACTTAGTAATTATAGTCTTATGTATTCTACTTAAGTAGATTACATGGTGAATTGTCATTGTATTAGAGAATTAGGAGCGTGAAATCTTCTATGCTAGGTTGGTTTTGATTTAGGAACTGACTTACGTATAGGCGTTTTTTTTTTTTTTTGAGGAGTTTTTTTTTTTGGGCGGTTGGTGGAGATGGTTGTGGTTACATAACATTTGTTATTTCTGATGTCTATCATTATGGTTGTAAATGATTCAAATCAAGATCATGCAATATTTATCTTGAATTCAAGCTCAATCTTGATTTAAAATTTTAGAGTTCAAATTGGCTTATACTCAACTGAGCTTAGAATTTTGAGCTCAAGTTCGACTTAAAATGTTAATTTATGAGCTTGAGTTGGATTTATTTAAAAAAAAATTGATTTTCTCATAATTAAAATAATATTAATATTAAAACTTGATTAATATTTAAATTTAACTCGAATATAATTAGACTTGCAAGTTAGTTATATTAAATTCAATTCAGCTTTTTTTTTTTAATTAAACTTAAGGAAATATCAAATTAAATTCAAGTAATTTGTTGATGGTTTGATTCAAATGTACACTCGAATCAGCTATCGAAATTGAGGGGATTTAATTTTCGCGACGACTTTATCCCCCTGGCCTTGTCAGCTCATGAATAAAGAGGCAGTTCTCTTTATCGACAACTATTTGAGGTTATATATTGAAGTTTTCTTAATAGCTAACTGCAATATGTCGCTATTGTGACAGTAAATTAAATTGTCGGACACCTCAGATTAGCCCTGGAAATTACATAATTAGATTGTGATGATCGGATGAGGAGCCTCCAAAAAAGAACACTATATATACATAGATGTCGAATGGAAAACTAGTACCTTTGTTTGCAACGAGGGAAGAAATTAAGAATGAAATAACATAAGACAAAATAATGTAGAAGAAAGAAATTATGGGAAGAATTGATTCTTTTATATGTGTTTGGATAATGAAGAGAAGAAAAGTAAAAAAAATAGAACTATAAATAAATCAAATTTACTTATAAGCTATTTGAGTTCGATTTGGTGTTAGCTCGAATTTGATTCAATTGCAATCGAGTTGAGCTCGAGTTCGAACTACTCCAGTAGCTATCTATCTTAACCTCGAGCTCGAATTTTAAAATACTCTATTTGATTGGCTTGTGAACTTAATCGGGCTTTTCATGTATTAAAAAAATATTTTTCGTAAAACATTATCTTTTTCTGTTTTTAAGGCTAATTTTCATCCCTTGATTTTTTTCTTAACTAATTGTCCACATTAATTCATATTTTAAGACCCAAGTCAACCAAAACCCTATTCTATTCTTGTGCTACCACAACTACCTCACCACCAAGTAAACGTTGTAACTTAAACAGTCACACCCTCTATAACCATTCATGGCCATCCCCATTAGTGATCACTGTCGATAATGTTTTTATTTTTATAATGATTGTTTTATTATTCTTTAACCATCTTACATTTTCATTATACTTTTGATTTAGTGTTTGTCTTATTATAATAATTTGTCAACTTTGATTCCGAGCACTACATCTTTTGATTTCGAATGCTACAGATAGAAAATTCTAGAAGGTAGAAACACATACCTTGACAATAATTTTGTTAAAGTTTTAGTGTATTAATGGTGATTCCAAAGATAACATTGTTTTAAAACATAAATAACTGAATTCAAATCTTGCATTGTTGTATATTGAACAAAGCAAGGGCCTTTAAAAATGTTTTAGTGTTGTAAGACTTAATAATGTAACAGAAAAAAAAAAAAACTTTTCCATATAAGGATGCTTTTCTTCATTCTAGATGGTGATGAAATGGGCATATGAACCTTGTTATAGTTTTAAAATTTAATAAACCCTATTATTTAATAAATTTAATAGGTAACAATAACTCAAAGTTTTCATAAACTGATATAGTTTTATATATTTAATGATTATATTTTCCTTATACTTTAGTTCATTATTGTAGATCAGATTAACGACCTCCATTTAATTAAGTGTTACATAATAAGTACAAATAGTAGTATTGTTACATTTTACCTTACTAGTTATGTCCATATATATAACAATTGAAGTATGAAATTTAAATAGCCAAATAATTAATTTACTACTTTCTTGGAATCATTTACATGCGACTTTGCTTCTTACTGTCTTCATAATTCTAATAGGAACATGAACCATGACACTACAATATATAACTTGTTTTGTTTGGCCAAAATATGAAAGAAAAAACTATTTAGATAATTAGACTTCATAACATGTCAAATAAAACCCTAAAGTGATCATTCAAATGGTTATTTGATATTTCCATTCTATTAAAACAAATTACTCTTTTTCTTTTTCTTTTTTCTTCCTCTCCATTATCACCTCTCCTTTCTAAATAGAAATTGAGGATGTAGGTGGTATTCAAAGTGTATCATGATATTTAACTTATCGAGTATTATGTGTAGATTCAACCTTCCAATTATGCAAATGGTACTTTTGATTTATATTCTATTCTTTTGCTTGGCCTTAGTGGAATATATAGTATTGTTAATTATTTATTTATTTTTCTTGAAGAATTGTAATAATGTCATCCATATCGGATGTGGGTGGTACTTTCATTCTAAAAGAACAATATCAATTGCTAACTGATGAAATACTTTTAAATAATGCATTGGCTTTAAGGAATAACAATGTAATTCCTAATGTTTCAAATCCTGATGCAAAAACCGATAACGAGTGTGATGAGGAAACTCAATTTCATGGCAAAAAGAGGTCTAGAACTTCAATAGTATGGTCAAAATTCTAGGAAGTAACTCTTCCTAATGGCTAGAAGAAGGCTCCATGCTTATACTGTAATAAGAAGCTCACAATTTAGTAAGTAAAAGCTCATTTAAATACATGAGTGAAAAGAAAGATTTTTCAAAATTAGTAAAGTAAACTTAACTTTTTGTTGGCTAGTGTTAGCCAAGAGACACAACAAATGACCCTTGTTGTGGTAAATCGTAAATTTGATATGGAGAAAATGAGAGAAGATGTTGCTTATTGGATTTTGGTGCATAAGCACCCATTTTATATTATAGAAGAAGAGGGTGTTAATATGATGCAAAGGAGAGGAATGCTTGAGAGGGAGAAAATAACATGTAATACTCTTAAAAAGAATTGTATTCAAGTGTAAGAAATAGAGAAGAAAAAGTTGCATATATTGCTTAAAGTTGTTAAAAAAACAAGTTTGACAACTAACTTGTGGAAGTAAAAAAAATCATAAAATAGAATATATGGTGTTGATAGAAATTTTGTTGACGACCATTAGAAGTTATTAAAAAGAGTGCTCAATTTGTTCATATACCCCCTCCTCATTGTGGAATTGATATTGCTAATTTTATTTATAAATGCTTGAAAAGTGAGGAATTGAAAACAAGGTGTAAACCATATCGGTTGAAAATGCATCAAATAATGATGTAGCACTAAAATCATTGTAGGATTCATTCTCTAGACGCAAGAGACTACTTTGTGGGGGAAATTGTTTCATATTAGATGTTGTGCTCACACTTTGAATCTTATAGTTCAAGATGATCCTTTAAAAATTAAGGAAATAATTGAGAATGTGCATGAGAGTATTAACTATGTTAATAAATTAGAGGCTCAACTTTATGTTTTTTCTCAAATTGTGCAACGGTTACAATTGCTTGGAAGGAAACTCATTCTCCATTGTAAGACACATTGGAACTCAACATATGAGATGTCATTTATTACTTTGAAATTCAAAGAAGGGTTTCCTAGATTTGTAAAAGGAGATCTGCATTATTGGTCTTATCTAAGTTTAGATGATTGGGTTACTATAGATATTATTTTTCATAGTAAATATAAAACATCTAACTTGATCTTGCTTGAGGTGTATTATGTGATGTTAGTATTAGATAAGATCTCACTTGATGAGGATGGGTTTATTCGGGTGGTGATTAAGAAAATGAAAAGCTAGTTTGATAAGTATTGGGGGGAGTGCAATTTGTTGATGCCTATAACTAGTGTCTTATACCCTTGATGTAAAATGAGGTCTCTTGAGTTTTTCTTTCCTTAGATTTATCCTACACAAGGGGTATGGGAAAACATTGTGAGAGTTCAAGAAGCTTCATATAATCTTTATGGGGATTATGTGAAGGAGTATGAGTTGATTAATGAAGAAAATTATGGTGAGAGTCAAATAGAGAATCATACTCCTTCCTTATATCATAAGAATCAATATGGTTAGAGAGAATATAACTTGTTTGTGAAAAGTGTTGAGATAGTGTTGCTAGAGAAGTTTGACCTAGAGAATTACTTTAAAAAATGGTGTATTTTAAAAAGGGATGTAAAAGAATTTCATGTTTTAGAATGGTGGAGATGAACCATATGAAGTATCATATTTTTTCCCAAATGGCATGTGATATTTTGGCTATTCCTATTACAACAATAGCTTCAAAAGCTACATTTAGTACTGTTAGTAGAGTCATTAATGCATATCATGCCTCATTGTCTCTAAAACTAGTTTAGGTATTACTTTATGGTGTTGAGTTGTGTTGTAATCTTCATGGAGTAAAGAAGTATAAGGTAATCATGATTGTTTATGTTTTTAGTAATCTTGGTATTTGTTATTATAGTCCCTTTTTCCTTTTTCTTTTCTCTCCCCCACCAGCCCCCCTAACCCTTTGAATTATTGGTTTTCATCTTATTATCTTTGCAGGATGATAAAAAGCCAATAGAGGTGCTTCCCATTACACGAGTTTCTAAAAAATTTACAAGCAATATGTTGTAAATCTATCTTCTATAATTTATTATAGATTGAAGTAGCATTGATAAAAATCATTAATTATTAGTTTGTAACATGATTATATTTGTTTTTTCTTTTTTTAGATATTCATTTTCAAGTGGAACTACAAGTTGGAATTATTTGTTGTGTTAGTTCAAGAGATTTTGGAAGAGGAGTTGGATAATGCATTACATCTAATATATTTTAAAAAACTATAAGTTAGACAATGCATTACATCTAATATATTTTGAAAAACTATAATTTCATAGAGGACTAGTCTTATAATAGATGCTGGTGATTCTTGGTTTTGTATTTGTGACTTTGTCGTTTATTTTTAGGCTTATGTGATAGTATCTACCATGTTGATTGTTAATGATGGATTATAGGTAAGTTAATTAAGTAATGTTTATATATCATTGTTTAGTTTGATATCTTTTTAGATGAAGATGAAGAAAAATTGAGAAATTATATGATCACACATGTTGTGCTTTATATATCTATTTTAATGAGGTAAAACAATTTAGGTATATTAAGCTTCAGAGATCTTGAATTCGTGCTCAAAACCATCTTATTTTTAACTTGAATGGAGTTTAAAAAAAATAATTGAGCTTAATTGAGCCGAGCTGAAGCTTATCAAGTATCATTTTGAGTTGAGCTCAAGCTAAAAAATTGAAGCTTGATCGAGTTTGAGTCAAGCTTGAGCTTCAAGTTTTTCATTTAAGTTGAGGTTGAGCTTGATAAGAACAATAATGTAGATCTCTCTTTGCAAATTTGGGGAACATTTATTTGAATTTCAAGGTAGTAGATAACATCTCATATGTTGAGTTCCAATGTATCTTACAATGGAGAATAAGTTTTCTTTTAGGCAATTGTAATCATTACACAATGGTTATAGAGGGTGTGACTTTTTAAGTTTCATCTCTTACTTAGTGGTGGGTAGGTTTTATGACAGCAAAAGAATAGAGTAGGGCTTTTAGTTAGCTTGGGTCTTAAAATATGAATAAACATTGACCATTGATTAAGAAAAAAAAATTAAGGGATGAAAATGGGCCTTAAAGATAGGAAAAGGGAATGTTTTATGAAAAATATTTTATTAATATATGAAAAGCTTAATTAAGCTCGCTAGCTAATCAAATTGAGTATTTTAAAGCTTGAGCTTGAGCTTAACTTGATTGCAATTGAATCGAATAATTCGAGCTAACAATGTGTCAAACTCAAGTATTTTGTAAGTGAACTTGACTCACTTACAACTCTAGTTAACCCCTTTGATTATATGAAACATTATGAATGTTGCTTTCCATCTTATTAGCTTTTCACAATTTTATATTATATTTGAAATGCTTTCTTTTTATTGCTTTATATATCTCTTTAAATATGTGGTGATGGTGAAAGGTGGAAAAAAGAAGAAGGATTTTTGGTATTATTCCTCCATTTGATAATAATTAAAGGTTTTCTTTCCTTTTCACATCGTGTTCTTATTAGCAATAAAGCATAAATATTTTATTTAGCATGAAAGTGCAATAAAATGCAATCACATATAAATTTCTATCATACTTTTTTTAATTGAACTAATAAGATGCTAGCATTTCAAATAAGATAAACATCATGTCCTTAAATTATGATTTCTTCCATTTTTGTTCCTCTAATAAATGGTATAACATGTTTAATTAAATTGATGCCAATTGCTAACACCATCATGTCTTTCCCTCCATTATCACTAGCTGCCTTCAGTTGTCAACTTTATAATAGCAGAAAAACAAAGTTATTATTCTTCTACATAAGACTTCTGATAGTGTAAACCTAATTGATTTTTTCCTTCCTAAGTTATTATGTTGAGGGTAAGCATGGGCTTTTAGTGTATGAGTACATGGAACATGGGTCGTTGGCTGAGAACCTCTCTTGTCCAGATTGAAAGAGGAGATTCAATATTGCGGTTGGTATTGAAAAAGGGTTGGCTTATTTACATGAATAGTGCTTGGAATGGGTTTTACATTGTGATGCGAAGCCTTAGGGGCTATCCAAACTAATGGACAGAAGCAAAGGGAATTCAAACTTCTCCAATATTTGTGGAACCCGAGGCTACATAGCTCTTGAGTGGGCTTTACATTTGCTAGTCACTTTGAAAGTGGATGTTTATAACTATGGAATAGTTATGTTGGAGTTAGTAGCTACAGGAATTAGCTCGGTTGGTAGCATTCCTTCCTTGGAGAGTAGAGGAGATACAAGCTAAAATAAGGCTAGTTACGATCAAAATACCCTCAATTCTTGTTTATGTTTGATGTGCTTAAGATTCCAAAGCACATGAACACTAATATAAATGGCGTGAACAACAAATTACAACCAACAATTGGCTTGATCAACAACTTCACAAATAGTCCTTAATTCACGAAAATTGAAGCTAAATTGATATATGGAACAAACAATTATATGAATATCAATGGATAACAAAGGAAATGAACTAAGATTCCACTCAAATTGAAAAGCTTCAAATATGAAAATAAGAACCCTAATTCACGTGTATATGGATAAGGAACCAACAAATTGCATTTAGATATTACTCACTAAACACAATTTGTAAAAACAACAAGAGATGATTGATATTACTCATAATCACTGTAGTTGGTTCTCGCTACAATTTCACAAATGAAATTGATAAGAGATCAATTGTAAGCAAGGGAATTCCTTACGGCAACAAGTGTAATTTTTTTTTTATCAAAAATTTCAAAAGCTCCTTAAAAAAAACTTAGTTAGCAAGTATTTATACTTGCTCCAATTAGGGTAAAAATGTTAAAAAAATTACACATATGCCATTAAGTGGCCGGTTCAAAAATCAAAGTACAAGTACCAAAATAAACAAAAAATGGCCGTTTCAATAATGACAATCACAAGTGCAAAAGATGGTCTTCAAGTGGCCGGTTCTTCAAGTTAATTGAGCAATTTGTGGGCCGTTAGATGTGACTCCCAAAATGTCATGCAAGTTGATTATTAATACATGTTATTTGGCTATCCCGTACAACCGGTCAATGTACCTGCTATAGTGCAAAACCAAACATTATTAGATAAAAAGTGAACATATGTGGATGTCTTGGATCATACATCCAAATTAGGTTCCCTATTGCTGGAACCGCAGGGTAGATTCCCATCATCTCCTCGAGCCTCTGAAAGATTTTCCCTTAAATCTAAGGGGTCATCTCTTGGACTAAAACCCGATGTCTTTGTTTGGTTGTTTACTTGACTTTCAGAAGAACCAGAGGTATTTCTAATTTTTTTTTGGAAAAAGTGCACCTCAGATGGAGACATAGGTGTCAAGATTATCCATGTACCATCCTTTCAAAACATGTAAGTGTTTCTGAACCCGTCACGTAACACCTTTCTATTAAACATCTAGGGTCTACTCAACAATAAGTGAAAGGCACACATCAGAAGTATATCGTAGATAATCTCATCACTATATTTTTCTCCTACACTGACTGGCACCTTTGCCCTTTGTGTAACATGCAAACTACCTCGGTTATCCAACCAATGCAATTTGTAAGGGCTAGGATGCGGGCTAGTAGTTAGTTGTAATTTATCTACTAATGCAACTGATATGACATTAGTGCAACTACCACTATTAATAAACATCACACAAAGGTTACCTCAGATCTGATAAGGTGTGTGGAATAGGTTCTCCCTCTATATGTCCCTAGCATTTAGAGATAAATTCAGAACCTTGTGCAACACATTAATAGGTAAGAGATGTTCACCCTTTTTATCTTCATGTGTCTCAACGTTCTATTCATCATAGTACTCCTGCAAAGCCATGAACAGATTTGTAGGCTCGATAGCTTCTTCTTCATCATCTTCTTCGGTACCCTCCATGACTATCATTACTCTCTTATTGAGACACTGTGCAGCCATATGTCTAAATCTCATGCATTTGAAGCATTTAATCTGTCGCATCTTCCCACTAGTCGACTTTGGTACTATCTGCCTAACATTAGGTCTAACTACCTCTTTGCCCTTCTCGGAAATCATTTTCTCTTTGTCTATGCTAGGGGTAATTCTGTCTATTGCCCTGACATGCTCATTTGCTCCCTTTGGTCCACCTAACTAACCATCAGGCCCTATAGGCTTAGTAGTAGTACTAGACCTGTTACTAGTAACCTGGAATGGATTAGATGGCCTTTACCTATCTACTTTCAAGGCTAACTGTATAGCATCATCAAGTGTACTATACCTCTGAAGCTCCACAACACAGGCTATCTCATACTTCAGCCTAGACACAAAATGTGCTAGGGTTTGCTTAGGAGGCTCTACTAACCCACATTTGATCATTAAAGTTTCAAACTCCTGGACATAGTTATCCACTGTTTTGCCTCCCTGTCTCAATGTCTGTAGACGCATAAACAGTTCTTGCCTATAGTGCTTAGGAATGAACCTCTTCCTCAGAACCCTTTTCATGTCTCTCCAAGTGTGAATTTCAGGCTCTCCATCCCTTTGCCTGCTAATCACCAAATTTTTTCACCACAAGGCGGCATACCCTATGAACTCAACAATAGCAAGATGAACTCTGGTGTTATCATCTATCTCATAACACTCAAAAAGGCCCTCAACCTTATCTTCCCAATCCAGATAGTTATCTGCTAAACCCCTTCCATTAAATAAAGGCATCTGTAGCTTTATATATTCTAGACTCCTAGGTGGCCTGAAATCCCTATTTGGGTAATGATTGACCCCAAAATTATCATCCCTCTCCTTCTTAAAGGCATGATGATCTCCTTCTACTCTCCTTCTCATGTTTCCTCCTCCTCCTACTCCCTCCTTTTGAACGTTTTGAGGAGTTACTCTAGGTGTTGGTCCCGGAGGATTCGCCACTGGTGGTTGTGGCATTGTCATCCTATCAATCCTTGTTGCCAGTGTAGCAACAATAGTGGTGAGGTCCTGAAGCTGTTCCTCCAAAGTTCTCCCACCTGCAGTACGATGATCTTGTCCTCCACCAACTTGGCTATTGGCCTCATTGCCAATGCCCCCATTTACACTGTCATTTGACATGGTTGTGGATTTGATTAGTCGAAGTACAACTATAGTCTAAAATAATTATAGCATACTCCTTTCACTACAACAACACTTCACCCGCCACAACAATCAAATCACCTACAAAATAAACACGACTCTATTTTAACTTCACACACCACGGCAATACAATCCTATACACTCACAGTGCAATTCACTTTCAAACAACAACAACACTTCAAGTGTAGCACCTCCTTTCCTCAACACATATAACATCGTACGTTGTAACCCCTTCAACTCAATACACACTTACACCGCCACACATCAACACAAACACAATCACGGCAACAATTCAAAATATTACACCCTTAATGAAACCTTCTCCACAAATGGTAAGAATTAATTTCAAATTCAAATAGAATGCAATCAATACCACTCAATAACTTCTTCAAACTTAATGGATATGTTTGAATTCAAACGATTTCCTATTCTCCACGCAAATTCAAACCTGGAAATTACAAGTGACAATTACAATTTTCTAAAACACCAACACACAATTCACTCTTCTTCCACAAATGATGTACCCTCAATTCTGAAAATGACACAAGAAATGCTCTTCTACTTCCCTTCTCTTCATGACAAGTTCAAGAACAAAGGGACTACTGCAAGATCTCCACTTTTACTTCAATAATCAACAAGTTTAACACAACAAAATCGAAATTAAGTACTTTAATTCCACCTCAATAATTCAAATCAAGAAGTAAAATTCAAGAACCCTAATTTCAATTGAAGATCACAAAATTCCCTTCTCAAAAACCAATGCTTTGATACCAAATTATGATGTGCTTAAGATTCTAAAGCACATGAACACCAATACAAATGGTGTGAACAACAAATTATAACCAACAATTGGCTTGATCAACAACTTCACAAATAGTCCTTAATTCACGAAAATTGAAGCCAAATTGATATATGGAACAAACAAAATATCAATGGATAACAAAGGAAATAAACTAAGATTCCACTTAAATTGAAAAGCTTCAAATTTGAAAATAAGAACACTAATTCACGTGTATATGGATAAGGAACCAACAAATTGCACTTAGATATTACTCACTAAATACAATTTGTAAAAACAACAAGAGATGATTGATATTACTCACAATCACTGTAGTTAGTTCTCGCCACAATTTCACAAATGAAATTGATAAGAGATCAATTGCAAGCAAGGGAATTCCTCATGGCAACAAGTGTTATTTTTTTATCAAAATGTCAAAAGCTCCCTAAAAAAAACCTAGTTAGCAAATATTTGTACTTGCTCCAATTAGGGTAAAAATGTTCAAAAAATTACACATATGCTACTAAGTGGTCGGTTCAAAAATCAAAGTACAAGTACCAAAATAAACAAAAAATGGCCGGTTCAATAATGACAATTACAAGTGCAAAAGATGGTCTTCAAGTGGCCAATTCTTCAAGTCAATTGAGCAATTTGTGGGCCGTTAGATGTGACTCCAAAAATATCCCACAAGTTGATCATTAGTACATGTTATTTGGCCATCCCATAAAACCAGTCAATGTATCTGCTATAGTGCAAAACCAAACATTATTAGATAAAAAGGGAACATATGTGGATATCTTGGATCATATATCCAAATCAGGTTCCCCTACTACTAGAACTGTAGGGTAGATTCCCATTAATGTTTCTATTCATCAGAAAGGAATTGCAGAAATGAAAAGAAGGATGATAGAAAGAGGCTCAAGAAATATAAGTTTCATTCTTCTACATAAGTGCTCATTTTTGTTTCTTCTCCTTTATATATAGTAATGCACATATCAACTAACTTAACTAAAAAACTAACCAATAGCAACTTGACACATGTACTCTAGCTATACTTATCTTATCTAACTTGGACCCCCACCCCCCCTCCCATTTCTCAAGTTAGTGTGCTTCTTGAAGCCTTAACTTGAACTAAGAAGTTAAGTTGCATTTTGGAAGTGCTTTGGTGCACATATTGGCAAGTTGTAACTTTAATAGAACGAACTTAGTAGAAATAAGACTAGAAGAAATGTGATCTTGGACGAAGTAGGTATCAATGTCAATATGTTTTGTCCTAGAATGATAGCAGGGACTTGTAACAATGAGTAGTGTGGATTTGTTATCACAATGCAATGATATAGGAAGTTTAACTAGGACATGAAGATCTCGTAAAATATATGATGTTCATAAGATTTCCTTTGTTATAGCATCGAGGCTTTTGTACTCTACTTCTGTTGAAGATGTCGATATAGTGTGTTGCTTCTTTGTCTTCTTAGAGACTAAGGTTAATCCAAGCATAATGTAATATCCGCTAATGGATTTTCTATTTGTAACATCTGTAGCCTAATTAGAATAAAAAAAAAACTGTGAAATGAAAGATCATTTGTTGCAGGATAAAATAATCTTAAAGAAATAGTTCCTTTAAGGTACTTCAGAACATGCAATGCAACTTGCATGTGTGGCATACGGGGAGTTGCTATAAAAGTGCTTAGATGATGAATTGCGAAGCTAATGTCTGGTTTGGTGAAGTTAAGATATGATAATCTACCTACTAGTCGATGAAAAGAGATCAGATTGTTAAGTAGATCACCATCTTCCTAATTCAACTTTAGTCTAATAGGTAGAGGCATCCTAGTTGGCTTCACAGTAGTGAAACCAACTTCTTCCAGCATATCTAATAATAATTTCCTTTGATTAATCAAGCAACTAATGTCAGTTTTGCATATTTCCAAGCCAAGGAAATATCTTGCCAATCCTAAATCCTTTGTAGTAAATGCATCATCTATTTATTTCTTCAAATTACAAATACATTCTTCATTAGACCCAGAGATTAGTATGTCTTCTACATAGAGAAGAACCATGACAAAACTAGTAGTTGTTTGTTGAGTAAATAGAGAATAATCATGCTTTGATTGACAGAAGCTAGTAGATATTAGAAAAGTTGATATTTCCACATTCCACTGTCGAGAGGCTTGCTTGAGACCATATAATCATTTCTTCAACCTACAAACTTGATTATTTTATGCTTTATCATAGCCTTTAGGAGGTACCATGTATATTTTCTCATTTAGATATCCATGTAAGAATGCATTACTAACTTCAATATGATGTAAAGGCCATGAATATGCAGTAGAAATGGCTATCACAATTCTAACCATGCTTAACTTCACAATTGGGGAAAAAGTATCATGAAAATCCTAACTTGCAATTTGTGTATACCCCTTAGCTACCAACCTTTCTTTGTATCTTTACACACTACTATTTGGTCTATATTTTATTTTATATATCCATTTACATCCAATAGCTTTCTTTCCCTTAGGTAGAGAAGTGATTTCCTAAGTGTCATTAAATTCAAAGCATGGATCTCTTGTTCCATGGCTTGGATCTACTCCTTTTTCTTAATTGCTTGAGAGTAGTAAATTAACTCTTTTATAGTTAGCACGTTAACTAATGATGTAATGAATTCTGAAGGATACTTGTTATACAATTGAATATCAAACAAGTATGTGAAGATATAGCCGTGTTGGCAACCATTTCGGATTTCACAAAATGTACGAAATCCTAAAGCCAAGAAGGGATTTTCTATTTTTGGAAGATCTTCTAATTGCAGAGGATGTATTATTACTTGGTTGATTGGTAGGTATTGGATCAATAACGCTAAGAAAATTTTCAGAAGAAATGTTTGATTTTGATGTCACAAGCAAATTAGAATCTAAACTTTTTGAACTTAGAGCGGTTTCAAACAAAACCAGATTTTTAGAAGGTAATGAAGGTATGTTAGAAACAAATTTTGGATAAGAATTATCTCTAAAAGGAAAAATATCTTCAAAAAATACAATATCTCTACTTACCATTATTTGTTTTGTAGAGAGATTGTAAACTTTATTTCTTTTTGTCCATTTACATAACCAAGGAATATACATCTCATACCTTTAGGATCAAACTTATCAAAATTAGGTGAATTTGGTGAAATTTTTGCAATATAACATAGGCAATCCATCACTCAAAGATTTTCATATTTGGGTGGTTTATGAAAAAGCATTTGATATGGTGATATCCATCCTAGATTAGACATGGGCATTTTGTTTATTAAGAATGTAGCAGTAAGTATATACTCTCCCCAATTTTGTTTTTGGTAAATTGGCACGTAGTCTAAGAGCTCTTGAAGTTTCTAATAAGTGTCTATGTTTTCTCTCCACTTTTCCATTCTATTGTGGTGTATAAGGAATATTCTTTGATGCAATATTCCAAGGTTTCAAAATAGATCTTGACAATCTTTAGAGATGAATTCTCCTCCATTACTTGTTCTTACAATCTTTGGAGTAATTGAAAAATGATTATTAATGTATTTGAAGAATTGATCAAGTATATAAGGAGTTTGATGTTTATGATGAAGTAAGTAAGTCCAAGTAACTCCAGTATAATCATCAACAATGGTCAGAGAAAAACTTGCACCATCTAACGAAGTAACTCTATAAAGACCCTAAACATCAATATGAAGTAATTCAAAAGCAAAAGAAGTAGAACTTGAACTTTTAGGAAATGGAAATCTATGGAACTTTGCTTCATGACAAGTGTTACAAAGGAAATTATCAAAATCTAAATGTCTACATATTTTCAAGTGTTGTAGCTTGGATACAAAAGTATGTGCTAAATGTCTATGTATCAAATGGATGGACTTAGTGTTTAAGTTTTCAATATCAAAATTGTAGGAATGGACTGCAATGTCTGGTTCAATCGAATGTTTAGAATTAAGTACATATAGCCCATTGGTTGCCTTTGCCAAAGCCATGAATTTTTTAGATCTCAAGTCTTAGAATTTACAAGCAAAGGGATCAAATATTGCTTGTAATGAATGATCTTTAACTAGTCTTTGAACTGATAAAAGACTATAAGAAAACTTAGGAACAAATAGAACATGTTCAATGACAAGATTTTTTGACACTTTCACTTTCCTACCATTTGGGTTTTCAAAGAACTTCCATCAAGTAATTTGATTTGTATTGGAATTGGTAGCTTTTTCATGTCATGAAGTATTTCATAGCAAGATATCATACAATTAGGAGCCTCTATATCAACTATCTAAAGAGCCTAACCGAGTTAAGGCAATAGGAAGGATGATTAAGAACATGGTTACCTGTGTGTGCAATGTTCACGACAACATAACTTTCATCTTTATCCCTTATCATTTTAAAGACTTCTTGACAAATGCACTAGAACAGTTGTTTATCTACTAGCTTTTGATCTGTGGTTAAGCTGATGGAGTTCTATTAATCAAAAGGAGTCTCAAATGTGTTATTGCAATAATTTGTAGAAGTTGCTAGTTTGCCTCTCAAATTTATTTTTATTCCCTTACACTAGTTTGAATACCCCACCAACTAGAAACAAGAATCCATTGTATGACCTTCCCCTTTGCAATATTTGCAAAACAAGTCCTTTTTTAACTCTCTTTTATCTGCAAATTGACCAGTACTTCCATTAGTAGGAGCTACAATTTTTTTTGAAACAAATGCTAAAACCTCCACATCATATGCCAAGGAACTAGTAACTTATCTTTGTTTCTCCACCGATTGCATTATGTAATATGCTTTATTGATCGATGGAAGTGGTTTTGTGGCAAGAATTTGATTCCTAATTCCTTTATAAGCATCATTAAGTCCCATTAAAAACTGAATCAGTTTGTTGTGGGATTCATACTCTAGAACTCTATCTTTGAATGCACATATATAGAACTCTAATCTCCCACATTCACAGTTAGGAAAAGAATGTAGTTCATGTAGTTCATCCCAATAACGTTTTTACTTGTTAAAATACATACTAACAATCCGATTATTTTATCTAAGATTTGCTATTTCATTTTGAATTTGAAATATCATATGTCAATTGGCAATACCATACTGTTCTTTAACTTCTTTCCAAAGCTTAAAGGCAGATTTTGTACATAGGAAATTCTAAGCCAAATCCATATTCATGAAGTTCAACAACTAGCATCTAACTATTGGGGTGTGACTCATACTCCCCTACGACAGGAAAGCATGTGGGTCCCGCTCCATGCTGAGCGGGCGGGGGTTCGGGGAAGTTGCCCCAGCGGGGGTCTCAAGGGGGCTACGCCCCCTAGACGCCAGGAGGCTTTTAACAATTAAGCTTATATTTATTTATTAAAAGTTTGGGCTTTGGTCATGAATAGCTGTTTTATATATTTTCTTTTTCACTTGTAATTGAGTGACAAAAAACAAGAGAGTGAGGTGCTAATTTTAGTGGAATCCTTTGTTAGACGTAGCCCTAATTAACGGGTGAATTATGGTAAAATCTTGCGTCTTTTTTTTTTTTTTAACTTACTTGTGTGTGGCTGGCTCTAACACTAACCATATAATTGCATTTATTGCACTTGATTAAATTTGGAGATGTATCAACTGGTTCATGAAAGATAGTTAGTTCCATTAAAGATCAAATTTCCAATTGACTTTCCCAGACTATGTGATCTTGAAAGATAAAATGGGTCAACAATTGTTGCATCTGTATTGCTCCAATCCAAGAAACGGAAACTTCAGTCTTCAAGAAAAACGAGAGCTATATTGATCAAATAAATCCAAGAATCAATACTATGACCTACTTTGATACCACATCAAAGTACCCTCAATTCTTGTTTATGTTTCTAGTCATCATAAAGGAATTGCAGAAATGAAAAGAAGGATGGCAGAAAGAGGCTCAAGAAATACGAATTTCATTCTTCTGCATAAGTGCCATGTTTTTGGTTTCTTTTCCTTTATATATAGTAATGCACATATCAACTGACTTAACTAAACAAGCAACCAATAGTAACCTAGCACATGTACTCTAGCCGTACTTATCTTATTTGACTTGGATCTATACAATTTCTACACATCATCTCTATAGTTACTTGGGCGAGAAACAAGATGCAAGGATTGGATACAAAGGGTTTAGGATCAAAGCCGGGCTTGGAAGAGATGATTGTTTCAGCCCTGGATGGAAACTGCGATAGGAAAATGGTGGAAGTCCTGTTTGAGGCGGCATTACAATGTGTGGAGGAAGATAAAGAAGCAAGACCAACCATGAGCCTACTATTGAGGCATAAACAAGAGACTGACAGTTGAAGATAAAGATGCCAAACCAACTGTGAGCCAAGTGGTGGAACTATTGGGGGTTTTGATGTTTCATCTGCTTTTCTTTTTCTTTAGCTAGAGATGCTGACTTCAATCATTGTACATCGCCTTGTAAAGAGAATAACCTCTTTTTTTTTGTGGATAATAGTATTTAGTTTGATTATAAATTTGCAAAATGTGGCTATAATTAACTAGTTGAAAAATAAATAGAAGACTATAGTAAATACCACTTGAAGCAATATATTTTTGTAAATTGTTTCAATTTGACGAAATGACGGTACATTATCTATGGAATACTCTTTATAACAAAGGATTGACGTCAGTAGTTAGAATAATAGCACCTATTGTTATTGGGAATAAATTTGTAGATGTCAGGAGATTTTCGGGAGTTTGTTTTTTTCTTTTCTTTTTTTTTTTCGGAACAATATAAGCTGCTTTTAATATTTGGGAGTATATACTTTGCAAGTGATATATTTGTTTTGAAATTGAATTTTTATTACTTGAATGGGTTATTGAATTTTTATAATGGTTTTTGAAATATGCTAATGTGATATCTTATTGCCGTTGGAAGTCTTTTATATTTGTGCAAAAGTAAATCAAATCATATATATTACAATTGAATTATTTTAGTTATCATAGTTAAGATTGAAATTTAATGAAGTTATATGTTTCAAATAAACAAATTAAGTCTTTTATATTCATATTATTACACAATATAAATAGTCCATGTATAGTTAAGCATTATAGGAAACACTAAAACGTAATAGCTAGCCTAGGAAATCAAATATATTTATTTTCAGTTTTGTAACTTAGTGGCGTAGATATTAATCTTTTAATAAGATTGATTAGGTTTGAATCTCTTTTCTTTTGCAATCATAATATATATATATATAATTTTAATGCAAACTTAGGGACTCAAATGATTCAATTAAAAATAAAGGATTTCTAGTATGCATGAGGAAGTTAGGGTAAATGGCAAGAAGATCCCTTATCTTGTGTTTGTATGCATAAGTTCACTAACTAATTCCACGCGAGCCGAGTCTAGCAACTTTTCGGTTCATGTTGGTCCGTTGGGTGTGACACAGACTTATTTCTCATGCTTCTCATCTCCATATTGATCCAACCAAGAGGTGGATTTTAGTTAAATTGGTTGACCACCAACACTTGTTTTTGCACTTTTTAAAGGTGGCTAAATTCTGTTATGGAAATGCATTCCGAATGTGAATTCCTAGGATGATACCTTTTTATTATTAATTGCACAAGGAATTCCAATGTTATCTCTTATGCAATCGGCTAGCACAAATTCATGCTTTACTTCAAATATAAAAGGTGTTTGACTCTGAATTAATACCAAGCAAAAGAAACTCTACTAAACTAAAATTAGAGAGGAAACAAGTAAAAGAGCAAAATCATTAGGTCCCAATATGTCTTGCTGTGTCTACTAATACTATCCATCATATTGTCGTAATCTTCGTTTATTGATGCGAACAACCTTACAATTACTTCTCTTACCTTTTAGACAAACGTACTTTAATGCATACGGTATTGATATGAACATATCCCAATAACCACAGACTTAACTTGATGACATGTGTTTACTGTTTTCTATACTTTGAATCATGACATTACACTTTCATTTATTTCCAGATATTTTCTAACAACTTCCTTTTGAATCGAATCATTGTTGGTCATAAATCCGCTGCAAGAGGTCGAAGGTAAGATCAAAATAACTGGTGCATATAAATCTATGGTTAATTTATGGTAAAAAGTCTAATCGATGAGAAAAAATCTAAAATAAAAGGCCAAAATAGAATGTCCACTTCTCATGGTTGAGACTCAAATAAAGTAGGCATAGGGTCATCCGAATCTCGCAATCACCATTCAACTCTCCCTTCTTCTTCACAAGACACGAAAGGACATGCTGGAGCAGAGGACGGAGACTTTGTCCGAATCTCGTTGGGATCGTCTAGACGATGTACTTCCTCCTGATTCCATTAATTAATATTCAACCGAAGTCTTTAGACAACAAAAAAATTAGTTTTGAAAAAGAAGAAGATAAGGAAAATGATATAGAAGAAGTGGATGAGGAAGATGATGATAATGATGATGATTTAAGGGGATGATATCACAGTCATAAACATCGATGATAGCAGCAAAGAAGATGATTGAGGTTAGGTCTTTTACTAGTTCTATATTTTCTTACTCAATTTATTATTATTATTATTTTTTATAAGACTAATTGATTTATTTTCTACTGTTAATTTGTAATTAATTGTGCTTCCTTATGGGAAGACTTTCTACTTGATGCTGATTAATGTTTCATTCCTTGGGTTAGGATAGGCTAACTCTTATTTTAATTTTTTAATTATTTTTTTATTTTTTTTAGTTTGCTATTTTTTTTTTTTTTTAGGTTTGATGATGCACAACTTTTATTTTAAAGGAATTCAAATTTGCAAATGTTGACAACTGGGGAAGTCCTTAAAGTCCTTTTTCTTTTATCTCTTTTCTTTTTCTTATGTGTACTTACTTTAGAAAGACATTGGGAATAATGTTTTAAATAAGTTTGGGGAAAAGATATAAACATAGAAGAAATTAGGTTATGAGTTATTTATATACCTTATACTCTTATTGATCAAAATTTCCCCAGTTACAAGTTTTCAATTAAACTTTAATTTTGATTATCTATTATTGAAAAGTGAAAACCTTGAAATCATACTTATTAAAATTTAAAAGTAGCATTCTTGTATGCACATATCTAAAAGTAGTGACTTTGTATGCCTTATTCACTTGTTTTTTAGCTTAGTATACTTAGTTAGAGTTTTAAGATAAAATCTAAGTAGGATAAATCTATTTGCTGTTTAATAGTTGAATTTAGAGTTATGAAGTAAATGAAAATCCTTAATTTCAAGTGAATTAGTTGTGTTTTTAAGTTGACTAGCTAGTATATTTAATATTCAGTCATTTTGAGAGCTCTTTCAACCTTTTGTGAAAGTGGCATGTGAAATTGTTAACTTGATAATTCTTCTTGAAATGGTCTCTTTGAAAATAATAAATATCAATATTGAGTCCCTATGTGTTAAAGTAAGGCAGGTTCGAAGTGGTCTCTTTAAAACTTGATCACCTAAGGTCGTTTGTCCTAGGATTGATTGACCGATGAAATTACTATAATTTTAAGGGATATCAAAATGACAAATTTAGCGAGTCTTATAACTTGAGTAAATAAGCTTGTAGGAATACTCTCCATTAAGGGAATAACATCTATTAACTTGGGTGATAAACCAAAGGTTATCGGTTAAAAGCTCGCTACATGAATTACTTGGTTCTATCCAATTACCAAAAAAAAAAAAAAAAAATTAAAGAGACTTGAAAGAAAAAAGAAAATAATCTAGGGAAATAATATATGCCATATACTTTTACTTCTTGTTTTTATACTTTGAAAAATAATTGAATTCTTTATATATTTTTTTTTGGTAAGTGGTGAAATGCAATTGGCAACTTGGACTTTGTTTAATTTGTTATTTCCTTCGTAACTTTGAAAGCAATTGTTAAACAATAAAGATATTGGTTTAACTTATTTAGATTAATTTAAAAAGTGTAATTACTATATGCTAGGTATACATACAATTATGATAGGTTTAAGCAATAGGTACTAACGAGTTACTAAGAATTAATTGAATAAAAAATGTTGTTTATAATTTGAAGTTCATAATGGGTATAATTTATGATAGGGTCTTTCTCTTATCTTTATTTTGTTTCTTGAGGACAAGTAAATGGTTAAGTGTGGGGAAGTTTGATAAGTATTGAAAAAACCTCATTTCTAGTATTTATTGAATATGATTTTTTATGAATTTTGTATGAATTTATCAAGAAAAAGACACTTACGTTCTTAATATTTGATTTTAGGTTTTAAAGAGTGTAATTTAAAGCTTTAAAAAAGGTTAGAGCAAAAACGAGGCAAAATATAAGAAAATGTGATTTTCATGTGTACACAACTTTCAGCATAACCATGCTGATGCTAGTGTTGGAGAACAAAAATTGATTAGAATGCATCGTGAAATTGTAACTTAGCCATTGCACAAGCTATGTAGAAGGTAGTGCTAAAGGAAGAAATCTACCTAGAGAAGAAAATAAAGGAATTTCAGAGTGCACAACCCTCGAGCATGACTGTGCAAAAACTAGAACACCAGAATTTCAATTTATTCCAAAGTACACAGCCTTGAGCACAGGTGTACATTAGGTCGTACATGCTACCCTATTTCTTATCTACAAATACTCATTTTATTACGAAAATCGAGGGATCTAGATTTTTTTTTTTCGTACGGCCACTTTAAAAACCCTAGAAGAGCAAAATTATGAATTTGGAAAGAGAAATCACTAGAGCGTCATCGGAAATCACCAAAAAGTCTATGAAGGTTTATTCTTTTCATCATGAATTCTTATTACTTTTCTAGATTTCTCATGATTAGTGTAAATTTCATAGAGTAGATTTATCTACCTTAGATCTTGTGAAATTCTAAACCATGTGATCAAAATTACTTATGGATTAATGCAAAGTTTATATTTTTGTATCTATTCATATATTTTAACTGCTGTGTGATTAATTTACGTGCGCGAATTGATTGCATGTTTGATTTTTGTTAGATAAAGAGGGGTCTTATTTAATATGATAGATCTTCATAAATAGAAAGATTATATGATTTACCTAAAGGTAGGAAAACTTCAATTTTCTACATAAATATTTAATTTTTAATTAAGAATTATGAGCTTAATGAAATCTTATAAGGCAATAGTGAGGGAGAGGTCTCCATTATTCCATATAAGGTTATTAATTAATTAACTCGAGGAGAGTAATTAATTTAATTGAGAATTCCTATAGTACAAAGTATAAATAAATTGTTAATCAATACATTATTATAAGAAAACTAGGGTTTAAAGTGGATCAAGATGAATGGTATGCCTTTATGATTGAATTTATTTATTAGAACGATTATAATTAATCTAAGGTTATTAGATTAGTTAATTAGTAATTTAATTTATTAATCTCATTTTAAGATTTAGGTTAGATAATAGAAACATGGTAAGACTAATACTTGTTTTTAAGATCCTTGAAGACAATACCTGTTACTACATTAAATAGATATACTTATCTAGTTAGGTCGATAGATTTCTTTGAATTAATAAATTTATAATTTCATACAATTGGATAAACGATCTATCACTTGAGAACTTCCACATGGCATACTATTGGAATGCTCCAAGGAGGTGTTTGAATAAACAAAACAGTATCATTACATCAATAACAATGTTTAATCCTTCTACATGCTCCACGAAGGCATCTAAATGGAATTCTCCAAGATGCGTGAGAATCCTACTTTCTACTCCAACACCTCTTGGTCCATTGAATGGAACGATGATTATTTCACAAATGGCTTAGGATCTTTTATCTGCCACAATGTTTCATTTTGTTTCAGATTCTGTCAAATTTTATTGTTTAAAGACTCATGTTTGAAAATTGTTTTCACAGTTTTTTGCACTTAAGAGGCACCCACTTAGGATTACCTTTAAATTACTTGGTGACTATCTAAGTTACCCAAGAGTTGAAAAGATATAAGTACGAATAACTGGAAGCTTTTCTAGTATTGGAGGATGATGTTAATTTATATGACATTTGAGTAAGATTTTGAATTCAACTTAAAATTTTATAATTTCGGCTCAACTTAAACTTAATTAAAGACTCAATTTTGAGTTTGAATTCAAATTTAAACAATAACCAACAAGCTTGAGTTTTAACTTAATTAAACTAATTTATATTAATTTTATATAAAAAATATTTTTTTTATAATTAAAATAATATTAATATAAAAAAATCAATATAAACTCAAATAATTTATAAATAAATACAACTCATTTATGGTCCTATCAACTACCAAAAGACAAAAGCGTGTCTACAAAAGCAAACTTCTGATTCAACAGGTACCTAATGTGTTTAATTTTCGCGATGACTGTGTCCTCTACCCCAGTCAGCCCCCAAAAATTTGGAATACTTCTCTGATAGACATTTATTTGAGGATCCACATCAAAGTTTTATTGATGGATAATTGTTTCTTAACGCTGCTTTGATAACTGATAATTACTCGGTTCGATTGTCGAGATCTTAGACTAGCTCGGTCTATAAAACAATAACGTTTCAAATAATGATCGGATGAGTTCGAACTTTGGAGCCTCAGGAAAATACATATAGATGGCCAAATGGAAAACTAGTGCCTTAAAAAGCACATGTATCGCGGGATTGGTTGACGATGTTTTGCTTTTCCAGTTTTGCGGCCAAGCATCGTGATCGACTTAAAGAACCTATTTTAAGATGATGGCGGGTCAACTTTATAAATACTAATCAAATCATATATCCATGATCTTATGATTTGGTCTTCTCCAGTTCTCTCTCATAATAACGACCTTATATATATAGAAAAATTACCAAATCTTTTGGAAGGCTTTGACAACAATAAATCACTACTTAGCCACCCACAGCTTAAAAGGTCGTGCCATACATCTTTGAGTAATCAACTGACTAAAATGATAGATTAATATGCATTTTATATTTCTCGTTTTATCTTTTAATGTAATGAGATAATGCTTAAATCATATTCCAAACATTTTCTTTTTCTTTTTCCAGTCACGAATCCAGCGAAAGCAGTTTCAATTATTTTAAAACAGGCATATACTAAGAAACAAATGATTTTAACAGTTTGAATTATTTCAAATCAATCACACACGTATGTGCAACGGTTTTGCTAATTGACTTTTTTTATTACAAAGGCTATTAGGATTTATATCCAGAAAATGAAACAGTACATCATGTAAATTGGAAATAAAGAACTGATCAAGCCATTTTTCTGTGTTTACACTGCTTTTACGACTTCCAGTTTGTAGTGGCCAAGAATCCTTCCTCTGCCGACTCCTCCCACGTTCACAATAAAACTATATATAATATATATAAATATTCCTCGTCAGCCTGAAAACCTGTTCCAATCGTGTCTATTTAATCAATCATGCAATACACTACTTTCAAGCAATCATCTCGAACATGTCTCCACAGCTCTCTCCCCTCACATTTCTTGTCTTCGTAATCTTCCTGGTATTTCCTCACCACATTTCTTCCTCCCTCCCCTTTCTATCCCAAGGCTCCTCCCTCTCCGTCGAGAACCCAAACGACATCATCTCCTCACCAAACGGAACCTTCTCCGCCGGCTTCTTTTCTGTCGGCGAAAACGCATACGCCTTCGCCGTTTGGCTCAGCAAACCGACATGCAAACCCAACGATTGTACCCCAGTGTGGATGGCCAACCGTAACGACCCCGTTAACGGAAAACGCTCTAAACTCTCCCTCCTTGGTAACGGCAACCTCGTACTCACCGATGCCGGTACGATCAACGTTTGGTCATCCGACACTATTCCACTCTCTCCTGTACAGTTAAACCTCAAGGAAAACGGAAATCTAGTCATGACGAATTCTACTGATGATATCGTATGGCAGAGTTTTGATACACCGACTGATACGTTACTTCCTACGCAAATTCTCACTAGGAACACCATCGTTGTTTCTTCACGAGGTAATGGGAATTACTCATCTGGACTTTATCAGTTTTACTTCGATAATGATAACACTCTTCGTTTACTATTTGACGGTCCTTCAATATCTGGTCTTTACTGGCCTTTTCCTTGGGAGTTAACTTCCTCCACCAGGTTTCTTTATAATTCTAGTAGAGTTGCAGTTCTTGATTCATTAGGTCATTTTACAAGTTCTGATAAGTTTGAATTTTACGCGTCCGATTATGGGATTGTTGTTCAGAGAAGATTAACTGTTGATTCTGATGGAGTTTTGAGGCTTTACAGTAGAAGTGGGCAAGAGGGTAGTGGTAATAATTGGACTGTTACTTGGCAATCTATTCCTATTACCTGTTTTGTTCTTGGTGTTTGTGGGAACAATAGTTTGTGTAGTTATGATCCTTATAAGGGTCGGAGTTGTTCTTGTGTTCCTGGGTACAAGAGAGTTGATCCTAATGATTGGTCTTTCGGGTGTGAACCGAATTTTGAAACTGCGGATCTTTGTAATGCGAGCAATGCCCATTTTATCAAATTGCTCTATAGTGATTTCTATGGTTACGATTATAATACTACTTTTAATGTTACCTTAGAGAAGTGTAAGGAATTGTGCTTGAATGAATGTAATTGCCGGGGTTTTCAGTATGGTTTGGATTCCGGTGGTGTTAAATATGACTGTTATTTGAAGATTGAGTTGTTAAACGGTCATAACCTGCCGAGTTTCACTGGACAGTCTTACATAAAAGTGCCGAAATCTGTTAGTTTTCGACAAGAGGTGTTGGAGAGAAGAACTCAATATTCACCTCTGGCTTGTTCTGTTGCTAAACATGGTGCTGTTGTGTTTAATCGAAATTATCCACAAAAGAAGGATGGTGCCGTTTTGAACTTCATGCTTTTGTTCGCACTAGCAGTCGGTGGGATTGAAATTGTAATTGTGTTCTTTGTCTGGTTCATTTTCTTTAGAAACCAGCTGGACATAACTGCGGCAAGCCAAAGCTACTTTCTTGCTGCTACAGGGTTCAGTAGATTCACTTATGATGAGCTCAAGAAAGCAACCAAGAATTTCAGTAAAGAAATCGGGAGAGGAGCGGGAGGGATTGTGTACAAAGGTGTGTTGACTGATGGCAGAGTAGCAGCAGTCAAGCTTTTGAATGATGCAACAACTGGGGAGGCTGATTTTCTAGCAGAAGTAAGCACAATTGGGAAGGTAAACCACATGAATTTGATAGAGATGTGGGGTTTTTGTGCTGAGGGTAAGCACAGGCTTTTAGTGTACGAGTACATGGAACATGGGTCGTTAGCTGAGAACCTCTCTTCTCCAGAACTTGGTTGGAAGAGGAAATTTGATATTGCAGTTGGTACTGCGAAGGGGCTGGCTTATTTACATGAAGAGTGCTTGGAATGGGTCCTACATTGCGATGTGAAGCCTCAGAATATTCTCTTAGACTCCAATTACCAACCCAAGGTCGCTGATTTTGGGCTGTCCAAACTAATGGACAGAGGCAAAGGGAATTCAGACTTCTCTAGAATTCGTGGAACCCGAGGTTACATGGCTCCCGAGTGGGTTTCAAATCTGTCAATTACTTCAAAAGTAGATGTGTATAGCTATGGAATTGTTATGTTGGAGTTAGCCACAGGAATGAACCCAGCTAGCGGCGTTCATTCTTTGGAAAGTGGAGTCGTCACAAAGCACTTGGGGCTAGTTACTTGGGCAAGAAAGAAGATGCAAGGATCGGATAGAAAAGGTTTGGTATCAAAGTCGGGTATTGAAGAGATGGTTGATCCAGCATTGAACGGAAACTATGATAGAAAAAGGATGGAAGTCCTGATTGAGGTGGCATTACAATGTGTGGAGGAAGATAAAGATGCCAGACCTACCATGAGCCAAGTAGTGGAAATGCTGCTGAGAGAGGAGCGAGAGCGTGACTGCTGAGGATGTAGAGTCAAATTGTGGGCATATATCTTCCATGGTCAGGGATATTACCCAACCTTGTTTTTTCTCAGATGTTGGAACTATATATTGGTGGTTTAATTTTTGGTATGTTTGATTCAGCCTTTTCTTCTTCATTAGCTAAAAATGCTCAGTTCTATCAGATTGTCGATCATTTTACTTCTTCGCTGCTTCAGTTTTGCTTGCAAGCAAAATGTAAAATTTTTTTTTTTTTTGAACCGTGAGGATGTAACGGCACACAACCTTATATTATATCATCATGTCCAAATTATGCTATCATATAGGTATTATTATTATTATTTTAACCTGCAGGACAGGCAAGTTGCTTTTCTTATAGTTGTAGTTCCACGAGGTTCAGCGGTTAATAATAATATCCCACAGTCCAGCGATTCTTTTAGTTGCTACTTGCTTTTGAATAATATCAGCTCCAATATTTTCTCCAGCAAATTAATACAATTAGATAGTTCATTTTAAATCAGATGATGATAGCTTCATGAATGTTGTGATAAATATAAGCATTAAAAATATGCGGATGATTTCCCATATGCCGTGCAATAGTTTCTGTCCACGAAAGGACATGCTGGAGCAGAGGACGGAGACTTTCTCCGAATCTCGTTGGGATCGTCTAGACGATGTACTTCCTCCTGATTCCATTAATTAATATTCAACCGAAGTCTTTAGACAACAAAAAATTTAGTTTTGAAAAAGAAGAAGACGAGAGAAATGATATAGAAAAATTGGATGAGGAAGATGATGATAATGATAATGATTTAAGGGGATGATATCACAAGCATAGACATCGATGATAGCAGCAAAGAAGATGATTGAGGTTAGATCTTTTACTAGTTCTATGTTTTCTTACTCAATTTATTATTATTATTATTTTTCATAAGACTAATTGATTTATTTTCTACTCTTAATTTGTAATTAATTGTGCTTCCTCATGGGAAGACTTTTTACTTGATGCTGATTAATGTTTCATTCCTTAGGTTAGGATAGGCTAACTCTTATTTTAATTTTTTAATTATTTTTTTATTTTTATTAGTTTGTTATTTTTTTTTTTTAGGTTTGATGATGCACAACTTTTACTATAAAGGAATTCAAATTTGCAAATGTTGATGATGGGTGTCGAATCCAATAAAAATAAAACCTACTCTTAGACAATTATATGATTTGCATATAGTGGTGAGTAGGGTCGAATCCACAGAGATTGGTTAAACTTATTTCTATCCAAGGAGAATAAAAAGGAAAAGGAAAATGGGGGGTTTGGTTTGTGAATCGAATAAAGTTAAAACAAGATAAGAAAGTTGTATATTGATAAAAAGCCTAGCCAAAGGAATCAAGATAGTTTAATTCTAGGAATTGATCATCGATGCAAATGTTTTCTATTCTTAGTTCTAGATAAACTGGTTATGGTTATTAACAAGCTCTAACAACCTATCTCTCCTTACTTCCTCGATAACCTCAGACAAGCGCTTTGAATTATTTCTCTTATTGATTAAACAACCCTAGACAAGCGCTTAGGATTTAATCTATCAATAGCATTAAGATCTAGAGAGACCACCAATTCATGCTAGTAGATTATAAGATAACCTATTTAAACATGATCATACACCTCCATAACATGAATTCGATCATCTCTTTTATAACTAAACATGTTATTGCGTCACTAAGATTAGAACAATCAAACAATTACGGATTTGATGTGCTAGTTGACAATATATTAACTTGCTAATTGAGTAGAAGAGCTCTATTCATACCAATCAACAAAGATAATAATGACAAAACGATCAGAAAATATATGAATAACCCGAAAGCAAAGAATAGAATAAATACAAGTCAATTAGACCTCACAATTCGTGGAGAATTAAACATCTATGACCCTTTGGCTAGAAAAGTAGCTTAGCTACTCATGTTCATCAATAAAACGAAAAATAAAAATAAAAACATAACAAGCCTCTGTTTCCGGCTGCCTGCTCTGCCTTCGCGTTTCCTTCTTATCTCCAAGGTGATCCAAGATTCAAAGATTCAAAGTTTCAAAGTTGTCCTAACCCTCTAGGGTTGGTTCTATTTATATTGTTAGAGAGATGGCATGTGATCTTTTGCTAGCAAAATACGAAAATATCTTTCCTTTTCCAAGTAGATTTCGAGAAGTGAAGATTCGTCTGCCTGGCACGCCCCAACACACGGCCGTGGGTCAAGCCGTGCCATCCTCTGTGCATATTCTTCAAGTCTTCATCCGCGCCCAGTGTGAACCACGGTTACACACACGGCCGGATTTCAAGCCGTGCCTTCATCTGTGCATAATCTTCAAGTCTTCATCCGTATCTAGTGTGTACTACGGTTACACCCACGGCTAGATTTCAAGTCGTGCCTTCATCTGGTTGATGTTCCACACTTTCTTCTCCTTGGCACGTCTAGCTTCCACCACAGCTCCAAGCACGGTTTCTCCCACGGCTTCCACCACGGCCGTGCCCTAAGACGTGTCTCTCTCTGTTCAAAGTCCTCATTTCCGCCTTCTTGTCCAATGTGTAGCACGGTTTGCGCCATGGCCGTGCCTTAAACCGTGCTTCCGATACACGGCTGTGTACTGCAACCGTGTATCTTCCTATTGATTCAAAACCAAGCACACGGCCGTGTACTTCAATTACACGCCCATGTACTTCTCTCCGGCGGTGTAAATCCTTGTCTTTGAACCAAGTTGTAGATGACTTCTCTAATTTACTTGAATTGGCATCCTTGACTCCATTTAACCTGATTTATCACGATGATAGAATTAAAGTACCATTTCCTTATGATTTCTATAAAATCAATAATAATTTAACACAATTTATACTATAAAGATTGAGTATAAAATGGCTCTATCAAATTCCCCCACACTTAAACTCTTGCTTGTCCTCAGCAATTGCATCAAATCAATTGAGAAATCTGTCATAGATTATACAAACTTTCTTTTCATCATTCCAAGCATCTATTCATTTGTAATTCATGACTTGTAATTTAATGTCTACTACTTCAACCAAACTGGTTTCCTGTGATCAAATTACTATGGACAAAATTCAATAGCTAATCTAAACAAAACAAACTTTAATCCTCATGTTTAGCAAAAGAATTTTTATTCCAAAAGTAAATACTTAATCCACTAAGGAAAAAACACCCAATTAAACTTCATTGGATATTAGCAAACATATAATCCTTGCAACATAAAGTAAAAGCATATAGTATAAGCTCTTTGCTAGATATTCTCCCTTTTATACATCTTTGTTTTATTCAATGAATGTTCACATTCATGTTCTTTTGATTTATTCAAGCATCTATTTTGATGGGTTTTTGCCCGCTTCTTTTCATGAACTTTTGCCTTTTTCGCCCTTATCGTTATAGTGAGTTCATTGAGTCGGCAACATCTCGAGCTCATCACTCAAGTGACCGGGTTTTGAGATACCCCTACGGACTCTTCCTCACTCTAACATTCAAGTTTGAATACTCTTAACTCAATTAGTTGAATCATTGGAGTAATGGCTATTGTTGATTCTTTTTTTTTTTAAGTGTTATGATTGCTTTACAAACAACTTCAAAGAGTATACAGTAGCTAATATAACCTAGAAGTAAACTTGTTTATTTTTCACTTAGGGACTCGACTTACTCTTAGACTTCCAATTCTAAAGCTAAATACAAGGTAAATTTGTTTCTTAAAGATTTCACTACTTAATTTTAACCATGTATTCTAATCACAGCAGTGGGTGAGTAAAACATTTGAACAAGTCAATTTCACAATTTGTAGATGCTTATTACAACATTTAGTACAATCTCTAGATTTCATGATAATTTTGAAAAACATTTGGCTTAAAATTGCTTAAGGACAAACATTCAAAGTATGGATCAATTCTCTATTCTCTATAATTTATTATCCTCTCCCCCACACTTAGCTTGAACAGTGTCCTCATTGTTCCTAATTTAGCACAATTGAAAAGGAATTAACAACTCAAGGAGTATTAGAGAATAAGAGAAAGGAAATACCCGGTACTTCCCCGGTATTGGAGTTCTCCCCTTAAGCTTCTGGAAAGTGTCATCTGATTATGTGTATCCTTGCTGCAGCTGATCCAAAGAGTTCAAAAACTACACTAAAATCAAAACAAACTAAACTAAAACAAAACAAAACTAAAACAAACCAAAACTAATGCAAAACAAAACTTTTTTTTTTTTTTACATGGGTTGCCTCCCATGAAGCGCCTTTCTTTAACGTCTTTGGCTAGACGTTTCTGTCATCAATCACAATACTCGGGGTGAGTTAAACTGGTTTCTTCAATATTACATACTTGAAATCCTTCATAAAAAGGTTTCAAGCGATGACCATTGACTTTGAAGGTCTTACCATTTCAAGGCTTGCGATCTCAACTGCACCATGGAAAATATGTTAGTGATAACAAAAGGGCCAATCCACCGTGATTGTAGTTTGCCAGGAAACAATTTCAATCGAGAATGGTAAAGTAATACTTTTTGACCTACAGAAAAATTCTTTTGGGAAATCATTTGATCATGAAAATCCTTTGTTTTTTCCTTGTAGATTTTAGTACTCTCATAAGCTTCTCTTCGAATCTCCTTAAGTTCTTGTAATTGAAGTTTTTTGTGTTGACCCGCCTCATCCATTCGCATGTTACATTGTTTTACAGCCCAATACGCCTTATGTTCCAGCTCCACAGGGAGATGACATGGTTTGCCAAATATTAAACGGTAAGGAGACATACCTATAGGGGTCTTGTAAGCTGTCCAGTAGGCCCATAATGCATCCTCAAGTCTTGTGCTCCAGTCCTTCCTGCTTGGATTGACGGTTTTTTTCCAGAATAGACTTGATTTCTCGATTTGAGACTTCTGCCAATCCATTGGTTTGAGGGTGGTATGCGGTGGAAGGCATGAGTGACCCTGTATTTTTTTAGTAGAGTTTCCACTATCCTATTACAAAAGTGTGTGCCACGATCACTGATAAGAGCCTTTGGTGTCCCGAATCTAGCAAAAATATGAGATTTAACAAAATCCACAACAACTTTAGCATCATTAGTTCGAGTCGCTTTGGCTTCCACCCATTTTGAAACATAATCCACAGCAAGAAGGATGTAAACATTACCGAAGGAAGGAGGAAAAGGACCCATGAAGTCAATACCCCATATATCAAATATTTCACAAGCAAGAATAGGGGTAAGTGGCATTTGAATCTTTACGTCATAAGTTCCCAATCTTTTGACATCGTTCACAAGACTTACAAAACATAAAAGAGTCACGAAACAATGTAGGCCAAAACAAACCACACCCTAATACCTTTTGAGCTGTCCTCTTAGGGCCAAAATGTCCACCACATGCATATGAGTGACAAAATTGCAAGACAGAAGGAATATCGTCTTGAGAAATACACCTTCTAATGATTGATCAGCACAATGTTTCCACAAATATGGATCATCCCATACATAATACTTAGCATCACTTTTAATTTTATCTTTTTGAGCCCTAGACAAATCACTTGGTAGTGTCTTAGTAACCAAATAATTGACAATATTAGCAACCACGGAATTGTCTTTTGAATAGAAAAGAGATACTCATCTGGAAAATCATCTTGTATTTGTGTGGACCCTTCACTGATAGGAATTCAACTGAGGTGGTCGGCAACTAAATTTTCTGAGCCTTTCCTATCACGTATCTCCAGATCGAACTCTTGTAAGAGGAGTATCCATCGAATAAGTCTTGGTTTCGCCTCCTTCTTCGCGAGCAGGTATTTAAGAGCTGCATGATCAGAGTAAACAATTACCTTAGTACCAAGTAAATATGATCTGAATTTTTCTAATGCAAAAACAACAGCCAAGAGTTCTTTTTCCGTTGTGGAATAGTTGCATTGAGCATTATCCAAAGTTCTGGAAGCATAATAAATGGCATGAGAAGCTCTCCCAACTCTTTGGCCAAGAACTGCTCCAACTGCATAGTTGCTCGCATCACACATGATTTCAAAGGGAAGGGTCCAGTTGGGTGGTTGGATGATTGGAGTAGAAGTTAACTTGTCCCTCAGTGTGTCAAAAAGCGTTCTTGCAGGCCTCATCGAATTCAAATGTCACTTCTTTTTGTAGCAATCGACATAAGGTTGAGTAATCTTGGAGAAATCCTTGATGAAGCGTCGATAGAATCCTGCACTCCCAAGAAAAGACCGAATTTCCCGTACACTTATAGGGTAAGGTAAAGATTTAATCAGTTCTACCTTAGCTTTATCGACTTCAAGCCCCTTAGAAGATACTATATGGCCTAAAATGAGACTTTGTTCAACCATAAAGTGACATTTTTCATAATTCAACACTAGATTCTTATCTATACATCTTTGAAGCACTTTTGTAAGGTTAGTCAAACATGAATCAAAAGAATTACCATAGACGGTAAAGTCATCCATGAAAACTTCTATAATATTCTCCACGTAATATGAAAATATACTAACCATACATCTTTGGAATGTGGCTGGGGCATTGCAGAGCCGAAAAGGCATCCTTTGATACGCAAAAGTACCGAATGGACAAGTGAAAGTGGTCTTCTCTTGATCTTCCGGTGCCACTGGAATTTGATGAAAACCTGAATAACCATCAAGACAACAATAGTGAGAATGGCCAGCCAAACGTTCAAGCATCTGATCAAGAAAGGAAGAGGGAAGTGGTCCTTCCGAGTTGACGCGTTTAACTTCCTGTAATCAACACAAACCCTCTATCCATTTTGAACCCGAGTAGGAATTAACTCACCATCGGAGTTTTCAATCACAGTTAAGCCTGTTTTCTTTGGAACAACTTGGATCGGACTTACCCATTTGCTGTCGGAAATTGGATAGATCATACCTGCATCAAGAAGTTTCAAGATCTCTTTCTTAACTACCTCCATCATAGGTGGATTCAAACGACGCTGAACTTCCCTTGAAGGTTTGCAATTATCTTCCATCAAAATCTTGTGCATGCAGGTGGAGGGGCTTAGTCCTTTGATATCAGCTATGGACCATCCAATGGCTTCTTTGTACTCCCTCAACACCCGAATCAACTTTTCTTCTTCTAAAGTACTTAGCTTGTTGGAGACTATCACAGCAAGAGTCTCCTTTTCTCCTAAGAAAATATATTTTAGATGTTCGGGTAGGGGTTTTAATTCTAGCTTCGGTGCCTGCACAATAGAAGGAAGAAGTTTTGTGTTAGAAGGGGGTAAATGAATGTAGGACACATCATACCTGATAGGTTTTAATGATTCCAACTCCCAAATTTTGTCCTGCAAATCAGAGGATATTACAAACTTCTCCTTAAGAGTTGTCAATGCATGAATCGTAAGACTCTTATTAAGTACAACTTTCAACTCATCATCATCTATCAAATCAAATGTAGTCTGTGTTAATGGGTCAATAACATCAACAACAAAAACGGGTGAGATGTCACTAGGATATTTCATGGCATCATAAATGTTAAATTTAATCACTTCACCATCAAATTCCATAGTGAGGTTACCATCATGTACATCGATTTTTGTTCTAGATGTCTTAAGAAATGGTCTCCCTAATAATATCATCGATGAATTACGAGAATCATCATTTTCCATGTCAAGCACGTAAAAATCTGCGGGGAAAACCAAACCATTAACTTGTACTAAAACATCTTCTAGAACTCCCTCAGGATAAACATTGGACCTATCAGCAAGTTGAACAATAACGCCTGTTTCCTTTAGGGGGGCAACATTTAAACATTGATAAACAGACAAAGGCATAACATTGATTGAAGCGCCTAAATCACACATAGCTTTAGTGATTCCAAGGTTACCTATTTTGCAAGGAATAGTAAACATACCTGGATCCTTACATTTAGGAGGAAGCTTCTTTTGAAGAATAGCTGAAACATTCTCACCTACACTAATCTTTTCATTACCTTTCAGCTTTCTTTTGTTATTGCACAATTCTTTTAGAAATTTAGCATAACGAGGTACTTGCTTAATAGCATCCAGCAAGGGAATGTTTACCTCAACTTTGCGAAAAGTGTCAAGAATCTCTTTTTCTTCAGCTTCATTCTTGGATTTTGCTAGTCTGGAAGGGAAAGGAGGTGCTGTTGTCATGACCTTTGGTGGTTCAATGAGGGGTCCTTTGATCTGATTGTTCTGCTGGCTTGGAGTTGGAGTTTCTTTCTCAGTCTCTACCTCAGGATTAGTTTGGTGATCCTCCTCATTTGATCCCTTCAATTTCGTTCCACTTCTCAAGGTAATTGCATTAGCACTTTGCTTTGGATTTGTGACGGTTTGAGTAGGTAACTTACCTTGAGTTTCCAACCTATTTAGAGAAGAAGCAAGTTGACTTACCTGATTTTCCAAGTTGTGGATGCTCTATTTTGTCTCATCCTGAAATTTTTTTGTATTAACGGCAAGTAATTTAACAATTTCCTCAAGGGACATACCTGAAGTGGAAGGAGCCTGTGATACTTGGTTTGATGGCTTGGGTTGGAATTGTTGGAAGTTTTGTGGTTTATTGCCATATCTAAAGTTAGGGTGATCCCTCCATCCGGGATTGTAAGTATTTGAATAGAGATCATACTTCCTCTGCGATTGTCCTAGAAATCCGCCTACAGCATTGGCGTGTTCATGATTGTCATCTTGCAATGTGGGGCACATGTCGGTCGGATGACTAGGAGCAGCACAAATTCCACAAGCCTTCACCTGCTGTGTTTTTCCAAGAGCTAGATGCTGCATAAGGGAGGTTAGATTAGAAATTTGATGTTCAAGGTTAGACACACTTACCTCATTTACCTTCCTTGAAGATGTATCATGCCTATACCCAAATTGTTGTGAATTAACAGCCATAATGGAGATCAATTCCCTAGCTTGACCAGGGGTTTTGTTTACTATGGCGCCTCTACTTGCAGCATCCATCATCTTTTCTTTCCATCGGAGTAGGCCCTCGTAGAAGTATTGGATAAGGAGTTGTTCAGATATCCCATGTTGTGGGCAGCTTGCACACAATTGCTTGAACCTCTCCCAATACTCATGAAGAGCCTCGGTGTCCCTTTGTTTTATACTACAAATTTCTCTTCTTATACCAGCGGCTCTGGATGCGGGGAAGAATTTGTCCAAGAAGAGTCTTACCATATCTGTCCAAGTGGTGATAGAACCTGGAGGCAAATAAAACAATCAATCTTTAGCTTTAGTACTTAAAGAAAATGGAAAAACATGTAGCTTGATTTGATCGTTGGTTATTCCTTGTGGCCTCATACTAGAACACACTATATGGAACTCTTTCAAATGCTTATGAGGATCTTCATTCTCAAGACCATGAAATGTAGGTAGCAGATGTATCAATCTAGATTTCAATTCGAATTCCACAGCTAGTTCGGGATAGTGAATACAAAGTGGTTGTTGATTCACATCCGGTGCAGCCAACTCCCTTAAGGTTCTCTCGAGATTTGCCATGTCGTCCTCTTTTTTCAGAATCAAAGGATGAATCTGACAAGTCCAATACTAAGTTCGGTCCGGGGGATGATCTAGCTTCTTGTCGCAACCTCTTTAGAGTCTTCTCAATCTCCAGATTATAAGTTAGTTCACCTGTATGAGAAGAACGAGTCATACAAGAATAGAAATAAATTTGACACCAATCCCTGGCAACGGCGCCAAAATTTGATGGGTGTTGAATCCAACAAAAATAAAACCTACTCCTAGACAATTATATGATTTGCATATAGTGGTGAGTAGGGTCGAATCCACAGAGATTGATTAAACTTATTTCTATCCAAGGAGAATAAAAAGGAAAAGGAAAATGGGGGGTTTGGTTTGTGAATCGAATAAAGTTAAAACAAGATAAGAAAGTTGTATATTGATAAAAAGCCTAGCCAAAGGAATCAAGATAGTTTAATTCTAGGAATTGATGATCGATGCAAATGTTTTCTATTCTTAGTTCTAGATAAACTGGTTATAGTTATTAACAAGCTCTAACAACTTATCTCTCCTTACTTCCTCGATAACCTCAGACAAGCGCTTTGAATTATTTCTCTTATTGATTAAACAACCCTAGACAAGCGCTTAGGATTTAATCTATCAATAGCATTAAGATCTAGAGAGACCACCAATTCATGCCAGTAGATTATAAGATAACCTATTTAAACATGATCACACACCTCCATAACATGAATTCGATCATCTCTTTTATAACCAAACATGTTATTGCGTCACTAAGACTAGAACAATCAAACAATTACGGATTTGACGTGTTAGTTGACAATATATTAACTTGCTAATTGAGTAGAAGAGCTCTATTCACACCAATCAACAAAGATAATAATGACAAAACGATCAGAAGATATATGAATACCCGAAAGCAAAGAATAGAATAAATACAAGTCAATTAGACCTCACAATTCGTGGAGAATTAAACATCTATGACCCTTTGGCTAGAAAAGTAGCGTAGCTACTCATGTTCATCAATAAAACGAAAAATAAAAATAAAAACATAACAAGCCTCTGTTTTCGGCTGCCTGCTCTGCCTCCGCGTTTCCTTCTTGTCTCCAAGGTGATCCAAGATTGAAAGATTCAAAGTTTCAAAGTTGTCCTAACCCTCTAGGGTTGGTTCTATTTATATTGTTAGGGAGATGGCATGTGATCTTTTGCTAGCAAGATACGAAAATATCTTTCCTTTTCCAAGTAGATTTCGAGAAGTGAAGATTCGTCTGCCTGGCACGCCCCAACACACGACCGTGGGTCAAGCCGTGCCATCCTCTGTGCATATTCTTCAAGTCTTCATCCGCGCCTAGTGTGAACCACGGTTACACACACGACTGGATTTCAAGCCGTGCCTTCATCTGTGCATAATCTTCAAGTCTTCATCCGTATCTAGTGTGTACCACGGTTACACCCACGGCTAGATTTCAAGTCGTGCCTTCATCTGGTTGATGTTCCACACTTTCTTCTCTTTGGCACGTCTAGCTTCCACCACGGCTCCAAGCACGGTTTCTCCCACGGCTTCCACCACGGCCGTGCCCTAAGACGTGTCTCTCTCTGTTCAAAGTCCTCATTTCCGCCTTCTTGTCCAGTGTGTAGCACGGTTTGCGCCATGGCCGTGCCTCAAACCGTGCTTCCGATACACGACCGTGTACTGCAACCGTGTATCTTCCTATTGATTCAAAACCAAGCACACGACCGTGTACTTCAATTACACGCCCATGTACTTCTCTCCGGCGGTGTAAATCCTTGTCTTTGAACCAAGTTGTAGATGACTTCTCTAATTTACTTGAATTGGCATCCTTGACTCCATTTAACCTAATTTATTATGATGATAGAATTAAAGTACCATTTCATTATGAATTCTATAAAATCAATAATAATTTAACACAATTTATACTATAAAGATTGAGTATAAAATGGCTCTATCAGTTGACAACTGGGGAAGTCCTTAAAGTCCTTTTTCTTTTATCTCTTTTCTTTTTTTTCTGTGTACTTAGTTTAGAAAGACATTGGGAATAATGTCTTAAATAAGTTTGGGGAAAAGACATAAACATGGAAGAAATTAGGTTCTGAGCTATTCATATACCTTATATTCTTGTTGATCAAAATTTCCCCAGTTACAAGTTTTCAATTAAGCTTTAATCTTGATTGTCTATAGTTGAAAAGTGAAAACCTTAAAATCATACTTATTAAAATTTAAAAGTAGCATTCTTGTATGCATATATCTAAAAGTAGTGACTTTATATGCCTTATTCACTTATTTTTGAGCTTAGTATACTTAGTTAGAGTTTTAAGATAAAATCTAAGTAGGATAAATCTATTTGCTATTTAATAGTTGAATTTATAGTTATGAAGTAAATGAAAATCCTTAATTTCAAGTGAATTAGTTGTGTTTTTAAGTTGACTAACTAGTATATTTAATATTCAATCATTTTGAGAGCTCTTTCAACCTTTTGTGAAATTGGCATGTGAAATTGTTAACTCGATAATTCTTCTTGAAATGGTCTCCTTGAAAATACTAAATATCAATATTGAGTCTCTATGTGTTAAGGTAAGACAGATTCGAAGTGGTCTCTTTAAAACTTGATTACCTTAGGTCGTTTGTCCTAGGATTGATTGACCGATGAAATTACTGTAATTTTAAGGGATATCAAAATGACAAATTTAGTGAGTCTTATAACTTGAGTAAATAAGCTTGTAGGAATACTCTCCATTAAGGGAATAACATCTATTAACTTGGGTGATAAACCCAAGATTATCGGTTAAAAGCTCGCTGCATGAATTACTTGGTTCTATCCAATTGCCAAAAAAAAAAATAAAAAAAATTAAAGAGACTCGAAAGAAAAAAGAAAATAATCTAGGGAAATAATATATGCCATATACTCTTACTTCTTGTTTTTATACTTTGAAAAATAATTGAATGCTTTATATATTTTTTTTGGTAAGTGGTGAAATGCAATTGAGCAACATGGACTTTGTTTGATTTGTTATTTCCTTCGTAACTTTGAAAGCAATTGTTAAACAATGAAGATATTGGTTTAACTTACTTAGATTAATTTAAAAAGTCTAATTACTATATGCTAGGTATACATACAATTATGATAGGTTTAAGTAATAGGTACTAACGAGTTACTAAGAATTAATTGAGTAAAGAATGTTGTTTACAATTTTAAGTTCATAATGGGTATAATTTATGATAGGGTCTTTCTCTTATCTTTATTTTGTTTCTTGAGGACAAGTAAATGGTTAAGTGTGAGAAAGTTTGATAAGTGTTGAAAAAACCTTATTTCTAGTATTTATTGAATATGATTTTTTATGAATTTTGTATGAATTTATCAAGAAAAAGACACTTAAGTTCTTAATATTTGATTTTAGGTTTTAAAGAGTGTAATTTAAAGATTTAAAGAAGGTTAGAGCGAAAACGAGGCAAAATATAAGAAAAGTTGATTTTCATGTGTACAAAATTTTCAGCATAACCATGCTGATGCTAGTGCTGGAGAACAAAAAGTGATCAGAATGCATCGTGAAATTGTAACTTAGCCATTGCACAAGCTATGTAGAAGGTAGTGCTAAAGAAAGAAATCTACCTAGAGAAGAAAATAAAGGAATTTTAGAGTGCACAACCCTCGAGCACGACTGTGCAAAAACCAGAACACTAGAATTTCAATTTATTCCAAAGTACACAACCTCGAGCACAGGTATACATTAGGTCGTACATGCTACCCTATTTCTTATGCTACAAATACTCATTTTATTACGAAAATCGAGAGATCTAGATTTTTTTTTTCTTACGGCCACTCTAAAAACCCTAGAAGAGCAAAATTATGAATTTGGAAAGAGAAATCACTGGAGCGTCATCAGAAATTACCAAAACGTCTACGAAGGTTTATTCTTTTCATCATGAATTCTTATTACTTTTCTATATTTCTCATGATTAGTGTAAATTTCATAGAGTAGATTTATCTACCTTACATCTTGTGAAATTCTAAACCATGTGATCAAAATTACTTATTGATTAATGAAAAGTTTATATCTTTATATCTATTCATGTATTTTAACTGCTGTGTGATTAATTTACGTGCGCGAATTGATTACATGTTTGATTTTTGTTAGATAGAGAGGGGTCTTATTTAATATGATAGATCTTTATGAATAGAAAGATTATATGATTTACTCAAAGGTAGGAAAACTTTAATTTTTTACACAAATATTTAATCTTTAATTAGGAATTATGAGCTTAATGAAATCTTATAGGGCGATAGTGAGGGAGAGGTCTCCATTATTCCATATAAGGTTATTAATTAATTAACTTGAGGGAGTAATTAGTTTAATTGAGAATTCCTATAGTACAAAGCATAAATAAATTGTTAATCAATACATTATTATAAGGAAACTAGGGTTTAAAGTGGATCAAGATGAATGGTATGTTTTTATGATTGAATTTATTTATTACAACGATTATAATTAATCTTAAGGTTATTAATTAATTAACTCGATGGAGTAATTAGTTTAATTGAGAATTACTATAGTATAAAGCATAAATAAATTGTTAATCAATATATTATTATAAGAAAACTAGGGTTTAAAGTGGATCAAGATGATGGTATGTCTTTATGATTGAATTTATTTTTTACAACGATTATAATTAATCTTAAGATTATTAGATTAGTTAATTAGTAATTTAATTTATTAATTTCATATTAAGATTTAGGTTAGATAATAGAAACACGGTAAGACTAATACTTGTTTTTAAGATCCTTGAAGACAATACCTGTTACAATCTATATTACATTAAATAGGTACACTTATCAATAGATTTCTTTAAATTAATAAATTTATAATTTTATACAATCCGATAAACGGTCTATCACTTGAGAACTTCCACATCGCATACTATTGGAATGCTCCAAGAAGGTGTTTGAATGGAATGCTCCAAGATGCGTGAGAATCCTACTTTCTACTCCAACTCCTCTTGGTCCGTTGAATGGAACGATGATTGTTTCACAAATGGCTTAGGATCTTTTATCTGTCACAATGTTTCATTTTGTTTCAGATTGTGTCAAATTTTATTGTTTAAAGACTCATGTTTGAAAATTGTTTTCACAGTTTTTTGCACTTAAGAGGCACCCGCTTGGGATTATCTTTAAATTACTTGGTGACTATCTAAGTTACCCAAGAGTTGAAAAGATATAAATATGAATAACTAGAAGCTTTTCTAGTATTGGAGGATGATGTTAATTTATATGACATTTGAGTAAGATTTTGAATTCTAACTTAAAATTTTATAGTTTCAGCTCAACTTAAATTTAATTAAAGACTCAATTTTTGAGTTTGAATTCGAATTAAAACAATAACCAATAAGCTTGAGTTTTAACTTAATTAAACTCATTTATATTAATTTTATATAAAAAATATTTTTTTATAATTAAAATTATATTAATATAAAAAAATCAATATAAACTCAAATAATTTATAAATAAATACAACTCATTTATGGTCGTATCAACTACCAAAAGACAAATGCGTTTCTACAAAAGCAAACTTTTAATTCAACAGGTACCTATACCTAATGTGTTTAATTTTCGCGATGACTCTGTCCTCTACCCCAGTCAACCCCTAAAAATTTGGGACACTTCCCTGAGAAACATTTATTTGAGGATCCACAAAAATGTTTATTGATGGATAATTGTTTCTTAACGCTGCTTTGACAAGAATCCTTCCACTGCTGACTCCTCCCACGTTCACACTAAAACTATATATAATATATATTCCTTGTGGGCTTGGAGCTGTCCATGTTGTTCAGCCTGAAAACCTGATCCAATCGTGTCTATTTAATCAATCATACAATACACTACTTTCAAGCAATCATCTGGAACATGTCTCCACAGCTCTGTCCCCTCACATTTCTTGTCTTCGTAATCTTCCTCGTATTTCCTCACCACATTTCTTCCTCCCTCCCCTTTCTATCCCAAGGCTCCTCCCTCTCCGTCGAGTACCCAAACGACATCATCTCCTCACCAAACGGAACCTTCTCCGCCGGCTTCTTTCTCGTCGGCGAAAACGCATATGCCTTCGCCGTTTGGTTCAGCAAACCGACATGCAAACCCAACGATTGTACCCCAGTGTGGATGGCCAAGCGTAACGACCCCGTTAACGGAAAACGCTCTAAACTCTCCCTCCTTGGTAACGGCAACCTCGTACTCACCGATGCCGGCACGTCCACCGTTTGGTCATCCGACACTGTTTCATTCTCTCCTGTACAGTTAAAACTCAAGGAAAACGGAAATCTAGTCGTGACGAATTCCAGTGATCATATCATATGGCAGAGTTTTGATACACCAACTGATACGTTACTTCCTACACAAATTCTCACCAGGAGCACCATCGTTGTTTCTTCACGAGGTAATGGGAATTACTCATCTGGATTTTATCGGTTTTACTTCGATAATGATAACACTCTTCGTTTACTATTTGACGGTCCTTCAACATCTGGTCTTTACTGGCCTTTTCCTTGGGAGATGAAGAATGATCCCACCAGGTTTCTTTATAATTCTAGTAGAGTTGCAGTTCTTGATTCATTAGGTCATTTTACAAGTTCTGATAAGTTTGAATTTGACGCGTCCGATTATGGGATTGTTGTTCAGAGAAGATTAACTGTTGATTCTGATGGAGTTTTGAGGCTTTACAGTAGAAGTGGGCGAGAGGGGAGTGGTAATAATTGGACTGTTACTTGGCAATCTATTCCTATTACCTGTTTTGTTCTTGGTGTTTGTGGGAACAATAGTTTGTGTAGTTATGATCCTTATAAGGGTAGGAGTTGTTCTTGTGTTCCTGGGTACAAGAGAGTTGATCCTAATGATTGGTCTTTCGGGTGTGAACCGAAATTTGAAACTGCGGATCTTTGTAATGCGAGCAATGCCCATTTTATCAAATTGCTCTATAGTGATTTCTATGGTTACGATTATAATACTACTTTTAATGTTACCTTAGAGAAGTGTAAGGAATTGTGCTTGAATGAATGTAATTGCAGGGGTTTTCAGTATGGTTTGGATTCCGGTGGTGTTAAATATGACTGTTATTTGAAGATTGAGTTGTTAAACGGTCATAACCTACCGAGTTTCACTGGACGGTCTTACATAAAAGTGCCGAAATCTGTTAGTTTTCGACAAGAGGTGTTGGAGAGAAGAACTCAATATTCACCTCTGGCTTGTTCTGTTGCTAAACCTGGTGCTGTTGTGTTTAATCGAAATTATCCACGAAAGAAGGATGGTGCCGTTTTGAACTTCATGCTTTTGTTCGCACTAGCAATCGGTGGGATTGAAATTGTAATTGTGTTCTTTGTCTGGTTCATTTTCTTTAGAAACCAGCAGGACATAACTGCGGCAAGCCAAAGCTACTTTCTTGCTGCTACAGGGTTCAGTAGATTCACTTATGATGAGCTCAAGAAAGCAACCAAGAATTTCAGTAAAGAAATCGGGAGAGGAGCGGGAGGGATTGTGTACAAAGGTGTGTTGACTGATGGCAGAGTAGCAGCAGTCAAGCTTTTGAATGATGCAACAACTGGGGAGGCTGATTTTCTAGCAGAAGTAAGCACAATTGGGAAGGTAAACCACATGAATTTGATAGAGATGTGGGGTTTTTGTGCTGAGGGTAAGCACAGGCTTTTAGTGTACGAGTACATGGAACATGGATCGTTAGCTGAGAACCTCTCTTCTCCAGAACTTGGTTGGAAGAGGAAATTTGATATTGCAGTTGGTACTGCGAAGGGGCTGGCTTATTTACATGAAGAGTGCTTGGAATGGGTCCTACATTGCGATGTGAAGCCTCAGAATATTCTCTTAGACTCCAATTACCAACCCAAGGTCGCTGATTTTGGGCTGTCCAAACTAATGGACAGAAGCAAAGGGAATTCAGACTTCTCTAGAATTCGTGGAACCCGAGGTTACATGGCTCCCGAGTGGGTTTCGAATCTGTTAATTACTTCAAAAGTAGATGTGTATAGCTATGGAATTGTTATGTTGGAGTTAGCCACAGGAATGAACCCAGCTAGCGGCGTTCATTCTTTGGAAAGTGGAGTCGTCACAAAGCACTTGGGGCTAGTTACTTGGGCAAGAAAGAAGATGCAAGGATCGGATAGAAAAGGTTTGGTATCAAAGTCGGGTATTGAAGAGATGGTTGATCCAGCATTGAACGGAAACTATGATAGAAAAAGGATGGAAGTCCTGATTGAGGTGGCATTACAATGTGTGGAGGAAGATAAAAATGCCAGACCTACCATGAGCCAAGTAGTGGAAATGCTGCTGAGAGAGGAACGAGAGCGTGACTGCTGAGGATGTAGAGTCAAATTGTGGGCATATATCTTCCATGGTCTCGGATATTACCCAACCATGTTTTTCTCAGATGTTGGAACTATATATTGGGTGTTTTAATTTTTGGTATGTTTGATTGAGCCTTTTCTTCTTCATTAGCTGAAAACGCTCAGTTCTATCAGATTGTCGATCATTTTACCTCGTCGCTGCTTCAGTTTTGCTTGCAAGCAAAATGTAAATTTTTTTTTTTTTTTGAACCGTGAGACTGTAACGGCACACAACCTTATATTATATCATCATGTCCAAATTATGCTATCATATAGGTATTATTATTATTATTATTTTAACCTGCAGGACGGGCAAGTTGCTATTCTTATAGTTGTAGTTCCACGAGGTTCAGCGGTTAATAATAATATCCCACAGTCCAGCGATTCTTTTAGTTGCTACTTGCTTTTGAATAATATCAGCTCCAATATTTTCTCCAGCAAATTAATACAATTAGATAGTTCATTTTAAATCAGATGATGATAGCTTCATGAATGTTGTTGACGCAGCGAGGAAAGCGTAAAACCGAGACCAATTCTAGGATTGGAACTCTAGAATAAACAAAGACGAATCAGAGTTTATTATGGGATTAAGTCAATTGCGCACAATTGAAGATTAAAGAGAAAATCGTCTGTCAAAGTGTTTTCAATGATAAAATGAAGCGTAACCCTAAAATAATCTGACAAAGGTATATATACTCCCCCGTAAAAATATCTAAAAGGGGAATTATAAACGTACACGTGGAAATAAATATTAATATACACGTCTATTCCCTGTCGCATACACGGCCATGCCTCAAGGCCGTGTATGTTTTTGGGCATATGTCTGGCGTAGTACACGGTTGTGTTCCCTGGCCGTGTATGCTTCTGGAAGTTCTCTAACATGTTACATGACCGTGTATCCACCCGTGTATCAACCTGTGTCCGCCACGATGTCCGCATCATTCTTTCCCACCAATGAAGAACTCGACCCCGAGTTCTCGTCTAGATAAAGGGGTTCGTCATCCGTGTAGAATGGGGACAAGTCAGCCACATTGAAGGTCTTGGAAATCTTCATGCTTTCTGGGAGTCCAATCACATAAGTGTTGTCATTGATCTTGCTAACAATACGGTAAGGCCCGTATTTCTTCGGTTGCCACTTGCTATATGTTCTCACGGGAAAGCGTTCCTTCCTTAGGAATACCATCACTGGATCTCCCACCTCGAACAACTTCCTCCTCTGATGTTTGTCGGTGACTTTCTTATACTGCTCATTTACCTTCTCAATTTTCTCCATCACGTCTGATGCCACCGTGTGGTACTATTCCGCTTGGTGTTTCGCAGCAACATTGGTCTCCACACCCTTGGGTAAAGAAGCTAAATCCAAGGCGTGGGAAGGCGCCTTGGTATAGACCACTGAAAAGGGTGACCTTCCAATAGTTCTATGGATGAAATTGTTATAGGCGAACTCGGCTTGAGACAGTGCCAGGTCTCGTTGTTTCGGCTTCTCTCCACAGATGCTCTGTATTAGATTTCCAAGGGTCCTGTTCGTCACTTCAGTTTGCCCATCGGTTTAGGGGTGGGCTGTGCTACTGAAGTTAAGGGACGAATTAAACATTTGCCAGAGCGTCCTCTAGAAATGGCTAAGGAATCGGGTGTCCCTATCAGAAGTGATGGACTTGGGAAGCCCATGTAATCTGACCACCTCCTTAAAGAACAGCTTGGCCACGCTTTGTGCATCCGCCGTCTTTCTACAAAGGATGAAGTGAGCCATCTTGGAAAACCTGTCCACAACTACAAAAACAGTGTCAGCACTTCGTTGGGTACGAGGCAAACCTAACACGAAATCCATGGATAGATCCTCCAAGATATTCTCAGGTACGGGTAACGGAGTGTACAACCCAGTATTCTGAGAATGGCCTTTTGATGTCTAACAGATGTAACATCGTTGCACTATTCGACCTATGTCCTTTCTCAACTGAGGCCAATGGTATCTTGTAGCTACTGCTGCTAGTGTTTTGTCATGCCCCAGACGGCCGGCTAATCCTCCTCCATGGAGGTCTCTGATCACTTTCTCTCTCAAGGAGGATTCAGGAATGCAAAGCTGGTTACCCCTCATTAAGTAACCCTCCAGAATGTAATAACTGTCATTGGGTTCCTTATTGTTGCATTTCCTCCAAGTAACTCCGAAATCTTCATCCGTTTCATATAGCTCTTTCAACTGCTCAAATTCGACCACTTCAACCCTCATGGTAACTAACAAATCCGCTCTTCGGCTTAACATGTCGGCCACCATGTTTTGAACCCCAGATTTATGCATTAGACGAAATGGAAATTTTTGCAAAAACTGTATCCATCTGGCATGCATGTCTTTGCAGATGCGGGTCTGATTACTCAGGTGTTTCAGGGCGACACAATCTGAGTATAAGATAAACTCTTTGCCAACCAAATAGTACTCCCACATCCTCAAGGCTCTGACCACTGAAGAAAATTCTTTATCGTACGTGGACCATTTTCTCCTGGCTTCGCAGAGTTTCTCACTATGGAAGGCCACGGGTCTCTTCTCCTGAGAGAGTACAGCGCAATACCTACACCACTGGTATCACAGTCGACTTCGAATAGTTTGTTGAAGTCCGGTAAGGCCAACATTGGCGCACTACATAGTCTCTCTTTGAGCACCACGAATCCCGACTCAGCTTCCCCATCCTAGTGAAACTTTCCTTTCTTCAAGCACTTAGTCAATGGGGTAGCAATCGTGCTAAAATGCCGTATGAAACGCTTGTAGAATCCCGCCAACCCCAGAAAACTTCTCAATTCGGTAATGGTCTTGAGTGTAGGCCAATCCCTAATGGCTCGCACCTTATCCTCATCCACCGTGATCTCCTCACCACTCACTATGAAGCCTAAGAACAATAGCCTCGGTGACATGAATACACACTTCTTGAGATTAGCATAGAGCTTATTCTCTTTCAGTACAGTAAAAACATCCTTCAAGTGCATTAGATGCTCATCCCGAGTCTTGCTATATATTAGGATATCATCAAAATATACAACAACGAACCGACCTATAAATGGTTTAAGTACCTGGTTCATCATGCACATGAAGGTACTCGGTGCATTGCTGAGGCCAGATGGCATAACCAACCATTCGTACAACCCCTCCTTTGTCCTAAAGGCAGTTTTCCACTCATCCCTAAGTCTGACCCGAATTTGATGATACCCACTTCTGAGATCTACTTTGGAGAATATTACCGCTCCACTCAACCGGTCCAACATATCCTCAATGCAAGGTATTGGGAATTTATACCCAATTGTGATCTTATTGATCGCCCGACTGTCCACACACATCCTCCAACTCCCATCCTTCTTGGGTGTTAATAGCGCTGGTATGGCACATGGACTCATGCTATCTCGGATGAATCCTTTGTATAGTAAGTCCTGAACCTTCTCCTGTAAGACCTCCGTCTCCTTGGGACTCATCCGGTAGTGAGGAAGGTTAGGGAGACTAGCTCCAGGTACTAAGTCGATGTGGTGCTGGATGTCTCACAATGGAGGCAGTCCTTCTGGTAAGTCCTTCGGCATTACCTCTTTAAATTCCTCTAATAACCCCTTCACTTCCTCCGGATCCTCTGCACTACCCATGTCCTCTCCCACATTCTTCACTACGAGAGCATGCATCAAACGGGACTCCTTAATATCCTCGGTCATTTCCTTCTCTGATTGAGTGATCGTCAGAAAAGACTTTCCTCCCGCCTTCTGGGTATTGAGTTGCTTATCCATCAATGGTAATAGCGTATACTTCACCCCTTCCTTCTCCAACCTATATTTGTTTTCCTTCTCGGCATGTTGGGCATCTACGTCAAATTGCCAAGGCCATCCGAATAACAAATGACACGCGTCCATATCGACGATGTCGCGGTATACCTCATCCCGATATTTGCCTATCGAAAAAGGAACTCGACACCTCTCTTTCACCTCGATTCGCTCTACCGCTTTAATCCATCCTATAGTGTAAGAACTCAGATGTTTCTCTATCGGTAATTGGAGTTTCTTCACAACCTCCTTTCCGATGATGTTCTCACAGCTCCCACTATCAACAATTAGGTTAAACACTCTCCCACCAATCGTGCACCTAGTGCGAAATAACTGGTGTCGTTGTGAACTACCCTTCTGTCTCAATGCTAGCATCATCCTCCTAATTACATAGTTAGGCTCTACCGCATCATCAACCTCTTCATAGTAATCTTCGTCACCATCTGGCTCACAATACACCTCCTCCTCCTCTTCCCTTTCGACAATGTTTACAGCTCGTCGATTCGGGCATTCATTGGATCGATGTCCCGGCTGACTACATCTATAGCACTTTCCCAATATTGGCTTAGCATATAGGTTGTTTTGTCTTGGGGCTTCTTTGCTCTCAAGTGGCCTCTTTCCCTCAGCCTTGTCTTCTTTTCTTTCCATGCTTCCCATTGGCTTTTCAATAACTCCTTTAGGCCTTTCGCCAATCACCCTGCTACTACTGCCGAGATTATCATAAACATAGTTTCTTTTACCTCCTCCCAACTTTGCACTCTACTCTTGGATCATCATTTTAGCTCGGAGGGCCAAGTTCTTGGCTTCATTCACGGTTTTGAATACCGTCACTCCTATCTTATCTCTAACTTGAGGTTTCAACCCGTCTGCAAACTGTGCCACCTGTTGACCCTCAGTCTCCCTCAGATCATTCCTCTCCGCTAACCTCATGAATTCAGCGGTGTACTCATACACCGTCCTCTGCCCTTGACGACACCGTTGATATTGTTGGAAAAGAATTTGCTCATAGTCGGGTGGTAAGAAATCTCTCTACAACAGATTTCTCATGCGGTACCATGTTCTAATAGGTTGCCGCCCTTCCCTTTGCCTACGGTTCTGCAACCGATCCCACCATGCAGACACCCCACCTTTCAGTCTACAAACAACCATCTGTACCCTCCTATCCTCAGGAACCTCCATATAATCGAAGAATCTATCGACCTCCGTAAGCTAGTCCAAAAATTCCTCTATATTGAGATTACCATTAAAAGAAGGAATGTCTACCTTAAGACGGAAGTCACCGCCATCAGCATGATCGAACCCTTGGTGGTTTCGTCGATACCCGCCACCGTACGCTTGATCAATCCGGTCATCCCCTCCACGGCACCTGCCACCACCAACGCCACCCCTTCTCGGTGGTTGTCCCCTCCTCTGCATAAATCCTTCTTCTTCCTCAGAAGAGCTTTCATCAATTCTCTGGTTCCATTGATTTCCGGCAGCAAGTTCATTGATAGGACCGTCGCGAGCAACTGCTACCCCTGGTTGATTCCCAACAATACCCCTGTTTTCGTTGTGGTCCATCACCATGGCGTCGAAACGCGCCACCAGATCCTCCAGACATTGTTCTACATGCCCAAGCCTCTATTCCATGGTTTCAACCACTGCCCTTAGAGCCCATTGATTGACTCCTTGGACTTCCGCATCCCGATCAAGGTCGAGAACGCGACCGCCATCAACACCATCGTTAGCCGACATCTCCGCAGGAATTTGCCTTGCTCTGATACCAAATGACGCAGTGAGGAAAGCGTAAAACTGAGACCAATTCTAGGATTGGAACTCTAGAATAAACAAAGACGAATCAGAGTTTATTCTGGGATTAAGTCAATTGCACACAATTGAAGATTAAAGAGAAAACCGTCTCTTAAAGTGTTTTCAATGATAAAATAAAGCATAACCCTAAAATAATCCGACAATGGTATATATACTCCCCTGTAAAAATATCTAAAAGGGGAAATATAAACGTACACGTGGAAATAAATATTAATATACACGTCTCTTCCCTGTCGCATACACGACCGTCCCTCAAGGCTGTGTATGTTTCTGGGCATATGTTTGGTGTAGTACATGGTTGTGTTCCCTGGCCGTGCCTGTAGCCGTATATGCTTCTATGAAGATCCTGACAGAACACACAGCCGTGCTCCTTGGTCGTGCCTGTAGCCGTGTATGCTTCTGTGAAGATCCTGACAGAATACGGCCGTGCTTCCTGGCCGTGTAATAGGCCGTGTATGCTTCTAGAAGTTCTCTGACATGTTTCACGACCGTGTATCCACCCGTGTGTCCACCTGTGTCCACCACGATGTCCGCATCAGTTGTGATAAATATAAGCATTAAAAATATGCGGATGATTTCTCATATGCCATGCAATAGTTTCTGTCCACGAAGGTGCGACACACTAGTTGAACCTGGAATCTTTCTTGACTTCTCTAAGGTTTGTTGAGTAGTATTGGGAGTACCCCCACTCAATTAATCACATAAGACCTTGTGATTGACAAGTCCTTTCTCTTTATCCTCATTTGGATGTTCTATGTACCCAATAGAAATAGGAACCTTTTTTTGGTTAATTACAAACAGGAAATGATTGCTTCGATAGAAAAATAAAACTTGGTAATTAAGTTTTTGAAGTAAAACTGCCACAACTTTCAATAGGCTCAAAGATAGAAATTTTCTACTCGTCAAAGGAAAAGTGGCTTAAATTTTGCTATGGAAATGAATTCTTGTTGGGATGATGTAAGACAATAAACCTCCTTTAGTCTTTATATTTTCAGGTACATTTTTTTTAGTATTAATTGCATAGGAAATTGTAATGTTATTTTGGGTTGAATAGACTAAAACAAATTTATGGGATATAGATAGTTTTAGCACTTAAACTTTCGATTTTGAGCAATTAGGCTAAATTTTCATTTTTTATAATTTAATACCTATATTTTCAAAGATAAGTCATTTAAGTGTTTCTATTACAAATAGATATGAATTTTGTTGATATTAGTAGCTATATATTAATTTTTTATTAATTATTTTGAGTGATATATAAATATAATATTTAATGAAATTAATTATTATAGTTTCTTTTTTTTTTCTAATTTATGCAATTTTTTCTATTTTTTGAAATTCTCTTAATTTTTTCTATTTTTTATTAATTTTATTTGTTAATATTCTATAGCTTATTTAAAATAATTATATTGACCAATTAGGGGATACCGTGTTTAAAAAAAATTAATATGTGGCTATTGATATCAATAAAATTTACTTCCATTTATAATGGAAATACTTAAACAACTAGCTTTTAAATATAATCACTAAATTACTAAAAATGAAAATTTAGACACTTAATTGCCCAAAATCAAAAGTTAAGGCACTAAAAATACCTTTATTCCACAAATTCATAACCTTTATTAAAATACAGGGCATTTAGCTCTCAAGTACTAACAATGTAATAGAAATTTACATAGTTAAACTAAAATTAGAGAGAAAATAAGCAAAAGAGAAACATGATCGAGTCCAATAGAGTCAATCACATTGTTTTAATCCTTGTCTATTATAAATTAAAAAGAAATCAATGCAACTAATACGCCACTTAAATAAATTAGTAGTAAGAAAACAACAATAAAATTCTAACACATAAAAACTATAAATTATAATTTAAAAAAAAATTACTATTAGGGAAAATTACAAAAACCTTATATGCTTTTTTTTTTCCTATTTGCAAATAGGTGACTTGAGTTAATTTTTTTTTTTTATAAAGAGGTGACACAAGTTCTATAAATAAGTGTTAATGTTATTTAATATATTTAGAGGGACACGTGTCAGCATGCTATTGATGTAAAATAATTAATTTAATAAAAAATAATATTAAATAATTTTAAACTAAAAAAATTGAAAAAAAGAAAAGAAAAGAAATTAAAGTCCCATTGGCCCAAAAACAACCTAAGCTTTATGTGGGTTGTGACCTATGATGACACACTATGATAGGTGGGTCTTACGACCCACACTTGGTGGTGGGTGATCATTCATCCCTTTTAGGGTGATGGGTAGCTACTCACTAGCTCTAAAATAAAAAAAAAAAGTAAAAGCATTCAGTACTCGCCAAGTCATAGTGACTCACGCAACCTAATTTCAACCTCCTAGGTTTTTCATGCTTTTTTTTTTGCCAATTAGAGTGAACACCCACTACCTTAGGGGGGTTGGGTTGCTACCTAACCACCTAGTATGGGTTGCACGGCCCACCTTTAATAGTTGGCTATGACTTATGACTCTTTTTGGTTGTACTCCAGCCACATTAAGGTTAAGGGGTGGCTAGTGGCTACCTGAGGGGATTCACGTGAACCATAGCTCTTGGTGGAGGCTAGCCACTCCTTAGCCTTAGGATAGCTAGAAATCTATTTTTTTTTAACCTAACCTTATCTTTTAAAAAAAGATAATATTTTATTTTTTTATGTATTATTTGATTAAATAATTTAATAATCCATCAACCATTGATATGTTGACATGTGTTATTTTGTGTCATTAACATAAAATAAGGAAATTCATATTACCTCTTTTGTTTAAATAATAAATACATGTCACTTATTTGCAAATGACCAAAAACATTAATATTTTTTTTTTTTGTAATTTACCCTTACAATTATTATTGTGTTTGAATATTAGTAATATTTATTTAATACTTATTGAAACAAGTGATATATTAGTGTAGTTTTTTTTTTTTTCATCATCTACGGATATGGACCATCTATCACTTACTTCTTTCACCTTAGAGCATGCTGAAGAACGTTGTTTAAAGGACTCTAAATGCTTATCAATCTTAGGGATGTTAGAGAAAAAGACAAAGAAGTGAAGTTAATTATAGAGTTAAGAAATGAGCCTCAGTAAAAGAGGAATTAGTGAAGGAAAAAGATAAGGGGAGGGGGGTGGTGATACGAACCACACCCATGTGTGACGAAACCCAATACCAATATGTTCGGAATTACAACCCAAGATGCCAAACAATCAAAGTGGAACCGCGACCCGTTGCCTATAGACGAGGCAAAAACCTTGGTATGTTCTATTGACGCCACAATCGGGATGAAAGACCGATTGATAAGTCTGGTTGAATGCCACAGAAGAAATTCGATAAGTTTAAGAGAAGTTCTTTAGAGAACCAAGAGAGGAATTCTCTCAAAATTTGTTATTCAATGTTGTATGAATGTTCTATGTTCTGTTTTCTAACCTTAGCAACTTATATTAGGGTTTACAACTCGTAATAACAAAAGCCCAAAATGACATAACATAATAAAGTCGTGGAAAAAAAACAAATAGGCAATGAAAGCCGGCGACATAGGAGGCAGCGTAGTAGCCGGTGTAGGATGTACGTCGGGTATATAGGCCGGCGTAGTCCCTTTGTTGCGCGCTAATTTCAACGCCAGTTCAAGGCCGGCAGCGTTTAAGCCAGCGTTGTCAAGGCTGGTAGCTTTGATCTCCTTGAATGACTTGTACAAATGCAAGGTCATTCTCATGGTTGCTCCACTCTTTTCCGGCTTCTTGGATATCCTTTATTAGCCCATTCAGTGCTTCCTTGAATCGTTTCGCTCGAGTTCTTGTGATCGGTCCAGGTGGCACTTCAAGAGGATCCACATTCCACCTTCTAGCTTGGCTCCCATCATGGCTCTCATCATTCCCCTCCTCTTGAAAAGGATTTGTCCTCAAATCATCGCCTACATCAAAAAGACTCAGATCAGTAACATTAAAAGTAGCACTTACTTGATACTCACCTGGCAAATCTAACTTGTAGGCATTATCATTGATGCGCTCAAGAATTTGAAATGGTCCATCGCCTTTAGGAAGTAATTTAGATCGACGCTGCACAAGAAACCACTCTTTGCTCATGTGAACCCAAACCCAGTCTCCAAGTTCAAAGACAGCATGTCGACCACCTTTGTTGGCTTGTTTCACATACTGCTCTATTCTTTGCTCAATGTTTAGCCTTGCCTTCTCATGGATCTGTTTAACAAATTCTGCTTTCTTCTTACCATCTAGATTAACATACTTAGAAATAGGCAGAGGTGATAAATCCAAAGGAGTTAGTGGATTAAAACCATACACAATTTCAAAAGGAGTAAACTTAGTAGCAGAATGCATTGTGCGATTATAGGCAAATTCAACATGCGACAAACAATCCTCCCAACTTTTAATGTTCTTTTTAATGATTGCCCTTAACAAAGTAGATAAAGTTCGATTTACTACCTTAGTTTGACCATCAGTCTGTGGATGACAAGTAGTAGAAAACAATAGCTTAGTTCCTAACTTAGCCTACAGGGTCTTCCAGAAGTAGCTCAAGAACTTAGCATCTCGATCCGATACGATTGTTCTAGGCATACCATGTAATCTCACAACTTCCCTAAAGAACAAATTAGCAATATTGCAAGCATCATCTATTTTGTAGCAAGGAATGAAATGTGCCATCTTAGAAAACCTATCCACGACTACAAAAATAGAGTCTTGACCATACCTAGACTTGGGTAATCCTAACACAAAATCCATGGAAATATCTACCTAAGGCTTATGAGGAATGGGAAGTGGGGTATAAAGTCCATGAGGTTGGACTCTAGATTTTGCTTGCTTACAAGTGACACATCACTCACAAATCCTCTCAACATCTCGTTTCATGTGAGGCCAATAGAAGTGTTCCTGCAAAACCCCTAAGGTTTTAGCTACTCCAAAATGCCCCATTAAACCTCCTCCATGAGACTCCCTCACTAATGATTCTCTTAAAGAACAATTTGGAATGCAAAGTTTATTTTCCCTAAACAAGAATCCTTCATGCTTATAAAATTTACCATGATCACTCTTCTTACAACGCACATACTCTTCACAAAAATCTCGATCAGTAGCATACAATTCTTTAATATGCTCAAAACCAAGCAATCTAGAACTAAGAGTAAAGATAAGAGCATACGTTCTAGAAAGTGCATCAACAACAACATTTTCTTTACCTTGCTTATAGTGGATGACATAGGGAAATGTTTCGATAAACTCCACCCAACGAGCATGTCTTTTGTTTAGCTTATGTTGTCCCTTCAAGTACTTCAAGGATTCATGATCAGTGTGGATCACAAACTCTTTTGGCCAAAGATAGTATTGCCAAGTCTCTAGCACTCGAACCAATGCATATAGCTCCTTGTCATAAGTAGGGTAGTTTAAGGTTGCCCCACTTAGCTTCTCACTAAAGAATGCAATTGGTCTCCTCTCCTGCATGAGAACTGCTCCAATACCTATTCCTGAAGCATCACACTCAATTTCAAAGGTTTTAGAAAAATTAGGTAAAGCAAGTAATGGTGCATGAGTCAGCTTATTTTTAAGCGTCTGAAAGGCCTTCTCTTGTTGCTCTCCCCATCTGAACCCCACATTCTTCTTGATTACTTCAGTAAGTGGTGCTGCAATGGTGCTGAAATCCTTCACAAACCTTCTGTAAAAGCTCGCTAGTCCATGGAAACTCCGCACATTACTTACATTAGTTGGACTAGGCCATTCTTGGATCGCACGAATATTCTCTTCATCAACCTGTATTCCCTGTGCACTAACAATAAAACCAAGAAACACAAGTTTATCTGTGCAAAAAGTGCACTTTTTGAGGTTAGCATATAATTGCTCCTTTCGAAGCACTTCCAAAACATCCCTCAAGTGAGATATATGGTCTTCCAAACTCTTGTTGTAAATGAGGATATCATCAAAATAGACAACCACAAATTTGCCAATAAAAGTCCTCAAAACATCGTTCATAAGTCTCATGAAAGTACTAGGTGCGTTAGTTAAACCGAAAGGCATTACTAACCACTCATATAACCTATATTTTGTCTTAAATGCTGTTTTTCATTCATCACCTTCTTTCATTCTAATTTGGTGATATCCGCTTTTCAAATCAATTTTGGAAAAGACACTAGACCCATGTAACTCATCTAACATGTTATCTAAGCGAAGAATGGGATGACGATACTTTACCGTGATGTTGTTGATGGCGCGGCAATCAACACACATTCTCCATGACCCATCTTTCTTAGGCACCAAAATCACAGGCATTACACATGGGCTTATGCTTTCTCTCACATACCCCTTCTCCATTAATTCATTGACCTGCCTTTGGAGTTCCTTTGTCTCCTCTGGATTGCTCCTATAAGCTAGTTTGTTTGGAATAGATGCTCCGGGTACAAGGTCAATCTGATGCTCAATACCACGAATAGGTGGTAACCCCTTTGGAATCTCCTCAAGAAAGACATCTTCAAAGTTCTGCACAATAGACACAACTGATAGAGCCATTTTATACTCAATCTTTATAGTATAAATTGTGTTAAATTATTATTGATTTTATAGAAATCATAAGGAAATGGTACTATAATTCTATCATCGTGATAAATCAGGTTAAATGGAGTCAAGGATGCTAATTCAAGTATTTTAGAGAAGTCATCTACAAGTTGGATCAAGACAAGGAATTACACCACCGGGAAGCACGGTTTGAGGCACGGCCAAGGTTCAAACCGTGTTACACACTGGACAAGAAGACGGAAATGTGGACTTTGAACAGAGAGAGACACGGCTTAGGGCACGGCCGTAGTGGAAGCCGTGGGAGAAACCGTGCTTGGAGCCGTGGTGGAAGCTAGGTGTGCCAAGGAGAAGAAAGTGTGAAACATCAACCAGATGAAGGCACGGTTTGAAATCTAGCCGTGGGTGTAACCGTGGTACACACTGGACACGGATGAAGACTTGTAGATTATGCACAGATTAAGGCACGGCTTGAAATCTGGCCGTGTGTGTAACCGTGGTACACACTGGGCGCGGATGAAGACTTGAAGAATATGCACAAAGGATGGCACGGCTTGACCCACGGCCGTGTGGTGGGGCGTGCCAGGTAGACGAATCTTCACTTCTCGAAATCTACTTGGAAAAGGAAAGATATTTTCGTATCTTGCTAGCAAAAGATCACATGCTATCCATCTAATAATATAAATAGAGCCAGCCCTAGAGGGTTAGGGGAACTTTTGGAACTTTTAATCTTTGGAATCTGGAATCACCTTGGAGACAAGAAGGAAACAAGGAGGCAGAGCAGGCAACCGGGTTCATTATGTTTTTATTTTTATTTTTCGTTTTATTGTTGAACATGAGTAGCTAAGCTACTTTTCTAGCCAAAGGGTCATAGATGTTTAATTCTCCACGAATTGTGAGGTCTAATTGACTTGTATTTATTCTATTATTTGTTTTCGGGTATTCATATATCTTCTGATCGTTTTGTCATTATTATCTTTGTTGATTGGTATGAATAGAGCTCTTCTACTCAATTAGCAAGTTAATATATTGTCAACTAGCACGTCAAATCCGTAATTGTTTGATTGTTCTAGTCTTAGTGACGCAATAACATGTTTGGTTATAAAAGAGATGATCGAATTCATGTTATGGAGGTGTGTGATCATGTTTAAATAGGTTATCTTATAATCTACTGGCATGAATTGGTGGTCTCTCTAGATTTTAATGCTATTGATAGATTAAATCCTAAGCGCTTGTCTAGGGTTGTTTAATAAATAAGAGAAATAATTCAAAGCGCTTGTCTGAGGTTATCGAGGAAGTAAGGAGAGATAGGTTGTTAGAGCTTGTTAATAACCATAACCAGTTTATTTAGGAACAAGAATAGAGAACATTTGCATCGATGATCAATTCCTAGAATTAAACTATCTTGATTCCTTTGGCTAGGCTTTTATTAATATCCGATTTTCTTACCTTGTTTTACTTTATTTTGATTCACAAACAAAACCCCCCATTTTTCTTTTCCCTTTTATTCTCCTTGAATAGAAATAAGTTTAACCAATCTCTGTGGATTCGACCCTACTCACCACTATATGCAAATCATATAATTGTCTAGGAGTAGGTTTTATTTTTGTTGGATTCGACACCCATCAAATTTTGGCGCTGTTTCCGGGGATTGGTGTCAAATTTATTTCTATTCTTGTGTGACTCGTTCTTCTCAGACAGGTGAACTAATTTATAATCTGGAGATTGAGAAGACTCTAAAGAGACTACGACAAGAAGCTAGATCATCCACTAGATAGAACTTAGCATCGGATTTGTCTGATTCATTCCTTGATTCAGAAAAAGAAGACGATATGGCAAATCCCGAGAGAACATTTAGGGAGTTAGCTGCACCGGATGTGAATCAACAACCACTTTGCATTCACTATCCCGGACTAGCTGTGGAATTCAAGTTGAAATCTGGGTTAATACATCTGCTACCCACCTTTCATGGTCTTGAGAATGAAGATCCTCATAAGCATTTGAAAGAGTTCCATATAGTGTGTTCTAGTATGAGGCCGCAAGGAATAACCGACGATCAAATCAAGTTACGTGCTTTTCCATTTTCTTTAAGTACTAAAGCTAAAGATTGGTTGTTTTATTTGCCTCCAGGTTCTATCACCACTTAGACAGATATGGTAAGACTCTTCTTGGACAAATTCTTCCCCGCATCCAGAGCCGCTAGTATAAGAAGAGAAATTTGTGGTATAAAACAAAGGGACACCGAGACTCTTCATGAGTATTGGGAGAGGTTCAAGCAATTGTGTGCAAGCTGCCCACAACATGGGATATCTGAACAACTCCTTATCCAATACTTCTACGAGGGCCTACTTCCGATGGAAAGAAAGATGATGGATGCTGCAAGTGGAGGCGCCATAGTAAACAAAACCCCTGGTCAAGCTAGGGAATTGATCTCCATTATGGCTGCCAATTCGCAACAATTTGGGTATAGGCATGATGCATCTTCAAGGAAGGTAAATGAGGTAAGTGTGTCTAACCTTGAACATCAAATTTCTAATCTTACCTCCCTTGTGCAGCAGCTAGCTCTTGGAAAAACGCAGCAGGTGAAGGCTTGTGGAATTTGCGCTGCTCCTAATCATCCGACCGACATGTGTCCCACATTGCAAGATGACAACCATGAACACGCCAATGCTGTAGGCGGATTTCCAGGACAACCACAAAGGAAGTATGACCCTTACTCGAATACTTACAATCCTGGATGGAGGGATCATCCTAACTTCCGATATGGTAATAACCCACAACAATTCCAACAATTCCAGCCTAAGTCATTACACCAAGTACCCCAAGCTCCTTCCACTTCAGGTATGCCCCTTGAGGATATTGTTAAGTCTCTAGCTGTGAATACCAAACAATTTCAGGAAGAAACAAAGCAAAGCATTCAAAACTTGGAGAATCAGGTAAGTCAACTTGCTTCAGCTATAAACAGGTTAGAAACTCAAGGTAAGTTACCTTCTCAAACTATTACAAACCCGAAGCAAAGCGTTAATGCAATTACCTTGAGAAGTGGAATAGAATTGCAGGGATCAAATAAGAAAGGACATCGGTCTAATCTTGAGGAAGAGACCAAGAAAGAGATTTCGACTCCGAGCCAGCAGGGCGACCAGATTAGCAAGTCTCTAGTTGAGCCATTGAAGGTCACATTGATACCACCTCCTTTCCCCTCCAGATTAGCGAAATCCAAGAATGAAGCGGAAGAAAAAGAGATTCTGGAAACTTTTCGCAAAGTCGAGGTAAATATTCCTTTGCTTGATGCAATTAAGCAAATACCGCGCTATGCTAGATTTCTCAAAGACTTGTGCACTAACAAAAGAAAGCTGAAAGGTAATGAAAAGATTAGTGTGAGTGAAAATGTTTCAGCTATTATTCAGAAGAAGCTTCCTCCCAAATGTAAGGATCCAGGTATGTTCACCATTCGTTGCAAAATAGGTAATCTTGGAATCGTTAAAGCCATGTGTGATCTAGGAGCTTCTATCAATGTCATGCCTTTGTTTGTTTATCAACGTTTAAATGTTGGTCCTTTAAAGGAAACGGGTATTATTGTTTAACTTGCTGATAGGTCCAATGTTTATCCTGAGGGAGTTTTAGAGGATGTTTTAGTTCAAGTCAATGGGTTGGTTTTTCCTGCTGATTTTTATGTGCTTGACTTGGACGATAGTGATTCTCATACTTCATCACTAATATTATTAGGGCGACCATTCCTTAAGACTTCTAAAACGAAAATTGATGTAAATGATGGCACCCTCACTATGGAATTTGATGGTGAAGTGATTAAATTTAACATTTATGATGCCATGAAACATCCTAACGATATCTCTCCTATTTTTGTTGCGGATGTTATTAACCCATCACCACAGGCACCCAAGATGGAATCAAGATCCTTATCCGAACATCTAGCCAGGAACGTCTAGCCAAAGACGTTAAAGAAAGGCGCTTCATGGGAGGCAACCCATGTCAAAAAAAAAAAAAGTTTTGTTTTGCATTAGTTTTGGTTTGTTTTAGTTTAGTTTTGTTTTAGTTTAGTTTGTTTTGATTTTAGTGTAGTTTTTGAACTCTTTGGATCAGCTGCAGCAAGGATACACATAATCAAATGACACTTTCCAGAAGCTTAAGGGGAGAACTCCAATACCAGGGAAGTACCAGTATTTCCTTTCTCTTATTCTCTAATGCTCATTGAGTTGTTAATTCCTTTTCAATTGTGCTGAATTAGGAACAGTGAGGACACTGTTCAAGCTAAGTGTGGGGGAGAGGATAATAAAATATAGAGAATAGAGAACTAACTTATACTTTGAATATTTGTCCTTAAGCAATTTTAAGCCAATTTTTTTCAACATTATCATGAAATCTAGAGATTGTACTAAATGTTGTAATAAGCATCTACAAAATGTGAAATTGACTTGTTCAAATGTTTTACTCACCCACTGCTGTGATTAGAATACATGGTTAAAATTAAGTAGTGAAATCTTTAAGAAACAAATTTACCTTGTATTTAGCTTTAGAATTGGAAGTCTAAGAGTAGGTCGAGTCCTTAAGTGAAAAATAAACAAGTTTACTTCTAGGATATATTAGCTACTATATACCCTTTGAAAAAAAAAAAAAAAATCAAGCGTAGCCATTACTCCAATGATTTAACTAATTGAGTTAAGAGTATTCAAACTTGAATGTTAGAGTGAGGAAGAGTCTGTAGGGGTATCTCAAAACCCGGTCACTTGAGTGATGAGCTCGGGATGTTGCCGACTCAATGAACTCACTATAACGATAAGGGCGAAAAAGGCAAAAGTTCATGAAAAGAAGCGGGCAAAAACCCGTCAAAATAGATGCTTGAATAAATCAAAAGAACATGAATGTAAACATTCATTGAATAAAACAAGACGTATAAAAGGGAGAATATCTAGCAAAGAGCTTATACCATATGCTTTTACTCTATGTTGTAAAGGTTATATGTTTGCTAATGTCCAATGAAGTTTAATTGGGTGTTTTTCCTTAGTGGATTAAGTATTTACTTTTGGAATAAAAATTCTTTTGCTAAACATGAGGATTAAAGTTTGTTTTGTTTAGATTAGCTATTAAATTTTGTCCATGGTAATTTGATCACAGGAAACTAGTTTGGTTGAAGTAGTAGGCATTAAAACTACAAGTCATGAATTACAAATGAATAGATGCTTGGAATGATGAAAAGAAAATTTGTATAATCTATGACAGATTTCTCAATTGATTTGATGCAATTGCTTGAGGACAAGCAAGAGTTTAAGTGTGGGGGAATTTGATAGAGCCATTTTATACTCAATCTTTATAGTATAAATTGTGTTAAATTATTATTGATTTTATAAAAATCATAAGGAAATGGTACTTTAATTCTATCATCGTGATAAATCAGGTTAAATGGAGTCAAGGATGCTAATTCAAGTATTTTAGAGAAGTCATCTACAACTTGGATCAAGACAAGGAATTACACCACCGGAGGAAGCACGGTTTGAGGCACGACCAAGGTTCAAATCGTGTTACACATTGGACAAGAAGACGGAAATGTAGACTTTGAACAGAGAGAGACACGGCTTAGGGCACGGCCGTGGTCGAAGTTGTGGGAGAAACTGTGCTTGGAGCCGTGGTGGAAGCTAAGTGTGGAAAGGAGAAGAAAGTGTGGAACATCAACCAGATGAAGGCACGGCTTGAAATCTAGCCGTGGGTGTAATCGTGGTACACACTGGACACAGATGAAGACTTGTAGATTATGCACAGATTAAGGCACGGCTTGAAATTTGGCCGTGTGTGTAACCGTGGTACACACTGGGCGCGGATGAAGACTTGAAGAATATGCACAGAGGATGGCACGGCTTGACCCACGGCCGTATGGTGGGGCGTGCCAGGCAGACGAATCTTCACTTCTCGAAATCTACTTGGAAAAGGAAAGATATTTTCGTATCTTGCTAGCAAAAGATCACATGCTATCCATCTAATAATATAAATAGAGCCAACCCTAGAGGGTTAGGGGAACTTTTGGAACTTTTAATCTTTGGAATCTGGAATCACCTTGGAGACAAGAAGGAAACAAGGAGGCAGAGCAGGCAACCGGGTTCATTATGTTTTTATTTTTATTTTTCGTTTTATTGTTGAACATGAGTAGCTAAGCTACTTTTCTAGCCAAAGGGTCATAGATATTTAATTCTCCACGAATTGTGAGGTCTAATTGACTTGTATTTATTCTATTATTTGTTTTCGGGTATTCATATATCTTCTGATCGTTTTGTCATTATTATCTTTGTTGATTGGTATGAATAGAGCTCTTCTACTCAATTAGCAAGTTAATATATTGTCAACTAGCACGTCAAATCCGTAATTGTTTGATTGTTCTAGTCTTAGTGACGCAATAAAATGTTTGGTTATAAAAGAGATGATCGAATTCATGTTATGGAGGTGTGTGATTATGTTTAAATAGGTTATCTTATAATCTATTGGCATGAATTGGTGGTCTCTCTAGATCTTAATGCTATTGATAGATTAAATCCTAAGCGCTTGTCTAGGGTTGTTTAATCAATAAGAGAAATAATTCAAAGCGCTTGTCTGAGGTTATCGAGGAAGTAAGGAGAGATAGGTTGTTAGAGCTTGTTAATAACCATAACCAGTTTATCTAGGAACAAGAATAGAGAACATTTGCATCGATGATCAATTCCTAGAATTAAACTATCTTGATTCATTTGGCTAGGCTTTTATTAATATCCGATTTTCTTACCTTGTTTTACTTTATTTTGATTCACAAACAAAACCCCCATTTTTCTTTTCCCTTTTATTCTCCTTGAATAGAAATAAGTTTAACCAATCTCTGTAGATTCGACCCTACTCACCACTATATGCAAATCATATAATTTTCTAGGAGTAGGTTTTATTTTTGTTGGATTCGACACCCATCAACAACTACACTAGGCAAAGAGTTAAAAAGTTTGTTAGTATTCAAACAAGTTTCCTTAAAGACTAGCAACAACATGGGTTGCTTCATCACTAACGCTCTCTTCACTATACTTGCTCTTGCCACACAACTCTCCTTTCGCAAGGCTACACTCTCCTTTTCACTCACCACCAAAGTTGATCCCCCCTCAACTTGGCCTCTCACACTCTTTCTAGCCTTCCTCTCTTTTTCCTTTTGATATTGACTTTTGTGTTCCTTTTCTTTTTCTATGTCTTTTGCTCTCTCACTCTCCCTCTGTTTTTCACTCACCTTATATTTTGCAAAAGATTGTTGTAGCTGCAACTAATCCTCATACACCTGTTTAGGTGTTAAGGGTTTAAGATTATAGCTTTTTCTATGGTGAACAAGTGTATTCTTGTTAGAAAAACCATCATGAACAACCTTCCTGTCAAACTGCCATAGCCTCCCCAACAACACATGTCACACCTACATCGGCACTACATCGCATAACACCTCATCCTCATACCTACCGATGCGAAAAGCAATCAAGACTTGCTTACTCACCTTAGTCTCATCACTATCATTCAGCCACTGCTATTTATATAGGCTAGGGTGTTTAGTAGTCTTGAGTCCCAACCTCTCAACAATAAAAGTACACACCACATTAGTGCAACAACCCCCATCAATGATCAAACTGCAAATATGATCACCTAGATAACATCTAGTATGAAAGATATTCTCTCGTTGCACCTCCTCTTCTTCCTTCACCTATACATTTAAAGCTTGCTTCACTACTGCTACTAACTTCCCTGCTGCAGGCTCTTCGTCATCACTAGCATCCTCCAATTGAGGCATATCATCATCTTCACTATACCCCTCAGTCTTATACTCACCATCATCACGCAGAATCATAACACGTCTATTCGGACATTGACTAGCAATATGACCTCTGCCTTGGCATTTAAAACATTTAATGTCACGATTTCTAGGAGTAGAAGAATCAGGTTTACCTTGAGTACCAGGAGTAGAACCCGCTTGCTTCTACTCTCCTTTTGGCTTGGTGGGTAAAGACTTTTCTTCCTTCTTCTAGTGGTTAGTCTTCCAAGTAGATGAACCAGCACCCTGTTGAAACTGTGCAGTACTTTCCTCCTGTGTTGGTTCTCAACCTTTATAGCCATGTAAACCATATCTTCAAATTCCACATAATGCTGCAATTCTGCTACATTTTGTATCTCTCTATTCAACCCCGTAAGAAATCTAGCCATGATAGTCTCTCTATCCTCCTTAACATTTGCCCTAATCATAGTAACCTCCATCTCCTTGAAATACTCATCCACACTTCGGCTTCCCTGCTTAAGAGTTTGCAATTTGTTTTGCAACTCACGATAGTAATAAGTAGGAACAAACCACTTCTTCATCACCCTCTTCATCTCTTCCCAAGACTCAATAGGTGGTTCACCATTCCTTCTTCTATTCAACATTAGTTGATCTCACCACACTATGGCATAATCTGAAAACTCAATGGCAGCAAGCTTCACTTTCTTTCTCCCACTATAATTGTGATAATCAAACACCATCTCTACTTTCTTCTCCCACTCTAAGTATGCCTCGGGATCATTCTTCCCTTGGAAAGGAGGAATCTTCATCTTTATACTACTCAATTGATTATCCTCTCTATTCCTATCTCCTCTATCTTCCCAATCTCTAGTTCCTCTATTCCTACCACCATAACCTCTATAACTCCAATAGAAGGTTCATCAAATTCATCATCAGAAATTTCATCTCTACCCCTTTGTCCTCTCTTTGAACAACTCTCCCTCTTACGCCCTTGAAAGACGTTTTTAGATTGCTCTAGTTTTTGCTCCACCGTCTCATGAATTTGTTCCATTCCCTCCTAAAACATCCTCTTCATCTCACTCCTCAACGCCTCAATCACTAACTTAGCATCAAACCTCCCCCTCTCACCTTCAGGAGAATGTTGCCTCGACATAGTTCCTGCAATAAAGGTTAGTACTAATACAAATATATAGGATTAAGCCTCACGATTCACTCCCTAACGTGTTTCACTCAAAGGATGATATCCCACAATCACTCATGTATTCTCACAAGCAAGGATGATATCAACTCACCAATCCCTCTTCTCAATTCTCTTGGAACTAACCCAAACTACACCAATCCCTTCCGTAGAATTCAAGAACAACTCTAGGGGCTTGAATTTTCCTCTTTTTCTTTCCTTTGTGTTGCCTTTGTTTCGTCCTTTCGTTCTCGTTTTTTTTTTGGTAACAAGCTTAATAGGATGCACTACACTACGCAAGAAACAATTAACACTATGGACTTGAGTATGAAGCTATGACAACACGAAACTTGATATGAACAATTGGAGTTAGGGTTTTGATGTTACCTTTCTTAAACCGAACTGATGTTTAACAAACCTAGGCTCTGATACCAAATTGATACGAACTATGCCCACGTGTGACGAAACCTAATACCAATACGTTCGGAATTGCAAACCAAGATGCCAAACAATCAAAGTGGAACCGCGACCCGTTGCCCATAGACGAGGCAAGAACCTTGGTATGTTCTGTTGACACCACAATCGGGATGAAAGACCGATTGATAAGTCTGGTTGAATTCCACAGAAGAAATCCGATAAGTTCAAGAGAAGTTCTTTAGAGAACCAAGAGAGGAATTCTCTCAAAATGTGTTATTCAATGTTGTATGAATGTTCTATGTTCTGTTTTCCAACCCTAGCAGCTTATATTAGGGTTTACAACTCGTAATAATAAAAGCCCAAAACGACATAACATAATAAAGTCACGGAAAAATAACAAACAGGCAATGAAAGCCGACGGCGTAGTAGGCCGGCGTAGTCCCTCTGTCGCGCGCTAATTGCAACGCCGGTTCAAGGCTGGTAGCGTTTAAGCCAACTTTGTCAAGGCCGGTAGCTTTGATCTCCTTAAATGACTTGTACAAATGCAAGGTCATTCTCATGGTTGCTCCACTCTTTTCCAGCTTCTTAGATATCCTTTATCATCCAGTTCAGTGCTTCCTTGAATCGTTTCGCTCGAGTTCTTGTGATCGGTCCAGGTGGCACTTCAAGAGGATCTACATTCCACCTTCTAACTTGGCTCCCATCATGGCTCTCATTGGAGGGGGGGGGGGGGGGGGGGGGGGGGGGGGTTGGTTTAGAAATGTAGATGTGGATAAAAATCTAGTGGTAGAAGAGAGAAGCTTAAAGCCAAGAGCAGGATCTACTTTAGAGGGAAAAAGGAATGGTGAAGTTGTGATTTTTGCATGGAACTATGGTAAATTCAAAGATAAGAGTCAATTTGGTGTTCGATGAAGCAAATGAGAATCAGCAAAATGGAAAGAGTATCACATAAGAAACTTCACCTAATCCATATGAATTAGCAATTGATAGTTAGAACCAAAGCACATTAATGCATAAAGAAACATAGGGGGAGAAATAGAATTTAGCAAAAAAAGTAACTAGTAAAGAGGATGTAGAAGAATGTGGTAATGAAAGTGATGGTAATCCGAAGGAAGATTCAGATAACTCTATGGATGAATGTCGGGGAGCGAGTGATCAAATACCCTCTCATTGGTGGATAGAAGTGGAAAAATAAGCAAAGAAAAAGAAGAAATTATGCTAAAATTCAAAGAACAACCCAAAGATGTATTCAAAGAGGTGATTTTATTTCAACAAGTCAATCAATAACGAATGGGTTGTGTTGGTGATGCATGAACCCTAGGTATATTAAACCTAGAACTCGACGTACGCTATTTCAATTCCCCGAGGATTATCTCGAACAAGTAGCACGGAACTAGACCCCAATCACACCTGTTGACTGAAACCTAAGTTATCAATTAAGGGTTTCCTGTAGTAATTCGGTTGAGGAATTCCTAAAGGACAGTTCTTTTGCAAAGAACAAAAGAGGGCTTCGTGTTCCACGAAAAGAGTGTTTATAATATTCTATTCCATGATGTCTTATGCTGACCTCCTTACACGGTTTTTATAATGTGTACATGTAACAATATAAAACCTAAGTTTCCTAATCTAATTTGCTTCCTTATCCTCACGTGAATTGAACAAGTAACTAATTATTCTAAATTACAAACCAAAGCAATTACTAAAAACATAACAAACAAAAAACCTCAAATCTTTTTCCTTTTCGGTTCAACACACAACATTTCTTTTTCTAAGACTTCAAATCCTTGCATTCTTCAATGGAAACATAAATCACATTAATAGGTGTCAGTTCTCCTTTCATGTAATTTGATTCCTTAGCTTGTAGGTCCATGACTAGTCCTTACAAGGCATCATTCATTCTTTTTGCTCTAACTCGGATCATTGGTCCTCTAATTCCTTATAATAGATCTTACATTTTTGGTTCTATCTTCTTAGGTGCTAGATGATTCTCATCATTCCCTCCTTCCTTGAAAAGATTCGTCCTCAAATCACCTGCATCATAAGGAGTAAGATCAGAAACATTAAATGTAGCATTTACATTGCTATAGTGGCTTCGCAAATCTATCTTGTAGGCATTGTCGTTTATGCGCTCCACTACTTGAAAAGCTCCATCGCCCCTTGGATGCAATTTGGATTTCCTTTATTCAGCAAATCATTCCTTCCTCAAGTGCCCCCAAACCCAATCTCCTGGATGGAACATGGCTTTGATGCATCCTTTGTTGGCCCGATGAGCATAGTGTTCATTTTTCTTTTCAATGTTAGCCCGGACCTGAGTATGTAAATCCTTAACAAATTCTGCCTTTTCGTGTCATCAAGATCAATAAACTCATTAGTAAGTAAAGGCAATGTATCCAATGGAGTTAAGGGATTAAAATCATACATAACCTCAAATGAAGAGTAGGATGTAGTAGAATGTACTATCCTATTATATGCAAACTCTACATGAGGTAAACATGTTTCCCATTGTTTCAAATTTTTATCAAGCATAGCACACAACAATGTGGAAAGTGTTATGTTAACCACCTCTGTTTGTCCATCCGTTTAAGGTGCCATAGTAGAAAATAGAAATTTTGTGCCTAGCTTATTCTAGAGAGTACGCCAAAAGTGGCGCAAAAATTTCACATCTCTATCACTCACAATAGAGTTAGGTAACCATGTAATCGCGTAATCTCCCTAAAGAATAAATCAGCTATATGTCGTGCATCGTTAGTTTTAGAACAGGTAATAAAATGAGCCATTTTACTAAACCTATTGACAATAACGAATATGTTATCTTTGTCATTATGAGATCTAGATAAACCTAATATGAAATCCATGGATATGTCAATCCAAAGCTAACTAGGCATAGGTAATGGGAGATATTCCCCATGGGGCATGACTTTGGATTTAGCCTTTCTACATGCAATGCATTTATAACACACAGTTTGCACATCATGTTTCATCTTAGGCCAATAAAAATGCTCATGCAAAATATCCAAAGTTTTCTTAACATCGAAGTGTCCCATGAGATTGCCCCCATGCGTCTCCCTCACTAACAACTCTCGTATGGAACTCTTAGGCACACATAATCTATCCTTCTTAAATAAATATCCCTTATGCCTATAAAAGTCTGCATACCCACTATTAGAATAAGCAACCCAAATCTGACCGAAGTCAACATCATGTTCATAAAAATCTTTCATGCATTCAAAACCAAGCAACTTAGTATGTAAGGAGGTTAACAGAGAATACCTTCTAGATAGTGCATCGACCACTACATTTTCCTTACCTTGCTTGTATTTGATGACATATGGAAAGTTTTCAATGAACTCTAATCATTTGGCATGCCTCTTGTTCACGTTCCCCTGCGCCTTCAAGTATTTCAAGCTCTCATGATCAGAATGGATGATAAACTCCTTAGGCCATAGATAATGCTGCCATGTTTGTAACATCCTCACAAGGGCATATAACTCCTTGTCATACACAGGATAATTCAGAGCAGACCATTGATTTTCTCATTGAAGTAGGCTATTGGTTTGGAATCCTGCGTTAACACACCACCAATACTCTTCCTGGAAGCATCACATTCGATCTCAAAAACTTTATTAAAGTTAGGTAATACTAACAAAGGAGCGCTAGTTATTTTACCTTTTAGAGTCTAGAATGCCTGCTCATGTATTTCTATCCATCTGAACTCGACATTCTTCTTCACAAGATCATTTAATGGAGCAGCAATGGAGTTGAAGTCCCTCATAAATCGTCTGTAAAAACTAGCTAGTCCATGGAAACTCTTTGACTTCATTAGTGTTCTTTGGTGTTGGCCACTCCCAAATTGCCTTCACCTTCTCCTCATCCATAGCTATTCCATCCGCACCTACAATAAAACTAAGAAAAACCACAAACTCCATACAAAACATGCACTTCTTTAAGTTGGCATGTAATTGGTTTTCCTTTAAAACAGTAAACACACTTTGCAAATGTTTTACATGATCATCTAATGTTCTGCTATAAATCAAAATAGATGACAACAAATTTTCTTAGGAAATGATGCAGAACATGGTTCATCAATCTCATGAAAGTGCTAGGTGCATTTGTTAACCCAAAAGGCACTACCATCCATTTATATAAGCCATCTTTAGTTTTAAATGCAGTTTTCCACTCATCACCTTCTTTTATACGAATTTGGTAGTAGCCATTCTTTAGGTCAATTTTAGAAAATAAATGTGCACCATGCAATTCATCAAGCATGTCATCTAATATAGGGATAGGATGTCTGTACTTAATTGTGATTTTGTTGATCGCCCTGCAATCAACATACATGCGCTATGTCCCATCCTTCTTGGGGACTAGGATGACAAGAACTGAACACTGACTAAGACTTTCTCACACAAACCCTTTCTCCATTAGCCTATCAACTTGCCTCTGAATTTCCTTGGCCTCCTTAGGATTAGTTCTATAGGCTGGTTGGTTGGGAATGGAAGCGTTGAGCATGAAGTCAATTTGGTGCTCTATCCCTCGCAGTGGGGATAGGCCTTGTGGCACTTCTTCAGGGAACAAGTCTTCGTATTCCTGCAATAAAGACACAACAACACTAGGCAAAATAGAATTAAGGTCAGCATTAGTAAAATATAAATCCTTATACATAAGTATAAGTAATTGTTGCTTGGCCAGTATTTCACTTTTGACCTCACTCTTTCTCGCCATGCTCTCTACTCTTTGTGTTTGAGTGTCTTTTCCTTCTTTACTCACCAATGTTTGCTTTTCACTCTTCCTCTTTTTCTCGTCACTCTTCTCTCATGCACTCAAGTGTTTCTCTCTAAATTCTTTTGCAATCTTCACTTGATCCTCACAAGCCTCCCACGGTTTTTATGGCATGAGAACCACTTTCCTTTTGTTTAGCACAAAGGAATATTGGTTCTTGTACCCATCATACATAATCTTCGTATCAAATTGCCAAGGTCGCTCTATCAATAGGTGACTAGCCTACATAGGTGCTACATCACACATGACTTCATCTTTATAGTTCCCTATGGAAAAGGCTATAAGAACCTACTTGGTCACCTTTACCTCCCCACATTCATTTAACCACTATAATTGATATGGTTTTGGATGTTTCACAGCTTTCAACTGCATCTTATCTACCGGTAAAGTGTTAGCAACATTAGTGCAGCTACTACTATCAATTATTAGACCACACACTTTATTTTGCACATGACACCATGTATAAAATATGTGCTTACGTTGGATCCCCTCACCATCCTCTTGGGGTTGTACACTAAGTACTCTCCTCATGACATACAACTCACCACTCACGAGTCCCTTCAAGTCAACATCCTCATACTCTTGTGAAGGTGACTCCTCATCCCTATTGTCACATATGATTATAGCTATTTGATTTGGACATTGAGATGCAATGTGTCCAAATCTTTGACATCTAAAAAATTTGATATCTCTAGATCTGGAAGGGGGTTTAGTGGCAATTTTTCCCTTAAATGTAGCAACTGGATTTTTAGCCTTCACGTCCTCTTTAAGCTTTAAATCTGTGGAGTTTCTCTTCTAATTAGATTTCCATGGAGATTTGGAAGTTGACCCAGACCTTTGATCACTCCTATATTTTAATTGTCGCTCTCTCTTGATTGCTCTATGTAACAATTCTTCCATGTCTAAGTAATGGTGTAAATTTACCACACTAGTAATTTCCCGATCCAAACCATTAATGAATCTAGCTATAGTGGCCCCATCATCTTCCTTCACTCTGGCCCTAATCATGACTATCTCTAACTCTTTATAGTAGTCCTCTATACTCTTGGTCCCCTATGTTAATCCCTAGACTTTCCAAAGTAAATCCCTATGGTAGTGACTAGGAATAAACCGTTTTTACATTATAGTCTTCATCTCCTCCCAAGTATTAATAGGTCGCTCTCCATACCTACGCCTATTACGCACTAGCTGATCCTACCATACACTAGCATAATCTGTGAACTCTACTGCAACCAATTTTATCTTCTTCTCCTTAGTATAGTTATGTCATTCAAATACATGATCCATTTTCCTCTCCCACTCTAGGTACAACTTCGGATCATTCTTCCCTTGAAACGTTGGGATTTTCATCTTAATACTACCCAAGTTATTGTCACGCCTCTAGGCATTCCCTCTCTCGCTCACGTTATGATATTCACCAAAGTCAGAATCCTCACCTTCTTCTATCCTAACTCCTCCTCTAATCGGTCTACTTACGCCTTGCCTGACAGTAGTACTGCTAGACGGTTCTCTACTCCTCTCTATCTTATCTATTCTCTCATAGATCTATTCAAGCTCACCCATCAAGATCCTTTTTGATGAGGATCATCTAGCACTTAAGAAGACAGAACCAAAGACTTAAGATCCATTGCAAGGAATTAGAGGACCAATGACCTGAGCTAGAGCAAAGAGGATGAATGATGCTCTACGGGGACTGGTTATGGACCTATAAGCCAAGGAATCAAATTATATGAAAGGAGGACCAACACCTATTAATGTAATTCATGTTTCCATGGAAGAAAAGCAAGGATTTGAAGTTTTAGAATAAGAAATATTATATATTGAATCGAAATAGGAAAGGGAATTTGTGGGTTTGTAGTTATATTTTTTAGTATTTGTTTTGGTTTGTAATTTATATTATTTAGTTGCTTACTCGGTTACATGAGGATAAGGAAACAAATAGATTAGGCAACTTAGGTTTTCCATATTCTTATATGACTCTATATAAGCCGTGCAAGGGCCGGCCATAAAGAACATCTCATCTTTGATGTATGAAAAACACATTTTTTGTGAGTAAAACGAAAACCACTTTTTGTTCTTTTGCAAAAGAACTTATCCATAGAATTCTTAACTTAATTACTAGGAATACCTACTGATAACTTAAGTTATAGTCAACAGGTTTAATTAGGGTTTAGTTACGCATTGCTTATTCAAGACGATCCTCGGGGTAATTGAAATCAACTAGCATCATCGGGGTTCTAGGTTTAATATACCTAAGGTTCCACACATCATTTGGTATTAGAGATTCGGCTTCTTAAATCAAATAAATTCTATCATTTTCTTTAATTTATCTGTTGTTCTTTTCCATACTCATCTGTTGTCTTTTTCATATTTGTCTGTTGTTCTTTTCTCTACTCGTCTGTTGTTTTTTTCCATATTCATAGTTAGAAATTTGTCTATAAAAAAAAATTCATGCTTGTTCGGTCATTACAATCCATTAGGGTTAACGGTATATAGGTTTTCTTGAATAATCAATTGTGTTCAATTCATAGCTTATCTATAAAATAAAATAAAATAAAAATTGGCTGCAAAAGAAAGAATCAAGAACTGAAATTCAAAAAAAAAAAAAAAAGGAATTTGACCGTGAAAGAATTACAATTGCCAAAATCACAAGATAGTTTCTTGAATTGTCAATTACATAATTAGTGGAGTCAATTTACTTTCCATATTAATTGTTTCCAATTCCTACCATAACATATCCTTGATTGTCTATGTTTGGAATCTGAATTGTACCATCCCTTGAACAATCGGTTCCATGTTGATCTTTTCCTTTTATTTTTTTATTGCAATTTCTATCTAGTGGTGAATCTTTCCATATTAATTAGATTGTGTAGTTAGTACTCCTTCATTTATGCGACTTAGGCCGATAGTAATCATTAGTGTTGACTTAGTAATTTGAGTTTAGGAGTTTCAAATTGAGTTCCTAGCAAAAGAATTACAAAAAGTAGGTTGTGAGATCATATTTTATGAGAGATATACACAAGTGGAATTGTGAGCAATATACAAGTGGGTGTGAGGAACACACTTATATATTTCTTGTAATTGTGATCGTAACTTGTTGCAAATTTTATAATTATGTCGGGACAAAACACTAATGGAGGGGAAAGTCGAGTGATGTTTGAGGAATTGATGAGGGAGATGAAGAGGATCTTAACTGGAGAACTAGAGTAGATCCATGAAAGGATGGATAGGATGGAAAGGAGTAGGGAACCGTCTGGTAGTACCACTGTCAAGCGAGGAGCAAGTAAACAGAATATGGGAGGCAATAGGATAGATGAAGGTGAGGAATCTGATTTTGGATATTACCAACAAGTGAGGGATATGGGAAGTATCTAGAGGCATGATAGTAATTTAGGGAGTATTAAGATGAAAATCCTAACATTTTAAGGAAAGAATGATCCAGAGTTGTATTTAGAGTAGGAGAGAAAAATGGATCATGTGTTTGAATGTCACAACCACACTGAGGAGAAAAAGATAAAATTGGCTGTAGTAGAGTTTTTAGATTATGCCAGTGTATGGTGGGATCAGTTGGTGCATAATAGGCACAGGTATGGAGAGTGACCTATTAGCACTTGGGAGTAGATGAAAACTATCAAGCAGAAGCGTTTCATTCCTAGTCACTGCCATAGAGACTTACTTAAGAAAGTCTAAGGGTTGACTTAGGGAAATAACAGTGTAGAGGATTACTACAAAGAGTTGGAGGATGATGAGGCCACTGTGGCTAGATTCATCAATGGGTTGAATAGGGAAATAACTGATGTAGTAGATCTTCACTATTACTTAGATATGGAAGAGTTGTTGTATAGAGCTATTAAAGTAGAGCGGTAATTAAAATACAGGAGTGAGCAGAGAGCTGGCTCGACTTCCAAAGCTCCATGGAAGTCTACGTGGAAGAAAAACTCCACCGATTCAAAGCCTAAGGAGGATGTGAGAGCTAAGAATCCAATTGTTGCACATAAGGGAAAGACTGACACTAAACCCCCTTGTAGGATGAGAGATATTAAGTGTTTTGGGTGTTAGGGATGTGGGTACATTGCATCCCAATGTCCAAATCAGAGGTTTATGATTATTAGTGATAGTGGGGATATAGAGAGTGTGAGCTCTAAGGAGGAGGAGGAGTCACCATCGTAAGAGTATGAGGATGTTGACTTAGAGGGACCCCTAAGTGGCGAGTTGTATGTCACGAGGAGAGTACTTAGTGTACAACCTTGGGAGGATGGTGAGGGGATCCGATGATAGGAATCGGCCTCCTACAGGACCTATCACCAGGGCCCGAGTTAAGGGTCTCCATAATTTAGTTTTGAGAATTTTTCTTGAGGAACCTAATCTTGAGAAAACTAATCTATTTTCTACATCTCTACATTATAATTGTAGTGCATTTCAGCAGGCTCACTTATCAGCCCTACAGGATACCAAATCACCTATACTTTTGAGTGAGTCAGGATTCTCAACGGGGCCTAATTCAAAAGTATCTTGAAGACTGGCATCATGAAAATTCATTTCTTTATATATTTCTTCTTTGTATGGACAATTTTATGTTGTATTTTTCTTTCGGGACATTCATTTTAATGTAATTTCTATTTAGGATCGGCCACCTTAAAAGTGGCAAACTTGTAATTTTTGTCCATTTTCTAATTCTAGGAGTAGCAAGCATAAATACTTGCTTATAGTAGGGTTTGAGGGGGTCAAAATTTTTAGAATTAAGATACACTTTACGTGAGGATTAGGGTTCTCCTAATTGTCATTAGACTCTTATCAATTTCAATCCCAAGAGTTGAAATTGTGGCGAGTTCAACACCTTGAAATTGTGAGTAATATTAATTTCATTTTGTTGTGATTTCTTTTCTTCTCTAGTGTGTAATATCTAGGGGTGATTTGAGATAGTTCTTGGTCATATTTGCTTCCTATTATTCACAAATTTTTGTGCTTAATTGAGATACTTTGTATTTGAATTCGATTCATCCTTTATGTTTGCTTCTTGAACCGTGATTAGCACATGTGAAAAGGGGTTCTTAGAGTTGAAGATTTATCTTGAGATTAGGAATTATTCACATGGATTTATATGTGATTAGTGTGATGTTAGAAGCAATTATCATTGTGGAATTATATTTGCATCATTGAGTATTTGGATATCATTGCAACTTCACTAGGGTTCACACAATTTTATCCTTTTTGGAACTAGTTATATGTTTGAGATTTGAAGTGTTCCTTTGGTTCATTTCATTGTGCTTAGACCTTGGTTTTGAGCACATCATCTTTTGGTATCAGAGCACAAGTTAAGAGAAGGGATTTAGTGTTGGTTGATTTCTTATTCTTCATGTTCAATTAGGGTTCTTCCTATTGTGATCAGAAATTGTGTGTTGAGAATTGAGGTGGCGTAATTGTCTTGATTAAGAAGTGAATTTGCTGCTTGTTGAAGTTAAATTGAAAGGCTTGTTGTAGCTTCTTATGGTTGATCATTTTCGTGGAAGGAAGAGGAGTAGAAGTGTATTATTGATTCAAATTTCCGAATTTGAATATTACTCCATCCATACCGTGATTGATTTGTTGTTTGAAGAAGCTTATGGAGTGTGTTGTGTGATTTCTTGTGCAATTCAAAAGTAGACGTGTGCAATTTTCCAGATTTGCATTGTGTGAGATAATAGGGAATCTATTTGAATTCAAGCACATCCATTAAGTTGAGATGTGTATTAAGGTTACAGGAGCCCCAATTTCTACCTCCAGCAGTTTCTCAGGTATTGAATGAGTATACTAACATTTTTCTTGATGATTTTCCAGTAGGATTACCACCTTTGAGAGGGATAGAGCATGCTATTGATCTTATGCCTGGTTTAGCTTTACCAAACCGACCTGCATATTGCATGAATCCCGAGGAGGCTAAGGAATTGAAGTGCCAGGTAGATAAATTGATTGAACGGGGGTTTGTTAGAGAGAGTCTCGGCCCATGCGCTGTTCCCACCCTTCTTGTTCCTAAAAAGGATGGTACTTGGAGAATGTGTATTGATAGCAGAGCCATTAACAAAATCACCATCAAATACATGTATCCTATTCCTAGACTTGATGATATGTTAGATGAGCTGCATGGTTCATAGGTTTTCTCTAAAGTGGATCTTAAAAGCAGATATCACCAGATTCGGATGAGAGAAGGGGATGAATGGAAGACCGCTTTTAAAACATGTCATGGACTGTATGAATGGTTGGTTATGCCCTTTGGTTTGAGTAATGCTCCTAGTACTTTTATGAGGTTGATGAATCATGTACTGAAAGAATTTCTAGGAAAATTTGTTGTTGTTTATTTTGATGATATTTTGATCTACAACAAAACCTAGAACAACATGTGGAGCATCTTCGGGTAGTATTTTCAATATTGAGGACACAACAGCTATTTGCAAATATTCAGAAGTGTTCCTTTTGCCAAACTAAGGTAACATTTTTGGGTTTTGTTGTATTTGGTTCAAGTGTTAGGGTGGATGAGGAGAAAGTGAGGGCAATCAAGGAATGTTCAATACCTACTTCAGTTACTGAGGTAAAAAGTTTTTACGGACTTGCATCCTTTTATAGACTCTTTGTCTAAAATTTCAATAGTATTTTCAGTCCTCTCACAGAACTGACTAAAAAGAGTGTACCTTTTGTCTAGAGTGAAAAGGCCTAGAGGAGTTTTGAAGAGATAAAAGAAAAACTTTCTTGTGCTCCATTATTGGCTTTACCTGATTTTGACAAAGTTTTTGAGTTGGAATGTGATGCTTTTAGGATTGGAATTAGTGCTGTATTAATGCAGGAAAAGAGACCTATAGCATACTTTAGTGAGAAGTTAAGTGGTGTAACTTTAAACTATTCTATATATGATAAGGAATTTTATTCCTTAATAAGGGCTCTCATGACGTGGCAGCATTATTTCCTCCCAAAAGAGTTTATTATTTATACAAATCATAAATCTTTGAAACATTTCAAGGGACAACATCATTTGTCTAAGCGCTAAGCTAAATAGGTGGAGTTCCTAGAGGTTTTTACTTATGTGATAAAGAACAAAAAGGGTAATTAGAATATTGTTACTGACGCTTTATCACGACGGTATGTACTTATCAATTCTCTTTAGTCAAAATTGCTGGGTTTTGGGTTATTGAAAGAACAATATATATGTGATGAGGAATTCAAGACTGTCATGGAAAGGTGTCATGGGGGCAGGATGTATGATGGATATTGCGTGATAGAGGGGTTTCTGTATAAATCAGGAAAACTATGTTTTCCTTTTGGTATGTGAGGGAATTATTGGTGAGGGAAGCACATGCAGGTGGTTTGTCAGGACATTTTGGTGAGAAGAGAACCCTAGCCATATTGAGGGAGAATTTCTATTGGAAAGGTATGATAAAGGATGTCCATAGGGTACTAGAAAGGTATGGCATTTGTAAGAGAGCTAAAGGGAAGAAAGGTGCACAGGGTGAATATATGCCTTTACCTATACCATAGAAACCTTGGACTGACATCAGTATGGATTTTGTGTCGGGATTACCTAAAACACAAAGGGGGAAAGACTCTATTATGGTGGTTGTTGATTGATTCAACAAAATGTCACACTTTGTGCCATGTCACAAAACAACTGATGCCCTTTTATTGCTAACCTTTTTGTGCAGAAAATTGTCAAATTACATGGAGTTCTACATAGCATAGTGTCAGACAGAGATTCTAAGTTCCTTAGTTTCTTTTGGAAGACATTATGGAGAAGACTAGGTACTAAACTTATGTACAATACCTCTTGCCACCCATAGACAGACGGACAAATAGAGGTTGCCAATCGCACATTTGGGAATCTACTCAGAGCAACAATTGGCAAGAATCTTACTGATTGGGACTTGTGTCTTCCTATTGTTGAGTTCGCTTACAATAGGTTTACTCATAGTTCAACCAGTAAGTCTCCCTTTGAAGTTGTTTATGGCTATAATCCTTCTATTCCATTGGATTTTATTGTAGGACCAGCGATAAAGGAAGAGAGTCTTAATGGAGTTGATTGAGCCAGACAAATTCAGCACATCCATGATAGGACAACTGAACACCTTCAGAAGACCCAGGAACAACAAAGAATCCAGGGAAACAGACACAGGAAAGTTCATCTTTATCATCCAGGTGACTTAGTCTAGATTAATCTTAGCAGGGACAAGTTTCCACATAAGAAGTCACAGAAGCTGTCTCCCAGGTCGAACAGACCATTCAGGGTTTTAAAGCGCATCAACGACAATGCCTATTGTATAGAGTTACCAAGAGAGTATGGAGTATCAACGACCTTTAATGTCTCAGATTTATCACCATACTTATCAAATGACATGCATGAAGACCTATCAGATTTGATGGCAAATCTTCTAGAAGCCCGAGGAGATGATAGGAATCAGCCTCTTACAGGACCTATCACCAAGGCCCAAGCTAAGGGTTTCCATAATTTAGTTTTGAGAATTTTGCTTGAGGAACCTAATCTTGAGAAAACTAATCTATTTTCTACATCTCTACATTATAATTGTAGTGCATTTCAGCAGGCTCACTTATCAATCCTACAGGATACTAAATCACCTATACTTTTGAATGAGTCAAGATTCTCAACGGGGCCTAATTCAAAAATATCTTGAAAACTGGCATCATGAAGATTCATTTCTTTATATATTTCTCCTTCGTATGGACAATTTTATGTTGTATTTTTCTTTTGGAACACTTTCATTTTAATGTCATTTCTATTTAGGACCGGCTACCTTAAAAGTAGCAAGCTTGTAATTTTTGTCCATTTTCTAACCCTAGAAGTAGCAAGTATAAATACTTGCTTATAGTAGGGTTTGAGGGGGCCAAAATTTTCAGAATTGAGATACACTTTGCGTGAGGATTAGGGTTCTCCTAATTGTCATTAGACTCTTATCAATTTCAATCTCAAGAGTTGAAATTGTGGCGAGTGCAACCCTTGAAATTATGAGTAATATCAATTTCATTTTGTTGTGATTTCTTTTCTTCTCTAGTGTGTAATATCTAGGGGTGATTTGAGATAGTTCTTGGTCAGATTTGCTTCCTATTATTCACGAATTTTTGTGCTTAATTGAGATACTTTGTATTTGAATTCGGTTCATCCTTTATGTTTGCTTCTTGAACCGTGATTAGCACATGTGAAAAGGGGTTCTTAAAGTTGAAGATTTATCTTGAGATTAAGAATTATTCACCTGGATTTATATGTGATTAGTGTGATGTTAGAAGCAATTATCATTGTGGAATTATATTTGCATCATTAAGTATTTGGATATCATTGCAACTTCACCAGGGTTCACGCAATTTTACCCTTTTCAGAACTGGTTATGTGTTTGAGATTTGAAGTGTTCCTTTGGTTCATTTGATTCTGCTTAGACCTTGGTTTTGAGCACATCATCTGGTGTGAACATAATTTTCATACATGGTGTCATGTGCATGGTAGAGTTTGTAGCTTGATAATCGATAGTCGTAGCTACACCAATGTTGCTAGCACCTTGCTAGTAGAATAGATGCAGTTGAAAGTTGAGAAACATCTGAGACCATTTCGATTACAGTGGTTGAGTGATTGTGGGGAGGTTAAGGTGACCAAGTAGGTTCTTATAACCTTTTTCCATAGGAAACTACAAGGATGAGGTTATGTGTGATGTGGTACCTATGTAGGCTAGCCACATATTGTTAGGGCGATCATGACAGTTTGATAGGAAGGTTATGTACGATGGGTACAAGAACCAATATTTTTTTGTTCTAAACAAAAGGAAGGTGGTTCTAACTCCATAAAAACCATGGGAAGCTTGCGAGGATCAAGTGAAAATTGCTAAAGAAGTCAGAGTGAAACACGAGAGTGTGCGAGAGACGGGAGAAAAAGAAAGAAGAGTAAGAGACAAACATTGGTGAGTGATGGGTGTTGAATCCAACAAAAATAAAAACTTACTCCTAGACAATTATATGATTTGCGTATAGTAGTGAGTAGGGTCATATCCACAGAGATTGGTTAAATATATTTTTATTCAAAGACAACAAAGAGGAAAAGAAAAATGGGGGGTTTTATTTGTGAATCAAAATAATATTGAAACAAGATAATAAAATTGAATATTGATAAAAACTTAGCCAAAGGAATCAAGATAGTTTAATTCTAGGAATTGATCATTGATGCAAATGTTTTCTGTTCTTATTTCTAGATAAACTGGTTATGGTTATTAACAAGCTCTAACAACCTATCTCTCCTTACTTCCATGATAATCAAAACAAGCTCTTTGATTATTTATCTTATCGATTAGACAACCCTAAACAAGATCTTAGGATTTAATCTATCAATAGCATTAAAAACAAGAGAGACTACCAATTCATGCCAGTAGATTATAAGATAACCTATTTAAACAAGATCATATATCTCCATAACATGAATTCGATCATCTATTTTATAATCAAACATGTTATTGTGTCACTGAGACTAGAACTATCAAACAATTACGGATTTGATGTGTTAGTTGACAATATATTAACTTGCTAATTGAGTAGAAGAGCTCTAATTCATACCAATCAACAAAGATAATATTGACAAAGTGTTCAGAAGATATATAAATATCTAAAAACAAAGAACAGAATAAAAGTAAATAAATTAGATCTCACAATCTGTGAAGAATTAAACTTCAATGATCCTTTGGCTAGAAAAGTTGCTTAGCTACACATGTTCATCATCAAAACGAAAATTAAAAGTGGAACATGATAAGCCTCTGTTCCTGGTTTCCTTGCTCTGCCTCCTTCCTTCCTTCTTGTCTCCAAGATGATAAACTCTCTTCTCCTCTAGGGTTAGTTCTATTTATATTGTTAAGGGAATGGCAGAGGATCTTTAGCTAGCAAGATACGAAAATATCTTTCCTTTTTCAAGTAAATCTCGAGAAGTGGATAGTCATCCGCCTGGCACGCCCTACAACACGGCCGTGGGTCAAGCCGTGCCTTCCTTTATGTATAATTCACATATCATCTTCCGTGTTCGGTGTGTGCTACGGCTTCCACCACGGCCAGATCCCAAGCCATGCCGTCCTCTGGTCGATGTTCCACAATTTCTCATCTTTGTTTAGTATATGGCACGACTTCCATCACAGCTTCCACCACGGTTTCCACTACGGCTGACACCACGGATTCTACCACGGCCGTATCACAAGCCGTGTCTCTCTCCTTCTCATGCAGTGTATAGCATGGCTTGTACCACGACCACATCTCCAACCGTGCCTCCTTCTAGACAGATACACGGCCGTGTACTTCAACCGTGTATTTTCCCATTGATTCAAAACCAAGTACACGGTCGTGTACTTCAACTACACGCCCATGTGCTTTCCTCTGGCGGTGTAAATCCTTGTCTTTGATCTAAGTTGTAGATGGCTTCTCTAATTTACTTAAATTAGCACCCTTGACTCCATTTAACCTGATTTATCACCATAATAGAATTAAGTACCATTTCCTTATGATTTCTATAAAATCAATAATAAATTAACACAATTCATACTATAAAGATTGAGTATAAAATGGCTCTATCAAATTCCCCCACACTTAAACTCTTGCTTGTCCTCAAGCAATTGAATCAAATTAATTGAGAAATCCGTCATAGATTATACGAACTTTCTTTTCATCATTCCAAGCATCTATTCATTTGTAATTCATGACTTGTAGTTTTAATGTTTACTACTTCAACCAAACTGGTTTCCTGTGATCAAATTACCATGGACAAAATTTAATAGCTAATCTAAACAAAACAAACTTTAATCCTCATGTTTAGCCAAAGAATTTTTATTCCAAAAGTAAATACTTAATCCACTAAGGAAAAACACCAAATTAAACTTCATTAGATATTAGCAAGTATATAATCCTTGCAACATAAAGTAAAAGCATATAGTATCAACTCTTTCCATAGATTTTCTCCCTTTTTATTATAAGTCTTGTTTCATTCAATGAATGTTTACATTCATGTTCTTTTGATTTAATCAAGCATCTATTTTGACGGGTTTTTGCCCGCTTCTTTTCATGAACTTTCGCCTTTTTCGCCCTTATCGTTATAGTGAGTTCATTGAGTCGGCACATCCCGAGCTCGTCACTCAAGTGACCGGGTTTTGAGATACCCCTACGGACTCTTCCTCACTCTAACATTCAAGTTTGAATACTCTTAACTCAATCACTTAAATCATTGGAGTAATGGCTATGCTTGATTTTTTTTTTTTTGTTATAATTGTTTCACAAAAAACTTCAAAGAGTATACAGTAGCTAATATAACCTAGAAGTAAACTTGTTTATTTTTCACTTAGGGACTCGACTTACTCTTAGACTTCCAATTCTAAAGCTAAATACAAGGTAAATTTGTTTCTTAAAGATTTCACTACTTAATTTTTAACCGAGTATTCTAATCACAGCAGTAGGTGAGTAAAGAATTTGAACAAGTCAATTTCACATTTTGTAGATGCTTATTACAACATTTAGTACAATCTCTAGATTTCATGATAATTTTGAAAAATTTTGCTTAAAATTGCTTAAGGACAAACGTTCAAAGTATGAGTCAATTCTCTATTCTCTATATTTTATTACGCTCTCCCCCACACTTAGTTTGAACAGTGTCCTCACTGTTCCTAATTCAGCACAATTAAAGAGGAATTAACAACACAAGGAACATTAGAGGATAAGAGAAAGGGAATACTGGTACTTCCCTAGTATTGGAGTTCTCCCCTTAAGCACCAGAGAGTGTCATCTAATGATATGTATCTTTGCTGCAGCTGATCCAAAAGAAAGAATCAAAACAAAACTAAAATTGATTTTTTTTTTTTTGACATGGGTTGCCTCCCATGAAGCGCTTTTCTTTAACGTCTTTGGCTAGACATTCCTGGCTAGATGTTCGGGTAAGGGTTTTGATTCCAGCTTTGGTGCCTGTGGTGATGGGTCAATAACATCCGCAACAAAGACGGGAGAGATATTGCTAGGATGTTTCATGGCATCATAAATGTTAAATTTAATCATTTCACCATCAAATTCCATAGTGAGGGTACCATCATTTACATCAATTTTCGTCTTGGATGTCTTAAGGAATGGTCGCCCTAATAATATCAGTGATGAATTATGAGAATCATTATCTTCCATGTCAAGCACATAAAAATCAGTAGGAAAAACCAACCCATTAACTTGAACTAAAACATCCTCTAGAACTCCCTCAGGATAAACATTGGACCTGTCAGCAAGTTGAACAATAACACTTGTTTCCTTCAAGGGACCAACATTCAAACGTTGATAAACAGACAAAGGCATGGCATTGATCGAAGCTCCTAGATCACACATGGCTTTAGCGATTCCAAGATTACCTATTTTGCAAGGAATGGTAAACATACCTGGATCCTTACATTTAGGAGGAAGCTTCTTCTGAATAACAGCTGAAACATTCTCACTCACACTAATCTTTTCATTACCTTTCAGCTTCCTTTTGTTAGTGCACAATTCTTTGAGAAATTTAGCATAGCGAGGTATTTGCTTAATGGCATCAAGCAAATGAATATTTACCTCAACTTTTCGAAAATTTTCCAGAATCTCTTTTTCTTCCGCTTCATTCTTGGATTTCGCTAATCTGGAAGGGAAAGGAGGTGGTGTCAACATGACCTTTGATGGCTCAACTAGAGACCCTCTAATCTGGTTGTCCTGCTGGCTCGGAGTTGAAATTTCTTTCTTAGTCTCTTCCTCAAGATTAGATGGGTGTCGTTTCTTATTTGATCCCTGCAATTCTGTTCCACATCTCAAGGTAATTGCATTAACGCTTTGCTTCGGATTTGTAATAGTTTGAGAAGGTAACTTACCTTGAGTTTCTAACCTGTTTACAGCAGAAGCAAGTTGGCTTACCTGATTCTCCAAGTTTTGAATGCTCTGCTTTGTTTCCTCTTGAAATTGTTTTGTATTAACAGCAAGAGATTTAACAATTTCCCCAAGAGACATACCTGAAGTGGAAGGAGGTTGGGGTACTTGGTTTGATGGCTTAAGCTGGAATTGTTGGAAATGTTGTGGGTTATTGCCATATCGGAAGTTAGGATGATCCCTCCATCCAGGATTATAAGTATTCGAGTAGGGATCATATTTCCTCTGCGGCTGTCCTGGGAATCCTCCTACCGCATTGACATGCTCATGATTGTCATCTTGCAATGTGGGGCACATGTCAGTAGGATGATTAAGGGCAGCACAAATTCCATAAGCCTTCACCTGCTGTGTATTTCTGAGGGCTATCTGTTGCACAAGGGAGGTTAGGTTAGAAATTTGATGTTCAAGGTTAGAAACACTTACCTCATTTACCTTCCTTGAAGATGTATCATGCCTATACCCAAATTGTTGCGAATTAGCAGCCATAATGGAGATCAATTCCCTAGCTTGACCAGGGGTTTTATTCACTATGGCGCCTCCACTAGCAGCATCCATCATCTTCCTCTCCATCGGAAGCAGGCCTTCATAGAAGTATTGGATGAGAAGTTGTTCAGATATCCCATGTTGTGGACAGCTTGCACAAAGTTGCTTGAACCTCTCCCAATACTCATGAAGAGTCTCAGTGTCCCTCTGTTTGATACCACATGTTTCTCTTCTTATACCAGCAGCTTTGGATGCAAGGAAAAATTTGTCCAAGAAGAGCCTCACCATATCTATCTAAGTGGTTATAGAACCTGGAGGCAAATAAAACAACTAATCTTTAGCTTTAGTACTTAAAGAGAATGGAAAAGCACGTAACTTGATTTGATCGTCGGTTATTCCTTGTGGCCTCATACTAGAACAAATTATATGAAACTCTTTCAAATGTTTATGAGGATCTTCATTCTCTAGACCATGAAAGGTGGGTAGCAGATGTGTCAACCCAGATTTCAACTCGAATTCAACAGCTAGTTCGGGATAGTGAATACAAAGTGGTTGTTGATTCACATCCTGTGCAACCAATTCTCTCAATGTTCTCTCGGGATTTGTCATATCGTCTTCTTTTTCAGAATCAATGGATGAATCAGACAAATCCGATGCCAAGTTCAATCCAGGGGGTGATCTAGCTTCTCTTCGCAACCTCTTAAGAGTCTTCTCAATCTCTGGATTATAAGTGAGAGCACTTGTAAGAGAAGAACGAGTCATACAAGAATATAAATAAATTTGACACCAATCTCTGGCAACGGTGCCAAAAATTTGATGTGTGTCGAATCCAACAAAAATAAAAACCTACTCCTAAACAATTATATGATTTGCGTATAGTAGTGAGTAGGGTTGTATCCACAGGGATTGGTTAAATATATTTCTATTCAAAGATAATAAAGAGGAAAAGAAAAATGGGGGGTTTTGTTTGTGAATCAAAATAATATTGAAACAAGATAATATAATTGAATATTGATAAAAGCCTAGCCAAATGAATCAAGATAGTTTAATTCTAAGAATTGATCATCGATGCAAATGTTTTCTATTCTTATTTCTAGATAAACTGGTTATGGTTATTAACAAGCTCTAACAACCTATCTCTCCTTACTTCCTCAATAATCAAAACAAGCTCTTTGATTATTTCTCTTATCGATTAGACAACCCTAAACAAGCTCTTAGGATTTAATCTATCAATAGCATTAAAAACAAGAGAGACTACCAATTCATGCCAGTAGATTATAAGATAACCTATTTAAACAAGATCATACATCTCCATAACATGAATTCAATTATCTATTTTATAATTAAACATGTTATTGTGTCACCAAGACTAGAACTATCAAACAATTATGGATTTGACGTGCTAGTTGACAATATATTAACTTGCTAATTGAGTAGAAGAGCTCTAATTCATACCAATCAACAAAGATAATATTGACAAAACGTTCAGGAGATATATAAATATCTAAAAACAAAGAACGGAATAAAAGTAAATCAATTAGATCTCACAATTCGTGAAGAATTAAACTTCAATGATCCTTTGGCTAGTAAAGTTGCTTAGCTACACATGTTCATCATCAAAACAAAAATTAAAAGTGGAAACATGATAAGCCTCTGTTCCCGGTTTCCTTGCTCTGCCTCCTTCCTTCCTTCTTGTCTCCAAGATGATAAACTCTCTTCTCCTCTAGGGTTAGTTCTATTTATATTGTTAAGGGAATGGCAGAGGATCTTTAGCTAGCAAGATACGAAAATATCTTTCCTTTTTCAAGTAAATCTCGAGAAGTGGATAGTCGTCCGCTTGGCACGCCCTACAACACGGCCGTGGGTCAAGCCGTGCCTTCCTCTATGTATAATTCACATATCATCTTCCGTGTTTGGTGTGTGCCACGGCTTCCACCACGGCCAGATCCTAAGTCGTGCCATCCTTTGGTTGATGTTCCACAATTTCTCATCCTTGTTTAGTATATGGCACGACTTCCATCACAGCTTCCACCACAGTTTCCACCACGGCTGACACCACGGATTCTACCACGGCCGTATCACAAGCCGTGTCTCTCTCCTTCTCATGCAGTGTATAGCACGACTTGTACCACGGCCACATCTCCAACCGTGCCTCCTTCTAGATAGATACATGGCCGTGTACTTCAACCGTATATTTTCTTGTTGATTCAAAACCAAGTACACGGTCGTGTACTTCAACTACACGCCCATGTGCTTTCTTCTGGCGGTGTAAATCCTTGTCTTTGATCCAAGTTGTAGATGGCTTCTCTAATTTACTTGAATTAGCACCCTTGACTCCATTTAACCTGATTTATCACCATAATAGAATTAAGTACCATTTCCTTATGATTTCTATAAAATCAATAATAAATTAACACAATTCATACTATAAAGATTGAGTATAAAATGGCTCTATCAGTGAGCTATGAGGGAAGAAAGTCTGAAACACTAAGGGGAGAGAAAATTACCAGAAAAAGTGAGGTTAAGAGTGCAATGTTGGCGAGGAAACAACTACTTGTACTTATGTACAAGGATGTTTATTTTACTTATACTGACATTAACCTTTTGTTATCTAGTATGGTGTTTTCTTTTGACTTTGTGATGGGTACAGATGGCATAGCCGTAGATGAGAGGAAATTGGATGTGATCTAGGAGTGGCCAATACTAAAGAGACATATCAAAACCGTGTTTCATCCAGGAGAAAAGGTTTGGGCGCATTTGAGAAAAGAAAGATTCGCACCGCAACAAATGCCTAAATTACATCTTAGAGGAAAGGGACCTTTCTAAGTCTTGGAGTGCATCAATGACAACACCCACAAGATTGATTTGTTGAGTCACTATGGTAATGTAAGCGTAATTATAATGTTTCTAATCTTACTTTTTATAATGCAGGTGATTCAAGGACAAATCTTTTCGAGGAAGGAGAGGATCATCTAGCACTTAAGAAGACAGAACCAAAGACTTAAGATCTATTGCAAGGAATTTGGAGGACCAATGACCCAAGCTACAGTAAAGAGGGTGAAAAATGCTCTATGAGGACTGGTTATGGACCTACAAGCCAAGGAATCAAATTACATGAAAGGAGGACTAACACCTATTAATGTAATTCATGTTTCCATGGAAGAAAAGCAAGGATTTGAAGTTCTAGAATAAGAAATATTATATATTGAACCGAAATAGGAAAGGGAATTTGCGGGTTTGTTGTTATATTTTTTAGTATTTGTTTTGGTTTGTAATTATATTATTTAGTTTCTTACTCAGTTACATAGGGATAAGGAAACAAAAAGATTAGGCAACTTAGGTTTTCCATATTCTTGTATGACTCTATATAAGCCATGCAAGGGCTAACAGTGAAGAACATCTCATCTTTGATATATGAAAAACACATTTTTTGTGAGTAAAACGAAAACCACTTTTTGTTCTTTTGCAAAAGAACTTTTCCATATAATTCTTAACCGAATTACTAGGATTACCTATTGATAACTTAGGTTACAGTCAACGGGTTTGATTAGGGTCTAGTTACGCATCGCTTATTCAAGACGATCATCGGGGTAATTAAAACCAACTAGCACTGTCGGGGTTCTAAGTTTAATATACCTAGGGTTTCACGCATCACTTTTCATCTCCCCTATTAACTCCTCAAACATCACCCTATTCTCACCTCCAACTGTGTTTTGCCCCGACATATTTCTACAGTTAAACAATAAATTACTAACATAAGTAAAATATGTTCCTCACAATTCTCTCGTGTATTACACTAAAGTAGTAATACTCTCACAATCCACTCATGTATATCTCTCACAAATATGTCATCACAACCTGCTTTTACAATCCTTTGCTAGGAACTTGTATTGGAAACTTCCCAACACAATTCACTAAGTCAACACCTAATGTTCACCTCGATTTCAAGTCATGGTGAAGATTTAGAATTGATGTAATTTCCAATAACTATGACAAGCTGATGGACGATCTGACCATTCTAACAAGTTTAACCCTCTACTTAATCCTAGCTTACAATCCGTTCTCAGGCAAGTGTACCTATCGATAAGCAGTATAGCATAGGAGTACAGGTATCAATCCTACAAAGACTTATAAGTACTAGTACTAACGATTCTCCTACTATCTAACTTCTCACTATTGATGATCTCAACTATCCTAATTATTGCCTAAACCTGAAAGAGACAAATAAAACGAACAAAGTAAATGTAATCAAACACTCCCTTAATTAATTCAATGATCTAAACATACCCTGCCCAAGATCCACCCCTAATTCTCATGCAACTTTTATTCAATTCCAAACTATCCAATGTTTAATACCCAATCTCTGATCTGCGAAGTTTCTTACACTAGATTAGAGTCTTTCTCAAGATCAATAATCTCTAATCCTAATTAAGACAATTAAGATCTCTCTTCAATTAACATAATCAAGATTGCATTAGAATTCTAGGACTCTCAATTGAACCAGACCGCAATGACCTTGTTCAATACAGAAGACCTCCTATAACCTATCTCTAAGATTACAAGGGGTCTTTTTATTCATGCAAGATCCACTCTATTAACGATTTCTCAATCTTAATAACAGAGATATAATTCCATCCTAATATTGCGCACATATCAAGATGAATAAACTATAATTGCAACATGAATAAACTCAAAGAATAGAATTAAATTATTGAACATCAACAATTCTGTCACATGATACTCAGGGGTTTCTCAAGGGAACGGGTATGAAACAATTAGCCACTCATGAATTTAATAAAAAGAGCAAAACATAAAATAATTGAGTCCATAAAGAAAATTCAAACACGAAATATCTTGGCTTCCAATCCGAAACTATTCTGGCAACAACTTCTAGCAGCAGCTTCTCTTCTCTAGGGTTTCTCTTATGCCGCCTCCTCCCTTTCTCTCATTAGGGTTGTTCTATTTATACTTCTTGAGGCATGGCCGAGCATCTTCAGCTGGAAAGATACGATTGTATCTTTCCTTTTCCAAGTGAATCTCGTCAAGTGAATAACAGTTGCCTGGCATGCCTAACAGAACGGCCAGATTTCAAACCGTGTCTCCCTCTGGTAAAAAATATGTACCTCCTCAATCTTGCTCAGTGTTTGGCACGGCTAGGAACACAGCTAGCAGCACTACCAGCAACACGGCTAGAAGCACGGTTAGATTATAACCCGTGCCACGTTCTGGAGCTTTCCACTTCTTCGCAGCGTCTGCCACGGCTTCAAACACACCCCTATCCCAAGTCGTGCTTCCTTTCCAAGTGATGCTTTCATCTTCAGGTGTGCCCACGGTTCATGACACGACCGTGGCTTTCCACGTGTTGTCCATGAGTAACTTTAACTTGATCTTTTAAGCTTCAATTATGCTCCTTTTGTGACCTTTCTCCTTCTCTTTGGTATTATACCCTGAAACATGTATTTTTATCTGTTAAGTACCGAATCTGCATTGATTTTGTTCGAAAGATTATACAAATTCATCATTAATGCCCTTGATTTATAAGGGTTAATTTACTCTTATCAAATTTCCCCACACTTAAGGTTTTGCTTGTCCTCTGATGGGTGTCGAATCCAACAAAAATAAAACGTACTCCAAGACAATTATATGATTTGCATATAGTGGTGAGTAGGGTCGAATCCACAGAGATTGGTTAAACTTATTTCTATTCAAGGAGAATAAAAGGGAAAAGAAAAATGGGGGGTTTTGTTTGTGAATCAAAATAAAGTAAAACAAGGTAAGAAAATCGGATATTAATAAAAGCCTAGCCAAAGGAATCAAGGTAGTTTAATTCTAGGAATTGATCATCGATGCAAATGTTTTCTATTCTTAGTTCTAGATAAACTGGTTATGGTTATTAACAAGCTCTAACAACCTATCTCTCCTTACTTCCTCGATAACCTCAGAAAAGCGCTTTGAATTATTTCTCTTATTGATTAAATAACCCTAGACAAGCGCTTAAGATTTAATCTATCAATAGCATTAAAATCTAGAGAGACCGCCAATTCATGCCAGTATATTATAAGATAACCTATTTAAACATGATCATACACCTCCATAACATGAATTCGATCATCTCTTTTATAACCAAACATGTTATTGCGTCACTAAGACTAGAACAATCAAACAATTACGGATTTAACGTGCTAGTTGACAATATATTAACTTGCTAATTGAGTAGAAGAGCTCTATTCATACCAATCAACAAAGATAATAATGACAAAACGATTAGAAGATATATGAATACCCGAAAGCAAAGAATAGAATAAATACAAGTCAATTAGACCTCACAATTCATGGAGAATTAGACATCTATGATCTTTTGGCTAGAAAAGTAGCTTAGCTACTCATGTTCACCAATAAAACGAAAAATAAAAATAAAAACATAACAAGCCTCTGTTTCCGGCTGCCTGCTCTGCCTCCTCCTTTCCTTCTTGTCTCCAAGGTGATTCCAGATTCAAAGATTCAAAAGTTATCCTAACCCTCTAGGGTTGGTTCTATTTATATTGTTAGGGGGATAGCATGTGATCTTTTGCTAGCAAGATACGAAAATATCTTTCCTTTTTCAAGTAGATTTCGAGAAGTGAAGATTCGTCTGCCTGGCACGCCCCAGCACACGGCCGTGGGTCAAGCCGTGCCATCCTCTGTGCATATTCTTCAAGTCTTCATCCGCGCCCAGTGTGTACCACGGTTACACATACGGCAAGATTTCAAGTCGTGCCTTCATCTGTGCATAATCTACAAGTCTTCATCCGTGTCCAGTGTATACCACGGTTACACCCACGGCTAGATTTCAAGCCGTGCCTTCATCTGGTTGATGTTCCACACTTTCTTCTCCTTGGCACACCTAGCTTCCACCACGGCTCCAAGCACGGTTTCTCCCACGGCTTCCACCACGGCCGTGCCCTAAGCCGTGTCTCTCTCTGTTCAAAGTCCACATTTCCGTCTTCTTGTCCAGTGTGTAACACGGTTTGAACCTTTGCCGTGCCTTAAACCATGCTTTCTCCGGTGGTGTAATTCCTTGTCTTGATCCAAGTTGTAGATGACTTCTCTAAAATACTTAAATTAGCATCCTTGACTCCATTTAACCTGATTTATCACGATGATAGAATTAAAGTACCATTTCCTTATGATTTCTATAAAATCAATAATAATTTAACACAATTTATACTATAAAGATTGAGTATAAAATGGCTCTATCAAATTCCCCCACACTTAAACTCTTGCTTGTCGTCAAGCAATTGCATCAAATCAATTAAGAAATCTGTCATAGATTATACAAACTTTCTTTTCATCATTCCAAGCATCTATTCATTTGTAATTCATGACTTGTAGTTTTAATGCCTACTACTTCAACCAAACTAGTTTCCTGTGGTCAAATTACCATGGACAAAATTTAATAGCTAATCTAAAGAAAACAAACTTTAATCCTCATGTTTAGCAAAAGAATTTTTATTCCAAAAGTAAATACTTAATCCACTAAGGAAAAACACCCAATTAAACTTCATTGGACATTAGCAAACATATAACCTTTGCAACATAGAGTAAAAGCATATGGTATAAGCTCTTTGCTAGATATTCTCCCTTTTATACGTCTTGTTTTATTCAATGAATGTTTACATTCATGTTCTTTTGATTTATTTAAGCATCTATTTTGACGGGTTTTTGCCCGCTTCTTTTCATGAACTTTTGCCTTTTTCGCCCTTATCGTTATAGTGCGTTCATTGAGTCAGCAACATCCCGAGCTCATCACTCAAGTGACCGGGTTTTGAGATACCCCTACGGACTCTTCCTCACTCTAACATTCAAGTTTGAATACTCTTAACTCAATTAGTTGAATCATTGGAGTAATGGCTATGCTTGATTTTTTTTTTTTCAAAGAGTATATAGTAGCTAATATATCCTAGAAGTAAACTTGTTTATTTTTCACTTAAGGACTTGACCTACTCTTAGACTTCCAATTCTAAAGCTAAATACAAGGTAAATTTGTTTCTTAAAGATTTCACTACTTAATTTTAACCATGTATTCTAGTCACAGCAGTAGGTGAGTAAAACATTTGAACAAGTCAATTTCACATTTTGTAGATGCTTATTACAACATTTAGTACAATCTCTAGATTTCATGATAATGTTGAAAAAATTTGGCTTAAAATTGCTTTAGGACAAACATTCAGAGTATAAGTTAGTTCTCTATTCTCTATATTTTATTATCCTCTCCCCCACACTTAGCTTGAACAGTGTCCTCACTGTTCCTAATTTAGCACAATTGAAGAGGAATTAACAACACAAAGGACATTAGAGAATAAGAGAAAGGAAATATTGGTACTTCCCTGGTATTGGAGTGCTCCCTTTAAGCTCTGGAAAGTGTCATCTAATGATATGTATCCTTGCTGCAGCCGATCCAAAGAGTTCAAAACTACACTAAAATCAAAACAAACTAAACTAAAACAAAAAAAAAAACAAAAACAAACCAAAAACTAATGCAGAACAAAACTTTTTTTTTTTTTTTTTACATGGGTTGCCTCCCATGAAGCGCCTTTCTTTAACGTCTTTGGCTAGACGTTCCTGGCTAGATGTTCGGATAAGGATCTTGATTCCAGCTTGGGTGCCTGTGGTGATGGGTTAATAACATCCGCAACAAAAATAGGAGAGATATCATTAGGATGTTTCATGGCATCATAAATGTTAAATTTAATCACTTCACCATCAAATTCCATAGTGAGGGTGCCATCATTTACATCAATTTTCGTTTTAGAAGTCTTAAGGAATGGTCGCCCTAATAATATCAGTGATGAAGTATGAGAATCACTATCGTCCATGTCAAGCACATAAAAATCAGCAGGAAAAACCAACCCATTGACTTGAACTAAAACATCCTCTAGAACTCCCTCAGGATAAACATTGGACCTATCAGCAAGTTGAACAATAATACCCGTTTCCTTTAAAGGACCAACATTTAAACGTTGATAAACAGACAAAGGCATGACATTGATAGAAGCTCCTAGATCACACATGGCTTTAGCGATTCCAAGATTACCTATTTTGCAAGGAATGGCGAACATACCTGGATCCTTACATTTAGGTGGAAGCTTCTTTTGAATAATAGCTGAAACATTTTCACTCACACTAATCTTTTCATTGCCTTTCAGCTTCCTTTTGTTAGTGCACAAGTCCTTGAGGAATCTAGCATAGTGCGGTATTTGCTTAATTGCATCAAGTAAAGGAATATTTACCTCGACTTTGCGAAACGTTTCTTGAATCTCTTTTTCTTCCGCTTCATTCTTGGATTTCGCTAATCTGGAGGGGAAAGGAGGTGGTATCAATGTGACCTTCGATGGCTCAACTAGAGACTTGCTAATCTGGTCGCCCTGCTGACTCCGAGTCGAAATCTCTTTCTTGGTCTCTTCCTCAAGATTAGACGGATGTCCTTTCTTATTTGATCCCTGCAATTCCGTTCCACTTTTCAAGGTAATTGCATTAACGCTTTGCTTCGGGTTTGTAATAGTTTGAGAAGGTAACTTACCTTGAGTTTCTAACCTGTTTACGGCTGAAGCAAGTTGGCTTACTTGATTCTCCAAGTTTTGAATGCTTTGCTTTGTTTCCGCCTGAAATTGTTTGGTATTCACAGCTAGAGACTTAACAATATCCTCAAGGGGCATACCTGAAGTGGAAGGAGCTTGGGGTACGTGGTGTGATGACTTAGGTTGGAATTGTTGGAATTGTTGTGGGTTATTGCCATATCGGAAGTTAGGATGATCCCTCCATCCAGGATTGTAAGTATTCGAGTAGGGGTCATACTTCCTTTGCGGCTGTCCTGGGAATCCTCCTACAGCATTGGCGTGTTCATGATTGTCATCTTGCAATGTGGGGCACATGTTGGTCGGATGACTGGGAGCAGCACAAATTCCACAAGCTTTCACCTATTGGGTATTTCCAAGAGCAAGCTGCTGCACAGGGGAGGTAAGATTAGAAATTTGATGTTCAAGGTTAGACACATTTACCTCATTTACCTTCCTTGAAGACGTATCATGCCTATACCCAAATTGTTGTGAATTAGCAGCCATAATGGAGATCAATTCCCTAGCTTGACCAGGGGTTCTGTTTACTATGGCGCCTCCACTTGCAGCATCCATCATCTTTCTTTCCATCGGAAGTAGGCCCTCGTAGAAGTATTGGATAAGGAGTTGTTCAGATATCCCATGTTGTGGGCAGTTTGCACATAGTTGCTTGAACCTCTCCCAATACTCATGAAGTGTCTCGGTGTCCCTCTGTTTTATACCACAAATTTCTCTTCTTATACCAGCGGCTCTGGATGCGGGGAAGAATTTATCCAAGAAGAGTCTTACCATATCTGTCCAAGTGGTGATAGAACCTGGAGGCAAATAAAATAACCAATCTTTAGCTTTAGTACTTAAAGAAAACGGAAAAGCACGTAGCTTGATTTGTTCCTCGGTTATTCCTTGCGGCCTCATACTAGAACACACTATATGAAACTCTTTCAAATGCTTGTGAGGATCTTCATTCTCAAGACCATGAAATGTAGGTAGCAGATGTATCAACCTAGATTTCAATTCGAATTCCATAGCTAGTTTGGGATAGTGAATACAAAGTGGTTGTTGATTCACATCCGGTGCAGCCAACTCCCTTAAGGTTCTCTCGAGATTTGCCATATCATCTTCTTTTTCTGAATCAAGGAATGAATCAGACAAATCCGATGCTAAGTTCTGTCTAGTGGATGATCTAGCTTCTTTTTGTAGTCTCTTTAGAGTCTTCTCAATCTCCGGATTATAAATTAGTTCACCTGTCTGAGAAGAACGAGTCATACAAGAATAGAAATAAATTTGACACCAATCCCCGACAACGGCGCCAAAATTTGATGGGTGTCGAATCCAACAAAAATAAAACCTACTCCTAGACAATTATATGATTTGCATATAGTGGTGAGTAGGGTCGAATCCACAGAGATTGGTTAAACTTATTTCTATTCAAGGAGAATGAAAGGGAAAAGAAAAATGGGGGGTTTTGTTTGTGAATCAAAATAAAGTAAAACAAGGTAAGAAAATCGGATATTAATAAAAGCCTAGCCAAAGGAATCAAGATAGTTTAATTCTAGGAATTGATCATCGATGCAAATGTTTTCTATTCTTAGTTCTAGATAAACTGGTTATGGTTATTAACAAGCTCTAACAACCTATCTCTCCTTACTTCCTCGATAACCTCAGACAAGCGCTTTGAATTATTTCTCTTATTGATTAAACAACCCTAGACAAGCGCTTAGGATTTAATCTATCAATAGCATTAAAATCTAGAGAGACCACCAATTCATGCCAGTATATTATAAGATAACCTATTTAAACATGATCATACACCTCCATAACATGAATTCGATCATCTCTTTTATAACCAAACATGTTATTGCGTCACTAAGACTAGAACAATCAAACAATTACGGATTTGACGTGCTAGTTGACAATATATTAACTTGCTAATTGAGTAGAAGAGCTCTATTCATACCAATCAACAAAGATAATAATGACAAAACGATCAGAAGATATATGAATACCCGAAAGCAAAGAATAGAATAAATACAAGTCAATTAGACCTCACAATTCATGGAGAATTAAACATCTATGACCCTTTGGCTAGAAAAGTAGCTTAGCTACTCATGTTCATCAATAAAACGAAAAATAAAAATAAAAACATAACAAGCCTCTGTTTCCGGCTGCCTGCTCTGCCTCCTCCTTTCCTTCTTGTCTCCAAGGTGATTCCAGATTCAAAGATTCAAAAGTTGTCCTAACCCTCTAGGGTTGGTTCTATTTATATTGTTAGGGGGATAGCATGTGATCTTTTGCTAGCAAGATACGAAAATATCTTTCCTTTTTCAAGTAGATTTCGAGAAGTGAAGATTCGTCTGCCTGGCACGCCCCAGCACACGGCCGTGGGTCAAGCCGTGCCATCCTCTGTGCATATTCTTCAAGTCTTCATCCGCGCCCAGTGTGTACCATAGTTACACATACGGCAAGATTTCAAGCCGTGCCTTCATCTGTGCATAATCTACAAGTCTTCATCCATGTCCAGTGTATACCACGGTTACACCCACAAATAGATTTCAAGCCGTGCCTTCATCTGGTTGATATTCTACACTTTCTTCTCCTTGGCACACCTAGCTTTCACCACGGCTCCAAGCACGGTTTCTCTTACGGCTTCCACCACGGCTGTGCCCTAAGCCGTGTCTCTCTCTATTCAAAGTCCACATTTCCGTCTTCTTGTCCAGTGTGTAACACGGTTTGAACCTTTGCCGTGCCTCAAACCGTGCTTCCTCCGGTGGTGTAATTCCTTGTCTTGATCCAAGTTGTAGATGACTTCTCTAAAATACTTAAATTAGCATCCTTGACTCCATTTAACCTGATTTATCACGATGATAGAATTAAAGTACCATTTCCTTATGATTTCTATAAAATCAATAATAATTTAACACAATTTATACTATAAAGATTGAGTATAAAATGGCTCTGTCATCCTCAAGCAAACAAGGATTAAGAAAACCCAAAGGACCAGTTCTCATAAGTTCCTGCAATCAAGAAGATATTTCAGCATCATCGATTTCATGCTACACCTCAATCATTGATAATCTTTACTCAATCTTACCTTTAGTTATATACAAAATACAAATACTAAAATTCCCAAAGCTAATCCAAGTAAATCAAACTTTTACCCTTATCATTTAAACTAAAATTCCCAAAGTCAGAATTGCCACAAGATCGATGCTCGTAAAATAAAGTATACCATCCTTTTAAACACTGTTGTAAGCAACACAACAGGGACTAAAGGCATATTGTATTCACTTGTCTCCTAGCTCTTCCTTTTCTGTTTCATCCAATTCCTTTACCATTGAAGCACTTAACTAAGTTAACCGACCCATGTAACAAACTTTCGATCGATAATCCCGAGTTCATCACTCGAGTTAACAGACGTTATTCCCTCAGCGTAGAAGGCGTCCCTCGGATTTACTTGTTCGAGTCTAATTAACTCATTTACTTAATTAATTAATTAAGACGATTTCCTTGGTCAGTAAGTCCCAGACCAGGTGATCTTAGGCTACTAGGTTTTAAAGATACCCCTTCGAACCTCTACCATCTCAATCAATCAACCATCATTTATATAAGCTCTTTTAAGTTCATTTTTTTCAGACATTTCTCAGCTTTTTTTTTTTTTCAGAAACTCCTTCAAAAAAGAATCACCAAGTTACAAGTATCATTTACTTCTTCACTCTAAGTCATATAGCTTACCTACTGTGAAAAAAGAAGAGCATACTAAACTCACTAGTGACCTTAGTTCAATCTCACTTCCCGAAAGTAAAGGTTAAATGACAAGTAAGTTTACTTCACTTGGATTTCATCTTGTAATTTTACCAATGTATCTCTAATACATAATAAGAGAATAAAGATGGTTAAGGATTTTCCATGGGGGTATAAACAAATCTCAACAGTTCTTGATTGTCAAAAGTCATCATCGATTATACCTTAATTAAGAGGAAATTGCATTTTTGGTTGCACAACCCTTGTATCCTAGTTTCGTTTTCCTAACTCGCTTCCCCACACTTATAATAGACATTGTCCCCAATGTCCTCATGAAATGCAAAAAGGGAAACAAAGTATAAAAGCAAAAAGAAAACAAAAGGAAAACGAACACTTCCCTGAAGTCTTTTACAACGCGGATCTTTAATAGAAAGTCAAGCGGCGCACAAGTAGAGTCATGAGAACCTCTGCCAAACATAATGGGTCGGTGTACTCGGAACGCCTGTATCTCACAACAACAGCAACAACAGAAAGACAAAACAAAACAAAAGAACTCATAATCGACTGAACATAAAGCTAACTATCATCAGCATTTTCTATTGCAAACATTAGTGGTTGGTCAGTTTTCCAGAATCATACAAATCAGGACAGGTAAAAACAAAAGTAAGACGGCTATTCTATACAATGGTTCAAATCTCCCGGGTTCAACGTCCATCGATCCACTCGCGAGATCAGCTGCTGAAGTCATCATCTGAAGGCAATGGTATAGTGCCCGATCGGCGAGGAGAATCAGATCCAATCACCTCCGTATTTTGCTGATTGCTTACTTCAGCAATCGCAACTGCGGGACTTCCATGTCGTGCCATGAAAGCTGCACCCGAGGATTCTCCAACATGAAAACCGGTATCATATGCACCACTCGAGTGACGATCTCCTCTAGAAACCACCCGAGTAGCTTGTGATGCGACGTCCTCATCGCTAGAGCCACCACATGGGGGAAGATCTACCCCCAATTTTTCACTAATACAGGATAGACAAGTGACTAAATAACTCTTTAAGCCCTTCACCCATTTCGACTGCCTGGCTTGTTCTCTTTTGATTTCTTCCAAATCTGCAGTCAATCTCTTTACCGAATCGGCAAGCTCCTGATTTGGTCCGGCCTACTTTCGATCTTGAGCTCGCTCTTGCTCCTCACCCTCCTCGGGTTCTATCTCCTGCTCTTGTTGTCCGGCAGACACATCCAGTATGCGAAACCTCCACCTTCGCAAAACACTCTCGGGGAGAGAGGTGCTCCTTCCACAACTGTCCCTAGGAGCCCGGGTTGGAAAAACACCATAGTTTTTCAGAATACGAGTAATCCAAGAGCCGACAAAAACCTTATGGTTCCCCAGATCGCATTGTTTTTTCAAACACCAAACAGCTACTAATCCGACATTAACCCGAGTACCCATAATCATACTCCACAGCTGGTACAGGTCCGAAGCATTTACAACCCCTTGAGAATCACCTCTACCAGTGGTTGAGCGGGCCAGAATGTAATGGAGTACACGCACGGCAAGATCCCTTAAATGGCTCCCCTTTGATTTGGAAGGGTCATATCCACCGGTTCCCATACTATTCCACACTCCATGCTGCAGTAAGCCCCTAGGAAAGGCATTAGGAAGCTGCGCGAATTCATTAGAGTCGATAAACTCCTCGTCATAAATACCCAAGCACTTGATAAAGTCTCTCATTTCAACATGGTGGTAACTCCCTTGGCAGTAGAAGGAGACCACGTTATCAAGTTGGGTATGTCGGCCAAAACTAAGCTTGAATGTAGCTACAAAATCATAGCTTAGCGAAGAGTACACGTCCTCCTCAATGCTCATAAGTGCTTTCCAAGCGGGATCGTTCAAGAAATGATCAAATTGTTCTACTAACCCATACCTAGCTAGCACTTCCCAATCAACTACTACATTAGGCATAAATATCTTCTTTTCTCGCACCATATTATACTTACCTTCGTCCTCGCTCCGCAAGTTAGGAGGGTAACGTCGGGTGGACCTAGAGGAACCACTAGTTGAACGGGGTTGAGCGTTTTTGCGTGCCACGGTCTTAGTCCTAGGCATTTTGACTATACCACACTTGAGAAATCTTGACAGAGTGATGAACGACGTTCTTCAGCAGAGAGGGAAGGAAAAAGAGCGAAATGCAGAGAGAGGTGATGTGGGAGTGAAGAGAGAAATGAAGGGAAAGGGGTTTTATGTCTGGAAACGTGCGAACCCTAAAAGGCTATTGACGACACGGCTTAAAATCTTGCCGTGTTACGAGCCGTGCCATCCACTGATCTAATTAAAAGAACATGAAAAAGTCTTACCTTCTAGCACGACTTCTGGCACGGCTTGTGACTTGGCCGTGCTTGTAACCGTGCTATCCACTACTCATACAAGAAAAAAATCTTACCTCGTGGCACGTCTTGTGGCTTGGACGTGCCTGTAACCGTGTCGTCCCCTGGACTGAAACACTTTTCACAAATGCCTGTACCCTTTGGTGTGAATTAGACCATATCGTACCCTATTTGTTAAAATATTACTTGCAAAACTACCACTAACAAATGTAATGATGATGACAGTAAAAAGAAAAGAAAAACTAACCTAGTAGATGCATGGGTTGCCTCCCAGCCAGCGCTTTTGTTTAACGTCGTTGGCTTGACCTAAAGAATAGAAAAAGGTCAGTTATGGATTCGACTAAGGGACAGCTCCGCTCTTTCTTCAAAGACTCCCTTGTCTCCTAAGTAATGTTTAAGTCTTTGTCCATTGACCTTAAAAATACCCTTTTCAGGGTGTTCTAACTCCACCGTGCCATAAGGGAAAACGTTCTTTACCCAAAAAGGACCTGACCATTTTTATTTGAGTTTTCCTGGAAAAAGTTTTAACCTGGAGTTGAATAGCAATACCATATCTCCTTCCTCAAAGTGCTTGTGCTAGCGCAACTTGGCATCATGATATGCTTTGGCTCTCTCCTTATAGAAACTAGCGTTATCATATGCTGTAAGTCTTAACTCATCAAGCTCATTAATCTGCCTCTTCCTGTGAGCTCCTGACTTGTCAAGATCAAGGTTGAAAGTCTTGATTGCCCAGAACGCCCGATGCTGAATCTTAACTGGTAAATGACACGCTTTCCCATACACTAACCGGAAAGGAGTTGTATCAAGTGGTGTTTTGTAGGCCGTCCTATAAGCCCATAACGCATCATCTAACCTGTCTGCTCAATCTCGCCTATGCTGGAGAGTTGATCTCATTAAGATGCGCTTTAGCTCTCTATTTGTCAACTCTACTTGCCCACTTTTCTGTGGATGATAAAGAGTGGTGAGACGGTGAGTCACTTCATATCTTTTCAAGACTTTTTCAATCTGAAAGTTGCAAAAATGTGTACCCCGATCACTAATTAGTGCTCGAGGCACCCCAAAATGGCAAAAGAGCTTTTTCAGGAACTTGATAACCACTTTAGCATCATTGGTTGGTAGAGCTTGTGCTTCAGCCCACTTAGACACATAATCCACTGCTACCAATACATACTTGTTTCCATACGAAGGAGGAAATGGTCCCATAAAATCGATACCCCATACATCAAACACCTCGCACTCCAGAATATAGTGCTGTGGCATTTCGTCTCTTCTTGAAATGTTTCCATCTCTTTGACATCGATCGCATTGAGCTACAAAACTTTAGGCATCCTTAAATACTGATGGCCAATAAAAACCAGCTTCAAGTACTTTGTGGCCTGTCTTATTGGCACCATGGTGTCCTCCAGTGGGTCCACTATGGCAATGGTGCAAGATCTCCCATCCTTCCTCATGTGAGACACAACGCCTAAGCATTTGGTCTGAGCAATACCTGAACAAGTAGGGGTCTTCCCAATAGTAATACTTCAGGTCAGTAAAGAATTTCTTTTTCTGTTGCCTGGACATGTCTTGTGGAAGGACCCTAGCCACTAGATAGTTGGCCATATCTGCAAACCATGGGGACTCCGAACCGCTAACCTTGTTTACAGAATACAAATTCTCCTCAGGGAATCTATCATTAATATCTTCTTCCTTCAGCTGCTCCACACATGAGTTCTCCAATCGAGATAGATGATCCGCTGTGAGGTTTTCTGCTCCCTTCTTGTCTCTGATCTCAAGGTTGAATTCTTGCAATAGGAGTATCCACCTGATGAGGCAGGGTTTGGCATCCGTCTTGGTCATTAAATATCTCAAGGCGGAGTGATCAGTATACACTATCACCTTAGAAAGAACAAGATAAGATCGGAATTTGTCAAAAGCAAACACTACAGCCAATAACTCCTTCTCAGTAGTGGTATAATTCTCTTGAGCCCCGGTTAGAGTTTTACTGGCATAGTATATCGGTTGGAAATACTTATCCTTTCTTTGACCTAGTACAGCTCCTACAGCATAGTCGCTGGCATCACACATCAGTTCAAATGGTAGGTTCCAATCTGGAGCCACCATGATAGGAGCTTTGGTTAGTTTCTCCTTTAACGCCTCAAATGCTTGGAGACATTCATCATTGAAATCAAAGGTTATGTTCTTCTCCAGCAACCTGGTGAGAGGACGAGCAATCTTGGCAAAATCCTTAATGAACCATCTATAGAATCCAACATGTCCTAGAAAACTCCGAATAGCTTTAACCGAAGAGGGTGGAGGAAGTTTGGATATAGTATCAACCTTGGTGTTGTCTACTTTAATCCCCTGCTGAGATATTTTGTGTCCTAAGACAATACCTTCAGTCACCATGAAGTGACACTTCTCCCAATTCAAGACTAAGTTAGTTTCTTCGCAACGTATGAGCACCCTTTCCAAATTCTGTAGGCAAGAATCAAATGAATCCCCAAACACGGAAAAGTCATCCATGAATACTTCCATAATATCTTCAGCCAGATCTTCGAAAATCGCTAACATGCACCGTTGAAAGGTGGCCGGTGCATTACATAATCCAAATGGCATCCTCCTGTAAGCAAATGTGCCATAGGGACATGTAAAGGTCGTTTTCTCTTGATCTTCAGGGGCAATCTGAATCTGGTAATATCCCGACATCCCATCTAGAAAACAGTAAAACATATGTCCAGCGAGCCTCTCCAACATCTGATCGACAAAAGGTAAAGGAAAATGGTCCTTACGAGTGGCTTCATTTAATTTGCGATAGTCAATGCATACTCGCCATCCCATCACCGTCCACATTGGTATGAGCTCATTATTCTCATTTGGGACCACCGTCATTCCCCCCTTCTTTGGCACCACCTGGATAGGGCTTACCCATGAACTATCAGAAATGGGATAAATTAGCCCAGCATCTAACAATTTGATCACCTCTTTCTTAATGACTTCTTTCATATTTGGGTTAAGTCGTCTTTGAGCTTGCACCACTGGTTTGAAAATGTCTTCCATCAGGATTTTGTGTGTGCAAAAAGATGGGCTAACCCCTTGGATATCCGCGATTTTCCATGCCAAGGCACGCTTATGCTCCTTCAGGATCTTCAAGAGCTTTTCCTTTTGACCAATGGTTAGCCCGGCTGCAATGATGACCGACAACTGAGAATCCTTTTCTAAGAAAGCATACTCCAGATAGTCAGGGAGTTGCTTCAGCTCCAGAATTGGAGGATCTTCAATAGAGGGCTTCAATCTAGTAACATCTCCTGCATCAATGTTCTCCCTTTCCGGTTTTATCCTAAGTTCATCCTTGCCATCAAGATGAGTCAACATTTCTTGTATTGCACAATCTTCTGTCTCTTCAATATTACACACTCTCAAACTCAACTCTAATGGATCCTTGCATAAGATATCTTCCACAACGGTATTAGTTACATCAATTGCATAACAAGTGTCATCAGAATCTACCGATTTCTTCATCACAGTTGGGATTTGTATCACTAACTCGTCTCCCCCAATGCGCAGCACTAATCGGCCCTCAGCCACATCAATGATTGCTCAAGCTGTGGCTAAAAAGGGGCGTCCCAAGATCAAAGGAACTTCAGTGTCGACATCCATGTCCAAGATCACAAAATCAACCGGGAAGATGAAAGTTTCTACTTTTACTAACACATGTTCAATAATGCCTCTAGGAAACTTCACTGATCGATCTGCCAATTGAAGGCTCATCCGTATAGGCTTTGGCTCCCCTAATCCCAGCTTTTGAAAAAGGGAATATGGCATTAGGTTTATACTAGATCCAAAATCTGCTAATGCTTTTTCTACTGGGTAAATTACCAATGAAACATGGTATGGTGAAACTCCCTGGGTCTTTCAATTTCTTTGGAAGTTTGTTTAGTAAAATCGTAGAACAATTCGCACCAATTGTTGCAGTGGAGATCTCTTCCATCTTCTTCTTGTTAGATAGTAAATCTTTCAAGAACTTGGCATACAGGGGCATCTGAGAAAGGGCTTCCACAAGTGGTAAGTTGATATGTAACTGTTTGAACAAATCCAAAAACTTACCAAAGTGTTCTCGATCCTTGTCATTCCGTAGCCTAGCAGGATATGGCAATGGGGGTTTATAGGGCCGGACGATAGGTGTCTTCTCAGCTTCCAAATCTTTTGTTCTTTCCTCTATAACTCTGCCCTTTTCTGCTTTCTCAGTAGTTTCGCCTTTATCAACAGTCTCCTTCCCCTTACTACTAACAGAGGTTTCCCTACACTTGTCTGATTTCACTTCCTTTCCACTCCTAAGAGTTACTGCCTTCACGTGTTCCCTTGGGTTGGTCTCTGTATTTCCAAGAAGAGACCCTTGTGGTCGCTCAGCAAGCGCTTTAGAAATCTGCCCCATCTGGTTTTCCAAGTTGTGGATTGAGGCTTCATGATTCCTTAGAGCGGCCTCAGTGGATTGCTGGCGTTGCTCCGATGCTTGAATGAACTTTGCAATCATATCCTCAAGGTTAGATTTCTTCTCTTGGACAGGAGGTGGAGTTGGTCTTTGGAATCCTGGAGCAGGTGCATTACTCCTTTGAGATTGTTGATTACTCCAGGAGAAATTGGGACGATTACGCCATCCTGGATTATATGTGTTGCTATAGGGATTGTTTTGTGATCTAGTGGGGTTTCCTACATACTCAACACGCTCTGTCACTTCAGACACCGCATTGTTGGAATGAGGTTCAATTAAGCAGTATTGGGATGATTGAGATACAGCCATCCCTTCAACTTTTGAAGCGAGCGCATCTACTTTTGCTGCAATTGATGTCATCAAATCGACCTCATAAATGTCCGCTACCCTGTGCTTTTGTCTACCATGGCTCCATTGATGATTATTTTTGGCCATGTTCTCAAACAAACTCAACGACTCCTCCGACGTTTTCACATTCAAAGTACCCCCAGTCGCAGCATCAATTGTTTGCCGAGTTGCATAGTCAAGCCCGTTATAGAAGGTGGAAACTTGCAGCTAATTAGGAATTTGGTGATGTGGACACCTCCTAAGAAGATCCTTAAATCTAATCCATGCTTCATGTAGGGGCTCGCGATCTAGTTGGGTGAATGATGTGATATCATTTCTCAACTTGGCAGTTTTCGATGGTGGGAAATAATAGTCCAGGAAAGTCTCCGCCATCTGGATCCAAGTGGTGATGGAATCCCGGTTTAATGAACTAAACCACTGCCTTGCTTTCCCCTGGAGAGTAAAAGGAAAAAGTCGCAATTTCAGTGCTTCCTCAGATACTCCGTTTTGCTTGATAGTTGCACAAATATCCAAGAACATCTGAATGTGCGCATGAGGATCCTCGTCAGACAAACCGTTAAACTAGCATTGGTTGTGAATCATATGCATTGTAGAGGCCTTGATTTCAAAGTTGTTGGCCTCTATTGCTGGTTGCACAATACACGACCCAGTGCTGCTTAGAGTAGGACGAGCGTATTCAACCATCGTTCTTCGTTCATCCGCCATTGGCCCAGTTTCTCTTAACCGCCTTCTAAAGGTTTGGTCAATTTTAGGATCAAAGTCAAGAAGCTTAGATGAAGAGCTCCTTGTCATAAACCGCGACAGACAAACTATGAACTTAATTTCCTCAACAGATTTGAATGAAAGCATGAACAAACTTAATGTAAATAACTTAAAAGAAAATAAAATAAAATAAAAAAAATTATAGTTAAAGTAGTAGGTGTCAAGTTTTCCTAATATTACAAGTCCCTGGCAACGACGCCAAAAACTTGATGGACGATCTGACCGTTCTAACAAGTTTAACCCTCTACTCAATCCTAGCTTACGATCAGTTCTCAGGTAAGTGTACCTATCGACAAGCAGTATAACATAGGAGTACAGGTATCGATCCCACGAAGACTTATAAGTACTAGTACTAACGATTCTCCTACTATCTAACTTCTCACTATTGATGATCTCAACTATCCTAATTATTGCCTAAACCTGAAAGAGACAAATAAAACGAACAAAGTAAATGTAATCAAACACTCCCTTAATTAATTCAATGATCTAAACATACCCTACCCAAGATCTACCCCTAATTCTCATGCAACTTTTATTCAATTCCAAACTATCCAATGTTTAATACCCAATCTCTAATCTGCGAAGTTTCTTACACTAGATTAGAGTCTTTCTCAAGATCAATAATCTCTAATCCTAATTAAGCCAATTAAGATCTATCTTCAATTAACATAATCAAGATTGCATTAGAATTCTAGGAGTCTTAATTGAACCAGACCGCAATGACCTTGTTCAATACAGAAGACCTCCTATAACCTATCTCTAGGATTACAAGGGGTCTTTTTATTCATGCAAGATCCACTCTATTAACGATTTCTCAATCTTAATAACAGAGATATAATTCCATCCTAATATTGCGCACATATCAAGATGAATAAACTATAATTGCAACATAAATAAACTCAAAGAATAGAATTAAATTATTGAACATCAACAATTCTGTCACATGATATTCGGGGGTTTCTCAAGGAAACGGGTATGAAACAATTAGCCACTCATGAATTTAATAAGAAGAGCAAAACATAAAATAATTGAGTCCATAAAGAAAATTCAAACATGAAATATCTTGGCTTCCAATCCGAAACTATTCTGGCAACAGCTTCTGGCAGCAGCTTCTCTTCTCTCGGGTTTCTCTTGTGCCACCTCCTCCCTTTCTCTCATTAGGGTTGTTCTATTTATACTTCTTGAGGCATGGCCGAGCATCTTCAGTTGGAAAGATACGATTGTATCTTTCCTTTTCCAAGTGAATCTCGTCAAGTGAATAACAGTCGCCTGGCACGCCTAACAGAACGGCCAGATTTCAAACCGTGTCTCCCTCTGGTCAAAAATATGTACCTCCTCAATCTTGCTCAGTGTTTGGCACAGCTAGGAACACGGCTAGTAGCACTGCCAGCAACACAGCTAGAAGCACGGTTAGATTATAACCCGTGCCACGTTCTGGAGCTTTCCACTTCTTCGTAGCATCTGCCACTGCTTCAAACACACCCCTATCCCAAGCCGTGCTTCCTTTCCAAGTGATGCTTTCATCTTCAGGTGTGCCCACGGTTCATGAAACGGCCGTGGCTTTCCACGTGTTGTCCATGAGTAACTTTAACTTGATCTTTTAAGCTTCAATTATGCTCCTTTTGTGATCTTTCTACTTCTCTTTAGTATTATACCCTGAAACATGTATTTTATCTGTTAAGTACCGAATCCGCATTGATTTTATTCGAAAGATTATACAAGCCCATGATTTATAAGGGTTAATTTACTCTTATCACAAGCTCTTACTATGAACTTTGGAAACAAATTAAACAATTCCTTATCATGCAATTAAAAAAGGACAACAAGTTTGCACCGAAACTAATAATGATTATAGAATGTAAATTCAGAAGCACAATTTTAGAAAGCACAAGATATATATTGCGGTTGGACTTGGAAAGGGTATTTGGCAATTGAATTGTAACTTGCCAAAACTAAATTTTCTTTTGGAGATTTCGATTCTTAGATTTCTTTAGAATTGAATTGGGATTTTTTTTTGTACGTATTCTTTCAAGAGGAACTAAGAATTGAATCACAATTGAATTTCAATGGCTAAACTAGACTTGTGTGTTGTTAGTCTCCAATGGTTTTTGTGACCGAAACAATTTTTTTTTATACAAATTTATGATATGAACAAGAAGTATGGAATTGAATAACTAGCAAATAATAAAAGGATAGAGATTATTTGATTCAAGAAGCTAAAGCTCTGATACCAAATGATGCATGAACCCTAGGTATATTAAACCTAGAACCTGGCGTATGCTATTTGAATCAATTCCTCAAGGATCGTCTAGAACAAGTAGCACGGAACTAGACCCCAGTAACACTTGTTGACTGAAACCTAAGTTATCAATTAAGGGTTTCCTATAGTAATTCAGTTGAGGAATTCCTAAAGGAGAGTTCTTTTGCAAAAAACAAAAGAGGGCTTCGTGTTTCACGAAAAGAGTGTTTATAAAATTCTATTCCATGATGTCTTGTGCTGACCTCCTTACATGGTTTTTATAATGTGTACATGTAACAACATGAAACTTAAGTTTCCTAATCTAATTTGCTTCCTTATCTTCATGTAAACCGAATAAGTAACTAATTATTCTAAATTACAAACCAAAGAAAATATTAAAAACATAACAAACAAAAAACCGCAAATCTTTTTTCCTTTTTGGTTCAACACACAACATTTCTTTTTCTAAGACTTCAAATCCTTGCATTCTTCCATGGAAAGATGAATCACATTAATAGGTGTCGATTCTCCTTTCATGCAATTTGATTCCTTGGCTTGTAGGTCCATGACTAGTCCTTGCAGGGCATCATTTATCCTTTTTGCTCTAGCTCGAGTCATTGGTCCTCCAATTCCTTACAATGGATCTTACGTTTTTGGTTCTGTCTTCTTAAGCGCTGGATGATCCTCATCAATTGGGATATTAGAGGCATTGGTAATGTTAGATTTGTGAGGCTTTTGAAGAAATCAACAATAATAAATAAGTTGCAAATTTTAGCTCTACTAGAGCCAATGGTGAATAAGGGAAGCATCAAGAATTTCATTAGAAAAACCGGTTTTCGTGGTGGTGTCGTGAGTTGCAATTCCAAAATCTAGATTTTATTGAATAATATCAAAATTGATGAAGTTTGTATTGACGGTGAACAGATGTTGACTTCAAAGTTTCATAATGATGAATTTTGTTGTATTTTAGCCATGCATGCTAAATGTTCCAAGTGGAGTGGGGGGTGGTGAACATCAAGACGTCAATATTTATGGAGAGATTTGATTGGTTAGGCATAGCATTCTGACTATCCATAGCTAGTTTTAGCGACTTTAATTGCATTCATCAAATCTTAGAAAGAAAAGGAGGTAATTTGCCCCATTGCCATGCTAGGAATGATTTTAATTTAATGGTAGCTTAAGCGGAACTAGAAGAAACTAATTTCACCGGTTCATCATTTACATGGCATAAAGGAAATATGCAGCAACAAAGGTTACACCGAGTTTTCTTTAATTTACATTGGTTAGAATAAGAGCAAATTGAAGTGATACGTTTGAATAGAACTTGCTCAAATCATTGTCCATTGCTTATTAAATTGAGAGGGATAAATCGGTAACTTTCAAGGTCATTTTAGTTTATAAATGCTTGGATCAAGCATCGTTCTATTTTTACAGTTGCTAAGGAGAATAGGAACCTATGCATAGCTTGTGCGGGATTTAATGAAAAGTTGAAAAGACGGATTGTTATCTAAAGGAATGAAACAAAAAGGACTTGGATAACATTTTTGATAAGGTGAAATACTTCAAAGATAAAGTGCAACAAGTATGATATGAATCCTTCATAATCAAAGGGAAGTTAGTTATTTAAAGCTTAGGCACATCCTTCTTTCTACTTATCAAGTGATGATAGCTTTTTAAAACAGAAAGCGGTAGTTAAATAAGTGAAAGAAAGAGACTGAAACACAAAGTTCTCTCATACAATGATAAAGAGTTAACAAATTAGATCAAGAATCACTAGTATTAAGACATCAAAGGGAGAGTGGATGGAAGACAAAATGCGATAAAGGATTCGAGAGTGGACTTTTTCTCCTCTCTTCCTCAATAAGAAACTTGAGAAGGGTTGCCTAAACTTCAATGGTTAAAACCCTTTGTAACTAGTGCATATAATGACATCCTAGAGGCTGATTCATCAAAAGAAGTACTTCAAGCAATCACGAGTATTAATGAAAATTCCATTATGGACCGGATGGTTTTAATAGCGGCTTCTATCAAAGCTTCATGAGATATTATCAAGAATGGTGTGGTGGAAGCATTATGTGATTGAAGGAAGGTCACTCCCTTACAATAATTTTTCATTACTACTAATATAGTGCTTATCCCTAAGAAACTTAATGCTAGTAAATGGAAAGATTTCAAGCCAATTAGTTTGTGCAGTGTATTTACAAAAGTGATTTCCAAAGTTCTCGTGGGGTAAAATTTAAACATTTTTCTTCACATAATGTTGAAAATCAAGCAAGTTTTCTAAAGGAAGGAACATTATGGAGAATGTCTTAGTAGCTTAAGACTTGATAAAAGCATATTCTGTTTACTCATTATTTATATTTAATTTTTATATATTTTATATATTTTTATTTATATCTATATTATTATATCAATACTCTATATTTGTCTCCACACCCCTCAAATAGCCTATTAAGCATTTTTTTTTTAGTCTGTCATAGGATAGTGATGTGCTCAAAACCAAGTCCAAGCGCTTGCAAATGAATCAAAGAAACAAACCCTAACTCATAAACATAAATCGGTTCAATTGGACTAGAAATTGCGTGAACCCCATTGGAATTTTGTTGAAATCCAAAGGTCCAAAGATGCAATCCACAATCCAACAAGGTTAAACTTCACCAAATAAAAACAAATATAAATGAAATCCACGTGAATTATACTAAAGAGAATAGATCTAATGCTGTGATTTTATCCTCTACCAACAATCACCTCACAAATGATTCCAATATTGATGATGATATCAAATACTAAAACAATCAATCTCTTAACATGATATTTGATCACAATTGCAATAGAAAATCTGACCAAGAACATCCAAATTGACTCTAGATATGACTCACTAGTGATGAAAAGGAAACACAATAAAGAAGGAATTGATATTACTCACAATTGCCCTATGTTACACTCGCCACAATTTCAACTCTTGGCAATTGAAATTGATAAGAGAAATTGGATCTAGGGAAACCCTAAGCCCTCTCACGAAAATGTGAAGTGTATTCTGAAAATTTTTGGCCTCCTTAAACCCTAATACTTGCTACCCCTAGGGTTAGAAAATGGACAAAAAATACAAGTTTGCCACTTTTAAGGTGGCCAGTCCTAAATGGAAATTACAACAAAAATGAAAGTGTCCCAAATGAAAAATACAACATAGAATAGTCCATAGAACAATTACAAAGTACAAAAATATCATAAGTCTTTATGAGCTAATGCTTCGAAATGGAAACAATCGCAGCGAATATTTGATTGTAAATCTGAAAATGTCCCATGTCCATCAACTAGTGTAGGACATATTGGCATCCCATAGAGAATTGTTATTGTACCTGTAAGATTATTTCTCAAATATTTATTAGAATAAAAGATATAAAGTAAAAATATAAGCGATTCGGACCATCAACTAAATCCAGTTCTGAAGGTATAGGTGGTGCCAGAAAATTTCTCATCAGATAGGAGGTTCTCCTCTCCTAAAGTTTTTGTATAGTGCTCAACCATCTTTTAGTTCATACATTTTGCTCATTTTTAGATGACGAGTCACCTCTCTTCCTATTTATCCAAAACGTTTCCAAACCAATTACTTCACCATTAGTAGCATCACTAACTTTACTACAATCCCTCATATGTTTGACAAGACTAACCTTCTCAACTAGCTTCAGCCTGTTATAGCCATCATCAAAAGTACAATATCAACTTTCGATCAGTTTTCTTACGGCTAGTCAAACCTTCCCTTAAAGTATCCTTACCTTGAGAACAATCTACCCTACATAGGTCACTTATAACATTTAGCTCAAGTTGATCCCTCCATGTTCATATTCAAGTAATAGGCCATTCTCTTACCATTACTTGTCACTAAAATGATTAACACTCTCCTCTAACCATTGTTAAACTCCACGTAAGATCATCTTCACTAAAACTCTAGGCTCCCCTCTCGCCCTCACCCATTCCTCTTTGTCTTTTGACATACCCTTTTGGCAACAATGTCTTTCCTATAATGGCTGCTCTAAGCTTAACCCACATGAGTCATTTTGTCAACAAGAGCAACCCACTCATTGGTTACATGGGGTAGTATTCAGGTGGCTTGTTGGACTAGAAACTTTAGTTCTAATGTCACTTGTTATGGGATGGGAGGTCCCCTTCTAAAGTTCCCAAGTAACGCTTAGCCATCCTTAACTTAATACATTTTGCTCATTTCCAAATAGTGAGCCAACCTTATCTTCTTGTTTACTCAAGACTGTTTCAAGTTAATTCCTTACTCAAAAGTGCCCTTATCAGCTTTACTACGATCCCTTGTATGTTTAAAGGGACCAACCTCCTCAATTAGTTTCAACTTGCTTAGCCATCATCAAGAGAGCAATATCGGTTCCTAATCAATTTACTCATGAGTGGCTAAACTCACCTTTAGAGTACCTTTATCCTTAGAATAATCTATCCTATTGATGCTACTTACAACAATAAGCCTAAGTTGATTCATTTAAGTTCGCTCTAAAGTCACAAATTGTGACATGTGTAGCTATCTTCTATTCTATCTGTATCATTATCTTCTATATTATTAAGCTAATACTATTTATTCATCTCTATACCTTATAAATAGCATATTAAAGCACATTTCATGACCTTAAATAGCTCATTAAAGTATATTTTATTTTCTTATCTATTACCAATTTTGTATATATCTATATCTATTCAATATTACTAAGTTAATACCCCTTATTCATTTCCACACTCCTTAAATTGCACATTAAAGTATATTTTAAGAACTTAAATAGCATGTATATATCTCTATCTTCTATCTTATTGAGCCCATACTACACCCCTTAAATAGTACATTAAAGTATATTTTAAGACCTTAAATAGCATATTATAGCGTATTTTATTTTCTTATCAATCTGTGTTTATATCTTTTATAATATTGAGTCAATACTCCCTATTTATCTCCGTACTCCTTAAGTAGCATATGAAAATATATTTAGTTTTCTAATGTATCTATATCTATTCTATATATGTTTTATATGTTATTAAGCCAATACTGCCTATTTGTCTCCACATCTCTTAAATACCATACTAAAGAATATTTTATTTTCTTATCTATCTATTTTATCTACATTTATATCTATATTATTAAGCCAATATTCCCTTTTTGCCTCCATACCTCTTAAAGCATATTTTATTTTCATATCTTTTTTTTTTTTTTTTTTTTGCTAACAACATATTACAATTGATGGAGAATGGGAGTGTTGATAGGTCATTTGGCCCTTGAAGAATAAGTTAAGGACTATCTAGTTGTTTAAGAAGAGATACTAGCCATTATTCATTTAAAGATAATATATAAATACAAGTTAATTTGACTTGAAGACAGATAACAAGAAAAATCATATACATCTACAATACTCAAAGACTTGCTTAGAACCATTCCTACACTACATTGTTTACCTTTTTCTATTCACTTTTTTGAGCTAACTAATATTTGAGGATATATATTGTATTATGCCTTGTATTCCTTAATCTTTTAAGAGCTAGAAACTTATGTTAGTGAGAAGATTGCATTGTATCTCTGTAGATTTATAGATAGCCTTAAGGATAGGCTAAAAAGGCAAAGCAGAATAATTAAAGCCAAGGAGTTGATAGACATTTTGTAGTCTCTCAATTTTATTCATTTATTGAATTAGTAGAACAACACTAGCATAAAAGAGTGAGTCCTTAATAGTAGAGTTAGAAGAGAAGATTGGTGCATAGGGTGAAACCTCTATAATTCAATTGCCTAATTCCCTTTTTCCTATCTCTTTAATTTCTAACATGTTTACTTTACTGTCGTGCTTGACTATTAAACATTTAAATTGCTTTAAGCCACAAATAAGTATCTCAAAGGGTTATTTAAAAATTTTGAAAAAGTAAAAGTTTTATAAAACATATCAATTTATCCCCCCTCTTGATATTTTATTCAGGACCTACATTGGTTTTAGAACCATGCTTTAATATCATTTAGAGTTAAGATCAATGGTTGAAAGTGATGATTTATCCATTCAACTAGGAAAAGCTCCAATTTTAGATGGAATTAACTTTCCCTATTAGAAATATAGGATGGAGATTTATGTGAAGGCGACGGATTATTAAACATGGAATATCATTGTAAAAGGAGATCTCAAAGTTCTAGATCCTATTCTTTTAGATAATGACATAACGAAAGCAGAACTCAACTCAAAGGTTAAGAATTTACTTTTAAGTACTATTGCTTGCTTTGAGTTTTATCTAATTTTATCTTGTGCTACAACTAAAGAGATTTAGGACACAATGGTTCAAACTTATGAAAGCATAGAGACCATTAAGGAGACAAGGATTAACTCACTGTTGTAACAATATGAAACTTTTCATATCTGACCAGGTGAAGTGATTAAGGACTTGTTTAGTAGATTTAAAACCATTAATAACGAACTTTGTTGTCTTGGCAAAAAATATTGAGGATATAAAACTTGTTTGAAAGATGGTAAGGATCATTCCTAAGGTATGGAACGCAAGGAAAATTGCAATTAAGGTGGCGTGTGACATGAACAAGCTGATGATATATGAGGTTAACTTCCTTAAGGTAGAGAATACCTCAGAGGATTCGAAAAAGAAGTCAATTGCATTCAAAGCTAGGGACATAGAGGATGACTCGGAGGACGAAGAGTCATCTAATGATGACATGGATGTCACACACTTTGTAAGACTACTGAATCATTTACTCAACAAAAGAAGTAAAAAGTCCCACTCTTCTAAAAGGTTTATAACTATAATACACGTTTTTTTTTTCTTTTTTTATATATAGATAAATAAATAAATATATGTATAAATATAAAGAGTGACAATGCTATAAATAGGACAATGGGATAGGGGCAGTTTCATCTTTTCCTAGTAGGACTATATATAAGCGAACTAACCTAGGGTTCTCCTTTTTTTGCACACTTTTACAATAGTAGCCTAGAGTGAGATGAAAAGAGAGAACTCATTTAGGTTAAACCTAAGGCGATCTAAGGAGACATCATGGCACAATAAAAAGGTAATGATTTTCATTTTATAACTAAGATCTATTCTAACAATGGAATTTAATGATCATGGATTTAACTTGGTTGTTCTTAGGAATTGAGTTTAAGGGTGGATTGAACAAGTATGAGAGTTGTTGAATTTGGAGTTTCAAGCGAAATTTGAATCAAGTAAGGGATTTTAATTCGTATTTTTGGATTTACTTAAGCTTAAGATTAGAAAATGAGGGGATTAGATGAATTAGTGTAGAAAAAATTAAGGTTAAAAAAACATACTGAGGGGGACACGACCATCCAATATGGTCGTGTTGCTCTCGTGTTGAATTACTAAGATATACCGAGAGATACATGGCCTTCCAATACGGTCGTGTTTCGACCATGTTGAATCAAGAGAAACACGGCCTCTCAACACGGCTGTGTTCCAACCATGATGAAGCCAAATCTCACTGAAAGATACATGACCCTCAACATGGTCGTCTACTAGCCCGTGTTAGGCAACTCAGCCTCCAACATGGCCATGTTAAGTAATGAACATTATCATTGTATATCAAAATACTTTCTTAAGTAACCAAGTTCCATACAATTGAGACAATTAGTATAACCTTAGATAACCTAATAATTTAAGAGGAATTAGGAGAAATATATTATATTTGGATTAGTAGTAAGAATGGTGTCTTGATGATCATACAGATATCAACTTAGCTTAAGTTTGGGACAAGAAGTGCGTAAGGCTAGGATTTCAAGTATGTGTTTACTTTTGTGATGTGCCTTGATTCCTAATCACAAGCACACAATACAAATAAGGAATCAATTACACCAATTATGACTCAAAATGGCGTGATGAACTTGATTCCAATTAAGCCAAATATCAAATGGAACTATGAACAAATAAGTATGTGATTTTCAATGGAAAATCACGCAATTACACTAGGATACAATTTCAAAATTGAAATGACCAAATCTAAAAATTACAACCTAAATCACGTGAATGATCAAGTAACCACAAATTGCACCTAGATATGACTCACTAAACATAACTTGTTAACAACAAAAGCAAGATTGATATGACTCACAATTTCCTATTGTTGGTTCTTGATACAATTTCACAAAAAATTAATAAGAGATCCTTGATTTATAAGGAACACCCTCACGACACAAAGTGTTTGTTTTTGTCAAAATATCAAAAGCTCTCTAAAAACCCTAATTAGCAAGTATTTATACTTGCTCCTATTAGGGTAAAAACAAACAAAAAATTATAAAGTTGCCACTAGGTGGCCAGTTACCAAAAATCAAAATTACAAGTACAAAATTAAAATGGCCGGTTCTCATAAGCAACAAATACAAATACAAATGGTCTTCATGTGGTCGATTCTTCAATTCAAGTGAACACATTGTTGATCGTTAGATGTGAGTCCAAGAATGTCCCTAATTTGATCCTTAGCGTGTTTTATTTGCCATCTTGTAAAACTGATAAATGTACCTACTAGAATACACAACAATTATGAAATACAAAAGTAGATACTAAATCAACATCCTTAGGGTTTAGTTGTTCATGGAGAATCATCATAGCTAGATTTTATAAACCCTTAGCTCGGGCTCTAGTAATTGGTCCTGTAGGAATTTGATTCCTATCAGTTTGTTGTATGTGATTATTAGGAAGCTATGTAATGAGTTATATGTGAAATAATGAAATGCTAAGATGTTATGTAAATTAAGTGGTATCATGAAGTAATATCATGTTATATGAAGTGAATGAGATATGTTGCTTGTGCTTAGCTCAACCTAGGGGCCCATAGTGGCAGATCCCTAGGGGGTACATCGATGATTGGTATGCCGCATTGTCCTTAGTGGAACCGTGTATCAAAATGATCTAAGGTAGATTAGGGTTAGACGGGGCCTGCAAAAGCAGTTCTCATTAGGACAAAACTTGTATGTACCGAGGTCATGAGTACACCTATGTGTTATAATTCATTTTGATATTAATGTGTGAACTGAATTGTGAATGTGTTGAGAACAAGTATTGCACATATGCATGTGATAATAATGTGGTGTATCATGTGCATGTGGGTGTAGTACTCACATACTAAGCTTAAGCTCAGCCCCCTTCTTATATATATTTTTTTAGCTATAGGCAAAAATGATGAGCGAGTGGAATATAATGAGAACAGAGACTTGGTGGGGGCACTATATGGTTGAAACGGAAAGAAAACACTACTATTATGTAGAGGAAGAGTTCTTGTATTTGAAGTTTTATTAGCCAAATTGAAGTGATAGAGACAATTGTTATTTTTGAGATTCGGATATTGTCAAATAATGAGAATTTGGAATGACTTATCTGAGAGTTATTTATTTGATTAAAATTATAGTAGTATGATGAAGAATATAAATGATTTAGGTTTTGAAGCATGATGGAGTTTTAGAGCCTTAACGCATCGCTTGGTAGTAGTGACACGTGGCGGGTTATGATGCTCCTGGTTTGGGGGCGTTACAGCTTAAGTAGTATCAGAGCCTAGGTTGATGATCGCTAGAAGCTTGGGTTTTGATCAAAAGAAAATAAGTAAGTAGTATTAGAATATAAGGTTTGATGATTCTTAGAATTTAAGATGTGATCAAACAGAGATTTAGTTGATGACTTTTAGAATTAAGTAAAGATCTAAAAGGTGTAGGATTTGATCAATAAAAGTTAAGTTGAAATCTTTAGAAGACTAAGTAAATGATCTATAGATCCATAAGAATGAAGAGAGTGGGTAAATTAAGGGATAACTATTATGTTATGGTAATCCAAATATTCTATGCGATTGTATTTTGTTGAATATTCCTATTTAATTACGTATAGGTATATACATATGTTTGAGCTTAAGTATACATAGATGTATACTATCACTAGCTCCTCATGTGAGGTTCATCTAATGCTAGATAAGGTGGAGATGCCCCTAAGGATAGGAACCCTTAAAGACCACTTCAACAGGAAACCTTAAAGTAAACTAATGTCACAACTGTTCAGCTGCTAGAGACTGTAAATGCTCTAGTGGAATGTTGGCACAACAGCAACAACAGGCTGTGAGACTTATCAAGCCTATAGAGGAACTTTGTGGGCTGGAAAAATTTGTAAGATTAGCTAAGGAGTTCCACTTAAAGGTTGATGATCCAATAGAGGTTGAATATTTGATCACTAAAACTGAAAGGACCTTTGAAGCATTCATGGTCCCTAAAGATAAAAAAGTGAGATATGCTGCTTATATGTTGAAGGGAGCAGCTGTAGATTGGTGGACTGGTATGTCCGGATTAGTAGAAGCTCCTAACTAATGGCAAAGGTTTAAGGAACTCTTTTATGAAAAGTACTTCCCTAGCAGCACTAAAGACAAAATGGAGGTGGAATATTATAATAGCCAATAGGGTAACAGATCTATAAAGGAATATGAAGCGGAGTTGAACCACTTAAGCAAATTATTGCCAGAAGTGATGAGAAGAGATGATGCCTTCCGAGCTAGAAGATTCTTGAGGGAACTAGAGCCTACCCTACAACATGAAGTGGGGGCTTTTCAGTTGACTACTTATGTAGAAGTGGTTGACAAAGCAAAATACTTGGAGTAGAGCAAAAAGAGAACAGAGGAACAACTATCTTGTAGATTAGGATCAGTTTTGGGAAAAAAGGCTTGTTTCCAACATACCTTATGTAGATAAAGGCAAGAGGCTAGCTCTATATCCAGTCAAACCTGTGGCTTATGTGCCTAAACCTCTTTAAAATAGGCCTGCAACTCTAACATGGCCTCCTTCACCATAGGCAAGTTAGGGTGTGAGATCTCCTAAATGTTTAGGATCGCATGATCTGCAACAATGTAATTGGCTAGAAAGGGCATGCTTCTCCTATGGCAAAACAGGACATACCAGTAAGAATTGTATTGATAAGACTCTCCTTTAGACCTTCTACTATACCTATAGGTAGAGAGGGCCTAGATCAATCAAGTGTGGTGCTCAACACACTTAGATAACTACACCCCCATAACCCCAACAACCTATAAGAACAACACCGAGAGGACCACTAGGCAAAAATCAGAATGGAGGACCAAGACAAAGGGCACCTGGTAGGGTGTTTGCATTACAACAGCAACAGCAACAATATGCCTATGATTAAGATCCCATAGCAGGTACACTTCTCATAAACTCAAATACTGCCTATGTATTGTTTGACATGGATGCAACCCATTACTGTATATCACTTGTGTTTATGAATGTATGTGGGTTAAAACCTATTGTATTGGAGATCGTTATGATTGTAAATACTCCATTTAGAGTAGGGGAAATTAAAACAAATGTGTAAAGATGTAGAAATTGTAATACATGGCAAGAAAATGCTAGCTAAATTATTTGTATTAAAGATGATAGAGTTTGATCTAATTTTAGGAGTAAATTGGTTGTATAATTACATTGCCACTATAGATTGTCACAATCTAGTGGTTAAGTTTGATTTTCTTGATAAGGAGCAAATTGTATACAAGTTAAATCCATAGAGGCTTGTGACTCTTCCAACATATAAGTTGTGGAATAAAGGAAGATTGTCAGCCTTATTAGTAGAGATGGGACGGGTTAAGGAATTGAGAACTGTGTATGTAGTAAATGAGTATGCGGATGTTTTTCCTAAGAAATTGTCAGGTTTACCACCAGGTAGAGAGATAGAGTTCTGTATTGATCTTGTACTAGGAGCGAAACCTATATCTAAAGCACTACACAGGATGGCACCTACTAAACTATCTGAACTGAAGACTTAACTTCAAGAGCTTCAAGATAGTGGGTTTATTATACCAAGTGTCTCACCATGGGGTGCTTTAGTGCTATTTGTCAAGAAGAAGGATGGGGGTATGAGGTTATGTATAGATTATAGGGAGCTAAACTAAGTCACAATCAAGAACAAATACCCTATCTCTAGGATTGATGATCTTTTTGATCAATTACAAGGAGCTCAAGTGTTCTCTAAATTTGACTTGAGATCGAGGTACCATTGGTTAAGAATCAACCAGGAAGACATACAGAAAACTGCTTTTAGGACTTGGTATGGGCATTACGAGTTTCAGGTGATGCTTTTTAGTTTGACAAATGCCCTAGTAGCCTTTATGGACCTCATGAACAAAGTGCTTAGAGACTGGTTATATCAGTTTGTAGCGGTTTTTATAGACGATATCCCCATCTATTCCAAAAGTAAAGACGAACATGAAGCACATCTTAGAACCATACTGGAAAGACTAAAGGAAGAAAAGCTTTGTGCAGAATTCAGCAAATGTGAATTTTAGTTGGAATAGGTATCCTTCTTAGGACATGTGGTGAATAAGAATGGAATATTGGTAGGCCTTAAGAAGGTGAAGGCAGTAAGTGATTGGCGAAGACCAAGAACTGTAATAGAAGTAAGGATTTTTCTGGGATTAGCTGGGTACTACAGATGCTTCGTAAAAGGATTATCCCAATTAGCAAATCCCTTGACTTAACTAATAAAGAAAAAGGCCAAGTTCGTATGGAGTGATGAATTTGAGAGTAGCTTCATGAAATTAAAGAATAAATTAATGATAGCTCCAATGTTGGCCCTACCAAAGACGGGAGAAGAATTTGTGATGAGATCCATGATGGGAGCCAAGCCAGAAGATGGAATGTAGATCCTCTTGAAGTGCCACTTGGACCGATCACAAGAAATCGAGCGAAACGATTCAAAGAAGCACTTAACGGGTTGATAAAGGATGTCCACGAAGCCGAAAAAGATTGGAGCAATCATGAAGTTGGAAAGGATTGGAACAACCATGGGAATGCCCTTGCTCTTGTACAAGTCATAACGGATATGGGATGAAGAGGGCGTGTCTTTACAAGGCACGGCCGTGTAGGAGTCTGAAGGTTACACAGAATCATACACGGTCATATACACTGCTAAAAGGCATAGCCGTGTATGGTGTCAAGAAAATCCACAAAAAGATACACGTCTAGAAGTATATGGCCGTGTATATCTTCAACACCGGCTCAAGGCCGGCTCCAAGGCCGCTAGCCTTTATGTTTTGTTTTGTTGATTTTTTGCAACTTATTGAAGTGATGTCGTTTTGGGGCCTTATTGTACGAATTGTAAACCCTAATATAAAGCTCCTAGGGTTTAGAACATACAACATTGAAGTTTGAGAAAACACTTTTGAGAGAATTCCTCTCTTGGTTCTTTAAAGAACTAATCTAGAACTTATCGGATTTTATTTCCGTGGCGTTCATCCCAACTTATCAATCGGTCTTTCATCTCGGTTGTGGTGTCTTCATATTATACCAAAGTTCTTGTCTCGCTTATAGACAACGGGTCGCGGTTTCCACTTGAGTGTGTTTGGCATCTTAGGTAGCAAATTCCGAACGTATTGGTATTGGGTTTCATCACACGTTGGCGTGGTTCGTATCAGTTAGGCATCCGAGCAAACTGATTTCATATCAGTTTGGTATCAGAGCTTAGGTTTGTTAAACATCAGTTCGGTTTGAGGAAGGTAACATCAAAACCCTAACTCCAATCGTTCATATCAATTGTTAGTACTCAATTTCATAGTATTGATTGTCTATTGAAAATGTAGTACCTACTATTCAATTTTGTTACAAAAAAAAAAAAGGAAGAATCACGACACAAAAAAAAAGAGGGTGATCAAAAGCAACAACAAAGACAAAAAAAAATCGAAAAGAAAAAGAGGAAATTTATGAACCCTAGAGTTGTTTTGAATTCTACGGAAGGGAATTAGTGTAGTTTGGGTTAGTTCCAAGAGAATTGAGAAGAGGAATTGGCGAGTTGATATCATCATTGTTTGTGAGAATACACGAGTGACTGTGTGATATCATCATTTGAGCGAAATACGTAAGGGAGTGTATCGTGAGGTTTAATCATATATATATTTGTATTAGTACTAATCTTTTCTGCAGGAACTATATCGAGGCAACATTCTCCTGAAAGTGAGAGGGGAAGGTTTGATGTTAGATTAGTAATTGAGGCGTTGAGGGGTGAGATGAAGAGAATGTTTCAGGAGGGGATGGAAAAAATTCATGAGACGGTAGAGCAAAGACTAGAGCAATCTAAAAACGTCTTCCAAGGGCGTAAGAGGGAGAGTTGTTCTAGGAGAGTATAAAGGGGTGGAGATGAAATGTCGGATGATGAATTTGATGAACCTTCTATCAGGAGTTATAGAGGATATAGTGGTAGGAATAGAGGAACTAGGGATTAGGAAGATAGAGGAGATAAGAATAGAGAGGATAATTAATTGAGTAGCATAAAGATGAAGATTCCTCCTTTCCAAGGGAAGAATGATCCCAAGGTGTACTTAAAGTGGGAGAAGAAGGTGGAGATGGTGTTTGATTGTCATAACTATAGTGGGAGAAAGAAAGTGAAACTTGCTGCCATTGAATTTTCGGATTATGCCATAGTGTAGTGGGATCAACTAATGTTGAATAGAAGAAGGAATGGCGAACCACCTATTGAGTCGTGGGAAGAGATGAAAAGGGTAATGAAGAATCGATTTGTTCCTACGTATTACTATCGTGAATTGCACAACAAATTGCAAACTCTTAGGCAGGAAAGCCGAAGTGTGGATGAGTATTTCAAGGAGATGGAAGTAACGATGATCAGGGCGAATGTAGAGGAGGATAGAGAGGCTACCATGGCTAGATTTCTTACTGGATTGAATAGAGAAATTCAAAATATTGTTGAATTGCAACATTATGTAGAATTGGAGGATATGGTTCATATGGCTATAAAGGTTGAGAACTAACACAAGCGAAAAGGTAGTAGTAGTGCACGGTTTCAATAGGGTATTGGTTCATTCACCTGGAAGATTAACCAATGGAAGAAGGAAGAAAAGCCTTTACCCACCAAACCAAAAGGAGAGCTGAGGCAAGCAGGTTCTACTCCTAGTAACCAAGGTAAACCTAATTCTTCTACTCCTAGAAATCGTGACATTAGATGTTTTAAATGCTAGGGTAGAGGTCATATTGCTAGTTAATGTCCAAATAGGCGTGTGATGATTCTGCGTGATGATGGTGAATATGAGACTGAGGAGGATAGTGAAGAGGATGATATGCCTCCATTAGAGGATGCTAGTGATGATGAGGAGCCTGCAATAGGGAGGTTAGTGGCAATAGTGAAGCGAGCTTTGAATGTACAGGTGAAGGAAGAAGAGAAGGTGCAAAGAGAGAATATCTTTCATACTGGATGTTATCTAGGTGATCATATTTGCAGTTTGATTATTGATGGAGGAAGTTGCACCAATGTGGTGAGTAACTTTATTGTTGAGAGGCTGGGAATCAAGACTACTAAACACCCTAGTCTATATAAATTGTAGTGGCTGAATGATAGTGGTAAGACTAAGGTGAGTAAGCAAGCCTTGATTGGTTTTCGCATTGGTAAGTATGAGGATGAGGTGTTATGCGATATAGTGCCAATGCAAGTGTTTCATGTGTTGTTGGGGAGGCCATGGCAGTTTGATAGGAAGGTTTTTCATGATGGCTTTTCTAACAAGTATACGTTTGTTCACTAGGGAAAAAGCTTTAATCTTAAACTTTTAACACCTAAACAAGTGTATGAGGATCAGTTGCAGCTACAACAGTCTTTTGTGAAACATAAGGTGAGTGAAAAACAGAAGGAGAGTGAGATAGCAAAAGACAGTGAGAAAGAAAAGGAATACAAAAGTCGATCTCAAAAGGAAAAAGAGAGGAAGGCTGGAAAGAGTGTGAGAGACTAAGTTGAAGGGGGATCAACTTTGGTGGTGAGTGAAAAGGAGAGTGCAGCCTTGCAAAAGGAGAGTTGTGTGGCAAGAGCGAGTGTAGTGAGGAGAGCGTTAATGATGAAGCAACCTATGTTGTTGCTGGTTTTTAAGGAAACATGTTTAAATACGAACGAACTATCTAACTCTTTCCCTAGTGTGGTTGTGTCTATTGTGCAGGACTTTGAAGATGTCTTCCCTGAGGAGATTCTAAAGGGATTACCACCTATTCGTGGTTTTGAGCACCAAATTGACCTTGTACCCGGAGCATCGATTCCAAACAAGCCAGCTTATAGGAGCAATCCAGAGGAGATAAAGGAACTCCAAAGGCAGGTCGATGAATTAATGGAGAAGGGGTACGTGAGAGAAAGCATGAGTCCATGTGCAATGCCTGTGATTTTGGTGCCTAAGAAGGATGGGTCATGGAGAATGTGTGTTGGCTGCTGCGCCATCAACAACATCACGGTAAAGTATCGTCATCCCATTCCTCGCTTAGATGACATGTTAGATGAGTTACATGGGTCTAGTGTCTTTTCCAAAATTGACCTAAAAAGTGGATATCACCAAATTAGAATGAAAGAAGGTGATGAATGGAAAACCGCATTCAAAACGAAATATGGATTGTATGAGTGGTTAGTAATGTCTTTTGGTTTAACCAACGCACCTAGTACTTTTATGAGACTTATGAACCATGTTTTGAGGACTTTTATTGGCAAATTTGTGGTTGTCTATTTTGATGATATCCTCATTTACAGCAAGAGTTTAGAAGACCATATATCTCACTTGAGAGATGTTTTAGAAGTGCTTCAAAAGGAGCAATTATATGCTAACCTCAAGAAATGCACTTTTTTCATAGACAAACTTGTGTTTCTTGGTTTTGTTGTTAGTGCACAGGGGATACAGGTTGATGAAGAAAAGATTCGTGCGATCCAAGAATGGCCTAGTCCAACTACTGTAAGTAATGTGCGGAGTTTCCATGGACTAGCAAGCTTTTATAGGAGATTTGTGAAGGATTTCAGCACCATTGCAGCACCACTTACTGAGGTAATTAAGAAGAACGTGGGGTTCAGATGGGAAGAGCAACAAGAGAAGGCCTTTCAGACGCTTAAAAATAAGTTGACTCAGGTGCCATTACTTACTTTACCTAACTTTGCTAAAACGCTTGAAATTGAGTGTGATGCTTCAGGATTGGGTATTGGAGCAGTGCTTATGTAGGAGAGAAGACCAATTGCATTTTTTAGCAAGAAGCTAAGTGGGGCAACCTTGAACTACCCTACTTATGACAAGGAGTTACATGCACTGGTTCGAGCACTGGAGACTTGGCAACACTATCTTTGGCCAAAAGAGTTTGTGATCCACACTGATCATGAATCCTTGAAGTACTTGAAGGGGCAACATAAGTTGAACAAAAGGCATGCTCGTTGGGTGGAGTTCATCGAAACATTTCTGATGGGTGTCGAATCCAACAAAAATAAAACCTACTCCTAGATAATTATATGATTTGCATATAGTGGTGAGTAGGGTCAAATCCACAGAGATTGGTTAAATTTATTTCTATTCAAGGAGAATAAAAAGGAAAAGGAAAATGGGGGGGGGGGGGGGGGGGAGTTTGTTTGTGAATCAAATAAAGTTAAAACAAGATAAGAAAATTGAATATTGATAAAAGCCTAGCCAAAGGAATCAAGATAGTTTAATTCTAGGAATTGATCATCGATGCAAATGTTTTCTATTCTTACTTCTAGATAAACTGGTTATGGTTATTAACAAGCTCTAACAACCTATCTCTCCGTACTTCCTCGATAACCAAGAGAAGCTCTTTGATTATTTCTCTTATCGATTAGACAACCTCTGACAAGCGCTTAGGATTTAATCTACCAATAACATTAAAAACTAGAGAGACCACCAATTCATGCCAGTAGATTATAAGATAACCTATTTAAACATGATCATACACCTCCATAACATGAATTCGATCATCTCTTTTATAACCAAACATGTTATTGTGTCACTAAGACTAGAACAATCAAACAATTACGGATTTGACGTGCTAGTTGACAATATATTAACTTGCTAATTGAGTAGAAGAGCTCTAATTCATACCAATCAACAAAGATAATAATGACAAAACGATCAGAAGATATACGAATATCCAAAACAAAGAATAGAATAAATACAAGTCAATTAGACCTCACAATTCGTGGAGAATTAAACATCTATGACCCTTTGGCTAGAAAAGTAGCTTAGCTACTTATGTTCATCAACAAAATGAAAAATAAAAATAAAAACATAACAAGCCGTGCCTTCATCTGTGCATAATCTACAATTCTTCATCCATGTCCAGTGTGTGCCACGGCTTCAACCACGGCTAGATCTCAAGCCGTGCCATCCTCTGGTTGATGCTACACAATTTCTTCTCCTTGGCACGTCTAGCTTCCACCACGGTTCCAAGCACGGTTTCTCCTACGGCTTCCACCACGGTCGTGCCCTAAGCCGTGTCTCTCTCTTCCTCATGCAATGTATAGCACGGTTTACACCATGGCCATATCTTAAACCGTGCCTCCTTCTAAATAGATACATACCCATGTGCTTTCCTCCGGTGGTGTAAATCCTTGTCTTGATCCAAGTTGTAGATGACTTCTCTAATTTACTTGAATTAGCATCCTTGACTCCATTTAACCTGATTTATCACCATAATAGAATTAAGTATCATTTCCTTATGATTTCTATAAATTCAATAATAATTTAACACAATTTATACTATAAAGATTGAGTATAAAATGGCTCTATCAATTTCCATATGTCATCCACTATAAGCAAGGTAAAGAGAATGTCGTTGCTGATACACTTTCTACAAGGTATGCTCTTATCTCTACTCTTAGTTCTAGACTGCTTGGTTTTGAGCACATTAAGGAATTGTATGCTGCTGATCGAGATTTTTGTGAGGAGTATGTGCATTGTGAGAAGAGTGGGCATGGTAAATTTTATAAACATGAAGGATTCTTGTTTAGGGAGAGTAAACTATGCATTCCAATTTGTTCTTTAAGAGAATTACTAGTGAGGGAGTCTCATGGAGGAGGTTTAATGGGACATTTTGGAGTAGCTAAAACCTTAGGGGTATTGCAGGAACACTTCTATTAGCCTCACATGAAATGAGATGTTGAGAGGATTTATGAGTGATGTGTCACGTGTAAGCAAGCAAAATCTAGAGTCCAACCTCAAGGGCTTTATACCCCACTTCCCATTCCTCATGAGCCTTGGGTAAATATTTCCATGGATTTTGTGTTAGGATTACCCAGGTCTAGACATGGTCGAGATTCTATTTTTGTAGTTGTGGATAGATTCTCTAAGATGACACATTTCATTCCTTGTCACAAAACAGATGATGCTTGCAATATTGCCAATTTGTTCTTTAGGGAAGTTTTTGAGATTACATGGTATGCCTAGAACAATCGTATCAGATAGAGATGTTAAGTTCTTGAGCTACTTTTGGAAGACCTTGTGGGCTAAGTTAGGAACTAAGTTATTGTTCTCTACTACTTGTCATCCACAGACTGATGGTTAAACTGAGGTAGTAAATCGAACTTTATCTACTTTGTTGAGGGCTGTCATTAAAAAGAACATTAAAAGTTGGGAGGATTGTTTGCCGCATGTTGAATTTGCCTATAATCATACAATGCATTCTGCTACTAAGTTTACTCCTTTTGAAATTGTGTATGGTTTTAATCCACTAACTCCTTTGGATTTATCACCTTTGCCTATTTCTAAGTATGTTAATCTAGATGGCAAGAAGAAAGCAAAATTTGTTAAACAGATCCATGAGAAGGCAAGGCTAAACATTGAGCAAAGAACAGAGCCGTATGTGAAACAAGCCAACAAGGGTCGTCGACAAGCTGTTTTTGAACCTAGAGACTGGGTTTGGGTTCACATGCGCAAAGAGCGGTTTCCTGTGCAGCGTCCATCTAAACTACTTCCTAGAGGCGATGGACCATTTCAAATTCTTGAGCGCATCAATGATAATGCATACAAGATAGACTTACCAGGTGAGTATCAAGTAAGTTCCACATTTAATGTTACTGATCTGAGTCCTTTTGATGCAAGCGATGATTTGAGGACAAATCCTTTTCAAGAGGAGGGGAATGATGAGATCCATGATGGGAGCCAAGATAGAAGATGGAATGTGGATCCTCTTGAAGTGCCACCTAAACCGATCACAAGAAATCGAGCGAAACGATTCAAGGAAGCACTTAACAGGTTGATAAAGGATGTCCACAAAGCCGAAAAAGATTGGAGCAATCATGAAGTTGGAAAGGATTGGAACAACCATGGGAATGCCCTTGCTCTTATACAAGTCATAACGAATATGGGATGAAGAGGGCATGTCTTTACAAGGCACGGCCGTGTAGGAGTCTGAAGGTTACACAAAATCATATACGGTCATATACACGGCTAAAAGACACGGCCGTGTATGGTGTCAAGAAAATCCATAGAAAGATACACGTTTAGAAGTACACGGTTGTGTATATCTTCAACACCGGCTCAAGGCCGGCTCCAAGGCCGCCGGCCTTCATGTTTTGTTTTGTTGATTTTTCACAACTTATTGAAGTGATGTCGTTTTGGGGCCTTATTGTACGAATTGTAAACCCTAATATAAAGCTCCTAGGGTTTAGAACATATAATATTGAAGTTTGAGAAAAAACTTTTGAGAGAATTCCTCTCTTGGTTTTTTAAAGAACTAATCTAGAACTTATCAGATTTTATTTCCGTAGCGTTCATCCCGACTTATTAATCGGTCTTTCATCCCAATTGTGGCGTCTTCATATTATACTAAGGTTCTTGTCTCGCTTATAGACAACGGGTCGCGGTTTCCACTTGAGTGTGTTTGGCATCTTAGGTAGCGAATTCCAAACGTATTGGTATTGGGTTTCGTCACACTTTGACGTGGTTCGTATCAGTTAGGAATCTGAGCAAACCGATTTCGTATCAATTTGAAGTATTCAATGATGCATCAAATCAAGGTTTAAGGTATGTGCTTATGCAAAATGGGAGAGTCATTGCATATGCCTCCTACTAGTTGAAATAATATGAGAAGAATTACCCTACCCATGACCTAAAATTAGCTGCTGTGATCTTAGCATTGAAATTTTGGAGACACTATCTTTATGGGGAGAAGTGTAAAATCTTTACAGATCATAAAAGTTGGAAGTATCTGTTTACCTAGAAAGAGTTGAATATGAGGTAAAGAAGGTGGTTGGAACTGATAAATGATTATGTTGTGGAAATTCATTATCACCCTGGAAAAGCAAATGTGGTTGCAGATGTGTTAAGTAGGAAGAAACACATAAATATTGCAAGATTAATCACATCTCAGGAGAAGATATTATAAGATATGGATAAGCTGAAATTGGAAGTGGTGACACGAGAAGTAGGAAATAGGTTGGCTACACTTAGTATCTAACCTAATCTTATCGATTAGATTAAAACTGCTCAAATGGAAGATCTTAAAATTTAGAAGATAAGGAACAAATTAGAATGGGGTAAAGCCACAAAATTTGTGTTAAACAATTAAGGGGCAGTCAAGTATGGTAACAAATGGTGTGCTCTAAATAACACAGAATTAAAGAATAAGATTACGAAGAAAGCCCATTACTTAGGACACACAGTACAACTAGGATGCACCAAGATGTACAAAGATCTCAAGAACACTTACTAGCAGAAAAATATGAAACGGGAGATAGCTAAATATGTATCTAGGTGTCTCACCTATCAACAAATAAGGATTGAACACTAAAGACCAGTTGGTGAGTTACAACCTTTTCTTGTACTTAAATGAAAGTGGGAACATGTAACTATGGAATTTGAGTGGTAGTAGACAAATTAACTAAGTCCACACATTTCTTACCAATTAAGGTGGAATAAAGACTAGAAAAGCTTGCTCAATTATATATTAAAGAGATTGTCAAATTACATGGGGCACCAACTATGATTAACTCTGATAGGGATACTTAGTTTGTAAGCAAATTCTGGAAAAGTCTACATTAAGCTCTCGGAATGAAACTCTAATTTAGTACAGGAAATAGATGTAGCACTATCAAATAATATATAACCATTGCAAGCGTATACTTAAAGCATACCTATAGTGGTGTCTGTGTTTGGAATGCCATGGTGCTGTTGCTACTGAATAGTAAATACTTTAGTCGAAACCCATTGTCTAAGGCCTCTTGCTTGTGGTCTACTAACCTATCCTTTCGCTGGAGGTTTTACTACTTGTGGAGCTGAGGTTGCCTGATTTCTTGTTTGCCCTTAAGGACAGTTAATTGCCTTGTGTTCTCTTTGTTTACATACATGGTAGAATACTAGGGGAACTAATCTCTTGTTGTGGTGTCTGATAATGTGCCATATCTTTCCATAGGAGAAGCATATGCCCTTTAGCCATCTACATTCCCTTAGTTCATGAGGTCTATAGCACCTAGTGCATCTGATAATAGGTGTTGCTACTGGAAGTGATGAAGACATTGGTATAATCTATAAATGAGGGGCAGCAGTACTCTATGATCTGTTCTAGAACATGTGGGGTATCTTACCCTATCCCACTCGAAGCAGTTCTCTTCCCTAAAGCTATCCTTACTCTACGACTCCTTTGTTCTTCTATCCTTTTCCTACTTTATTCCAGGTATTTGACCTTATCAACCACTTCAACATATATGTTTAGTTAAAAGGCCCTAACCTTATGTTAGAGATTTAGCTTTAATCCCTTAAAAAGTCTTCTAGCCTTGGATCTATCATCAATATGGACATTCTCGGGTAGGAACTGAATTAAGATATTCAATTTCACCTTATACTCTTCTACTGTCCCATTCCCTTGGTCATAGTTGTAATAGTCATTCTCCATTCTATCTTTGGTGCTACTAGGGATGTAACTCTGATAAAAAAGTTCCTTGAACACTATCCATTTAATACACTCCCTTACCACTTTGAAACTAACACCTACAATTTTACTACAATTCCCTTCAGCATAAATGCAACATAATTAACCTTTCTATTTTCAAGTATCTGAAAAACAACAAATGTCTTTTCCATCTCCTACACTTAATCCTTAGCCTTAATCGGGTCATCTATCTTAAGGTTAAATTCCTTTGCCACCTTAATGAATCTGTCAACACTAATTGGCTCATTTGCATTTTTGTTCCATGGGACATGGTGCACTTGATGTTGCTATGTCAACAACTCCACTAGGTTGTTCACAATCTACAATAGTTAGGTAATCTATTTTACCATCTGACCTTGTCCCCCTTGTGGCTATTTACCTTAGATATTCTCCTCATTTAGGTTATCACATCAAACACCCCTTCTTAAGCCTAATCCAATGATTCTTTTGAAAGGCATTCTGTTTGAAAAGAGACAACTGGATAGACTTAAAAGTTAGTGTTAGTTAATATTAGTGTCATTATGTGTTGGCATATATACATATATACCCTTATATATAATTGCATACTCATATATATAAATAACTTAGCAATTAAAATAATAACAATACAGTAAAATAAAGTACTTAATAAAATAATCACCTCATAATTTCCCCCACTCTCTTTATATCTCACTGTCCCATAGATCTAATGTTTAATTCCTTTGACGATCACATCTTATTTTCTACTATTTGAAACTTATACCTAATTATCATCACTTAGTTTTTAAGGATTATCAAGCTGTGCTCTATATATCAAAACCTAAGCTCTTAAAGATCATTAACTTATGCTCTATACATCAAAACCTAAGTTCCTAAAGATCATCAACCTATGCTTTATAGATAAAAACCTAAGCTTTTAAGTCTTGAGGATCATTAACCCATGCTTCAATACCATTTGAGCTGTAACGCCTTGAAACTCGAGAGTGCTACTGTTTGCCACGTGTCTTTATTGGATAAGGACATGTTAAGACTCTTAATTCTACTTTGATACCATTTAATCTTGTAATTCCTATAAACCACAATCATATATATCTAATACTTCTAACATCATACAAATACATCCCACATCAACTTTCAACTCTTAGAGAAAATACTCTTAATACATCAATCTAAATCAATTAAAATATTTAAATATTCTAATTCTAAAAAGTCTTAAATTTAATAATAAGTCTCAATACAATTCCTATGCTTCAGTTTATCAGTCCTTAATTAATCTCCATAATAATAATGGAAATCTTCCTCCTTCCTCTCCTGTACATTCAAACCTAACTCCTCTTCATGAGCAGCATATTCCTCTGTACCTACATCTAAAAAAAATATGCCCAAGGAGTAAGCTAACGCCTAATATGTATAATAGCAAACTCAAACACATACACATGATCAGACATGAAATAATTTACATACATTTATGCAAATACAAAGCATCATACAAGTTCTTGCTTTACTTAAGTCCACACAACAACAATGGGATACTCATGATCCTATCAAACACACTTAAAAGCTTAATCCTTAACTTGATGTTGGGAATTTCCACTATGAGTCTTAACACCCATGAGTCTTTAAACTAGAAACCTTAAATCTTATCCAACCTAGATCATTTCCAAACACGACTCCACTAAAAACAATGTTACACAAAGATCATTAGGATGCCCTTAGCATTTGCTACTATAGACCCCCTAAGTCGAGCCAAGCACATATAACAAGCACTTAATCACATAAACCAATTCATCCAACTTAATCCAATTTAATGCTAACTTGACAAGTATAAGAAACAAAAACAGTTACACATACCTAGAGTTTTAGTCTTAAATGCATATGGTCTTAAGCTTTAAGCTATCTGAAATCTATCAAACACTAGTAATTTGATCTTAGTACTAATCTAAGAATAATATAAGTTTCTCAATTCTCTTCACTTAACCATTATATGATTCCTTCTCTTACGCTACATGAGTTTTTGAGGTTACATTATGTGTTTAGGTTGCACGGAAGTTCATTTAGTTGGAAAATAAATCAAGTAGTGGAATATTTCTAGGTATATGGTCATGCTTTAGATTATGTACTTTGGCACGATTGGGATACACAGTTGTGTATAGTGGCCATGTATCTTTCTATGTGTTTTGCATTTTTATTATGCCCAAACACATGGTCATATAGAGTGGCCATGTATCTTTCTATGGATTTTGTCATTTTTTGGCACGCCCAGATACATGATCATGTAGTTAGCCATATACCTTTCTATGGATTTCCATAATTTGACGTGCCCAGGTACATAAGCATGTACTTTAACCATGTACCTTTTTGTACACAATGTGTGTTTCGGCACAAGCAAGTACATGGGCATATACTTGATCGTATACCATGCTATTCTTCAAAAAACCTATTTCCATTTTCAATTCATTCCTAATTCTAAATTCTTTGATCGTAAAACCAATTGGATCTTAAAATTTTTCATTTCTAATGAGCTATGTAGGTTAGTATACTTGCAAATTCTTGATTTAGATCCCTGATGGAGGGGATACAAGAAGCGATCATACGGTTGGGAGCACGGGTTCTGCGCACGGCCAGAAACACGGCCGTGTCTTGAGCAAGGGTATCAAACTGCAAGATCTCACAGTGTCTAACACGGCTTGAAGCACGGCCGTGTCTCGAGCAAGGATATCAAACCACAAGATCACACAGTGTCTAACACGGCCTGAAGCATGGCCGTGTCTCGAGTAGGGGTATTGAACAGCTAATCCCCACAGTGCCTAACATGGCTTGAAGCACGGCCGTGTCTCAACCAGGGGCATCGAATAACAAATGTCACAGAGTCCAACACGGGTCGAAGAACGGCCGTGCCTTAGACCGTGTACGCGCAGATTCGTCTTTTCCTTTTTATAATTTTAGGAGAGTATATAAACCTTTTTGTAGTGATGTTAGGGTTATGTCTTATTTTATTCTTGAAATACATCTCGTGAGAGACTTCTCGTTTTTAGTGGTTGTGCGCAACCATTGTTTGTTTGAGAGATTCATTCGTTGAGTGATTCTCTAAGCTTTCTACGCTAACTCGCTGCGTCAGTTGGTATCAGAGCAAGGAAAATTTCCTGTGGAGATGTCAGGTGACGGAAGTTTAGGAGGCGGTCACGTTTCGGACGTTGCTCGGGATGTGGAAACTCTGCGAACCGAAGTGCAGGCTCAAAGGGTAGTGTTGGATACCATGGATCAGAGACTCCGACGCTTCGAACAATGTTTTGATGATCTGGTGGAGCGTTTTGACGCAATGGGAACCAATACAAACAGGGATAGAGACGTTAGGGGAGTACGACCCGGGGCAAACCCTGCTCTTGGCGTTCCGATCAACAGACCTATCGCTGCGAATCGAAGAGTCCAAGAGTATGATGTGGATTCTGAGGAGGAAGATGATTAGCTGGCCGGAAACCCGCAACCACAGTGGAGAGGATACGGTGGAGGTGGTTATGGCCGGAATCGCCAGGGCTACGATCAAGGAGACACCAGCGAATTCAAATTAAAGGTAGATATACCTTCTTTTAACGGTAATTTGAACATCGAGGATTTAATAGATTGGCTGGCAGAAGTAGATCGTTTCTTTGATTATATGGAGGTGCCGGAGAATCGTAGGGTGAGGTTAGTGGCATGTAGATTGAAAGGAGGGGCTTCGGCCTGGTGGGAGAGATTGCAGAATAGGCGATATAGAGAAGGAAAGCAACCGGTGCAGACGTGGTATAGAATGAAGCAATTGATCCAAAGGGATTTCCTACCTCCTGACTACGAACAAATATTGTTCCAACAATACCAGAAGTGTAGACAAGGCCCGAGAACAGTGTATGAATATACGGCGGAGTTCATGAGGTTAGCTGAGAGAAATGACCTTAGGGAAAGTGAAGGACAGTAGGTGGCTAGATACCTGGATGGACTGAGGCTGCAAATTAAGGAGAAGATAGGGGTTCATGTTTTGCGCAACGTCAATGAGGTGAAAAACATGGCCCTTCGAGCAGAGATGATGCTACAAGAAAAGACCAGTAGGTTTGATGGAGGTAACCGAAGGTTTAAGAACAAAGGATTCAGTACTGTAGGTACGGATAGAGGGAAGGCTGTCCTGGAAGCTCCAGGCGAAAGCAATGAGAAGAGAGAAGAAAGGGGAACAAGTAGGAGACCAATGGAAAATAGGGAAGCACCTAAGCAAAACAATCCCTATGCTAAACCAGTTATGGGAAAGTGCTATAGGTGCAACTAACCGGGTCATCATTCCAATGAGTGCCCTAGTAGGAGACCAATTAATGTTATTAATAGATAGGAGGATGAGGAGGTGTGCTGTGAACCGAATGGAGGGGATGAGCTTTATAGTGATGATGGTTATGGAGATGATGAGGAAACATATGTCATTAGGAAGTTGATGTTGTCACCGAAGTGTGATGAGAAGTCCCAAAGACATCAGTTGTTCCGGACTAGATGCACTGTTGATGGTAGGGTGTTTGACTTGATAGTGGATAGCGGGAGTTGCGAGAATATCATTGGTAGGGAAACGGAGAAAGTATTGAATTTGACGATTGAAAAACACCCGAATCCATATACCATTGGGTGGATTAAAGCGGCTGAGAAAATAGAAGTCACCGAGCGATGCAGAGTACCTTTCTCTATAGGGAAGTATAGAGATGAGGTCTATTGTGATGTTGTAGACATGGACGCATGCCACCTTCTGTTTGGGAGACCTTGGCAATTTGATGTTGATGCCAAACACGAAGGAAGGGAGAATGTTTACCGGTTAGAGAAGGATGGGGTAAAGTTCACTCTCCTACCTCTCAAAACATCTCATCGCCTTAAAACTTCTAAAACGGAGGGGCGTTCTTTCCTCACTATCACCCAATCTGAGAGGGAGATGGGGGAAGCAATTAAGGAGACGCATACAATCCATGCATTAGTTGTCCGACAGGTGATGTTTGTGGAGGAAGATCAGAGTAGTGACTAGGAGTTGCCAGATAGTGTGAAGGCGCTACTGGAGGAGTTTAGGGAAATAACATCTGAGGAGCTACCCGATGGATTACCTCTCATGAGGGATATCTAACATCATATTGATTTGATTCCAGGAGCTAGCCTACCTAATCTTCCACATTCTAGGATGAGCCCAAAGGAGACGGAAATATTGCAGGGAAAGGTGCAAGAACTATTCCAGAAGGGATTCATCAGGGAGAGCATGAGCCCTTGTGCAGTGCCTGCTTTGCTGACCCCAAAGAAAGATGGTAGTTGGCGCATGTGTGTCGACAGCAGAGCAATCAACAAAATTACCATCGACTATAAATTCCCGATAGCAAGGTTAGAAGACATGCTAGATTGCTTGAGTGGGGCCAAATTCTTTTCCAAGATCGATCTGAGAAGTGGTTACTATCAGATTCGGATCCGACCAGGAGATGAGTGGAAGACAGCCTTTAAAACTAAGGAAGGCCTATATGAATGGATGGTCATGCTTTTTGGCCTCAGTAACGCCCCAAGCACCTTCATGCGTATTATGAATCAGGTACTTAGACCCTTTTCTGCTCGGTTTGTCGTAGTTTACTTTGACGATATCCTGATCTATAGCAAAACTGAGAAGGAACACATCGATCATGTGAGGGAAGTGTTAAATGTTCTGAGGGAGAACAAGCTCTTTGTGAATCTCAAGAAGTGTGTATTCCTCTCTAGGAGATTGTTGTTTTTGGGTTTTGTCGTTAGTGGTGATGGAATTACTGTGGATGATGAGAAAGTAAAAGCTATTAGGGAATGGCCCATTCCCAACACCGTAAGTGCTTTGAGGAGTTTTTTGGGATTAGCGAGCTTCTATAGAAGGTTTATTCGTCACTTCAGCACCCTTGCTGCACCTATGACCGAGTGCCTAAAGAAAGGGAAGTTCCAGTGGAGTGATGAAGCTGAAAGTAGTTTCGGGCTGTTAAAAGAAAAGTTGTGCAATGCTCCAGTCCTTGCATTACCTGACTTTGATAAATTGTTTGAAGTCGATTGTGATGCAAGTGGGGTGGGAATAGGAGCGATGCTATCTCAGGAAAGGAAGCCCATTGCCTTTTTCAGCGAGAAGTTATGCGAGTCTAGGCGGAATTGGTCCACTTATGACAAAGAATTTTATTCGGTGGTGCGTGCTTTGAGGACCTGGGAGCATTACCTAGTGGGCAAGGAATTCGTGCTATACTCCGACTGTGATGCTCTTAAGCACTTGAATAATCAGACCAGGATTAGTAAGGACATGCATGCATGGTGGATTCAATTCTTACAGAAGTTCCCGTTTAAACTTAAACATAAATCGGGAGTCTACAACAAAGTCGCAGATGCTTTGAGTAGGCGAGCCAGTTTGTTGGTGACACTTCACATTGAAGTGGTGGGATTTGAGCATATGAAAGATCTATACGTAAGTGATAACGATTTTAAGGATGCGTGGGCGTTGTGTCGGGACAAACAACCTAGCAGTGATTTCCATATTTATGATGGGTTCCTCATGAAAGGAAATTAGCTTTGTATTCCAGAGTCTTCTCTGAGGGAGAAGCTGATCCGTGATTTGCATGGTGGTGGATTGGCAGGTCATCTGGGCAGAGACAAGACCATTGCAGTAGTCAGCACTCGATACCACTGGCCACAATTGAGGCGTGACGCTGGGAGGATTGTGCAACGATGTTATATATGCCAGACCTCTAAGGGTCAGGCCCAAAACACGGGCCTCTACACCCCACTCCCCGTTCCTGAGAACATATGGGAGGATTTGTCCATGGATTTTGTCCTGGGATTGCCCCGTACCCAACGGGGTGTTGATTCCGTTTTTGTTGTGGTTGACAGGTTCTCTAAGATGGCACATTTTATCCCATGTCGGAAGGTTGCTGATGCTCAGGTCATTGCCAAGTTGTTCTTCAAAGAAGTGGTACGCCTCCATGGGGTGCCTAAATCTATTACTTCAGATCGGGATAGCAAATTCCTGAGTCATTTCTGGCGAACCTTGTGGATGTTGTTTGACTCCTCACTGAACTATAGCAGCACGACTCATCCACAGATGGATGGCCAGACAGAAGCTACAAATCGTACTTTGGGCAATCTAATTAGAAGTATTTACGGTGAGAAGCCCAAGCAATGGGATGTGGCATTAGCTCAGGCAGAGTTTGCTTATAACAGTGCCGTTCATAGGACAACAGGCAAGTCTCCATTCTCTATTGTCTATACCAATACTCCTAACCATGCTGTGGATTTGATCAAGCTTCCAAGGGATATGGCGTCTCACACAGCAGCTAAAAACCTAGCAGATAGTTGGCAGCAGGTTACATCTGAGGTGCAGGCGAAAATTGAACAATCTAATGCTAAGTACAAAGCTGCAGCTGACAAGCATCGCCGGCGACAAGTGTTTTCAGTGGGTGATCAGGTTATGGTATTCTTATGCAAGGAACGGTTTCCTGTTGGCAAATACAGCAAGCTTCAACCTAAAAAGTATGCTCCGTATAAGATCGTGCAGGCAATCAATGATAATGCTTATGTGGTCGGTTTACCAAACACCATGGGCATTTCCAGGACATTCAATGTCGCTGATATCTTTCCCTTTTTCCCTGACGATGTGGCATTATATCCTACAGAGAACTCGGGCTCGAGTTCTTCTCTGGTGGGAGAGAATGATGGAGGGGATACAAGAAGCGATCATACGGTTGGGAGCACGGGTTCTGCGCACGGCCGGAAACACGGCCGTGTCTCGAGCAAGGGTATCAAACCGCAAGATCTCATAGTGTCTAACACGGCTTCAAGCACGGCTATGTCTCGAGCAAGGATATCAAACCACAAGATCTCACAGTGTCTAACACGGTCTGAAGCACGGCCGTATCTCGAGTAGGGGTATTGAACAGCTAATCCCCACAGTGCCTAACACGGCCTAAAGCACGGCCGTGTCTCAACCAGGGGCATCGAATAACAAATGTCATAGAGTCCAACACGGGTCGAAGCACGACCGTACCTTAGACCGTATACGCGCAGATTCGTCTTTTCCTTTTTATAATTTTAGGAGAGTATATAAACCTTTTTGTAATGATGTTAGGGTTACGTCTTATTTTATTCTTGAAATACATCTCGTGAGAGACTTCTCGTTTTTAGTGGTTGTGCGCAACCATTGTTTGTTTGAGAGATTCATTCGTTGAGTGATTCTCTAAGCTTTCTACGCTAACTCGTTGCGTCAATCCCTTAATTGCTTGATTTCCTTACTTGTTCAACCCCGTCTCTTGAATTAGATTCTATCATTCATAACATAGTACTTGCATGAATTCTCAATTCCATAACTATCAATACTAATTCTATCATTAAAGCCCTTACCCAGTTTAATCAATTTAACCCTTGTTGTTGTTTGCTAAGTCACCTTAATGTTCTCTAAAGAGTATCACTTGTCTATCACTATGAAAAGGTAAAGAGAGGAGCGCTAGGTCAAACTGGGGTATATATACCCTATCCATGAAATGACCAATTTACCTCTCATATTTTATAAAATTCCCACTTTTGTCCTTAACTCTATTTTATAATAAATATTAAATAAACATATATTTTTTCTGAGTGATTACATTAATTTATAAAACAATAACATTTTAAATAATTATTGAATGAGTTCGAACTTTAGAGCCTTAGGAAAATATATATAGATGGCTAAATAGAAAACTAGTACCTTAAAAAACCCATATATAGGAAGAGATCATTATGCAATTTCACAGTCTTTAGTGGTGGAAAATACTTAGATTTTTCTGCCATTTGCTCTCATTTAGTGATTGAACCCTTAGGAAGAGAATTCATTTAATGTTCAAATCTATTTCTTAATGGAAAAGGGAAAAGTCGTAACCTAATGGCGTCATCTATGGCCCCATTGATTCTAAAGGTGTCATAGATTTCCAAAAAGTTGGCAATGTGTGCATTTGGATTATCTTGCAACCTATCAAATTAAATGAATTGTTGAACCATGTAAGTAATATTGGGTTTAATTTAAAAGTTGCTTGCTACAATTGTAGGCCTAACAACACTTGAATTAGCCTTGGTAAGTGATAGTCTTGTGTAGTCAAACATCGCTCTCTCATCTTACTCGTTGGCCATGTTGATTGATTGATTATCATTCGAGTCTTGAGCCAAAACTTGATATCGTTGACTTGCTCTATGGTGTCCCCTAAGCATAAACAATAGAGGAAAATCCAAAACTATAAAAATTAAAGATTAATGAAAAGTAGTAATAAAAGAAATAATGATTAAATTAACAAGATATAGGTGTTTTTAATATCTTAATCCCTAGCAATGATGCCAAAAACTTGATATAAGGGTCTATACTTCTACTTTAGACTTGTAAGCAAATACACCTATCAATTTTATAATATAGTGGATAAATATATCAAGTGTCGATCCCATAGGGATTACAACTATTAGTAATAACCCTTTTTCTTATTAGTAAATTAACAAAATTAAGTAAATGAATAAAATCAACAAAAAATAAAGTAAGGAAAGTAATAATCATTAAGAATTTACCCAGATATTGAATCTCCCTAGAATTATTAATGTAATTAACCAATTATTATTCAAATTTCTTATTATATTCTTGAATTGTGGGAATTCTTAAAGTAAACTAATAGGTTTCTCAAGTCATATTAATTCCTAATTCTAAGTTGATTATTTGGATTCTCTTTCTAATTAAAACCCTTATAATTGCATTACATTCAATCTATGAATTCCGTTATTAGGTGTCTTATCTCTAAGGTTGCGTGCAACTCGTTTCAATTATACTAAATCTATTCTAATATAGGATCTATCGATCTCTATATAAGAAATCGAATTCCAAATTAATACATCAACAATATTAAATTGAAAACAATTAAAAACACTTAATTGAATCATAAGAATGACAAATAATAAATTGAATAATAAATTAGAAATTTTATAAATTCATTTTAGGGTTCATCATACTCAAGCACAAAGGGGAAATTAAGCTAGCAGCATGTTAAATCTAAAAGCAGTAATAATAAAAGAGTGCACAAATAAAAGCATTAAAAATAAAATATAAAATTCTCTACTCTACTCTAATCTATCTTCTAATTTTCTATTCTAATCTATCTCTAATCTCTAATCTAATCTTCTATAATTCACTATTCTTTAAACTATCTTTTAATACTCTATAATCTATCTTCTCGTCTCTAAATTGATCGTTTTCTATTGTGTACTCGTCTTTATATAGATGTATGCTAGTGGCAAAGTTACATTTTGGCTCAACACGGGCATGCTTTCTTCCCATGCTTCGATCTATCCAAATTTTAGCCTTTGACATGCCCACCAACATAAGTATGTCCATGTCCGTGTCGATCTGCATGCTGAGTTACATGCCTCTTTACATGGTTGCTCTTAGTTGTTTTGCACAGTTGCTTGAGTGGTTAGACATGGTTGTGCTCTTCCATGTGTTGAACTTCTCATCTTGTAAAATTTGATATTTTTTTTCAACTTTCATATAATTCTTCTATTAAATCATAAAGTGTATTTTAAGGATCTTAAATTAAATTAAAAAGTGATGAAGTGCAATATCTATACATAATGTAAAAGAATTAAATAAAAGTTTAGTATAATTGCTATGAATAATAAGTATTTTATAACACTTATCAAGCACTTAATGGACCTATCACTTAAATGAATGCTCATATGTGTTGGTTAAGGTTTCTCTAATCCTAACTTTTTGAATATATGATGTGATAATAGATTTATTCTAGTACCTAAAATAGCTAGAGCATCAATTAAGGATAAATTACCTATCAAACATGGTAAAGTAAAACTCCTTAATTCTTTTAATTGCTTCGATAATGTGTTTTGTAGGATGGCAAAGCATTCCTCATTGGGGGTGACTGTGGAGACTTCTTCCAGTTTCTTTTTGTTGGAAAGTAAGTCCTTCAAAAACTTTACATAATTGGACATTTATGTTAAAGCCTCAACAAAAGGTAAATTTATGTGTTGTTTGAAAAGTTTCAAAAACTTACTATATTGCTCCTCTAAGCATTCTTTCTTCCATCAAGTTGGGTAAGGGATTTTTGGAACATACTCTCTGACTTTAGGGGGCTACTCCTTTTCCTTTGGCTTTTTACCTTCTCCTTTTGTTTGTTCTTCTCCTTTAGCCATTAAGATGATTGCCTTAACTTGTTCCCTAAGGTTAGGTTCTGTGTTTCCAAGCAGTGTTCCCGGGGTCTTTTTGAAAGCATCTTTGCAATCTACCCAACTTGATTTTCAAGATTCCGAATTGAAGCTTCTTGATTCCTTAATGATGCTTCTGTAGATTAGAATTGTGTTTCAGTGATTTAGATAAACTTTGTCATCAAATCTTCTAAGTTTGGCTTCTTTTCCAATGGGTGATGTGCTTGTTGGAATCTAGGTAGACCATTCCTTTGTTGATTCCCCTAAGAAAAGTTGGGATGATTTCTTAAACCCGGATTATAAGTGTTATTGTAGGGATTGTTATGTTGCATATTTGGGGAGTCCTACAAAATTAACATATTTATTAAAATAAAAAACAAACTCTAACTAACATGGTTGCTATGCCATAGATATCTCGTCAATCTTCTTGCTTAGTGCTTTAACCTGTGCTACTAAAGTAGCAATAGTGTCGACATCATATACTCTTGCTAATTTTGGTTATCTGGCTTGTGTTACATTTCATTGGTAGCTATTTATGGCCATATTTTCTATTAAGTTCTGGGCCTGTAGCAGTTTTATTATTCAAAGTCCCTCTAGCGGCTGCATCTATCATCTGCCTAGTAGTTTGATTAAGTCCTCTATAGAAAGTCTGAATTTGCATCCACAATGGAAGACCATGATGTAGGCATCTCCTTAGTAGATCTTTATATCTTTCCCATGTATGATATAGAATCTTAGACACTATTTGAGCATAGGAAGAGGTATTGTTCCATAATTTCGTAGTCTTCGTTGTTGGAAAATACTTAGGAGGAAATTATTCTACCATCTGTTCCCATGTAGCGATTGAACCCCTAGGAAGAGAATTCAACCATTGTTTAGATCTATTGTTTAGGGGGGAAAGGAAAAGTTGTAACCTAATGGCATCATCTATGGCCCCATTGATTTTGAAGGTGTCGTAGATTTCCAAAAAGTTGGTAATGTGTGCATTTGGATCTTTATCCTCCAACCTGTCAAATTGAACAAATTGTTGAACCATCTGAATAATGTTAGGTTTAATTTCAAAGTTATTAGCTACAATTGCAGACCTAACAACACTTTAATAAGCCCTGGTAAGTGACAGTCTTGCGTAATTAAACACCATTCTCTCATCTTGCTCATTGGCCATGTTGATTGATTGATTTTCGTCCAAGTCTTGAGCCAAAATTTGATTTCTTTGATTAGCTCTACGACGTCCCCTAAGCATAAACAATAGAAGAAAAACTGAAAAGATGGGAAACAGAGACTAATGAATAGTAAGTAATAAAGGAAATAATAATTAGATTAACAAGATATAGGTGTTCCTAATATCTTAATCTCCGACAATAGTGCCAAAAAGTTGATATCGAGTCTATCGTCTACTTTAGACCTATAGAAAAGTACATATATCGATTCTATAATACAATGAATAAAGATATCTAATGTCAATCCATAGGGATTACGATTACGAGTAATTATCCTTTTTCTTATTATCTAAACAGCAAAATTAAGTGAGTGAATAAAATCAACAATGAAGAAATTAAGGAAAATTATAATCATTAAAAGCGTAATAAAGTATTGAATCCTCATAGAATTACTAATGTAATTGACTAATTATTATTCAATTTTTTTATTATATTCTTGAATTATGGGAATTCCTAAATTGAATTAATAACTCTCTAGAGTCATACTAATTCCTAATTCTAAGTTAATTAATTGGAATCTCTTTTTAATTAAAACACTTAGATTTGCATTAAATTCGATCTATGAATTCCACTATTAAGTTTGACTATAATTCAGAAGATTTATGTTATCTTATCTTTAAGATTGCATACAACTCTTTCCAATTATGCTAGATCTATTCTAATATAAGATCTTTTGATTTCCATATAAGAAATCAAACTCCATCTAATATGTCGGCAATATTAAATTAAAAGTAATTGAAAACACATAATTGAATTACAATAATAATAAATACTTTATTGTATATTCATTTTAGGATTCATCATACCTGAGTATTAGGAAAAGTTAAGCCAACAACATGTTAAATTTAAAAGCAGTAGTGTAAAAAGAGGGCATAAATAAAAGTATTAAAACTAAAATCTAAAAATCTATTAATCCATTTTAATCTCTAATCTATCTTCTAATAATTGCCTAATCTATCCTTCTCTAAACTAATTTGAACTAATTGTCTCTTCTCTAGTGGATTTCATTTTTTATATAGGTGTCAGGTTCAACACAATCGCAATCACAGGCACAACACAGGCGTACCATCTTCCTGTGTTCAATCTATGCAAACTTTAGCTTGGACATGCCCACTAACACTGGTGTGTTCATGCCTGTGTTGCCCTTGCATGCAAAGTTACACGCCTCTTTGCACAGCTGCTCTTGGTTGTTTTGCTTTGTTTGGACACGATTGTGTGTTGGACTTTCTACTTTTACAAACTTTCATATAACTTTTCTATTAAATTATAAAGTATATTTTAAGATTTTGAAATTAAAATAAAAATTAATTAAGTGTAATATTTATATAAAATATAAAAAAATTAAATAAATAATTATTATAAATAATAAATATTTTATAACCCTTATCAAGATTTGAGGATCCACATCAAAGTTTTCTTGATTGGTAATTGTTTCATAACGCTGCTTTGATAACCGATAATTACTTGGTTCGATTGTCGAGATCTTAGACTAGCTCAGTGTATAAAACATATAAAACTCGTATGTCGCGGAATTGTTTGACGATGCTTTCCTTTGCCACTTTTGCGGTCAATTGTCGTGATTGACTTAAAGAACCTATTTTAAGATGTGACGGGCACAACAATTTCTTATGTCAACTTTATAAATACTAATGAAATCATACGTCCATGATCATATGACTTGGTCATCCCAATTCTCTCTCATAATTACCAAATCATTCGATAGGTATTGACAATAATTAATCACTAGTTAGCCATCCACAGCTGAAAAGGTGGGTGCCAAGCATCTTTGACTAATCAACTGACTATAATGATAGCTTAATAGACGTTGTATATTTCGACTATTATTTTTTAATGCAACAAGATAATGCTTAAATCATACTCCAAACAGTTTTTTTTTTTTTCAATCACGAATTTAGCAAAAGCAGTTTCAATTATTTCAAAACTGGCATATACTAAGAAATAATCAGTAAAACAATAATTTTATTTTAGATAAGAAAAACAATTGATTTTAACAGTTCGAATTATTTCAAATGTATCAAACATGTATGCGCGACGGTTTTGCTAATTGACTTTTTTTTATTATAGAGGATATTAGGATTTATATCAAGAAAATGAAACAGTATCTTTTATATATATACGTACGTACATATATTCTGTATTTACACTGCTTTTACGACTTCCAATTTGTAGTACCCAAAAATCCTTCCTCCGCCGAGTCCTCCCAAGTTCATACCAAAACTATATATAATTCGTGCTGTACACTTGCTTCATCCTCAAAACCTGATCCAATCATGTCTATTTAATCAATCATACACCACTTTCAAGCTATCATCTCGAACATGCCTCCACCGCTCTCTCCCCTCCCATTTCTCGTCTTCGTAATCTTCCTCGCATTTCCTCACTACACTTCTTCCTCCCTCCTCTCTCCATCCAAAGGCACCTCCCTCTCCGTCGAGAATCCAAACGACATCATCTCCTCACCAAACGGAACCTTCTCCGCCGGCTTCTTTCCTGTCGGCGAAAACGCATATGCCTTCGCCGTTTGGTTCAGCAAACCGACATGCAAATCCAACGATTGTACCCCAGTGTGGATGGCCAACCGTAACGTCCCCGTTAACGGAAAACGCTCTAAACTCTCCCTCCTTCCTAACGGCAACCTCGTACTCACTGATGCCGGCACGTTCACCGTTTGGTCATCCGACACTGTTTCATTCTCTCCTGTACAGTTAAAACTCAAGGAAAACGGAAATCTAGTCATGACGAATTCCAGTGATCATATCATATGGCAGAGTTTTGATACACCAACTGATACGTTACTTCCTACCCAAATTCTCACCAGGAGCACCGTCGTTGTTTCTTCACGAGGTAATGGGAATTACTCATCTGGATTTTATCGGTTTTACTTCGATAATGATAACACTCTTCGTTTACTATTTGACGGTCCTTCAATATCTGGTCTTTACTGGCCTTTTCCTTGGGAGATGAAGTATGCCTCCACCAGGTTTCTTTATAATTCTAGTAGAGTCGCAGTTCTTGATTCATTAGGTCATTTTACAAGTTCTGATCAGTTTGAGTTTTACGCGTCCGATTATGGGATTGTTGTTCAGAGAAGATTAACTGTTGATTCTGATGGAGTTATGAGGCTTTACAGTAGAAGTGGACAAGAGGGTAGTGATAATAATTGGACTGTTACTTGGCAATCTATTCCTATTTCCTGTTTTGTTTTTGGTGTCTGTGGGAACAATAGTTTGTGTAGTTATGATCCTTATAAGGGTAGGAGCTGTTCTTGTGTTCCTGGGTACAAGAGAGTTGATCCTAATGATTGGTCTTTCGGGTGTGAACCGAATTTTGAAACTGCGGATCTTTTTAATGTGAGCAATGCCCATTTTCTCAAATTTCTCTACAGTGATTTCTATGGTTATGATTATAGTCATACTTCTAATGTTACCTTAGAGAAGTGTAAGGAGTTGTGCTTGAATGAACGTAATTGCAAGGGGTTTCAGTATGATCTTGATTTCTCTGATGGAAAATATGAATGTTATTTGAAGATTGAGTTGTTAAACGGTCATAAACGACCGAGTTTCACTGGACAGTTTTATCTAAAAGTGCCGAAATCTGTTGGTTTTCGACAAGAGGTGTTGCAGAGAAGAACTCAATATTCACCTCCGGATTGTTCTGTTGCTAAAGATGGTGCTGTTGTGGTAAACCGAAATTATCCACGAAAGAAGGATGGTGCCGTTTTGAACTTCATGCTTTGGTTCACACTAGCAGTCGGTGGGATTGAAATTGTAACTGTGTTCTTTGTCTGGTTCTTTTTCTTTCGAAAACAGCGGGACATAACTGCGGCAAGCCAAAGCTACTTTCTTGCTGCTACCGGGTTCAGTAGATTCACCCATGATGAGCTCAAGAAAGCAACCAAAAATTTCAGTAAAGAAATCGGGAGAGGGGCAGGAGGGATTGTGTACAAAGGTGTGTTGACTGATGGCAGAGTAGCAGCAGTCAAGCTTTTGAATGATGCAACAACAGGGGAGGCTGATTTTCTAGCAGAAGTAAGCACAATTGGGAAGGTAAACCACATGAATTTGATAGAGATGTGGGGTTATTGTGCTGAGGGTAAGCACAGGCTTTTAGTGTACGAGTACATGGAACATGGGTCGTTAGCTGAGAACCTCTCTTCTCTAGAACTTGGTTGGAAGAGGAAATTTGATATTGCAGTTGGCACTGCGAAGGGGCTGGCTTATTTACATGAAGAGTGCTTGGAATGGGTCCTACATTGCGATGTGAAGCCTCAGAATATTCTCTTAGACTCCAATTACCAACCCAAGGTCGCTGATTTTGGGCTGTCCAAACTAATGGACAGAAGCAAAGGGAATTCAGACTTCTCTAGAATTCGTGGAACCCGAGGTTACATGGCTCCCGAGTGGGTTTCGAATCTGTCAATTACTTCAAAAGTAGATGTGTATAGCTATGGAATTGTTATGTTGGAGTTAGCCACAGGAATGAACCCAGCTAGCGGCGTTCATTTTTTGGAAGGTGGAGGAGTCACAAAGCACTTGGGGCTAGTTACTTGGGCAAGAAAGAAGATGCAAGGATCGGATAGAAAAGGTTTGGTATCAAAGTCGGGTATTGAAGAGATGGTTGATCCAGCATTGAACGGAAACTATGTTAGAAAAAGGATGGAAGTCCTGATTGAGGTGGCATTACAATGTGTGGAGGAAGATAAAGATGCCAGACCTACCATGAGCCAGGTAGTGGAAATGCTGCTGAAAGAGGAACGAGAGCGTGACTGCTGAGGATGTAGAGTCAAAGTGTGGGCATATATCTTCCATGGTCTGGGATATTACCCAACCGTGTTTTTCTCATATGTTGGAACTATATGTTGGGTGTTTTAATTTTTGGTATGTTTGATTCTACCTTTTCTTCTTCATTAGCTAAAATTGCTCAGTTCTATTAGATTGTCGATAATTTTACTTCTTTTGACACAGCGAGAAAAGCGTAAACTCGAGACCAATTCTAGGATTTGAACTCTAAAATAAATAAAGAGGAATCTGAATTTATTCTTCGATAAATTTCAATTGCGTATAATCGAAAACACGAAGAAACTCGTCTCTAAAAAGTGTGTATTGAATATTGAATAAGAGTTAACCCTAAAATGACCTAATAACTATTTATACTCATCAGTAAAACATGTAAAAAGGGAAATAAATATGTACACGTGAAAATAAATATAAGTATACACGTCTGTCATCTAGCATGTACACAGCCGTGCATTTAGGCCGTCTAAGCTTCTAGGAATATTTCTGACATAATACACGGTCGTGTCCCCTGGCCGTGTATGAAGATCGAGCATGTTTTTGGGAGAGATCCTGACAGAACACACGGCCGTGCCTCCTGGTCGTGTAAGAGGCCGTGTACGTTTTTGGGAATCATCCCGGTATATCACACGGCCGTGCCTTCTGGCCGTGAGTGCAACTATGTGTGTTTTTGGAAGCTCCCCGACGTTATACACGCCTGTACTTGTAATAGACACGCCTGTATCAACCCGTGTCAGCTACAATGTCCTCATCATTCTCTCCCACCAATGAAGAACTCAACCTCGAGTTCTCTTCTGGATATAGGGGTTCGTCATCCGCGTAGAATGGGGACAAGTCAGCTACACTGAAGATTTTTGAGATTTTCATGCTTTTCGGGAGCCCAACCACATAGGCATTGTCATTGATCTTAGCGACAATATTGTAGGGCCCATACTTCTTTGGTTGCCACTTGATATACGTGCCCACGGGAAAGCGTTCCTTCCTTAAGAACACCATCACTTGATCTCCCACTTCGAACAACTTCTTCCTTCAATGCTTGTCTGCGGCTTTCTTATACTGCTCATTAACCCTCTCAATTCGCTCTTTCACGTCAGATGCCACCGTGTGGTATTGTTCCACCAGGTGTTTAGCAGCAACATTGGTTTCAACACCCTTGGGCAAGGAAGCTAAATCCAAGACGTGAGAAGGCGCCTTAGTATAGACCACTAAAAAGGCGATTTCCCAGTAGTTATATGGATGGAATTGTTGTAAGCGAACTCGGCTTGAGAAAGTGCCAAGTCCCATTGTTTTGGCTTCTCTCCACAAATGCTTTGTATCAAATTTCCAAGGGTCCTGTTCGTCACCTCTATCTGTCCATCGGCTTGAGGGTGGGCTGTGCTGCTAAAGTTGAGGGAAGAATTGAACATGTACCATAGCGTCCTCTAGAAATGGCTAAGAAACTGGGTATCCCTATCAGAAGTGATTGACTTGGGAACCCCGTGCAACTTGACCACCTCCTTAAAGAATAGCTTGGCAACGCCTTGTGCATCAGCCGTCTTCCTGCAAGGAATGAAGTGAGCCATCTTGGAGAACCTGTCTACAACAACAAAAACAGTGTCAGCACCTCGTTGGATATGAGGCAAACCTAACACGAAGTCCATGGATAAATCCTCCCAAATATTCTCAGGTACTAGTAGTAGAGTGTACAGCCTAGTATTATGATAATGCCCTTTGGATGTCTAACAGATGTAACACCGTTGCATGATCCTCCCTACATCCCTTCTCAACTGAGGCCAATGGTATCTTGCAGCCACTGCTGCTAGTGTCTTGTTACGCCCCAGATGTCCGGCTAATCCCCCTCCATGTAGGTCTCTAATCAATTTCTCCCTCAATGAGGATTCGGGAATACAAAGTTAGTTACCCCTCTGTCATTGGGTTTCTGATTGGCCATTTCCTCCATATAGCTCCGAAATCCGCATCTTCTTCATATAATTCCTTCAGTTGTTTAAAGCCTACCACTTCAGCCCTCATGGTGACCAACAAATCCGCCCTTCTACTTAATGCGTCTGCCACCTTGTTCTAGACCTCAGATTTATGCATCAGGCGAAATGGAAATTTTTGCAGAAACTGTATCCATCTGGCATGCATATCTTTGCAGATGCGGGTCTGATTACTCAGGTGTTTCAGGGCGACACAATCTGAGTATAGGATAAACTCTTTTCCAACCAAGTAGTGCTCCCACATCCTCAGAGCTTTGACCTCAAAATAGAATTCTTTATTGTAAGTGGACCAGTTTCTCCTGCCTTCACAGAGCTTCTCACTGTAGAAGGCCACAGGTCTCTTTTCTCGAGATAGCACAGCGCCAATACCTACACCATTGGCATCACAGTCGACCTCGAATAGTTTGTCAAAGTTCAATAAGGCCAACACCGGCGCACTACATAATCTCTCTTTAAGCATCGCAAATCCCGACTCAGCTTCCCCATCCCAATGAAACTTCCCTTTCTTCAGGCACTTAGTTAATGGGGCAGCAACTGTACTGAAATGCCGTATGAAACGCCTATAGAATCACACCAACCCCAGAAAGCTTCTCAACTCGGTGATGGTTTTGGGAGTGGGACAATCTCTAATGGCCCTCACCTTATCCTCATCCACTGTGATACCCTCACCACTCACTACAAAACTTAAGAACAACAATTTTTGTGACATAAATATGCACTTTTTGAGATTAGCGTAGAGCTTATTCTCTTTCAGCATAGTCAATACATTCTTCAAGTGCACTAGATGCTCATCCTTAGTTTTGCTATATATCAGGATATCATCAAAGTATACTACTAAAAACCGCCCTATGAATGGTTTAAGTACTTGATGGGTGTCGAATCCAACAAAAATAAAACCTACTCCTAGACAATTATATGATTTGCATATAGCGGTGAGTAGGGTCGAATCCACAGAGATTGGTTAAATTTATTTCTATCCAAGGAGAATAAAAAGGAAAAGGAAAATGGGGGTTTGGTTTGTGAATCGAATAAAGTTAAAACAAGATAAGAAAATTGAATATTGATAAAAGCCTAGCCAAAGGAATCAAGATAGTTTAATTCTAGGAATTGATCATCGATGCAAATGTTTTCTGTTCTTATTTCTAGATAAACTGGTTATGGTGATTAACAAGCTCTAACAACCTATCTCTCCGTACTTCCTCGATAATCAAGAGAAGCTCTTTGATTATTTCTCTTATCGATTAGACAATCCTAGACAAGCGCTTAGGATTTAATCTACCAATAGCATTAAAATCTAGAGAGACCACCAATTCATGCCAGTAGATTATAAGATAACCTATTTAAACATGATCACACACCTCCATAACATGAATTCGATCATCTCTTTTATAACCAAACATGTTATTGCGTCCCTAAGACTAGAACAATCAAACAATTACGGATTTGACGTGCTAGTTGACAATATATTAACTTGCTAATTGAGTAGAAGAGCTCTATTCATACCAATCAACAAAGATAATAATGACAAAACGATCAGAAGATATATGAATACCCGAAAGCAAAGAATAGAATAAATACAAGTCAATTAGACCTCACAATTCGTGGAGAATTAAACATCTATGACCCTTTGGCTAGAAAAGTAGCTTAGCTACTCATGTTCATCAATAAAACGAAAATAAAAAGTAAAGACATGATGAACCCGGTTGCTTGCTCTGCCTCCAAGATGATCCAAGGTTCTTCAAGATCCAAAGATTCAAAAAGTTGTCCTAACCCTCTAGGGTTGGTTCTATTTATATTGTTAGGGAGATGGCATGTGATCTTTTGCTAGCAAGATACGAAAATATCTTTCCTTTTCCAAGTAGATTTCGAGAAGTAAATGTTCGTCCGCCTGGCACGCCCTAACACACGGCCGTGGGTCAAGCCGTGCCATCCTCTGTGCATATTTCATGTATCATCTTCCGTGTCCAATGTGTACCACGGCTCCACCCACGGCTAGATTTCCCACCGTGCCTTATTCTTTGCATAATCAACAAGTCTTCATCCGTGCCCAGTGTGTACCACGGTTACACCCACGGCCAGATTTCAAGCCATGCCATCCTCTGGTTGATGTTCCACAATTTCTTCTCCTTGGCACGTCTAGCTTCCACCACGGCTCCAAGCACGGTTTCTCCTACGGCTGCCACTACGGTCGTGCCCTAAGCCGTGTCTCTCTCTGTTCAAAGTCCACATTTCCGTCTTCTTGTCCAGTGTGTAACACGGTTTGAACCTTAGTTGTGCCTCAAACCGTGCTTCCTTCGGTGGTGTAATTCATTGTCTTGATCCAAGTTGTAGATGACTTCTCTAAAATACTTGAATTAGCATCCTTGACTCCATTTAACCTGATTTATCACGATGATAGAATTAAAGTACCATTTCCTTATGATTTCTATAAAATCAATAATAATTTAACACAATTTATACTATAAAGATTGAGTATAAAATGGCTCTATCAAATTCCCCCACACTTGAACTGTTGCTTGTCCTCAAGCAATTGCATCAAATCAATTGAGAAATCTGCCATAGATTATACAAACTTTCTTTTCATCATTCCAAGCATCTATTCATTTGTAATTCATGACTTGTAGTTTTAATGTCTACTACTTCAACCAAACTGGTTTCCTGTGATCAAATTACTATGGACAAAATTCAATAGCTAATCTAAACAAAAAAAACTTTAATCCTCATGTTTAGCAAAAGAATTTTTATTCCAAAAGTAAATACTTAATCCACTAAGGAAAAACACCCAATTAAACTTCATTGGACATTAGTAAACATATAATCCTTGCAACATAAAGTAAAAGCATATAGTATCAACTCTTTCCATAGATTTTCTCCCTTTTCTAGTCTTGTTTTATTCAATGAATGTTTACATTCATGTTCTTTTGATTTATTCAAGCATCTGTTTTGACGGGTTTTTGCCCGCTTCTTTTCATGAACTTTCGCTTTTTTCGCCCTTATTGTTATAGTGAGTTCATTGAGTCGGCACATCCCGAGCTCATCACTTAAGTGACCGGGTTTTGAGATACCCCTACGGACTCTTCCTCACTCTAACATTCAAGTTTGAATACTCTTAACTCAATTACTTGAATCATTGGAGTAATGGCTATGCTTGATTTTTTTTTTTTGTTTTTTTTTCAAAGAGTATATAGTAGCTAATATATCCTAGAAGTAAACTTGTTTATGTTTCACTTAAGGACTCGACCTACTCTTAGACTTCCAATTCTAAAGCTAGATACAAGGTAAATTTGTTTCTTAAAGATTTCACTACTTAATTTTAACCATGTATTCTAATCACAGCAGTGGGTGAGTAAAACATTTGAACAAGTCAATTTCACGTTTTGTAGATGCTTATTACAACATTTAGTACAATCTCTAGATGTCATGATAATTTTGAAAAATTTTAGCTTAAAATTGCTTAAGGACAAACATTCAGAGTATAAGTTAGTTCTCTATTCTCTATATTTTATTATCTTCTCCCCCACACTTAGCTTGAACAGTGTCCTCACTGTTCCTAATTTAGCACAATTGAAAAGGAATTAACAACTCAAGGAGCATTAGACAATAAGAGAAATGAAATACTGGTACTTCCCTGGTATTGGAGTTCTCCCCTTAAGCTTCTGGAAAGTGTCATTTGATTATGTGTATTCTTGCTGCAGCTGATCCAAAGAGTTCAAAAACTACACTAAAATCAAAACAAAACTAAAACAAACCAAAACTAAAGCAAAACAAAACTAAAAGACTTTTTTTTTTTTACATGGGTTGCCTCCCATGAAGCGCCTTTCTTTAACGTCTTTGGCTAGACGTTCCTGGCTAGATGTTCGGATAAGGATCTTGATTCCAGCTTGGGTACCTGTGGTGATGGGTTAATAACATCCGCAACAAAAATAGGAGAGATATCGTTAGGATGTTTCATGGCATCATAAATGTTAAATTTAATCACTTCACCATCAAATTCCATAGTGAGGGTGCCATGATTTACATCAATTTTCGTTTTAGAAGTCTTAAGGAATGGTTGTCCTAATAATATCAGTGATGAAGTATGAGAATCATTATCGCCATGTCAAGCACATAAAAATCAGCAGGAAAAACCAACCCATTGACTTGAACTAAAACATCCTCTAGAACTCCCTCAGGATAAACATTGGACCTGTCAGCAAGTTGAACAATAACACCCGTTTCCTTCAAAGGACCAACATTTAAACATTGATAAATAGACAAAGGCATGACATTGATAGAAGCTCCTAGATCACACATGGCTTTAGCCATTCCAAGATTACCTATTTCGCAAGGAATAGTAAACATACCTGGATCCTTGCATTTAGGGGGAAGCTTCTTTTGAATAATAGCTGAAACATTTTCACTCACACTAATCTTTTCATTGCCTTTCAGCTTCCTTTTGTTAGTGTACAAGTCTTTGAGAAATCTAGCATAGCGCGGTATTTGCTTAATTGCATCAAGCAAAGGAATATTTACCTCGACTTTGCAAAAAGTTTCCAGAATCTCTTTTTCTTTTGCTTTATTCTTGGATTTCGCCAATCTGGAGGGGAAAGGAGGTGGTCTCAATGTGACCTTTGATGGCTCAACTAGAGACTTGCTAATCTGGTTGTCCTGCTGGCTCGGAGTCAAAATCTCTTTCTTGGTCTCTTCCCCAAGAGTAGATGAGTGTCCTTTCTTAATTGATCCCTGCAATTCTGTTCCACTTCTCAAGGTAATTGCATTAACGCTTTGCTTTGGATTTGTAATAGTTTGAGACGGTAACTTATCTTGAGTTTCTAACCTGTTTACAGCAGAAGCAAGTTGGCTTACCTGATTCTCCAAGTTTTGAATGCTTTTCTTTGTTTCCTCCTGAAATTGTTTGGTATTAACAGCGAGAGACTTAACAATATCCTCAAGAGACATACCTGAAGTGGAAGGAGCTTGGGGTACTTGGTGTGATGGCTTAGGCTGGAATTGTTGGAAATGCTGAGGGTTATTACCATATCGGAAGTTAGGATGATCCCTCCATCCGGGATTGTAAGTATTTGGCGTGTTCATGGTTGTCATCTTGCAATGTGGGGCACATGTCGGTTGGATGATTAGGAGCAGCACAAATTCCACAAGCCTTCACCTGTTGGGTATTTCCAAGAGCTAGCTGTTGCACAAGGGAGGTTAGGTTAGAAATTTGATGTTCAAGGTTAGAAACACTTACCTCATTTACCTTCCTTGAAGGTGTATCATGCCTATACCCAAATTGTTGCGAATTGGCAGCCATAATGGAGATCAATTCCCTAGCTTGACCAGGGGTTTTGTTTACTATGGCACCTCCACTTGCAGCATCCATCATCTTCCTCTCCATCGGAAGTAGGCCTTAGTAAAAATATTGGATGAGGAGTTGTTCAGATATCCCATGTTGTGGGCAGCTTGCACACAGTTGCTTGAACCTCTCCCAATACTCATGAAGAGTCTCGGTGTCCCTCTGTTTTATACCACAAATTTCTCTTCTTATACCAGCGGCTCTGGATGCGGGGAAGAATTTATCCAAGAAGAGTCTCACCATATCAGTCCATATGGTTATAGAACCTAGAGGCAAATAAAACAACCAATCTTTAGCTTTAGTACTTAAAGAAAATGGAAAAGCGCGTAGCTTGATTTGATCGTCGGTTATTCCTTGCGGCCTCATACTAGAACACACTATATGAAACTCTTTCAAATGCTTATGAGGATCTTCATTCTCAAGACCATGAAAGGTGGGCAGCAGATGTATCAACCCAGATTTTAACTCGAATTCCACAACTAGTTCGGGGTAGTGAATACAAAGTGGTTGTTGATTCACATCCGGCGCAGCCAACTCTCGCAATGTTCTCTCGGGATTTTCCATATCGTCTTCTTTTTCTGAATCAAGGGATGAATCAGAAAAATCCGATGCTAAGTTCAGTCTAGTGGATGATCTAGCTTCTTGTCGCTGCCTCTTTAGAGTCTTCTCAATCTCTGGATTATAAGTTAGTTCACCTGTCTGAGAAGAACGAGTCATAGAAGAATAGAAATAAATTTGACACCAATCCCCGGCAACGGCGCCAAAATCTGATGGGTGTTGAATCCAACAAAAATAAAACCTACTCCTAGACAATTATATGATTTGCATATAGCGGTGAGTAGGGTCGAATCCACAGAGATTGGTTAAATTTATTTCTATCCAAGGAGAATAAAAAGGAAAAGGAAAATGGGGGTTTGGTTTGTGAATCGAATAAAGTTAAAACAAGATAAGAAAATTGAATATTGATAAAAGCCTAGCCAAAGGAATCAAGATAGTTTAATTCTAGGAATTGATCATCGATGCAAATGTTTTCTATTCTTATTTCTTGATAAACTGGTTATGGTGATTAACAAGCTCTAACAACCTATCTCTCCGTACTTCCTCGATAATCAAGAGAAGCTCTTTGATTATTTCTCTTATCGATTAGACAATCCTAGACAAGCGCTTAGGATTTAATCTACCAATAGCATTAAAATCTAGAGAGACCACCAATTCATGCCAGTAGATTATAAGATAACCTATTTAAACATGATCACACACCTCCATAACATGAATTCGATCATCTCTTTTATAACCAAACATGTTATTGCGTCCCTAAGACTAGAACAATCAAACAATTACGGATTTGACGTGCTAGTTGACAATATATTAACTTGCTAATTGTGTAGAAGAGCTCTATTCATACCAATCAACAAAGATAATAATGACAAAACGATCAGAAGATATATGAATACCCGAAAGCAAAAAATAGAATAAATACAAGTCAATTAGACCTCACAATTTGTGGAGAATTAAACATCTATGACCCTTTGGCTAGAAAAGTAGCTTAGCTACTCATGTTCATCAATAAAACGAAAATAAAAAGTAAAGACATGATGAACCCGGTTGCCTGCTCTGCCTTCAAGATGATCCAAGGTTCTTCAAGATCCAAAGATTCAAAAAGTTGTCCTAACCCTCTAGGGTTGGTTCTATTTATATTGTTAGGGAGATGGCATGTGATCTTTTGCTAGCAAGATACGAAAATATCTTTCCTTTTCCAAGTAGATTTCGAGAAGTAAATGTTCGTTCGCCTGGCACGCCCTAACACACGGCCGTTGGTCAAGCCGTGCCATCCTCTGTGCATATTTCATGTATCATCTTCCGTGTCTAGTATGTGCCACGGCTCCACCCACGGCTAGATTTCCCATCGTGCCTTATTCTGTGTATAATCAACAAGTCTTCATCCGTGCCCAGTGTGTACCACGGTTACACCCACGGCCAGATTTCAAGCCGTGCCATCCTCTGGTTGATGTTCCACAATTTCTTCTCCTTGGCATGTCTAGCTTCCACCACGGCTCCAAGCACGGTTTCTCCCACGGCTGCCACCACGGCCGTGCCCTAAGCCGTGTCTCTCTCTGTTCAAAGTCCACATTTCCGTCTTCTTGTCCAGTGTGTAACACGGTTTGAACCTTGGCCGTGCCTCAAACCGTGCTTCCTCCGGTGGTGTAATTCCTTGTCTTGATCCAAGTTGTAGATGACTTCTCTAAAATACTTGAATTATCATCCTTGACTCCATTTAACCTGATTTATCACGATGATAGAATTAAAGTACCATTTCCTTATGATTTCTATAAAATCAATAATAATTTAACACAGTTTATACTATAAAGATTGAGTATAAAATGGCTCTATCAGTACTTAATTCATCACACGCATGAAGGTACTAGGTGCATTACTGAGGCTGAATGGCATAACCAACCATTCGTACAACCTTTCCTTTGTCTTGAAGGCGGCCTTCCATTCATCCCCCGGTTTGACCCGAATCTGATGATACCCACTTCTAAGATCAACTTTCGAGAAGATTACTGCCCCACTTAGCCTATCCAACATATCTTCAATGCGAGGAATTGGGAATTTATACCCAATTGTGATCTTGTTGATCACACGTCTGTCCACACACATCCTCCAACTCCCATCCTTCTTGGGCATCAATAGCGCTGAGATGGCACATGGACTCATGCTATCCTTAATGAATCATTTGTCTAGCAATTCTTGGACTTTCTCTTATAGGACCTCCGTCTCTTTGGGGCTCATCCGATAGTGAGGGAGGTTAGGAAGGCTAGCCCCAGGCACCAAGTCGATGTGGTGTTAGATGTCTCGCAATGGAGGCAATCCTTCTGGTAAGTCTTCCGGCACTACCTCTTTAAACTATTCTAATACCCCTTTTACTTCATCCGGAGCCTCTACACTATCCATGTTCTCTCCCGCATTCTTCACCACAAGAGCATGCATCAAACGGGATTCTTTAATATCTTCGGTCATTTCCTTTTCTGACTGAGTGATCGTCAGAAAAGATTTTCCTTCCGCCCTTTGGGTTTTAGGTTACTTATCCGTCAATGGTAGCAACGTATATTTCACACCCTCTTTCTCCAATCTATATTTGTTTTCTTTCTCGGCATGTTAGGCATCCATGTCAAACTACCAAGGTCGTCTGAATAACAAATGGCAAGCATCCATATCGACAATGTCGCAGTATACTTCATCCCGATACTTGCCTATCGAAAAAGGAACCCGACACCTCTCCTTCACCTCGATTCGCTCCGCTGCCTTAATCCATCCTATGGTGTAAGGATTTGGATGCTTCTCTATCGATAGTTGGAGTCGTTTCATAACCTCCTTTCTGATGATGTTCTCGCAGCTCCCATTGTCAACAATTAAATCAAACACTCTCCCACCGATCGTGCACTTAGTGCGAAACAGCTGGTGTCGTTGTGAACTATCCTTCTGTTTCGGTGCTAGCATCATCCTCCTGATTACATAGTTTGGTTCCACCGCATCATAGTAATCGTCGTCACCATCCGGCTCACAACACACTTCCTCCTCTTCTTCCCTTTCAACAATGTTTATAACTCGTCGATTCCGGCATCCGTTGGATCGGTGTCTCGGCTGATTACATCTATAGCATTTTCCCAAAATTGGTTTAGCATATGGATTATCTTTCCTTGGGGTTTCTTTGCTCTCAAGAGGTTTCTTCCCCTCAGCTTTGTCTTCTTTTCTCTCCATGCCTCCTGCTGGTTTCTCAACGACTCCTCTAGTCCTTTCGCCAACCACCATGTTGCTACTGCAGAGATTATCATAAACATAGCTTCTCTTGCCTCCACTTAGCCTTGCACTCTGTTCTTGGATCATCATCTCAACTCTAAGGGCCAAATTCTTGGCTTCATTGACGGTCCTGAACACCGTCACCCCTAGTTTGTCCTTAATTTGGGGCTTCAACCCATCCACGAATCGTGCCACCTCCTGACCCTCAGTCTCCCTTAGATCATTCCTTTCTGCTAGCCTCATAAACTCGGTGGTGTACTTATGCACCATCTTCTGCCCTTGACGGCATCGTTGGTATTGCTGGAAAAGGATTTGCTCATAGTCGGGTGGTAGGAAATCCCTCTGCAACAGATTCTTCATCTGGTACCATGTTCTTATAGGTTACTTTCCCTCTCTTTGTCCACGGTTCTGCAAACGATCCCACCATGCAGACGCCCCTCCTTTTAGCCTACAAGCAACCAACCTTACCCTCATATCCTCAGGTACTTCCATATAGTCGAAGAACCTATCGACTTCTGCAAGCCAGTCCAAAAAATCTTCTATATTGAGATTGCCATTGAAGGATGGAATATCTACCTTGAGACGGAAGTCACTGCCATCGGCATGATCGAAGCCTTGGTGGTTGCGTCGATATCTACCACCATATTCTTGGTCAAATCGGTCATCCACCCTGCGGTACCTACCGCCACCAACGCCACCCCTTCTCGGTGGTTGTTCCCTCCTCTGTAGAAATTCACCCTTTTCCTCAAAGGAACTTTCATCAAGCCTTCGGTTCCATTGATTCATGGTAGCAAGTTCATTAATAGGACAGTTGCGAGCGACTGCTACTCCCGGTCGATTCCCAAGAACACCCCTGTTCCCGTTGTGGCCCATCGCCATGGCATCGAAACACGAAACCAGGTCTTCCAAACGCTGCTCTACACGCCCAAGTCTCTGTTCCATGGCTTCGACCACTGTCCTTGGAGCCCATTGATTGACTCTTTGGACTTCCGCATCCCGATCAAGGTCGAGAACGCGACCGCCGTCAACACCATCGTTAGCCGACATCTCCGCAGGAATTTACCTTACTCTGATACCAACTGACGCAGCGAGGAAAGCGTAAACCCGAGACCAATTCTAGGATTGGAACTCTAGAATAAACAAAGAAGAATTTGAGTTTATTCTTCGATAAATTTCAATTGCGCACAATCGAAAACACAGAGAAACTCGTCTCTAAAAAGTGTTTATTGAATATTGAATAAGAGTTAATCCTAAAATGACCTAATAACTATTTATACTCCTCAGTAAAACATGTAAAAAGGGAAATAAATATGTACATGTGGAAATAAATATAAGTATACATATCTGTCATCCGGCATGTACACGGTCGTGCATTCAGGCCGTGTAAGCTTTTGGGAATATTTCTGACATAATACACAGTCGTGTCCCCTAGCCGCATATGAAGACCGTGCATGTTTTTGGGAGAGATCCTGACAGAACACACAGCCGTGCCTCTTGGCCATGTAAGAGGCCGTGTACGTTTCTGGGAATCATCCTGGTATATCACACGGCCGTGCCTTTTGGCTGTGTGTGTAGCCATGTGTGTTTCTGGAAGCTTCCTGACATTATATACACCCGTGCTTGTAATAGATACGCCCGTATTAACCCATATCAGTTACAATGTCCTCATCATCTTTGCTGCTTCAGTTGTGCTTGCAAGCAAAATGTAATTTTTTTTTTCTTTTTTCTTTTTACCATGAGACTGTAACGGCGTACAACCTTATACTATATCATCATGTCCAAATTATGCTATCATATAGTTATTATTATTATTTTAACCTATAGGATGGGCAAGTTGCTTTTCTTATAGTTGTAGTTCCACGAGGTTCATCGGTTAATAATAATATCCCACAATCCAGCGATTCTTTTAGTTGCTACTTGCTTTTGAATAATATCAGCTCCAATATTTTCTCTAGCAAATTAATACAATTAGATACTTAATTTTAAATCAGATGAAGACAGCTTCACGAATATTGTGATAAATATAAGCATTAAAAATATGATGATGATTTCCCATATGCCATGCAATAGTTTCTATCCACGAAGGTGCAACACACTAGTTGAACCTGGAATCTTTCTTGACTTCTCTAGGTTTGTTGAGTAGTATTGGTAATTTTGTAAACTAAAACTGCCACAACTCTCAATAGGCTCAAAGATAGAAATTTTCTACTCACCAAAGGAAAAGTGGCTTAAATTTTGCTATGGAAATGAATTCTTGCTGGGATGATGTAAGACGATAAACCTCTTTTAGTCTTTATATTTTCGGGTACATTTTTTTTAGTATTAATTGCACAAGGAATTGTAATGTTATTTTGGGTTGAATAGACTAGAACAAATTTATGGGATATAGACAGTTTTAGTACTTAAACTTTCGATTTTGAGCAATTAGGCTAAATTTTCTTTTTTTATAATTTAATATCTATATTTTTAAAGATAAGTCGTTTAAGTGTTTTTATTACAAATAGATATTAATTTTTTTGATATTAGAAGCCACATATTAATTTTTTATTAATTATTTTGAGTGATGTATAAATACAATATTTAATGAAATTAATTATTATAGTTGGAGTTTTTGTTTATTTTTCTTCCATCTTTTCTTTTTTTTTCTAATTTATGAAATTTTTTTCTATTTTTTGAAATTCTTTTAATTTTTTATTAATTTTATTCGTTAATATTCTATTGTTTATTTAAAATAATTATATTGACCAATTAGGGGATGCCATGTGTAGAAAAAAAATATATGTGGCCATTGATGTCAATAAAATTTACGTCCATTTATAATGGGAATACTTAAACAATCAGTTTTTAAATATAAACACTAAATTACTAAAAATGAAAATTTAGACACTTAATTGCCCAAAAGCAAAAGTTAAGGCACTAAAATACCTTTAATCCACAAATTCATAACCTTTACTAAAATATAGAGGGCATTTAGCTCTCAAGTAATAACAATGTAATAGAAATTTACATTGTTAAACTAAAATTAGAGAGAAAATAATCAAAAGAGAAACATGTTCGAGTCCAATAGAGTCAATCACATTGTTGTAATCCTTGTCTATTATAAATTAAAAATTGATGTAACTAATATGCCACTTAAATAAATTAATAGTAAGAAAATAACAATAAAATTCTAACACATAAAAACTATAAATTATAATTTTTTAAAAAATTTACTATTAGGGAAAATTACAAAAACCTTATATGTTTTTTTTTTTTGCCTATTTGCCAACAAGTGACCTGAGTTAATTTTTTTGATAAAGTGGTGACACAAGTTCTATAAATAAATGTTAATGTTATTTAATATATTTAGAGGGACATGTGTCAATATGCTATTGATTTAAAATAATTAATTTAACTAAAAATAAATATTAAATAATTTTAAACCCAAAAAATTTAAAAAAGAAAAGAAAAGAAAAGAAATTAAAGTCCCATTAGCCCAAAAACAACCTAAACTTTACGTAGGTTGCAACCTATGATGACACACTATGATAGGTGCGTGATAAGTCGCAAAATACCCTTATCTAGAGTAATGAAATTGTGCTTTATTGTTGAATTTTTAGATGATTTGTTGAAGAAAAGGATGCTTAATGGAAGAATGTTAATTTTAGGATTTTCTAGAGTAATTTTGGAGCTAAGAGAAGGAGTTTTGAAGAGTCGGATCAAGTTTGGAAGGAATTGGATACAATACATGTGAAGAAAAGAATTCTGGAAAGTACACAAGCGAGATATACGCCCATGTACTTTGCTTGTGTATACTAAAGAGCATGTCTAGAAAGTACACAATGAGATACACGCCCATGTACTTTGCTTGTGTATACTAAAGTGGATGTCTGGAAAGTACACGAGTGAGAACACCCCATGTACTTTGCTTGTGTATATTGAAGTGGATGTCTGGAAAAGTAACGAGCAAAGTACACGCCCATGTACTTTGCTTGTGTATCTAAGTTTTCCGCTGTGCAATGATGTTTCAAAATACCGACCAATGTACACTCCCATGTTTCTTGCTCGTGTATATTCACATAAGGATGCTTGGAAGAAAGCACGAGATACACAACGAGATATACTACTCATGTATCGCTCATTAGTATCAAACCCGGGTACATGTATAAAAAAAGTTAGTGCCCTAGAAAGAGGTTCTGAATTTTGTACTTGCTCTAACACACAATAGCAGCAAGGGGAAAAGAAGGTTCTTCAGTTTTCCAAAGGAGGTTGAAGACCCACGAAGGAAAATTTTCCCTCTTTTAAAGGGGTTGTGACTATAATTTTTTTTTATTCTTCCTGTAATTGTATTTCTTTTTTCCAATTATTTGGGGGAGTAGACTCTAAAACTAGATTTATTCAAAACTTCTCTGTCATGTGATGAAGATTCGGTTTTTTAATGCGAAGTTGTTGACTTTTCTTATGATTAATTTCATGCCCTTCAATTGTTTTTTAGATTCATAGATTCGGAATAGAATTTTTATTGCATTTATATCATATTAGTTAATTGAGAAATTGCTCTTATGATTAGATTTAATGCAATTTTAAAAAGAGATTTGATTGTTCTTCTAGAGATAGGGAAACAAATTTTCTATTTACATCGATTATTCTGATGTGAATTCACGTGCTTTATGCAATTCTAGGTTGCATTAAATTGGGAGAGATCCTATTTGATAAATCTAGGATTAGATAGGTTAATTATCTTGAGAAAGTAGTTAAACTTGACTAGGGATTAGAGTAATTAAGTTTCAACCAACATATTTAAGCGTCGGTTAGATAAAAAGAACGGAGTTAGTACTAGTAGTTTGGTGTATCTCTATGGAGGGACCCTGTATTTGAAAACTATTTTAAACGTCCCCCGGTAGGTACACTTGCCTATTGCAATGTAGTTTGAATTAGGAACAGGCAATATAAATATAAAGCTACATTGGCAAGGGAACAAGTTTTTGGCACCGTTGCCGGGGATACTCCAAATATTAGAAAAATTTTTATTATTAATTTAAAACCAATTTTTTCTTTCTTATCTTTTTTTCCTTTTCTCCTGAGAATTTGGAGTCATAATGAATTTGTATTACGTTTACAGTGCGTGACCAGAAGTCGCTCTAAGGAACTTGCTATTTTTAATCCAAAGCCAGAGAAAATTGTTCATCGTTATAGAAAAAGCAACACTCACGGAGTCAACTCATTTGGTATTCAAGGAAATAAACCCGAAGAAGAAATGGGGGATAAATTTCAATAACGTGCTCAAGAGCTGAATCAAGGAAATGTTGTTGTGCATCCCCGAAATCACAACTAGTTGATAACAAGATGGTCGGTTAATGAGCCACCTAGAAACAATTCTGATTTTGCCAGCCAAAATTATAGGCTTCAGCTCTAGCATATTTTCATCCTCGAGTGGAGGCAAATAATTTTTGAACTTAAGCCTTCCTGATTCAGATGGTGAGAAATAAAACTCAATTTGTGGTTTGTAGGATGAAATCCAAATGCGCATATCCAACTCTTTCTAGAGATATGCGATACCTTCAAATTTAATGGATTTTGTGATGATGCATCTGCCTCAGGCTTTTCCCATTCTCTTTTGAAAGGCAAGGCTAAGCAGTGGCTGAATTCTTTACCGGGAACTCCATTACTACAGGGGCAAGGCTAAATTAAGAAGTTTTATGGACAAATTTTTTCCCTCCTTCAAAGACCGTTAAACTTCGAGCTGAGATTCAATCTTATCATCAGTATGACATGGAGATTTGTATGAAACCCTAGGAGAGATTTAAGGACTCAATGCGGAAATGCCCACACCATAGGATCCCAATGGCTTCAAGTTCAATATTTTATAAATGGGGTTGAACAATCAAACGAGACAAATAGTAATGCCGCAGCTGGTGGCACCTTGAACCTTTAAAAACTCCTGATGAAAGTTTGACTCTTTTTTGAAGACATGGCCGCGAATAATTTGAATGGTTACATGGCAAGAGCAAGAAAAGAAGGGGAGGTAATTCTTGAAGTGGATGGGCTACTTCTATCATGTCCAAATTGAGCTTTATCTAGAAAGATCGACGGGTTGGGTCTCACAACATCAGCTGGTATTGTGGAACCCTCAGTTTGGGGAAAGGGAAAAAATAGAGAAAAAGTGGATTATTTGGGGAAACCCAATTCCAGCCCCAGAACAATCCATACAGCAATACTTATAACCCTGATGGGAAAAACAACCCCCAAATTTTTTTTGGGCTAACAAAATTTTAAAAATTAAAGGGAATTCGAATCCCCCACTGGTTTAGAGGCCCAAAAGGCCAAGCCAAACCGCCTTAAACTCCTCACAAAATTTATTTTAAGGGTTTAAAACCAAAAAGTCCTTAGATTTTATAAGAAAAAACGGCTCGGTCTGAGGAATATAGGGATCAAAACAATCTAAAACCAAAAGGGATTTACAACTTTTATTAGAAAACCTAACCGGGCCAAAGGGAGAAGTGTCATTTTATGGCAAAAGAAGGTATGTTTTGGGCCATAAAATCTCCAAGAAAGGCATAGAAGTGGATGAGCAAAGATCGAAGCAATTTCTAAATTGCCCCCCACCATCTTCAGTTAAGGCAATAACGAAGTTTCTTGGGCCATGCAGGGTTCTATCGACGATTCATTAAAGATTTTTCAAAAATTGCTAGGCCGATGACAAAACTCTTAGAGAAGGATACCTCCTTTGATTCAACCAAGAATGCATTGATGCATTTGAACTCCTCAAGCAAAAACTCATCACTGCACCTATCATGGTCACACCAACATGGGACGTTCCCTTTGAGATTATGTGTGATGCTAGTGACTCGGTTGTGGGAGCTGTTCTGCGTCGCAAAAGGACAAATACTTTCAACCCATTCATTATGCTAGCAAAACACTCACTCCTGCACAAGAAAATTATACAACCATTGGGAAGGAGTTATTGGCAATTGTCTTTGCCTTTGACAAGTTCAGACCATATCTCATCTTATCTAAGGTCATCGTATACACAAATCATTCCGCCTTGAAATTCTTGCTGACAAAACAGATGCAAAGCTACGCCTCATTCGGTGGATTTTACTTCTTCAAGAGTTTGATCTTGAGATAAGAGATAAAAAGGGTGCCGAAAATCTAGCTACCGACTACCTGTCCATTTGGAGAATCCTTGTTTAGAAAGACCAAATGAAGTTGAGATCAATGATGAGTTCCCTGAGGAACGATTGTATGCCATCAAGACCGTTGAAGAGGATATCATCCCATGGTTTGTTGATATTTCCAATTACCTAGTGGCAAGGGCCCTTCTAGGGATATGAAACAAGCAGCAGAAGAAGAAATTCTTCACCGAATTGAAGCACTACATTGGGAGGATCCACATTTATTCAAATTTGTGTGATCAGATGAATTTGAAGGTGTTTTTCCCATGAAGAAGGATGGAAAATCTTATTCTACTATCATAGTAGGCCAACAGGAGGACATTATAGTGCCAATAGGACGGCGCACAAAGTATTGGAAGCAGGATTTTACTGGCCTTCATTGTTTAGGGATGCTCAGAGCTATATAGCCAATGTGACTGATGCCAAGGGATGGTAACATATAAAAAAGGAATGAAATGCCACGACACTATATATTAGAGTGTGAAGTATTCAATGTGTGGGGCATTGACTTTATGGGGCCCTTTCCTCCTTCCTTCAGAAATAAATACATCTTGGTAGCTGTGGATTACATCTCCAAATGGGTAGAAGCACAAGCCTTGTCGACTAATGACTCCGGGTGGTTGCTAAATTCTTGAAGAAGCTCTTCTGTAGATTCGGGGTCCCACGGGCACTCATAAGTGACAGAGGTACACACTCTGTAATTCGCAAGTTGAAAAGATTCTTAAGCGATATGGGGTGACTCACCATCTTGCTACGTCATATCACCCCCAAACTAGTGAGCAAGTGGAGGTTTTAAATAGGGACCTAAAGCGTATCTTAACAAAGTCTGTGTCTCACCATAGACGAGATTGGGCCGAGAAGTTAGATGATGCTTTGTGGCATATTGGACAGCTTACAAAACCCCCCTTAAATATTACTCCATATCGATTGGTCTACAGGAAAGCTTTCCATTTACCAGTTGAGATTTCACACAAGGCATTTTGGGCAATCAAATCTGCCAATTTAGATCTCAGCCGGTCTGGACGAAGGATGCAACTTAATGAGCTAGATGAATGGAGGCTCATGGCATATGAACAATTTCATATATATACAAAGAGAAAGCCAAGAAGTTTCATGATGCTCGGCTACCTCGGAATGGATAGTTTAATGAAGGGGATATCGTATTACTGTTCAAATCTAAGTTGAAATTATTCCCTAGGAAGCTTAAATCAAGATGGTCCGGTCTATTCCGGGTAAAAAAGGTTTTTTCCCACGACACAGTTGAGTTGGAACACCTAGAAAAAGGCATTTTCAAGGTGAATGGTCAAAGGCTTAAGCTTTACTTTGGGGACCAAACAGTTTTGGAAGAAAGGAGGAGCTGAACCTCATTCTCATCTCCATTTGAGCTCCGCTGGTTCATTACGTCGAGCTAATGACGTTAAACAACAGCGCTTCTTGGGAAGCAACCCATGTTGTTTAGGTATGTTTTCTTCTTTATTTATTTATTTTTTCTTTTTTATCATTCGTTGTTTTGGAGTAACGTTTTGCAGGACAGCAAGCTACAGAGGGGCTGACCAAGTTTAGATTCTATGAAAGTCATCTTAATAGAGCTTTTTTTAAGCTCTAAGTGTGGGAAATTTAGGATGGGAGACCTTTTCAAGGGAATGCAAGATGAAGTGTTGATAGGTATGTACATTGATTTGCATAACCGGGTACACTAGTGGTGTATCTGGTTTTTTCACACATGCTAAGGGTCCCTAAATTGACTTTGTAATACAAAAGGGGAATACGTCAGGGTTTTGCCCTCCCATGCACTTCAAAATATTCTCATTGTGTACATATCTGAGATACACGAATAAGGTACACGCTCGTGTACTTGGTGTGTATCTAACCCACAGAATGCACAATTCGATATACGAACAAGGTACAACGCTCATGTACCTGGTCGTGTATCTGACCCAAAATACCCCCTCTATATAAACGAACAAGGTACCCCGCTCGTGTACCTGGTTGTATATTTGGCTCACAGAATGCTCCCTCTATATACACAAACAAGGTACACGCTCGTGTACCTGGTCGTGTATTTGAACCACCGAAGGCTCTCCCACGATACACGCTCGTGTACCTGGTCGTGTATCTAACCTACAGAATGCTCTTCCACGATACATGAACAAGGTGCACGCTCGTGTATCTAACCCACAGAAAGGAATCCAAGGTACATGACCGTGTACTTGGTCGTGTATCTAATTTTTCTGCTCGTACTATAAAAGGACTCCTCACTTCACTCTACCATTTACACGACCCATTTCTTCATTTGTGTATTTGACCCACTCACTCTCACTCTACTCCTCCATACGGTGATTGTTCCTTCCACACTTACAAACTTCTTCCGTTTCAAGGATTTAAGGTAAGTAAGTTCTCTCTTCTTCTTCTTCAATACTTATTGCAATACGGTTACTGCTCATTTTTCTTTCATGACCCCCTATCATGCTTGCATCTATGATGATGGTATGATGAGTGATTTCGCATTTTGGAAGTTGATTGTTGATAGAAACTGTAGACATTTTGAACTCACGTGAATGCATGTATGTTTGATGTCATGAGTAGCTTCCAAACAAGTGAATCAACAATTAGGGTTTAAACATGAATATTTAGGATTTTGATTTTGTGGGTTTCTGGAACAATGTTGTTGTGTTTCTTTTCCGATCTTCTTCTTAGAAACCAAAGTATGAGGCCATTTTTTCTATGATCACTAAACTATCGTACCTAGCTTCTTAGAATCAAGATTCGAACTTTATCGTTTGATGATGCTTTTTGGGGGTGTTGTTGTTACATTTTTTGCCTTCAAGAAGGTAGGTTTTATAATATACTAAAGCCACAAGACCTGATTTTGAGTGTTCCTTTGGTAATTTGTGCATGCATTAGATGGAAGATACACAACTAGGTACACGTCGTGTACCTTGGTCGTGTATCTCAACTGTGCTATCTTCCTCCTTGTTTCGGAACCCAATGCAAGTCCTATAATTTTCTGTGTAATTAACGAACCTAACCTATTTTGAGACCATTGTGATTGCTTCAGATGGTCACAAAGACTTGTGCAGTTAAACCAAAGTTTAATAAGAAGAAGAAGACCACCCCTGGTAAGAGGGAAAAAGATGGTGCTAGTTCATCCTTCACTCCACCTCCCCGAAGAGTTGCGAAGGAGCCATGGAGCAAGAAGCGGTTTGAAATTATCCACGGAAACCGTTTGGTGCACATTAGTATTTGGATTGGGGTATGCTGGAAGGGTATGGACTAGTTCAACCAATGAAGGAGATCCTTGCCACCGGCCCATGGGAGGTCTTGTTCACCATATAAGAACCAGCGTATTGAGATGTTACTCTTGAGTTCCTATCCACTATGCAGATGCAGAAGACAAAAATTGAAAAAAGGATGGGACAACTCTTTCAGTTTTGAAGTGTATGGGCAACGACACAATTGTACTATCCGCCAGTTTGTTCTCTCATGGGCTTCTACACTTAAAGCTTTTACCTGAACACCTAAGTTTCAGGATTTACATTGTCGTTAGCCTTCCAACGTTAACATCAGGTATGCTGGGAGGAGTTGACCGGAAACCGACTCAAGAATACTTTCCATCTAGCTCCAAGGCCTCTCTAATTAAGGATGATTGCCTTAAAGTTTGTCATTGGCTCTTGATAAACACAATTGGAGCTCGAAAAAGCAGTAAGGAGTTGTCAATAACTTTGAAATCTTCTATCTTTACAGCATCTCCCACGGATATCAAATTAATATCAGGTTGGAGTTGGCCTTTTACATATGGAGACAGGCACATGACTCCCGTCCTAAGGGATTTATTGTGGCAGCTTCATCACTCATTTGCTGAAGAGCATGGACATTTTCCAAAGACCCTAGGCCAGAGGCCGTTAAGTGTAATCAGGAAAGAATCTCTGATGGGCCATTCGCCAAGTGGGGAGTGAAAAAAATCTCAGGAACTTCCCGTACTTCTAGCAGGCCGCCCTCCTTCTGCACAATCCTCCAAAGCTGCTCCTTCCTTATCTTCACCTGGTGAGCCTTCTATTCTTACATCAAAGCGGGTGCTTGACCGCTTGGCATCTATTGAGAAGACCTAAGGTGAGATGAAAGCTCAACTACAGGGGATGAAAAAGAAACAAAAAAAATTAGGAAATTTGTAGTTTACGCTTTCCAGTCGCTGGCTAAGTGCTTCCCAGCGGGGCAAGCCAGTTTGCCCACTTATGCCTCTTCTCTGAAGCTGAAGAGGAAGTTGAGGCCAGCGGCGATAAAGACAAGGAAAATGAAGGTGAAAGTGAGGGAGAAACTGAAGAGGATACTGAGGAAAACACTGAGGAAGTGGAACTGATAGAGCCATTTTATACTCAATCTTTATAGTATGAATTGTGTTAATTTATTATTGATTTTATAAAAATCATAAGGAAATGGTACTTAATTCTATTATGGTGATAAATCAGGTTAAATGGAGTCAAGGGTGCTAATTCAAGTAAATTAGAGAAGTCATCTACAACTTGGATCAAAGACAAAGATTTATACCGCCGGGAGGAAAGCACATGGGTGTGTAGTTGAAGTACACGACCGTGTACTTGGTTTTGAATCAACAGGAAAATACACGGTTGAAGTATACGGCCGTGTATCTGTCTAGAAGGAGGCACGGTTTGAGATACGATCGTGGTGCAAGCCGTGCTATACACTGCACGAGAACGAGGAAATGTGGACTATCAACAGAGAGAGACACGGCTTGTGATACGACCGTGGTGGCAGTCGTGGTAGAAACCGTGGTGGAAGCTATGATGGAAGCCATGCCATGTACTAAACAAGGATGAGAAATTGTGGAACATCAACCAAAGGACGGCATGGCTTGAGATCTGGCCGTGGTAGAAGCCGTGGCACACACTGAACACGGATGAAGAATTGTAGATTACCCACAGAGGAAGGCACGGCTTGACCCACGGTCGTTTTATAAGGCATGCCAGGCGGACGATTATTCACTTCTCGAGATTTACTTGAAAAAGGAAAGATATTTTCGTATCTTGCTAGCTAAAGATCCTCTGCCATACCCTTAACAATATAAATAGAACCAACCCTAGAGTTTTTTCATCATCTTGGAGACAAGAGGAAGGAAGGAGGCAGAGCAAGGAAACCGGGAACAGAGGCTTATCATGTTTCAACTTTTAATTTTCGTTTTGATGATGAACATGTGTAGCTAAGCAGATTTTCTAGCCAAAGGATCATTGAAGTTTAATTCTTCACGAATTGTGAGATCTAACTGATTTGTCTTTAATCTATTCTTTGTTTTTAGATATTTATATATCTTCTGGAAGTTTTGTCAATATTATCTTTGTTGATTGGTATGAATTAGAGCTCTTCTACTCAATTAGCAAGTTAATATATTGTCAACTAGTACGTCAAATCCATAATTGTTTGATAGTTCTAGTCTCGGTGACTGATGGGTGTCGAATCCAACAAAAATAAAACCTACTCCTAGATAATTATATGATTTGCATATAGTGGTGAGTAGGGTCGAATCCACAGAGATTGGTTAAACTTATTTCTATTCAAGGAGAATAAAAGGGAAAAGAAAAATGGGGGAGGGGGGGGGGGGGGGGGGGGGGGGGTGGTTTGTTTGTGAATCAAATAAAGTAAAACAAGGGAAGAAAATCGGATATTAATAAAAGCTAGCCAAAGAAATCAAGATAGTTTAATTCTAGGAATTGATCATCGATGCAAATGTTTTCTATTCTTAGTTCTAGATAAACTGGTTATGGTTATTAACAAGCTCTAACGACCTATCTCTCCTTACTTCCTCGATAACCTCAAACAAGCGCTTTAAATTATTTCTCTTATTGATTAAACAACCCTAGACAAGCGCTTATGATTTAATCTATCAATAGCATTAAAATCTAGAGAGACCGCCAATTCATGCTAGTAGATTATAAGATAACCTATTTAAACATGATCATACACCTTCATACCATGAATTTGATCATCTCTTTTATAACCAAACATGTTATTGCGTCACTAAGACTAGAACAATCAAACAATTACGGATTTGACGTGCTAGTTGACAATATATTAACTTGCTAATTGAGTAGAAGAGCTCTATTCATACCAATCAACAAAGATAATAATGACAAAACGATCAGAAGATATATGAATACCCGAAAGCAAAGAATAGAATAAATACAAGTCAATTAGACCTCACAATTCGTGGAGAATTAAACATCTATGACCCTTTGGCTAGAAAAGTAGCTTAGCTACTCATGTTCATCAATAAAACGAAAATAAAAAGTAAAGACATGATGAACCCGGTTGCCTGCTCTGCCTCCAAGATGATCCAAGGTTCTTCAAGATCCAAAGATTCAAAAGTTGTCCTCACCCTCTAGGGTTGGTTCTATTTATATTGTTAGGGAGATGGCATGTGATCTTTTGCTAGCAAGATACGAAAATATCTTTCCTTTTCCAAGTAGATTTCGAGAAGTAAATGTTCGTCCGCCTGGCACGCCCTAACACATAGCCGTAGGTCAAGCCGTGCCATCCTCTGTGCATATTTCATGTATCATCTTCCGTGTCCAGTGTGTACCACGGCTCCACCCACGGCTAGATTTCCAACCGTGCCTTATTCTGTGCATAATCAACAAGTCTTCATCCGTGCCCAGTGTGTACCACGATTACACCCACGGCCAGATTTCAAGCCGTGCCATCCTCTGGTTGATGTTCCACAATTTCTTCTCCTTAGCACGTATAGCTTCCACCACAGCTCCGAGCACGGTTGCTCCCACGGCTGCCACCACGGCCGTGCCTTAAGCCGTGTCTCTCTCTGTTCAATGTCCACATTTCCGCCTTCTTGTCCAGTGTGTAACACGGTTTGCACCATGGTCGTGCCTCAAACCGTGCTTCCTCCGGTGGTGTAATTCCTTGTCTTGATCCAAGTTGTAGATAACTTCTCTAATTTACTTGAATTGGCACCCTTAACACCATTTAACCTGATTTATCACCATAATAGAATTAAGTACCATTTCCTTATGATTTCTATAAAATCAATAATAATTTAACACAATTTATACTATAAAGATTGAGTATAAAATGACTCTATCAAATTCCCCCATACTTAAACTCTTGCTTGTCCTCAAGCAATTGCAACAATTCAATTGAGAAATCTATCATAGATTATACAAACTTTCTTTTCATTATTCCAAGCATCTATTCATTTGTAATTCATGACTTGTAGTTTTAATGCCTACTACTTCAACCAAACTAGTTTCCTGTGATCAAATTACCATGGACAAAATTTAATAGCTAATCTAAACAAAACAAACTTTAATCCTCATGTTTAGCAAAAGAATTTTTATTCTAAAAGTAAATACTTAATCCACTAAGGAAAAACACCCAATTAAACTTCATTGGATATTATCAAGCATATAATCCTTGCAGTATAAAGTAAAAGCATATGGCATAAGCTCTTTGCTAGATATTCTCCCTTTTATACATCTTTGTTTTATTCAATGAATGTTTACATTCATGTTCTTTTGATTTATTCAAGCATCTATTTTGACGGGTTTTTGCCCGCTTCTTTTCATGAACTTTTGCCTTTTTCGCCCTTATCGTTATAGTGAGTTCATTGAGTCGGCAACATCCCGAGCTCATCACTCAAGTGATCGGGTTTTGAGATACCCCTACGGACTCTTCCTCACTCTAACATTCATGTTTGAATACTCTTAACTCAATTAGTTGAATCATTGGAGTAATGGCTATGCTTGATTATTTTTTTTTTAAGTGTTATGATTGCTTTACAAACAACTTCAAAGAGTATACAGTAGCTAATATAACCTAGAAGTAAACTTGTTTATTTTTCACTTAGGGACTCGACTTACTCTTAGACTTCCAATTCTAAAGCTAAATACAAGGTAAATTTGTTTCTTAAAGATTTCACTACTTAATTTTAACCATGTATTCTAATCACAACAGTGGGTGAGTAAAACATTTGAACAAGTCAATTTCACATTTTGTAGATGCTTATTACAACATTTAGTACAATCTCTAGATTTCATGATAATTTTGAAAAAATTTGGCTTAAAATTGCTTAAGGACAAACATTCAAAGTGTGGATCAATTCTCTATTCTCTATATTTTATTATCCTCTCTGATAGAGCCATTTTATACTCAATCTTTATAGTATAAATTGTGTTAAATTATTATTGATTTTATAGAAATCATAAGGAAATGGTACTTTAATTCTATCATCGTGATAAATCAGGTTAAATGGAGTCAAGGATGCTAATTCAAGTATTTTAGAGAAGTTATCTACAACTTGGATCAAGACAAGAAATTACACCACCGGAGGATGCACGGTTTGAGGCACGACCAATGTTCAAACCGTGTTACACACTGGACAAGAAGGCAAAAATGAGGACTTTGAACAGAGAGAGACACGGCTTAAGGCACGGCCGTGGTGGAACCCGTGGGAGAAACCGTGCTTGAAGCCGTGGTGGAAGCCAGGACTAAGGAGAAGAAAGTGTGGAACATCAACCAGATGAAGGCACGGCTTGAAATCTAGCCGTGGGAGTAACCGTGGTACACACTGAACACGGATGAAGACTTGAAGATTATGCACAGATGAAGGCACGGCTTGAAATTTGGCCGTATGTCTAATCGTGGTTCACACTGGGCGCGGATGAAGACTTGAAGAATATGCACAGAGGATGGCACGGCTTGATCCACAGCCGTGTGTTGAGGCGTGCCAGGCAGACGAATCTTCACTTCTCGAAATCTACTTGGAAAAGGAAAGATATTTTCGTATCTTGCAAGCAAAAGATCACATGCTACCCCCTAACAATATAAGTAGAACCAACCCTAGAGGGTTAGGACAACTTTTGAATCTTTGGATCTTGAAGAACGTTGGATCATCTTGGAGGCAGAGCAAGCAACCGGGTTCATTATGTTTTTTACTTTTTATTTTCGTTTTATTGATGAACATGTGTAGCTAAGCTACTTTTCTAGCCAAAGGGTCATAGATGTTTAATTCTCCACGAATTGTGAGGTCTAATTGACTTGTATTTATTCTATTCTTCGCTTTCGGGTATTCATATATCTTCTGATCGTTTTGTCATTATTATTTTGTTGATTGGTATGAATAGAGCTCTTCTACTCAATTAGCAAGTTAATATATTATCAACTAGCACGTCAAATCCGTAATTGTTTGATTGTTCTAGTCCTAGTGACGCAATAACATGTTTGGTTATAAAAGAGATGATCGAATTCATGTTATGGAGGTGTGTGATCATGTTTAAATAGGTTATCTTATAATCTACTAGCATGAATTGGTAGTCTCTCTAGATCTTAATGCTATTGATAGATTAAATCCTAAGCGCTTGTCTAAGGGTTGTTTAATCAATAAGAGAAATAATTCAAAGTGCTTGTCTGAGGTTATCGAGGAAGTAAGGAGAGATAGGTTGTTAGAGCTTGTTAATAACCATAACCAATTTATCTAGAACAAGAATATAGAACATTTGCATCGATGATCAATTCCTAGAATTAAATCATCTTGATTCCTTTGGCTAGGCTTTTTATCAATATACAACTTTCTTATTTTGTTTTAACTTTATTCAATTCACAAACCAAACCCCCCATTTTCCTTTTCCTTTTATTCTCCTTAAATAGAAATAAGTTTAACCAATCTCTGTGGATTCGACCCTACTCACCACTATATGCAAATCATATAATTGTCTAGGAGTAGGTTTTATTTTTTTTTTATTCGACACCCATCAAATTTTGGCGCCGTTGCCGGGGATTGGTGTCAAATTTATTTCTATTCTTATATGACTCATTCTTCTTAGGCAGGTGAACTAACTTATAATCCGGAGATTGAGAAGACTCTAAAGAGGCTGCGGCAAGAAGCTAGATCATCCACTAGACCGAACTTAGTATCGGACTTGTCTGATTTTGAAAAAGAGGACGACATGGAAAATCTCGAGAGAACCTTAAGGGAGTTGGCTGCATCGGATGTGAATCAACAACCACTTTGTATTCACTACCCCGAACTAGCCGTGGAATTCGAATTGAAATCTGGGTTGATACATCTGCTACCTACATTTCATGGTCTTGAGAATGAAGATCCTCATAAGCATTTGAAAGAGTTCCATATAGTGTGTTCTAGTATGAGGCCGCAAGGAATAACCGACGATCAAATCAAGCTACGTGCTTTTCCATTTTCTTTAAGTACTAAAGCTAAAGATTGGTTGTTTTATTTGCCTCCAGGTTCTATCACCACTTGGACAGATATGGTGAGACTCTTCTTGGACAAATTCTTCCCCGCCTCCAGAGCCGCTGGTATAAGAAGAGAAATTTGTGGCATAAAACAGAAGGACACCGAGACACTTCATGAGTATTGGGAGAGGTTCAAGCAATTGTGTGCAAGTTGCCCACAACATGGGATATCTGAACAACTCCTTATCCAATACTTCTACGAGGGCCTACTTCCGATGGAGAGGAAGATGATGGATGCTGCAAGTGGAGGCGCCATAGTAAACAAAACCCCTGGTCAAGCTAGGGAATTGATCTCCATTATGGCTGCCAACTCGCAACAATTTGGGTATAGGCGTGATACGTCTTCAAGGAAGGTAAATGAGGTAAATGTGTCTAACCTTGAACATCAAATTTCTAATCTTACCTCCCTTGTGCAGCAGCTAACTCTTGGAAAAACGCGGTAGGTGAAGGCTTGTGGAATTTGCGCTGCTCCTAATCATCCGACCGACATGTGCCCCACATTGCAAGATGACAATCATGAACACGCCAATGCTGTAGGCGGATTTCCAGGACAACCGCAAAGGAAGTATGACCCCTACTCGAATACTTACAATCATGGATGGAGGGATCATCCTTACTTCCGATATGGCAATAACCCACAAAGTTTCCAACAATTCCAGCCTAAGCCATCACACCACGTACCCCAAGCTCCTTCTACTTCAGGTATGCCCCTTGAGGATATTGTTATGTCTCTAGCTGTTAATACCAAACAATTTCAGGAGGAAACAAAGCAAAGCATTCAAAACTTGGAGAATCAGGTAAGCCAACTTGCTTCAGTCGTAAACAGGTTAGAAACTCAAGGTAAGTTACCTTCTCAAACTATTACAAACCCGAAGCAAAGCGTTAATGCAATTACCTTGAGAAGTGGAACAAAATTGCAGGGATCAAATAAGAAAGGAAATCCGTCTAATCTTGAGGAAGAGACCAAGAAAGAGACTTCGACTCCGAGCTAGCAGGGCGACCAGATTAGCAAGTCTCTAGATGAGCCATCGAAGGTCACATTGATACCACCTCCTTTCCCCTCCAGATTAGCGAAATCCAAGAAGGAAGCGGAAGAAAAAGAGATTCTAGAAATGTTTCATAAAGTCGAGGTAAATATTCCTTTACTTGATGCAATTAAGCAAATACCGCGCTATGCTAGATTCCTCAAGGACTTGTGCACTAACAAAAGGAAGCTGAAAGGCAATGAAAAGATTAGTGTGAGTGAAAATGTTTCAGCTATTATTCAGAAGAAGCTTCCTCCTAAATGTAAGGACCCAGGTATGTTCGCCATTCCTTACAAAATAGGTAGTCTTGGAATCGCTAAAGCCATGTGTGATCTAGGAGCTTCTATCAATGTCATCCCTTTGTCTGTTTATCAACGTTTAAATGTTGGTCCTTTAAAGGAAACGGGTATTATTGTTCAACTTGCTGATAGGTCCAATGTTTATCCTGAGGGAGTTCTAGAGGATGTTTTAGTTCAAGTCAATGGGTTGGTTTTTCCTACTGATTTTTATGTGCTTGACATGGACGATAGTGATTCTCATACTTCATCACTAATATTATTAGGGCGACCATTCCTTAAGACTTCTAAAACGAAAATCGATGTAAATGATGGCACCCTCACTATGGAATTTGATGGTGAAGTGATTAAATTTAACATTTATGATACCATGAAACATCCTAACGATATCTCTCATGTTTTTGTTACGGATGCTATTAACCCATCTCCTGTTTTTGTTGCGGATGTTATTAACCCATCACCACAGGCACCAAGGCTGGAATCAAAATCCTTATCCGAATATTTAGCCAGGAACGTCTAGCCAAAGACGTTAAAGAAAGGCGCTTCATGGGAGGCAACCCATGTAAAAAACAAAAAAAAAAAAACAAGTTTTGTTTTGCATTAGTTTTGGTTTGTTTTAGTTTTTTTTTTTGTTTTAGTTTAGTTTGTTTTGATTTTAGTATAGTTTTGAACTCTTTGGATCGGCTGCAGCAAGGATACATATCATTAGATGACACTTTCCAGAGCTTAAAGGGAGCACTCCAATACCAGGGAAGTACCAATATTTCCTCTCATATTCTCTAATGTCCTTTGTGTTGTTAATTCCTCTTCAATTGTGCTGAATTAGGAACAGTGAGGACACTGTTCAAGCTAAGTGTGGGGGAGAGGATAATAAAATATAGAGAATAGAGAACTAACTTATACTCTGAATGTTTGTCCTTAAGCAATTTTAAGCCAAAGTTTTTCAAAATTATCATGAAATCTAGAGATTGTACTAAATGTTGTAATAAGCATCTACAAAATGTGAAATTGACTTGTTCAAATGCTTTACTCACCCACTGCTGTGATTAGAATAAATGGTTAAAATTAAGTAGTGAAATCTTTAAGAAACAAATTTACCTTGTATTTAGCTTTAGAATTAGAAGTCTAAGAGTAAGTCGAGTCCCTAAGTGAAAAATAAACAAGTTTACTTCTAGGTTATATTAGCTACTGTATACTCTTTGAAGTTGTTTGTAAAGCAATCATAACACTTAAAAAAAAAAAAAAAGAATCAAGCATAGCCATTACTCCAATGATTCAACTAATTGAGTTAAGAGTATTTAAACTTGAATGTTAGAGTGAGGAAGAGTCTGTAGGGGTATCTCAAAACCCGGTCACTTGAGTGATGAGCTCGGGATGTTGCCGACTCAATGAACTCACTATAACGATAAGGGCGAAAAAGGCAAAAGTTCATGAAAAGAAGCGGGCAAAAACCCGTCAAAATAGATGCTTGAATAAATCAAAAGAACATGAATGTGAACATTCATTGAATAAAACAAAGATGTATAAAAGGGAGAATATCTAGCAAAGAGCTTATACTATATGCTTTTACTTTATACTGCAAGGATTATATGTTTGCTAATATCCAATGAAGTTTAATTGGGTGTTTTTCCTTAGTGGATTAAGTATTTACTTTTGGAATAAAAATTCTTTTGCTAAACATGAGGATTAAAGTTTGTTTTGTTTAGATTAGCTATTGAATTTTGTCCATAGTAATTTAATCACAGGAAACCAATTGGGTTGAAGTAGTAGACATTAAATTACAAGTCATGAATTACAAATGAATAGATGCTTGGAATGATGAAAAGAAAGTTTGTATAATCTATGATAGATTTCTCAATTGCTTGAGGACAAGCAAGAGTTTAAGTGTGGGGGAATTTGATAGAGCCATTTTATACTCAATCTTTATAGTATAAATTGTGTTAAATTATTATTGATTTTATAGAAATCATAAGGAAATGGTACTTTAATTCTATCATCGTGATAAATCAGGTTAAATGGAGTCAAGGATGCTAATTCAAGTATTTTAGAGAAGTCATCTACAACTTGGATCAAGACAAGAAATTACACCACCGGAGGAAGCACGGTTTGAGGCACGGCCAATGTTCAAACTATGTTACACACTAGACAAGAAGGCAAAAATGAGGACTTTGAACAGAGAGAGACACGACTTAAGGCACGGCCGTGGTGGAACCCATGGGAGAAACCGTGCTTGAAGTCGTGGTGGAAGCCATGACCAAGGAGAAGAAAGTGTGGAACATCAACCAGATGAAGGCACGGCTTGAAATCTAGCCGTGGGAGTAACCGTGGTACACACTGAACACGGATGAAGACTTGAAGATTATGCACAGATGAAGGCACGGCTTGAAATCTGGCCGTGTGTCTAACCGTGGTTCACACTGGGCGCGGATGAAGACTTGAAGAATATGCACAGAGGATGGCACGACTTGATCCACGGCCGTGTGTTGAGGCGTGCCAGGCAGACGAATCTTCACTTCTCGAAATCTACTTGGAAAAGGAAAGATATTTTCGTATCTTGCTAGCAAAAGATCACATGCTACCCCCTAACAATATAAATAGAACCAACCCTAGAGGGTTAGGACAACTTTTGAATCTTTGGATCTTGAAGAACCTTGGATCATCTTGGAGGCAGAGCAAGCAACAGGGTTCATTATGTTTTTTACTTTTTATTTTCGTTTTATTGATGAACATGTGTAGCTAAGCTACTTTTCTAGCCAAAGGGTCATAGATGTTTAATTCTCCACGAATTGTGAGGTCTAATTGACTTGTATTTATTCTATTCTTCGCTTTCGGGTATTCATATATCTTCTGATCGTTTTGTCATTATTATTTTGTTGATTGGTATGAATAGAGCTCTTCTACTCAATTAGCAAGTTAATATATTGTCAACTAGCACGTCAAATCCGTAATTGTTTGATTGTTCTAGTCCTAGTGACGCAATAACATGTTTGGTTATAAAAGAGATGATCGAATTCATGTTATGGAGGTGTGTGATCATGTTTAAATAGGTTATCTTATAATCTACTGGCATGAATTGGTAGTCTATCTAGATCTTAATGCTATTGATAGATTAAATCCTAAGTGCTTGTCTAAGGGTTGTTTAATCAATAAGAGAAATAATTCAAAGCGCTTGTCTGAGGTTATCGAGAAAGTAAGGAGAGATAGGTTATTAGAGCTTGTTAATAACCATAACCAATTTATCTAGAATAAGAATAGAGAACATTTGCATCGATGATTAATTCCTAGAATTAAACCATCTTGATTCCTTTGGCTAGGCTTTTTATCAATATACAACTTTCTTATTTTGTTTTAACTTTATTCAATTCACAAACCAACCCCCCATTTTCCTTTTCTTTTATTCTCCTTGAATAGAAATAAGTTTAACCAATCTCTGTGGATTTGACCCTACTCACTACTATATGCAAATCATATAATTGTCTAGGAGTAGGTTTTATTTTTTTTTGGATTCGACACCCATCACTCTCCCCCACACTTAGCTTGAACAGTGTCCTCACTGTTTCTAATTTAGCGCAATTGAAGAGGAATTAACAACTTAAGGAACATTTAGAGAATAAGAGAAAGGAAATACTTGTACTTCCCTGGTATTGGAGTTCTCCCCTTAAGCTTTGGAAAGTGTCCTCTGATTATGTGTATCCTTGCTGCAACTAATCTAAAGAAATTCAAGGCAACACTAGAATCAAAACAAACTAAACTAAAACAAAACAAAACTAAAGCAAAACAAACTATTTTTTTTTTTTTGACATGGGTTGCCTCCCATGAAGCGCCTTTCTTTAACGTCTTTGGCTAGACGTTCCTGGCTAAATATTTGGATAAGGATTTTGATTCCAGCCTTGGTGCCTGTGGTGATGGGTTAATAACATCCGTAACAAAAACAGGAGAGATATCGTTAGGATGTTTCATGGCATCATAAATGTTAAATTTAATCACTTCACCATCAAATTCCATAGTGAGGGTTCCATCATTTACATCGATTTTCGTTTTAGAAGTCTTAAGAATGGTCGCCCTAATAATATCAGTGATGAAGTATGAGAATCACTATCGTCCATGTCAAGCACATAAAAATCAGCAGGAAAAACCAACCCATTGACTTGAACTAAAACATCCTCTAGACTCCCTCAGGATAAACATTAGACCTATCAGCAAGTTGAACAATAATACTCGTTTCCTTTAAAGGACCAACATTTAAACGTTGATAAACAGACAAAGGCATGACATTGATAGAAGCTCCTAGATCACACATGGCTTTAACAATTCCAAGATTACCTATTTTGCAAGGAATGGTGAACATACCTGGATCCTTACATTTGGGAGGAAGCTTCTTCTGAATAATAGCTAAAACATTTTCACTCACACTAATCTTTTCATTACCTTTTAGCTTTCTTTTGTTAGTGCACAAGTCTTTGAGAAATCTAGCATAACGCGGTATTTACTTAATTGCATCAAGCAAAGGAATATTTACCTCGACTTTGCGAAAAGTTTCCAGAATCTCTTTTTCTTTCGCTTCATTCTTGGATTTCGCTAATCTGGAGGGGAAAGGAGGTGGTATCAATGTGACCTTCGATGGCTCAACTAGAGACTTGCTAATCTGGTCGCCCTGCTGGCTCAGAGTCGAAATCTCTTTCTTGGTCTCTTCCTCAAGATTAGACGGATGTCCTTTCTTATTTGATCCCTGCAATTCTGTTCCACTTCTCAACGTAATTGCATTAACGCTTTGCTTCGGGTTTGTAATAGTTTGAGACGGTAACTTACCTTGAGTTTCTAACCTGTTTACAGCTGAAGCAAGTTGGCTTACCTGATTCTCCAAGTTTTGAATGCTTTGCTTTGTTTCCTCCTGAAATTGTTTGGTATTCACAGCTAGAGACTTAACAATATCCTCAAGGGGCATACCTGAAGTGGAAGGAGCTTAGGGTACGTGGTGTGATGGCTTAGGCTGGAATTGTTGGACATGTTAAGGGTTATTGCCATATCGGAAGTTAGGATGATCCCTCCATCCAGGATTGGGAATCCTCCTATAGCATTGGCGTGTTCATGATTGTCATCTTGCAATGTGGGGCATATGTCGGTCGGATGATTAGGAGCAACACAAATTCCAGAAGCCTTTACCTGCTGCGTTTTTCCAAGAGTTAGCTGCTGCACAAGGGAGGTAAGATTAGAAATTTGATGTTCAAGATTAGACACACTTACCTCATTTACCTTCCTTGAAGATGCATCATGCCTATACCCAAATTGTTGCGAATTAGCAGCCATAATGGAGATCAATTCCCTAGCTTGACCAGGGGTTTTGTTTACTATGGCGCCTCCACTTGCAGCATCCATCATCTTTCTTTCCATCGGAAGTAGGCCCTTGTAGAAGTATTGGATAAGGAGTTGTTCAGATATCCCATGTTGTGGGCAGCTTGCACACAATTGCTTGAACCTCTCCCAATACTCATGAAGTGTCTCGGTGTCCTTCTGTTTTATACCACAAATTTCTCTTCTTATACCAGCGGCTCTGGATGCGGCGAAGAATTTGTCCAAGAAGAGTCTGACCATATCTGTCCAAGTAGTTATCGAACCTGGAGGCAAATAAAACAACCAATCTTTAGCTTTAGTGCTTAAAGAAAATGGAATAGCACGTAGCTTGATTTGATCGTCGGTTTATTCTTTGCGGCCTCATACTAGAACACACTATATGGAACTCTTTCAAATGCTTATGAGGATCTTCATTCTCAAGACCATGAAAGGTGGGTAGCAGATGTATCAACCCATATTTCAACTCAAATTCCACAGCTAGTTCGGGGTAGTGAATACAAAGTGGTTGTTGATTCACATCCGGTGTAGCCAATTCTCGCAATGTTCTTTCGAGATTTACCATATCGTCTTCTCTTTCTAAATCAAGGGATGAATAAGACAAATCCGATGCTAAGTTCAGTCTAGTGGATGATCTAGCTTCTTGTCGCAGCCTCTTTAGAGTCTTCTCAATCTCCGGATTATAAGTTAGTTCACCTGTCTGAGCAGAAAGAGTCATACAAGAATAGAAATAAATTTGACACCAATCATCGGCAACGGCGCCAAAATTTGATGGGTGTCGAATCCAACAAAAATAAAACCTACTCCAAGACAATTATATGATTTGCATATAGTGGTGAGTAGGGTCGAATCCACAGAGATTGGTTAAACTTATTTCTATTCAAGGAGAATAAAAGGGAAAAGAAAAATGGGGGGGTTTTGTTTGTGAATCAAAATAAAGTAAAACAAGGCAAGAAAATCGGATATTAATAAAAGCCTAGCCAAAGGAATCAAGATAGTTTAATTCTAGGAATTGATCATCGATGCAAATGTTTTTCTATTCTTAGTTCTAGATAAACTGGTTATGGTTATTAACAAGCTCTAACAACCTATCTCTCCTTACTTCCTCGATAACCTCAGACAAGCGCTTTGAATTATTTCTCTTATTGATTAAACAACCCTAGACAAGCGCTTAGGATTTAATCTATCAATGGCATTAAAATCTAGAGAGACCACCAATTCATGCCAGTAGATTATAAGATAACCTATTTAAACATGATCATACACCTCCGTAACATGAATTCGATCATCTCTTTTATAACCAAACATGTTATTGCGTCACTAAGACTAGAACAATCAAACAATTACGGATTTGACGTGCTAGTTGACAATATATTAACTTGCTAATTGAGTAGAAGAGCTCTATTCATACCAATCAACAAAGATAATAATGACAAAACGATCAAAAGATATATGAATACTCGAAAGCAAAGAATAGAATAAATACAAGTCAATTAGGCCTCACAATTCGTGGAGAATTAAACATTTATGACCCTTTGGCTAGAAAAGTAGCTTAGCTACTCATGTTCATCAATAAAACGAAAATAAAAAGTATAGACATAATGAACCCGATTGCCTGCTCTGCCTCCAAGATGATCCAAGGTTCTTCAAGATCCAAAGATTCAAAAGTTGTCCTCACCCTCTAGGGTTGGTTCTATTTATATTGTTAGGGGGTAGCATGTGATCTTTTGCTAGCAAGATACGAAAATATCTTTCCTTTTCCAAGTAGATTTCGAGAAGTAAATGTTCGTCCACCTGGCACGCCCTAACACACGGCGTGGGTCAAGCCGTGCCATCCTCTTTGCATATTTCATGTATCATCTTCCGTGTCCAGTGTGTACCACGGCTCCACCTACGGCTAGATTTCCAACCGTGCCTTATTCTGTGCATAATCAACAAGTCTTCATCCGTGCCCAGTGTGTACCACGGTTACACCCATGGCCAGATTTCAAGCCGTGCCATCCTCTGGTTGATGTTCCACAATTTCTTCTCCTTAGCACGTCCAGCTTCCACCACGACTCCAAGCACGGTTGCTCCCACGGCTGCCACCACGGCCGTGCCCTAAGCCGTGTCTCTCTCAGTTCAAAGTCCACATTTCCGCCTTCTTGTCCAGTGTGTAACATGGTTTACACCATGGCTGTGCCTCAAACCGTGCTTCCTCCGGTGGTGTAATTCCTTATCTTGATCCAAGTTGTAGATGACTTCTCTAATTTACTTGAATTGGCACCCTTAACACCATTTAACCTGATTTATCACCATAATAGAATTAAGTACCATTTCCTTATGATTTCTATAAAATCAATAATAATTTAACACAATTTATACTATAAAGATTGAGTATAAAATGGCTTTATCTGTGACAAAATAACATGTTTGATTATAAAATAGATGATTGACTTCATGTTATGGAGATGTATGATCTTATTTAAATAGGTTATCTTATAATCTACTGGCATGATTTGGTAGTCTCTCTTGTTTTTAATGCTATTGATAGATTAAATCCTAAGAGCTTTTTTTTAGGGTTGTCTAATCGATAAGAGAAATAATCAAAGAGCATGTTTTGATTATCGAGAAAGTAAGGAGAGATAGGTTGTTAGAGCTTGTTAATAACCATAACTAGTTTATCTTGAAATAAGAATAGAAAACATTTGCATCAATGATCAATTCCTAGAATTAAACTATCTTGATTGCTTTTGGCTAGTCTTTTATCATATTTGATTTTATTATTTGATTTCAATACTATTTTGATTCACAAACAATACCACCACCACCCCCCCCCCCCCCCCCAATTTTCTTTTCCTCTTTATTCTCTTGAATAGAAATATATTTAACCAATCCCTATGGATACGACCCTACTCACTACTATACGCAAATCATATAATTGTCTAGGAGTAGGTTTTTATTTTTGTTGGATTCGACACCCATCAAATTTGGCGTCGTTGCCAGGGATTGGTGTCAAATTTATTTCTATTCTTTTATGACTTGTTCTTCTCATACAGGTGCACTCACTTATAATCCAGAGATTGAGAAGACTTTTAAGAGGCTGCGAAGAGAAGCTAGATCATCCCCTAGACTGAACTTGGCATCGGATTTGTCTGATTCATCCATTGATTCTGAAAAAGAAGATGATATGGCAAATCCCAAGAGAACATTAAGAGAATTGGCTGCACCGGATGTGAATCAACAACCACTTTGTATTCACTATCCTGAACTGGCTGTTGAATTCGAGTTGAAATCTAGGTTGATACATCTGCTACCCACCTTTCATGGTCTTGAGAATGAAGATCCTCACAAACATTTGAAAGAGTTTCATATAGTGTGTTCTAGTATGAGGCCGCAAGGAATAACTGACGATCAAATCAAGTTACGTGCTTTTCCATTTTCTTTAAGTACTAAAGCTAAAGATTGGTTGTTTTATTTGCCCCCAGGTTCTATAACCACATGGACAATATGGTGAGGCTCTTCTTGGATAAAGTTTTCCCCGCATCTAGAGCTGCTGGTATAAGAAGAGAAATTTGTGGTATCAAATAGAGGGACATCGAGACTCTTTATGAGTATTGGGAGAGGTTCAAGCAACTTTGTGTAAGCTGTCCACAACTGGGATATTTTTGAACAACTTCTCATCCAATACTTCTATGAAGGCCTGCTTCCGATGGAAAGGAAGATGATGGATGCTGCAAGTGGAGGCGCCATAGTAAACAAAACCCCTGGTCAAGCTAGGGAATTAATCTCCATTATGGCTGCTAATTCGCAACAATTTGGGTATAGGCATGATACATCTTCAAGGAAGGTAAATGAGGTAAGTGTTTCTAACCTTGAACATCAAATTTCTAACCTAACCTCCCTTGTGCAATAGATAGCTCTTGGAAATACACAGCAGGTGAAGGCTTGTGGAATTTGTGCTACCCCTAATTATCCTACTGATATGTGCCCCACATTGCAAGATGACAATCATGAGCATGTCAATGCGGTAGGAGGATTCCCAGGACAGCCGTAGAGGAAATATGATCCCTACTCGAATACTTACAATCCTGGATGGAGGGATCATCCTAACTTCATATATGGCAATAACCCACAAAATTTCCAATAATTCCAGCCTAAGCCATCAAACCAAGTACCCCAAGCTCCTTCCACTTCAGATATGTCTCTTGAGGAAATAGTTAAATCTCTTGCTGTTAATACAAAACAATTTCAGGAGGAAACAAAGCAGAGCATTCAAAACTTGGAGAATCAGGTAAGCGAACTTGCTTCTGCTGTAAACAGGTTAGAAACTCAAGGTAAGTTACCTTCTCAAACTATTACAAATCCGAAGCAAAGCGTTAATGCAATTACCTTGAGAAGTGGAACAGAATTGCAGGGATCAAATAAGAAAGGACACCCATCTAATCCTGAGGAAGAGACTAAGAAAGAAATTTCGACTCCGAGCTAGCAGGGCAACCAGATTAGAAGGTCTCTAGTTGAGCCACCAAAGGTCATGTTGACACAACCTCCTTTCCCGTCCAGATTAGCGAAATCCAAGAATGAAGCGAAAGAAAAAGAGATTCTGGAAACTTTTCGCAAAGTTGAGGTAAATATTCCTTTGCTTGATGCAATTAAGCAAATACTGCGCTATGCTAGATTTCTCAAAGAATTGTGCACTAACAAAAGGAAGCTGAAAGGTAATGAAAAGATTAGTGTGAGTGAGAATGTTTCAGCTATTATTCAGAAGAAGCTTCCTCCTAAATGTAAGGATCCAGGTATGTTTACCATTCCTTGCAAAATAGGTAATCTTGGGATCGCTAAAGCCATGTGTGATCTAGGAGCTTCGATCAATGTCATGCCTTTGTCTATTTATCAACGTTTGAATGTTGGTCCCTTGAAGGAAACAGGCGTTATTGTTTAACTTGCTGACAGGTCCAATGTTTATCCTGAGGGAGTTCTAGAAGATGTTTTAGTTCAAGTTAATGGGTTGGTTTTTCCTACTAATTTTTATGTGCTTGACATGGAAGATAATGATTCTCATAATTCATCACTAATATTATTAGGGCGACCATTCCTTAAGACATCCAAGACGAAAATTGATGTAAATGATGGTACCCTCACTATGGAATTTGATGGTGAAGTGATTAAATTTAACATTTATGATGCCATGAAACATCCTAGCGATATCTCTCCTGTTTTTGTTGTGGATGTTATTGACCCATCACCACAGGCACCAAAGCTGGAATCAAAACCCTTACCCGAACATCTAGCCAGGAACGTCTAGCCAAAGACGATAAAGAAAGGCGCTTCATGGGAGGCAACCCATGTCAAAAAAATTAAAAAATCAATTTTAGTTTTGTTTTGATTTTTTTCTTTTGGATCAGCTGCAACAAGGTTACATATCATTAGATGACACTCTCTAGTGCTTAAGGGGAGAACTCTAATTACTCTACGCTTCATACTAGGGAAGTACCAGTATTCCTTTTGATGGGTGTCGAATCCAACAAAAATAAAACCTACTCCTAGACAATTATATGATTGCATATATGGTGAGTAGGGTCGAATCCACAGAGATTGGTTAAACTTATTTCTATTCAAGAGAATAAAAGGAAAAGGAAAATGGGGGGGGGGGGGGGGGGGGGGGGTTTGGTTTGTGAATTGAACAAAGTTAAAACAAGTTAAGAAAGTTGTATATTGATAAAAAGCCTAGCCAAAGGAATCAAGATGGTTTAATTCTAGGAATTGATCATCGATGCAAATGTTCTCTATTCTTGTTCCTAGATAAATTGGTTATGGTTATTAACAAGCTCTAACAACCTATCTCTCCTTACTTCCTCGATAACCTCAGATAAGCGCTTTGAATTATTTCTCTTATTGATTAAACAACCCTTAGACAAGCGTTTTGGATTTAATCTATCAATAGCATTAAGATCTAGAGAGACCACCAATTCATGCTAGTAGATTATAAGATAACCTATTTAAACATGATGACACACCTTCATAACATGAATTCGATCATCTCTTTTATAACCAAACATGTTATTGCGTCACTAAGGGACTAGAACAATCAAACAATTACGGATTTAACGTGCTAGTTGACAATATATTAACTTGCTAATTGAGTAGAAGAGCTCTATTCATACCAATCAACAAAATAATAATGACAAAACGATCAGAAGATATATGAATACCCGAAAGCGAAGAATAGAATAAATATAAGTCAATTAAAACCTCAAAAATTTGTGGAGAATAAACATCTATGACCCTTTGGCTAGAAAGTAGCTTAGCTACTCATGTTCATCAATAAAACGAAAATAAAAAGTAAAAACATAATGAACCCGGTTGTTTTGCTCTGCCTCCAAGATGATCCAAGGTTCTTCAAGATCCAAAGATTCAAAAGTTGTCCTAACCCTCTAGGGTTGGTTCTATTTATATTGTTAGGGGGTAGAAATGTGATCTTTTGCTAGCAAGATACGAAAATATCTTTCCTTTTCCAAGTAGATTTCGAGAAGTGAAAATTCGTTTGCCTGGCACGCCTCAACACACGGCCGTGGATCAAGTCGTGCCATCCTCTGTGCATATTCTTCAAGTCTTCATCCGCGCCCAATGTGAACCACGGTTAAACACACGGCCAGATTTCAAGCCGTGCCTTCATTTGTGCATAATCTTCAAGTCTTCATCCGTGTTCAGTATGTACCACGGTTACACCCACGGCTAGATTTCAAGCCGTGCCTTCATCTGGTTGATGTTCCACACTTTCTTCTCCTTGGTCCTAGCTTCCACCACGGCTTCAAGCACGGTTTCTCCCACGGGTTCCACCACGGCCGTGCCTTAAGCCGTGTCTCTCTCTAATCAAAGTCCTCATTTTTGCCTTCTTGTCCAGTGTGTAACACGGTTTGAACATTGGCCGTGCCTCAAACCGTGCTTCCTCCGGTGTGTAATTTCTTGTCTTCATCCAAGTTGAGATGACTTCTCTAAAGTACTTGAATAGCATCCTTGACTCCATTTAACCTGATTTATCACGATGATAGAATTAAAGTACCATTTCTTTATGATTTCTATAAAATCAATAATAATTTAACACAATTTATACTATAAAGATTGAGTATAAAATGGCTCTATCAAATTCCCCCACACTTAAACTCTTGCTTGTCCTCAAGCAATTGCATCAAATCAATTGAGAAATCTATCATAGATTATACAAACTTTCTTTTCATCATTCCAAGCATCTATTCATTTGTAATTCATGACTTGTAATTTAATGTCTACTACTTCAACCCAATTGGTTTCCTGTGATCAAATTACTATGGACAAAATTCAATAGCTAATCTAAACAAAACAAACTTTAATCCTCATGTTTAGCAAAAGAATTTTATTCCAAAAGTAAATACTTAATCCACTAAGGAAAAACACCCAATTAAACTTCATTGGATATTAGCAAACATATAATCCTTGCAGTATAAAGTAAAAGCATATAGTATAAGCTCTTTGCTAGATATTCTCCCTTTTATACATCTTTGTTTTATTCAATGAATGTTCACATTCATGTTCTTCTGATTTATTCAAGCATCTATTTTGACGGGTTTTTGCCCACTTCTTTTCATGAACTTTTTCCTTTTTCGCCCTTATCGTTATAGTGAGTTCATTGAGTCGGCAACATCCCGAGCTCATCACTCAAGTGACCGGGTTTTGAGATACCCCTACGGACTCTTCCTCACTCTAACATTCAAGTTTGAATACTCTTAACTCAATTAGTTGAATCATTGGAGTAATGGCTATTGTTGATTCTTTTTTTTTTTTAAGTGTTATGATTGCTTTACAAACAACTTCAAAGAGTATACAGTAGCTAATATAACCTAGAAGTAAACTTGTTTATTTTTCACTTAGGGACTCGACTTACTCTTAGACTTCCAATTCTAAAGCTAAATACAAGGTAAATTTGTTTCTTAAAGATTTCACTACTTAATTTTAACCATGTATTCTAATCACAGCAGTGGGTGAGTAAAGCATTTGAACAAGTCAATTTCACATTTTGTAGATGCTTATTACAATATTTAGTACAATCTCTAGATTTCATGATAATTTTGAAAAACTTTGGCTTAAAATTGCTTAAGGACAAACATTCAGAGTATAAGTTAGTTCTCTATTCTCTATATTTTATTATCCTCTCCCCCACACTTAGCTTGAACAGTGTCCTCACTGTTCCTAATTCAGCACAATTGAAGAGGAATTAACAACACAAAGGACATTAGAGAATAAGAGAGAGGAAATATTGGTACTTCCCTGGTATTGGAGTGCACCCTTTAAGCTCTGGAAAGTGTCATCTAATGATATGTATCCTTGCTGCAGCCGATCCAAAGAGTTCAAAACTATACTAAAATCAAAACAAACTAAACTAAAACAAAACAAAACTAAAACAAACAAAAACTAATGCAAAACAAAACTTGTTTTTTTTTTTTTTTTTACATGGGTTTGCCTCCCATGAAGCGCCTTTCTTTAACGTCTTTGGCTAGACGTTCCTGGCTAAATATTCGGATAAGGATTTTGATTCCAACCTTGGTGCCTGTGGTGATGGGTTAATAACATCCGCAACAAAAACAGGAGATGGGTTAATAGCATCCGTAACAAAAACAGGAGAGATATCGTTAGGATGTTTCATGGCATCATAAATGTTAAATTTAATCACTTCACCATCAAATTCCATAGTGAGGGTGCCATCATTTACATCGATTTTCGTTTTAGAAGTCTTATGGAATGGTCGCCCTAATAATATCAGTGATGAAGTATGAGAATCACTATCGTCCATGTCAAGCACATAAAAATCAACAGGAAAAACCAACCTATTGACTTGAACTAAAACATCCTCTAGAACTCCTTCAGGGTAAACATTGACCTATCAGCAAGTTGAACAATAATACCCGTTTCCTTTAAAGGACCAACATTTAAACGTTGATAAACAGACAAAGGCATGACATTGATAGAAGCTCCTAGATCACACATGGCTTAGCGATTCCAAGACTACCTATTTTGCAAGGAATGGCGAACATACCTGGGCCCCTTACATTTAGGAGGAAGCTTCTTCTGAATAATAGCTGAAACATTTTCACTCACACTAATCTTTTCATTGCCTTTTAGCTTCCTTTTGTTAGTGCACAAGTCCTTGAGGAATCTAGCATAGCGCGGTATTTGCTTAATTGCATCAAGTAAAGGAATATTTACCTCGACTTTACGAAACGTTGCCAGAATCTCTTTTTCTTCCACTTCCTTCTTGGATTTCGCTAATCTGGAGGGGAAAGGAGGTGGTATCAATGTGACCTTCGGTGGCTCATCTAGAGACTTGTTAATCTGGTCGCCCTGCTAGCTCGGAGTCGAAATCTCTTTCTTGGTCTCTCCTCAAGATTAGACGGATGTCCTTTCTTATTTGATCCTGCAATTCTGTTCCACTTCTCAAGGTAATGGCATTAACGCTTTGCTTCGGGTTTGGAATAGTTTGAGAAGGTAACTTACCTTGAGTTTCTAACCTATTGACAGCTGAAGCAAGTTGGCTTACCTGATGCTCCAAGTTTTGAATGCTTTGCTTTGTTTCCTCCTAAAATTGTTTTGGTATTCACAGCTAGAGACTCACAATATCCTCAAGGGGCATACCTGAAGTGGAGGAGCTTGGGGTATGTGGTGTGATGGCTTTGGCTGGAATTGTTGGACATGTTGAGGGTTATTGCCATATCGGAAGTTAGGATGATCCCTCCATCCAGGATTGTAAGTATTCGAATAGGGGTCATACTTCCTTTGCGGTTGTCCTGGAAATCCGCCTACAGCATTGGCTTGTTCATGATTGTCATCTTGCAATGTGGGGCACATATCGGTCGGAAGATTAGGAGCAGCGCAAATTCCACAAGCCTTCATCTGCTGCGTTTTTCCAAGAGCTAGCTGCTGCACAAGGGAGGTAAGATTAGAAATTTGATGTTCAAGGTTAGACATACTTACCTCATTTACCTTCCTTGAAGACGTATCGTGCCTATACCCAAATTGTTGTGAATTAGCAGCCATAATGGAGATCAATTCCCTAGCTTGACCAGGGGTTTTGTTTACTATGGCGCCTCCACTTGCAGCATCCATCATCTTCCTCTCCATCGGAAGTAGGCCCTCGTAGAAGTATTGGAAAAGGAGTTGTTCAGATATCCCATGTTGTGGGCAACTTGCACACAATTGCTTGAACCTCTCCCAATACTCATGAAGTGTCTCGGTGTCCCTCTGTTTTATACCACAAATTTCTCTTCTTATACCAGCGGCTCTAGAGGCGGGGAAGAATTTGTCCAAGAAGAGTCTCACCATATCTGTCCAAGTGGTGATAGAACCTGGAGGCAAATAAAACAACCAATCTTTAGCTTTAGTACTTAAAGAAAATGGAAAAGCACGTAGCTTGATTTGATCGTCGGTTATTCCTTGCGGCCTCATACTAGAACACACTATATGAAACTCTTTCAAATGCTTGTGAGGATCTTCATTCTCAAGACCATGAAAGGTGGGTAGCAAATGTATCAACCCAGATTTTAACTCGAATTCCACGGCTAGTTCGGGATAGTGAATACAAAGTGGTTGTTGATTCACATCCGGTGCAGCCAACTCCCTTAAGGTTCTCTCGAGATTTGCCATGTCGTCCTCTTTTTCAGAATCAGACAAGTCCGATACTAAGTTCGGTTTAGTGGATGATCTAGCTTCTTTTCGTAGTCTCTTTAGAGTCTTCTCAATCTCCGGATTATAAATTAGTTCACCTATCTCAGAAGAACGAGTCATACAAGAATAGAAATAAATTTGACACCAATCCCCGGCAGCGACGCCAAAATTTGATGGGTGTCGAATCCAACAAAAATAAAACCTACTCCTAGACAATTATATGATTTGCATATAGTGGTGAGTAGGGTCGAATCCACAAAGATTGGTTAAACTTATTTCTATTCAAGGAAAATAAAAGGAAAAGGAAAATGGGGGGGTTTGGTTTGTGAATTGAATAAAGTTAAAACAAGTTAAGAAAGTTGTATATTGATAAAAAGCCTAGCCAAAGGAATCAAGATGGTTTAATTCTAGGAATTGATCATCGATGCAAATGTTCTCTATTCTTGTTCCTAGATAAATTGGTTATGGTTATAACAAGCTCTAACAACCTATCTCTCCTTACTTCCTCGATAATCTTAGACAAGCACTTTGAATTATTTCTCTTATTGATTAAACAACCCTTAGACAAGCGCTTAGGATTTAATCTATCAATAGTATTAAGATCTAGAGAGACCACCAATTCATGCCAGTAGATTATAAGATAACCTATTTAAACATGATGACACACCTTCATAACATGAATTCGGTCATCTCTTTTATAACCAAACATGTTATTGCGAAAAATCATGGAGCCATTTTATACTCAATCTTTATAGTATGAATTGTGTTAATTTATTATTGATTTTATAGAAATCATAAGGAAATGGTACTTAATTCTATTATGGTGATAAATCAGGTTAAATGGAGTCAAGGGTGCTAATTCAAGTAAATTAGAGAAGTCATCTACAACTTGGATCAAAGACAAGGATTTACACCGCCGGAGGAAAGCACATGGGCGTGTAGTTGAAGTACACGACCGTGTACTTGGTTTTGAATCAACAGCAAAATACACGGTTGAAGTACACGGCCGTGTATCTGTCTAGAAGGAGGCACGGTTTGAGATACGGTCGTGGTGCAAGCCGTGCTATACACTGCACGAGAACGAGGAAATGTGGAGTATCAACAGAGAGAGACACGACTTGTGATACGGCCGTGGTGGCAACCGTGGTAGAAACCGTGGTGGAAGCTATGATGGAAGCCATGCTATATACTAAACAAGGATGAGAAATTGTGGAACATCAACCAGAGGACGGCACGGCTTGAGATCTGGTCGTGGTAGAAGTCGTAGCACACACTGAACACGGATGAAGAATTGTAGATTACCCACAGAGGAAGGCACGACTTGACCTACGGTCGTGTTGTAGGGCATGCCAGGCGGACGATTATTCACTTCTTGAGATTTACTTGAAAAAGGAAAGATATTTTCGTATCTTGCTAGGTAAAGATCCTCTGCCATTCCCTTAACAATATAAATAGAACCAACCCTAGAGTTTTTTCATCATCTTGGAGACAAGAAGGAAGGAAGGAGGCAGAGCAAGGAAACCGGGAATAGAGGCTTATCATGTTTCCACTTTTAATTTTTGTTTTGATGATGAACATGTGTAGCTAAGCAGATTTTCTAGCCAAACGATCATTAAAGTTTAATTCTTCAGGAATTGTGAGATCTAACTGATTTGTCTTTAATCTATTCTTTGTTTTTAGATATTTATATATCTTCTGGATGTTTTGTCAATATTATCTTTGTTGATTGGTATGAGTTAAAGCTCTTCTACTCAATTAGCAAGTTAATATATTGTCAACTAGTACATCAAATCCATAATTGTTTGATAGTTCTAGTCTCGGTGACACAATAACATGTTTGATTATAAAATAGATGATCGAATTAATGTTATGGAGATGTATGATCTTGTTTAAATAGGTTATCTTATAATCTACTGGCATGAATTGGTAGTCTCTCTTGTTTTTAATGCTATTGATAGATTAAATCCTAAGAGCTTGTTTAGGGTTGTCTATTCGATAAGAGAAATAATCAAAGAGCTTGTTTTGATTATCGAGGAAGTAAGGAGAGATAGGTTGTTAGAGCTTGTTAATAACCATAACCAGTTTATCTTGAAATAAGAATAGAAAACATTTGCATCAATGATCAATTCCTATAATTAAACTATCTTGATTCCTTTGGCTAGGCTTTTATCAATATTCGATTTTATTATTTGATTTCAATACTATTTTGATTCACAAACAAAACCCCCCCATTTTTCTTTTCCTCTTTATTCTCTTTGAATAGAAATATATTTAACCAATCCCTGTGGATACGACCCTACTCACTACTATACGCAAATCGTATAATTGTCTAGGAGTAGGTTTTTATTTTTGTTGGATTCGACACCCATCAGGAACCAACCATTGCCAAGGGTGCGGAAAGTGATGATGAGGAGGATGAAACAGATGATGAAGATGGGGAGAGTAGTTCGGAATAATGAATGACTTTCAGTTGCCTATTTTATTCTGCATATTCGAGGAGCTCTTTCTATTGAGCTAGACTCATTCTTGTTGGATGACTGTAATAATGACTGATATCTATTTACTCTTTTACCTTTTGTTTTTGTTGTGTTGAGCTTTGCTGCTCTAGGTGCTATCCTGCGAATGCAACTGGTCCCATAACCCTCCTTGGCGAACTTCATCGATATAGATGATCGACATTCTACTAGCTATGCAATTGGTCCATCACCTGTTTAATCCCAGGAAGTCTCAGTTCCTTTTCTTTTTATTTTTTTTTCTTTTTATCTCTTTATTTCTCATTACGTTCTTGAATGATAAAGACATTGGGTACAATGTCTCAATCTAAGTGTGGGGAAGGGGATACTAAAGAAACTTGATAAGGGTTGTGCTGAATTGTATGAGTCATTCAAAATTTTCCCCTAATTTTTGTTTTTCTCTTTTTGCTTGATAATCGAATTTTGAAATCATGACTGCAAATTACATAGTATTTTAGCATTTAGTGAATGAATTCCTCTAAAAGAGTGTTGTGCATGTCACCTTTATCTTCTTTAGAACATTGATACTTAGTCAAAGTTATGGGATAAAATCGTTGTGAAACTCAAAGATCTTGAGAGCCATTTAATCTTTCATGAAAGGGCAAATGAAATGATTCTTTTGGTGAGCCTTCTTAGAAGATCTCTTTAAAGTAATAATTTAATGAAAGCATGTTATACTTGAAAAATAAAGGATTGGTTAGTATGGGCAGGCTTTGGTTCCTCAGAAGAGCGAAGTTTGACTCCGCTACTAACTAGTCAAAATAATAAGTTAAGGTAATAGAGGTTCGATGGGGTTCCTTTAAAACCTGGTCACCTAAGGTCGTCTGGCCTGGGATCGGCCGACCGAGGAAATTACCGTAATAAAATTAAATACCATAAAGGCAAAAGTTGAGAGGGTCATGTAACTCGAGCAATTAAGCCCACAGGAACGTGATACGAACCACGCCAACCCGTGACAAAACCCAATACCAATACGTTCGGAAATTCGTTGCCTAAGATGCCCAAGCACCTAAAGTGGAAAACCGCAACCCGTTGTCTATAAGCGAGACAAGAACCTTGGTATAAAGTGAAGACGCCACGATCGGGATGGAAGACCGATTGATAAGTCGGGATGAACGCCACGAAATCAATTCGATAAGTTCGATTTAGTTCTTGAAGAACAAGAGAGGTGCCTCTCAAAGTGTTTAATGTTCAAAGTTGTCTAATCTAAGTTGTTCTAAACCCTAGGAGCTTTTATACTAGGGTTACAATATGTGTAAAAACAAGTCCAAAACGACGTAGTTTAGTTAAGTGACATAAAAAACGCGAAACATAACAAGCTGGTCGACAGGGGATACACGGTTGTGTACATGCCCGTGTACTTTGGCCGTGTACTTTTCTGTGCAACCTCTGGCAACATACACGCCCGTGTACTTTGGCCGTGTATCTTTCTGTGCAACTTCTGGCAACATACACGCCCGTGTACTTTAGCCGTGTATCTTTCTGTGGATTTGCTTGACTCCATACACGGCCGTGCCTTGAAAATACACGCCCTCTTCAACCCGTATCCAGTATAACTTGTACAAAAGCAAGGGTCTTCCAATGGTTGTTCCAATCCGTTCCAACTTCATGATTGCTCCAATCCTTTCCGGCTTCATGGACAACCTTTATCAACTCGTTAAGTGCTTCCTTGAATCGTTTTGCTCAATTTCTTATGATCGGTCCAGGCGGCACTTCAAGAGGATCCACATTTCTTCTTTCGGCTTGGCTCTCATCCCGGATCTCATCATTCCCCTCCTCTTGAAAAGGATTTGTCCTCAAATCATTTCCTGCATCAAATGGACTCAGATCAGTTAACATTAAACGTAACACTTACTGGATACTTACCTGGTAAATCTTTCTTGTATGCTATATCATGGATGTATTCAAGAATTTGAATTGGTCCATCGCCTCTAGGAAGTAATTTAGATCTACACTGTACGGGAATCTGCTCTTTACGCATGTGAACCCAAATCCAATCTCCAGGCTTAAAACAGCTTGTTGACAACCCATGTTGGCTTGTTTCACATACTGTTCAGTTCTTCGCTCAATGTTTAGCCTTCTCACGAATCTGCCTTAGAATCAGCTTCAAAACTCACAAACCTGTTAGGTTGCAATGACAATAAATAAATAGTAACCAATGGATTTAAACCATACACAATCTCAGATGGTGAACAATGAATAATGCTATTTAAAGCCCTATTACATGCAAACTCCACAAATGGTAGGCATTCCTTCCAAGTCCTAATGTTCTTCTCTATGATTGCCCCTAACAATTGAATTAAAGTCCTGTTAACCACCTCAATTTGCCCATCAGTTTGTGGGTGACGATAGTTGAAAACATTAGTTTAGTTCCTTACTTTTCCCACAATACTCTCAACAATGATCAAAATCTTTACACCTTGATCACTAACAATGCTACTAGGTATACCATGCGGACGCACTACCTCTCTAAAGAACAAATCAACAATGTGTATAGCATCATCAATTTTTATGACAAGGACTGAAATGAACCATTTTAAAAATCCTATCCACAACCACAAAAAATAGAATCTCGACCATGCCTAGGCTTAGATAATCCTAACACAAAATCTATGGACATGTCTATCTAAGGCTCATGAAGAATGACACTATACTATATAACCAATCTAAGAAGTATCTAAACGATGAATGGGATGATGATATTTTACCGTGATGTTGATGGCGCGGCAGTTAACACGCATTCTCCATGTCCCATCCTTCTTAGGCACCAAAATCACAGGCACTGTACATGGACTCATGCTCTCCTCACGTACCCTTCTCCATTAATTCTTCAACCTGCCTTTGGAGTTCCTTTGCTTCCTCCAGAGTGTTCCTGTAAGCTGGCTTGTTTGGAATCGATGCTTCGAGTACAAGGTCAATCTGGTGCTCAATACCACGAACAGGTGGTAATCCCTTTGGAATCTCCTCAAGAAAGACATCTTCAAAGTCCTGCACAAAAGACACAACCACACTAGGCAAAGAGTTAGATAATTCGTTAGTAGTCAAACATGTTTCCTTAAAAACCAGAAACAAACATAGGTTGCTTCATCACTAACGCTCTGCTCACTACACTCGCTCTTGCTACACAACTCTCCTTTTGCAAGGCTGCCTTTCTCCTTTTCACTCACCACCAAAGTTGATTCCTGATGCGACGATCTGACCGTTCTAACAAGTTTAAACCTTTACTCAATCCTAGCTTACGATCAGTTCTCAGGCAAGTGTACCTATTGACTAGCAGTATAGCATAGGAGTACAAGGTATCGATCCACGAAGACTTATAAGTACTAGTACTAACGATTCTCCTACTATTACTTCTCAGTATTGTGATCTCAACTATCCTAATTATTGCCTAAACTTGAAAGAAACAAATAAAATGAACAAAGTAAATGTAATCAAACACTCCCTTAATTAATTCAATGATCTAAACATACCTGCCCAAGATCCACCCTAATTCTCATGTAGCTTTTACTCAATTCCACATATCCAATGATTAATATCCAAACTTTGATCTGCGGAGTTTCTTACACTAGATTGAGTCTTTCTCAAGATCATTAATCCCTAATCCTAATTAAGCCAATTAAGATTCTCTTCAATTAACATAATCAAGATTGCAATAGAATTTAGGACTCTCAATTGAACATAGACCCCAATGACCCGTTCAATACAGAAGACCTCCTATAACCTATCTCAGGATTACAAGGGGTCTTTTTATTCATGCAAGATCTACTCTATTACCGATTTCTCAATCTTAATAACAGAGATATAATTCCATCCTAATATTGCGCACATATCAAGATGAATAAAACTATAATTGCAACATGAACAAACTCAAAGAATAGTT